>OY979667.1:5062500-7562500 GCA_963855955.1 Luperina nickerlii | reverse complement strand
GAAAAGCATTCTGCCTTCGTTCGTAATTGTGTACTCAAATTAGGATTTTACTTAGTTTTAAAAACTGGCCAAGTGCGAGTCGGACTCGCACACGAAGGGTTCCGTACCATAAGGCATAAAACGCTGAAAAACGTTTCTTTTATACCCCTTTAAATTTTAACTTTATTTTATTTTTTGTTGTTATAGCGGCAACAGAAATACATCATCTGTGAAAATTTAAACTGTCCAGCTGTCACGTTTCATGAGATACAGCCTGGTGACAGACAGACAGATAGACGGACAGTTGAGTCTTAGTAATAGGATCCCGTTTACCCTTTGGGTACGGAACCCTAAAAAATGAATATGTCTTCCTCAGTTAATTTTATGTAAATAAATAAACCTACTATTCCACTTACTTATTTTTTCATAGAGGGTGATAAAAAGTTGAGTGTCCACCTCGGGAGCAACACTAAGTTAAGCTTGAGTGCTGCGCTGCATTCAGGATTTAAAAAAAAACACTCGCCTTTAAAATTGTTGTTTGCTCTCTTGGCAAACAATCTACGATTTACATAACATTATACTGTCATGGATTTCCGCAAAGTAACGCCATAACTTATCTGAAGTATTAAAGCCATCATTGTTCTGTTTTGTGAAAAAGGGATGGTGCTATTCGTGTGTATATTTTATCACTCTTGCACTGCAACAATGATGGCAAACATCATCACATCAGCCGAAAGTTTGGATGAGACATGCACAGACCAGAGACGCATGGCACAAAACCGAAGAACTCAATAGTCAGCAAGGCTGCCAATGATGATGGTATCAGCCGAAAGATGTTTGAGTCGGAAATCACAACAAATATTACAAAGTTTAAATGCCATCTACACTGTATAAAAATACCGATTATTAGAAGCTTGTAACTTCTACCTAGTGCCGTATTATGACGATTTAATGCCATCATGATTCCAGTGTAAGAGTGAGCCGGACACGGCCCCTGTTCCAGAAATCTCCGTGAGTCGAAATTCACGGCCAAATCTCTGTAATCTATTTTGAATATTCTATGTAGTTGTAACAATGCAGGAGCGCGTGCCAATCATGGCAATTTAAACCTTATGAGAGTGACATATAAGGTTTAAATGTGTATGAGAAACTTTTGAAAACTGGATATGTAGGTAATTGATTATATTCGAAACCACAATCATTTTTAGATTAAACAGGTTCATTTTTTAATTTCATAACTACAACATTTTAACTTTACATTCGACCTAAACTACAAGGTGGCTAATCATTATTAATTTGATTGATTACCATTGTATTTCCCCCTTGTATTGCTGATTATTATTTTAATTTTTAGAATTAATTTTATACTTTTTGCTGTAGGCCTACAGGGTCCATACCTTAGCTTTAAGCCATTGTAACACCTCTACAACATTATGAAATGCAAATAAATATACGAATATGAATATTAGGCGACGAAAGTTGCCTATGGAAATATTTAAGCCCAAACTACTGTTACTAAAAATATCGTAAACAATAAAATAAGAGCGATTTTAATTGGGGTTTCCCACAACGGAGTTTCCTATTAAATATCCACATACTTGATAAACAATTTGTTTTATACTAAGTACTTAGTGGTGTGTGTGTTATACTAACCGTAATATTACTAGGCAGCTCAGACTCGAGAAGGTTCATTCCGTAGATGTACTGTGCGATGAGCAGCAGCATGGCGTAGCAGACCAGCACAGGACTGGTCTTGAGCATGAACCCACGCTGGTCATGACACAGCCACACTATGTTCGCCCACATCAGAAACACGAATGTCAGCCACGAATGGAACATTATACTCCAGGCCATCATCGTGATCGTCGTAGCTATGTACGATGACCTGCAAATAGCAATAAAACACATTAAATCCCACCTAGATTCCCCAAAGGTCAGTCTAAGTAAAGATTTATTATACACCCACATTTCACTAAAGCAGTGTTTATAATCTCAGATCGTCAAGTAGTCAGTTATCTACTTTTGTAAAATGAATTCTGATTTTTGAGTGAAAATTTGTAACAAAAAGGTCCCAATAAGTTTTTGGTTAAAATGCAATTTTAACTTTGTTAAGTATGACATTCAGTTTGTTGTTCCATAACTTGAAAATTATCTTAAATTCTTAGCTCTAATATAGTTGTGTGTATGTCCATGTAATTATAGAAGAAGACTATTAACATCAACCATCTGACATCAAATTAACATACTGCCATTACTAGCAGGATAAAAATATTAATTTTACTGTAGAGATTGATGCTCGCTTTTTTAATGATTTCTGAATGTTTTGTAGACTTGACAAACCACATCTAAGCGACAATGTATCATCTAGGAAATAGTTTATTTTTTGTTCCTGACCTGACTAGAACTTGAAAGAAATCGACGACCGCTGTAATAACATCATCCATCAAGGTAGGCTCGGAATCTTCTCCTGGGGAATCTGTAATAAGTAAAAACTGTATTTTACTGACTTTGAAAAATAAATTACAAAACAATACGCTTAACATTGTTTTCCAACAAGTTGAATTATTTTTGAAGATATAAATAGAAGGAACTTTATTTAAATTTAAAGATTACTAGCAAACCGCCCTGCCCCCTACCCCTAGTTTAATATTGTTAATGTTATATACTTATAACCTTCCGGAATAAATTATTTCTAAATGATGGTGAAAACCGCATCAAAATTCCTTGCGTAGTTTAGAAAAAAAACGCGGTCACACGGAAAGACATTATATGTATAATTGTATATATTAAAAATCCGGTATCCGGATACTTGAAGGAGGCACGATACCTGATATCCATTTCTAGAGTAATAATATAATAAAGCTGAAGAGTTTTTTGTTTGTTTGAACGCGCTAGTCCCCGGAACTGACAGTAATTTAAAAAAAAAATCATGTGATAGTCCAATTCTTGAGGAAGGTTATAGGCTAGGTTAGGAAGGTTATACCCATAGGAACCGAGAAAAAAAATCACGTGGACGAAGTCGCGGGCAGAGGTTAATCTCTTATAAACATTCAATTGCAATTTATTTCGTATTTACTTTTACAAATAATAAAGGAGGATTACCTGCATCCTGAAGAACGACGGAACCCGTGGAGTCTTGTCGCATCTGCCGCGCTGCGGACCCGGTCGGATTTTCAACTGACCATTGTTTAGATGAATTCGGCCGTATTAGCTGTACGTTAATAAAAGTGTCAGAAACAGTTCTTAAAGGTTTATATCACAAAAATATTGGTAATATTATTTACGACGACATTGGCGGCTAAAATTAGACCATGTTTTTTTTTCAAAATCCACAAAATCCATATTGCCAGCTGGTGTCACTTCTGGTGTCAAGAGTTGAAGAAAAATCTAATGATAGCTCATTTGTTCAAATCAATCTTGCCTTGTCTTATTATCGAAAAATCTGTAATTTTTATCTAGTTTATATTTGCGCTGACAGAATTTTTATTGTTATTCTATGGAGTAACTTTTACTGCTTTTTTATTTAAAAGGATATTCAGTGACAAAAGTGGCGTTATTGGTGGACATTTGGATTAATCCCAATACACTTTTGCCCCATGTCCTTTCAAAAAATGCCTGTCAGGTAAATGGTCTTATTGAAAAAAATAGTTTTACTTTGACTTAAGAAAAAAAATATAATGAAAATACGATACTTTTTAGCGGTACACAAACTATGAATGACACATACAATACACATAGAATAGGTATGTTATAACTGCCAACGGGATCCCTTCTTTTCACATAATGTTCTTTTTCCTAATATACTTTGGCATAACTATTTTGGTATAATTTATTATGCCATAATAATAATATACCATTTTTTTAGGCATACAGTTTATGTTGGCATAATTATCTTGAAGGCTAATTTGTTTTGGCATAAATTTAATTCGCATAATACTAAACTACATAAAGTAATTAAAATTAAAGTATTGCCTTAAAAGTTCAATATGTTGTGCTACTAGGCGACGTAGGATGCAAGATCGAGCGAAGGGAACCCCGAGGTTCGGTTTGGTTAGGTTCCTTTAATCCCTGCAGACAGAAATAGGAGCCCCCCGCAGGGCTCCGTCGACCTAACGTCCGCGTCGTTAGAAATAAAACATGCAGCATGCTAAATTTATGTTTTAGAATATTATGCTTAATCATTATTAAGATTATTTGCGTAGATGTAACGCATACTTTCTCCCAAATTATTATTTTGTTTTTTTTGTATGTTTTTTTTTATTTTTATGCGTCATGTTTGCCGCAAATAAACGTATTTTCTTTCTTTCTTATGCAATTATGCTTAAAAAAATTATGCATAAGCTGTTATGCGTAAATAATGTTATGCGAAAATATAATTAAGAACAACAAAAGTATGCCAAGTTATATTAGGTCTTAAAATGTTATGCAAACGGATAGGGAACCACTGCCAACACACAACACAGAGTATTAGTGGATGTGCACAAGACGCGTGTTAGATCGATGAGCTGGTTAAATGTGATAACCAAGCATAGAATTGTTCTCTTACGCAGGTAATTTGCCAGTCATAATTTGGATTTTGACGCCAACTGAACCCGAACCAAGAAATACCCGAGAGGAGTTTTTTATCAACTTAGTTGTTAAAGGAAAAAAAAACAACGAAAAGGAATATGTATTAATAGTTTCCAGTTTATAAAACAATGCATTTCTTGGCTTGGATGCACACAAGGTTTCCCACAAACACAAAACAGAAATAAAACAAAAGAAGATACCTACAGGATCAGTCTCTCTGGCCTCACTGCGGTGTGTTTGTGAATTAACGTACGGAATTGCAGCCTATAAAAGAACGAAAGCTGGTTGCAAAAACAAAATTTAATTACAATGAATATTTGAAGTGCCCAACTAAACCAAAATTAAATTCCAGTCCAGAGATCAGCAGAAGCACCCATCCATGCCTTATCCTCAGTGGTTGAGTGAAAAGAATTTTAGGTGAATTTTAATTACAATTATTTATCTACAAGAACGTGCCATGCATTTATGAACATTAAGAATTACTAAAAAAATTTAGCACTTAAGCTAATATACCATGTGATCAAAGTTCTAAGTGTTCTAACAAAGTGATAAGAACTACTTAACAATGAAACATGTTACATATCACGTAAAACTTTCAATATAAACATGAATGCCTGAAACTAAATACAAGTGATGCAAATAGCTACTGTTTAAATACCCACGTCAGGAATAAAGTCCAGAAACTTTACACTTGTATTCAGAATCGATGTGAGAACCAATAAACTACTACGACAATAACAACATGTGCAATTATTAATATAAAGGGTCCCGTGAATAATTTTCTTAAGCTTACTCGAACTCTTTTAGTAGCAATTTTCCACTTATCCCGAGCGATACGCCGGCTGCCGCGGTGGAAGGATATGCCCCGCGTCAGGGAACCGTTCAGCATGCCCTCTTCTAAGCCGGAAAGGGCGATCTTTTTTTTCGCCTAAGTTCCCAGTTTGATAGCACAAATAATATTAGTTGCTAAAGACTTTCATATAGCTCTAGTTCTAAAAGGGCTCGATGACAACTGATAGAATTTTTAGTAAAAACAATAGTTAAGTAGTTAATTTTAAATGTCAATCGAATTATTTTTTTACGTTTCTCTTGCGTGAGGTGTTGTAATTGTATACGTAACATCGTTGTTTTTACAAAAATCCCATATTATTGTCATTTTTTTATAATAATTATATTGTTAGTGTTAAAGTTACCATTCTCATGTTATTTTAAGAAGCTTACAGCTGGTGGTCTTTGGGTTAGTCAAGGTAGAAATCGTTATCAAATCACAATATTATACTAAACTACTACATTACTATGTATACAACATACCTTAGGCTTGAACAGTTGTCGGGTCTCAAGTGCGAGGACGAAATAAGTTAACAGTATGACAAACGGGCTAGCTAACGTTGCCCACATGTGGTCATCTGTTACTTCATATGTAAAAAGTGATGGGTTTGTATCGTTGATAACTACCAATTTTGTTAAGCCAAAGTACCTGCAAATATTAAAGTTAATTTACGCTCTTACACATACGCATATTTGTAAGTTGGGATGTTTGTTACACAATCACGCATTAACGGCTGAATGAATTTAAATAACATTTTTCGCGAAGGTGGGCTATAAGGTAGAACATTATACCAGGTCGGATTAATACTCTTCTAGTGTATAAGTAGGTTAAGAATAACCTACACGAAACCGAAAGATTATAATTGCCCTTACCTAGCAAATTCCCTATCCGGTGGATAGAGTTCCTCTAGTACCGTGCACTGGTAAGCTATCTCAACAATGACGTGGACGGCCATGATGGCCATGACGCAGCGGCACACCACTGCAAACCCCTTGTTCAGCGGTTGGCCCAGCGCCCACGCAGTCGCTGAACCCATGAACACTAGGTAGTAGATACCAGACGTGACGCTTGGACGCATTATGCCGGAGAACATTATCAGCATCAAACATAAATATTTTCCTGAAAGAAAAATACGGGTTCAGAGCTTAGTAAGGGTTTAAGTAAGAAAAAGAATTGGATACTTTACATGTAGGCATTTCTTTGTTATACCAACTATGTGGATAGTAGTGTAGTGTTCTTAAAATAGTCAAAGCCGATTCATACTATTTCTTTCAGTAATTCAGATAAAAAAAGGAAAGCAATTGTTATCTCGTCCAAAAGTGTGGATAACGTCCAAAAGTGTGGATAAAGGAGAATGGGCATTAAACTCTATCAATTATTTCGAACGATCCACAGCGCTACTAAAGGGTGTCTCAGTAAGAGTGCACTTTTTAAATTTAGAATAATTTTTTTTCGTGCAAGTGGCAGCTTCGAAATTTGACAGCCATCACCTATGTTTATTCCGATTATTAAAAATGGAGCGCTTTTCGAAAGAACAACGCGTTATAATTGTGAACTGTGTAAAAGTCATGGAAAATTTAATGAAAAGAGTAATGGCCTATCATCAGAACCATTGATGGGGCCATTTGCTGGATATTTTATTCCATACTTAATCGGAACATGTTTTCTTTACAATACAATAAAAATATCACAACTCTCTCATAAAAAACATGCTTTTATTTTAAAATGAAAAAGTGCACTCTTACCCTTTATGTGCGAGACTTTTGGGTGCTTAGGTGGATCTCTCAGACCCTACAAGGCATGCCAGCCAATGACAAAGTGAACTTCGAAAATAAGACGGAATAAGCCTAAAACTTTACCTGCACTTGTCACAAGTGGATACTTCTGGTATTTAGTTTCCGTTTTCGAAGATTCTTGCTCTGCCGATGGGCCTAGTAGCAATCGTTTGACTACCATATACACTAGCAGCGACGATAAGCTATTTAAAATCTGAAATTAAATGTAAGAATTAATACTTTAAGTAGGCAGTTATTTCAACTATTTTATCGTTGATTTTAATGTGCTGACAAGGAGAGAAAGCAATTCAAATTAAATTAAAACTTAGCTATTTGCTATAGTTAATTAAGTAGTTACAATTCATTAACCTTAAATAAAATTCATATTTACCTCAGGAAGCATATAATGCACGGCCATAAGTGGATCTATTGTGGTATAAGCCACAAAGCCTAGATTGTGGCCTATGATACTGAGGATAGGGTACTGGGTTATCAAGGTGCCGTAAGGTGGCACCGTTCCCAGCGCCGTGTGCCATGCAATGTGCATCAACAGCAGCAGGAATGATAGCACCACATTCAACAACAAAAATTTGCCGCGCCATCCTGGAAATGAAATGGTTGATTTAGTTTTGTACCTAATAGGTACTACCTACTACATTACCTATATATTTCTTTATGTGCCGTTTTTAATTTATTGACATATTATATTAACTACTGCATGAAATTGTTACATCTGCTTACCTATTGACTTTATTTTAATTGATATTTTGTACGCATTTAGGCGGGACATAGCATGGACCAACATTTTTTTGTATAACATCTGTTTAGTTACCTTATGTTCACAAAATGAATTTGAATTCATTATTTATGGTAAGTAAAGGTTTTTGTTCTTTTTATCATTATATTACAGTATTTGCTCTTGGTAGGTCTATCTGACTTTTTATATTCTAAATAACCATTATTTTAATTTTCGGAAGAGGTTTTTAAGTTTGAGGCCAAGCCATAATCATGTGATAGCCGATTCATTTAAATCGGATCAGACTAAGATAATAACAAGAACTCATTTATTTAAATTAAGTAATTTAATTACACACATTTTAACTTACTGTGCCTATATTAGTCTGCTTTAGTAACTAAATATAATATATTTATAAAATAGTGCAACACTCGGCTTTAGTTTTGTTATTCCTGAAACTTCATACCTACTTATCATTTTTTTTTCAACAATCTAACTGACTACGTACGGTACGTTACAGACAAGATAAGGCACTCCTGTAACACGAAGCCAATATCGATCCATTTCTACGATATTTCTTCTAATAGACAAGGTGTATTTAAAAAACTTGAAATTCTCTAAGTACCCGTTAAAGGATTTTTTTATTCAATTATGAGGCTATTTACTTTGGGCTCAACGCTAAAACGCGAATAAATATCAGGTAAAGAGTCCCCGAAACGATCAATTGCAATTGTCATTTTCTACGTGTTTGATACACATTGATGGCAAATAAATAAATCTGAATCTGAATTGATCCGTCTACCAAATGCAAATAAAGCGAAAGCGATTGACATTATTACTACAGTTGCAATTGATCGTTTCGGGGACCCTTTACGGTCTTATGTAGGTGCAACAGCGGTACGGGAATTGTAAGTACTTTAATACTTTTTCTTAAATTTTTCTTGTGCTTTTATCTCAAATATTTCAATTGGGGTGCCTGAGATCTACCGATTTTTGTGTAACACGATCTACTTAGGATATTAGACTTCATTTGTGCACAAGTTCTTACCACTGAATGTTCTGCCGTCTGGTACGCTTGTTAGTGGTGCTATTAAAAATAGCAGGAGGTATATTATTGAGATGCCGAAAGGTCGGAGCGCTATACCTGTAAACAATAATAAAATAAATTATTATAGACACGACATAAAACAAGGTGAGATAATAATAATTGCAATAACTAAAGTTAATAAAAAAATAGAAGTTATTTATGCTATCACTTTTTAGTAAGGGTTATAAATCATTAATCATTTATATCATCAACAAAAACAAAACCTTTACTAGTAATGAAGTAAATTGAATGTGATGGAAATTAAACCACAAAAAGAAAACATGAAAAACGCTGAAACACGAAAAGAAAGTCAATAAAGGGAAAGTCGCAGACACTATAAATCACAGCCTCAAGGCGCCGCCGCGCGCCGGCTGGCAGTAGGACGTCCAGAATTGTTTGAGCCTCCTTTATGTGCTCTAACTTCTAGCTATGCAGCCGTCTTTATTTTTACATATGAATATGTATTTTAAACACACCAGCATCCCAGTTGCGTGACACATTTTTAATCTTGAAGGAAATATTGCTCCATGTGTTTGAAAAATTCCTCTGCTCGACAACGTTAAAACGCAGTGATATTTTTTATTGTCATTAGAAACGCATTGCTATTGTAAGTGTGTTACACAATTACCCCGCAGATTAGTCTGAATTGGATTTTAAATAAAGTATTTGCTTAACTCATAATAACTTTTTGTATGGCGGTACAATTTCAGGCTCCATCCTTACCCTACTTACGAAAAATGGTTGGTTTATAATTATTGGCGCACACAGCAAGCTACTACAATCTGTCAAATTTCTTTAATAGATTTTCAACTTTATCGCTAAAGCATAAATAGTTCAAAGTTGATTGGGAAAACTTGACAGTTTCGGGTAGCTTGACGTGCTGGCGTCTGTACTTTATACTGAGTATAATAAGCATAATTTATAAAACAACTAAATAGATAGGTACATACTTAGATTAAAAATAAACATGTTTATTTGTCATTTTGATCCTAAAAAGTAATCAACCTAGTTTCGATATTCGGTTTTCTTTTTGTTTATATTTGTCTCTAATATTGTTACCCTCCTTTAACTTATAGAAGGTTAACCCTGTATTTTTCTTTAACTCTGAAATTACATGAATCTAATTCACCTCTAAAATCCGAACAGGTATTTCAGTAGGTAATAATAAAATTGGGTGTTTGTGAGACTAATACCAAGTTGTTCATTTAAAAATTGTGTCACGAGTTATGTGGACAGGCAATATTTAGAAGTATTCATGCTCCTTATGTAGGAAGGAAACATACCTATTTATAAAATTCTGGGATTTACATGAGCACAGCAGATAACGTATTTGTAATTTAACGGTACCTACTTGTACGTATTTGTAATTTTGTACAGTTTTATTTGTCAGTCTTTTCCATACATATCCCTATTGTACGTACTTAAATAATTCAATAGCAGTCATTAATAATGATGTATTCCGTAAATAACTTTGGTTTGGCTTATTAATATATGCATGCGTGACTCTCGTTAGTAAAGTAATAGTAGTTAATTAATTGTGTCTTCATTCATTTTATTTATCAAAAAAATCAGGATAGGAGTTATAAAAAGGTATAACGAAAGAAGAGAAGACAATATTGTGAGGCCCCGTTCGTTATGGCAGCCCCAAATGCCACAGTAACATTTAGAATTTGTTCCACTTCGTTTTATACCCTGCCCCAATTCCTCTCGCGTCCTACCACTGTCATAAAAAAACATGCTTAATATTTTCTTATACAAGTTGGGATTAGCTACCAAAACATATAATGGCAAAAGGAGGGTTGCTGAAACCGGTTCCATATAATATAAACAACCAAACTATGAACGTTCGAATTTGATGGAAAGGATTACTTTCGAAGTTTTGATGGATGCTGAAGATAAATCATACATCACTTTCGACAAAAAGTAAATATTGACTTAACTTGAAATTATGTTACGCACGAACACTTTACAGTGCATAAGCATGAGTGTGTCAATCGCAAAAACAAGTATCGGGAGTGATAAAAAGAGATAAGTACCTACCTAAATACATAATAATATGTCAAATGTGTCTATAGACATATTAATTAAAGAAAGTATCAGTGTATTTTTAGTGTGTATCGTGAATGTGTTTAGTTTCTTTGCTGCAACAAAACTAAATAATTAGGTCAGATCATTTCGTTTTCTCTTTTATCATGCAATAGTATTATTTTAGAGCCTGACCTACACGAATGAAACAAATAGGTACCTTTAACATATTTCCAACTATTGGTCTGTGTTCGCCTGCGATAGCTTGTTTCTTTTTCTTTTTAGTGGAGTGTATTTGCTGGCGGCTTTTTTGGTTTTAATCATAATAGTTTTCGCAAAGCGTAGGTGTTCAATTCGATTGTTTTCATGGTTCCGTACCTCAAAAGGTCAAACGGAACCCTTATAAGATCACTTCGTTGTCCGTCTGTCTGTCCGTCTGTCAAGACCCTTTTCTCAGGAATGCGTGGAGTTATCAAGTTGAAATTAATAATAAATACTCAGGGCTGCAATCCCTTGAAGCAGTGAAAAAATTAAACTTCTAAGTCAACGCAATCAATAGATACCTTTATGTTCCGTTTACCGCATATTTTGACACTCGCAGGGGAATCAAAACCTATAGATCATCATGAGTAAAATCATGAAATTTGGTAAGAAGCAATGTTATGTATTGTAGAACAAGTAAAGGAAAAAATCCTAAAACAGTAATTTGTAGTTATTTGTACCTACAAATTTGTACGGAACCTTAGGTGCGCGAGTCTGACTCGTACTTGACCGTTTTTTTTTTTTTAAATAATTAGGTACTTAACTATATTTTAAAAAAAAGGGTAATAATAAATAATAATTTAGTCAGGTAATTATTGTTTAAGACTAAAATAAGTCATTCGTTATTTTTAATGTGATCCTTGTGGGATCACTCATACGCTGATATATTTCTGAAATTGGAATAGGTACCTCCTACATTATCATCTCGATATTGCTTCATTGTTGTAACGCAAAGCATGAAGACTATAAAATAAATATAGGTAAGTACTTATCAAATAGCCATAGGCATGTGTATTTTATGGTATTTAAGAAAATCTGATGAGGGAGATAAGTATCACGAGTTAGGCAAAGATATCCTTCATACTGTAAACCGTAAAAAAAAACAACGAACAGTTCCGTACCACAAAGCAAAAAAACCGGCCAAGAGCGTGTCGGGCCACGCTCAGTGTAGGGTTCCGTAGTTTCCCGTCCGTCACAATAAGTGTACCCACTTATAAGTTTAAAAGTGGGTATCCATTATGTTCGCGCTCCAGCAGCGCTCCGCGCTCCTGCAACTGCTCCCGGTAGTGGGTACGTGCGCGAACACGGAGCGTGCATCACTGCACGCTCCGCGGCAGGCGCTCCGACTCGTGACGGTTTTTAGCGCGAACACAAAGGGATACGTTCAGTATAATAAAATATGTAAACGAAGTTAAAAAAATGCTTGCATATACGATTATACTACAAACTTAGTCCAGAAATTATTTTGTACAACTTTTTGTCTTTTTTGTTCAAAAACTGTTGTTTCCATCAAGTTCAAAATAATTTTCCTAGAAAGTCCTTATAAAGTTCTACTTTGCAGATTTTTTTCATATTTTTTAAACTTATGGTTCAAAAGTTAGAGGGGGGGGGGGACACATTGTTTTTTACTTTTGGAGCGATTATTTCCGAAATTATTGACATTATCAAAAAATGATTTTAGTAAACCCCTATTCATTTTTAAATACCTTTCCAACAATATATCACAAGTTAGGGTTGAAATTAAAAAAAAAATCACTTCCCACTTTACATATAGGGGGGCTACCCTAATAAAACATTTTTTTCCAATTTTTATTTTACCACTTTGTCGGCGTGATTGATATACATACATATTGGTACCAAATTTCAGCTTTCTAGTGCTAACGGTCACAGAGATTAAGCGAGGACGGACAGACGGACAGACAGACATGGCGAAACTATAAGGGTTCCTAGTTGACTACGGAACCCTAAAAAACGTCGAAAAAACACGTTTCTTGTATAGTTTAAGTTTTCCCCTTTAATTTTTAACTTCATTTCTTTTTTGTTAGAGCGGCAATATGAATACACACTGTGAAAATTTAAACTATCTAGTATATTACGGTTCATGAGAGAGAGCCTGCTGACAGACAGACGGTTAGACGGACGGTCAGCGGAGGCTAGTAATAGGTACCCTTTGGGTACGGAACTCTAAAACTGGAGAAAGTTTGCATGACCTCTTGACTTCTGCAATCTTCCTTGAATTCTTGATACTTACTGTCTACGCGAGAAGAATTTGGCCAACATGAATGTAATAAAATATAACAAGGTACCTGCCAGCCATATAAAATATGCACCCAACTAGACAATTTGAGACACACCCTGCCAACCTTTTACATGTAATATTATTATTAATGAATTTCTAATGCGAACTGACATGCATGCGATGTAGTATCTAACCAAACTGTTTTGTCACGGCTACAAAATGTAAATAAACAAGTACTTAATTCCAATAATAATCATTATCTAATACCTATGGTGCATGCTCAGGCAACAACATTGTCATTTCAATTAGATACTTAAGTATCTGAAATTTAATAAATACCAGTGGCATACAGGTTTGTATTATATTGGTAGTTATAACAGTAAAGGGAAAACTTTTTGTCTCAGACAATTTTTAGGACTAGATCTGCATCCTAATTGAGTAACGCAGTATCAATATTACAATCTGAATCATATTGAAGTATATTGCTTAAATGCTTATCCATTGATTCATTATGTTCGAAAAATTTGTCTGTTCAATAACGTTAATAACGCAATGAATTTTGTTGAACTGTCAAATTGAAAACATAACGGCAAAATAAAAAGGCCTAAGCTCATTGTTACAGAGTGTGTTACGAAATTACCCCCGCAGGATAATAAGTTTTGAATTACTGCTTATCGAAGAATGTTCCTTCAATAAATGTCATAAGAAAAAAACAATAAGATTTTTGTAAAATAGAAAAAAATGTGTCACCTAGATAAATAAAATGTATGTCCTTCCCCAGGGCTCAAAGTATCTCCCTACCAAATTTCATCAAAATCGGTTCAGCCGTTTCAGAGATTAGTCGGAACAAACGTACAGAAAGAAAATAAAAAAATAATTTATAAGTACCGTATACATACTTTTTTTTTTTTTTTTCAGGATGGGTAATCAACCGTATACATACTTGGATATGCTTTAGTAAAAAGCTGTTATTTTGACTTACATACAGTCACTTCAATTTTATTTATTTTTATGAATGTAAAGATAAATATTGCAGTTTCCAGCTCATATCTTATCTAATCGACATCGACATACTATGCGAAAGATTATACAAGTAAGTACACCAATCGTATATTTCGCGACTTTCATTTCATTCATAATAGTATAATAGTCCAAAAATAGTTCTTTATTGTTGAAAGTTGTTAAAAAAAAACAACATGACATATTATGCGACAGACGCTCGGACGGGTGAACAAGGAAGTGATTAGTGTTTTGCTCTTGCCCTGATCCCAATTTATTTGACGTCGGTGTAACATGCATTTTCTTCCATACGTCTCTATTAGTCTTCATCTCGGTACACTCCCTTTCTATATCATCTTTCACATCGTCCATTTCATCGTTTCTTTGGTCTTCCCTTATTCTTATAGTCATCCACATTCATACTTACTCAATACTTTCCTCACAGCATTTTTCTCATTCCTTCGCATCACATGGCCATACCACGACCACCCACGCAACTTTTCCGTCAACGATGCCACTTTTAGACTTCCTCTTATAAATTCATTTCTTATTCTATCCATTCGCGTAAATCCACACATCACTCTTAGCATTCTTTGCATTCTTATTTGAATTTAAAAAGAAGAGAAATTAAACTGCATACCTATATCTAATGACGTTCGCAGTCTGCATTATTATGAAAATTCAATCAAATATATCAAATAGTTTAGTCACTATAGCTAGTTAAAGATTAGCAAAGCCCGTAGTCGGCCCATCACTACTAAATATCTCGTTTGAAAAAAATCTCATTTTTTATTTTCGATGCTAGGATTCATTCGATACTTCTAAAATACTGTTGTGCATTAGTATTGCCAGTGTTTTCATTTATCGTTGTATTGTTGTCTTCACATTGTACATATAACTACGCATAACATGGGCCCGTTATTTGTACCGTCGTCGATAGCGCCTTTTGTATTAACACTTGATAACGATTGACTCAACGACGGCTAATGTAGCATTAAAGTCGCCGTTATAACATGATAATATTACCATTTTCATGTCTCTATTATAATTATTGGCAAAATTTTTTAAACTTATTATTAAAAACCGAGCAAGAGCGATTCGGACTCGCGCACCGAGGGTTCCGCACCATCATATGTTTTGAAATTTTCATCGGCAAGGCCTATTATATTCATCAGAGAATTTTAACACTGCACGCTGAGGTGTAGAATATTGCAGTTTTAGGTCAGCACCTCTTGACCGATAGGACGGTATTTTTTTTACATTTTTCATCAAAAGTCGAAAACTATGCGGCCTAAAAAAAGTGTTTGAGAATGTACAAACTGCGCTCGTTCATATGATACCCCACATGCTCTAGTAGCCCCACTTCGAATTTTCAGACCCCCTTTCAGTCCCTGTTGCCAAATAAATATATTATGTATTTTTATTTCATTCTTATTTGCAAAATAGTTGGGCAAACGTCATCTAAAACTCTTCTAAATTTCAAGTTTATATAAGTATAGCATTAGTAGTTCTTGAGATATCCAGCTGTGACAGACAGACAGACCGACTGTCTCACAATAAGGGTTCCTTTTTACCATTTTGGTACGGAACCTTAAAAAGTTTCACAAAATGGTCGTGCACGCGCTATGGACAAGCTCAGAGCAAGAAATTCTTTGATGACTAAGTCCGGTAGGTACCTATACCTATAATAATATTAATAAGTTATCCCAAAAAGAACATGAGTCATCGCATAGCTTGCTGAGCTAAGATTCTATGAAGCTGCATTAGCAGTGGGTCTGGCATGTCGAAGAACCGATGTCCAATTGTCCATGAGCAGACAAGTCCATTGATCAGACCGATTACCTACCAGACGAATATTTGAGTGGAGATGACGAATCGGCAAACGCAGCGTAGGGACGCTCCTCGGCTAGACGTACTGACAACATTAAACTAGACTGTCTGGATGTGGAAGGAGGAGAGCCGGGTATTATGGTGCAACTTCGGAGGAGCTTATGCCCTGTAGTGAAGGGGATAGGCTTAGTCATAGATTTTTTTTTTGTTTCATCTACGCTTACTGGCAGACAACATTGTTCTAAACCTATTTATGTTTTCTCTATACTTAAGTGAATTTGTAATTTTTTTGAGCATCGAATATCTCTAACTGTATAAAAATAGTTGATTGAACTGTAACGCATAGTTCTCATAATGGCAGTTCTAGAGCTCTAAGTCACACATACACTCGGTTTCTGGAACAAAAATTATCAGCGTGCCAAAATTAAATGCAAGCCAAGCGATCCGATTGGCAGTTGATAATTCAAATAACCAATCACAGCAGGTTACGCATGATTTACAATTTGTTAGCAATTTTTTTTTGTGTTAATTTTCGTTCCAGAAACCGGACGATATTCTCAACTTCTACCTACATCTAATATACGTTCGGTTCAGTGCCCATGAAATACCAGATTACCTTGAGAACTCTGTTTTACGTGGTCATCAAAACCTATAAAATATGCCTAATTATACCGTGTTAAAAGCCGAGATAGCGCTACCAATGCGTTGGGAATATGAGCGGAGGCTCATTAAAAATAATATTTATTTTTGTTAACGATTTTTTATAATCTGTTGCAAATCTTTAGAGAACCCACTACGGGACCCACCTAAGTCTATTAGCAAGAACGTGAACCCATTTTATCCATACTAATATTATAAATTCGAAAGTATCTCCGTCTGTCTGTATGTTACATTTTCACGCCTAAACCACTGAACGGATTTCGATAAAATTTGGCAGAGCGTTAGATTGCATCCCGGGGAAGGACATAGGATAGTTTTTATTCCAATATTCCCACGGGATCGACACTTATGACTATAAATTAAACTCTAAATTGTTCAAGTAGAAGAAGTTAATACTTAACCTATATTTTATGTGAAACCATTTAAAAAAACTGGTTTTTAACGTGACGCATATATATTTTAGTAACCACTTATCCGCAGGGAATGAAACGACGAATTAAATATCAAGCTTATATCTAAAGTTGATAAAAACAGACATTGTAATGTAACAAACAATGAATTTGTTTCTATGGAACAATGGAGTGGAGGAAACGATGTCGCGGCTAGTGAGTGACGCTATGGAAGAAAAACGTGTTTCCTAATAATAACTCAAACAGAGATGACGAAGTTTATTACGCCTACTTCGGTACAGATAAACGTTATACCTGAAAGTTTACTACACACAAATTAATGGTAATAAGTAGTTCGTAAATGAAAAATGTGTATCACACCGACTATGAAATCATTGTTCTATGAATTCACTGAAATCTGTCAAAATGTGTTTCATTGAATCATCAAACTCAAGCTCCGATATTGTGTTTGTGCAACAGTACGTACAGTTTTCCTGGCACAAATAGGTACAAGCCAAGTTAAAAATAAGACTGGAAATATAAACACGAAGAACGTTCAGATTTCAGATGCAAATGCAATGATATGCACGAAGTAAGTAGGTATATAAGTAGTCTCATTATCATAATAGGAGTATTTTTAATATTTGCAATGCCATACGCATAAAAGCCAATAGTATATACCTAATTATTATACATAAATTTTAATATCCTATTACAGCGGAACTGCAGAATGCGTAATAACACCCTTTATCATTAAATCATTAGGGACTTTAGAATGATCTAATTTCAAGTCGCTGGGTGCATAATTATAATTACATGTCCATTTAAAATGACTGAAAAATACTTTGACTACCTACTTAATGTATGAAACTGATGGGGTCTTATGACAGTCATATTTTTTCAAGTTAGAATTTAGTGAAAATAATTGCGCATGCGCCACGCGGTGCACGGAGTCAAGAGTTTAAGATTTCTTCTTATGACATTGTATTTCCTGTATTCATGAAATAACATCGAACCGAACGCCAGTTCCAATTCCAGTCTACTGAAAAGGTTAAAATTTCGCATTTTGTAATTACCAAAAACTTGTTGAAAGTCGATGAGATCACTGTTAATGTAGGTTGGCACTTGCCAGTTAACCAGTTGAACTGTGGCGTGACCTTGTGAATCAGACGCTCCGATATGGCCATGCTATAGGTACCTACCGCACCGACCGTCGCCGACGCTACCGGGCGACGAATATGTTGCTCAAATACGTGACTACTGACTAAGCAGACCTTTACTATGTCTTTACCTTAATACAATGCATAAGCGTTAAACTCATAATAAGTATCTACTGCGAGCCGAACTTAAATAAATATCGCCTTGATTATTGTGATGAATGCCGCCGTGCAAACGATAACCCCAAATGACATCATAATAACGAATTTAGTACATAATTTACGAGAGTCCTGTTTATTTCAATTTCAATTATTATAAATAATAGCTAAATGTACTAATAACATATTAAACATCTTAGTAAGTGGACAATGTATAGCATTCTATCATAATAGTTTAATGAGAAGACCATACTTTAATGAAGATCAGATTTAGATGAATTATTCAGTGCTGGTCCTGGTCGTTCCTTATAACAGTTATAATATTATTACATTACACACGGTCTACAAAAGAACGAAGGCCGAGCACCAACACGACACCATTCCGCCATGTAACGATTTGCATTTGCAACAGCAATGATGATACTAATATGACAGGAAATTATTGGAGGAAATATTAAAATTATTTAAACCAAACTGCCTTTTCAATAAAAAATTGATTATTTACCTATAATTAGATGAGAATGTACTAGACTAATGTTGTTTTTATCATAACGAGTCGTTTCTTTACTTATGTGCTACGAGTATGTGTGTGTCTAGCTAGGGGTTCAACGTTACCTAAATACCAAAAACTCATTACCTCTCCATTCACGCTAATTAAACTGTATCAGGGATAGATTTATAGTAAGTTGTTAATTAGTGTTTCAGTTAATTAAAAGCCACCGCCCAATTCACAATAATATGCTGTGAATGTTAGGTTCTGTTGTTTCATGGAATTAGATTTTGTTTTTAATATGGGTAAGTGCTGTACGAGGTGAGCTTGTATCATGTGTAATTAAAAGAGCAGTGGATATGACAGGGCGGGCGACCAGTGCGTGTACTGAAACGCGATTGTCCATCAAGGCGTGTACTGGAAAAGAATAATAAGCACCTATATATATGAAAAATTCGCAAATAATTCTCAGTTTTCCTTAAAGGTACACTTCCGAAAGCAACGTCAGACCGCAGACGGCACCGGCGTTGTAGTTGACTATAACCGCAAGTGAGACTGTGTTGCTGCCAGAATTGAGCGGACCGGGGCTGCCTTGAAGCGGCTCCTGCCCAATCTAGGGCCACTAGGGGGTCCAAACGCCTCGTGCCGGAGGCTGTACAATGGGGTCGTGCGGTCCATGTCGCGCTCACACTGGTGCCCCGTAAAGGGCTTTACGGGGCACCAGTGTGAGCGCGTTCTTTGAGGCGACCAGCCCGTGGGTTGAACGCGTCCCAGAGGGTCATGGCCGTCCGGCTAGTCCGGGGATACCGCACGGTCTCCGGTGATGCGGCGCGCCTCCTTACCGGAATGGAATCTGGAAGCATAAGTCTTCGCCCACATATGGGAGTGGCGCGAGGACGCAAAACGCCGGGGCGTAACTCCGCTGTTGCAAGAAATCACGGCACGGCGGACAGAGCTCCGGCGGAATCTCATGACATGGAGAGTGCGTTTGTCGCAACCCAGTGCTGGGCACGCCACATCGCGGCGATAAGTCCCCTCTTTGAGGAGTGACTAGAGAGGCGCCACGGTGTTCTCACCTTCCGCTTGACGCAGGTCCTCACCGGACACGGTTGCTTCGGGAGGTTCCTGTTCCGTATAAGGCGGGAGGAAACGCCCGGGTGTCACCATTGTGTGGATCGCCCGGAGGATACTGTGAAACATACGGTGGAAGTCTGCCCGGCTTGGGCGGAGCACGCGTCCTCACGGCGGCGATCTCTCGCGCCCAGCCCTGGTCCAGACCACGGTACAGAGCGAGAGTGCATGGGAAGCCGTCACCTCTTTCTGTGAAGCAGTAATGCTTGTGAAGGAGGGGGCGGAACGCGTGAGGGAGAGGCAATCTTTGCACCCTCGCGCCCCTAGTCACCGCAGGAGACGCCCTGGGCGTCGGGAGTCAAGAGCTGACACCCGGCCACAGTAAGCGCGGGCTTGCGGACGGCGAGCAATGGGCAGCTCGCTGTTTGGTAAGGACAAGGCCCGGGTCGTCGCGGGCGCGTTCTGTTCCACGCGCGCCTCAAAGAGATGTCAGCACTAACTGACGGGGTCCGCTAGGTAGGGCCGATGCCTGCCAGTGTCGCGGGTTGTTCGAAAGAGTTACCGTGGCCCCTGGCACAGGCAACTGAAGGAACACGGGTTGGTTTTAGTCAGTAAAAATCTGACACGCCCTCCCGCTCGCCCAGAGCGAGAGAAGTTATTTGATAATTTCCCATCCCACCCAAAAAAAAAAGACTGTGCTGCTGTGATTTTAATTCCGATCTCGACGTCACATCTACGATGGCAGCGGCAGCTCTATTCTTCAGTTTCGCAAAACTCATAGTACTCATGTCAAACAAAAAAATACTTCTTGTTTTCTTGTCACTCTGTTCTGTTAGTGACAGCCACTGACAGCACTGCTGGTATATCGTCTGCACTTCTGCTGTCGCAAGCGTGTCTTTATAGAATACATAGAAACTAGTGTGAAAAGTGTCGCTGCAGTCTGCAGTTGGGTGGTGATTGGTGAAGTCGCTGCCGTCTGCGGTCTACCATCGCGCGTCGCCTTCGGAATTGTATATTAAGGCATTTGGTTGTGTAACAGCACACCATTTTGAATTAACAATTTAAAACTACGACATTACAGGACAATGATGATTAATTTCATGATGGAGGTCAGCGATAAACTGCCTGGCGTGTCTAGCAGGTTAGAGGTGGGAGGGACTTATTAAATAATACTTTATAGCACTTAGTAACCATATAAGCATAATAATATATGGCAAAATAAATGGTTTATCGACAGCGGAAATTAGGGAAGAGAGTGATGAAAGAACGAATTGTGTATTTATTACAGCATACTACGGCAGTTGATAACCGTGTCGTGCACGATAACGGCAGGTTATCACGACTTGTATTCTTCGTAAAGGTACCGGGAACCAATTTGATTTACAAAAGGGTAGAGAGGTTTAATTAATGGCATTTTGTGAAGGCGGGTGTGGCCCATTAGCTGTGCAAACATTGCTGGCTCACGACATCCTCTAATATGTACACTGTACATTACTCGCTTACGTTATCGTGCACTTTAACATATGTAACTCTTTATTTTAGTAGCACTTTATTATCAATGCACTGCCAGTGAATCCAGTGATACAGGCATCACTGGATTCACTGGCGCAATAAAATTATAGTTTCACGTCTGGCCCAGATTTGTTCCTTTCGAATGGCTAATTCACCTATAATTCTAACTGGCAAAGTGATAGGATAGGCTATAATTTGGTTAACAAAGGAAGGGCAACCTATTTCATGAGGTTAACTCTATCATCATTTATCACTCATCAGTTCGACATTAAAATAAGGAAACCCAGCTATGAGTAGTACGATCGATGTAATAGCACGCAAAAAGATGTTGCTTAAACAATAAATATTACATTCATTCATGAATATTATACCTACATACACAATTACATGGGTATTTACTTTGTATATTATTCAAATGCGAGTAATGCGAGGGCTATCTATGTGGGTTATTTAATTATTTTATAATAAATAACATAATAATAATTATAAGTTAGATTATATGATTGTCTGGCAGTTTGAGTACCTACTTTAAGCGGCCTACTCAAAGAGCCTTTGAGATCCGAACTTGACAGAACCACTTTAATGTGTAGTTCTCTCCTCAGAAGACCATTTCAGACAGTAGGTAATCTACATCATGGTCCTCAGATGATCTGCCTCGGACTGTGACCTCTGAGTTTGTTTCGGTGTTTCATCTCAGAGTAGTCGGATAGGAAACACCGACGTTATCTATTTTTTCAAATGTAATTGACTTGTCAGTTTTTGTATTTACCTATAAACCTACTTACAGAAACAAATATCATTTGTACCCTAACAAAAATTCCTAAAAGATTAATGATTTGAATAGGCTACAAATACAAATGAAATTGATGTTACCATTTCGGTGTCTGTAAAGTGTAATCTGCGGGTGTTAATGAGAGCAACGCTGCCCTTGCGCAATAACAGCAATCACATGTAAACCGATGACCTTAAACTCCGTTTTAATTTATGTGGTTTACCTAATTTTTACGTTTACTTAACGTAATGATAAAATCACAATTTTTAGAGGAAATGCGCGTGTTTGTTGCGTGTAAATATGATATAATAGGCAAAGGTGCAAACAGAGGGTCAAGCAGGTAATGCTCTACATTGGCGGATTTATAGGCCATGAGGGAATTAGGGTCAGGATTCGTGTCCTTTACGACTATGACACGCATTTGCTTTTACACATTTTCATGGACACATATTATATGGAGTTTTATATGTGTGCTAAAAATAAATGGTATTATAGATACGTATACAACAAGTTTTACATGTAAATATTCAAGCCAAGGAGAAATTTTATTAGAGCAAGTACCCAAAACAGATCGCAATCTAATTTTTTTAATGACGTCCAATATTATTATCCAGATGCCAATAATTTAGGCTGCATGCATATCAGTAAGTGGTAGATACGTAAAAAAGAATTATTATAGTAATTAATTGTCTTTAAAATAAAATAGTGTATAAGAAACCCGAGAAAAAACAAATTGTTGAAGCTACTTGAATGTATCGGGACTTCGGGCGTAAGCTCGGCTTGATTTTTCATAAACAACGGAAAGGCACTAGCAAAGCATCTCTATGGGACCTGTTACTACCTACGTAGAGATGTTCACAACTGCAGGTAGGAACCTATAGCAGGAAATCTCAGAAATAATCAGTACTGCACGTAGAAAATGGTAGAAAATGCCTATGGCATTAGGCCCGCCTCTGTACATTTATGTGCTTGAAGTATTAAATAAATAAATCGTAAATAAAACAGGCCAACTTTCAACAGTACAGGACCTATTAGAAGCATAGGTTCTGTTAGAAGTTGGTCTCTTCGTGCAGCCGTAGCTAAATGTGGTGGTAAGTAGGCACTAATTAAAGTTGAGTCTTGCTCTTGTTACCACTTGATGATAAAGGACTAGATTTTGAAAGCGGAATAGTGGACTTGTGACTTTATAGTAGGTAGTCCAATACTCATGAATGGTGGAAGGGACGCGGAGGCCTATTTTTAAAGCTGATACCACTCTGCCCATACGATCTGATAAAATGATAATAAAGAACTTTTTAATACCTAAAATCCGACGTTTTCAGTAAGCGCAGTTCAACAAACCTCAACGAGGACAAATCACTCGAGCGTGATACTAGGCATGCCTTCTTGGCGTTGCATGATGCAAATCTCATGTAAATATTGTGACACATCCTATTAAAGGGTCCATTGACAAGGCCACGACAAGTCGGTCAACGGGTCATAGTACGAATCGTGAGGACGCACCCTGAACTAGCCGGCGCGCCCAGCCAGCGGGAGGGAGGATATGAGGACGTTACTCCTTCCCGCAATGCGACGATGCGTACCTCAATGAGTACATGCTTCGAAACTCGAATTGGAATTCTAAATTAGCAAACTTGGATTCTAGGTTAAACCATTCTTAGGCATTTCCTTCTAAGTCGTAACGGGATTTTTATTGAGCTGTATCTGTGGCAGTTAAAAAAATCCTAATCTACTATTTATCGGCCGCAACGGTGACGTAAGATTTATTTCGGCAGTATGCAGAACTGAAGTGATGAGAATAAAATACATAATACTTATTAAAGGCGCGGCGATACACGCGGTGCCGCCACGCCACGCCGGCCGGCCGGTTCCGGAGAATTGCGTCACATGTGCCATCATAAGAATGTTGCTTGATGTTTCATAGTTGTTTTATTTCCCCATTAACAAATAATAAACCTGTAGATAGATAATATTTTTGCCCGAACGAAAATGTTCTTCGATTTTGGATTTCTTTATTCCAAAACCAGTTATTATCTATATATACTAATAATAATGCTGAAGTATTTGTTTGTTTGAACGCGCTAATATCTGGAACTACTATTTCTGGAAGTTTGATGTAGGTGCCTAGGGTGGATACAAAACTCTTTAAATGAAGTTTGCTAACCCATTGAAGGACACTGAATTATACACAATAGAAGTTTTATTGTTATCAGGTCTGGGGGTGTTTAGTGTCCCGCAAAGTGTTAATCAGGCTATAATTTATAAATTAAATGGAACTTTCCTTGCAAATTGCAACCACATAACTTCGTCTCAAATAAACATGATTAACTTTATTCCTTCATTAATCAAATGTAGGCTCAATAAATCTTGCGTTGACAGTATTAAATTACTAAAAAGGGATTAGGTTCTTTTTCGCAATAAAACAGTTGTTGTGGTGGATAATCCTGTAGATGATCTGAAATCCATACTTATATGTATTATAAATTCGAAAGTAACTCTGTCTGTATGTTACCTTTTCACACCTAAACCACTGAACAATTTCGATAATATTTGGCAGAGATAGGGAAGGACATAGGATAGTTCTTATCAACATACCTCGCAGACGAAGCCACGGGCGGAAGCTAGTTTTATACGTTACATCTAATTTCTTTACATAAAAAATAAAATCATCTTATACTTACATAGCAGAAGACTAATAGGCAGCACCAGCCGCACAAGTGCTAACACTAAGTAGTGCTTGGCCATGTTGATCACTGAAAATCATAAACAATCAGTGTATAATGGTACCAAAAATTTTATTAGAAAGAGTTCATCCCTGAATTATAAAATAAATTGACATATGCAACAAAAATAAGCAACAATTTTTGTGTCTAAAATAAGCAACAGTTTTTGTGTCGTAAACAACAATAAAAGTAAAACCTAAAAATAATCAAGTAAAATCAATGGGTTTTTATTTATTATTTTTAGCAAAGGAAGGAATAAGTTAATACTCCTCTAACCGAAAGATAACCAACTATGATATCCTTTGTTTATTTTAATAATAAATTGTAAAAAGGGATGCAATATAATTCTATAGATCTAATAAATATAATGAGGGTTTCATTTAGTATTTATTAAAAGGTACTTTTTTTAAGTGCGATGCGTAAGGTGATTAAGCTATAAAGCTTAATCACCTTACGCAAATTAAGCTATTACTTCTTCAATTTAAATGATAACAAACAAAAAATTAAGTAAACATATTTTACGCAACCAAGTTCAAGAGTCAAGTAAATGCTTCTATTTTATAAAATATAGCTTGCAAAGGTAATTCTTAAAATTAAATGATAAATTCTCACTTAGACAAACTTAGTAAATAACAAAAATTCGACGGCTGATAAACATTTTCAGAATTTTTTTATACACATGTGTATACTGTAAACAATTAGGTAAAAGACAGATTTACTGCATTAATAGCAACTTTATTTTGGGAAGCCGAGTAACGAATACACACAATTTTTCTGCTTACCTATTTTTATAAGCTCAGAACTAAATTATCGTGACATTTCAAAAACACACCACTTTAAACGTAAGTCACGATACGATACTCTTTGTACAATCAAATTAGTGCATTCAAACATTTTACGACATCGTTTTATTTCTTGAAACAAAAACACGACCACACACCCTACTAACAATTGACTGACACTAATAATAAAATGGACAATTTGACAGTGACACAACTGACACATTCACATTGACACTAGAAAATTATTTTTTTTTATTTATTTATTCATGACCATAGATACATGTCCTTCAGTCGTACTAGAAAATTAAATGAAAACAAGTGTTGCCAAGCCTTTGTGTAGAAAAATACTAATTTATCTTTCACCTACAGTCTAAAGCCATTCTCCTTTTTTTTTGTGAATCCTTGGCAAACAAGGCTACAAGGTTTTGGTGCATGGCCAAAATCGGAAACAACGCCGTGATCTTCAGCGGGATTGTCCGAAAGGGTTACCGCTGGCTGGCCCGGAACATAAAGGGCTAAGGAAGGAACACGGGTGGGTTTTAGTCAGTAAGAGTCTGACACTCCCTTCCGCTCCACCCAGAGCGGGAGGGGTCATTTGATGATTTCCCACCCAGAAAAAAAAAACGTCGTGATCTTGTTTTGTGAATACAATTTCTGTAATTTCACAAATGTTTACCAATAATGCCACCCTCTCATTGTCATTTAGGCGCCAATAGATCCTTCTGGCATTCTGTAAGCGCCTGGCCACACAGGGGAACAGGCCGCGGGGCGGGCGCGGTGCGGCGAATTCAAACATATGAGCTTCCATTGAAGTGTAGATAGTGGGCACGCGGGCGAGGTGGGTGACGCGGGCTGCTCGGCGCGGGCAGCGCGCGGGCATACACTGGACCAGTGTGACCAGATTCAATATTTTAATACTTTTTCGGTATATTTTATCGACTTTTCCGAGCATTAGTAATTTAGTATTTTTGTAGGTATATTGGCGGAAGTAAGTATATTTTGGATAAATAGTTATAGTAACACCGTGGCGACCGTCGTCGTGAACATTGAAGTTCAGGGAATTACCCGGATTTAGTCTGTTATATTTCATTCAGAGAAAATATTCAGTATTTTTTGAGGTGCATCGGTTTTTTCGTATAATTTAATCTGGTCACACTGCACTGGACATGACTACACGCAGAACGCAGCCGCGCTCTAGTGCGGACACGCAGACCCACAGCGACCGCGCGCGTTCCCGCACCCGCGCCCGTCTGGACGCACGCTAATAGTTATTCTATAAAATAGAACATTTTATAATATGCATTTTAGCATGAATGCTTAAAACTAGCAAGCTACATGGAGCGAAAGCTTATTTGACCACCACAATCCAACAACTAGGTAGCACGATTCACCTTAAGGCGAAAGCGCCAGGGTAGCCGCAAAATTCAATTTTGTTGGGTTTTTTGCAATTTGCTGGTCAGTATTAAGTTGTACGTTGATTAATATATGATTCGCGGCCGTAACAAATATGTATTTACAGAATTATGATCATTAAAGTTATCAACACAACTCTCTAAGACCACGTAACTCCAAAGAATAACTGTTTCATGAAATCGTCATTCTTTGGAGTTTCGTGGTCTTAGAAAGTTGTGTTGATGACTTACATGATTATAATTCTGTAAAAACATATTTGTTACAGCCGCGATTTATATTTTGATCGACGTACAACTTAATACTGACCAGCAAATTGCAAAAAACCTAAAAAAAATGAATTTCGCGGGCTACCCTGGCGCTTTCGCCTTAACAAGATTGGGGTGATGCCCGTACTGTATAAAAGTTGTCGCGCAGTTGGCCGTCGGGAAAAAAACAATAAATTCCTTGTCAAACCAGTTCCTTTGGAAAGCCAGAAAACATTGGCCCGATTGGCCGGGACTAATCAGCTCACAATTACAGTCAGCCTATTTTCGGTTGAAAGTTGCTATAATTTACTACTAGAATGGTAGAAATTTTATTTTACATTGTTAGAGTTGCGTAGCACTGTTGCGATTCTTGGAAATTAACGGTTTAAAATATTTTTCATATTTCTCATAATTCAATTCTTTTAAATGATTGTTACATAAATTAAATTATTTTTTGTTTGTCTGAAAATGTATTTATCTTTGTAAATTATATTTGTAAAGTTCGATTTTTGTCATTGCTACTCACCACTAGACTGAATTTATTTTTATTGCGAATTAATGGCGTAGCCAGGTGAGTTTTCTTGTTTATTTCTTATTTCATAGTGTTCCATGGCTTTCAATTGTTTTGTCTAAATGTTTTTCATCGAGCAAAATATTTAATCTTCTATAAAGTCAAAATTTTTCCAGCTAATCCGTTTTTATTACACGAAAAACCAATATTACGAGTAATGAACACGTATTGGATTTGTTCCGAATTTATTCGCTAGGATCATTCATTGTCATCACTTTCACTTTTCACACGATTTGCTATATAGTGGTTCTAGTGTGCATCGAGGCGCTGTCGCCATGGATGAGTGAGTTTCCCGATAATTTTCCCCGTATTTGGTAGGTAGCATTGTGAATAATTATGACAAGGTTACTCATATCCTCCAACAAAAATGTGACAATCATTGTTCGTGATTGTTCGGTGTCGGTAAACAAGCAACAACACTATAATCGATAATAATAAAATATTCCTAATGTAAGTTCTGTTTGTTTGTTTGTAGCACCATGTCGACCCTAACGAAAATGACCCGCACGGTTAAAAAACTGGAGGTGCCCAGACCCTTGAAATCGACGACCAGTTCCGCACACAACCGCAACTCTGTGTTGGATGTCAAAATAAACTCTGGTAAGAATTCTTATGAGATCGGTCAATTTACCATTCTGTTTGCCAACTTTCATTATTTAGTTACAATACAATTTCTAAATGGAACACAATCATTTTGTGTAAGTCATCACTTCCAGTGTTGTTATTGTGACATGGTATTCAAGAAAAATGTTTGCCAAATGTGAAATGTTTGATGTTTTGAATTTACACAGGTATGTTGGATTTTGTTAGTCCACAATTTAGTTTGTTTGGTTTTTTGCTTGCATTGTTGTTTCTAGTATAATATACCTTTAACCTATCTCTTTTTCTTGCAAGAATATAGGAGAGGTTAAAACTGGCATAATATTCCAAAGATTTTTTAAACGCTAATATGATGTACCTTATTGGAAAGCTTATTTATTAAGCTACTTGATTATAGTTAAGAAATATAATTTTTTCAGGCATCTCTTTTTGTAAAAAAGTGAAAAATGTTTCAGTACAAAAAACAAATGGCGTTTATTTATTCATTTCTATGCAATATAATTATTTTAAATGTGGCTAAAGTTTCCATTTTTATTAAATACTTAGAGATTTTATTATAACTTTAGCTGCAGCTCCATGACATTAAGACAAAAGATATTGATTATCATGATAATGCAATATCAAAACGCATCAAAAAAGCTCAAATCTGTAAATGTCAGAATGATGTTCAATTAAGAAAAACACCATCCACTGGTGGGTATGAGTCCGCAAGGTGGATTCAATTTGCATTATCACTTCATTTGCCACAGGACTGCAAACCGTGAAATATAAATAATGTTTGTAGTTACTAGTTAATGATGCAAGCATTTTATTTACACCGAATAACCCAGATGCCCTATTTCTTATACATTGCCTGATTTTCTAACAACCTGTCGAACTTAAGATCTGAGGGGCAATTCTACTAATTTTAACAACGTTCACAGTCTGATCTCAGTCTCAATCTGTCAAAAAATACTTCTAATTTCCCTACATTTTGACAAGTTTTTGACATTTGATTGTCGCCGAGATGAGACTGCGACTAGATTTTGAACGTTTTAAATTACGAGAATTGGCCTTCTGTTGTTCCAACATCCTGTTGACCTGATGACACGTTGCACACTCGTTTGTCAAACTAATGACATGCACTCCAAAAACTGGTAATAGGATGATATTCTGACGGGCTGCATTCTGGAAGTTGGGTAAGTCACAAATTGTTGCAAAATATTTGACAGCTTTTTGCGACATTGCCAGCTTTCTGAATGCACCCTCTTGAGAGATTTGTTATTGCCTTGTTAATTTGACCATTCTGATTACATGCAACAGATCTGAACTGTAAGTATTATCAGCATCGTCATCGTCATGATCCTTTTGACAAAGTAAGTAATAGTGAAAAAAGTTTGTCCTTAGCAGCAATTTATGTAAGCCATTGCCCCATTTATTTATAAATCTAGCAACCCACCCCTGCTTTGCACGATTTTTATGACTTGAAAGCATTGAGATTTCTTTAAAAATTCAATGACACATGTAAAAAACGGTGTATAAAATAATTGTGACAATTTTAATTGCCTATCATCTATCATAGTACAAATCATATCAATCATTATTAAAAATTATGATTTAAATAAAATTAAAAATATATTTATAATATCCAAAATACTCTGAACAGAGAGTAACCAAGTATGTAGGATAGGAGATATTATAATAGTGCACAATACGATGGCTCACTTGAAGAAGAAAAAAACAGGTGCTGTCCCTGTTTCTTCACTCTCATAGTCCGATGGGACGGCATTCCAACACGACCAGGTAGAGATCAGGCACAGGAGCAAGGGCATAACGGGACACGAAGGGTGTCACTCCACGTAATTCTACTGAGAAGTTCTTAATTATAACATTCAGCCTATCTGGTCAACATAAAAATGTTACAATTGTCACCAATGCACCGGTTCTTTTTACGGTTCCGTACCGTAAAAGGAAAAAACGGAACCCTTATAGGATCACTTTGTTGACAGTCCGTCCGCCCGTCCGTCCGTCTGTCTGTCTGTCTGTCTGTCTGTAAAGACACCCTTTATCTCGGGAATGCGTGGAGGTACCGAATTGAAATTAAAACCATATACTCAGGTCTACAACGTAAAAAAGAAAGATAAGGCCGTTTATGCCGCAAAAAACGTATATTTCGACACTCAAGGGAATCAAAATTTATAGGGTACTTTCCGTTGACCTAGAATCGCCGCCGTTGACCTAGAATCGTGAAATTTGTCTGACTCTCACTTGACCGGTTTTTATTATACAGGGTGGGAGGGACTACGACGAAATTGCTGTTCCATACATTTTGAGCGCCTGTATGTAGTAGTGAATTGCACTTTCCTACAAAACAGCAGTTTTTTTTTTGATGACCTACCGGAAATTTTTACGTAACTGTAAACATGAATTCAGCACCTGACTAGAGGGGTTCTAGTCATGTGCTGGTTACAGTTATTGCCAACCTGTATAAAAGCCGTGTATTCATTGAAAACAAAGCAGTAGGTTTATCACGAATACGGAACATTAGCAAGTTCCCGCTATTTTATATGTACAGTACAGACACCAGCACATCAGCCTACCACAATCTGTCAGATTTTCCTAATCAACTTTGAACCTTATGCTTTAGCGATAAAGTTGAAAATCTATTGAAGAAATCTGACAGATTGAGGTAGGTTGATGTGCTGGCGTCCGTACATTATTTTACTCTTTGAGCAGATTCGTTATTAAATGCATTTTAATCAGAACACACTAAAACTAATGACAGCGCGGTGAGACAATCGCCCAACTTTGCACCCACCCAGTCCTAATCATACAGTTGCCTCAACATTAAAAATATCTTCATGTAATGTGTTCTTTGTTGCAGTCGATGACCTCATAGTGTTGACAGAAGCGGTGGCGTACCAAATGATGCAGGGTAACTATGACCGTGCGCTTCAAAGCAATGTGGCCACCATGTACTCTAATCTGAAGCTTTACGGCGCTCAGCTCGAAGCTCTATACAAGGACTTTCTTGATAGGTTTGTGCACATTAAAGATTTGTTTCTTGCTTGTTGTGAGGGAATACTTCAGGGTAGCCGGTAACATCGTAGTGAGCCTTGCCGGCTATGACTAAAAAAATGAAATGTTGGACGAACGCTAGGTTAGCTTAGAAGTGTGATTCTTTTAACATCTTTAGTTGTGTAGCTCACTGTTTTATGACTGCTGTTTGAAACTTTATATTTCAGATACTTTGTTGTGTTCCGTAATGGTTCACAAGACGAACGATTGGATAAGAAAACTAGACTTCATCTTCTCGAGCTGATTGAGCTGCGCGCCAAACTCTGGCAGGGCTCCGACTACATGAGTCAATATTATAGACACCGCGGCACCCATGCCGAGGTAACGTTTTATTTTATATTTATTCAAGGCGTGACTTACCCCAAACAATTAGTAATATGTGCAATTATACTAAAACCAACTTCCGATAAACGTACAGCTGACCTAGTTAAGTAATATACACATCCGGAATGGATTTGCTCGTAGCGTATTGTAAGCGTGTACTTGTTGCGGCGCAGCCACTGTTGGTGCCGACGATGGAGGGCTCGGGCTCGGGCGGCTCGGTGTCCCCGACGCTGGCTGCGCCCGCCGAGCCGCCCTCGCTGCTCGGGCCCGGCGAGATCATCAAGCCGTCGGGCAAGTTCCCCAAGCCCACCAAGATCCCTGGCAAGAATTACTCCAAGGACGAAGTTGTCATCAGGAATGCCGACTCCGGGAAAGGTGACATACATTCCTATTACATAATGAAACAATCTAGCTAAATGGGGACTTGCATGTTGAGTATTTTGCAATTATTTGTCGATAAATCGGGGGCAAACGATGCATGACTGAGGTCGATATTACGCTTATCTGTTCTTAGTATTACTTAGACCAGTTCTATTATATATGTACTTCGATAGTGCATGACGATAAGAAGGAAGCGAAACTGTATATTACATATTGTATACTTTATAAAATGATTTAATTGCTTTATTTCAATTTCTAAAGTGCCCATCTTGCTATCAACATGTCTCAGCATTCGAATAAATACTAAATGTAATGTTTGATTGGGTTATTATAAAGTGAAGTTGAAAACAAGGAATTTGGCTGGTCGCTACAGGAGAGCCCCCTGGCGGCGTATCTGAAGTTGTGTTGTGGTGTTACAGTGATGGGTATCAAGGGCAGGAGGGTGCACATGATCGAGGAGCTAAGTGACACGATTATATCGTTTCAGCGAGGTATGAACGCACGGTGCGGGCTGTGCTGTGAGACGCTTGCGCATGGTGTGGCGGGCTCTTCCCATCTCTGTTTTCTCTACCAGAAGATCTTTACTATCCATTATTTTAACACATAAATCACCCTAACAATCGTACTGTTATGTCTGAAAAAATTAAATTAAACATTAGGTTACATATTTTCCCTTAGAAACTTTATCTCCTACTAATGTTAACACATGCATAATTGTTTGGGAATGGTTTACATGATTTATTAATGTTCAAAATAAAGTCATATCTCACCGCCTATTAATCGCAACTAGCTATGAGCTTACCAACTCCATACTAATATTAAAGACTAATAATGTCGACTTGTGTGAGCTTGTCAGTCACAGGGATGTTAATGATTTCAGTAAGTCCCGGTGCAAAGGAGCGTCTCGTCCAGATCACCGGGCCAAACGAGGAGAATGTAAAGTGAGTTATATTTACACATTTTTAGTTTATACCTATTTACCCAAGAGATGTAAGTGGAAAATTCTTCTGACTATAGAGGTGTGAGGAACAGGATGGAATGTTCCTTATCTTCCATAGAAAAGGAAGTCGCCACACGATTTTCACCAAATACTTGTCCGATTCTGAATTCATACGTGATTTGTCGCGTGTCACAGCCACGCCAAGCACCTGATCGGCGACACGATCCGCCGCAACGCGTCGCCCGTGCGGCTGGAGGGCGCGCTGGAGGCGCAGCTGGGCGGCTCGCGCGCCTCGCTCGACTCCGCCGGCTCTGACGACGCGCCGCGCGCACAGGAGGTCGGTGATAATCATTTATTTCTGTAAATCTTATTGGTTAAAAAAAACGTTTGCACGTCAAAAATCACTACATAGTATAAAACAAAGTCGCTTTTTCTGTCCCTATGTCCCTTTGTCCCTTTGTCCCTTTGTATGCTTAAATCTTTGAAACTACGCAACGGATTTTGATGCGGTTTTTTTTAATAGATAGAGTGATTCAAGAGGAAGGTTTATATGTATAATAATAATAATGTTTCCGTGCGAAGCCGGGGCGGGTCGCTAGTTAATTATATTTAAAAATTAAAACAAGATGAGTTTGGTGTTTCCTATCCAGACTCTGAGAAGAAAGACCGAAACAAACTCACAGGTCAGTCTCTTTTAAAGTCCGACATAATCTTGGTCCTTACCACGCATGAGCATGACATGATAAATTATGATAAGACTATCACAATTTATCATGTCATGCTCATGCGTGGTAAGGCGCAAAAATACACGCAAAAATAACACGCAAAAATACTACAACACGCACGCAAAAATATTGGAAAAAAAATCGGCATCTACATGCCGATTTTTTTTTTTCCAATATTTTTGCGTGATATAGTTAGTTGGTTTATTGATCCCAGCTCAGAGGGGCAATTCTACTAATTTTAACAACGTTCAAAGTCTGAGGGGCAATTCTACTAATTTTAACAACGTTCACAGTCTGATCTCAGTCTCAATCTGTCAAAAAATACGTCTAATTTCCCTACATTTTGACAAGTTTTTGACATTTGCTTGTCGCCGAGATGAGACTGCGACTAGATTTTGAACGTTTTAAATTACGAGAATTGGGCTTCTGATCTCAGTCTCAATCTGTCAAAAAATACTTCAAATTTCCCTACATTTTGACAAGTTTTTGACATTTCTTTGTCGCTGAGATGAGACTGCGACTAGATTTTGAAAGTTTTAAATTACGAGAATTGGCCTTCAGTTTGTTATGAAGTATAATATTTATTGCCATTCTAAATTCATAATTCAAACAAAATTGTACTTGTTCCAATGGACAAGTAAAACAGTCAGTAATTAGCCAACAGTTTATCATAATTTATTTTATTTTAGAAATCCCCACACAATGCCCGGGCTCTACTTCATAGCTTCTCGACGAATGACGCAGCACTGGGGGAGTATAAGTACACTGTGACTTTCGGGCAACATTCCATTAAGATCACGGGCCAAAATTTGGATCTTGTAAAGGTGAGTCCTTTGCTATCCAATATTCGTAGAACCGGTGGTTATTGCATAAACGTGTGCTACAGCTCGTAATTTGGTGAATTGCAGACTGCGAAGTTAGTGTTAGACGAGTACTTCGAGAGCGCGGGCGCGCTGGAGGCGATGGGCGCGGGCTCGGGCGACTTCTTCACGCTGTCGCAGCGCCCCGCCGCCGCGCTGCTGCTGCGCGACGACGCCGCGCTCAACGGGGCCGACGACGACGTGTTCGTGGCCGACCACGACCACGCCGGTAACACCGCCTTAGCCTTCTGCAACACTGTCGGCCGCGCCCACAGGACGAACTCGACTAGTTGACGGCAACGCTCGACGATTTACTTTGCTCATTTCTGGCAAGCTAATTTTAACGTTTCAAATATTGCTCTAGGAGTTTCTAGCGCTTTTATAACTTTTTTGCCAGCAGTAAGCATAGTGGTTGACGAGCCTTGCGTTTGTTCTCCATCGCATGAAACTTACAGAACAGTTTTTTTTTTAATTGGCTATTGAATGATTTGCCGCCTTCTATTCACACAAATATAGGTAACACAAAGTGCCACTTTATATAAGTATTACAATGTTTTAAAAGAGCATGAAATAGGGAGTTTCAATTCAATTTGGTAGCATGGACGCACTTACAGTGATGGTGTGCAGTTTCTTAACAGACAGTTAGGCAGGTCTACATAGGGATTAGACTGACTGAAGCATGTTAACTTTTATTTAGAATATATATTCAACATCCTCATTACATCGAATTTGAAATCATTTCTTTCAGACTCAGTGTTTAGACTCATTTTCTCAAGTATTTAATTTTGGAGTGTACAAGAAAATATTATGTATATTTATGTTACTGATATTTTATCTTTATCTTCAAATCACCTCGATTCACGGTCGTGGCAGAGTATTTTTTTTAAATCATTTAACATCGAACATTTCGTAACAAATCATTAGTAATCACTACTATTTGCCATAAATGCTTAACCTAAAATATTCTATACTGAAGCAACTTCACCCCATTATAATTGTACCACTCCCTCGTTTGATAATATTATACTATAAATTTTTAATATTTTTTTTTAGTTAACTTTCGTCAAACAAAAAAAAAAGTAAATATTGAATAAGTGTGGCAAACAAAGCCGATAGTAGGTATTAGTAAACAGGGCGTGGTGCGGTGGTGGTGCAACGCGTGGTGCGGGTGTTGTGTCGGTATAGAGTAGTTAGGCGGCCGTGCTCGTGTGTGACGTGTGTGACGTGACTGTGACGTGTGCAGCGGCCGGGGACTCGGACAACACGCCGCGCCGCCCGCGCTTCTCGCGCGCCACCAGCATTGACAAGAATCAAGGTAACTCACACCTACTCAATAACACACTATTTTGGCCCATCTACCATCATTAGCAATGGGGATAAAAACCACTGCCACTTCCTCACTCCAGATGTCACTACTGTCGAGTGTCCGTGAATATGACTGCTATTTCTTTTACGAATAATTACTTAATAGGGCCCTTTGCAAAACTATTGTTTCCAAAAAAGAAGACCCGGGAATAGACTTACTTTCCAAGCATATAATCGTAAATAGAAGAAAACTATATATGGGAAAACTCTGCAAACAAAATATGGCAAAACCAGTAATTTTCCACTAAATCTCTTTACCGATGATACACGCTTACTCCAAGACGCATACGTTTTTATCGCTTAAGGTCATGGCCAAAAAGCACGCTGTCTCACCTGACTTCGTGTCTGACAGAGCTAGTATCAGTGATGAGCAGTTAGACGCTAGTTTACACGCACAACGTCTAGTTCTCACGCACAGAAACACCTTTCTCGAGTTATTAGGCGCATAAAATAATTCGAAAAGTGCTTTGGAAAATGGAGTTTTATGAAAAAAAACACTGAATAAATCGATTATAAATAAAGTTATTGAACTCTTCGATAACTGAGCTTTGTCGGTACGGACTCGCATTTGAAGTTTTTACAGTTAAATTATTACTTATTTACACCCAAAGTTACGTTAGAAATAGCAAGAAAAATGAATCTTTGTTGGCTCGTAACTTTTTAATGGTTTTTTGTTTTACTATTCTGTTTCCATACAAACAATTAATAATAAGTCAAAACGATATAATGTTTAACTTTGAGTGCACAATGTCAAACAGTGGAGTAATACTCTCCCGAAATTTGTATGGAAAAAATATATTGCATCTCACGATCGAGTCAGTTTTTAACCTACATTCATTGCAGCCCTTTCGAAGCTCATGCGACAATGATCAATATGCAACAGTAACTGATATAATCATAACTGGTAAATTAGTTGAAATATTTGGTAGCCTACAATGTTAATACATAACGGCATAACCGTTACGTATTAACATTGAACAAAACTAGTGTCCGACCGAAACAGGTTTTTCAGCCGAAACCGAAACCGAACTTTCGGCCTTGCTCTTAGTTTCGGCCGAAACCGAAACCGAAACTTACTTAAACATATTTAAAATTTCTATCGTATACAGAAATCTGGTGTGTTTTTTACACATTATTTGAATATACAATGTATATTATACATACAGACAGTTGAATACTTACCTAATCATTTACGAGGTCGGTCCCATAATGAACTGGCCTGATATAGTACTACGCGACATGTCGCTACATGTTGTGTTGCATTAAATTGTACGTTTATCGTGCACTTAATAAGAAACACGCATCGACATGAAATGCTTAGTCTTAGATTAGCAGGCATTAGCTTAACGAGAGTAAAACTGAGTATCGAAGTGTCATAAAGTTTTTGTTTAAAGAAGGTTTATACCCTGCCCAAATAAAAGAACGATTGGATGACGTGTATAAGGAGTCTGTCCCCTCCTATAGCACAGTGAAAAATTGGGTGAAAGAGTTTCGCCTCGAGAAAGAAACCGTCGAAGACATTTGCCACGACGGTCGACCTGTGGAAGTGCTCACTCCCGAAACGATTGCTTATTATCGAAGAGGAGGTTCTGAGTGACCGCCGTTTGAAGATTAGAGAAATTGCAGCTAAGCTTGGGCTCTCTAAAAGTACGTCATCGTGTGATCCATGAACATCTTCACATGAAAAAAGTGAGTGCAAAATGGGTACCGAAACTTCTTTCAGCGGTACAGAGACAGGAAAGAGTGCGCTGCGCTTCAGAGTTTTTGGATCTTTGTGGCGAAAATTCAAAGACTGTGATCGAGCGGCCAGTGACTGGTGATGAAACTATGATCTTGTACAACACCCACAAAGCAAGCGCGAATCAATGGGATGGCGTTATAAGGGTGAAAAGCCCCCTAGAAAGGCAAAGGTGCAACAATCGGCTAAAAAACTGATGTGCACAATCTTTTGGGATTTTCAAGGCATTTTGATGGTGGATTTTAAAGAACGTAATACAGTCGTGAACGGCTAATATTATGCTTCTTTAATATTTAAATTACGAGACAAGATAAAGGAAAAACGAAGAGGCAAGCTGTCTAAAGCTGTCCTGTTGCTCCATGACAACGCCCCTGTTCATACCGCTGGTGTTTCGAAGGATGCAGTTCGTCTATGCGGGTTCACAGAAGTTGAACATCCACCTCACAGTCCAGACATGGCCCCGTCCGACTATTATTTATTTCCAAATTTAAAGCGAGACTTAAGAGGAAGAAAATTTTCAAGAGATGAAGAGTTGCAGGCGGCCGTCTTCGGTCATTTTGAGGCTAAAAATTGTGAAAGTTTAGAGATGTTGATTCACAGATGTCAGAAGTGTGTTAGTAGTATTCATGGTGATTATATTGAAAAATAAATTGGTTTCGTTTCATATTAGTTCATAGTTAGGCCAATTCATTATGGGACCGCCCTCGTATGTGCAAAACACAACCTCAACTCCATGCGATTAATGATGGACGGCGACGAACTGGGCCGGCGACGCGACGAGCGAGCACGAGCTAGCCGCGAAGTTCGCCGAACGATGGACGATAATTCATGAACACTCGAGTTTCGGCGCTGCCGAAACTTTCGGCCATTTCCTGGCCGAAACCGAAACTAAGGCCGAAACTGGATTATTTGACCGAAACTGGCCGAAACCGAACTTTCGGTCGGTCACTAATTTATTATTATTACACACTATTTCCAGCTATTGCCTGCGCACGCGTAACAATAGTCCCACAAAACGTTTTAAAATTGTCTGTTATCTTTGAAAATTGGAAGTTTTAGCCCATGCAAATAACTTTTAAGGCAAAACTGCAAATTTATTTCGCCTAGTGATGATTTATCTCCGGGATTATCTCTATCCAGACATTAGAACACCACTACCCACCACCACTACCATTACTGTGTAAGTCGAAAAACAAAGACTCGAGAGGTCGCGAACTCGCGAAAGTAGTTTTTTTTTTGTGAATATTTTGTATAATATTGATTTTACGTCAATTTGTGTTAAAACAAGTTTCTTAATTTTGCACGAGTCCTCGAAAATTCTCGTAGGATCAATGATCCTCGAAACATACGGCTCAGAAAATATCAAAATATCAAGTAAAGCGCAAACTACAGTTCTGAATGTTGTGTTATGCCAAAAAGATGAGTTTACAAGGCGCATGCGCTCGACGCGACTCATCAAGAAACATTTAAAATTATAAAAAAACTAGCAGCGCCCCGCGGTTTCATCCGCGTAAGTTTCGATCCCGTGGGAATATCGGTATAAAAACTATCCTATGTCCTTTCCCGGGACTCAAACTATCTCTATACCAACATCTAAATCAGTTCAGCGATTTAAGCGTGAAGAGGTAACATACAGACAGAGACAGACACACTTTCGCATTTATAATATTAGTATAGATGAGGAAGGTTTATTTTACATACTTGATGTTGCTTATAGTGCTGGGAAATCTTCATTCTTTGGCAAAATAACATCAATACAAATAAAATTATGACATAAGTTTATGTATTAATATTACCACAAGCTTTGTATGTCTTTTTTATTTAATATTTCACGATGTGCCTATGTGTAAGCACTTATAGTTTCACTTTTAGTATATTGATAAATTTTTACTGATTCCAAAATATCGTTTTATAAACAGTGTTAACCTGCGTATTCATTTATTTGTTTCCATAAATTTGACCATGTTGTGCATGTCCATAGAAGTCATACCTAAATATTATTATGTAAGACTTTCTGTCGTATAAACATTTAAACCATTTCATATTGTGCTAATATTTTTCATGTCCATATCGTTCCATAAAAATATCTAAAATGCAGCAGTCAGTCAAAAATTGTCAGTACTAATAATTATTCGTTTATTGCATAAAAAGGAAACTAATAATTATAATAATGCATTCGAATGTGCTTTAACGTCATGACAGCTTGCAACAATTTAAACATTATATGCACGTGTATGCGTTTTTCTGTTTGCTTAAGATTGTAAAATAAACTCATTGATAGTATATAAGGTTTATCTATTTGTACACGAAATATTTTAAGATAAACATCTATAGGTGGTAAATATAGCAACAAAAAAAAATTTTTTTCTACGAAAAAAATTTTTTTGCATGCAGCCGTGATGTTAAAAATAAACCAACCACGGTAGACTTACTCGATCTAGTCTTATTTTAATAACTTATCGCTCACAATGAATATGAATTTAAATTACAAAACCACCTAAACCTAGGTAACATTTAAGGAGGAAATTTAATAATCTACCTTATTAAATTCCCTCCTTAAAATTTAACGAAAAGGAACCTAGTTGATAAAAACAAATCTTAATTTACAGTGCCTATAAAACTGTAAACCAGGAAAGTACCTACTAATAGCAGCTGACGGGTGGGTGCAACTCGAATTCGCATAACTTCTGTGAGGTTACAACAAACTTTACCTGTTGAATAATCAACAATCAGGAGGTCAAGTTTCTCGACAACTAAATTTTTTAACTCGCTAGCGGTCCGCCCCAGCTCCGCGCGGGTGCAATTTTTTTTCGAATTTAATAAGTTTTCTTTCATACAAACCTTGTCTTGGCAATACAACAAAAAAAAAACTAATTTGGTGCAGTCATTCGGAAGTTACGCGCGTACAGACATTTCGGCGACTTTGTTTTATACTATGTAAGGAAGGATGCTACGAGCGAGCGTCGAGTCGCATCCGTCAGCTGTTTGTTGGTTGTGTACCTTCCTATTCGTGAAGATGTGAACTGTAAGAAATCACCTATTCAAACTAATGTTACAAATTGATGTTCTTTCAATTTAAACAAATATCAACTTTATTGTAATGGTGATTAAGTTGATTTCAGGGTGACTAGCGCTATTGAAGTTATAAAAATGTTTGAAGTTGTAGGGTAAAACTGAACTTTAATTCCTACTGTAGGAATTAAAGTTGAAACTAAACACATATTTAAACATAAACTCATATTTATTTACATTTTTGACAAATAAATCGCGAATGTAGATTAAGTGCGTAGCGCGGATTTATTTTATCAAAAATCTTACCAGAGATAGGTAGTCGTGGACTATTGTACACGTTGTTCCTAACCCAATGTCGTGGCCCATCCTGGGTATCGGAGGAAGTCCATCACGATCGGCATTCGCCAGGTAGGTACTTAGTTCCGCCCTATGATATGACAGCGTAATGGATGTTAATAAATAAGGAGCCAGTATTTATTATGTGTACCAAGTAATTTTTAACTAAGTATATCATTTTTTAAACAATATACGAAAATTTAGTTTGCGTTTAAAATAAATCGTTTCTTAAGTTTCTTTACCACCTATAAGTGTACATATCTCTTAAAATATTTCTTGTATGATAGATAGATAACCTTATATTTTGGATTTGCCTTAAAAATTGTTCGACTGGTCTGTCACCGACACAAAAACGCCAGTGTGTTTATAATGGAACATAATAATCACAAATAAACAATACCTACAAATTGGAATATGTCCATAGTAAAAGTGTCTTGCCGGCTCGGCTGGTGTGGCAGGCGCTGACATGGGTGCGCACGTTACAGGCGGAGCGGGGTCGCGGCAGACGTACACGTACGAGACGCTGGTGCAGTACGCAGACTCGCCGCTCAGCAAGCTGCCGCCCAGCGGCCTGGCCGCCTTCCCGCCCGAGCTGGCGCGCAAGGTAACGCTGAGTGCGCGCCGGCCGCCCGCGCGCGTGCTGCCCTTCCGCGTGTGGGCGCCGCTGCACCACCCCAACTACCTGGCCGCGCTGCTGTGCCGCAACTTCTACTGAGCCCGCCCCCTCTCTCTCTCTCTCTCTATCTCACTATATCTCCCTCGACACTTGCGACCTGCACGCGTCCCGGCTTGCTTTTGTTTTCACGCGCCTTCTAATGCTTGTGCATGACGGTGCATGAAAGGAGCTATGTTCCAAGCATCTCGAGGTACCTAATATTTATAGTTAGGTTAGTCTAAAATTCTAGTCCCACGCATCTCATCCGTCTCCGGGCTCTAGCCCGGCCCACTATTAGCCGATTAAGCGTAACGCTAGGTTAAATTATAAGCGATTCTTAAAGTAGGAAAAATGTTGATCTCAGTAGCGTAAGTTGTAAGTTAACAATAAGACTGACGCTAGTATTATGTGGGGAGTGGCCTCTAACACGAAAGGTTTGCCGCTCGCCATTTCGAATGCCACTATTGACAACGTTTCACCGTAGACTACCCAACCGTCGTGCCAAACTGAAGACTGACTAAGGATAAGAATCTGACCATTATAGCACTGGAAATTCTTTATCGTTTTAGAAAAAAAATATTTTTCATTATTGAATTAATGGAAGAATTTTTTATTACTAATATATAAAGGTGTTTATTGACAGAATAATATTGATAAATCTTTTACGCAACGTTATTTACATGAGTAAACAGTTTTGAAAGATTTATTAAGAGTTTATTAACAATGCTAATATAAATTTGTGATGTCTCTTTGTTCATGCTGCTCGGACAGAATGGGTATTCGAGAGGGGATCGCTACAGGTAGACTGTTCGCCTTTAACTTGAGTGAAGTTCTAAATTGTATCTGTTGATTATCTGTTGTGTTCATTTGTTGTTATTGTTTTTAATTTGAGTAAGCATTAAAATTATCAGTGTTATTTCCTTACAATTATTGATTGTCAATTTATGGTTTAAAAATATAAAAATTTCAAAATATTTTCGTCTTTTGCCTGTTCTTACGCTTACCTCCTAACTAATCCACATAAAACTCTTAACCCTGCGGTGATCGGGATTTTCTTGTAAATAACCTCACAGCAGCGGTATGCTTTCTGAAGAAACTAACACAAACACAGCACTAACTCATTCGATGTACAACATGGAAGGCGTCCGTCGATAAATGTGCTATCGTGTCCGACAGAGTTGCCTGGAGTTCGACAGCGTCAGCTACTTGAAGAAGGTGCGCGCAGCCGGCGGCACCACCGTGGCCGCCGTAGACGCGCCCGACTCGCCCGAGCCCGAGTAACTCTCCTCGCCAGGTTCGCTCGCCTCACGCAACCTTCACATCGCACACAACACTACAAAATTCTTTCTAACGAAATAGGTAGGTGACATAGGCACGAGCAACTGTTACACGATACGCACTCACGCGAGCGAACCGGTCGATACGCACGATATGGCAGCTGAGACCCGAGGCCGCTGCGGACGCGTCGCCGATCCTTTATTGAGGGAGACGCGAGTGATGTGTGAGCGCCTTGAAACGAGCTGCGCGACGTGTCCGTCCTATAAAACTATTTTAGCGAGCTTCACTCTTCGAACTAATTTAGCAGATTTATCTTAAGAGTATTAGCACACCAAAATATTTATTTTTTATAGTGGTGGGTATAGTATACCTCATTTTTGTGAATATTTTTTTCGTAAATTTGCTGTGGATCTGATCATGAAAAAAAATGTGATAAAACCTAAAAATGCATGTAACAAGCAAATATTACAATTTGCACAAATCCACAGTGTTACGTTGATCTCCCATCTCATTTTGTTTTTATTTACTCCCAACGTTACATAAAACATTCTGAACAGAACATTTTTGACTATGTCCATTTCGTCTTAAAAACAACATTGATATTTTCATTAATTATTTTGTTGTATATATTGACTCTGTTAGTTTCGGATATCATAAGAGTGATTCCATTTATTATTATAAGATGAATGCATGCATTTCTTTCGTGTGTTTGTATACTCATTTTCAGACTTTCTAGTGTCTAGTCCTGACGAGTAGATGTCGATTCTCACTATATCGTAAGCTTTTATAATTCTAAGGAAGCCTGACAATCAATATATTATTATAAAAGGGATTAGATATTATAGTTTTCTTTATATTATTTAAAATATTGTTATTATATTTTTGTTGTGTACTATTAGAGCTTTTAAATAAACTTGCTGTGCACTAAACCAAATAATTACTGTAGTGAGACCTAAAATATATTTATACACTAACGTAATGTTTGTGAATTTGTGATTGTCAGACTTTCTTACCCTATAAACAGTAAGCTATCTCGAACACCTAGTATAATTCCGAAGTATCCCATCCTAAAGGATACGAATTTATCTCCGTGTTGCAAAAATTCGGGGTTATAATATCGCCGGCTCAACCGACGTAAAATAAGAAAACATCACTCGCTCACCTTATGTAAACCGAAAGTATTATAAATAAAAATTCAAGTGCAGGTATTATTATAAAAGACTATGTTATTTAATTTAATTTACTTTGATGAGGCTAGCGAGTGATCTTCACAATTTTATTATCTTCAGTTGAAAAAAAAAACTTTAAAATAATTGGTGCTTACTTACTCCTTGGGGAAGTATTATCGTTGAATTTGTAATTAAAGATTTATGTTTACACGTTTGTTTTTATATCATAGACGTATGACTATAATTGTGAAAATTGATATACTAAATTTTCTAATATAGAAGCGTTTTATTTCTAAACCTAAACAATTTAAATTGGGCTATTTAATCATCAAGTGTCATGTTATAAAATCTTGAAATAGATATTTTAACTAGGTATGTAGGTACTTGTGCGGGACAATGACGCCAAATATCCAGTAAATCACAGCTGCATATAAATAATAATAATAATACATTTATTTAGCTATGTTTACATTCGAGTGGATTAGGATTAGACCTCACATTAGGATTCCCTGTGTTGTGAGATCTAGGGTCCTTATCTTCTTTAACAATTTTATAGTAGGTATATGGTACATTTTTAAACCTGAAACTTAAAATAGACAAAAACAGTGTATGTTGTATACATGGTGGAGCAATTTGTTTGTCTGTTGTGTTGGGTCTGTATGCTATAGGTACGTAAGCGTGTGCACTTATGTATTTGTGAATGTCAATCTGTGCGAGTTTTACTTATACTACGAAACTTTCTGTCATATCTTAGTCCAGTGTAAGAAGCCAAGTTACCGTCTGCATTTTTTTTGAAGTGAAAACTTCTTTAGCGGCGTTGTACACTTTTTTGTAATGGGTAAAAAATGTTAACTCGCGTCAGGACACGTGACCTGATCGAAAATTCGTAAGACGGATGGCCGTAGCGGTACCGCGCGTGTTTTGTTCGATTCACAAACACTTCTGTCGGCACTCCCGGAGTGCCACTGTTTTTTTTATTAGATTAATATTTTGTGTAGACCATTTAGTTTTGTATATATGTGAGGTCCCATAAAACCGTAAGACCTGCCGATGGTTTATGTAAATGACAAAACTTAAAATAAAACCGCGTTATGTAATAATTTAATCTATATTTACAAAGATAATAATACACTTGATTTAATAACTTATAACAAAACAACAACAGCTACCGTCTCCACAAATGCAAGATAATTTATTTTAATCTTAGTAAGTATATTGGGTAATACGGGCTGGTGTCCGCAACTCCACGTCAAGGCGCGTATTTTGAATACGGTAGTAAGTATATTATAATGATATTCTTATTGGGTTCCTATGGAAGCAATGTTTAGTACTTTGACTTCAATAAATAGTATCTGTAAAATAAATAAATACATACTTCCAAAGTGGAATGCATGATTAGCTCTATGGCAAATGGCATGAAATGCAAAGATTAGTAACTTATCATTAACAAGCAAAAAAGCTGTTATTCCGTTTATCCACCCTAAGCTGTGGATTCTCGGACATGCTTTTCCGCGTATCCACCTTAGGATGGATAAACGGAATCAACCAGACAGTAAAATAAGGATAAGGATGTTTATCATTCAAAATGTCTATTATTTATTATACATGTGAAATGAAGTACTACAGAATGCTATGAGTGTTTTCATGGATCTGATACCATTCGTCACATTAGCTATCCCTATTAGGTCACATTCACTAATACGTCACCTTCTGCATCTGGTCAGTTTCTTACTCGTTTTATACTGTATTTCGACTCATTCCCAACTCGTCCGATGGATATGCACAATTAAGCACAAAATAAACATTTTAAGTACCTACCTACCTACAACAAATTAGGTAGTATTTGTACAATCTTGTTAGAATTTTTACATCCTACTTTCTTTAAAACTCCTTTACCTCGTTCTAAATACATCAGTAATACGCTATGAAATTTGATACCTTCCTATAAAGTCAGCGTCAATAATATCGGGACGAACAGACTGTTTAAATTGATCTAAACAACTATGAACACTAAACTTTAACCCAATGACACAAGGAATGTTTTATAATGAACACATTATCGGATAACCAAACAAAGTTATTTTCATCATTGTTTATAGTGAACAGCCTGTTCGTTCCGACATTTTTAACGCCGACTGTACGTTGTACATACATATCCACCATCGGACGAGTTGGGAATGAGCCGAAATACAGCACGAAACGAGTTAAGAAAATTGACCAGATGCACACAAGGTGACGTATTAGTGAATGTGTCCTATTAAGGATAGCGACGAAATAGCTAATGTGACGAATGGTCACTGATCAGTTTTCATTACGTATTAGTGAATGTGACCTATTAGGGATAGCGACGAAATAGGTAGCTAATGTGACGAATCAGATCAGTTTTCATTAATTTGCTATTGAAAAACAGTCGTCTAAAGCTACTTATTATTAGCATGCTTCTTACTACAACGCCTGGAATACACATACAATACTACCCTTTGAACGCCAAGCGCAGCGCATCGGAAGTATGCTCTCTACGCCAAGCTATTTACTATTAAATGCATACAAAATGCTAGTGATGGGGGTATTCATAAATATCGATAAACCTTTATCATTGCTACTGTAACCGATTTTCCATAATATAGGTGTTGCACATATGAAATAATCAAATTAACATACTAGGTTCACAATTAAAACTTCACACCAAACAAATTTTATTAACCGACTTCAAATAAAGGAGGCGGTTGTTACCTCAGTAGGCCGTCATCTATATCCGGTTCTGATTTAGAATCGAGGGAACTTCAAATATTATAGGATTTATTTTTATTATTTTTTTATTATAGCGATTTGGGTATTTTTATAGTAACTCGTGCATTTGCTCTCGGAAACCACCATTTGGTGAAGTAGAACTGATGAAGAAGACCACAGATGGCCACCGGAACTACTAATTAATAAGTATTTCACGGGTTGCGATTCGATTACTTTAATATGGTTGCTAAGCAATTTATGCTCGTCAAAATGCGAATGGTGAAATAGAACTGATGGTGGAATACCAGGAGAACACCCATCGGAAAAAGCAATATTTTGTAAAAGGCGATGGGCAAGTTGCCATTAGGCTATTGTAACGTAGGTACACTATAAACGGACTCTAAAAAGCTAGAAATAAAAACTTTTTAACAAAAAAAAACCAGACTTCAAAAAAAAAAAAAAAACACCAACGTGAAAAATAACTTTAATTTCGGAAGTCGGTGGCAATAACTAAAATACAGATCCAAAGACACCGACTTTCGAAATTAAAGTTATTTTCCACTTGGCAGTGTCTTTTTTGGAAGTCGGTTTGCTTTGCTAAAAAGTTTTTCAAACAAAGCGCATCCCTAAAATAAGATTGACGTCAATACTAATCGCTTGAAAGCGTCATTATATATTTTTTACAGAATTAATTTAATTTTTACGTTAATTAATTTTCCATAGAAACAGATTTCCAGTTATCTTTTTTAAATAAGACATTTTGAAATCTTATATCTCGTATATTTTGAAGTCTTATCTTCGCCTAAAACAAGTTCAAATTTCGAATTAATACTACAAAGATCAAGCTTAACTAGTGACCGAAGGAGAAGACGACAAAAAATAAATCCTTTTACCAATTTTCTATAATATCAGATTATAAAGTAGCACATCTATTTGTCGCCTAAACTCGTCGTTGGCGATCTAGCGGCCACGTTTGTCACTTTTAAGCGTCATGGCGTTCAAAGGGTTAATAAAGGATGTTCGGAAAGAGATACTTCTTAAGGTGCTCCCTCATCTGGAGCGTTCGCCTGTGATGTAACATTTCAGATTCGATTTTGAGCATTACTTTACAATACTGCCTCTCTGACTGACGAGCATTCGCCTGTAATGTAACATTAGATTCGATTTTGAGCATTTAGTTGATTCCACAATGTCAGACGAAGCGGTCGTTGTGCTAATCGCGGCAATATTAATTCGACATTGTTATTTACGAAAAAAAAAACGGAAGAAACCATATCGGTAGTATTAATTATTTAAAAACCGACGAAATACAGGCGGTTGGGATATTTTACCAAGAATCAACCATTGTATCAAGTTGCGCACTGTAATGCTCGGTTCTCTTCCCTCACCAATCTCATGCTCGAATCTGTATCATTTCAGATTGCACACTGTAATACTTGGTTCTCTTCTCTCACCAATGTAATGCTCGAATCTGTAACATTACAGATTGCGCACTGTAATGCTCGATTCTCCTCCCTCACTGATGTAATGCTAGAATCTGTAACATTACAGATTGTGCACTGTAATGATGTTCAACCGAACATTACAGTGCACAATCTTTATATAGAGAAAGGTGTCTTGAGGCATGAGGGTTGTTGTAGGAATGTTGCTATTATTATTATTAGCCTGTGATGTCCACACTGCAGGGCAAATGAATGTTGCTAACTATATAATAATAATTAGTTCCACTTATTGCCGCGGGATTTCTCTCGAGAGACTGACTCGGCAAAGTGTAAAAGCGTTTTTCTGTGTTCGTAATACCTTATACAATATCTATCATGAATTTAGGAGAAAATCGCTTTTGAATCTTGCGTACCTAAGTGTAAGGTACTTATGCTTGTGACTGTATATACACTGTTACAAAGATCTTTTGGCGATCGAATGTCGTTGACAGGGCTGTTGGTTAACATTTGTGCAATTGTTTTGGGAAATCAATTGAGAAAACAAAATGGCGGCGTTAGTTACGATTTTGGCCACGCGCCATAAGGTCATTGAAGATCATTGCTCAGCAGCTTTCACAATATGCTACAACTAGGGTGATATTTCGTGTTTTTAAAGACAGATTAATGAACACTTTTCGCTTACGACTAAATAATAGAAGCATTTATAGACTTATACGTATTGATTTGAGCTCTAAAAATGCGCCATTTTACAATATAAAACAAAACCAAATGACCACAGGAATGTTATATTCCATGTAACTAACTCCGTTTAAGAAATGTGCTTGTTAGTATCAACCAAAACTTAAGCCTTGGTATCACATGCAGTGAACATTTGCTTAAATTATACATAACATGTACTAGCTTCTCTTACAATAATAATATTACTATTCCTTTAAAAACTTTAGCATAAACAATAACGTTTACAACGTGATGCGACTTATTAAACAACAAATTTCTTTAAAAGATGAAAATTTGAGGCAAAAAGGCAAATACTTGAGACATGCAAGTTGCACGTAAAAACTGGATCGTAAATACTACAGCCCAATAATAGCGCGGTATAGTTTTAAATTCTTTCAGCTAATTTATCCGTAATATTAGCGGAACGTAATCTAGCATGTTGCATTATATCAGCGGAGAGATCGTCTACATTAGTGTAACGACATTTCTGGAAGTTAAATAAGTCTGCTATAAATCCTACTATTTCTGATTGGAAGGACTCGCACACGTCACGAAGACGCTCGTTAGGTCCAAGGTATCCCCACACGAGAACTGGCAGTAAATGCTCTGATATGGAGTAGAAATGCGCCATGAAACCGTCTGGAAACTGCAGGTACCGCCGCTTAGCCTTTATAACAGACCACACTGCCGTCGTCAATGCCTGGAATAATCGTTTATTAATTAAAACGGATAATATTTTCATGGATCACACAACTAATTGTGTTTAGCGAATCAACATACACTTTCTTTAAATCCATCTGACAGCCATCGATTGCGTACAACGGCAAGGACCGAGGAAGGCGGTGATGCGAGGTCTTCAAATGCATCTAAAAGAATGTAGTCCAGCACCACATCGTAGAATGTCAAGGCCTGAAAATATTGAAGAAGTGCGGTACAGTATATCTGTTGCCGTATGGAATAGGTTGATGATAGTAATTAAAAAGAAAAACATAGGAGGTACCCGGGCGTTACTATGACACATGCAAGTTACAGGCATAAGTGACAATTTGGCTTTAAGCCGGGATTACACATGCCAGTAATTTGCACAAAGGTATGCAAGAAGTTTACATGCCATTGAGCCATAACCATTTCTGATTGGTGTACCTATATCGCAATGGTATGCAAGTTACTTGCACACTTTTGTGCAAGTTACTGCCATGTGTTCCTGGCTTTATAGAACGTCATCTCTGTCGCTGTTAACTGTGTTACGGTCTCTTTCTAATAATAATCATTTTATTATCAGGCAACTAAGGCCCATAGACAAAATACACAAAATAATACTTGATGTGCCATATTAAAGGCTGTCATGCCGTATATTCTAAAACTTGATGTGCCATATTAAAGGCTGTCATGCCGTAGGTAAATAGATCATCATCTGCCTAGCCTTTTCCCAACTATGTTGGGGTCGGCTTCCAGTCTTACCTGATGCAACTGAATACCAGTATATCACATGGAGCAACTGCTTATCTGACCTTCACAGCCCAGTTACTGGGTAATACGATGCCCCTTGGCTTGCCAAGGGGTATCGTATCTGACAACCAGTCTTGACTGGTTGTCAGACTTACGGGCTTCTGACGACCCGTAACGACTGTCAAAGATCTACGAATGACAGCCGGGACCAACGGCTTAACGTGCTTTCCGAGACACGGAGAGGTCTTGGTATTGTAAAGTTGGTCACCCATCTCGAACCAACTGCGGCAAGCGTAGCTTAACCTGATCGATCGACCTGTGCGGCTGTTATTACTTAGCCACAAGGGCCGTAAAACGCATACATAATGCAGTAGTTTGTTAAACTAGTATTGAATGGAATGGCAAAAAATAATCTGTACCTTTACACCCTTGGTTGTAAGTTCACTTTCTATCGTTGCCCAGTTTGCTCCGTCTGTTGCCCATGACACCATTTCTTCGTACGCCACCAAGAATTCCTTTGGCTCCTAGTAAAATAAAAGTTTTCATGGGGAGAAGGCCGCGTATTACAATATTTTAAGTAGACAACATTAATTGCCCACATGACAAGAATCGACTTCAAAACTGTTTTTTTTTTATATAAAAGTTACGACCATACACTATTAGACGTTAAGTCATTTCAAGCGATTTTGAACCATGTGCGGTACACCTGTTAGCTGTCTCCTCGACTTGCCTCGCACGTCTAAACTCTCCTACGGTTCTTTCACAGTTATTAATTTACTTTTGACAGCAGCGACCTTATTGTAACGAGAATAAAGATCTCACAGTTCTCTTGGCAGACTTGTCAGTGGCAGTAACCCAATAGCAATCCCTTATAATGACAAAGATCACTGTGTGATTTTGACTGATGCAAAATGAGAGGTAAAATGACTGAAAGGACGGTACAAGCAATTATGGTAAATGACACCTTAAAGGTCGATTACTGAGAAAATATTTGAATGGGGTTAAAAACTGAAAGCTCGTCCGTGCGATGGCAGCACTGTTGAAATGTTACTTACTGTCACTATCCGTCAATGTTTAAGTGTTTCTGTTTGTATACTTTCAGTCACAAATTAAACGTTACAAAATGTATAATGCATGTATAATAAAACGCAAATGCAAATGTATAATAAAACGTTATATATGCGCGACGAATTGATAACCTCCTCCTTTTTTGAAGTCGGTTAAAAATGTGTGCGTCTTGATGAGTGATGTGAGATAAGGAAAAAAAAAAGTGTCTACCATTAGTAAAAGAGCAAAATTGCGGGCTTTTCATTTTTCTCTTTACAGAACTTTCTCCCAGTTTTCTTAAATTAAAATATTTGTAAAAAAAAATGGATTCCCATATTTTTGCAATTAACAGCTGTGCAAAGGGTCGTAGTAAATAATTATTCATGAAAGTAGCTTTTTTACAAAAAATATAATTATGGATGACTGGTATAGCAGTCAAATTCAAAGACATGGTAGTAGTGACATTTGAAATGAGCAAAGGGCAGTTTTAATCCCCATTCGCTGGTGTTGAGAATGTTTGGTACCTTATCAGCGAACAGCAGTAGGTCTGTGAGCACCTGCCTGCCCGCGTCCACGAACCACGCCCACACCGCCGCGTCCTTGAACACCTGCGTGAAGGCCACGCGCAGGCAGTGCAGCTTGCACAGGAACTCCGAGTCTGAACCGCACTGCACCACTTCCGTGCGCAGCGTCCTGGACAGAATACTCATTGCACACCATATAATGGAAACAAAAAGGCATCGTCTGTGATGTGACTTCAGAGTCCAGCTCCTCAGTCGCACTTAAGTTCCTCGGAGTGCACGTCCGGGGAGGGATTATGCGCAGGACCAGGCTTTTCGAGCTTTCCGTTTCAGACATACGTATTTGCCTAAGCCCCGGCAAGCATGTAAAGCCGTTGGTCCTGCGCTTGATGTCTCCCCAGTCATTATGGATTGGCGTTCCATCGGACTATGAGAGTAAAGGAACTTATCTCAATCGGCAATGTCTGCCCGACAACTGCCACTATAGTGTAACTTACGTGTGTGGGGGAATTTTATGCCAGGTCAAGAAAATAACTAAGAAGACAGAAAAATTGTTTATTTTTGCACAAACAAAACAACTAAAACTAAACAATAGTAAAATATAGCCAAAAGCCAAGAATTCATAATTCTACACGCAGCGACTTTGTTCGCCGTCGTCTTGCTGGCGATTTCAAAATATCACGTCCACACAGATTTTGACATACCTAGCATTAGTAAATAAAATATGAGTAGGAACTAAGGGTCAGCGCAGACAGAGCGGTAACTGTGCGAACATGCGAACGCGGCGGATGTTCGATCACGCGCCGGCGGCGGAACCCAGTGGATGTTCTAACATCCGCGCTACTGCTCTCGAACGCGTGCGCAATCACGCACAGTACTCAATAATGAACAATTTGAAAACTCTCCATAGAAGCTTTGTGTCTGTGTAGTATTTAATAATGTGCTGCCGCGGCGTCTGTTCGCTAGCGTCGACGCTCGAGCATGCTCGGCACAAGCGCGGCCCGCGTGGTTGCAAGGAATATACGCGAGCGCATGCCGCAAAGGAATTATACCTTGCACACTATTTTTTCAACTCTGTTCAATATCAATTAACCAATGACAGCTCCAGCATCTTACCACTCTATCTGTTCTGACCAAGTTCGTAAGCTAGGTGTTTGCAAGTGTATATCTAAGGGGCTTCTTTCCGATTTCCTAACCAATTACCTAGTGTTAAGGGGATTACAGGACCTAAACGCAAAAAAACGCAAGTTTTAGAAGCAATAAAAGTATATGATCGATTACAGTAAACAAAATCAGAAAAATATATGATATTCTTCAGGACATATGCTAGGTAGATAGTGTGTTGAAAAATAATACAACTAATTTGATACGATAGAAAAAAATAATGAAGAAACCTTTAAAAACTTTTTTTTACTTTAAAAACTACACTAATATACATAGGTACAATCCATTCTGATGTTTTGTCAGATTATTCTACAAGCAATATACTAAAGCACTAGTGTTTTAATTTTTTAGTCCAATCAATAGATTTTTTGTAAATAGATAATTGCTTCATATTTTGCAATAAATTACCAGCGTTGTGTCATCGCGCTTCTCTTTCTTTTCTATGCAGTCCGACAGTGACCGCGCTTTAGGTCATGTAGTCCCCTTAATTGGGTTTTCTAGTAGCAGCAAATCAATAAATTGTAAATATTTTGCCTTAAAAAGCTGTAAAAAGTTTACCTGTAAGGAATGCCGATTTCAAACTGTTTTACAGCGGCCTGATATAATTCCAAGTTTTCTAATTCTGGTAGTGCTTCTGTTAGATCGTCAAAGTCTCGTAGGTCAGCAACCTGAAATTGAAATAAATGTTTGGTAAGTGGATACAGACTAGCGCACCCTGGCTAATCAGTCCTACTCACAACTTTTCTATAGGACATTTTTTTCACTACTCTATGGCATGCGCCTATTCTTCTGCTATGGCATTGTATTAGGCAACGCTATTCTCGAGAAGCATGTTCTGTTCCGATCGATAAGTGTAAAGAAAAACTATGAAAATTATGGTTTTATGAAACGTTTTCTAAATCCGTTCACAAGTTTGTAGACAAGAATGCGATGACAGTGTCCAGTTTATTTTGCATATGCGATGACAGTGTCAAGTTTATATAGGTATAAGATGGATTATTGAAATGGGACAGTAAAAGCAGGTATTCTAACCGGTGTAGCAACAGGAAAACGTTCTTAGGAGACTGTCCATAATATTTTGATCATTTGCTAACTGCATTCACAGATTATGGAAACATCTTTCAATCAGCAAGAAAAACATTTCGTAGCTTTTCTAGTACTCTAACCTCAGTCTTTAGAAGTATGAGGAACAGGGTGTAAGTTAGCTCAAACTCTATAGAAAAGGGCCAGACACCTTAATTTGGTCGGGTTATACGCGGAGATTTAGTATGGAAAAGTAATGAAAGCTAATTTCTTTGAACATACAACACTTAGGAATCCTAATTTTTGGTCGCTATAACTTCTTTAGGAGTACTAATTTTTGTATAAATTTGGGAAGAAATCACAATTTTTAATAGAGAAATTTTGAAATGAAAATTTGGCACCGTCACTACCGCCAACCCAGCAATGGCATGGTATATCTCGTAAACTACTGGAGTATAGGTACTAATTTTGAATTTTGGGAACTAATTTTATCTTGCAGGGTACTAATTTTCTATGTAGGTTTGAGGAAAGCGACAAGCTTCTCTAACTTGGAATCAACACTCAAAATCGTGGTTCTGCTGAACAATTGCGAGAAAGTTATCATCGTTGATATCTCGGTAAATAGGTACCAATGTTACAGTTCTGTATTTTTTTACGAAATAAATCACATATAAGGGTACTAATTATTTGTATACTTAAAATATCTGTAGCATGCCCTCATTTTCGGCGCTCATGGTGGTCCTGCTGAAGGGAGCGTGACAACCGCCGGACCACCTTCAAAGTCAATTTTCTCGAAAACTACTAAGGTACCAATTTTGTTGTTCGAGTACTAATTAGTACCAATTGAGTACTAATTATTTACCAAATATGGAAGCGATTGGAGTTGGTGGTCCGGTGGTTGGCACGGACATTACAAAAAACTACGGTGTGGCCCGTCTGTAGTGTGCTTTGGTCCATAGAGAATGTACGAAAGTGAAGAATGAGGATTTTTTGCAATGCATTGCTTTGCAGCGCGACTAGCTTCAATCTGTATTAGCCTTTACGGTACCTGCCCTACTGCCCCTTCCCAAAAATCGTCCCTGTACAGGTATAGAATAAGAAAGTAGTACCTATGGGCCCGTACCTGATCCTCTGCGGAGGCGAAGGACTCGGCGCTGGAATGGTGGTCGCGGCGCGTGTGCGACGACGCCGTGTGCGACGACAGCAGGCGCGCGCGCGGGCCCGGCGCCGCGCCCTCCGCGCCCGCGCCCGCGCCGCCGCCGCTCTCCGAGCGGAACAGCACCGAGCGCTGGTCCAGGAACAACAGCTCGCACCGCTCCTGGAGCGCACAACGACACGGTTTAGGAAAAGACTCTGTGAGGCCTACAAAAGCTTAACTAAAGTTATTATATATACAATATTTTTATAGCCGCGTAGATTGCTACAAAAATCTTTTGGTGCCTGAATGACATTGACAGGGGGTCGTTGTTGGTATAAACACTTTTGAAACCAAAATGATAATTGCGTACAGACATTGTGAGCGTGTCGCGAATGATTTGCCATGCATGCCTTGTGATACACACAATAGCACAAAGAGCAAAACAGAAGGTAAAGACTCCGTTAATGATGTGGCTCTAGCTCAGCTCCTCAGTCACTTTGGCTCATCGGAGTAACCTCATCTGACTAAGTTATAATATTATAAGTAAGTACAGCATTATTGCCATCTCAAGTAGAACCTGAATGAGGCTGGCACAGAAGCGTGGGGATTGGCACAAGCAAAGAGAGGACTTTGCCCAACATTAGATGAAGTTGAACTGTGAAGATTGGCAGTTTAGATATTTCTAGATGGGCCATCGCGTTTGTGTACAGGGAGGTGGTACGGTAGGTACCTGTAAGAGGTAGGCGTCTTGCAGTAGGTCCTGTATCTCCCGGCAGAACTCGGCCTCCTCGGGCGACGTGAGCGCGAGTGTGCCCGACACGCCTCCGCGCGCGCCCAGCGAGAACGCAGCCAGCGCGTCCTCCCAATAGTTTATACTCGTCTCTAACGCCTCCATGCCTGGAATAGAACAATAATTGTTTATGTGAATATAAGTAAATTATTATTTTCTAAGAATTGCTTCTATACAATGTAGGTGTAGCTATTTCATAGCGAATATGTACAGGTTTGAAGAATTTATTAAGGCGTGTAACATCTAATACATGTTTTTTTGGGTAGAATAAAAAGAACCTTAAGAAATAAATAGTTTAATAAATTTTTACATTATTTACTTGCATTGTAGAATATTATTTAATAAAATTACATTTAAGTAATTTATTCATAATTGGGGCTAATTTAGCCAACCATAATGTGTCAAAATACATGCACCTACCTACAGGTCATTATGAGCTGCACGTGACAATCCTGTGTGATATGTCCTAAACATATTTACGTAGACCTACTCTATACAATATTCTCATACAGCTTTCGCGCTCTCAGTAGGTACCACATTAAACCAATTCATTTAGTTTCATAAAATACATCTTGTTTCAACTCTGTTCTGTTAGCTTGCAGTGGATGCAAGTGTTGCAAAGCTTCTTGTACGCCACTGTTTAAGTCCTGCACTGTCCCTGCGATGGCTGTGAGCGCGTCTGCTATCCGTTCCTCTAGTAATGCTCGTCTTTCCTCCTGAGTCCTCATTGTGGTTGCCATTGACTCCAGTGCATCCGCCATTCTCTCGTCAGCTGCTACTCTTCGTTCCTCGAAGTCTATCGCCCATTTAGGTGGTGGAGAAACACCACGGAGTTCATCATCTGGAATATACAAAAAAATATTTTACTGTACTTTGTTCAACATTAATTAGCTTAAGTAATTCTGTTTTCTTTTCAAATAAGCTACAATTGATTTATAATATTATGATTCACTTGTTTTTATTACCTATAGGTGATCTAGGGCCACTAGTGAAAGACCGTCTAATCTTCTCACTGGCCGGTGCACACCGTACTTTGAGGTTTTCCAAAGGTTCTGAATCCGAGTCTTCTGCCAGAAAATTATCAAGTTGGTTGGATGATGAGTCACCGGCTGCAACAGAGCCTTTTCCACTTAGTTCCAGAACTCTCACTTCTAAATCATTGAGTGGTATGCATCTGTTTGGTCCTCCCTCGGAGCCTGACTGGAATCTTCGGGCATTTGCTGCTTTTTTTCTACACTTGTGCCTCCATTCAAACCAATACTGAAATGTTAAATGTATGATGAGTTTGAATTATTTTTTATTATTTTAATATAATTATTATGTCCACCAATTCATACCAATAAAACCAATTTATCATTAGTATTTAGCTTAGTATTTCATTATAAAATAATTTTGACTAAATTATTAAACGTACCTTTTTCCAGCCATCAGGGGTCTTCAGTGCCCCCGACTGTACCGCATTTAGTTGTTTGGCTAGCACTGCCCATTTGTGCCGAGTCTTCTGATGAGACACCGGCGCACCAGGTAGCAGGCCTTTAGACATATATCTATTCTCTTCTAGAAAATCCATCAGAATCTCCAACTGCTGCCTCAGTATGCGACGAGGCGGTGCCATCTAAAAATAAATGCAAATAAAAGTATTTCTAAATAACTACAGTTTGTCAAAGTAATACTTATTTATAAATAAACAAATAGGATAGGTAGTGTTTCATAGAAGCTATTTATCCATGTTTATTACCTTGATTCCTTCCTCGAGTATCAAACTTTTAAAACATACTCAAGAATGTTTACTTCAAGAAAATTATAATCGCGCGCTGTTTATTTGACATAAGCAATCTCCTTCTCAAAAGCAATAATAACAAGCGACATGTAATGGCGACCGCGGTGTCTTCTATCTAGAGAGGCGCGACGCGCGCGCGTTCGAGAGTTCGACAACCCCTCCTTTATCGATTTTATAAAATATTTGATTTTACATATAACGAACTGTGTTGAAAATTTTAGCACAGTTTAGTTATTTATTGATAATTCTAATATTACCACAATTGACACGACATCGACCTAGCAAAACAATAGGTTTAAAGGCTACGCACCTAATCAAGCACAGATGGCGTTAATTGCAATTCGTATTACATAATAAGTTTTAGAATGCAGGTATGTAGGGTCGGCTTTTGAAAAAAAAACTGAAGAATACTTTGTTACAATTTCCATTTAGTTTGTCTAATTTTAGTATTACTTAGTTTGTCTACTACTTATAAATAATTTATTTAGTATTGTGAAATAAAAGATATGAAAGCGCCATCTTGTATCGAGTAGCGGAATCTTTTGCAACGTGCGTAACATTTCGTGATTGATAGTCATGATCAAGACCTTAGGTAAGTCAGTAACGCTACGGTTCTAAACCTTGCTGGCTGGTATACTACAAGAAATAAGTAGACCTATTTAAAAAAAAATATTACGGTTCATTAAAATAGACCTACTTGTTTGTTTAACAAGTACCTAGTAATTAATTTATTCGTGAATCTTCGGATGCTTTAGTCGTTTACTGCCTAACAAATAATGACCCAGGACCCTATGTATGTACGTAGGGTCTCCCAGGGTCCTAGCTAGGTCACTCTTGAGTGACCTTCACTCTTGAGTGACCTAGCTTGGCATTGAAATATGTATATGTATGCAGATAATTTTGTAATCCTATCCTAAAAGACTAGACTTCTTATTATTGCCATACAAATTATTTTAGAAGCTTTAGGTATAATAGTTTGCACGATTATGCATACAAACAGAATATTATATATCTTTCTGACCTACCATTATAAAAATATTTTGCGAGTTTTAATATTTTTAAATCGACCATTTAACTAACATGCGACATGCAAATCTGTGTCTGTAGGTTCCGTCGCGAAGCAGTCAAGTGTCAGCTTACCGGCTTACAACCGACACACTAATTAATTTACCCGGAATTTTACTTAATAAATTCATGAGTACCTAAACGCTACAATCATTTTAGCCTTCCATTAGATAGGACGATTAAAATAAAACCTTGCTGTGGAATAAAATTATTACTCGGACTGCTTCATAAATATTCAGTGTTCGGTCTTTATCTTCTTCATTATCAATTTGTTATGGTGAATCCATCTATCATCGTACACAAAATACGAATAAGTAAGTACAAGAATGCATGATCATTATTCATCGTTATGTCATTTAGATTATAGATCTCTTCCTAATCAGATACAAATAATTAGGTATTAAATCCCTGCACCCTAATTGCGTAACACACTATAAATCTAAATCTGAATCATTTTTAAGGATATTGCTAATCCATTGCTTCATATGTTCGAAACATGTGTCGGCTCAACAACGTAAATAACGCAATGAATGTTGTTTAACTGTCAAAATTAAACCCATTGCACGCAATTATCCCGCTGTAGTGAGTGCCTACGCGGCGTAGCCTACTACGTCGCGTAGGCTACGCAGCTACGCCGATTATTCTTTTTTTTTTAAATCTATCTATTAAAATCACAAACTGCATGTAGAATGATGCCAAGTTTACCTACACTGGTGATGATAGCTGGTGATACAAATCATTTATGTAGTAAATCCAGCACTTATTTATTAACGGGCGTTTCATTCGTATAAGTTAGCAAATCAGTTTTCCAACTACATCCATATACTTACCTACCTACATAGGTAGACGACACTTCAGTACATTTTTTTCTCAATACTTCTATACAATTAGATATACGTACGTGCGTAACTTTTTTTCACAGCTATGGATTTGCCATGGTCACATGGAGCTGCGAATTCGGAGCCTCCGACCGGTTCCTAGAAGTTACATGATCAATAATAGCTAACTAACCACACTCTCTTATTATTATTACTTTAAGATAAAATCGATCGACAGCACGTAAGAATAATTAATTTGCTATTTAATTGATTATAGCTACGAAACTGATACCTAATAATATATTGGCGTTGGTTGTACCTATGTGTACCTTGTATGCATGGCTAGCTGTAGTTCGTAAGTACCTACATGTATATTCAAAGATACAGTTATTAATGTATACGAGTGTAAAGTAGATGCTAACGTTTGGTAGTTTAATTCCGAAATACTTAGTTTAATCATAGACGACACCAAACTGTCCGACGCCAGGTTTCACATGAAAAGGGTAAGCCGCTTTTCTGCGAAACCTTAGCAGGTCAACTAAGTTTTGCTCTTCATCACAATTTCATTGGCAACATTAATAATAGGTACCTAATACTTATGGTAGATAAACATTCGAAATAAAAATAAACGGAAACCACCACCCGCTTGTCAAATATTACTATAGCGTCTTTCAAGTCCGCTAAGCTGGCGCCAACGTACCTACCACGTTTTTATAAGCTTGCCAAATTTATTCTTCTTATTGTTTCAATGGCATAAAATTCAAATATGACCAAAGTCCTTTAATTATTAAATAATTATGCCAAGTTTCCGCTTAATGGGATGCCAAGTTTCCACTTAATGGGATGCCAGGTTTATAATACGTCATTGATGCCAGGATATGCCTTAAAAATGAATGAATAGTTTGTAAACGGAAACAAATAGAAGAAAATTAATAAGAAGCCAATGAGACTGCACTTTTTGCAAAAGTCTTTATTTTGAAAACCATAAATTTAGTTATTTCATTTGAAGAGTACCAATGCAAAAAGTTAAATAGCTAATTGTAAGTGACAAACTTATAGGGATGGAACTGGAGTGAGAGATATACCTATTAAAATAGTTATGATGAGACATTCTGCCCGATAGACATTTTGCAAATATCTGGACTATAGCTGGCAGAGCCTGAATAGGCTTGGAACTTGAACACCATGGACTTTCTCGTACTGTCTTTAAGTTTATGCAAAACTTGTTTCAATCTGGATAATAATTGTTCTTCTGTCGAGCCTTGTATTATTATATCATCGAAGAAGCACTTAATACCGTCAAGGCCCAGAAGTAATTGGTCCATGTATTTTTGCCAGAGACTTGGTGCTACTTTGACTCCAAACATGAGTCGGTTCACTTTAAAAGTACCTTTATGTGTACTTAATGTTTGCAGGAGGGAGCTTTCTTCATCCATCACCATGTTCAGGTAAGCTTGCGTGATGTCTAAGGTGCAGAAAAATTGTCCGCCGCTCATTTCAGCTAGGATGTCTTCAATTATTGGTATTGGGTATTTTTCGTCTTCTATCATTTTGTTTAAGGTGATTTTGTAGTCTGCGCACAGTCTGATGCTTCCGTTTGGTTTCACTATTGGGACGATGGGAGTGCCCCAATCGGAGTGATCAATCTTTGTAATAATTCCCAGTTTTTCAAGTCGGTCAATTTCTTCATCTACTTTAGATCGTAGGGCATATGGAATTCTCCGTGGTTTAATAAAGATTGGTTGCGCATTATGTTTAAGGGTCAGGTGGCCTCGTACGTTTGGAATTTCGCCTAGGTTTGTACTGAAAACGGTGGGTTCATACTCTTTAAGTAATTGTTCAAGTTTCAGTATTTTCTCACATGTATCAATCGATTTCATTTCGGCTAGTTTAATGTCAAACTCCTTCATCCAGCTTCTACCCAAGATGGGTCCCACATCTTTGTTAATTACATATAGTTTTCCATAGAACAATTGGTTTTTAAATTTGCATCGAACAAACGTAACACCGATAGGTTCAAAAACTTCGCCTGTATAAGTTCTTAGTTTGATGCTCGTGTGAAATAGTCTTTTGTTTATGTTAAGCTTCTTATAATCCTTAAGCGAGATGGTAGAGAGTGTTGCACCCGTGTCAAATTCCATGTTTGTTTTCTTTCCTTCTATTTCGATAGTTATAATGTATTTGTCTGAGAATTCACTCTTTACGAGGTTAATTTCTGCGATGCTGCCGGTACTGGTGCTACTTGTAGAATAATTTAGCAAGTTCGTTTCATTGCGTTTATGTCCTTGAAGGCAGACTCGGGCTAGGTGTCCTTCCTTTTGACACTTCCGGCACGTGCTTTTTATGGCCCCACATTCATTTGCTTTGTGGTCGTCTTTTCCACAGCGGTAACATTTACCTTTAAGTTCTCTTATAGAAGTCGGTCTTTTAATTGAATGTGCTTTATTCGATGCGGGTTCTACTTCATTATGGGCTTTTGAAACTATATTGATCGTATCCAATGGTGGTGGACGGATGGATGTATATATGGTCGAATTTTCATTTTTTCCCATTTCCATAGTCGTGGCCGTTTGTACTAATTCTGAAAAGGATGCTGTTTGTTTTGTTTGAATAATTTTTGTGCGAATTTCTCCATCTTTTAATCCTCGAATAAATTGTAATGATAAAAATGAATCGAGGGTGGGTTTAAGACAATGTGAGCAAATAAATTCACATTTTGACGACAGTCTTTTAAGTTCTGATGCGTAAACAGCAATCGATTCATTGGCTTGTTGTAGTCTTGATATGAAGGTGTGCTGTGAGGCCCATATGCTAGGTTTTGGATCGATGAAATTGTCCAAGATATCAGTCAATTCTTCATAGGTCTTCGTGACTGGGTCGTCGGGTGAACACAGGTCGTAAATTCTTTCATGAATTTCAGGTGGTAAAGTGGACAGAAGTATGTAGACCTTCGTTGTGGGATCCGTAATATTGCTGAGCATCATGTAAACAGAGAGTCTTTTTATAAAATTTTTAAACGATTCGTTTGCTTGAAACGGTTGGAAATTGAGTCTAGGATGTACTTCACGATGAGCGCTCGTGATTTCACACGCATTGTGTGTGGATGGTAAGCTGGGTAACGGCTCATGAGTTTTGAAAGACGTGTTCATCAGTCGTATCATTTTTGTACGTAAATTTGTATAAATTTCGTCCACTTCGTACCTGTAAAGGGGTTCAGCTTCGATGTATTCGTCTTCGGTCTCCTCTTCTATCTGTAATTGTATGTTTTGCAGACCTTGGTAAGTATTTTGAAGTGTCAGTAATCGTGTTTCTATTTCTTCTTGTGTATATAAATCCTGTTCTTCTTGAAATACGTTATTAGTTTTTGCTAACAAGCCGCGTAGGATGGCTCGCGAACGTTTTGCTTTCTTTATATCGAACGGCATCGTCGCCAAATATTAGATATGAATTAAAGCATGTAAAGCATACCAAATATTTTAATGACAGACATAATATTCTTGGTAACTAGGCAACACGTATTTAGTCTATGACATGTAGTATTCAACAATGCAGTTTATATAAATATGTATATTGGTCAATTTAGGGATACAGATTAGTGGTTTAAGTTTGTCAGGCCGGTGGTGGATACTGTGGACGGACACTACACTGTCGGTGCAGCGAGCAGCCCGCAGCGCATGGCGGCGCGGTCGCGGGGCGCCGGGCCGAGCGTCATTCGAGCATGGTCTCTCTGGCCGGCCTCCTCCCGCTTCGCGCTAGTCTGCCCGAGACTCCGCACTGCGGCGGTGTGCCCTATCGTTAAGCTCAGTATTATCACCGTGCTACATCTATCCGAAGCGTTCTTTTTCTAATCGTCAACTACAAATAACAGTGGATACATATCCAATTATTAACTGCAAAGTGATTGATACATTGTTACAGTGTTGTGTATGAAAAACCGCGAATTCTGTGAGTTTTCTTAGAGGCTTCGCTGCTCTTCCTGGCTATATTGACGCCGATTTGTATCGTTCTGACAGGTAAGACAGGAGTCTAATTAATTGGACTTTCAATAAAAGCTTTACTTAATAAAAATGTGTTTTTCTACAAGTTTAATTATGAAGTCTTATTTAATGTTTATTTATTTACATTGAATTACGTACCTACCTAATTTAATTTGTAGAACTAGCTACCCCTAAGTTAATATTGTAATTTTTGGTGGACTCTATCCCGTTTTGTTTCTACCTTCCTATACTTTATTTTCTATGAGCCGTTCGATATAAAAAGTTAGCCTGGTAAGAAGTTCGTTTTATATCTTTCCGCGGGTAACAGCAGCTTCAAGATTCAACGTAATCGACATTGAACAGTTAGATTATCAACCGAGGAACACTAATAGGAGGTCTCAAGCGCTCCAAACATTCTCTGGAACGTGAGCACTCAGAAGAGAATCTCCTGACACGTTTCTTATAAACCGGTTCACTCGGATACACGACTTATGCAATCGTAACTCTAATCGAATGAACAATGTCCAAAATATGTTTGAAAGTATGTTCAGAGGTTCAGGTTAGAGGCATCACTGTGTATTCAAATGTTATCTAATAAATGTCTTACACACACACTTAATAGTAACTGGGATTATCAATACGAGTGTACCTAAGTTATTAGGTTGATGCCAATTTCATTCATCTGTTATAGCACAAAATTTTTGGACCAAATATAATCTATATGACTTCAAATATGTCATCTAATTACGGCGAAGTTGATTAAAAATAACAGTTTGAAAATATGTAGGAATGCCAATTGCTATTCAATTACAATGAGACTCTTTAACATAAAAATTATCATAAAGATATATATTTGTATGTTTAAGACTTAGGAGCCTATAACACATAGAGCATAGGATAACGTTTAGTTTCATTCCCGTAAACACATTGTTAGAAATTGATCTCGTCGCTATTTTCGTACGATAACATCCTTGCATTTTATAAGACGCGTTTGTTATCGAAGTGCAAAATCGCGCAAACATCTGCTAGGGGCAGAGGACACTGAAGGTGTATTGTAAGTGTTGTTATTCTACATCGCAACGTAAGCTGCAGCTGCGGTTTCACGTGTATACTGTCAATAAAAATAATGTGCCGACACAATTGCTGGAATTCACATTGTGTCGAAATCGGGCAAACATATTTCACAAAAAAACCTTGCCAACCTTTTGGGACGAGCCGGCAGAGATATTGATTGGGTTTTTTCATTGTAGTCACTATCATAGAATACACAGATCGTTTGGTAGATTTCATTCTCATAGTTAAACGTTCTGGCCATGTCATGCAAACAATAATTGTAAACATAGCAACAGATTCTAATGTTTCGATTGTTGAACCCTCTGTTGTCGCGAGTCGCGGCAACGACCAATTGGCGTCGTCGTATCGATCTGAGTCCATTCTAGCGAATACGTCACCGAGCCACTGTCCACACACTAAAACAAACATTTAAATTCACTTTGGCTATTTTTAACTCCCCAAGTCTGAAAAATAATTCGCTAAAATTATATAGGTATGTTATGCAGAACACTATACAAACCATATAATTATAGTTTTCTGTCTTATTGGGATAAACCGTGAGTTATTTTAGTAGCCGGCGATTATCATAATGCGATTGTTAATAAGACGATGCCCCGGTAGAAGTCTCGCTAAATTGCCTTCATCGAGTCGCCTCCGCTTCTAGTTGGCCATTTCCGTTTGCTCGATCAAGTTGCTGCGGTTTATTCATAGATACTGTACAGTTTATTTATTTAAAGACAGTTTAATGTACTAATGAAAATATTAAGTGTTCACTGTCTCATCCTCATTATTACTTCGACCAACTTCAGGAGAAAAGTGTACCTAATAAGAAAATAACCATGGACTATCGCAAATTGTCGTCGCAAGTTAGTTAAATAGGTGTGCAGAGAGAACGTATACGAGCAGATAAATTGAAGTTACCAGGAAACTATAGCAAGCTTTACTTAAAATATGTTCACGGTATACATTAATTCAAATTTAATATTCTGAATTCGAAACCCCAGTTATGAAATTTACACGAGTATAAATCCATGAACCCCACAGCTTGGCTGCCCTGCCCCACTTAGTTGTGTGCAGGCATCACGGAGACATTTTGCGACGCAATAAGTAGGCGAGTTCTCGGCTGGAAAATTGCTCCAGTTTTTAGGGTGGAACGCACCCCTGAAACATAATCAGCTAAATAGCCCAGACAAGGAACTTTCTAAATTGCAGATCATGATAAAAATATGTATAAATGTTATGCCGATTTTTGTCAAGACAGCTGCTAATTTTGTTGTACTTATCATTAAAATTGATACAGATTTGCACGAAGTGCATCAACTTTCTGCTACATGTTAAGTCACGTTTTGGTTCCTTGCGGTTTTTTAGATTGCAAATAAAACCAAAGGCAAAAATGCAAATCGGATCGTTTTACTAGAGGACTTTTTGTTTAATTTCAGGTTCCCTTTCATAGCACTTGCTAAAGTTCCGAGAGTGTCGTAACTACAATCACTGACTATTCATGATCCCAACATATACTAAAATGGATTGTGTTCGAAACGGTGTTTATAAACAATTCGACGACGTTATCCAAATAGAGGTGTATCATGCTTTGCTTTGCTATTGCTATTTTTCGATTAGCTCATAGGCATAGGTGCTTGCTAATGATTTAGAGATAATAGTTGTATGAGTTGTATCTGTGACCTCATCGTTACCTATGTCTTCTAAATGTTGTTCGTCGAATTTGCACGAAACGAGGTCACATTCTTCGCACCGAGGGTATATAGGGAAAGCTTTTTGTAATTTAGCGTCATTACATCCAAGGGACAAACATTGTGTCAGAATAGTCACGCTACTGCAAATATGTTTGATGTCTCTTCTTGTTAGAATGTTAACGCAGTTTTCATACTTAGTGATTGTTGGTGTTTAGTAGCTTGGTAAGTCGCATCGAGTCAGCGACTCAGCCTAGCGTTGACACAACAATCAAGCAGGTCACGACACTAACGAAGGGCTTGGGATCTAGTAGGTGGAAGTGGTTGATAAGGGGCTGAACGGAGGGCGATTCTGGTATTCGTATGCAGGCCGCGCGGTGGCGGCGCGATCGATACGCGCCCGCGCGACGCCTCCCCGCGATAGGACTCACAAGTCTGCTACAACAAATATACTTGAGCTTATTAAATTTCTTTAAGACAACTCATCAATAGCTGGCGAGTGTACGAATCTTCCGCCGCGGTTCATCTGAAATGCAAGGCTTCCTTTACGTCGTCACTCCTTTAGATGCGATGCAAGGCGATCATTGCTTTTAAGTGCTGTTATATCCTGGAAGGGCTACCTTACAGCTACTTAATCATCCAAGATGTTACTATGTAATTCAAGTGAATTCAAAATAAATAAGGCCACGTTTTCGTGAACATATTGTTTAGAAACGTATTTCTGACAGCGATAACAAAGTATGGAAATTTATTTGACAGAGTATTTTGCAATTGTAATTATTTATCCATCAAAGCGCGACGGGCGAAGTATTCTAAAGATAAGAAAATGACATCATCAACAGGATCGACCAAGGGAGAGAATAAAAAACTGTTGACATGAAGTAACCGATCAGTGAGGCGTAGAACACGCTCGGCCGGTGACCGCGTGGCCCTGATCTTGACGGAACAAGCTCGGTGATGACCTTCCGTGACCGTGTAAGATGTGGACTACCAACAGATACGCGTGAGCATAAATTTACCAACTACCTTAATACAAATATCCAAGTTTTCATGACCGCTTATGTCACAGATAACTATAATATATGTTATTATATTTATCTGTGACATAAGCGGTATTATGACTTGTTAACAGGTCGAAGTACCTTATTAAATGATTCACATCACAAAAGAGCGTGGGTGTTCAGTGCCATGTGCCATGGAGTAGGAACGAACAAGGTTGTTTAGTTTAGAACAGCACGTATTTTCTGTATAAGCCCACATTCTTCTATATTTAGGTACTTACATTATAATATTTGTGAGTAAACAGAAACCCAATACAGTGAATTTGAGCTCGGAATCTCTCCCCTATAAGGGGTTTCCCTTTTTGTATGGAATGCGCTAACTACTTACTAATAGCTTTAATGCACTTCCAATAGCAGTCCGACGTATATTGAGGGGAGCTATCAATGAAGGGATCCTGGCGTTTATTATACATATACATAGCTTCTGTGTACCTATCTATTGCAGGAAATATTTTTATAAATGAGTATAGTTTAGATGTTAGTCTGGACTTCTGGAATAGGTATATGAGCATTGTTTAAACTTTAAATATCAGACTCAAATCTACTGCACCTATCTATGTATATGATCATGAGAATTTAAGATTTTTGTAATAGACTAAACTATAAAGATTCTCCAAAATCTAAAAACAAAAAAATTAATTCAACCTTGCATGTGAACAGCTAACGCCGATGGTCTTTTTAATTAAACATCTAATGCCCGTAATTGGCACTAGTAATCATTGGGTAAATGTTTATTAGGAATTTAGCTCGATAGGGTGGGTACCTAGACATAACTACAGCTGCCAGTATGAATCAATGAATTTCAATTAGCAGATGAACATGAGTGCGGCTACGTCATCGTCATAACTGAACAAGTCCGCAATGCACTAAACATTGTACGCATTGCGAGCTGTTGGTTGTTATTGCATGGCCGCATGCTTTCACCTACAGATGTACTATGACTTGTATCTATATCTGGCAATTTGTCTACGTTTCAATTAGGTTGCATACTGTAAGAGACGGCAGATACAAATAATTTCAAAAGGGTAGCAGATGAGACGTGAAAAGATGGAATAGAAAATTGACATAATATACCATTCGATTTAATAATCTTAAAATGTTATGATTAGTTGATCAGTCGTTATATGATAACTTAATAGATCCTTGCGTGGGTACCTGGATGCCTTCTGTTACTTCTTTTATTACAGTTTTTTTTTTTTGTAACGCGGCCATTGCTCCCCATTTCGGACGACCCTTTGGACGAACAATGATTAGAGTGAGGGGAACGAGATGCAGCTGCTCTTTCTTTTAGAACATGTTTTTTTTAATATTCGCTGAAGGAAGTAACTGGGTCGCGAAATGAGGCCAATTGTATTTTCTCCGATTAGACTGCACAATACGTTGACTGAATAGTTTAATTTAACGCTGCCAATATGCAATTCAAAGCTAATAGGTATAGTAACTAGAAGATAAAAAGTCAATGACTGCTATACATCCATTTATAAAGGCAAGCTGCATTTTATTTGCTGGGGTTTCTTTGCCTATCTACTTAGTACGATGAAAGTTGATTGAGACAGTTTCTCAGCAATGTAAAAAGTGGTCGAGATGCGTATGTTTCCAACATATATGACGCAACGTGAAACGCAATGTAGTCCCCATTCTGCAAGTGTACAACTTTTTCCTCAGGCGCCAGACGATGGCGACACCTTGCCGTCACGACAGTCTCACTAAGTTTCTCCTTCATGAATAGTGTTAATTTTCCCGGCTTCGATTAATTTCATAACTTGTGTGGTATGTTTATATGTTACACGTTACCCCATATCGAAGAATTGTAATAATAAGCTCGTGTGGTATTTCAAAAGTGGGTGTTGTTCTTGAATCGGAGGTAGGAACGTGATGTTATTTTACTTGTTCTGAGTGCCTTCTGTGAACACCGGCGTAGTGCGAGACGAGGTTCGAGTTCATGGCCACTGGAACAATCGATTGGCGAGATTTGTGAGCGAGCTGCGTGCGTACCAGGCTCCGGTAGCTGGACGCATTTAGTGGCGGTTGCCAACCTTGACTAAGTCAAATATTTACCATACATCTATATCATTTCTATGTTAATCAATACCGTGAATACAAGTGGAGTATAATTTCGATTTATCCAATTCGTTGCTGTGGAAAATCTTGAATGCAATTAACATCAAATGTACCTACATTATTTGAATAATTTGACATACATATTATACCTATCATTGCTAATACTATAATTCATTCAAGTAACTTCTTGGCATTATTAAAAAAAAAATCAGGCTTGAGAAACAAAATTTTAATAAATAAATGTAGTATAAAATTTTTTACCATGTTTAATCACAACACAAATTAACACAATGTTTAAAAAGCAACGGAATTACATCACATTGTCGCTGAATACAATGAGGTAAAAATATGCAACACAACGGCGGAACATTCAGCGATGTTGTGAAACAATACAATTTCAGAATGTATGACGTTTTGGTGCACTACGAACATTCTCATTGCTATTACCAACGCGGTTGTCCCGAAGCTCGGTAAAATTAATTACTTACATTGAACCAACAAGCGGTTATCGCGGTCACCGCGAGGAAATTAAATGAACACGCGCGGACGCTTCTTAGTGGGCTTTACTTATTAGAGTGCACCGATGTTAGGTTTGTGAGTTGGTACATCAAAGATTAGTGACTTGTGAGTACGAAATAGTTTCGTACATAAATCAGTGATCATATCATCGTCGTCATCCGCTGGATCGTCTGTCGCCAAATCACTTCCAGAACATTTGTGCTCTTGAGTCATTTAATTTGAATTATATTTCAACACATTCATTCTTGTGACCAACTGTATTTGATTATGTAAACCCGAAGACTGACCTGCGTTTGTAATATTACAACGTTATTAAGTTCAATTTAGTTTCCAATTAATTATTTCGGAGTCAACTATTTGAAATTCTCCGCATGATCGGAGGCGGCAGGTGTCGCCAGTTAAACAATGTCACGCAAGTATCGACTATCCCGAGCTTCCGGCGCGTGCGCAACCACGTGTTGTGTCCACGCATAATTACAAATAAACGTTATGGGCCTTTTACTGTCATGTTATTACATCTAGAGGAAATGTTTATCGTTGTTCGCAATGTAAAAGGCGTTAGAGTGCCTCTAGAATAATTTATAGCCACTTGAGCCTATCCTTTTTAGTGATACCATGATTTATTCTTCGTGATTGATAATTGGGTTGTAAAGTTTCGACTACAATGGAACCCGCACCACGTGATCCGGCTCTCACCGGCTATAATTTAATATCCGCCCGAAAATAATCCCATTTCCTCGGCATACCACTAATGCTGTATTGTATCATGTCTAATGTCCTTGACATTGATGAAATACAGTTTAGTAAGACTTCCCTTCCCCGATACTTTTGTAATTCAGTGTGTGAAATTCAGAATTTAGATATCACTCACTACTTATTATAAAACAAATCCTTCCGCTGCGTCTTTCTGTCTGTTAGAACGCATTAATTTCTGGAACTACCCGTCGAATTTGAAAAATTATTTTTGAATTCATAGCCCAATTCTTGAGGCAGGTTATAAGGCTATTTAACATTTAGCGCGGGCGCACGATTACCGAAATTTCACGCTGACGAAGTCCCGGTCAGAAGCTAGTATATAATAGTAGTATAAATATGTATAATTATGGACTATAAATATAGTGGGGAAGTAGTTTGATTAATATCAAATCAGCATCCGAAGCTAGTCGAAATATCCAACATGAAACGTTCCCATGTTGGACTTGTGATGGATCATGCGATGCAAATGATTTATAGACTGGACACTGAAAATTGAAAAGGAAGCCAGACCGTTACAAATTCAGTCATGTTATAATGTTGTACCTAGGTACTGTATCCAGGGTGGCAAGTACAGCGACGCGCTAACTGGAACCATGGATACAGCAGCACATGGTTCTAAACCCCCTAGCGTAGAAATGTTTCGTCGGTTATAAGAAACGCCATCCTGTATTTTAGAAAAGATGGCTATCCATTTCTAATTGGATTTTGCGAGGTTGATACTGTTGCGCGCCGCAAATAATGTTTGATACATGGCGACATTAGTTACCACTAGCGCCATCTAGTATCGGGTAGCAGAACTAGTACCTCGGTACTAGGACCTTGACCCTACTTGACCTTTTTCTAAGTACTAGTAATTCCGAGAACTATCGACGTCGAGTCAGTCGGGACCGGTATGTACTCGAACGTTCTAGATGTTTATGTACTAGCTCTGCGGCACTATATAAGGCCGGGTGGGCCGCGAGACACACATAGTTTCGATTAAGCGATACGAGCGATAACATCGAAGGCGATATTCGAGTGCGACTTAAGAGTGATCAGTAAGTGCAATTGTGTTTCTTATTAGTGTGTTTGAATTGTAATTAGTGTTGTGATTAAAGTGTCAATTTTTGGTGATTAAATCGGCAGTTTTTATTGTCACGAACCCCAAGCTCGTAACAATTGGTGTCAGAAGCGAGGTTTAAAATGCCGATTTTACCCAAAGACGACATGGAGGGTATCCGTACCCGGAGTCAACGCCAGCAAGAGACGGATCAGAGGCGATTTGGTGGAGCAATGCCACAGGGGTCGGAAGGCCAGCTACCGATCACGGAGGCCGGTCCGTCCACAGCTGCTCCGGCATCATCAGCACCAGATTTTGCTGCTCTGATGATGATGCTGCAGGAGCAGGCCCGCCGACAGGAGGAACAGGCTCGTCGGTTGGAGGAACAGCTCCAGCGGGACAAGGAGGAGCAGGCCCGCCGACAGGAGGAACAGGCTCGTCGGTTGGAGGAACAGCTCCAGCGGGACAAGGAGGAGCAGGCCCGCCGACAGGAGGAGCAGGCCCGCCGACAGGAGGAACAGGCTCGTCGGTTGGAGGAACAGCTCCAGCGGGATAAGGAGGAGCAGGCGCGCCGCCAGGAAGAGCAGATGCTCCTTATAAAGGACCTTCACGCTACCTTCGGTAAAGACATGAAGGAGGTGAAGGAAAAGGTTGCTCAACATGACAACCGTCTGTCGGAAGCCGAAACCCGAATCAACCAAGTGAATAATCGGGTTGACAACGTGATGGCTGACGTGAAGGAAACCGTGATGGCTGACGTGAAGGAAACCGTGATGGCTGACGTGAAGAAAACGCTGGATTACCTGAAACTGGGTGATGGAATCGCAGCTCCCGTAGCTACAACACCTTCGCTACGTGGATTCAAAGTGCCACCGTTCGACGGAACTTCTTCGTGGTCGGCCTACAAAATCCAATTTGAGGCTGTCATGAAGGCGAACGGGTGGAATAAAAGTCAGGCCATGACTGCCCTCACCCTGGGCCTGCGCGACCAGGCCTTAACTGTTCTGGAAGCTCTCGGTAAGGAAGTGACTTACGAGCAGCTCCTTGAGGCATTGGAGGCTCGGTATGGCGACGCTCACCTGGAACACGTGTTTCGGGCGCAGCTCAAGGATCGCGTGCAACGCAGTAACGAAAACCTGCAGCAGTGGGCCCTTGAAGTGGAGAAGCTGGTTCGTAAAGCTTACCAGTCCGTACCTGCGCTTATTGATGGGAACCTGGTGCAGGCATTCATCGACGGCATCCGCGACCTTGAAGTTAGAGCTGCTGTGAGGCTCGGTCACCACGGGACGCTGAAGGACGCCTTGGCCCATGCACTGGAGGTGGAAGCTGTGCGGCAGGATCATCGATCCCATCGCGTCAGGGAAGTTGCAGCGGCTACAGTTCGCGAGCGCAGTAAAGGATACAGCCCTAGGTGCTATGGCTGTGGTGAAAGGGGCCACCTTCGATCCAGTTGCCCTAAGCGGACTGCAGAAAGGGAAGGTGGCTGGACTCGAGAGGGTAGTGCGGCTAACAGCACCGCCCAGCAGCAGCAGGACGGCTTTGTGGTTAAACACCGCAGCGGGAAGTCTCTTGGCAACACAGATGCATTGTCAAGAAGACCTTGTCCTGAAGACTGCAAGCACTGTACTTGGCAGGAAAGTAAGGAAGTGGTACCTGTAAGGATGCTCAGGACAGACCTCAGCAACGAGTGGAAGGAAAGCCTACAACGTGCACAGCAGGAAGATTCGGACATTAAGCCGATTCTGGAGTGGATGAAGGCCAGAGCTCCTAAGCCCAGGTGGAGTGATGTCTCAGCGATGAGCTCGGTCACAAAAAGCTATTGGGCTCAATGGGACAGCTTTGTGGTTCAGGATGGAGTCCTGTGCCGTAAATGGGAAAATGCTCGGGGAGACAGCTGTCATTTGCAAATGGTTGTCCCTAAAGCTCAAGTACCGGATGTTCTACAGCTGTACCATAATGGTTGTTCAGGAGGTCATCTGGGAGTAAAACGGACTCTACTGAAGATACGAGAACGGTTTTACTGGGTCCACTGTCGGGACGATGTCGAGGATTGGTGTCGCAAATGTACAAGTTGTGCAGCTGTAAAGGGACCTCAGACTCGTAGTAGGGGTGCATTGAAATTGTACAATGTTGGTGCACCATGGGAGAGGATAGCCCTTGACGTTGCGGGGCCGTTTCCGGAGAGTGAAAGTGGTAACAAGTATTTCATGGTTGTGATGGATTACTTCACGAAGTGGCCGGAAGTCTTCGCCATTCCAAATCAAGAAGCTTCGACAGTTGCGGATAAATTGGTTCATGAAGTCTTCTGTCGTTTTGGAGTACCTTTGGAGATTCACAGTGATCAAGGAAGGAATTTTGAGTCCCAAATATTCCAGGAAACTTGTCGAGTTATGGGTACTCATAAAACAAGAACTACTTCTTACCACCCACAATCCGATGGAATGGTGGAACGATTTAATCAGACACTGGAGAGGTACCTAGCGAAAGTTGTGGAAAATCGGCAACGAGATTGGGACAAGCACATACAACCGTTTTTGTTGTCATATCGAAGTGCTGTCCACGAAAGTACAGCGGTGACACCAGCTTTCGCAAACTTCGGAAGAGAACTACGGCTACCTGCAGACCTGATCACCGGAATACCACCTGATGCCCCACGCAGTGTAACTGATTATGCGAATGATTTGCGGAACAAAATGAATGACATTTATGAGCACGTCAGACAATCGGGCCAGCAAATGTCTGAAAAGATGAAAACCCGTTATGACCGCAAAATGAACAATAAAGGATTCGACGAAGGTTCACTGGTGTGGTTGCACAATCCAGTCCGCAGCAAAGGGAAATCTCCTAAGCTTCAAGCTAAATGGGACGGACCGTACCGGATTGTGACAAAGATCAATGATGTAACCTACCGGATACAGAAAGGTGCAAGAGGTACTCCTAAGATCGTCCATGTGGATCGACTGGCGCGTTATTATGGGGCCAATAATGCTCGGGACGAGCATGTCTAAGGAGGGGGCAGTGTTGCGCGCCGCAAATAATGTTTGATACATGGCGACATTAGTTACCACTAGCGCCATCTAGTATCGGGTAGCAGAACTAGTACCTCGGTACTAGGACCTTGACCCTACTTGACCTTTTTCTAAGTACTAGTAATTCCGAGAACTATCGACGTCGAGTCAGTCGGGACCGGTATGTACTCGAACGTTCTAGATGTTTATGTACTAGCTCTGCGGCACTATATAAGGCCGGGTGGGCCGCGAGACACACATAGTTTCGAATAAGCGATACATGCGATAACATCGGAAGAGATATTCGAGTGCGACTTAAGAGTGATCAGTAAGTGACATTGTGTTTCTTAATTAGTGTGTTTGAGCTGTAATTAGTGTTGGTGAGTAAAGTGTCAGTTTTTTGGTGATTAAATCGGCAGTTTTTATTGTCACGAACCCCAAGCTCGTAACAATACGTATTACCTGTGAACGAGTATAACTTTCCTGTGGGAATGGCAAGTCGAAAAAGTATTAGGTAGGTACTCACGTACTTACCTACATTAGAGTTTTAAACAAGTTTGCTAAAGAAGAAGATATTACAAAGTATAAAATATTTAAAAACATGTACCGTGCTAAAATGTGTGTGTCGTGGAATAATAAATTATTTATGTTACACGAAGACAAATGAAGCAGAAACAGATATAAATGTTTATCGATCGACGATGATACTGTGCTCATTCATAAACATTTTAGTGTTAACAAAATGTTATGGCAGCACGCAGAATATAGTAAGCATCCATTAGTCAGGGCCAGGGGCGACCATTTGAAAGCTTTTCGACGTTTTCGTGTGATATTCAAGCGAAATTGGAGATTCTCTCGAAGAATCGACTCTGACTCTGAGAGATTAACATAGCAATCTCATTAATACAAAGGTATCACAATCATACTGAATCCCCAGTGAGGCTCAAGGGCATGACGCACAGACGCACATTTATCGTCCAAGGCTAAAAGGAAGGTCTCGCCCGGGCGGGTGGCTGGTGTCCTTGGCTTCCTATGAAGGCTGATTGAAGGTTTTGATATTTCATACTCTCATTGAACCTGGGATAATACATCAAATTATATGGGAACAATGGAGAAATTGTGAAAGGATAAATAATTCTAACGAATGATAACTATAAATTAAAATATAAACGCCTCTTAATACGTTCTACGTATAGTTTTCTAATTTATTATTAATGCAAAATTAATTAAAGTAATTAGAATTCAGGAAGCCGTTGCGTTTCACGGTGATACATTTCCGGTGGTCCCTTTTCGAGGGCGCGCGCCATTGCTAACGGTCGAGCATTATTTGAATTATATTACTTAAGTATATTCAAATTCAAACAGAAGGATGTAATTGAGCCCTTAATGACAAATTGATAGGAAAAGGAACGTTAGATACACTGAAAGACGCCATGCCTTAGCTTTGTTGAGAGATTGCTAATGGCGGTAAGATATGTGTGTTTGAGGCACCTTCATAAATGTCAAGCGTACGACATTATCCACTTCAGCCCCAGTTCATTCATTTACTGCTCATTTTAATAATATTAAAAAAATATAAGCACGATTTCGAGTTTCAGCTCATTGCATGGGACAATGAGGTTTATACTTAGATTCATGTAAATACATTGGAGTAGACATAACATTTTTACCTTTACAATAGGCAGTTTGCTAGTAAAATACTAAACGTAAAACAAACAATCTGAAACTTTCCATTAAGAATACACAAAGGAATATAACCGGTGGAGTATTAAAGCGGACAATGCGTCGGTAACGGGACATGGCACTAATTGTGAAGCGAGAACCGAAGTCTTCCGTTACCCGCTGCGCCACTGCACCACAACCGTCTCCCGGGAACAACAACCAAACGACACAACTAGGCAAATAAAATGTAAACCGACCAACCATGGACCAGAATAATAAATGGATTTTTTCATCAGAGCTGGGCAAAACCTGAATGTGAAACATTTTTTAAATATGACAAAACCACAAGTCATTCCACGTAGCCGATGTAAAAAACGAGCAGTTTAATTTCGCAAAAGTGCTCCAAGTTTTTAACCAAATGCTTTTCTGGTATTCAACGTCAGCCTCCAGACAGCGAACACAAAATTATAACGGTAGGTACATGATTTTGAATTCACAGCGTCACGAGCACAACGAGAAACGATTGTGTGATGTGATGCTCGTAGAGATGAACATTCCTGGTTGCTTAATATAGAAGTGCAAGAAAGTAGGTTGTTTTAAAAGGAGTGGCATATATTCCCCTCAAGTAATAGAACATAAGCAAGACATTATTATATGGAGAATGAATTAATATAATAAGTCGTATTTAGTTCAGTATGAACGTGCCGAGACTGTCGAAGAATTTGTTTATCATACTCGCTGGTCACGAACTCGGAACACACGCACGTCCTATCCTACGTATTCTACAATAATCACAATTCAGTAGGTAGTTATTTATTAAAATGGAAGAAATTAATTAATTTTTGTAATAAACCAACTTTTTAAACCTACAACCAACCTTTAGATTTGATATTGTTGTTTGTTTAATAATGGCAAATAGGTATAATGTATATTTGGCTACAGGGGCTAATGCGAATCTTGGGGTTCCTGGTTTACCCACGCTGGTGTCGATGCATTTCATTCATTAATTCAAACTTTTTAAACCTACAACTATCCTTTAGATTTGATATTGTTGTTTGTTTAATAAGAGCAAATATAGGTATACAATTTTAAATAATAAGTATAATCTAATCATTGCCTTCATGGAAAAGACAATGTTTATTTGACTTGAGAATTAAAGTTTTCTGTAAGAGGAGCACTTAAAAGAATGTGATGAATTGATTCCACAGAGCTTTAAAAACTAAGCATAAACTTTGACTTTTACAAACAAACAAAACACAGGTGCTCACTGCTACATGAGTAGTTTGGTCTCAAAATATTGTACTGAATGCTATACAACACAAGTCTATGTAAGAAAGCGAGAGGATATACAGTAGTCTAAAGAGAAGTGGCAGGCTGCTCGCAGGCAGCGAGAGCGTTGCGACATCTTCACAGGAGACATGTTGAACAAGCACTCCACTCGACTAGTAGTTGAAGCCACCGCACGTAACTTCACTAGAGAGTGCTTCAGTCTACGGTAAACTTTGTTCTCTGTTTGAGAACAAAAAATGCGAACGAATGTTTGTTTACAACGAATCAACCAAATCATTGAATCTATTTTTGATATGGAGACATTTTCAATGTATTTATAGCATTCGCATTCACAGGCACATTTAATTTATGGCTATTCATACTGCTGACGACGATATCAATCACGATTGTTATGAAACCCTTGTTGAAGTGGGTAAAATGATTTATTTATTTAAGCTTTGGTCGTAAAGTCGCTCCACTTGAAGTTGGAGAGCCTGATCGCAGTCCACCGTCTGTAGCAATAAACTGTAGCATTTTATTGCTAGGACTGGTAATAATAAAGCTCGTTATTGTTACGTCAAACCTTTATGCGTTTCTCTATAACATTTGTATTTAGTACCTATTAGTATTTTTGCGTCAGATTTTCACTGCATATCAATTGCATTCTCAGTGTACATAATGTTGATGCGAGTACTTTAGACTCCTAATAAATTTAATACTGCGAGATTAAAGATATTTCGTTTCAATATATCATATGACCGTTGCACTTGAAGTGTGACTCCCGTTAGTGCACGGTCCACTGATTATCCATCTCTCATTACTACACTTGCTCAAGGAGTACCTAGTGCTGAATTGCGCTCGACGCGAGACGTGTCAAGAGATATAATTAAAATGATTAAATATCTAGAAAGAACATAATATTACATCCTGGTTTTGCATCACTGTGCAATTCTACAACCAAACCAGAAAAGGGTTAAATGCGGAAGGATTACATCTATGGATAATTTTATAAAATTTTTTATAAAAAAGTTATGCAATTCAATTCTTTCTTCAGACTTGAAGAAAGAATTGAATTGCATAACTTTTTAAAAGATGATCGTATTTTGAGGTTAAATGACATTAGTATATTAAATATACGTATTCGTTCTGTAATAGCAAACATGTAATGCTTGTGTCATCTGTGTCACGCGTTGTTTGAAATGACCGCGGAAATTAATCGACGACCTTGCCTCGTAATCGTTAACACGCCATTCTCCAAATTAATGTTATTAAAGGCGAAAAACATTACCTATCCACAGTCCACACCTAAATCACGAGACATTTATAGGTGTTAATTTGATTAAGAGCAGCAATTTGTATGTGTGGGCTGTGTAGGAATCAACGTGTTTGTCTGTTTTAGAATAGGTATTCTGAATTTGGAAAACATTGATTTAGTTATATACTACTGTTACTACCATGGAAGACATACTAAAAAAAGAACTTAAATGGGGATCAACAAAACGTAATAGCAAACAAACTGATTGGATTCAAAGTATTCAAACAAACAACATGGAACATGCTCGGAAGCGAAACTCCGAAATGAATTTTCACGAGAGCTGTTCACGTCGGGAAAAAACATGCTACAGTACCCTTACCATGAGTTGGCATAACTTTACGTAACCGTACTCGCTAGCGAGAGCGTAAACAAGTTTCTATGGAGAATTGTACAGCGCCTCTGACGGTCACTTATAAAACTGTAGAACGCTAGTATGAGTCGAACGGTAAATCACCTATCGAAATCTATACGCTAGCGACTAACGTTTTCGATAGCAACTCATGGTAGAGGTACTGGTCGTGTAGTCGGTATAATTGACGTATTCTCTCGCTCGGCAGAATTTTCTACATGCTCGCATTGGAAACTGGATGAAGGCCATGCTCTCCTAGTTGCCCCCATATTGTAACTGGGTCAAGTTTATACAAACAGGAAATGTGAATGAGGCTTCTGTAGGTATAGAGAAAAGCTATTAATTAAAATATCGAAATAGATAGATAGACTTTTGTTGCTGGAAATTAAACTAGCTCAGGAAAAGGTTTTGTAAGGAAAAATTATAATGACTTACAGTACCTATGCATGGGTGGATATCAGTTATAATTAAAGTACTACTTGTAACTGTTACACAAAAGTTGTGAGCAAAAAGCAAATCGTAACAAAATGACTACCCAAACCTACGCATGAACCCAATTAATTATGTGCGTGTATAGGTAGTACACTGGTACGGTCTCTCATTACACTTCATTTATTACAGTAAATGTCCGGTAAATTATCGTTCCCTCCCGGTCCATTCTGTCCGTAGCTCACAGCATTGTTAATGGCTCTCACCACGCGGAATGCAGAGCTCTCGAATCCTTCCGTTATTATGGCGTTCATTAATGAATATTCAATACGTACGCTTTGTTCCTTTCCCGTCGGGCACAGAGTATATATTATTCGAGTAAGTACTTCAATTAACTCCTATTTGTTAGATTTGAGAGGTTCTCCGAGGAATGTGATAAATACCGTCACAAAATAATAACTATGCAGCGTTTGCGTGTGAGTGGAACATGGATCAAGAATTTTACCATCCCATACGTGACCGAGAAGTAAGCGAGTTCATTTGCGTCTCATCGTCAACTGGAGACGTATTTTTGCAAGCGAATGGTGAATTCAAAATGGTACGGTGACCGATGACTCATCCTTGCTCTGCTCTTAGTTCGTTGACCTCCTGTAACTTACAGCAGCCGTTATCGCTCCTAGTATAAGACTTACAATAGTTCAGTTTACGTTACAATAAAGTTTTAGTCTTAGTCAATCTCAATTACTATTAAAATCTTGAATTGGATTTCGTAGTATTCAAATGAGTGTTTTGAAACCAATAAAGACCTCGAATCATTCATCTTATATGGCGAGAACCAATGATTCATCGAAAGATTGTAAATGTAAAGTGACGCATTGAATTTGTGAGTAATTCGTAGTAAGTTACGCGTAATCAAATCAGAATTGTATTACTATTAAGATGACTCATTTCTCTCTGCAACATATCCCTATAGAAACGTAGTCCCCGATGCGTGTGGTCTAATCCCTAGGCCGGACTACTAACAGCATTTCATATGCAAACGGCAAACTCTGCCCGCGTTCCCTTTACAAAGCGAAAAACTTTTTCGTTAGGGGAGCGAAAACTTGGTCCATTTACAATCATTTGAGGCTGAATAAAAATACATTTCGTTTCATAGAAAATACCTACTTGCTTACAATTTTTCTAACATTAGGTTTACAAATTCTGATTCAATACATTTTCTAGAAAAAAGTTGTTGAAGTTGTAACGGTGATTGGAACAGGATTTCTGTACTTATACATAAGTGTCGTTCGTTAAACTTCGTTCGTGTTGCACTAACTTAGGACAGGGAACTTAATTAGTGAGATATTGCACAATGTTTATTGCCCGAACAGTTTGTTCAGCGGGCAAAGTTACTCGGCGGTAATTAATGCAAGTTTGAAAGCTCCCGGCCCATATAAACGCAAAGTTAACTGCCATCGAGTATTATACGTATGCGAACTTGTAATATAGAGGAATAATTTACTTTAGTGGGCTTTCGTTGCTAATCGTACAGGTATCTAAGCAACTCGTTAAGATTCATATAAAATACGTTCATGTTGAGAGCTATGATAAAAAAAAATGTTAATCATTTACAATTCATAAAATGCCCAAGGACGATGATATTAAATTAACATACTTAACCGGAACTGTTCAGAATGGCTATTTCTTTGTAAAGAACAGCCATCGATTCGTTTTCAACGCACGTTTAGTGTGAGCATAAAACTAATTTATTACACACTGTTTTAATATTTCAAGACGATTTAAACTGTAACCGTTTTACTGGTATTGTTTTATAATCCACATAGGTTTAACATTCATATGACGCTAATACTTTTAAAATGTCCATGCTAGTCATCGATCACAACCTGTCACTCGCTACTATCACTTACGAGTACAAACGCCAAACATTGCGAGACACACATTAGTGAGTTTGTGATTTTATGTAGGTACGTGAGCAACTCACACAAGCGATAAAAGGTGACTTTCCAGAGAAACTCACTTTTTAACCGATTTCTAAAAAGGAGGAGGTTCTCAATTCGGATGTTTTAAATACATAGAAGTATATATTTTTTTAACTCGGGTCTACAAAGTACCTAACTTGACGATCCCGAAAAAGTTAATCATAGAGTTGAAACTGTTTAGCAATTATGATTAAATCTAAAGAAGAATCTTAGCGGCTGTATAAAGTAAGGAGACCATTTCCATTTTCCTCAGCAGCCCCGAGACCCTGTTTGAAATAAATATGTAATGGAGGTACTCGGTATCGATTGCATTACTAGAGGGGAGTTTTTATTACGGAACAAGTATGACATCAGCAACAATTTGTTACATGACATACTCTTTGTAATATTCTGTTGTCTGCACGAATTTTAATATGGATGGCGATCCCTAGTGAAAACACACCAAGCTTGTGTTAATTAGTCGTTTCCCAGAAGCGTTTCTAGGTATGTATTTAGTTTACTAAGTAATTAGTTTTTAAAATTATTCAGCATGAATCAATTTTTTTTATAAAAAGATAGCCCTAGAAATCAGTAGTATTTCAAGTAATTTATTAAAAACAAAAATATTAAGAGTGTAACGGAAACTGATTATATATTTTGAAATTGGCGTTGGTAAGTATCAGACCATAAGTTGGGATTATCTTGAAATTGAATCCAATTTGAATTTCAAACCCAATTGTTTTCTAACCGTTTATCAGAGCATTATCCGTGGGGGAACCTCGATGTCGACCAAGTGATTAATGAAACCTTTTTCGGCAAATGATGGCGAATCGCAATCCTCAATTAAAAGTCGAAAGTGTCTGAAATAAAAGAGGGATTAGTCGTAAACTCAGTTTAACCTATTTTTACCCCTAGAGGCGAATAATTGACTGCATAAACGAACTCGTATTTTAAATAATCGTCTATATATATAATAATCTAATAATATGATGTCTACCTCTATCCTAGTCCCTTTTAAATTTAAAATATAATCTTCCATAAACTCAAAGATTTTGCTAATGAACATTTTCCTACTTATTTATTAATTTAGTTACTTATATTATTCAATTCTATCCAAAAGCGTAAACTAATGAGCAAGTAGGGCTGCAACCCCCATGTCGGTTTTATGATCGTTCAAGGGTACTAGAGTCCTGAATAAATAAAATGCAATTAGACTAGGGTGCTGCCTCATAGGAACACGTAACACGCCTCTGAGAGAGAAACCATTTAATAAAAAATGTTTGAAATATCTCAATAGAACGCACAACAAAAAGGGGGAGGTGTGATTATCAATTTAAATGTAATATGCTTGTACAATCCACTTTTCCGGGCCAACATTACAGCGAGCGAATCATTTACGCGAAGGGCTTTAAATTTTCTGATACTTATATTACACGCGCGATTACATGTGATGAGACATTCTGGGTGAAGCCGGCCACCATAATGGGATAACCTATGAGTTGATGGCTCGTGTTTCAGTCTGCTAATTCGTAGGCAGGTTGCGAAAAGGACGGGCCACGTGCGGGGCGTCGCCATGGCAACAGAGGAAACTACGCAGTTCCACAACCCCCCACCCTACGGGAACGACCTATAGTCCCGGCATTTCCAAGTTAGCCGAGTGGATAAGGCTGCCTTTCCACCAGAGATGAGCGAGGATGCGTAGCGATGGATGTGTGTGAAACCAACGAATAACATCGCTTCATTTTTATAGCTTGAACTAAGTTAGCGTTGGTGTTGGTTAGTTTTACACACATCCCTCGCTACGCATCCTCGCTCATCTCTGGTGGAAAGGCAGCCTTAGGCTATTATTTATCCTCTTGGGCTTGGTTTTTCCTTTGCATTGTATGAAAACCTTGAACTAACGTAAGAAAACTTTGAAAATGACATTAGAATTGAAACTAGGAACTCAATGTAGAGCTGTACAATCCTAAAAAGAATATAAAAGGTATCGCATCGTAAAATAAATATATACTTCTGAGGGATCGTCATCAAATCAACGGCCCGTAATAATAACTCTATTACACAAAGGGATGCGAGATTTTGTCAGGCAATTTAGAATGGGAGTGTGGGGGCGGTCTGCATGAACTGCCATATCTAGCGTCAAAAGACGTGCGACACATTGTTTAGGCGGGTCTGATGCTAGACAAAGAGATTTGATATCATAGCATAATTGAAGATATGAAACATCTTAGAATGTAGAGGAATCTAATTTACAGGCAGCAGCTAATTTAGAATTAGTTTTCTTATTTGTGGTTGGTGGCAAAACCTTCGGATCACCAACTCAAAAAACCAAAACCGAAAACATTGTATAAAACAGGAACACGAAACAGTATTCAAAAACTTTGAAATAAAGCACATAAAACGCAAAGGTTGATCGTATTTTCCGATTCCCTTGCCTCTTTGGTTATTTGACCCCTGTCAAGACAATTGCCTGTCCATCGGCTTCCCCTCGCGTTATTGGAAATCCCGGCTTCCTCGCGCGCTCTTGTGGTTAACTGAGCAATCTGCAAAATGGGACTATAAACCACATACACAATGCGGAATTTATTCCTAAATATATGGCCTATACAAACCAAACATGAAATAGGAAAACACGGATATGGGAAATGTTGTACGCTAACATCTCAATTTACGGCTGGACAAAAATTGACAAAACCAATATTGTGAGGAAAAAAAGAGTAGGTACAAACGAACTCGTACAAATTGATTCGCTTCAGAGCTGTATCAGATAATGACCCATTAACTAACGAAGAGCCCGAAGCCGCTCATCCGGATGTCGGCGAATCTACTAATTAATGGATAGATCGATCAAAAACGTTTCGGTCACTACCTACATTGCAGATACGGAACTAAGTGCAGTCGGGTGACAATTTTCAGCGCTCGCATGAACCAAGCACTTCCCGTGTACACTGTAATTATTAAACCGGAGACACAAGACATAAGACGCGGGTATCTGGTTTCCAAGTGTTCATTGTAGCAGTCGCGGACAATGGGACTGTTGCCGTGGCGAAGGCCGACTCAACGCCGCATAATGACTGCATTATAAAACCCAGTTGCTTCAACTTTAACACGCATTCTTATGACTTGTTGCGTAATCACGGATTTTTCCAGAATGATATTACTTACTCTAATCTTCATCAATATTAATATTAAATTTAAATATATTCTATTGCCATATACTTACAGTATCTTTTTATTTCCATCCCATTGTTATGGTTAACCGCGTGTTTCCTATTGACTGTTTCGCGGTTTTGAACATTATCATTTTAATTCTGTTTGTTATCGACAGTAAAATTCATGCAAAGGTATAAAAAATAGCCCATACCTTCGTACATTTTGTGTGCACTCATGCACTTTTACTGATGATTTACGACTAATCTAAGCAGCTGCTTTAACTTAATATTGTCGAACATCTGTTGCATAAACGACTAACAAAACATAATAGACAGCTGCAACCGCTTTACTGCAACTAGTTTTTATTGCAAAGATTCTCCACGTTCGCGACCATTAAATAATTATCTTCCTTGTACTGTAATACTGTTATATACATGATACGAAGAACACAGTAATCAAATACATTAGTGTACACGATTATACACAAGAAATTCTTACTATATCCTGGCCGGTTCATAACATTACTAGGTTTTATAAAGCTAACAGCCACATAGTTACGTCAGTCACGAAAAGATATTTTTAATTTACACAACAAATTAAGGACAAGGTCTTGGCGTATGAGAATTGGACCAAAATAGTATCGATTAACCTAAATGACAATTGAATACATTTAGGCGGATAAGCGAGAGACATGAGAAAATGCTGATAACGATTTTTTTTTGTTTCAGATTTCGTGCACCAGTTAAGATTTGTCGTAAACCTGGAAATTTTATAGCCTTTCCAATAAGGTAATTGTTTTTCTTAAAACTAAAAAGGTAAAATATGTATACCATATGGGTATTTCTACATACCATTGGGATTGTACTTCGTTATTATGATCTATTTAAAATACGCGTACTTCATGGTAATCAGTTTGAACTTGACAAAGTCAATTACAATTTGTAACCCAGTCACGGCGCAATTTCATAGTGGACATACCAAACATACCCAATGGTCAACAACTGAAGCGAGACGCACTCGACGCAAAAAGCACACGAAATTGACAATTCAATGGAATGTTTCGGTGATGCCATCTACGAACTAAAAATAGTCACGACGAGCACGTTCGAGAGCCCACTATCATCCTGTCAGGAGTCAGGACGGACCACAATGGGCCTCTCAATATCAAACAAGTGCCGGATCTGCAACGCGAGTTACGCAAATGACCATTATCCTAACAACTTGATACGGAAATACAGAATATGCCTGGAAAACTTTAGAGAGCGTTTCAGGTTGGAATTTAGGCACATTTTACATTCTAGTTTTAAGAGCAGTATTAAAGTAGTAATATGAATTAATAATCTTGTTATTTTGTAGAACCGTCCAAAATTGGGAGTAAAAAGTGCAGCTAAAATTGGGCCAATGTGTCGTCAGCAAATCATAAGTGGCACTATTACCGACAATCAGACGGCGACCTTGCTGCTCGTTGTCGCGCAAATCGTGGGGAGCCCCAGATTGTCATCCTCTCCATTCCGGCATCCGCTTTTTGCACTTCATTACATAATACCCTAGATCCAAGTGTTTCATACTTGTTGGGTTAGAATCTAACCGTTAGATAAACAGGTATGCATGGTCGATTTTCCACAAAATGTCATCTTCTTAATTCTTTATGTCATTGACAACCATTACATTACCAAAGGTTTAGATGTTTATACGGTTGTCCAACTCAATAAGTTCTAAAACACGTTTATCAGTCGTGTGCGTAACTGCGTATACAATATCGCGGACGCTCGAACACGACACGTTCTAAAATGGACAACGACTTGTCTGTGCGGCTCAACAAATTGCCGTAATCAATATGACTTATCTTCAGCAATTGAGGTGTCGGTTTTCACCCGATCTAATACACTATACTTTCTAATGTTTGTAGTCCATATTGTTGCAGACTGTTTTGTTTCATATTTTTGACGTAGTTTTGAATGAAGATTTTATCATTGAACCTTGAAATATCCTTTTTAATCTGATCTATTTGATGAGGTTGAAATTATTGATGATTCAACCATAAGGAACAACCATTCATTCAACTTTGGTTCATTTCAACCTTAAGGAATAAATAAGAGAAAGCATAAATCCATCGATGGGCTACATTTTTGTATTAAAATTCTCCAGAATCTTGAAACAACTGCCCAGCGTTGTCACATTTGGCAGTGCAAACGTCTACATACTTAGCTAACACTGGTTCGTAATTTCTTTTTTTGCTGTCCACATAATGTCATTTTGGTAACAGGTTGGTTCAGTACTCAAATAAATAATAGCGTTGAAAAAGTTGTCGTCCAACAAACTTTATTTAGACTGGACCAACAACTTCGGTGGGTAATGTTTTGTCGAGTGTACAATGAAGATTCATCGATATGTTTGCTTTGTGCAGGTTGAAACTTCCGGTAATGAAAATTTAAATATATATGTATACTTACCTCAGTACTTACGCGCGAGTATAACATCGATATCATAACATCAATATAAACTGTATATCGATATGTTATTCATGAATATAATGCTGATATGCAATATTCACGCCGGTACACACATTTTATTGATATTTAAATTATGCATGTATTGTATAATATACTTATCATGTATTCTGAGCACCCCACACGATGTTTCTAGTGCTAAATTGCAATATTTATGTGAGCAGCCATATCCAGGTGTGAAAACATGCTCCTATTCGTATACTCCCAGGTTCCACTTACAAGGCGACAAGGCGTGAACACTTGTTTGTTCCCGTTCGATACAAGAGCTATCACTACTTTATGAGCGTCTAATAAGTAAATTGTAAGCCAACATCTAACTACATAATTTCTAATAAATCTTTCGTTCCTTCATTTAACCGCGTTTGACATGGAAAATTGCTACCTCTAGCATCGGTCCGTGGATCGGCGCGGACGGCAGGTGCGATGATACGGAGTCTATCCGAGCTGGTGTTAATTAGCCCCTTGCCGGTTGATTTATAGCCTAACTTTGTCTTAGGATAAACCATGCTTAATTTATGTAAGCGCAAACTCCGGTCTACGGCCGATGACGTGCTAAAATTGTGCACGTCCGTTTAGATATAATAAATTATGCAGCGTTTAAAGAATATCTCTAGGCAATTCACTTTGATTAAGATAAGAATAAGAGCAATGCAGCAGATCACACTCCCGCGTAATCTGTGTGAATATACTGTGGAGAACAGGTTTCTAGGATGGCACACTCAACCAACCAGTTATTCCTCGTGAAATATTTAAATCTGAATAATTAATTCACGCACTGTATAGTCAGATAAATAGCAATTCATATAAACGATAAGATTCAAAAGTACGGAAGACAAAATTGGCACAAATTAAACAAAGTTGATTAAAATCTGATAATAACATGAGTCAGACACGTCAAACAGAACCCTTTCAAACTTTTTACAGGCATGCAGTACAACGAACTCGGAACGGAAATTACTGCAGGAACCTGAACTGTAATTATGATTAAAACAGCTTTGCCGTTATTATCATGGGACATCTCCCGACACCGTCACGCCTCGCGCATGGCACTGCCAACTCAATGCGAACAAATACTGCCCGTCCGAACGGAACTATCTCATTCATAATTTGAAATACCGGAAGTTAACTGTTCTACAAAACACATTACAACAAGCAAAAAATATACTTTATTAAGTGTGGGTACATTAAGAACGTTGCCAATAACCTCTATTACGGTATCTAATAGAAGAGGTAGCAAGGTAACTGAGATAAAATGTGGGGCACGAATAGTTCATAGCGTGACAAATGTGGACATACCATTCTCGCCATTGCTACTACACCACTACACCAGTGTTATTACAGTCTTTCACATTCGTTCTACGAACTATATGCACATTTAATTGAAAAGCATTCGTATGCAAAGAGAAAATAAGACAGTAAACATAACACCGAGATAAGCCCACCCTTCCTGTCGCAAACGATAAGAAATAATCAGAAGTTGTTATGCAAACTGTTTGTGACAATTTTCAAAAGCACCCTTTAACCATAAAACAACGTCTATGATAAAACAACGTTCAAATTCATTTGATTGGCGCTCATTGAGCACTTAATTGTGTTGTCAACTACGTCTACGAGCTCAAGGCGACATCGTCAACAAACCACAAAGCCCGCATCCTATTGTTTTAAAGCTTTGAAGAGATACACAAGTACGCCTTATGTCGAGATAGTCGCGACGACACCCCTCGCGGCTCGGTCAACGTAATTTGGTGCAATAATATATTGTATTCTAATAAAGGAGTCGGAATAGGTCGCATCTATAGATAAGGTAACATCACTTTTTACTCTACTCATTAGTTAATTCCACCAATATTTCCTTGAAAAGCATTTAATCATTGAATTTACGGTCCATTTACATTGCGATCAAGATATGAATCTGAGGCGCCATAGTGTTCCAATATGTGAACCAGGCAATGCATGCATGAAGTTTTTCCCACGCTATCAGCTGGTTCACGCACCAGCACGCACGCGCAACGGTCCGCAACTACTAGCGTCACCAGCCTGCCCGATAACAAACCTCACTGACCGAGAGCAAAAATTAATCTAAGTGGAAAAAAAAATATAAATACAAAATCAAATGAAATGGCGAAGCTAGGCTAACCAAATTATTAAAAAAATACAGTCGCCAATTTGGCAGCTCCGACTGCTCCGAGGGAAAAGCCAGTGACTAATATTATAGAGAATGATTTATTGACAGTTAGCAGCGGTACACGAGAGACGATGCGATGGCGCCCGGGAGAGCAATTCACTACGCCGCAAAAACTTATCACCGCATTCACTGGACTGGACTTACGTATGTTGCATTGTTCCGCGTGTACCGCTAACTTACTTGCAAGGATTACAAGTAAAGAAATACACGGTACCTACACAGAACATTTCATGTATAAACATTACTGCGTTTAGTGGGAAACCCTTTCAGTTCAATGAACTACAACATATTTATTATATTGAGATAATTGTATATGTCTAAAGAAAAACCACAAAATTGGTAACGGTACTTGAAAATCCAATTTTGTGAGTACCTACCTACTCCGTTCCAAACCTTCCGACGATAATCAAGTGGCACTGATTTATAGAGAATGTAGAACATAGCTTCTTTGAAGAGACATAATTGAAAAAAAAGTAGTTACGGCATAAATGCGACCTTGTCCGTGCTTTCACTAAGCCGACAATGAACGGATATAAACCTACTAAGTAGATAGTGGTTAAAGAAAGCCGAACTCGTTTCATTAGAGCTAGAAAGATGAAACACCTTCTGATAACGAAGCCATTACTGCGATAATTGCCTCCCAATGAGGACCGCCCATTTAACACCCGACTGCGATACTATTATTATTCAGAATACTGCAATGTATTTAACCACGTTGACATGACAAATGGGGGTTCTAAATATAGAAGGAAACTGCGCAAAGCAATAGTGAACTTTATTGTTCGTACTTAATACAATAAAAGCGTATGCTTAATGGTTTTATCCTGTCGTAAGATATGAAGAAAGGTCAATGGGACCCCTCGGCATATGGTCATGATCTTGTGCAGCGTGCTTAATAGAATGAATTGGTTGGGTTGGCAGTGTTAGCTCCGTAATCCAACTAGAAACCTTTTTATTTATTCTACAATAATGCAAAAGAGCACGTTGATATAACTGCATTAACAATTATTCATGGCTGTTGGAAATTTTCATTCCATTCAGTTGTATCGGTACGTACCCAGACTTTAATAGAGGCGTAATAACGGTTGAGATACGGTATAGAGGTCCAATTATTGAAGAATTCTCTACTAATTTTGCACCGTTATAGTAAAAACTTCATCAATGCTGGCAGCGAAATTACAGAAAGTTCCTTTTAAAACCTACATAAGGCTTGCTATTAAATTAGCACAGTGTCCGACTCACCCCAGAGGCTTTGCGCTAACGTTAACGGAATATTTGCATTGTAAGCAGCAGCACAACTGGGTTAAAAGCTTAGTGGTGTTTCGCAGAGTCGGATCTGCACAACAGTCATGCATAGAACTTGTGTAGAGCGGGCGTGTTATCTATATCAACTACATATACGTAAACTTTGATATTTCAATGTATTAGAATGTTTACTGATCAAACGTGTATGTAGGTACTTTGCTAAAATTAATCATAAACGGTAAGGTGTGTTCGGTTCAGCGACGCTGACATTTATTTGCTTCTGGTGACCCTCAACATGCTTCATAAAACATACACGTGTATGTGACATTTCACAAGTTCTATTAATGTTTTAGAGAATACGGTATTTTAAATAGACCATCAAAATGTTATGCCTGCCAAGAAACTGCACATAATATCATACTTCCCCAGTTTGTCAGTATGTATATCTAGCAAGTACAATATGTAGGTATGCCCCATTTTTGCATCGCACCATGACTAAGAACTAAAGACCTATATAATTTCATGTTATTGCTCTGCGTCATTTTTATTACTTGCATTATATTACCCAGAGATGTTGATACGTTGCAGTGGACAGTAATCCTGTCTAGTATTATTGATTACATGTGTGTAATGCGATTAGTGCGCGAGCTATTGCCCGGAGAGCTTACCTCCTTACAATAAGTAACTTCAATCGATTGATTAAACGACGATATCCTTAGGTGCTTAAGCTAATATGGCTTTTTATATTTATGCCATCTATGGAAAATGTAATCGTAATGATCTATGTATAGAAGCTATTTAAAATTGTGACTCACACCTAAGAGATATGGTTATAGCAAGAGTTCATAGTTAACGACAAGATTAATGATCTCTGCCGGGACAATGAAGCGTCGGAACTAAAGATAAACAAGTACCATCCCAAGTACTTGGTGCTGAGATAAATAATATAAGCGCAACTATTCAATGAAACTTATTGAAAGGTTCATTTCGGTTCAGTTCTTGGATGAACTTTCTTTAGGTCATTCGGAACTCGGTTTTGACTAAGAACTTAATCATTTCTAGTTGGCAATACTGCTTCAATTTATAGCTGCAATCACTGATGCAATAATAGAAGCAAGAAGGACTACATGTTGAACTAATTCTAAAATCGAGTGAAGTAATGAGATTGTTGAAGTGATACCTATTACGCTACCAATTTTATCGTACCTATCATTAATGAATTAAAAGGCTTATACGCAGTGGATAAAAAGAAAATTCCTTTAACAACCGTGATCTCCTGATCTCCTTCGTCCGGCCAAATATTAACAGCATTGACATTGATAGAGACATTGAGATATGTACATGGTTGCAATTTAGTTACGGGACTTCAGGAACCGCAGACCATTCATAAAACGTGACCTCGATTGGTGCAGTCACCACAGACCACGTCACTGAACATCATAAAATTTTATTGCCCACAATATTGTTACAAAATACAAGTTTGCCTTTACCAACATGATGTCATGTTTGAAAAATAACGTTTATGTACAATGCCATCCAGCAGCGTTTTACTGGGATTTTATCATTTACAATGGTCGTCCTTTCGACCGGGCAAAATAATGAAGCATAGAGTAGAGCTATTTGTATAGTTGCCCGTAAAATATAACATAAAACCTGAAATAAATTACCTAAAATTGTCGTTTTGTTTGAATATGTTGCAAACTTCCGGCCGAATACAATGAAACCCCTGTTCGTTTTCGCACCTACTTGGAAAAATGTGAAGTGGAAAAAAATCCTAGACGGGGTGGTGATGATTCAGTGAAGTGAGGTAACTCAGACGAAAGATTTCCCTGTTTTGTTTGTAGTTTGTCTCCCCTCGTCGCATCGAGAGTTGCTCTAAAACACGCAGACAGAAGGTATTGTATTGGAAGGAACGTATGGGGTGTTTAAATCGACTCATTAAAGCCACCGCTGAGTAATTGTCTGAGCTTCCTTTGAACACGTTATCATTCTATCATCTAGTTCCACGAGGAAGACTGTGGTTTACTGCTCATTACTGGATGATCAGATTAGGAATAAAACCTCAAAACTCTCTTAGCGTTGTGGAAATTTGAATTTCAGAACAAAAATCATCCTCTACATCAAAAAAGATTTTAGGAGGTTCGAATCTAGACAGGCGTTTTACTTTGTGTAAACAATTTCATCACCACTGCTCTTAAAACTGTGAACGAAAACATTGTTGAGGAAACCGTCATGTCCTAGAACCAACAAAATTAAGACATGTGATCTACCAACCGGCACTGGGCTCGCGTGACGGATTATGGTCCACTCCCTCTTACCGAGAGGAGGCCTATGTCCCAGCAGTAGGAAAATTGTTGATTGTGCATCAAAAAAGAACTAAGTATCAAATGTTGAAAATAGGCCGAAGCTACCATATAGAGCGTATACATAAAATACCTACGGTGAAATCAGTTAATCGATTCTGTTAGGTGTCATATTGGCGGGCACACAAAAGCTGCGTTTGGACACGCTATGTGAACCGACACAAAGGGACTCACATTGACTCAGGCTGACGGAATGCGACCTAGCCAAAGTGAATGGCCAAAATAAAATGGTATTCCAAAAAACATTTCATTGATTACTTACCTAGTCCAAATACCAGTCTTGAAAATATTTGATCATTTGTTATCATCTCTATATTTGTTATCATTTTCATGCCCTGAATACAGTCTAATGTCTTGGAAGGTGAATATTTTTTTGCGTTATCGTGTAACCTATGACCGAATGTAATTATTACCCCACATCTGGCGATACGGAATAAAGCCCGTCTGTCCAAAATTAATGTTGAATACATAAAGCTACCGTGACTAATTCTAGCTACTTTATGAAGGAAGATCCCTATTCGAAAAGCAATATATCACAAGTTAATCAAATAACAAAGAACGGGGAGTCGGGATTGTGCCACACAAAATGGTCCGTGTCAATCTCCAATTGAACTTATTAAACTGAAGTTACTACATTTGTAGCGGCACTAACGATGAATTATTGGATCCTAATCTCGAGTAGATTTATTATCAAAAGGAGTCCAAACCCTTGTGAAAAAGCAGAACCTGGTGAATTTTCAAAATGTGGGCTTTATATCCCGTTTGACCGAAATTACACAGCAATAGATGTTAAACCATAAACCAGTCTTAAATAATGAATGTTCAATAAACTTTATGTCGTTTGGCTAAGCGAGGTGAAATTTAGAATACTATTGGTTTCTTTATTTTGGTAGGAAAATCTTATTAGAGATATATTTTAGATTAAAGTTAAAGCTATTATCAAACATACCTTATATTTTTATAATGAGGCTGTCATATGTCAACTTACCTGAAAAAGAAAGGAAACGGGGATAAATTAAACTAAATAATTTAACCGAATCATAGTACATAATAAGTTCCACAGTATTTAGTCGGTTGTCGGTGATAGGACGATCAACATATCAGTTAAGTTTATTTGTAAACTTATGATTAAAAAACGTTTAGTATACATTTTAGCCTTGAGTCATAAGTACTGACAATTATATGGACTGTCTTGTAATTTAGGATCTATTAATCACCATGTACTTTGCTGGCAGCATCATTAGGTATAGGACTCGTGAGAAATGAATAATTACAGCTAGTACGAGTGTTAGATATTCTGTTTATCATTATTCCACTGCAGGATTTTGTTTAATCGTTTCTAAGTTAAATGCTCATGCTGTTAATGTGCTTCTTTGATCTTGATAGTCTAATGACGATGATACCAAAATAATTTAAAATGCCAAAGATAACACACACGGAAGAACTGTTAAGTCACTACTTTACAGTATTACACATCTATGTTTTCAAAAAAAGGTCTAACGTTTTAACATATTAATATACTTAGGTAAAAAATAAATGCCAGTTTTCACAAAGTTTTCAACGGCAGCGTGTTCAATCGATTGTCTACTACAACCTACTTCAGCCGTCTAAGTACCTTCACGCTCGTTCGACTGTTTGTTATTCTAACGTTGCTATCGCTTGCATTGACCTCGTATAGTTTATTTTTTTTTTAATATAAAACTAATTTTCGATGTACCTGCTCATCGTCTCTGATGTTGGTAGGATACAGTATCTACTAACCATAAAAGATATCCTTGAGATGAGAAAATTTGCAAAATAGAATCAATGACATAACCGTATCTCCCGTATCAACAACACTTTGCTAGGGGCGACATCGTCGAGCTCAGCGCGATCTGCTTTCAGTAATGTAACTTTGTCGAGAAAATTGAGTTCCGGGCGATCAAAACCCACCCGCAACCTTTTTATCCGATATACAGATGTGTATGTGATTATCTTGATATAGTGGTGCATGGTAACAACAGTTTATATAACTTTTGCTATGTTTTTAAATTCATTTCTAACATGTTTACTGCCAATTACAAAACGCAATAAGCAGGGAAAAACGACTGCTTTTATATCTTGTGAATGTACATCTAGATAAAATTTGGGGGTCGTAGCAATTTATTACTGGAGGGTCGGACGAATGTGATGCTATTTTCGGAGTTAGCTCACAAAATTCTTAATACAAACCACGACGACAATGAAAGGAATTTTTAAATGACATCTTATATCAGACAAATCTCAATTTGTTCTGGATTATGAAACTATACCCTTTGTACAATCTTTTCAATCCTCTTATTTGTAAAGCTATCAAAAAACAATCGGTTGGAAAACAAAGACGGCTCACATTCAATTTTCTTTGTTTACCCATGGTGCCAAGTTTTAATTTTTCTTTTACGACTCGAATGTTATTTTTGCGTTTTACTTTTATCAGAAATATTGTAGCTGATGTTGTGCGTTATAAATAGATGCTTTCATACAAACTTATTTAAATCTACAAATTAAAATCCATCAGTGTAAATAGTGAGGTCAAGTAGGATATAATCTTTATCGATCGTTTATAAATAGATAGGTGGTAATCATTGATAAAATATTACACCACGTTAGTAATGTAAAATCAGGTTAAAGAATATCAAAGTTAGCTAGTGAAACTGAAATCTAATAAAAAATTGAAACATTTTATGTACTAACGATTTTCCTTTGTTGCAGTGCCAAGATGAAGAAGAACAGAAATTGTCAAAGTGGGTGGTGGGTGGTGTTATTAACTGCCACTCTGGCGGTTCAAGTGGCGACAGAAGCTGGAGTTGGACTATACAACTCGAAGCTAAAGCAAGTCACAACCTCAAGCACTTTGAAGTGGACAAATCTCAAGAAAGAAGCCATGAGCAACTATGTCGTTGGGGCTGAATCTGAAAAAGGTATAAGATGAATTCCTAAGCTTTACAATTTAGACATTTAGAAGAGTTTAGATATATCCTTTTTATTCTTTTCAGGTCCGATATACCTTTGCCGAGCACGTCATGAAGGCGATATGATTCTAGGACAACTGAGACCTGACTATACGTCTTGCGCTGTATCCGCAAGCAAAAGCTACAACATATTCGAGGTGCTAGAAAATATTGAAAACGCTTCTCTAATCAATTGGATACCTTGGTTTAGGTTTACTGCCAAACCTAGCGGAGGTGTAGTAGTAGATTCCTCTGTTGATTCCGTTTTTATTGGAAGAATGAAAGCCGAAAACGGTTATTCACATTATATCGGAAGGATTGCGTATGAAAACGTTATCGGACAGTTAATCACTTTTAATGATAAGAATAACCAAATGATAGAAAACAGCGGTGAAATCCTAAAAGAAATTGAACCCATTAGTTACAAGTTAGAGAACGTTGTGTTGGATCAAGCTACGGAACACGTTCGTCAAACAGAACCTGAAGTTTTTGAAGAGCGAATTCTAAGAAATGAAGATGAGGTTGGCGCTACTGTCACTACAGAAATCGAATACGACTTCAACTACACTTTATCTTGGGGTCATGGACATGGCATAGCCATTGGTCTTAATACGACGATTGAATCAGATGATGGTACTGTATTTCCGCACATACAGTGGGCTAACCCATTCACAGAGCGGAGGACGAAGTTTTATAAACTCGAACAATATCTAGAACCAGGCACAGCATGTAATGTAACATTCAGGGGGAACCTTACAGACCGTGACGTACAGTATACAGCTAAATTAGTAACTTTCTATAAAGATAATGACCCTCGGTCGAGGCAAATGAGAGGGCAGCGAATTGAAAATACTCTAGAGGTAGAAGCTATTTACGGGGAAATATATTTCCTAGGCAACAATACTTTGGTGCCAACGACCACTACCACTACCACCACTACGACGACAACTACGACGATTGCACCTCCAGAGACTGCGCCTCCAGCACCTGAAGAAAATGATGTAGCTGCCATGAAGAAGGCAGACCAACCTGCCCAGATGGACAGCAGTGATGTCATGAATGAAAGCGGTGAAGGCATGGTTAAATCATCGGTGCCAAAAGAAGATATAAAAAAATCTGTAGTCGGTGGACTCGGCAGCAACCCTAATGGAGCAACTATGAGGATTGTTACATTCACGTTATTTATTCCTGCGCTTATACATTTACTTTAAAATTACAAGTTAAATTCTTTGTAAATAGCGAGAAAAATATCATTAAAATTATAGATGCTTGGTCGTTTATACATTTATGTACGTTTTGGCAACTGAGCTTGATGCTGTTGTTTATAAGTCGAGGCACGGATAATACCTTTTTCCTCGGCAAAATTATGTAAATATAAATATTTTGTTTTCTTGACATTCCTGTTATGTGATTTCATTCCGTTATGTAAATTGAGGAGCCAAAATTAATCGCATAACTGTAAATAGATATATCTGTAAATAGTTAACTGATATGGAAGTCGCAGAGCGGCGGGTGGAGGTTGTCATTAAATGTAATGACAGTGGAAACATCGTAGATAGGGATAATGATAGCGAGTGAAGTAAGACACTGTTACCAATGACAAGCTGTAATAAAATCACACATAATATGTACCTTGGACATTCACAGGACAGTAAACTCACATTTGTGATATCATAATGAATTTCAAAATTCAAAATCACTTTTATAAGAGAAAATACGTTACCGTCAATATTTAAAATGTTGCAATGTACAAAACACAATATTAAGATATTCTTTATATTTTAAATAATGAATTTCGTTTGATACATTTGTTTTTGCTTGAAGGCTATAGCCATGTTTTTGAATAATATTGTTAAATATAATCACAGTAAAAAGTTATGTGTAAAGTTTTAAGTAATTTATTTTTATCGTATTCCGTTACCTAATATTAATGCACTTTAGAATTAATTGAATAAAATTGTCCAACATTGTTGTTCCCGTTTGGTTTGCTTTGTACAATACGGCAATTGTTGTGCATTAAATTCATCGCTCCCACTTTCCTGAGTGTGCTTTAGTATGATACTACACTTGTACAGGTTTTGGTTATGAACAGTTTCACGCATAGTTAATTTCTTTCCGCGCAATAGTAAGTAAGCACATTGTTTAGTACCTCTTACCTTTTAGTATTTTGTATTTCCTAATTTTAATTGTTATTTATAATTTTAAGTTACAAGAGTCTAAAATCCAGAATTAAGAGATATTATTAGTTAAAAGCGTATAGCGATAGCGTTTATTCACAAATAATTTATTTTGTTTTCATTCTTTCAATTTAAACATAAGCCTTGGTTCAGATGAAATTCTAATTACCCTTGAGATACAAATAAAAACTCAGCATGAGGCGTGAGGTTAGCTGAAGATGACTTTGTTATGTAAGCCAAAGTTATACTTTGTAAGTTTGTCTACTTTTGTTGATTAAGGCATTAAATCCATTAAAATTGCATCCCTCCGTCAAATGAACTCATCATTCTTGTTAGTTCTTAGAAACGAGTAGACTAATAGATTTGGCATCGTTTGGTAGTAGTATGCTTAGCGGACCTTTGTCAATGTGTAAAGAAAATGGATGATATTTTTGTATGAATTGAAATCGATTGTAAGTGTTCGCCTTAATTGTAAGTGAACTGTCTTCATCTCTTTAAGTTTATTATCGATCTTTTAAGTTCTGTAGTTCCGAATGCGTCAGTATTCCTCTTCGCGGAATATTTTTTCTTAAGTTTATTAACATAAATGGTATAATCTTGGTTAATAATATTTTTTTAATTAACGTTTAATCAACGTCCCACCTAGCGTACCATTATTGGATAAGACTTAAAATATTATTATAACAAAAATATAATTATATTTATTGGTCACTTTTTCAGCTTCAAAATATTTTTCTCTGATGTCGTAAATTAATGTTAGAACTTATTGCGAAACATTTAATAATATCTACAAAAGAAAGTCAAGGCCTGTATGTTCAACGTCTAATATTTAAGAAAATTGCTTCTTCCCGGGTAGAAAAAGTCTATTCCATAATATTAAGGCATGTTCGATTGTTGTACCTATATGTAATTGAAATAGACCCTGCTAATTGGGTAGATATTATAACAATGAATCTCAAGACGTCAAAATTGTTTTGCGAAGCATAATTGTGATGTTCCATGTAAGTTTACTTTGTTTAAATTCATTAAAGTGTAACTAAAAGACTTTGTGATTTTATTTTGTTCCATTCTAACCGTCCACAACCAGCGGATGGAAGAAGCAAATCTCACTGTCTATTAAAAAATATATATGACAAGTACATCAATATCGTGATCGTTATATTTATACTTAGAAAGAATGATCTAAGCTTTAAATTAGCATGGCTATCTTGCCGCACCCATATGCAAATAAGTGGTGATGGCGACGTCACCTCTGACTGATATTTGAATTGTCAACATATTCTCACGACTATACATACAATTCGTCCAGTATTTGCAATTAGGCTAGCTTGGTATCAACCGCTATTTATAAATCCCATGTCGTCGACCATATCCTCAAACACGTCCATTCTAGAAACTGAAGGACCTTTAAGGTCGCTACATTCCGCTACAATCTTCGAAGCTTGCTACGATCACAATTTACTATCTCGTGCTTTGGCTAAGATATGTTCTCCTATCTATCTTGTACTTGTAGTTTGACAGTTGTGCGACAGTAACAGGAATAATGCTTTTATGCTTAGCTAAAGGCCGAGATTAATTAACGTTACCTAAGGAACACAGTCAGTGAAAGACTCAGAAAACCCTCTATGTCAATTCAGTCAGGAGTATAGGGTCATATCTATATGCCATTATAGGTACACGGTTGAATTTGGCAGCTACATCGACCGCTGTAGCTACAGATTTTATCTTTGAAGAAGTGCACTTGTAACTTTACTTTTACATTCAGCAAGCAAGTGCATACTTAGTTATTCTAGAATTCCAACAGCTTTTTGTATCCTTACAAAATGCGAAAACTGTCCTTTCTCTCGTTGACCTTTAATTATTCATTCAGATATGAGATATCAGTTGTCATGATGATTACATTAAGTTTGCAATACCTAACCAATTAAGCTTAAATAGCCTTGCTACATCTTGAATATCTAAAAGGAAAGGTTAATGAATTCAAAATACTTTTAGACACACTCAGAGTTTGATTAAACTTTTCCATTACATTTTTAATAGAATCTTGTAAAGGAATCTTTTTTACGCAACTAGCCGCAGTTCAGATTTTATCAAAAAATCTTTTTCGTGGATAACATTTTCCCACAAAAAGTCAGCAATTTCATTTATTTTGAGCTAGTAAGTAATTACGGTATTTTTTATATCTACTTATTACTTTCCCCGGGAAACGAATCACCTTATCAAATTCTAAGTCTCGCCTGGACTTTTCCCTATCGGATTGTATGCACCTGCATGCTTTCAAATTTTGTTTTGTCTGTTGCCTGGTGTTGGCAAACGTTATAGGATTTGCAGACGCATTAGTGGGAGACGTCTCGACAACGTAGCCAGGGGGAACACGGCGCCTACGGGTCTCATTGTATCTGGCTTAACGGAGCGTGAAGGAATTAGGTGCCTATAGCAATACCAAAAAAATTGGGCATTCATTCAATTTAAAGTGTTCCGTTGGTTTAAGGAATTTTATTGGCTAGAAAACACTGAGCAAAGGTAAACAAAAATAAATTACTTGTCAAGATTCCATGAGAGAAGAAGAGTGCAATTAATTAAGAGCAGCTAAGCTACAGCTGCTAATTTTTCGTTCGTTTTAGGCCATACCGTACTGCGTTTGTTTTCAGAGTCGAAAAGATCGCATCATTCAATCTCAACATTGGCTGTATGTACGTGTATAAACAAGATGTTAGATGATGAGACGACTAGTACAATTATCTCCGATTTGCAAAGGCAATGCAAGAAAAACCACTCTTTGTGAACTTGCAAAAACATATTTTTTACAAATAACGAGAACCGGTTCAAGTCTTTACACATTCAGTAAGACAGCTTCAACAATAGTAAAAATAAAGTATTAGCTTACCTATGAATTAGTCTAGGTAGATTCTGAGTAACTGGTTGTATATCAAGTTAATAATACTATGGAATAAGAATATTAAGGATGTTAAATATAACTCATGTTTAATTATACGACCCCAAGGTTATGATGAAAGATATAGAACATTCGACAGGCGAGGGACCAGAAGATGGTAGGTACATGATGCAATAGACGAAGACGAACGACGGACACTAGAAGTCCGCCGATTTCATGGTCCAAGAATGGTTGAATTACATAATTCTCAACAAGATACCAGTGTCTCGGAAAGACAGGACAGATCCTTAGGTAAATGTGGTGTAAGTAAAATGAGGTAAGTAAGTAATCATGAAAAACTAAACAAATAATAAAACCCTGGTTATTTTGTCTATGTGTAAATACTGGAAAATGTGTTCTTCGCAGTAAAGTTTCATCAACTGGTAACGGAAACATACATAAACTTCTGCCTTCTTCCCGAGCGGAAGGCAGAAAATATAGAACGCCACCTGCTACGATCCTTACATAAAGGCTCCTACAAACAGGCGCGTGTCATGTCACTAACTATTTACACTAGATAAGTACTTAATTAAGTGACTAACTTACTATACAAATAAATACAAAAACAAAGGACACTTAGGCGTCGAAGTACTTGTCCGCATCGCTGTCATCCGGAAACGTGCCCAGAAGACTGGCAGTATTGCCACGTTGAATGGCAATACTAATTCTTTGGCCGAAGAACGACTCAGCCCTCTGGTCACGTGAAGTGTCGACCAGCCGGCGAGAAATTACAAATTTTTTGTTGATTCTTGGATATTAGTAGTGACTACAGAATCAATTTTTTAAACCTAAAGTTACAAATTGCTTCCAAAATCTGATAGGGGCAAGAAAAATCCATGTAAATCTTATTAAAATGGTATGAACATGGACGAACTTCGTCTTGCTAAAGGATATATGTATACAAAACACATAAACTGCTGAGATAGCGTTGATATGATCATAAAAAGTAAATTTGTCCGTACCCTTGTAATACCGGGGCCTAGGAAACTTCCCCCGTGGAAGCATTTCATGGCCTTCTAAAGGGCTGGGGCGGGTTCAATATTCCTACCTATATTTGTATACACATATCTATACTTTGTAGTTTGTGTAGACACTAGGGTTAGACCAAGGTAAGAACGAAAACGGATATTTCAATTTGCTGAAGGTTTGTGCTAATATTTCCGTGATATTGTTTAAATATCACTCCTTTGAGCTTTTCAAATAATTACAATGTTTTGTAGTAGCAATGTAATCATTGTATTAGATCGTGATTCATTAATTAGTTATTACCGCAACGTTGAAAATATAAAATATGTAGTATAGTTAGTTGCCTATGATTCATTGGCTTCGTGCCTGTTACAATAATAATGCATTTTAATTATACCATTATGAGTTCAGGGCACTTGACTTGCATAATTCAATAACGTAAGTAGCTCCTTATAGTAGTCGTAGTTGTTGATAAGGAACTGAAGGCGAATAGCGAAATGCCTACATAATATTGTAAGCTTTAATACTATATTTAAGCCATAAATCGCCATAATACAGTTGATTTCAAACTCAAACTCAAAGCATTTATTTCATTTAAACCATTTACAGGCACTTTTGTATTGTCAAGAAGTCGGTCAGTCAGAAAATATGAAGCTAGTTGCCCATTCCAAAGCGTAGGTACCTATGGAGAAGAACAGGCAAGAAACTCCGTGGACACTTTTAAATTATACATATTTTTACAAAAATATTAGTTACTCGTACATCATTAATGTTGAATTTATAATTATGTGTGAGAACGATGTAAAACGACGTACGCGTTAAAAGCGTCCAGAGTACAGCAAATAGTAACAAAACAACCCAAAAATAAATTAATTAAAAATAAGCCGAGGCAGCTAAGTGATGACCAGCACCAACTGACGGCGCCCTTTCACGAACATGAGGCATAGATCAGCACCATTCAGCTCAACCATTTTGAAGGAAGAGCATGACATACTATCAGCCGCCAGGGCACAGTCAAGTCAATGAATTAGAAATTGACTCATCTTTGACTAATTACTTATTATATTCTTTTCTATTCTATATTAAAATTTGCATCGGGAAAGTACAAATGACCACAAAGAAATAATTAAGTATTCATAAATTATCATTCGATATAATATTACGTAGTTTGTGGCTAACTATAATTCTGTGACAATTAATATTTAATTTTGTAAATAGTCCGACATAATGTAGAGTTGGCAAACACAAAAGCCAATGCAATGTATTTTTTTTATGGTGAGGCAAATGGTGGTGGCGTATTACATAGCCTTAAGTCCATTATAAGTTGGTTGACGGCGGCAATCTGTCATCGGCGCCAGGACTACACGCCTTGTCACTTACCTACCTAACCATTTAACGAGAACCCAGTATTTCCCAGTAAAGTAACTGTAAAGAAGGGTCGTCGGTTTAATTTATAATGGGCCAGACATTCAATATCGCGTAGGCATTTCTAGCATTGTGTGGCACTTCTTTGTTGTGACGCAAATATGCGTCTATCAGGAGGACACGTATGACAGGTTACGTCGTCATTATCTAGGTTGCTAATGCCTTCTTTTATAAGCAATATTTTAATCCATGGTTTTTCAGATTAGTCACTATAATGTAAAGCTTATGCCGTTCAGCGGCTTGATAAAGCATGTGGATGTTTATGATAAACGTTATTCTACAGTTTATCACATGACTAATAGTAATAAGAAAGTAGGGGAAATTACCTAAAAATAAACAAATAAGGGGGTCGGCGAGTTCAGACCTAAACAAACAGAAGAGTCAAGGGATTCCCTCATATACATAATGGCAGTATCGGTGTCCAGTCGCGTTTTTCGAATTTTGTAGCTACAATTATATCGCTGCTTGCAAGGCTTGTAGATTATAATACTTATTATTGTACTCGTAAGTATACTAGGTACGTATGTTTCCGCTTATTACATCAACTAATAAGTAGAGCTTTAAGTGCAAGCGGTAAGTAATGTGTGTTTATGACATTAGACGATGTGCTTAGCGTTATGTGACCAAATAGCTTTATGGGACTATTTTTACCATCATGTAGAGCTGCCTCTCTCGAATCTTTATGGGGTCATTTTCTGACTAGAACATGTCGACCTCTTAACAAAAAATCATAGTAGAAAGTATTGTCAAGATAAGAATATAAATTATATCTAATACCTGTTTCTTCCATAAGCTAGCAGTAATATATGAAATAGATCAAAGCAAGTAAAGCGAACCTCAATAGAGCTCATTAACGTCAATCATCAAATTAGTTTGACTTTCTCCTCCCACAGCTAACATTTAACAAGGCAGTTCGTTAAAATATTGATAAACACTGCCAAGATTGTCAATAAACTGTTCAAGATTTAGATATAGGTACCAAAACGGAATAGGGATAACAATTCTTGGTACCTCTATCGCTCGAACGTTCTCGATGCCAGATGTCAAACGAAAACTAAAAAATGCCAAATTGTGCGGTCTTGAGCTGTAAAAACTACACAAAAAAAGTGGGACGAGATAATGGAAACGTTTCGATTCATCGTTAAGTCATTTTGTTATTAAATTGTATGTTTTTTATTCCAAAATCAATTATTTTATATTCATTGTGGTTTACAATGAAAATATGTAACTCAGTGTGTTTCGGATAATTCATAATACATTGCCGTTTTTAGTTACAAGACAGTATTGTAGGGCTTGTCTCGTATGTTAAAACACGCAATGAAAATTAAAATTATCGATATTTTCACTTGTCGCTCAGCTTCGTGGTACGGTCGCTATTCTCATTTTTCTGTCAAATAAAGCAAATAGTGTTGTACACACAGGTTGTAAAGTTGTTCTCGATTCTAATCGATATTGGAAACAGAGGAATGATAATGTTTGGGTTGGGTATTTTGTGACACGTAAATATTTTTTATACTGCCATGTTTAAATTTAGTGATTTTGTTTAAAATAGTATTAATTACATTTACAGATTTCCAAATGATCCCAACGACGGGCTATGAAAATTGGTTCCCAACACAATATATGTATTATAGTCGAATTTGCTCTGTTCATTTTAATGAAACAGGCGCGACACGCGACGCGAATCGCGCGCGACACAAAGGCACCGCTCGTTGCGCGACTTGCGGTGCCTTTGTGTCGCGTGTCGCGTCGCGCCTGTGTGAACGAGCCTTTACGGAAACAAAAATGTTTTGACGGCTGTCTACAAACGCCATAAGTACCTACTATTGATGTACTGCGGTGCTATTCTGTAAAAATCTCACCGTGAAAACTTAGGTGAAGTGAGCGTGGAGTGGCCTGTCAATAGTGTCAATTTCTAGCAAAAACAAACTCACTTCACCTAAGTTTTCACGGTGAGATGGTAACAGAATCGCACTGCAGAAGGCGTTAACTAATTAATACTGAAGTCAGTGGATTGACTTTAGGCTCGAATTCACTGGCATCGTTCTCTAAAACCTAAAATGCTCTAATGTTTTATAGAAATCAGTAGATGTTGTCGATGTCAGAACTCTTATAAGCGGGAGATTCGATTTAAAAATGTTCATCTAATCGAATCTGTTCCTGGTTTTTTGTTAGAATTTTAGGATTCCCATCACTAAATCGCTCATGCGTCACAGTAGGTAGAAAAATAATGGCACGCTTGGTTTCTATACAGACGATGAGACTTGCGTAATCTAGCCAATATACTCGTATGTAAGTCTGTGAGACAGAACTTGATCCTATTGGGTTGGGCAGCGTGGAACACTTCGTCAAGTCTTCTTTCTGGCCCGCAATGTTTGAAGACTAAGGTCTTCAACCAGTGAGTCTTGAGGGCCTAAAAAGGCCACTTTGGCAGAATCATAAAAGGATAACATTAAATCATAATGGACAGTTAACTGTTAATTTAATCGTATCAAATCCCATTGGTGAAGGATTTTTCAGTTTTTCTTTTTGTCTGTGCTAAAATACCAATCAATCCAATCCAAATCCAATCTCAATCTCTTTGATTATACCTACGTAGTACAGCGAAAAAAATAAAAACACGGACTGTCTTCGTCATATTTATGATTCTTAATGTTATCCTTTTATGATTCTGCCAAAGTGGCCTTTTTAGGCGCCCTGTTCGTTAACATACGGTGCCGAAACGTGGACACTGACTTAAACCGGCACTTGGCCGAACCGCACCTGAGCACTTCCACTAAGGCACTAACCGAGCGGACTATGCTCGGAGTTTCTTTGACGGATAAAATCTGAAACAAAGTTATTAGGAAAAGAACCGGAGTTACCGACAAAGCTTGCATAGAGTAAGCTGAAATGGCAGTGGCCTGGCGCATGTTTGTCGAAGGACCGATGGCCGGTGGAGGTGACGAGTCCTGGAGTGGAGAGCGCGTATCGGCAAGCGTAGTGTGGGACGTGCCCCAGCTCGGTGGACCGATGACCTCAAAAAGGTGGCTGGGACCTTCGATCAATAATAGCACTGGGACAGACTCGATGCGGAAGGCGGAGAACAGCGTGTTGAGCAGCATGGGAAAGGCCTATATCCAGCAGTGGTCTACGATAGGCGGAGTTAATTTAGATTGAAACTGTATTTAGAAAATAGTTATATTAAATTATAGTAAATAATAGCTACTTACGTATTTATCCAGCAAAAATCTCAAGATGGTGATAGTAAAAAGTCTTAGGTCTATATACTTTACTAACCTATCTGACATACGAAAGAGTGTAGATACCTACCTACAAAAGTTTTATTTTATCTTATTCTATTCAGGAAACTAACAGCTAATTAATTTGGAGGCCATTTACAAGTTTCAACTGATAAACAATCAATAACAAGTTATCTAAACGCTTAGGTACTTTTTTTGAAGTGAAAACTTCTTTAGCGGCGCTGTGTACTTTTTTTGGAATGGGTAAAAACTTCTAAATTCGCGTCAGGTCACGTGACCCTGATCGAAAATTCGTAAGACGTGACGCGCGTTGTTGAGGACAGCGCCATCTATGCACATCGGGAAGAACTACGAGGGCCTCGCGTACTAACTACGTAGGCCTCGCGTACTAACTACGTAGTTCATCCAACAACGACGAGATGGCGCTGAACCACGGATATATAACTGACGACGAGCAAATCTGAATAAATTCCTTTCACGAGAAGAATAAACCAGTCACTTTGGTCATCATACCTGATTTGCAAAAAACCCTATAAAATAAGGAACACACCTTAACACGCGTGTTTTGTTTATAAGACGATTCACAAAATACACTCGTAATTGTTCAAGTTTTCACTTCTGTCGGCACTACCGGAGTGCCAGTGTTTTTTTTTTTATTCGAAATGGGTTTGCTCTTGACTCTAATCTAAGTCAGAGATGACACAGATAAAGTCTACGATGGAGTGAGCTTTTTCATCTGAAAAGATGAAATTAGAGTTGCTGTTATGTATATTTTCTAGATAAATGCAAACATTAAACAGTCAAGGATTTATTACACAAGTAAGCTAAGTTTTATTTCGGATTTGCATCCATACCTAAAGACAGATTTAATTAGATACGAAACAAATGTCGTTCCCACGAAAGCAAATTGCAATGCAAGTCACAGTCACAGAACATTGAAATGTTGCAAAATAAAATATGCTTTAATATAACCTTTACAGGAATTTAATAGCAATTAAAGTTGCTCTAACTAAACCTTGACTTAAAAATACAAAACCAGTTTAGCAAATTATGAATAGGTAACAAATTGATAGGTACCCATGAATAATTTTACAATATTTTAATTATTATCTCCGAGACCACCGAATCAAGGAGTAGTCAGACAAGCACCAAAAATAAATGACAGTCGTTAGGTCGTAAAATGAAATTTAGGCAGGAGAGTGCGGATCGCAAAAAGTCGTCCAAATTTCAAGTTTGGGATGGGCTCCGATGACTCACCAGGACAAACGTTGAAGAAGCTATTTTTAACTCACTGACGCAAACAAGTGCGGTAAAAGTTTATCGCTAATTTGTTTTGTAAAATGATAATGAACAAGGGAGCGATAATGACAAAAAATATTCAGTAGGAAGTTTTACAAAGTTAAATAAATAGATGAAAGAATATTACCAATGGTGATTATTTTCCTTGACATTTGAATAAAGATCTCCACATACCCTATAATAGGGTAGTTGACTAAGAAAATATATTTAGTCCATCAGTTAGATTACTAAAAAATATTGTATACGTATTTTTTCTTTTGTCTGGCAAACAAAAAATTACGAAGATACAGCGCTTGGAAATTTCGTATGACGTCACGCCGTGCTACAAATTTTAGCACGTTATTACGTCAAAGCCCCCCACTCCTGAACTTTGATGTGATATATCTTTGTAATTTTTTATCTAATTGATAAAACAAAAAATACGTGTTCAATATTTTTTAATAATCTTACTGAGGGACTAAATCGAATCGATTTATTTTTACCCAGGCAACATCCCTATTGCAAATGCCGGCCGGCAGTTCGAAAGTTCACGGCACTGACATTTCTTCCTAGCACCGAATGGGTACGATTTGCAACGGTAGTCATCCGCCCACAAAGTCCCATAAAACGACCATTTCCCTGAGGCACCGTTGCGTGAGTATTTCCAAGGATACCATGAGCGTGAGCGCCGGGTATGACGCTACCGACTCTGCAGGAAGTCTCATTAGGTTTCATTGAAGAGTGAAAAGATTAAATTTTATCCTCTATTATTTTAAGTATTTTGGTAAGTATTTGACCGAGATAAAATAAAGATCGTAAGACTAACATGACATTAAACGTAAACAAAACCAGATTGTTTAGTTTTATAAATTAGCACATGTTTTGCGATAAGACTGGATAGATAGTAGAAGCGTTGCCAATTAACAAAACCTGATACAAGCTTTAAGAAAAACATAATTGCTGTAACAATTACCATTATCGCAGTGACAAATTATTATGAATCAAGATTTATAGTTTCACCAGAGAAGAACTCCTAGAAGAAGGGTATTGTTATTCATGATTAAGTAATTACTGTGTATGTACTTGTACTGTGATTAGGAAGAAGAGTGCGACGCGTCTTTGTGTATGGCGCTATGATGAAGTCAAAAACAATTTTTAAAATTCTTTCACGTATAGAAAGCTACATTATCAGCGAGTAACATGCGCTAGGCATTTTATTTTTCAAAGAAATTAGAGCTCCCCAAGAAAAGTGTGTTTCACAACTTCCACACGAACGAAGTCGCGGGCAGAAGCTAGTTTTTAAATACAATTTTTTTTTGTACTTTATTTATATTTACCTATTAACTGCTGCTTTTGCAAATACATATATACATATGTAGACATAATAAGAAATTACTTAATGAATACGCAAAATGATAACTATTTTCCCGCCATGCGGTTTGAGCGGGATTTTCCGCAAACTTCTCTATGAAAGGCGTTGAAAAACAATCTTATTCATGAATTGCTACGCTTACTAACATGTTTGAGTTGAGCGAAGACATTGGAAACAATAAAGACTAGGTACGTCGGACGCAGAAGCTAAAAAGAACCCGTTGCATAAATAGTGGGTATTCCTTTTCACCCGAGGCGCATTCACGACCCTTTGTGGAGACATTTCAGCTGAGCCACGCGAGCCACGCTCAAAGGTACGTTGGAGGCGCTTTAATTATTCCTTACATATAAGGGGTACGGGAACTACGGAACAAGGAAGGGATCACAGAAGCTTTCCCTTGAGATCCCCCCAGGAAATGTTTGTTTACTAAACGGGTGCAATCGTCGGGATCAGGGACTTTATGTTTTAAATGTTTTCTTAAATTTGGAACTACATATTAATATTTTACTTACTGCTTAACCCCCTTACTAATAAACGTATTAGTCAAATAAATAGTTTTACACACCGATTTCTCTCTTTCAGTCGTCAGTAATTTGACTTTCAAAAGAAGAAGACAAAGCGTTGTGTAACTGTACATACGCTATACAATGTTTATTAGAATCGTAAGAGCTTAAAATAAAAAATATTTTTTTTTTTTTGCTGTGGTGTTAGTGTGTTAACGTAGATCTATGGGTGTCACGGTGTTTGAAATTGCACACAAACTCTAATAAGAACAAAAAAAAAAGTAAAACAAAGTAACATCATGTTTCGCTGTAAGTTTAAAAACAAAAAGACTTGGGCTCGTCCGGGATTTGAACCCGGGACCTCTCGCACCCTAAGCGAAAATCATACCCCTAGACCAACGAGCCGCTGAGAGATACATCGAAATAGCTGTACTGTACTAACAATGCTCCAGAATGATTAATTTTTTCCTAAAAGTATTGATAATTTTATTTATATTAACTAATAAGATAATTCAGTAATATAATATTCCACTACCGTACGCGATAATGATAAAGACATTCGTAGTGAACGGTGTGAAGTGGGGTTCTACCTTGACGTTAAACAGCGCCATCTGTTGGGCAATAGTTCGACGAATTTATCTCATACGTACTCAATCCCAATGTTTAATGGAATAATGACATTATAATGGTAGGTTTTCCTGTTATTGTTTAAAGTGACTAGATCCTATTATGGATTCCAAAGATAGGCTACTATACTTATAAATACCTATTTATTTCTTTTTCCTGCTAACGTCAGGACTTCATTTAAAAGAAATTGTTGTTATTACAAGTAATTACTACACTCCAATCGATGCCCATACCTACAATAATAGTGAAAGCTCATTAGAAAGGTCTTCCGTCGTCGGTACTTTGTGTAGGTACCTGTTACCCAAACGACAAACATTTGGCGTCATTTCGCATTGATGGAGATTTGAGTGGCTTTTAATGTAGGTACGCATAAAGATATGACAGGTGCTTAAACCGCCAATAATCCTCGGTTTATAGGGCAGCCTTCGTATTAAAGACATTTCACAATAGACGGCGATATAGAGCGTCTTATCTCGCAATCAGTCGCCATCCCGCGTGTCAGTAGGTCGGCGCGTGTCTGGAATAAGGACTCGCTACACAGTCACACCAAGTCAATACCTAGGGGATCGATTACAGCTAACTATTGTTCTTTATACCTTGTACGGAGACTGCGAAATGGCCTATTAAGTAATATCGTGTGCGTAATTGTTAATGCACCTACGTACGTCGGTACATGCACGTAATGAAATGGATCACGATTTAGTTCGCGGAGTATCTACCTGTCTTTGTAGGTACTATGAAATATTTTTTGTGTCGTTTTTTATCGATAGATTGTGGTAGTAGCTCTAGTAAGTTATAACATCCGTATTGGTAAATGACATGGTAACATAGGTACCTCCATATAAATAGATGTCACTGTGGTGCTGAAGCTGAGTGTAGGAAGATGAATAATGTGCCGTGTCTACACAGCTATGAGTTGTTTTTAGCTGAAAGACGTTTTATTTACTTACCAAATAATTTATTTATAAAACAACCGAGGTCAACATCAAAGTATGTCCATTTAAACCGTAAATAATTCAATAGGATTTTCCATAAATATTTCTATAAGCCCCAAAAATGTTAACAAAAGACGGGCTCGTCCGGGATTTGAACCCGGGACCTCTCGCACCCAAAGCGAGAATCATACCCCTAGACCAACGAGCCACATGAGATAGATAGCGAAATTAGTGATTGCGCCTGGTCTTGTACAAGCGGCGTATGAGGACGTCATCTACTATAACGGAGCCTCCGGTGAAAGGCCCGAAGAGTCGAACGATGCTCTCAAACACACAAGTGCACAGTATACAAAGCGTAACTAATATTCCAGTTTATTATCAAACGCTTCGATTTGTTTCCAAATGGCAACTGGTAGCCTCGTTTATCTAAGCTAGCCTTGACATTCAACGTGGTTGTAGGTCTGTACTCTGTAAGGAGGAAAGTGGTCTTTCCTGTTACGTGTAGATACTTCTTACAACATTGTTTCATCTCCTAAGTTTTACATAGTTACATATGTAAACAAAACATTTGATGTCGTTTAGAAACAATATTTTGTTTGATAAATAAGTATTGAATTCTTGTGAGTAGGCATTTTTAATCTGCTGTTTTGTCAGAAAAAAACAAACATTTCGCGAGTAGAAAAACAGCCGGTAGATAAGAACTAGGTATTCATAGCTATTTATTTGTCATGCGACTTGCGAAGAGTTCTAAGTGAGTAGGTACCTATCGCAAGCAAAACAAGCAAGACGCCAAGGGCAAGTCAGTAAGTAGGAATGTTTTTGTTATTTTTATCACACAATAATCTTGAACAGGTAGATACATAAACCATAACAGAGAATCAAAAGTTCAGCACAGCTAGGGTTATCATCCGTCCGCATTTGTCCGCACATTTTCAGCTTTGTCATGACTTTTCGACATTTATGGGATTATAGGAAAATAAAAAAGTTAAATGACGGACACATGACATTTAACTTTTTTATTTTCCCTACTGCAAAAAACAGAATCTTTCTGTTTTTTGCCGTAATGTAAAAATAATAAGTAGTGGTAAGGTTGCCCTATGACCAGCAGTAAAATTATATTTTTATTTGTTTACCTGCTCGTATAGTTTTAGTAGGTCAGGGCAAGGACAGCTTGATCTTAGGTACCTCTGAGTTCTGACATCAGAAATCGTGTAATATTAGCGACGCGGTTGAATTAATAATACTTAGGTATCAATGCAGCAAATAGTTCTAATGCCACCTTGAGACAGAACTATTTATTTAATACTTGTAGCTAAGACCGGTACCTACATAATTAATAAGAGAACCGTGTCGTATTTACCTTATACACACGACGACATATCAAGTTATACATTTCCAGTTTCAGCTGACCTCGCATTGTATAGGCTTTTCGTACAATGAGAAGCCAGCTTATACTGGAAATGTAGAACTTGATATTATGTCGTCATCCGTACCTACACTGTCGTAAAACGTGGACCTAATGAGGAACAGTAAAGTCTGCCTGTTAACTCTTAAATAGTGCGGTCATTAACCTGCGTCCTAACTAGCTGGTCATAGTATCTAGGCGTAATAAATTCCTAGGATCTTTCTATGGCAACTAAACAAGGTTTGTATACCCCGAAATTCTCAAACTAAGAATTTAAAAACGGATCCGAATATAATATTATTATTTGGCTTTTCTTTTTTTGAGACTTGTCTTTTTATACTATGGAGTGGCAAACAAGCTGATAGCCCACCTGATGGTAAGTCGTGTAGCCTAGCCCGCCACCACACTGTTCCCAACCACTGCAACTCGTGAATGCCATAATCAACAGGTGACGACCACCAGAAATCGCCTGTGAAGTCTTGGACAAATTATGCAACTATCTTGATGAAACCCGCAACGAAACTAATTAGAAAAGAACACTGGAGGAGCAAGAAAACCTTAATTTTCACTTCCTTCCATATAAAGCGGGAGACATAAGAGAGTATCCAACCGAGAGAGACAAATAGGCACAAAGAGACGTTAACAACTAAGATTCTGGGATAAGCCCGATTGAGCCAATACGTCCGGTCCCGTTTTTCTATAAGAAGGATAAAAAAACTTAATAAGTACTTAGTTTAAAAACTACAGATAAAAGCCGACATGCTTGTTATGCCTCTAGCCTAGGAATCCCACCTATTTGGGGTCAGAGACAGAATTTACGACTTGATTGAAGCCATAACGAGCTATTATTAAATTACAGGTCTTCCCAGTCAAGGTTCACAAGATCTTGATGAGATTTAAGCGATGAGGGAGGTATACCTACTGCGATGTGACTAGGTACTGTTATATCATACCTCTTGGCTGAGATCATGCTAGTCACGAGTTTGAATTTGAACAATATTGTCAGATGACAACATTATTTATTCTATTACCATTATTCTATTATTTGGGTACCGGTGTTGCTAAATTGAATAATATAGTTGGCAAATTCACTAGAGGTCTAGCCTAGGAGATAGGTCTGCAGGATTATGTACCCATTGACATAACGATAATTAAACGATACTGATACAAGAACCTACATATTATTGGAAATAGATGTAAGAACACCTGAAAGCGGATATTCATAGATACATTTTATTTTTTTTTTTGTAACCAAATGGGTCCAATAACATAGGTTTCAAAGGTGGCGATCAAAGCGCGCTGGGCACCCAAGCCCTTACTGACGGGTTACATATGCAAGGTAAGACTATTTTGCATGGTCATGGTAGGAGAATTTCCGTTTTAAGCACATCCATCCATACTTAATAATTATCTTAAATGCTAAAGTAACTAATAGTCTGTCTTTTAGCTTTGCACACTTTAACGGCTGAATAGATTTCGATGACATTTGGCACACTGGTCGACCATGACCTGGGTTAGGACATAGGACTTTTTATCCCGGTAATACGTTCCCGTGGAAAAACATCCTACTCCACGCGGGCGCAGCAACGGGCAAAAGCTTGTAATAAAAATAAGTAGTTCGGGTCGATATAAGACAAGAAAGTTAGCATGAATGTTTTCCAAATCGTGCTACCATAGATATAATCTCCTCACAGCATCGCGTTTCAGAATAGCATGTCGTAATTTATTAATTTTTAACTATTTTTCTTATTTTATACCTTTACAAGGCATCCATCGAAGCGCAAACCATCATGATTCTAGACGTCCTCGCGTAGAAATTATATTGCACTTTTGTACGAATTTTTATTTTGATAACCGTTGAAAATTTCAACGCGTCGATGTCCCTGCCACCCTGTCTGTATACCTCAGTTTATGATACCATTACGTCACACATAATACATAATGTACCTAAAGAAGACCAAATCAAGACATGTACATGTATCATCATCAACGTTTGACAGATCCAATAAAAGAAGGAACTAGTTGGCCGGCTTGTTTAATTACCTATTGCCCAATTCAGTTTGTGACTACTACTTCATACATGGCCAATACAATTGATACTTCCCAATTTGGGATAGGTATAACCGTATAGCGGTGTAGTCGTAAAATCGTGGCAGTAAAAAAATCTAATCTCACGGTTAGTACCTAATTATTTACATAAAATTACGCCGTTACTAACATAGTGAACTTCTAGACCTAGGCGGTAATTCTTACATGATTTATAATCATCTTCGTGGTACACTGATATTATTTACGCGAATCCGTATCAATCGACCAAACTATCCTATTTTGTGTTACCAGTTGTCGGAATAGCGACATCTAGGATTTATGTATTGAACAATAACAAAACTTAGACAACTGCGTAACTACTTGCTTCCACTACTCGATAAGAGATGGCGCTCTAAAATTTTTGTTACAACCCTACCTATACGATTTACAATCATTAAATGAAATTAACTTTCAACCAAATGAAAAAATATGTAGTGCGACCAAAGCACAGTTTACCGTGACCAAAGGTACCTTCTCCAACATAAATGTATAGTTGAAATAACTAGAATAAAAATTGATTTAGTTAAAACTTCACAAATTAGTTACTAAAATGTATTCATGTATTCAATTCAAGATGGACATCTGAATTTTATTATTGTATTTTTTACTGTGATTATTTCGCTATTGGAGAATAGATGGCGCTGGTATAAGACTTGCTAAAACTTACCCATAACGCCCAGTTGCTGCGGCGATAGCGGCGCGGCATCTCCAGCTCCTGAGCCGATGGAGCCCGACGCTAGGGACAGTCGCTCACTAAAGCCCAGAGGACTGCTGCGACCACCACTACTTGCAACTGACCCCATTCCTAAACAGAGAATTATGTTTGTTTTAAAAACTAATTACAAATGATTGTTTTTATTAATGCACAACTTAAAAAAACTGTACAATGTTGAGGATGCTAGTGTTATATTTGTAAGGATATTGAGAGTATTCACACATCAAAAGAAAAATAAAAGAAATGCTTGTGAGACCATTTGCAATAATTCTCAACGAGTTGGCCAAAGTAGGCAGTTGAAAGAGACTTGTAGATGGACACTTTTGCCCATAAGTGGGGCTACATAAAAGTATATATTAATTTATTAAACAAATGATTTAAGTATCACCTCCATTAGGGCTCCTCATTCGGGAAATTCTCTTGTTAATAGCCCTTTGAATCCGTGGATTAATAATGGGTTTAGCTCGCCGCCTTGCTAAGTATCTTGACAGCACTCCAACAACTACTGCACTTGTACCCACAACTCCTAAACTCCATAGCACCACCTGGAAATGTATAATTTAAAGCAAATTAGGTCGTTGGATTAAGAAAAAATTGTACATTGAGATATTTTTTGCTTTAATACTCATTCATATTAAACTCATACATATAACTCAAACACATACATATTTTGACATAATCTGACTATGTAATTAAAACGAATGACCTTTAAAACACTACAATTTGTTTGAATTTATTTTACATCTGTGTAGTTTCTTCGAAAAAATCAAATAGAATTATTGTTTCTTCTATATTCGACGTTTCATCAATAGAATTTTAATCTTGATCGATAGCAGATCATTAATTTGACTAAAATTTAATAAATACAATTGGTTGGTATAATATTAAAGCAAAATACTGACCTTCTGTGAAGTTGTTAACTGCACTTCACTAAAAGATATTGCTCGATGCCAATGTTTTAATTTATCAATTAACGGGCTAGCTTGTATTAATAGCTGCATTATTCAATATTTAATTAAATATACACTGTGTAAAATGTCTCTATTATTCTAATATTTACAACGCTGATATAATCAGCTCTTTTAGGTTATCTGTCAAAACACAACTATTGTCTTAATTTTTTTTTGTAACACTTTACATTAACATAATTTGTATTCTATACGAAGTTAACGGTTCTATTCAAATCCCTCGAATTAAATAAACAATCACATTAAGCAATAACATAAAATAGACTGTAGACCATTTTAAATATTCGCGCTTTCTTCAGTCATATCATTTGACAAGTAAATAATGTCAAAGTCAAGGATGACTGCAACATGTGTAAACACGATTGAAAAAGTATGGAATTTACATCACTAGGTATTGAAAAAGAAGGTGAAATAAAAATTGGGTTGGCGATGGCGAGCTCGTGCATTATGTCCGACGTGACTATGTTAGTTAAGTCTGCAAATAACTACTGCATGAATTAAGAAAGCCATTAAAAACAAAAATATTTGTACGTTGTTAGCTTTGTTTGAGCAACATAAATGATACTAAACCCACAAAAAAATGAACTTATCTTCTATCCTAATAAGCTGAAGAATTTGTTTGAATGTTTGTTTGAACACGCTAATCTCTGAAACTACCGGTCGGATTTGAAAAAATATTTTTGATTTGGTAGCCCAATTCTAGAGGAAGGCTATTTAACATCACGCTAGGACCTTTAGGTGCCAAGCACGAAAGTCAGAAATACGACTAAGCGAAAACGAAGTAATAGCATGGACGGGAGAGGCGATGCTACGGGATGGGTCGGGGAACAATTTTAAGGCAGACGAAGTCGCAGGCAGAAGCTAGTACATAATAAAATAACTACGAAACCACAGACTTATATTGGCTAGACGACGCAAGTGTATATACTTCGCGGGTAAAAGGGAAGTAAAAAAGACTTCCTTCAGCGGCTTCAGCGCCAATTCCATTCAGTCCGCGCTCGAACGTTCTTGATGCCAGACGTCAAACAAAAACTAAAAAATGCCAAATTGTGCGGTATTGAGCTGTAAAAACTACACAAAAAAGTGGGACAAGATATTGGAAACATTTCCTTACAATTGTTTTCTCCTTTAAATTGTGTGTTTTTTATTGCAAAATTAATTATTTTATGTTCGTTGTGGTTTTAAAATAAAAATATGTAACTGAGCGTGTTTCGGACAATTCATAATACATTGCCGTTTTTAGTATCAAGGCTGTATTCTAGTGCTTGTCTCGTCTGTTAAAACACGCAATGAAAATTAAAATAATCTATATCGCTCAGCTTCGTGGTACGGTCGCTATTCTCATTTTTCTGTGTCAAATAAAGCCGATTGTAAAGCTGTTCTCGATTCTAATCGTTTTTGGAAACAGGAATGATACTGTTTGCGTTGGGTATTTTGTGACATGTAAATTAATATTTTTACTGTAATGTTTCAATTTAGTGATTTTGTTTAGAATAATATTAATTTACAAATGCAATAAGTACAGACGCCAGCACATCAAGCTACCCGAAACTGTCAAATTTTCCCAATCAACTTAGAACCTTATGCTTTAACGATAAAGTTGAAAATCTATTAAAGAAATTTGACAGATTGTAGTAGCTTGATATGCTGGCATCTGTACCTAGTACCTACTATTGATGTATTGAAGGCGTTAACTAATGCTAAAGTTAGTGGATTGACTTTAGGCTTGAATTCACTGGCATAATCGTTCTCTAAAACTCTCTAATGTTTTATAGAAAGCAGTAGAATATGTTGTCGATGTCGGAACTCTTAAGGCTCCTACAAACAGGCACGACACGTGATATAATCGCGTGTCGAGCCTGTTTGAAGGAGCCTTTATTCGTATTGTTAAGGGCGGGAAATTTGATTTAAAAATGTTCATCTAATCGAATCTGTTCCTGGTTTTTTGTTAGAATTTTAGGATTCCCATCACTAAATCGCTCGTGTTACGTCACAGTAGGTAGAAAATTAATGGCACGCTTGGTTTCTATACAGATGATGAGACTTGCGTAATCTAGCCAACTGTGTACGAAACCGCTTCGATTTCGATTTCGCTCTCCGGGTGATGTCGCGGTCGTCTAGAATGTCCCTGAACATTTTTTGACAGCGGGCCACGGGGCGCCTCACCACAAAGACACGCCTCGTACACAAAAAAATTATATAGACCGCTATTAAACTAATGGCTGTTTCTTCAAGTGGACAGACCATCAGGGTACATTACACAGCTTGTTTCGTTTGTTTGAACGCGCTTATCTCTGGAACTACCAGTCGGTATTGAAAAATTATGTTTACATTTGACAGCGTAATTCTTGAGGAAGGCTATTGGGTTATTTAACATCACGTATGGACCCTAAGGGGCCGAGCACAAAAGAAAAAATGTCAGAAAGAACGCTAAGCGAAAACGAAGTAACAGTGCTGGCAGGCGATGCGATACGACGGTTTGGGTCGAGGAAACAAGTAAAATCACGCGTTCGAAGTCGCGGGCAGAAGCTAGTTAATATGCTCTGTTGCAAAAGTACGAGGAAAACACATGGAAATACATGGGTATTTGCCAAAGATGTTAAAAGATAAAAACTGTGGGAGAAAGATCTCCGAAAAAATTTGGAAAGCTGATATTTCGTCGATACTATGTGCTATTCTTTTTATACTTGAAACCTGACCTGACCCGACTTCTATGGCAGTAATTTGTATACAGGTGATGCTCCCAAGAAAACTGAGTCCGTTTTTATTGCCTACAGGTACTTGTGGTGTGGTAGGTAATAGGTAATACGGGCTGGTGTCCGCAACTCCACGTCAATGCGCGTATTTTGCGTCTTGTGGTGTGATATTACGCAAATTATAGTAAAGGTGTTTGTGTTTATAATAACTTAATAATAGATCAGTGCTAGAATTAACATGTCTGAAGTTTTTCAGTCTTTTCCACTAAAGCTGCTTTTTTACCAGTGGTAGACGCTTTCCTTTTCCTTTGGTCGTCTTCTAATAGTGCTACACTCCAAGTCTTATACTTATTTATCTAGATTTCGTTTTATTTGTGATCGACATAAAAGTAAACATAAATAAAACAATGGCGGCTTGTAGACTTTGAGCAGTGCTGACATCTATGACGAACATTCAGTTTTTAACCCACCGATCTGTATTATACACTTGTCTTAGAAACCAGAAGTCAGGACAGTTTTTTAAAAAGAAAACACGACACGGCCTACACAACTATTTATTTAAATTACAAAAACCGTTACAAGAAAATAATTCAATACGATCACTAGTACGCGTCCGTCCCGTCCGAGCTCCGCAGCAAGAGTGCTAGCTAGAGGCGAGTGAGCCACACGGCTCATGGTGTGTCAACCCCTCCACTGACAGCGTCATCGCAGCGGCGTGATGTCCCCGCCCTTTCTGCTGTCATAATCGCTAACACTTGTTTAATAGAGGTCAGTGTTTTAACCCCATTCTATTTTATGTTTCGTCTATTGAACTGCAATGTTCCCAACTCAAAAAACACTCATATCAGGTTAACTAACTCCGTGTTACCTTTTAGTGGCACAACGCGCAATAAGAGTTAAAATTATTACTTATCTCCGAGTTTACAAACTCTACATTTATTAATTTAACCAGACTAAGACATTAGACACGACAACACGAAGAACACAGTCGCGCTCCAGTGCGGACAGTTCCTCTATAGTTACTTTACTCTTTGGCGGGTATGCAGCCCGCGCGCTTTGCCGCGCCCGCCCCGCTCCCTAGTCCATGTTATGTGTTCTGTACCCCAGTCTGGACGCACACTTAGCATGCGTCCAGTAGAGCGCGGGGCGGGCGCGGGCGCGGTCTGCCTGTCCGCACTGGAGAGCGGCTGCGTTCTGCGTGTTGTCGTGTCCAGTGCAGTGTGAGCAGATTAAATTTTACGAAAAAACCGAAGCACCTAAAAATACTTAATATCAGAAGGCCAATTCTCGTAATTTAAAACGTTCAAAATCTAGTCCCAGTCTCATCTCAGCGACAAAGAAATGTCAAAAACTTGTCAAAATGTAGGCAAATTTGAAGTATTTTTTGACAGATTGAGACTGAGATCAGACTGTGAACGTTGTTAAAATTAGTAGAATTGCCCCTCTTATCTCAATGAAATATAATAGACTAAATCCGGGTAATTCCCTGAACATCAATGTTCGCGGGGACGATCGCTACGGCGTTACCATTTACCATAGCTTTTTATCCAAAATATACTTACTTCCGCCAATATAGGTACCTACAAAAATACTAAATCACTGATGCTCGGAAAAGTTGATAAAACATACCGAAAAAGTATTAAATAATGAATCTGGTCACACTGGTCCAGTGTTTGCCCGCGCGCTGCCCGTACTGAGCAGACCGCGCCCGCGTGCCCACTATGGACACTTCAATGGAAGTTCACATGTTTAAGTTCGCCGCGCCGCGCCCGCCCCGCCCCCACGCCCCAGTGTGGCCAAGCGAAAGTGTGCGTCCAGACTGGGGCGTAGGGCGCGGGCGGGCGCGTGCGCGGGTGCGGGAACGTGCGCGGGCTGCCTGTCCGCACTGGAGCGCGGCTGCCACAGCGGCTGCGTTCTGCGTGTTTTCGTGTCCAGTGCAGTGTGACTAGATTAAATTGTACGAAAAAACCGAAGCACCTCAAAAAATACTGAATATCTTATTTGAATGAAATAATATAGTAGACTAAATCCGGGTAATTCCCTGAACATCAGTGTTCGCGGGGACGATCACTACGGAGTTACCATAGCTTTTTATCCAAAATATACCCAGAAATACTTACTTCCGCCAATACACCTACACAAATACTGAATTACTGATGCTCGGAAAAGTCGATAAAATATACCAACAAAAGTGTTAAGATACTGAATCTGGTCACACTGGTCCAGTGTTTGTTAAAATATAAGCGCGCGAACCAGTGCTGCCAATTTATCATTTTTTTGGCTAAATTTAGCATATTCCCCAGTGATTTAGCATGAATAAGTTCAGTTCAGCAGCATATATAATATTTTTAAGCAGTTTACCCTGATATGACAAAGTCTGCGTTATGTATATTTTTTTTATTTTTACCATTAAACTTGTAACAGTGAGATTGCTTACGAAACTACGAACTTCGCAGTTTTACGAAAAATTTCAATATTTTCAGCACAAGAAACGCTAAAAGTTGTCAAACTACCAAGCGTTGAAATAGCGCAAGAATTTAAAACAGATGAACAGAGATTAATAAATTTATCACAATGGCGAAACATTGTTTTTATACAATGCAATTTTATACGTAAGATTCGGATAAATAGGGTTAACAAATACTATCATTCCTACGAGGTCCCTGACCCAATCTTGCAAAAAAATAGGGACAAATAAGGCTTATACATCTACGTCTTCCGCTCCATATCTATATGACGGCGCGGTCATAATATGAACGCGCGAATATTATTATTCTGCGTTCTTTTATTTAATTTGTGTAGTGAATTTGGTTGATCAAATTATTTGTATCGTAAATACTGATTTAGATTTTATTGTAAATAAGTCGCTCAACAAAAGAGGGGACTACTTAGTCCGTGTGGGCTTGCGAGTGACGTCAGCGCCGGAAGTTTTTTTTTTTTTATTTATCGTTTATATATACAAAATACAGGATTATTTATATTAAACAGCAACCAAAAACCACCGCAGCACCGCACCGCCATAGTATCGCTTGTTGTAGCAAAGTGGGGGTAGTGGGGCGACCGGTGCCTTTATAAAGCAGCCGGCGCACAGTATATTTTTTGCCCAAAATTTCGGACATGGCTTTTTTATTATCTTATATCTTAGGACTTGCAATTATAAATGCGAGACGAGAACACCCGATTGCCTATTTGTCATGAAAGACAGAAAATTAGTACTTGAAAAAAATTTCTATGGTTTCCAGAAAAACCATAGAAACAATTGTAGCTCAAAAGTTTGATATCTTTTTAAGACTTTACTTATGGTATTGAACAGTGATTTAAAGACTTTACGATAGTAAAAAAAATTAGGCTTTATTTGTTCAAGATAACAGAGTTATAGCTGATTTTGTAAATTTTTGATTTCTTTTTTTTACCGCCATATTATTACGTATTAAGGATTTGAAACTAGGACTGAAATGTTCTTTTTATTTACACTTATGACTTTACAAACAAAGGAATCCTAATATAGCAGGATATGGGAATTGTTGTAATTCAAACTTTTTTGATTAGGGTTATCACCTCGTAAATTTATTAAACTTAATATTTGAAGTTATTTTTTAATGTTAGTAAGATTATACAAGAAGACATTTTTATCACATTCTAATTGTATTTTGAGTGTTAGGTGACATTCGAAAATTCTATTTTTAAATAAAAATAGTAGGAAAACTTCCCAAAAAAAAAAACGGTGAATTCCGTAATTTCAATTTGGATCGTCTCCTAGCTAAACGTAGATCTTGATTAGGGGGTGGAAATGAAAGTAATATAATATTAATATAATATTTTCCAAAAAGTATGGACAGTTTATTTATAAATGATGAAATGAGATTACCTCACTTTCCAGCCCTATCTCTTCACATATGTAACTATCGATTTCTTGTTTAATTCTCATCCAAATTATAGTAATGTGCCTTAAGATTATTGTCATGTTGATTTGCAAGTGGTATTTGATCGATATTACTCATGGAATGTTTGTAAATAAAGTTGGGTGTTTCCAGAAGTTCATGTCATTAAACCATGACATGAACTTCTGGAAACACCAGTTACTTATTAGTCAATAGATAACAATTCAATTGAAACCAAATATATCTGTATATTTCCTCTTTAAGAAATTATGAAAATGTTTGCCTGTTTTATGAACTGCGTTGAAGAACTAATATGAAAAAATAACTTCAATGTATTTATGCTAATATTCTTTTGTTTTTAAATGTTTAGTTTAAAATCCAATGAAAGGTAATATGTGGTGCAGGGAAGGGGTCCGCCCTCGTTAGGCCACGGCTAAAACCTTGCACCGACACATATTTCCTGGAGGAACGGGGGTGAGGCACCATGGAGCCGTCACAGACCCATGGCGCCACTTTGCCTCAACAGGACCTGACCCGCCCTGTTGAGGGATGTCTGTCCGGGCTCCGACCGGCTGACTTACTGCAAGGAGAGCATGAGGGCGCCAACCCTCATGTTGGTTCACGAGTGGCAGTTGATGAAGCTGTGGATAACGCCACAGCCGGTACTCTTCATTCTCCGGGAGTATTCGCAAGTACGCAAGGAGACGTAATTAGCAGACTCGATGTATATAAAATGTTAATCGCCAAATCAAAAGAAATGGGATCTAAAATTCGACCTACTGACTTGCCTTTAGAAGATAGATCAGAGCTTATCTTGACTATTTTAGGATTTAACAAAACTGAACTCAATGATGAGAAAGCATTTAAAGAGGCAATAGCTAGATTCACGTATAAATGTGAAATGCTTTACAAAAATTGTAAATATAATTTTAAATTTTTTGCAAAGAAAAACAACAAATGGCTTAAAGAATCACTAAAAAATGACTTAAATAAATTTTTCTTTAGAGCATTACAAGACGCGTCACTTTCAGAGTCTGTTATGATTACTGATTCTGAATCAGAATCTAACATATTGAGTCAATCCCCTGACAGACATGAACTTGTACCTCATCATCAGCCACTAATTTCAGATTCCAATACTGACCCAAATTTTAGTGTACAAGATTTACCTACAGTAATTGAAGAAAATACTTTTAATATTGCAATATCCCCCACAATCGATACTATTGCTTCGACTTCTTCTTGTCTGGTCTATGAGTCACTTAGTGACAGACAAAAACGAAGGGTGTGCAAAGAACTTCAATATTCTTTAGAAAGTGAACCTCCTACAAAAGTTATTAAAGCTGTTTCGAGTGCATTAGAAGCAAAAGGACAAAAATTAAAAACCAATGCGTCAAAGGATTTGCAATACGTTATTAATACTTGTCTTGAAAGTCCAACACGACCGACTAAAATAGCAACTAAACTTCGCGAAGACCCTCGTCCTTATTCCGCAGATGAAGCTTTAGCAGTATTTATAGATAGAAAATTGACTGTAGAGACATACAACTTTTTGCAACAAGATTTAAAATCAAGAGGATTTCCAGCATTTCCTCCATATAATAAAGTGTTCGATGCAAAACAAAAATGTTATCCGGATAGTGCGATTCAAGTAACAGAAAGAGAAGTCTTTGTTCCATTTGTTAGTTTACTTTCTCACACTCTTCAAAGATTAATAAACTCCTGCGACGAAATTATATCAGCATATTGTGAACAAAAAGGTCTAGATACGGTAGATTGTATTTTTGAGGGGAGTTGGGGGTTTGATGGTAGTTCGGGTCAATCATTTTATAAACAGAATTTTTCTGATAATCAAGAGCCTGAAAACACTTTATTTGCCACTACATTCATCCCATTACGGATAAAAACAAAAAAAGACTTTGTACTTTGGTTAAACCCAACTCCACAATCATACAGATTTTGCCGTCCGATTCATATTCAATATCGGAAAGAGACAAAAGATTTAATACTAAATGAACAGAAATTGATAGAAAACCAAATTAGGGATTTGACTACTTTAGAAGCAACTACATCTAACAATAAGAAAATAAGGGCAAAACCACAACTTTATTTGACATGCATAGATGGCAAAGTACTAAATATAATAACAGAAACCTCTTCTCAACTTAAGTGTCCATTTTGCAAAGCAACTTCAACGCAATTCAACAAATTAGACATAATTTATTCTCAGCCAATTGATATATCGGTTTTCAAATACGGAATAAGTCCCTTGCATGCATGGATTCGCGTGTTAGAGTTCTTACTTCATTTGGGCTACAAGCTTCCTGTAAAGAAATGGAGGGTAGGCAAAGATTCAATGGAATCAAAAACTGTTGAGGAAACAAAAAAACGTGTGCAAGAGAGAGTGCGAAAAGATTTGAACGTGCTAGTTGATGTTGTGAGACCCAATGCTAGAACAACAAATGACGGCAACACAGCCCGAACAGTTCTATCGGATAAAAATCGTGCAGTCTTTGCTGAAATATTAGGCCTTGGTCTGTGGTTGTTGGACGATCTTCACACGATTCTGATTACTTTATCTTGTGGTCTACCTGTAAATGCTAATAAATTTGGAGATTTTTGCAAAAGCGTTGCATCTAAATACGTGGCAGAATATGGTTGGTACCCAATGACAGTAACAATACATAAGATTCTCATTCACGGTCAAGATATTATTAATAACTCAGCTCTTCCAGTGGGCTTATTATCAGAGCAAGCCGGTGAAGCGCGGAATAAGTTCTGGCGTTACGACAGAGAACACCATAGCCGAAAATCCGACCGCGAAAAAACCATGTTAGACTTGTTTCACAGAGCACTGGAATCGTCAGATCCAGAAATTTCCTACATAAGGCTACAGAATAGGTTGAAAAAACTAAAATCCTTACCGTTACCACCCAGCGTAGTTAGGTTACTGAAACCGTATGAAATCTCAGCAGAAGACGATTTTGTGGCAATAGAAAATGACGAAAATTTTGAAATTATTGAAGGACATACCGACAATGTTACAGAAATTCTTTCGTCAGATCAAGCTGAAGAATGTACATCAGAAAACAATTAAGTAAAATGGCATAATGTAATTTACTACTAGTGAAAGAAATTTCAATATAGGTTCAGTACAGAGATCGTTTCCTACAAACTTTACCTCTTTATAATATTAGATATAATAATTATGTAGATTATGTTCAAAAAATTCCAAATTAGTATGGCAGGATTGGCATGTCAAATGAAATTCATAGTTTTTTTTTATTATCTAAGCACGTCTAGGAAAACTGGGCTAAACCACAGCTCGATCCAAAAATGAAATAAAAAGTTTTTTTTTTTGTTTTTCTGTTCATTTAAAAACTATTTTTCTGTGTAAATAAAGTGTTCCGATGCACACGCCCCAACCTCCAGTTAATATATTATTTACGAATAAAAAGTTATGGTAACTTTTTACAATAAATTCTATTTAGAAATATTGACAACCCTAAAATCATAATTACCATAGAAAACTTTAGAAGCTTCTAAGTTCGATATCCTTCAATATTTGGATCTGATTTTTTTTTCATGGATTCATTCACTTTTTTCTAACAATTCTATAGAAAAATAGAATCCAAATAATTAAAAATACGACCATAAAAAAATAAAATAAATAAAACATTAATTGTAAATAAATCTCTGAAAACTCGTTTAACAAATATATAAATCAATCAGTATTATGTGACTTAAGATTATTGTTTATCAGGAAAAACAAGAAGATAATTCGTGAAATATTTCAAAAGTTATGGGTGATTTACAATTTTATCATAAAAAATAATTAAGTGGTTTTTTTTGGTCATAATGAGAAATAGGCGCTTGTGAGTTCTATTCATTAATTTTATAAAACATTACAAACAAAGTTATCACATAAAAAAGACATGTCCGAAATTTTGGCCAAAAAATATACTGTGCGGCGCGCGTTGTAGAGAAGCACTTTGACTTGGTCCGTGGCGCTGGCCGTACGCTCGCAATTTCACATACCCCTTTGTCTTGATTTTTCGTTGTCGTCAGCTCGGAAATCCTACATAATATATCTCCATATCAAGAGGATACCGACGATGTTTTATTTGTGTCACAAAATTAGTTATTAAGGTGCTTCTTTTACACTAGGTATTGTAAAGATTTTATAATAAATGCTCTTTTTCTCTGTGTTGGCATTTTTTTAGTATTTTCCGAAAATTTTTAGCATATTTTGGCATGTTTTTAATGTAGATTTAGCAGAAAATAATTTTTAGAGTTGGCAGCACTGGTGCGAACTCCGCCCGCTGCCCGCGCTGAGCAGCCCGCGCCGCTCACCACGCCCGCTAAAAGGTTACATGCTCTGTGACGCCAGTGTTGCCAACGCAGGCGATTTTTCGCCATTTAGGCTACTCAGAACGAAAATCGGCGACGAAAAAATCTAAAAGGCGACTGTCGCCAATTAGGCTACTCTAGGGACAAATTGTTATACTACCTAGTAGGCAAACAGGCATACTGCCGTGCGTGTGTGTAATGTTGGTACAATTTGATATTGAGATCCTGAATTGGTCTTAGCTATTATGTAACCAAATTTAGAATGCAATAGAGTTACATGTATTCTATTGTGAATAATGACTATCGCAATTAACTGTGTTGTACTGACTAAGTAAAGTAAAGTTCAGATAAATTCCGGTTATTCCTTTGTCACTTTCGCTTTGTACAACTTCTCCTGTGTAATTGTTGTGTAATTTCTGTGAAAATGGGTAAACACGGTAAATATATAAAACATTATCGTATGAATGGGAAAAACTACCAGCATTTACAAAGTAAAAACTAGAGTATAGACTGTTTTATATTAATGTTGTGTGTGATGTAGGTAGATATATTATCTGCTACATGGTCTTACTACTTCCAGACTAAATCAGAAGACGCGGTTTTTAGTTTCACAATATTTTTTATAATATTTGCCCCAGTCTGGTTAAGATGTAAGTAATAGGTTTTTTTTTAAACGTGGTAAAATCATCAAATGAGTCCTCTCACCCAGGGCAGGGCAGGAGGGACTGTCAGACTTGTACTGATCAAAACAAAATTAAGGAATCGCATGCAACTACCCATGCTGATCGCCATTCTTAGAATTCGTACCCATATGAATGTAAGAGGTATGTGTTGTAACAACTTTCAACAAAGCAATCACATGATCAGTTTGCACGCTGGCAGAAAATGTATGTCTGCGGTGGATCTTGCGTCAGTACTAGCACATCAAATACTACTGAAGACGGCGAAAGTCTTGGTGATGCCTTACTATTGCTAGCTGAGGACGAATCAGAATAATCCTAATTTTTGTCTAATTGTTTACTTATGTAGTTTTTAAAATGTTAACTTTAATTTCATTAACGTGTTTAAAAGATGGCTTATGCCTAATTATCAGTGTGTTATGAATATATTGGTTATAAATAAATTGATAAAAAAATACATTTTATTTAATTAATATTGATATTTTGGTGTTTAGGCTACTTTAGGCTACTACAACTGAAATTCGGCGATATTAGGCTACTTCATCCATGAGAAACGGTGACATTAGGGCCAGCGCTGTTGGCAACACTGTGTGACGCCCGCCCGCGTGCCCACTATGGACACTTTCAAGGAAGTTCATAAGTTTGAGTCTAGAGCATTAAACCGACCGGAGACGCAACGAGCACTAATTATCTATGCGAATAAGTCTGTTAGTCTGTCACTTTCATCGCGAGGGACGAGGCAACGCACACAAATAGTGATACCTAACAAACCAACAAATGCATTTTCGATCGCGTCGTTGCGCACGCACACGAAAAAAAAATCAAATACAAGCATAAACTTTTTTCTTTTTTTTTTACATTTGTTCCTTGTGGAACAGGCTAGGGTCAGGGACCATGTTGCCTAGTCATCAGTTAGTTCATAATATTTTTAAATAAATTCAGGTAAATTCATCAGTTTGAACAAGCATAAACTATACGCACACATGTACAAACACACACAGAGACGCCCTGTCAGTGTACGGGATGACGTCATTTTTATGTAAGCGATGATAGTGCTTGACAACATCGATATTTTGTTGTCGATGAGTTCAGCCAATAGTTATGATAAAAAAGCTAAGTGAGCTTTTTTTATATCTGGGTTGCAAAAAAAAAATTAATGAGTTAAACTGAATAAATAATTTATAAATTTTTATTTGAAAGAAATTTTGATTAGCACATACTTTTATTCACAAGAAGACCAGCAGGCCTAGCCAAGTTACGACCTTTTCATGTCGAAGTAACCATGTTGACGTGCCTGAGTCAATCGCTCGTTCTACAAAAAATGTGACTTTGTTACCGTTTATACCATTAACACTTTCGCGGACAGAACGTAATTAGACGTCATGATTGGAGATTTTGATACGGCACAACGTATGATGACGTTCAAAAACAGAATATTATTTACGGCAGGACGTTGATACACGGTGAATTTTAAAGCAAAAATTCGTTATATTGTACCCTGTGTCACAACACATCAAAAACTCAAAACTGTACTATCACGTGAACTTTGTTTGTAACCGTTTCAAAAATGTGCTGTTGATAATGTGCGGCGACACTGCACACACAAGCACAACGTGTTTATACGTCGCCCGTGCCCCTCGCTTCCCTACACTGAGTGCAGCAGTGTCACGCTAGCGAGGTGCGCGCGACATCAGCGCGGGAGTGGCGCATCGTAATATTTGCAGACAAATAAACATCGTAAGTATTTATATTATGCTATTATCTTATTATTACTAGGTTGTAAACTAATTCAAAAATAAGTGTATTGTATGAAAATTGTATGTCATGAGTTATTTTGTTTGTTTTAGATGGATAAGCGCAAGAGAAATCTGATGGGAATTTTTGAGGATTCCGATAGCTCAACCGAGGCGGGACCATTCCAGGATCGTGATGACGACTTTGGATCTGACAAAGATTTTGACATTACATGTTGTGTCTATCATCCGCTATATCAGTTGTACTATTAGTGACACAACTTATGATGTGATGGACAAACGATGACGTGATAGAATGTTGCTGTCATATTGCCTTTTAAACATCTAATAACATATAACACAACGCATTTAAACGTCAAATATAATTGTATGGCAATTTATTGTGTCATTATAGAACACAATTTAAACTGAGACCGTCCGCGAAAGTGTTAAACTACAGGATGTAGCGATGAACATTGTAGAAATGATTACATTAATTTATTCTATCATTTTAAACGATGGGAACTTGGCTACGAATTTGCTAATTGTTTGTTCTGACCAAGTGACTTAACGTTGAGATGATGTCACTTCCATACATTTGATTAGTTTTCAACTAGCGTTAACGATTGTAGATTATCAACTTGGCTGAGTCTGCAGATGCAATGATACAGAGCGTTGTCATTAATTATCACAGCCTTATCGCTCGAACTAGCAACAAAAAGAATACTTAAGTTTACTTTTGTGACAAGAAATTTAAAGATTATCTTTAAAATAAGATTATAGGTACACATGAATAGACTTATTCACGTGTTCACTTATAGCATTCATTTATTCTTGCAATGTTTTAAAAAATATGATAAAAATAGTCACTTTTATCATATTTTAGAAAACATTGCATCTGCGAGAAAGCTGCGAGGTGCGAACGAGTGCGCTCATAAGATTTTCACTCTTTTTACACGAAAAAACACTGCAATTCGGCATTTTTCACTGATGCTCGTTCCGCGCTACTGTGATTCGCTGAATGACTTGGAACGCGCGGCAACTAGTTTTATATAACTGATACGACCGGCGGTCTCGTACCTTTGGCAGGGGGGAACGCCTGTCAAAGGCGTCTCCAGTTGGTTTAATTCTCTAAGGTTTGAGAACACCGCGCCGCGGCCGCCCCGCACCCGCGCCCTTTGTGGCCAAGGGCTTAAAGCCACACGAGGTTGTACCGTCCATCCAGCAAGTGAAATAATTGAACGCGCCGTTACTTGCCCAAGAACATCGTTCTGTCATTGCAATGTAAATGTCAAAGCTTGTCTGTGTCAATGTCAACTCAAGCAAGCAAAGCAAGCAAGTGACAAACAAATTCTGTCATCAAATTCAATCAAATAATTCATTTATTTCTCAATGTTTTCAATTTCCAGTCCAAGTATTTTGCCGATATATTTTTTAATTAAAGTAATGTGATCAAAGTATAGTAATTATCTCACCTAATTATAAAAAAAAAATGGATGTGATACATCAATCTTTGAGTCAGCAAACTTTGCAAAGCACTATTGAAGATCTTCCAGATGAAGTTTTGGAATTTATTTTAGGGTTTCTGCCACCTTATAAAGATTTACAGAATTGTATGATAGTTTGCAAACGATGGTATAATTGCTCTCAAAGTGAGTTGAATTTTTCGTAATCGCGTGGATGCATTACGAATGTGTGACTTATTTAATTATACATTATTTTGTATTTCAGATGTTTTACACAAAACATCAATAAAATTGATAAAAGCCGTTGGTGAGTTTAATATATTATGGAAAAATATAGCTCCAACTGATATGATGCCCACTATAACGAAAAGGTTTTCACATGCTGCATGTGTTCTTGAGAACAACATGTACATATTTGGCGGGTGTACCACTAATGCTACTTCGTTTAATGATCTCTGGAGGTTTGATTTATCCATTAGACAGTGGGTAAGACCCCTTGCTACTGGCACATATCCCGTTCCAAAAGCATATACATCAATGGTTCATTATAAAGACTGTTTAATAGTTTTTGGTGGCTGGACATATCCTTCACTTTCTCAATATTATCAGAATGTTACTATGTTTAATGAAATACACTTTTACTGTGTGAATACAAATAAATGGGTATTAATAAATGCAACAAATTGCCCCCCTCCTATGGCGGGACATTCAGCTTGCATGATTGGAGATGAAATGGTTGTGTTTGGAGGACTAGTAATGTCAGCTGCTCAAAATTATCAAATACAATGTTCTAATGATGTGTGGGTACTAGATGTACCTACACTTACTTGGAGGAAACAAGCAACCACCAAGCCAAGACCACCACCTAGATATGCACAATCTCTTATCTGTCTGGACTCTGACAGATTGATGCTTCTAGGGGGAGTTCAAACATTACATAACCGCTTTGTGTATAGTGACTGCTGGGTACTGACAATGAAAGGTCCTACGTGGACATGGAAAGAACTGGCAGTCAAAAATAAAGAATGGGCTTCTGCCAATATATGGTGCAATCCTGCTTGTAGGGTTGGAGATAAGGTTGTGAGTTTAAGTAGAAGTAGAAATGGTTGGAATAGTGCAAAACCTTTAGTCACATCAGCTGTCAGGCTATCTGCATTAAGTAGACCTGAGGGTGCACCAGTGTCAGTTAGAGTAGAGCAAAGTTTACAAAGGCCTCTGGATAGAGATCAGAATATTAATGGTAGGAGAGGAGTACTACCTAGGCGACCAATGAATCCTCCAAGACAAGAACAACTGAACCCTAATGATGAGCCAGTTGCTGGCCCAAGTAATGAACAGGAGAGGCCTCAAAATCAAGTGGGGACTGAAAATAATTCAGATCAGAATGGACTTTTTGCTGGAACCAGTTCAGATGGAAAACAAAGCAATGGACTGGATGCTGGCAAGAAAGACCTGGCAATGAGAAGGAATAAAAATAAGGTAAGCCACAATAAAACATGCAACAAACTATATAAACATTTAAATTTGTGTGTAAGAAAAGCTCAATTTAAAATTCTGTTTTGTAATATTTTTTTCCAGAATAAGGGGATGAAAATAGTAAGACAGTTGCAAGAAGCTAATAAGTACAGGATGGCTGCATTTGCTTGTGATACATCTCAGAATAATTCATCTCCTGAAAACGATCTCATTAATCAAAGACAGATAGCTCACTTAGAAAATAGAAGAGAACCAATGCCTTCTCCACCAAACCCTCAGCCGAGGCAACCTGCAGTAAAGAAAGTTAAACGAAATACTTTGACGATGCATGTTTTGGATATTTCTACTGTTGTTGATGGAAATTCACTAAATTATGTGGCATGGCTCTGTCCTCGTTTGGGAGAAATGACTGGGGCACCAGAGGAGTTAGTAATGTATTCATTAGTCAAAGGGAATGGGGAGCTCATTATGTTTGGTGGTGTTCACAACGATATCAGTATTTTAAATTACTCTGAACATCAAAATAAGTACTCAAATTCATTGCATTTTATAACACCACCCAGAGATATCATTTAAGCTTCTGATGTATAATTTAAACTATTGCTTTGTCTTTCCTTTTTTAATTTGTGTATATTTTATTTGGTAATATTTTAGTTATTTATATGCCTTGCGACTCTCTGACAAATAATGACTTCTTATTAAGTTTAAAAAATTGTTCAGTTATATTAATGAGTATTTTTGTTGTTTATCATGTTACAGTTGCAAAGTTAAAATATTTTCTTTATAAAACTATCAATGTCTCACTTACACAGTACAGTTCAATGTGTACCTAATAAAACTACAATCTTATATTATGTGAATAATAATGAATGAAAATGTGTTCTGTGATTTCTGTTGTAAATATGGCTTATTGTATAATGTAACTAAGCTTATGATTAAAAGTTGATTTATTACTAAAATATATTTAATTAAATTATTTCTCATTACAAAGATATTTTTAGGGTCAGTCAGTGTCTTTAACGAGTCCTCCAAATACAGCAGCTGGAATTTCTTTTTTTTGAACAGGAGCAACTTCTCCTTCATCTTCACTGTTCTCTGAATCCTCATCAATGTCAATTTCATCAGGATTCACCACTTTATCAGCTTCCTTGAGACCTTGTGTTTCACCCCGCACAAATGAAATATTACCTTTACTTTGAACTGCCATTTCAGCAGCTTTGGCTTCCAACATTCTCATACCATCCTTCATACCTGGTGCAAGATCTGAAACAGTGCCAGCTGCTTGTGCAGCTGAGCTCAACATTTGAGCAGACATCATATTGACTTGTGTGTTATATGTAGCTTGAACACTGCGTTTAATTCTAAGCATTTCTCTCATTGTATCTTCATTACCATGTCTTACTTCAAACTCCTTCCATGTGTTCCAAAACTCGGCTGTAATTCTGGGGTCACACATTTGACTACAATGAGCGTATATTGCACGAGCCCTGTCAATTTCGCCAAGTCGTGTTTCCATTTCAGAAAAGCGTACACACATCTCCCTCGCTTTTTCATCAGGAAGAGTTTCAATGGCTTTTTCATATATTTGACGTGTTTTTGGCACGCCATATATTTCAGCAGCTTTTTTAATGTAAATATTAAACATTTCAAACATTTCTTCGGTGAGAACAGCAGTTGTCGCTCGTTCATAGACAGCCATAGCATGCCTTGCCAAACCATGCTCTTCCTCTAATTTTGCATATAGTAAAAATATAGATTTTGCAAATTCTGGTGGGCAATGTTCAAGACACTGTTCAAATAAATCTCTAGCTCTCTCTAACTTCGACCCTCCATACCTTTTTAAAAACTTGGTAAGGTAAGTATTCCAAATATCATATACATTGGGCCATTTAAATAATGCAATACCCTTTTCATAGGCTCTAAAAGCTTCTTCAAAGTAATTGTGTTCCTCTAAGAAAAGGCCATAGTTTATGATGATTTGTGGAGTAGCAATTTTTAAGTCTATAATATGATCATAAACAGCCTTACATGATTTATAAGTACCAAAACTTTCTTCCAAATCGGCATACATAGACCATACTTTCAAAGACTTATACAACCGCATCTGTACTGTTTCAGTATCATCATGATACGCAACTTTTCGGCTGGGTAAAACAGTGGCTCTTTGCATTAACTTCAGGGCTTCTTCATAGTTTTCATGTCGTATTTCCATTTCCGCCCATTCACACCACACTGAAGCTAAATCATCAACTTTAGCATAGTTCACTTGTGTTGCTTTTTCAAAAATAAGTCTTGCATCTTCTATTTGTTCATTTTTTTCATAAAATTTTGCAAATCCAACCCACAAAGTATATAGTTTGCCTACAGCAAGCTTAGGATCTACTGTTTGAACAGCCTCAGTGTAGGTATCAATAATCTCATGAGGTTTATCTTCATAAAGTTTAACTCTTTTATGCCATTCAGCAACATTGTGAGGGTTTTGCCTAAGAAGTACAGAGTTAAGCAACAATAATCTTCTTTCCATGAGGTATTCAAACCTTGCAAGTCTTAGCTCTAGATCAATATCATCATCTTCAGTGGGGCTAGGCTTTTTAGCAACTTCTTCCATTTTCTTGCTTAAGCTAAGCTCCTCAAATTGAGCATATGCATCAAATACTTGAGTGAAATCCCTTACTGTGGTTACTGTTTGTATAGCTTCTTCATAAATGTCTCGAGCTCTTTCAAATAAACCACTTCTTACATAGTAATCAGCAAGAGAATTCCATAAATGTCCCAGCTGGTCTGTGTAGCGCCTTAGTCCTCCTCTAATAATAGCATCCACATTTAGAGTATGGATCTGATCTGGGTTCTTAGATATTAATTCACAAAGCTCATTCCAAAGCTGATGGTTTGATTTGCCATGTTTTGATTGAAAATTTTCATTATTTACTATTTGAGTCAACTTAACTGCAGCTTCATCTAATTTATTTATAGAAATTAAATAATCAATATATTCTTCTGTATCTTCTGGACATAGTTTAAGGTATCTTCTAAATACCCTTACTGCTGTCTCAGAAATATTGTGTTTCTTCAGAAAGTTTAAGTAAAGGGGCCATATTCTGTGATGTTGTGTTATTGGCAAAGCCCTCAAAGCACTGTCAAAGGCTTTTCTTGTTCCTGTTATCTTACATTGATCAGTTAGAAAAGTACAATAATCCATCCATATTCTAGGCATTTTATGCATAAACACCAAAGATCGTTCAAAACAATTGTTAACATCTTCAAAACAAAGGTCAGTAATGCATTTGCCTCGAATTTGATTCCTTCTCAATTTAAGATAGTTATACCACAGTTTAAATGATCCAGGCAACTCTTTTAGGGCTCTCTCATAGATCATATTTATCTCATGTTTAGGTGCAGCTTTTTTATGTTCAATGTATCTTAGCCAGTGTTTAACTGAGAAGGGATTTCTCAATATCTCCTCCTCATATGGTAAATCTTCTTCACTCTGAAATTAAAAAATATTTCAGATATATTTAGGTTTATATATAATTAACAATCTATTGTGAAATATTTACTTTATAAATGCGAAGAGAATGATGTATGGAATAAAAATTGTAATTCTATTTGCATAATGTTTGTGTGCAGAAAATACATTTACTAACCTAAATAATAGTGTTGTCATGTAGCCTAATATGAAAGAGAGAGGTGTATGTTATGGAGCACTACGTTGGTGACCAATTTTCAGCCCTATGCATAATACATAAAGCTGAAAATGGGTCACCTAGTGCTACCTACTAGATCAGAACTAAGATTGAATCAGTTGAATATCTGTGTCGCCAGTATAGCTGTTAAACTGTGTTAGAATTCCTATACTTTGAAAAACTCTTGAAGCAACAATATATAAATAACTAGCAGCACCCCCCGGTTTCACCCGCATAAATGTAGATCCCGTGGGAATATTGGGATAAAAACTGGTTAAAAACAGTTTCTCTCAGCCAAATTTTGGTCAGTGGGTCGTCTTTTTATCGAAATCCGTTCAGTGGTTTAGGTGTGAAAAGGTAACATACAGAGTTACTTTCGAATTTATAATATTAGTAAGCATTGTGCCTCATTAGTCGAAAGACATCATTTTAAAAGGACGATTAGTATACTATATTTATATAATATGTAAATAATTATATTATGTATACTTACAAAAAATATGTCGATTTCTTTACCGTCGAGTAGAGGCATTTTGTACTCTAAGGCTATTTCGATGTCACTGCCTTAACTTCTATATTATTTCAGATATAAAAACGGTGACAACTAAAACGCAATCAATTTACTAAAACAATATCGGTTTTCTAGGTTATCCGCTGACACTGACGCTAGGTCGCAGGCGTCACTTTCGCAGATTTTTTTTTTTTGTTCCTAACGGGACAGGCTAAGGTCTGAGACCATGCTGAGCTCTTTTCAAATTGACATAAGAAAAAAAAAAGTTTTCTATATCCCCGATAGATGGCATAGCTTAAAACTGAAATGTCAAAGTTGTTTTCAAATCTGAGTTTCAATTCAATCAGCCGTGAAAAAAGTTCAAGCAACATTAAATATATATTTTTTAACTGCTTACATCTACTACGTTGATCTGACATGGCTAGCCCACAATACTGTACAAATATCGGCACGCACTTTTTTCCTAAGAACGAAGTGCGAAAGACCCAATGGATACAAGCCATTAAATACAAGCATGTTATACGAAAAACTTCACGGATATGCTCTGCTCATTTTCGTCCAGCCGATTTTGCTGTAACTCCTACTTCTTTTACAAAATTAGGTAAGTAAATTGTTGGGTAGATAAGTACTTAAGCACTGTGATAAGCACAATATTTCAATACAAGACCGGATCCAGGGGAAGAAAGTCATGATCCCTCTCAGCTCGTCAAATGTATGAATCCAATATACGATAGCAAGGTCGGTCAAGTTAGGTAGGCAAAATTCAAAGTCCGGTACAAAGCGCTTATCAATTCACAGAAGTCCAAAATAAAACACCACGATAGATTATGCTTGTCGGCGGCGTTGTCGTAAACAACACATGCACCGATCACGCCACCGACAAGTACGTCACTCGACTTCTCCCACCGCCCAACTGCTCGACTTGTTTTGACACCAGTATAAAAGAGCGAGCAACGAAGCGGCGGGGGACTTGACCATTGGACATCGTACGGACATCATGTGCTCAGAAACTATCTCGCGTTCGTATCTGGTTGTATCGTGTACCTACAGTGCTTGATTTGCTAATGTGATTAAATTGTTCATGAAATTATAATCTGATGTGAAGTGCAAACCGTTTTTCTATTGCGCAATAACCAACACTACCCACATAGTACGCCCACAGTAATTACGATATGCCTGATAATAATGACACACACTTTACCTTTTCCTACATGCTCACAAGACAACGTCAAATCGAAGTGAGTGAAAACAAATAATAACCAAACGTCAAACTAGTGATAAACTTTTTACTCATAGCTTAAGCAAAGATATCAAATTTATGCAGCCAATTTTGACAGATCATTTTTTACTAGAGCCATCTATGGGAGCTTTTGAAACATTTTTTTTTTTAATCATGCTATGAAGAGACCTCATTACAGAATTTACAGATATCAGTCTACCAAAGACTCTGTCAATAAATTTTTGTTCGCACACAAGATTTATTGTATTATTATTATTTTTTTTTTAAATTCAGTAGGTAACATAAATCCTGGAGCATTTTCATTTAAAAGTGGCTGCATTGATCTAAAATTCTAAAAACGAAGATGTTATCAGCAACGCAAACGTAAGTCTAAAACAGTTCAACACCGATTTTTGGAAACCCAAGTGAAGGGGCAAGTTTTAATTTTTCGTTTAATCTATCTAGAGAAACTTTTATTAAGGATGATTATGACTGAGGAAGTTATTCTAGAGTTATTCCTTCAACTATAACAATCAATGATCGGCTTCAATTCAGCGACTCCGAACGTTATAAACGGCTTTATTTTCTTCAACCAATTTTTGAGGAGGTGAACTTTCTTCCACTTACTACTTCCATGCATCCAACCCGACATAATGAGTCCGTGACCTTCATCCTATCACAATGCCTTCATCATCTCTGTCTAGTCTACGTTTTTTTTTTTTATTAGTTTTATGGCCTGGTTGCTAAGACCTTTTAGCTATCTGTCTACGTCATAATCCTATTACCCACAGAATATAAATACTCCTTCGCTAGTTGAAAAAGGTCAAAGACCGTTTCGATTGCTGATAAATGAATAAAAATCAAGTAAAATGCCAAAAAATCCTTGTCTATGATTGTGTATGATTCCGATTCCATAAACAACAATGGCGACGCTAACAGCGCCGGTGGAAATGTGTGTTTTTAATCGCTTTTAGTTGTGCGAGACCAATGTTTTTCCTCTATAATGTCAAAACAAGGAAAAAGAAAAATTACTGTCGAATTACCGAAGTCAAAAGATCTAGCTAATAGGCCTAGTGTTTTTGAGCGCCTTGGTACCAAAAAATCCAGCGCTAAAAAAACAACTGAACATTGTAGACAGTGGGCGCAAAACGGGAGTTGCGCTTACGGTAAAAGTTGTAAATTTGCATCAACCCATACATTAATAAGTCCATCGAAACAACGCGCAGCAAACAAAGATAGTGAACATAAACGTGCTGTGAAAGATGACCCTAAAAGTAGACTACATTCGGCCGTGGTCGTGCGCTCAGGACGTAGTCCAGATGGTGAAATCGACAACTGGGATCAAAATGACCTAGAGTACGCAGACACAGACGTCCTTGAAAAAAGGCGACAACAACTGCAACGTGAATTAGAGTTGCAGTTGAAAATGGACTCTAGCAAAGATATTATGCGCAAGGACAAAAAGAAAACTATGTCAAGCACATCTTCATCACGAAGTTCTAGTTCTTCGAGCGTCTCTTCTTCTTCATCGGATAATAGCTCGTCATCTTCATCATCTGGCAGGTATGGAAAGTTTAGAATCTTCAATTATTGATATTTAAATTGTAACTAATTATATGGTAATTAGAAAATTTATGTTGTTTCAATCATTTCATTTCACATAACTTTTATGCTATAAATAACTTCATTACATTTCAGCCCATCTCAAAATTTATCTTTATTTCAGAGAAGCAAGACGAAAAGGAAAGAAAGGAAAGCTTAAAAGAAATTCCAGTTCATCATCAGATGGGGATGCACCTTCTAAAAAGAAATTTATAAAAACTGATACTCTGAAAAGGGATAAAAGTGAACCTAAGAAAACAGTTGCAAAAAAAGATGACAGGCTATTAAAAAAACAAGATACCACTAAAAAGAAAACTGTTACCAAAACTACTATTGGAAAAAAATCATTGTCACCAGGTAAAAAATCAGGTGGAACTCCTCCTATTACAACAAAAAGTCTTGCAAAAAGTGCAGTCAAACATGGAAAATCTCCACCAAGGAGAGATAGAAATAGAAGTGCTTCTCCGCATAGCCTTAGAGAGAGAGACAAAGATAGAGATCGCACAAAAGAAAAGGAGAGAGAGAAGGAAAGAGAAAAGGAACGTGAGAAAGAAAGGGAAAGAACCAGAGTCCGAAGTAGATCTCCAAGGAAAGCAAGATCAAGATCTCCCCGTCAGCATGCATCACATTCAAAAGATTTAAGGAAGAAAGAAAGCTCAGAGCGCAGCAGACCTGTTTCACCTAAGAAACAAACCCGTCGAGATGGAAGTGCAGAGAGACATAGAAAGAGATCTGCAAGCAGAGATAGGGACAGGGGCCGTGATCATAAAGACAGATCATTGGAGAGACGAAAAGATAAACATGATGACAAAGATAGACATGATAGAAAGGATAGAGGTGGGCGTGATAGGAATAAAGATAATAAAAGAGATGACAGTAAGAGAAGAGGCCGAGATAGAGGTTTAGGTGGAAGAGGAGGAGCTGACAAAGGCTTAGAAAAGCCTAATAAGCCTATGGAAAGACTTCTTCCCAGACCCGAGGAGCGTTTAGCTGCTTTAGCTGCTATTTCTAATAGAGCACTAGATATAGATAAAAATTCTTCCACATCTAAAGATCGACAGGATTCGCATTCTGAAAGAGGTGGTCGTAAGCAGGACAGGCTTGAAAGGGATCGTTCTGCAAAAAGAGACAGATTGGATAGCATGGACAGAGATCAAGGTGACTATGAAATGGGTATGGAACGTCAGTATGACAATGATCGGAACTTGGATCATTATGATAGAGTGGATGATCGTTATGAAGATGGTCCTAGAGAAGATGAGAGGTCTCCAGGTTACAATATGCAGGGAAGGGATAGACACTATGATACTGGTTATGACATGTCAGGGCCCCCAAGGGGATATCCTGAAGATGATGATAGGTTGTATGGTGAACATATGGGCGAACGGAGGGGTGTTGATATGGGTAAGATGAGTTTAATTCATTGTCTGAACTGAAATCAGAGCTTTCTATCCTAAGTGTGCTTGTGTGTTTAAGGTTATGATGACCGTCGACCCCATCGAGATCGTTCCTGGGAAGGGCGTTCTGGTTCTATGGACCGTGAGCGTGGCTATATGCATCCGCATAAAGAATGGGATAATGATGAATACCGCCCAGGAGACCAGTGGGGCCGAGAGCGTCATTGGCCTATGCACGACCCACAGGTTAACTACTATATCAGATAAACATACACATTTAATTTAATTGATTGAATTATAAATTTGATTTGTTCTTTGTTCCTAATCCTTCTCCTCCTTTATTGCTATAGGTGAGTTTATACTACTATCAGACTTGGTATCGGAATGAACCAATTGATTATCGTAAAGACAATAAAAACCCTTGCCTTATTCTATCCCACATTTTCCTTGGCTGTCCTTATTCTCACTTTGGTATGTTGATGAGTTTATTATTTTTTATATTGTCTTCTTTCAATCTGTATTTGTATATAATTTACTATGTGATTTTAGATGAACGAGTGGGGTGATAAAGAACCTGATGTGGATACTTGGCACCATAGGGGCCATCCCCCAGGACCTCACCGTGGACGGATGCATGGTGAGATTACGAGCTGTGTATTTATGGCTTTTTTTCACGTTAGTGCAGAGCTCTTTAAAGAGCTTCATGTTAAGTCTCATGTAGGCAGCTTGTTTTATGATTGTCATAATTTACCTACTGGTATAAATTTGTTATTTAAGATGATTATGGACGCGGTATGAGAATGGATCTAGCTCGAGGAGATGGTAATAAGCGCCGGGCTCCCAGAAATGAACCAGAACAACCCGCGAAGGAAACTCCGCCAGTTACGCAAACAGCACCCACAGCACCACCACGACAGGAGGCCGAAATTGATGATAAACCAATACCTGATGATCTCAGTGAAATAAGTGATGATCCTGATGATATACTCAACAGGGAAGATGTAAGTGAATCAATAGCAAGGACACATTTAGTATTCCCCCCAACCTTTCAGTAATTCATCACTTTTTTGTTAGATGGCAGATCAAATTATGGATGAAGACAGTCAAACTGCTTTACCAAATGATGAAAGCGTATCGAAGCCAGAAGGTTCTGAGAAGGAATCAACACAGGTATGAAAGTTAAATGAAAGAAATAACTTGGTCCTCTTGATTAACCCTGTCGTCAATCCTGTTGACGATCGGGAAAAAAAGTTTCATTCGTCCAAAATGTGCACGAACGAGACTTTTTTTTGCTTTTTTTCGATTATTCCTGATCAGTAATATTCTTGTCGTTCACCGTGTTGATGACCACGAAATTATTTTTCCATTTTTGGGGAGCCTATTTTATGCTATTACAACTTTGTTAGACATGTTCAAAAATATGCAATGTTTTTCTAGGATACAAGTGGTGCAGGTGAAGAAAAGGAATCGCAAGAAGCTAAGGATGATGAAGATGTTACTAATTTGGACTTTGAGGAAATATCTGATGGAGAACTTGAAGAGGAGCGTACAAGAGGTAAATTAAAACACAGAAAATAATAATATTCTGTAACATGAATAAAAAGCAAACCAAAAACCAAACCAAAACCAAAAAAAAGTCAAGACATAGCGCTGCGAACAATACAGTGAAGCATGCAAAAACTACACCTCCGCTCTCTCATACACACTCACACGCACACATTTACAACCATTTCCAATCAAAGTACACCTCACTATGTGCACACATTTTTACGAAACCGCCTTCACTTTACTGTTGACAGCCTTCAACAGTCAGTCAGTCAGGCAGTCTTGGTTATTAATTTGGTCAGAGCATGAATATAGAAAAAAAGTAATATGATCGTAATAATATTATTTTTCAGCTGGTTTAGGTGATGCTCTCGGAGTTGACTGGGCCAGCTTAGTGGCAGATGTCCGACGACGTGAACAGACAAGCGTCTCTTCAGGCGGCGCCCGCGATCGCTGGAGACCCGAGCGAGTTCTCGCACGTCTTGGGCTTTCGCTACATATGGCGGGGACGGAAATTGTACAAAGTGTTTTACAGAAAAATGCTGAAAGCTTGCAGTCAGATAAGAAGAAACAAGTGACTTTACTGGATAATTCTGACCAGAAAGATAAGGTTGAACAAAATGGTACACATGAAATTGATGCTAAAACTGAATCTGTGCCTGATGTTACAACATTGCATCCAGTTGCTGCTATTCAGGTTTGTATTTATGAATTTAAGTAAACACAGTTGTTGTTTCTTAGTATTTTAAACTGATGTTTTGATTTAATTCTTTTAGGTGGCTGTACAAAAGAGAAAGAGACAGCGTGCTGTATTGTTTGGATCTGGTTGTGAAATTACTCGTGGCTTGAGTGCACGACGAGACCTAGCTTTAAGGCGATATCTATGTCATTTACCTACAGCAGAAAGAACTGGCCAGTCCCGTGTAACTCCACAAGCCTCTTTGTTTCATGCAGCTAGATCTCTGTTACTGCATGCTCCGGTCAATGGCTGACATAGAGTCTAAACTTGGCTAGCCAGAGTTTAGACTACACAAGAAAAGAACTTCAAGTGCAATATTCAGATACAATGCCGTTTGTAAAAGTGGTCATTTAAAATCTTTAGTAATAATAATGGTGGATTTAATACAGCTCTTGATTACAGCTGGTAGTGAAAATTGTGGATTTTAAGTGGTTCCATGGTTATACCTACTTTATACATCCGACAAAGTGAAACAGTCATAATATGTTTTATGAACTACTCCAATTAGGACCTGACTTTGGATAATATAGGATACTAGCGACCCGCCCCGGCTTCGCACGGCTGCAATGCTGATACTAAATACACTACAGAAAAACTGTGAACGTTGTATATAAAAACATAGCGGCCCGCTCCGGCTTCGCACCGCCGCAAACGCTACGTCCCGCAATTTTTAAATCTGTAATATCTTCGAAAATATTCACTTAAATCATACGGTGTAAAGGGCCATATAGATCTATATTAAATGAACAATGTATTCAAGGTATTTAATTGGTTAAGGATTAATGCTGTATTGGTTAAAATCGCTTCGAAAATTAGCCATTATTTGTCGTAAAAAGTAAATGACAAAAAAAAGTTATTGTGGGTTATCCATAAGAGATAGACATATACCATCACGGACTTTTCTGTAGACCTTTTCAATGTGTACAATACTTAGTACATTATTTTGATAAAACTCGTAGGGTTCAGCCTGCGTTTGCAATGTAAGCGGAAAAAATGTAATTATTTACGACATCACATTAGAAACCTCAAAAATAACAGTACTTCTCCACTATTTAATGGATGTTATTATACATATAAACCTTCCTCTTGAATCACTCTATCTATTAAAAAAAACCGCATCAAAATCCGTTGCGTAGTTTCAAAGATTTAAGCATACAAAGGGACATAGGGACATAGGGACAGAGAAAGCGACTTTGTTTTATACTATGTAGTGAAGTGCATAGTGTTTCAAGGCAATGACACATTATTTGTGTTCCTGTATTAACTTCAAATATATTTCTTTTATCTACAATACTTTATTATTAAGGCTATTGAATAGTTGATCTCCCAGCTACTTTTTCGCTAGATGGCAGCACATTCGCAAATTCGAACATTTTCAATTTTTACGCCTAACTCAGAAATCTTTGACGGACAACTTCATTATATGCGTCAACTAGAGTATTAACTTAATTTTTTGAGATATTCACTTTGCTTGATAACTCGTCTCATACAAAGATTTGTACCCCTAAACGTTTAGCCGTTTCACTTTATTTGATTACACACACATGTACAGTAAAATAGTTTTACTTTCGATACCACTAGATGGCGTTGAATTCATAAACTTGGTTTGAAATAAGTATGTATAGATGGCGTTAATTGAAATAAAAGATTTTTATGATGACCATCCTTCATTTAATAAAGTAAAAACTGAAGAAAAGAATACTTATATATTTTTATTTTGTTTTATAAAGGCTCATATCATGATTGGCGACCTTTTCAACACCATAAATTATCCAATTATTTAAATATTAGATAATACAGTTTGCTAGATGGCACTGTTGTAAAAGTAATTTATATGATTTCTAAAAATCGGGAAAACAGCTAAACTATATCACAATTTTAATAAAACATGTATAGTATAGGTTTGTAAAGTAGTCACACAATTAATGACATAAAATTACTTAACAATTTCTCAAAAACAAAGAAATTATAATCAAAAATCCTACATCGCGCAAACAGAATTTTCAACACAATAAGTTTATGGTCGGTGATTTAAAAAAATTGAGTGGAAGTATGTTCTTTAGTGTGATGTTACAAACGTGTACGATCAACTCCTTTTCACAGTCTTTAAAATATCAAGGTCCGTGGTCGTTCAATTTTATTGTGAATATTTATTTATGATACTAATAAAATAAGTCGTACATCATCGTCGACATCATGCGAATGTTATTATAACTTGTTATAATAAAACATTTCTTACCCTAATAAACTTTACTATACCTAATAATTAGCGGAAATATATTTAGGTGGAGCACACTGCACGTTTCACGTATTGAAATGTAGTTCACAAGGCACAATATTATAGTAATATGTACGTTCAAAAATTAAAAAGACGTCGTAGCTACTTGCCTCACTCTTGCTTCACTGTTCGCTAAACATTTATTTATATTGATTGAAATAACGTTTTCGTATTGCTTGTACCTAATGAATAAATTATAAAAATATTCTTATTTGAATTAGTTTTGCAGTTCAGTTTCTGAACGAATGGTTTTAGTAGACGAGACGTCTAGCCAGTTGAGAATGACGTTGACCTTGACGCACTGTGTGCTAATAACACTGAAAAGCGCAATTACATACATACTAAGAAAAAACAAATCGTTTATCTGTGTATTCGCTTTCCTGTACCTACCTTTTCGATTTGAATGCTGGTTTCACAAGAATTAAATATAGGTAATTCAATTATTCAACCTACGCAACGGTGAATCGTAGCTTAGTAGGCATGGGCGTTTTTGGTTTTGAACGCAAACTGATATTTATCTGATTTCAGATTTCAAAATCCGTTTTTTTAGAAATCTGATTTCCATAGCGCCAAGTCAAACATTAAGTACATACATTTTTTCTAGTTCCTAGAAACATTGAACCATAAACCAAAATACATCAACGTATAATCTCGAAAATGTAGTCTTTAAATACTTAGCAGTAAAGATGATATTGATCGCATTCTAATGTCCGTTAGATTTCCGAGAATCTAAATCACAAAATTCGCGCTATCTTTTTTACTCCGCTAAGTTACGTTTAGTTAGAAAGAGAGAAAGCGAATTTCTAACAAAATCCAAACGCAAACTGTTGTTTTAGTTTGCGTTTGGATTTCGTTTGGTGATGATCTAGTGATTTTATTGTCGATTCGTTTGGTGATAGATCGTTAGCCTTTGGTTCGGCTAGGTAGATTTTTGAAATCCAATCTTCAAGTTTTAGAAATCGATACGAATCGATTTTTGTATGAAATCGGATTTTGAATTCGTTTTGATATATCGGACTCATGCCTATAGCTTTGGGAAAAAATAGGTAAATAGTTTGTACTTAGACCTACCTTGGACCTCCTCCGCCGCGCCGTGCATGAACTTCTAGCTAGTAAATATCAAGTTTATGGATTCTTCAACCCCAGACCATGGATTAGGGTAATCGTGTTTCAGAACATTCATGCATTGCTATTATTCTCTGCTTTATATTTATGTAAGTAATAAAATGCATTAATCTTCTAGGTTTCCAGACGAAGAGGACACGTCAGATAGAAATCAATGAAGAATCAGACGAAAGAAGAATGATAGACCTTATTTTTTTTTAAGAATTAAAAACCATTTCTATCCACTCAATAGCCTTTGGTTGCGGTACTTGCGGTATAGAGATATATATAGGTATAGATATATAGAGAGAGCGCGGGTTGCGGAGTCGATCGCGTCGCCGCCGCTCGCCGCCCGCGGGCGCGGTGCCCCGGCCGCCCAGCTGATCAACAGCGATCTGTGCCGGAGACGGACCGTGAATTTGAACTTGATTCGTATGGCAATAAAAATGTATTCGCAAAAAAATAAGGCATTCAAATAAAGTCCAAATTCACGGAAGTATTTCCACGGTACGACGGATCGATGTGTAAAGGATAACACAGCTAAACAAACGAGCTCATTGTCGGTATACATACATAATTATTGGAAGCTCCGTTCATAGACCTACAAACTGACATACCACCAACAGTAGGTAAATAGGTACTAGGGCGAGACGCGAGTTTCGAAATTTAGAGGCTCGTGTTTTTAGGGTTCCGTAGTCAACTAGGAACCCTTATAGTTTCGCCATGTCTGTCTGTCCGTCTGTCCGTCCTCGCTTAATCTCTGTGACCGTTAGCACTAGAAAGCTGAAATTTGGTACCAATATGTATATCAATCACGCCGACAAAATGGTAAAATAAAAAATGTTTTATTAGGGTAGCCCCCTATAGGTATGTAAAGTGGGAAGTGAATTTTTTTTTTAATTTCAACCCTAACGTGTGATATATTGTTGGAAAGGTATTTCAAAATGAATAGGGGTTTACGAAAATCATTTTTTGATAATGTCAATAGGTAATTTCGGAAATAATCGCTCCAAAAGTAAAAAAACTTATGGTTTAAAAGTTAGAGGGGGGGGGGCCTCTAACTTTTAAACCATAAGTTTAGAAAATATGAAAAAAATCTGAAAAGTAGAACTTTATAAGGACTTTCTAGGAAAATCATTTTGAACTTGATGGAAACAACAGTTTTTGTACAAAAAAGACAAAAAGTTGTACAAAATAATTTCTGGACTAAGTTTGTATTTGTAGTATAATCGTATACCTATGCAAGCATTTTTTAAACTTCGTTTACATATTTTATTATCCTGAACGTATCTTTTTTCAAAGCATCACGCCTGTATTCCCCGATGAGGTTGGCAGAGGTGCGGGAATCGAACCCAGGACCTCACGCTCAGCAGTAGCGCTTGCGACCGCTAGGCCAACGAGCCAGGTAAAAAAAATATTAACGGGGATTAAAAATTTACTTAGGTACGTTTTTTCCCTAGGCAATAGACATTCGAAATACCTAAGTAGCTAAGGAAATAAAAGAATTGATACCGTTATATAAATCGGTAGTTAGGTACAGATGCCAGCACATCAAGCTACCCGAAACTGTCAAATTTTCCCATTCAACTTTGAACCTTATGCTTCAGTGATAAAGTTGAAAATCTATTAAAGAAATTTGACAGATTGTAGTAACGTAGCTTGACGTGCGTGAGTTTTCTTTTTGCCCATCTTTATTTACACTAAAAAAATGATAACAATTTATTATGTTTACACCAAACGGGTTTAACTCCTTTTTACAGTCGGTAATACCTACCACTAAACAAAATAAAAAAGTCGAAAATAGTCCTCTCTCTGTAATGTCGCCAAACATAGGATCGTCCTGCAACAGATGCCGTAGCAGATTGATTGAATAAATTGAAAAGGATGGCGCTATTACTACCGCGTGCAAAACAAGAGACAGAAAGATAGTATGCTCGCTTAGAATAAAATGACGCAAGCGCCAAATCACTTAATTGCTAATTACGAAAAGAACGAGTAGAAAAATAAAAATTAAATGGTCACGATTTGAGATAATATTATTAACTATCTACAAGTTTAAAAGTCATCATTAAATTCCATAGGGTTTCAGAAATCTAACTCAAAATAAGTGCAAAACGATGTTTTTTCGTTATTTTTTTATCGAGATTTTTTTATGTAATCGTGTTTTTGCTTCAACAAATTTAAAGATTATAAGTCCAAGTTTAATGTGTCCAAATAGCAAACTATCAAGTCTTACAGATACCGATATCCACATCGCCCAATATCACCAAAACAGCATCATATGGATGGACTCTTAATTCAGAAAATTTCTCGAAGACAGTTCAAGTGTAAGTTAGTATCTACTTACTAAATGCATGTAGGTACTTACTTAAACTTAGACATTCATTACAGTAATATCGAACCCAGGGTAGATCGCAGATAATCCTATCACTAAGTAATAACTCACACACACACACTGTGTGTGTGTGTGTGTGTGTGAGTTATATTTTATACAGCATAGGTACCTAGATACGATTCGAAACTTGTCAACAATAACACGCATGTTATAAAATTGGCCATCCGTTGACAAACAACGCCCTCTAATGATGATAACTGATAACTTTAGCAAAAATGTTGTTCTGCATCTAGATGGTTCTTGAAATATCCTGTAGAGGGCGTGCCTCCGCCCGCGCACACATACAAAGATTTATCGTTTTTTGTCAGGCCTAAATATCCTACAAATAGTGTTTTTTTATAAGTTTTTTACGATATGCGTCAATAATAGATCATAAACACTTAATGTACGTGCTTTTATTCTGCAAAAATCGTTTAAGTATCGAGATTTGTACCCCGATAGAATGTATGAAAAAGTGTCAGTATCCAATCACCTTAAGTAACAATAATTGGCGAATAAACACAATTGGTCAATATTATACTCAACAAAAAATACAAGTTGTTGTTGTTCTTTGAATTCCTTTAAAAATCTGCAGCACCTAAATTTCTTGGTCTTGTCCAAACAAAAATGATACATCTGAACCTGATGCATAATATTCTGGTAAGATGCAATTCCTAAAAACAAATTAAATATAGTTTGTACCTAGCAGAGATAGTTTGAGTAAGCATTAAAATTTAATTAATTAAATGTTCACTAATATGCATTCTACTGCAAATGAAAATAAAGGCCAGTTGATAACAACTGGTACATGAGTCCCAACTAAATTTAATCTTACAATATTGAATCATTCAATGTAGCATGCATTAAAGGTACTTACTTCTTGAATAGAACAGCACCAGAAATTCCTTTAATTTTTAGGTGATATCCATCAACATGCAACATTGACCCTTCCTGTAGTCCCAATACAGGTGAGGCATGACTCTGTGTTAAATATTCAAGTATTCTCTGGCTCCTTGTTTCACCCCTGTGTGTCTCGCTTATAACATCAATATAATGGGGGTTGATGTTGAATGGCACAATACCAATTGCTTCAAAACTTGGAGGATAAACTATGGGCATATCATTAGTAGTGTGAATGCTTCTCGTTGCAACATTAGTTCCAGCACTGCTACCAATGTATACTAGACTGCCTTCATCAACTTTCTTCCTTATTAAATTTACAAGCTTATTTTCATACAGCGTTTTTAAAAGGAGAAATGTATTTCCTCCACCCACAAAAATTGCTTTAGAGCTGTTAATTCTTTCAATAACATTAGGATAGCTATGTAAACCTGTTACTGTAATTCCCCATGGTTCAATGACTTCTTTAATTTTAGCTGTGTAGTTATTATAGTCTTTTTGAGCATATGGGATGAAGACTAACTCAGATATACCATTTCTGAAAAATAGATCATAATTTTTTTACAAAAATAAGTACCTAAGTACCTAAGATAAAGAAACAGTATTGTAACATTTTTACTTACTTAGTGAGAAGATTACATATTTCTTCTTTAGCAAACTCCAACATGGAATAACCATGACAATTTGATGAAGAAAGTAACAATGCCTGACGCTGGGGAAGCATTTTGTACGAAGTAGTAAAGTTTCTTTGCTTGACCGTCTTCAAATGAGTACTGAGATTGTTAATACCAAGGCGATACTGTTAAAAAGGAGATAAAACAACTTTGAATAGTGCATTTATCTTGGTAAATTTCCTATTGTTATCAAACTAACAATTTATTGAGTTCTTATCAGTTAATAAATAAAAAAATAATAGAGTTGTAAACAACAGTAACATTTAATTAAAACATCAATATTGTTTCTGTAGCGTTTATGCCTAGCTTTTAATATTATAATAAAACTAACCCATTTGTTTGCAAGCAAATTATACTCTGTTGTCAGATTATTTGACAGAAACAACAGGTGGGCAGGAAATCGACTGGCAAAGTACGAAGAAAAATACAACAAAAACGTTTATAAAGGTCTTGTGTCAAAATTTACTTTTGTTGTTTGAGGAGTCTGTTGGAGTGTGAAACTGGCTACATAGACACAGCTGTTGTGACTAGTGATGTTCAAATCCGCTATAAACTGTAAACGTGTTATAAACTATAAAATATATTCATATAGTCTGTTATTTTATACGCTATAATTATAGCGCGCTATTTCAAAACTCGAGCGCAGTCTGAACGCGGAGACGCTATAATTTAGCAACATGCTATCACGCTAAACGGACTTGATGAATTGATGATGCGCGGTAGATGTTAACGCGCTAGCGCTATACATTATAGTCGCTAACGCTATCTTGCTATCTCGCGCTTTGGTTTTGTCATTACAAACTTCTTTCAAACAACCTTGAAAAGCAGTCTCTGAGAGCCATTCTTCTCGGAATTTTTGTGTGTATGGCCTACTTGATGAAATTTTCCATGTTACACTTTCCTATAGTATTTTTTTTGTAATTCGCACTACAACTACACAAATAATCAACACAGTATTCAACCCCGATCGTACACCAATTACCAAAATCAAGGAATAAATGATCGAACGAAACGAACTACTTAAGGCGAAAGCGCCAGGGTAGCCGCGAAATTAATTTTTTTTTAGATTTTTTGGAATTTGCTGGTCAGTATTAAGTTGTACATACGTTGATTAATATATGAATCGCGGCCGTAAGAAATATGTATTTACAGAATTATAATCATTAAAGTCATCAACACAACTCTCTAAGACCACGTAACTCCAAAGAATAACTGTTTCATGAAATCATCATTCTTTGGAGTTACGTGGTCTTGACTGAGCATGAAGAGTTGATCACACGTGATTGACTGACTGACGTCAAATACTAGCTATATTTTGATTTTTGTCTTCAATCATGCAGTCAGGGCGCCCATTACATGGTAGGTTTTGCGTCAATCAATCAAGAGTCACGAATGACGAAATAATGATGGTGAGTGTTGTAATTTAATCAAAATTAGACACTCTTTTTGATTTTACAGAGAACACACGTGTTCACTCAAGATTATAAATTGTTGTTCATAAAAGAAAAGCTTGTATGCTTTTTGTAGAGAGGTATTATAAAAATCGAAATGAAAATACTTACGTAGTTCATGTTGAAAATATTCTTATTGACATAACAGGATCGTGACAGGACAAAAATAAAATATTATTAGCGACTCATTGATGATATTGAAAAACTATAAACTAAGTAACTATAAACAAATTTATAAAAATCAAACACCTTTTGTATTTATTTTGGTATTGAGGATGAGGATTCATGTTATCCCACAACTAAGGGAGCGTCTCAAATGTCAAAATAAAATCTTTCTCTGGCTGTAGCACATTACGCGGGACTGCGGGAGTGATGGTGTTTGGCTGCGAGAGGGCGCAAGCGTCTCTTCAGCGTCTCTTCATCGCTGTCCGCGCGCTGATTGACGGGTGATTGAGGAAATGCCATTACACGTTCATCTAAAAGTCATGATTGATGTTTGCATGATTCAAAATATTCAATTTTCGTTAATCACTATCTGCAACCATCAGTCACTGTATTAGACGGTCAGTCACAATGCTTGATTGTGGTAAAACTGACAGCAAAACCTGTGTGGGCGCCTTTAGTCATGACTGAGCGTGTAATGGCTTGCTGTCACTCAAGCATCAGTCGTCCGACATGCGTCAGTCAGTCGTGATTTGAACAATGATGGAAGCGCGCGTGCTCGGCGACACCATCGCGCCACCGCCATTCGACGCGCCGGCGCTACCAGCAGCATTGCCGTTGAATAATTAGAACTAAAAGACGAATTTATATTAATCTTGGAAACGTATCCCGCTTTGTGGAACCCCAAAGAAGTTAAATGACAAAAACAGTGTAAGAAAGCACTGCAGGAAAAAATTGGAAACCCGATATTTCTTCTTTTTAGCGTTCGCGTCGGTCGCACGCTCAAGCAACGTGCGCGCCCTGCGTGCGCCCAAATGTGATATCAGCCTTAAACCTGAAGACCTTTATGGGAGAAATTTGTATACATAATCATACTCCCAAGAGAACTAAGTTTATTTTCATTACCACCAGGCGCTTGTGGTGTGATTGGTTGATTTATTTATTTATATGTATGTACAGACGCCAGCACATCAAGCTCCCCGAAACTGTCAAATTTTCTCAAGCAACTTAAAGTCTGTTTTTTAATCTCGTAGACTAAACTGACATTACGAGTGTTGTCAGTTTATTGCAATTCTTAAATAGTGATGTGGCACAACCGAAACTTAGCGTTAATAAAATCAAGTATCGTTTTTTACAATAAGTTATCCTGAAATAATGTGTAGGTATGTACTTATTTAAAACGTAATAATATACAATTAATAATGTAAAACATATATTTTTAATTACATAACTTAATTACAGGTATTCGCTTTAATCTGATTCAGATAATGACTCCATGTCTGAGGAATATTCTGAATCATCAGAATCGCCACTTACTTCTATGATAAACCTATCAGTAATGTCGTCGGTTATATGGCCCAGATGACACATTTGATCTTCAATTTTAATTACATGGACTACACAGTCTTTCCACCGCTGCGGGGTCACTTGACGAAGCCCTTCTTCAAAAAGGCTTCGTACTTCATTCATTTTGAATGTTTTACTATTTTTAGCGACATGCCCCTTTACTTGAGCCCAGACCAACTCAATCGGGTATAGCTTGCAGTGGTAATGGGGCAGTCGCAAAATAGTGATACCCCGTTCAGCAGCCATCTCGTCGACGATATACCTTTCCTGGGCGTTTTTGTGCTTTCGAGCAATTTCATTTAATTCGGGCTTTAACATTGTCTCGTCATATGAAATATTTTTTCATTTTAGCCAATCTTGGATTTTTTTAAATGGTCGGATTACGCATGGCGTTGCGTGGTCAGATTTCCCTGGCAGTTTGTAGCACGTCGTGCAGCCGTGTGTACGTACGTGAATTTTAAATATAAAACTTTGAATGAAATTTAAATTCGTCTATTATAGATAAAAAGTTACGATTCAACAAACCGGTATCGTAGGTACAACACTGCACAAAAGAGCTGGCAACATTATTTGTAAATTTGACATTTGCATGTGTCAATTTAGTCTACGAGCAAGTCTACGAGATTAAAAAACAGACTATAGAACCTTATGCTTGTTGATTGAAATCTATAAAGTAATTTGACAGATTGTAGTAGTTTGATGTGCTGGATTATGTACTTTATTGTAAGTACACCAGAAAACATTAAAAAAAAAAGATAAAATAATGAGATACCTATTATGTAAAACCAAATATGACTTTACAAAATTATAATCATTAAAATCATCAATACAACCCTTTATGTTCATGTAATCCTATTGAGTGACTATTTCATGAAATCAATTATTTATCATAAAAATTAAAGTCATATTTGTTACGCTCGCGAATCATATTTTAATTAACATACAAGCTGACAATGTCCTGCGAATCGCAAAAAACGTAAAAAAATATGAATTTCGTGGGGTACCTCATCCCCCATAAATGAGCTTAAAAACTAAAACCTCGTGATAGGTGGCAGCACTGATGTTAGTCTAGAAACAACCGTCGTTGTGTATTTTTTTTTACTGTCAATTTCTTGGACGAGTGAGTGACAGTAGTAGCGGTATCTGAAGCGACCAAGTGGAAGTTATTATCTTCGTAAACAGGTATGTACAGACGCCAGCACATCAAGTTACTACAATCTGTCAAATTTCTTTAATAGATTTTCAACTTTATTGCTAAAGTATAAGGTTCAAAGTTGATTGGGAAAATTTGACAGTTTCGGGTAGCTTGATGTGCTGGCGTCTGTACCTATTGCCACAGACTACAATATAATGCTGGGTACAAAATGTTTTGGACCAATAATTATGAAGCATTCTCAATATTTTTTATTTTTATTAAATAGTTCTCATCAAATACGGCTGACGACGACGGTGCGACGGTTTTGATAAGAGTAAAGACCTATCAAAACTCGCCACCGCCGCCGCGGCGCCATGTGTAAGGGTTCATACAAATCCTAGGGTAACTAATACAGCGGCACCGTGGCTGCGGCGCGGCGGCGGTGCCGCTGCAGCTACAGCATAATGTGTAACGGCCTTACACAGGACATGTTGTCTTGTCAGAAGGTGCTTGCGTATAGATAAACCAACTGCGCGACAAAGTTTGAAAATATATTTTTTTGGTTGGTGGTATAATGTATGTGTTAGTGGTCGGGTAGGTTAGATTTACTAAAAATAGAAGTCATCATTTCAGCCGAAAGACGTCCACTGCTGAATATAGGCCTCCCCCAACCACCTCCACTTCAACCGGTTCTGTGCTTCTCGCATCCAACGGGTTCCTGCGGCCTTCACAAGGTTCGTCGGTCCACCTTGTGGGAGTGGGAGGCCTGCCAACGCTACGTCTTCCGGTACGCGATCGATCGCCACTCCAAAACCTTTCGGCCCCATCGGCCATCTGTTCTGCGAGCAATGTGCCCTGCCACTGGCACTTAAGTTTGGAAATTCTTCGGGCTATGTCGGTTACCTTGGTTCTCCTGTGGATCTCCTCATTTCTGATTCGATCACGCAAGGAAACTTCAAGCGTAGCCCTCTCCATTGCCCTTTGGGTGACTTTTAGCCTTCTAATAAGGCACATTGTGAGCGACCACGTTTCAGTGCCATATGTCATCACTGGCAACACGCTCTGATCAAAGACACTGCGGTATCTTGAGACACTGCGGTACCTATGTGGGACGAGAAGATATTGGGTAGCTTCTCGAACGCTGCCCAGCCGAGTCGGGTTGGACGATTACCCTCTTTGTCGAAGTTGGACCTACCTAACCTTATAGAAGTAACTTGGTTCGACGCCCCTTTCCGGTTTGGCGCCTGGAGCGGCCGCTCCGTTCGCCCTATGAAAGAACCGGCACCGAGCCAGATCTGTCTACTGGTGCTTGACAGGCCCGAGGAGATTAAAAAAAAACACAAAAATAATTTTACAGTTGGCAACACTAAAAATAGGTATAGTCCGCAAACTATTATGCTAATCTGCCTCAGGGAGTGCATAGGTACTCGCTCAAGGGTGCGCTGTGTGGGCGTTCTCGCTCGGGGAGTGAGTTTATGAAGCTTGGCCCAAAGATCGATCATATATACATGCCCACCGTACGACGTCCATTTTGTGAGAAAAAACGTTTGAGTATACATATGTAGGTAGAATATTATACACAATTTAAACGTTCCTCATTATTATTTAAATTAGTTTGATATAGGTATCAAAGAAATCTTGATGTTTAGACATGTCGCCATTGCACGTGCGAAGCGATCGTTAAAGTATATAATACCTTACCTTATTAATCAGCTGCCTATATCATTGAGGGACAAAATTACTCAAAAAAACATAAAATACAAATTAAAGCAACATTTTTTACAAAATATAAATACCTAATATATATACATACTTAGATACATTAATAAAAATATATTACTTAATTCATTTTAGATAAATAGTTTAAAACAATAATAAAGCAAAAATAATACCTAATAATAAATATCATAACACAAATAAAATTTAAAATTAACTATTACTAAATACATATACTTAGGTACTTTTTAGGAACAGCCTGTATCAATTCAAAAACTCTCCACCACTATTTGTTATAACGATGGACGGCCGGATTGGTCACCGATGCCGATGTGCACTGGTTATTGTTTAGCTAATATTTCGCTGATACCCGCTGTAATTTTATTTTTTTGTTGTTACTTTTTGTCTAAGTACCTACTTGAGTGGTTATAATCTCTAAATTATGTAGTCGATGATTTTGGTGCACGGTAAAACTCTAATGAGTTTATGTTGGCACCAACTTAAATGTAATGTAAAAAAAAGCAGGATCGGGTCGAAAAAATGAATAATGGTGATTATAGGTATTAAATCGCTGTATTCACAATTCCATTCGTGGCTAGCTTTTATAACATCACTTAAACTACCATTTTTAGGTTCTTAAATAAAATATAGACGTAATAATAGGTAAATAACGTAAGTATAAAAATAATGATCTAAGTATCACATTTTCAGCACTTTTAAGCATCAAGGATGAAGAATCTTTCTTCTTGGGGTTTATCACAGCCTGGGCCAAGGTAACGGCGTCTCAGCTCGAGGTCTGGTGGCGCGGATATGTCGCCTTGGAGAATAATGTAGGCTTGTTCTATAGTGCTCTCGATTTCAGATTTTATTTCCTGTAACAGAAAAGTAAGCGTCAAAACAAGCGGCTGTACCTTATACCTACTAACATAAAATAGTTTTAAGTTTATACACTAACACACATTGTACTATTAGAATATATACGTTAGTCTGTAAGGTATTTATCTATGGGCCAAAGTAGCCTGAAAATAAAGGTTTTACTTATTATTATTTCGTTTATTTATTCTTTTATCTTATTCTATTACATTTTTAAATATTCTTAAATTATAAAAATAAGTATAAAAAACTAGTTGTCGCCGGTGTCGGGAGCAGGGCCCAAGCTACCGGTGGTTAGGGCTTCAGAGACAGGAACCTCCTCACAATGCGAGCCGTATCGAGGAGTACTGCTTTCTGAATCAGGCCCTTGATCCAACCGCCTAACGAGAGTCTCGATAGATGTCGATCGAGGCTTTCGGTTATAAGACCATTGGCCGATACGACCATCGGCACAATGATAGCCGAGCCCACATTCCACTATACCTACCTAATATATGTATGTAGACACTAGCTTCTGTCCGCGACTTCGACCGCGTGAAATTCGTACTTTCCTCCAAAAATTTCGAAAATGTTTATTTATGATCTTTATCATTTATTTAGATAAATAAGTATTCGGGCCAATTTTTAAGTTTATAGACCAAAGGGATTAGATTTTTCAAATAAACTGTATCCCGCTTTTCACCCCCACAGGGGTGGAATTTTGAAAAATCGTTTTTGATGTCTTGGTAACTTGACTCAAAGACCCATACCCATTTTCGAGATAGTGGAAGCAAGCAATAAAATCCAGCCATTAAACTTTATTACCATCTTCCATCTTGGTAGGAGTCGATTTTTGAAAAAACCCTAAAACACATAGGTAATTTTTATTTTTTGTTTTAGTAATACAACCTACCGAGTTTCGGGTTAATCCGACAGCGGGTTACATATTTTTCTAACCTATCAACTTTGTCACCCCCTAAATCCTCTGTGAGGGTTTTTTTAAACTAAAAGTGACAATCTTTATTATTTACTGAGCCAAATATTGCCAAGTTTCAAGTTTATTAACCAAATCAATAGTATTTTTCATATAAACTGTATCCCCGCTTTTCACCCCCACAGGGGTGGAATTTCGTGAAATCATTTGGGATGTGTTCATCACTTGACTCAAAGAATGTTTATACCAACTTTCGAGTTCATCAAGCCACGCAGTTAAATCATAGAGGTTAAATCCTCCCCTGTAAAATTAACTACCCCATTTCATCCTTTTAAGATATAGAATTTCGAAAAACCCTTTCTTAGTGGATAGCTAGGTACTCTTCGCAAAGAACACACCCTCCAAATTTCATGTCTCTAGGACCAGCGGTTAAGGCTGTTCGTTGATATATCAGCCAGTCAGGACTTTGAATTTTATATATAGAGATTCTAGTCGATCGATCACGTAGGTTGTTGATAGATCAGTTGCTTATGCCGCCGGTCTTTCTTTTTCAAAATGGGTTTTAAAATGGTCTAAGTTTAAAAGATTAAACTAACCACACCAGTTATGAAATATTTAGCAGGTGGTACACAGAAGAGGTTGGGCCCCGTTCACAGCCTCGAGCGATTCGACTTGCGGCAAGCGGCAAGCGCGCACACCCATGTTTCCGTCCGACACTCCGCAACTCGCCGCGTGGTGACTCGTGGGACATGCTCTAAAGTCTAATCGATTTCATTCATTTGTGCTATTGCCTATTCGCAGTCGCTGTCGCAAGACGCGCGTGTTGAGCGTGTAACTCGTGGCCTCGGGGTTAGAGTTACCTCATACAGGTCTGGCGAGCGGCGGGCGCGCTCGGCCAGCGCGGCGTGCAGGTGGTACAGCAGCAGGCCTCGCAGGTGCACGTCTCCCACGCCCAGCGCCGCCACCGTGCGCAGAGTGCCGCGGCACAGGCTCTCTTTCAGTGCCAGCCGGGACTCCGACAGCTCTGAAATGTACATTTCAATAAAGTCTTTTATTTCTTCATCAATTTTCAAATTCTTTTCTTTATCAAGGTCGGGAGACATAATGCTGAGTCAGTAAAGCAGAGTCTATCGTGCAATGAGCAGACAATATTTTGGATGTTGGTAACTAGGTTGATCAGATTTCAACGAAAAATTGTATCATTTATCCTAAGTCATTATATGCTATTGAAGTACTGAGAAATTCATGTCAATCATAGCCGACCTGACCTAAGTGGGCATCGAACCCACGGACAGCAGTCGCATCTTCGACATAATATTATCCCTCGTGGAGCCTCTTTAAATACACCATCAGATGTTTTAAAATGCTATACAAAATTCGTAACGTCCAAAACACTTTAGTTCTGAAGCTACGATTTAATTTACGCAACAACAGAATATTTATGAGGATGATATTTGCACAGAGTTTGGGATGTGTGTAACCTACACGTGATTTGTGTTTGTAAGGGTGACCCAGAGAGGGCACGCCACGATAGCGGCGGTAAGACCCCTCTTTGAGGAGTGGCTAGAGAGGCGTCACGGCGCCCTTACCTACCGCCTGACGCAGGTCCTCACCGGACACGGAAGTTTCGGGAGGTTCCTGCACATAATCAGGCGGGAGGAAACGCCCGGGTGTCACCATTGCCAGGATCGTCCAGAGGACACGGTGGAGCATACGGTGGAGGTCTGCCCCGCTTGGGCGGAGCACCGCCGTGTCCTCGTTGAGGCGATCGGCAGCGGCGGCGACCTCTCGCGTCCGGGCCTGGTTCGAGCCATGGTCCGGGGCGAGAGGGAGTGGGGGCAGTCGCCTCCTTCTGCGAAGCAGTCATGCTAGCGAAGGAGGCGGCGGGACGGCTGAGGGAGAGAGCCTCCCGTCCCAGCCGCCGCGGGAGACGCTCCGGGCGTCGGGAGCCGTGCGACGACTCCCAGCCACCGTAGGCGCGGGCCTGCGGGCGGAGAGTAATGGGTAGCTCACCGTCCGATCAGGACCAGGCCCGTGCCGGACGGCGCGTACGTGTTCCACGCGCGCCTCAAAGAGATGTCAGCATCAACCGAAGGGGCCCGTTAGTGCCGAAGCCTGCCGGGTCAGCGGGATTGTCCGAAAGGGTTACCGCTGGCCCGGAACATAAAGGGCGAAGGAAGGAACACGGGTGGGTTTTAGTCAGTAGGAGTCTGACACTCCCTTCCGCTCCACCCAGAGCGGGAGGAGTTATTTGATGATTTCCCATCCTGAAAAAAAAAGGGTGACCCAGAGCACAGGTTTAGAGTATACCGTCGCTCTTGTGACCCCTAGGGAGCAACGCCAACGCGGTTCTAGGCTTACATCAACAAAATAATTACCACCTAAGTACCTATCCAGAACCGTATAGATGTCAAGTACCTACTCTAAAGAGTAGTACCTAACTAAGTACTACTACTTAGGTCAATAGGTACTTGTGGAATTTAAAGATTTGTCTTGGGCATGTCTCGACAATGAGTCAAGTCTCAAGTCTTGTAGTAGAGAGAAGTTAGTCGGTCGGTCCACGCGCGGGCATTGGTTTTTGGTCCACATCCTAACCGGAAAGCGGACAAAATATTAAATAGGTAAGCTTTTTGGATTGGCTTGGAATATTCTGTAAGGGAAATCTACAGAAAGCAATATTCAAATATTAATATAATTGTGGATAATAAAGGCGATCTAGGCCGTTGCCGTTATTGACAAAAATAAACGAATGAACGAACTCAAAGCCACCTACTTGTCAATGTCAATAGTTTTATAAACTAATTAATTAACCAATAATATGTCTTTATTATTAGACAATTAAAAGTATTTTAACAGGTGGCTAAAACTAACTAACAAATTGATTCTCAATACATCAACACTTGGCGACGAAATAGAAATAGTTGGCAGAAGAGAAATTGCAGACCTTCATAGACATCGGTGTAACGGCACAACGCCAAGTCCGACGCACGGAGCGAATGCTGAGTAGCAGTTTTAAGGGCACTCATATCTGTCATGTCTCATCTCACGTCACATAAATAAAATAATGCGTTCAAATGCACAGCACAAGTCGTCTCCACAACCACTGGCGCAAAGTCGAGATGCAGTTCATTGTCATTGCCAGAACATTTTATTAATATTTCCCACATGTTTGGCAGTGATTAGCGGATAAAATAAATTGGGCGTTAGAACTATGAATGATAGGTATGTACTAACGGTACAGGTAGACAGATCCACCTGGTGACGACGTGAGGACGAGCGTTCCTAGCCGCGGCGCCCATGTCAATCGGCGGTCAATAGTACAACTGCTCCTCGCGATAATATCGTCCCCGATTTTATTCACTTGTTGCGTAGTACTCGTCGCATGCCGCCTTCGATCAATAATGTACTATTATTGATCGAAGCATGCCGCACACTACACGTTACTCTGAACTCACAATGCAATACTAACTACGTTCGACACCAGCATTTAAAGTTTTACGTATTTGCTTTTACGGAATGACGCAGTTACAACTGCGCGAATAAAATAAAGGAACATGATTATGTCTAAATTCTCCTTGTTGCTCTTAAAATAGATGCCATTCCTTAAATTCTTAAACATGTTTACTGCGTATTGGCGCCTTGACGCATTTCCATTTACGGGTGAAACATAAATTCATAATATAATTATATTGCCGTTAAAAAGGAAATCTGGCGTGTGAAGGCAGTGGATGTTTTTCATTTCGTACAGAGTAACATATTCTTGTAGGATATGTAGGTACTTGAGTCTTTTTAATTATTTTTGTTACGATTTAGCTACTTAACTTTTTGAACAGTTGTATATTTTGCGAAGCATACATAACAGTGCAGGAGTGCTATCTGCTCTAAATGTTCATCATCCGTGACGTAATTTACGCGAACGCGATATTACGAGTACGTACGTTTGGTTTGTTGTTGCGTTTGCGTTTACATTGCCGTATTACATTATCGTTCTTTATTCATTTAGAATCTAAGTACTAATAAGAAAAAATACAAGATCCAAAAAAAAACATTTCTTTCTATTTTGCATTTACCCGAGGGCTAGTTTGCAAAAAGACCCAATTTACCTGACTTATTTTGTAAAGTTTTGTAGAGAGTTTAAGAGTACAGAATCTCTTCTCTCACTAGTGTCTAGACTCAATGAAAAGAGAGAGAGATGAGAAGTCAGAAGTCTCTTAGTATTTGCGAAAGTGTTTCAGAGACAAAGGATTAGGTCCCATAATTATTTATAGGTAGGTGTGCTAAAATAAAAGTAAAACTTTTAATATCATTTGTGAGCATAAATTAAGTACGGTAGGTACCTATTTATAGTTTAATCTTATTCAATAAATGTGGGCAACATCTGAAAATCAAAAACATCTGGAATCATCTTTTTTACGCGATTTCAAAGATGAGTACAATGACCCCTTTTCAGGTTTTCATTTATTTTAATTACACCTTGTATATTATGTGCAGTAGAGCATCTTAAAGTCAACGGATAACTTCATTTCCGTAGAGGCAGGTAATGATAATACATATTTCGAAAGGTGATCTAAACAAGAAGGTAATTATGACATAACATTTCTTTAACCACTTTTTATTAACGTACCAATTAGCGCCTTTGCTTATTTACCTATTTCTATTTTAAGTATGAATAAGGAATTTTAATTGACACAAAATTAATGGATTTAATTACTGTAAGTATATAAATATTACGTCACGTATGTATATTATATTCACCACCTTTAAAATTGTTCACACAGTTCAAGCGGCTGTAGGTACGTCGAAGCACCCATGAATTTTAGGATTTTAAGGTTCCTTTATAACAATCATCATTATCATCTGCCTAGCCTTTTCCTAACCATGTTAGGGTATCCAGACTATCCAGGGGCTTCTAGTCTAAAAGGAAGCTGCTTAATATCAGTATTTTACATGGAGCGACAGCCTATTTGACCTCCAAAACTCAGTTATTGGGTAACACAACTTGGTTGCTTTAAAAAAAATATATATACTCGGATATACTACATATGTATATATTTACAGAGACAGAATGTGATTTCGAAAACTTTCCTCATAATGCATTGTTTTTACCGCTTTTTGGATTTACTACTTTTTACTTATTTAATAATAATAATTAGTAATATCATATTATGTCTATGTAGGTACAAACTACAAATAATAATTATTTTTGTGACGCCCATCTTTTGTTTTCTGTCTTATCTGCATGTGTCTGTATATTATGTAAATCTGATCTCTCTGTCTGACTTCTAAGGTGCTGCTAACAAACAGCTAACGAACTACAGAAAACAATAAGCAATTCAAAGAACTTTAATTGCTACCTTGTAATTAACTACGGTTGGAACAGAATCTTTTTATTCGTTCAACTTTGACGATTAAATCGATTTACAATACCTACTTATTGGCAATGTTCCAAATTTTACAATAAACATAATGCGATGGATAAGTGGGCCATTCTTTCTTACATTTTGTGTATCTCATGAACAATTAATATTTAGTAAGCTGGCAGACGAAGTAACAAGTAACGATGTGGCTTTATAGCGAAAAAACCGGTCAAGTGCGAGCCCGACTCGCGCACCGAGGGGAACCGTACAAATATGTAGGTAGGTACAATGCGTGCCACGAAAGATGAGACTTGACCCCGCCTCCCCCGCTCATTCCGCTGCCCCTATGATGTCCGGTCCCGTCCCGCACTCAGACCTCATACCGCTAAAAATACCTAAAATCGTGTTCTGCGCATGTCAAACCACGTGGTGTGTCATGTCTCATCTTTCGTGGCACGCATTGCACTTACTTTGTATGTAATTATAGTTGATCACGGGAAAAAAAAAATATTGGTGTACAAATAAGTTTCCGCCGTTTAACGAAAGATGTCCTCACTAAGAGGTTACGTAAAAATCGTCAGATGTAACATGTGATATCGTGAGTTTGGACATCTAGTAACAACATACACTTAGAGTATTAGTGACTCTTTATCCATATTACATATTTCTTTTTGTGCAAAAATGTCAAGTTTTGTACCGAATAAGTGTCATTTGCGGGAACTGGTATTACTTCTTTAATTTGAAGAAAACTGCAGCCGAGGCCCATCGATTACTTGTAGAGGCTTATGGTGAAGCTGCTTTGAGCGAGAGAAGTTGTCGTGAGTGGTTTCAAAAGTTTAAAAACTGTGATTTTGATGTGGAAGAAAAAGGAATGAAAAATGGAAGATTCGCGCCAAACGCAAGAAGAACTCGCACCTACATTACAAGTAATAAAAAATAATAAAATACCTTTGAATAAAACATAATGTACTGTGCTTTCAGAATAAACCTCTATTTTTTTGTAAAAAACGGCGGAAACTTATTTGTACACCTATTAGTAATGTAACTACTTTACGGTTTTCGGATTTTTTCCTTTACTTGTGCTACATGACATTGCTTCTTGCCAAATTTCATGATTCTAGGTCAACGGGAAGTGCCCTATAGATTTTGATTCCGGAACATAAAAGCCCTTATCATTTGATTGCATTGACTTAGAAGTTTGATTTTTTCACTGCTTCAAGGGATTGCAGCCCTGTATTTGATACTTGATAACTCCACGCGTTCCTGAGAAAAAGGGTCTTGACCGACGGACAGACAGACGGACAACGAAGTGATCTTATAGATAAGGGTTCCATTTTCCTTTTGAGGTACGGAACCCTAAAAACGACTTTTCGATCCGAGTAACTCCCATAGATAACGCTTTTTATTACCTACCTGGGAACATTAATATTTTTAGCATAATATAACATCACGCCTGTGTTCCCCAAAATGGTTAGGCAGAGGTGTACCCAGTACAGAAGCCAGCACATCAAACTACTACACCCTGTCAAATTTCTTTAATAGATTTTCAACGTTATTGCTAAAGTGTAAGGTTCAAAGTTGATTGGGGCAATTTGACAGTTTCGGGTAGCTTGATGTGCTGGCGTCTGTACATCCACATTTCGCCAGTTATGGTTAAATCCCATGTAATTGGGGCGAACTTATTGCCTTAACCGGGCATGAATCCAGACCCCGGGGCTACTGAGAAATTATAGAATGGAATTATGTACACCATATACTATATACTATATTAAATTGAATATACACAAAATTGATGAAGTGACGCAAACCAAATATCTGGGCTAACTTTGGATCAAGACATAAACTGGAAAGCACATATTAATACCGTCTTCAAACAAATAAATAAGTTCGTATATGCACTTAAAAAAGTCAGAAATATAACAAACGTAAAAACGGCAATAACGTCCTACCATGCATACGTTGAATCTGTGCTCCGCTATGGCTTGATAATTTGGGGTAATAGGACAGATCAAAATAGAGCATTTATTGCGCAAAAAAAAATGCATTAGATCAATAAACGGGCTTCGACCTGACGAATCCTGTAGGTCGATATTTAAAAAACTTGGCTTGTTGCCGCTACCGTATCTCTACATATATGAAATATGTATATTTGTGAGGAAGCATAAGGAATTATTTAGCAATGCAGATGATTTATATCCTCGTAACCGACGAGACCCTCATAGGCTCGTACTGGATATCCTTCCGAGACTAGCTAAATATAATAAAAGTTGTATATCTATGTGTGTACGTATGTATAATAAGATACCGAACCGAACCCCTTCTCGGCGTGTCGATGGCAATCTATACATATACGTACGTCGTACAGTCAGCCCAGAATTTAGATTATTAAGGGGGAAGCGCTAAGGTAGCCCGCGAAAATCAAATTTTCTTACGTTTTTTGCAATTTGCTGGTCAGTATTAAGTTGTACGTCGATCAAAGTATGATTCGCAGCCATAACAAATATGTATTTACAGAATTATAATCATTAAAGTTATCAACACAACTCTCTAAGACCACGTAACTCCAAAGAATGCTGATTTCATGAAACAGTTATTCTTTGGAGTTACGTGGTCTTAGAGAGTTGTGTTGATGACTTTAATGATTATAATTCTGTAAATACATGTTTCTTACGGCCGCGATTCATATATTAATCAACGTACAACTTAATACTGACCAACAAATTCCAAAAAACCTAAAAAAATTGAATTTCGCGGGCTACCCTGGCGCTTTCGCCTTAAAGGATTTTTATTAAGCCTTGCATGTATGTATTTCGAAGAACGCTAGAAGTGTATAGAATTAATAACGGACTATTCTAAAATATTTATGACAGATGCATATTGTTAAAATGTACCTTGACATAGTAGAGACCGCAACATGCCCCAGAAACATTAGACAGACGCAGTTGGTTTTAGTCATAGTGTTTGTACCTATTTATTACTAGGTTAAAGGTTTACGAGATGTCTATTTCAAAGATGTTTGAAACTAGCCGTGATCGCGACTTCACCCGAGTGTAAAAACTTCTTTCGTAAGAGTAAAAGTGAATTCTCCCTTTGGTAGGTCAATATATGTTAATGTGAACCCTACCTTTCAAATAAAAAGTAAAATCATGAAAAATTGCAAATAGACTCCCAATATTTTTACCGACTGCGGCGAAGCCCAAAAGGTGGGTTATGTGTTTGACCTGTATGTATGTCCGTTTATTTGTTTCTTCGTAACTCCTTTAACGAATGAACGGATTTGAATAAATTATATGTCTTTAGATTTGTCTTGCTAGCGCGAGTGTCTCTGGCTACATTAAAATAAAAAACAAAGTAAAGTACTAGAGCTCGAATTTTTTTTTCTTATAATACCGTCGAGTGAGATATCAAAATGAAGGGTAGTAAAGGTGATTACAAAAATATATACAACTTATAATTGGTTAAAAGTAATTCGAAGTGGTAAATCGTAAAAAACACAAAATAAAAAGGTGATGATGATGATGGAGTGTGAGTTTCAGGTTCCATCCAAACTGGACGGAGGACGTGCGGGTTCCCGGAAGATGAAGATGGAGGGAGGCCTTTGCCCAGGAGCGGAACAGAGCATACTAAGAAAAAAAATGTGTGACTTTGAGAATCTAACTGAAACTGAAAGCTAGGTTGACTGGTAGAGAATGGAGAGTAAAAACGTGGACCGCGACGAGTAGGGTCGGGCAAACGGTGTGTATGACGAATTACAAGCATTAAGACCTCCTTTGTACCTTATTGTGTGCGAGAAGTTTAAATAAATAAAGCTTTTTTGCTAAATAAATTTTTTGCTAAAGCTAAATTTTGCTATATTGTGTGTAAAAGTCTTTCTTTAACATTGAAAATGAAAATGATATAAATTGATAGAAACCGGTAAAGCTATTACGTTAAAACTATTCTGACATGTGATGAAAAGAAACAATTCAGCGATTCCGTTTAGTTTGTTTGTGTTAGCTGAAAATACATGACTTGCGAACGAAAAAAGAGATGTTTTCTTTTTATTTTGAAAAGCACTATCAATTATTTTAAATAAATGTTTGATTTCCAGCCGGTTTCCACGATTCTATTCAAAATTTAGTTTCAATAAAGCGAGGATAGATACAAACTTCGTTGGTGCGTTTTTCTCAAGTCTCTCGGTACCTATTGTTTTCGACATATCGCACGTTGCGTTTTAATTAAATGCGCGCGCCGAAAAGGGTAAACTCCCTGGCAGCATCTTTGTTCCCAATTCATCCGATAATCCATTAGAGATTTAGAGATTAGCAGTGCGATTCTGTAACTATCTCACCGTGAAAACTTAGGTGAAGTGAGCGTGGAGTGAGCTGTCAATAGTGTCAATTCCTAGCAAAAACAAACTCACCTCACCTAAGTTTTCACGGTGAGATTTTTCAGAAACGACCGGCTGGTATGAAATAAAAAAACGTAAAAAAACAAATAATATTTAAAATTAACGTGGCAATGCTGCTAGCCTTTTAGGCACTGTTCAGTGTGGCAGAATCGACCGGCTGTTAGGCACAGTAATATAGGGATCTTCTGAATTCAGGATATTGCTAATGCATTGCTTCATGTTAAAAAGAATTGTCTGGTCAACTAAGTAAATAACGCAATGAATATTGTTGAACCGGGAAAACGAAAGCCGTTGGTACTGACAGTGTGCTTATGCAATGGCTCACCGGTCTTTAGAAAGGTAAATAGTGGACCCATTTATTAAAAAAAATGCGATAAATATTGGCAATGAGGGTTTTCTGAAATGACGTTCGCTAGGTGGCAGCACTGACGCGTCAGGTCCAGGCATCTGTCAAAGAGCCTATATTTTCTTTAGTCATGGCTGAATGATGAACGAATGAATGAATCGAATGATGAACGTCGTCATATATTTTGTATTGGAAGACCTCTTGTCACAGTGGTGCCAACTGGTGTCGTAAATTTTCACGAAAACCCTCATTGTGTTAGTAATCATATAAATATTATTGTGTAGTAGTTACATACACAAAGACACTTGCCAAGCATGCTGACTATGTTATTAGATAACCGAGTTTCTCACAGGATAGTTAATTGCAGCGGTCTTGCGGAACGACACATTTTGAGCAGCTGTTAATTGGGTGACGAATAATTAAAGACTGGTTTTAAGATGCTATAGGTATTTCAGACGCACATGATCTCTTTGAAGTCATCTTTGTTACAAATTACATATTTTTTAAAAGTTATTTTCATAACATTTACCACAATACTTAGGTACGACGCGACCTATTTACACTCACACTAGGCGACACCTTAAATAAATTTATACCTAAATAAAAGCGTACTGTTGAATTTTCAACGCTCAGCTCGGCGCTGAGAGCTGAAAATTCAACAGTGCAATAATATTTAGGCATAACATTTAAGTAGCCCTGTAATGCTTATAGCTTAATGTTCGGAAAACCGGCATTATTTATGATTCTCTTTGTTTATGTACAGACACCAGCACATCAAGCTACTACAATATGTCAAATTTCTTTAATAGATTTTCTACTTTATCGCTAAAGCATAAGGTTCAAAGTTGGTTGACAAAATTTGACAGTTTCGGGTAGCTTGATGTGCTGGCGTCTATACCATGAGAGTTAAGGCTCGTTTTACGTTATTTATATGAAAGCTGGATGCATTTGATTTTCATGACAGCTAGCGCAAGACCCGCGCAGTGTAGGGTGCCGTTTACATTAGTTGTAGCTCACTTGTTATTTGCAAAACATCAACAACTAAATACAAGAAACTAATCTCGCGGAAAATGTTGCAGAATAATAATAATAACCAATTTATTGATATACACAAGTTAGGAAACATACAAACAGTAACAATGATAGTTAAAAGAGTGCATAAGTAGAATTGTTGCTGTGGGCCCCAAACTATGCACAGCCTGTATCTTGGTGGCCTAATAGAGACAGAAAAGGCAGATTGTATTGACTGTTCAGCGTGACACAGCACAGTAAGACACAAGTAACAATTAATTATGAAAATAGGAATTCAAATCATTCAGAATTAAAAAATAAAATAATATTATCAAACAATAAAAAAAAATTAAAAAAATATAGGTAATGTTTTTTTTATTTTAAGACAGGAGCCGGGAAAGGTCTTGACTATTTGAGTGTCGTCCCCAGACGCCTCAGTACTGCAGCAGCGATTGACAAAGAGCTAGGTAAACTTTTCTGCATATATCTTTCGGGGCACTGGCACGTAGGGATTTAAATATATATTACGGAATTTTTTAGTGTTGAGGTATGTTCCTTAATAGACAAATTCTGGTCAATTGTGACTCCTAAATATTTAGTTGAATTGACTCTGCCTATATCATTACAGCAGCAATTTGTGGCATAACACCACTGTCACACTGTCACATTCACAACATCCACATCTTGTGAAATTTGATATGATTTACCAATGATATTTATAATTTGCTAAGGGGTAGATATTAGTTCTAGCGGGTTCCAGCGTTATTATGTTAACTATTTACTGTGCTAACTGTTAACTTAGCGTATGTTGTAACATCTATCAAGTTGTTAGATTAATTGATAATAGCTGCCGTACATGGAAAGCAAATAGAGTTTATATTGAAATAGATACCGTTAAGTTTCAGCCCTTCTGTAAATCCGATTTTCAATGCTAATCTCAATCGCAAATCGATGAAGATATGATTGGAGTAAGGGATAAAATTAGCTAATCTTGCTAGGATAGCCGCTTCCAGGCGGAATTGCTCATCCAGGTCCAAGGATCCAACCAAGCTTCCTAAAATGCTCTGAATCGTACATATTTCGTCAGAAGGTGTTCTAGAAGCACAGTTGTCACAACACCACTCCACTCTTGGGTCCAACGGCGACATCGGTAGCAGGATCCCCACACATTCCTTTTTGAAACATTTCAGCGCAGACAGTTTTGTTCCCATCTCTGTAGTATCTTTACACCGTTCACATTTGCACCAAAAATGTTTGGTTTTATAAAGTTGACATCTTCGTGCTGGAGTGCACAATAGAAGTCCTGTGTAGCACGTCAGTATCTCTTCTCCGACTTCAATGTCCCTTGTAGCGTACACAGCCATTGTATAGTCGTTATTGAACACATTTCTAGTATTTGGCACACAGCTGTGATTTAGGAATGCTGATAATGGAAACAGTCCTCGTAAAGGTATTTTTCTGTCGTGTGGGTTGTTGGCAATCCTGAAGGAGTTAATTTTAATTATAGAGTGGACGAATTTAATAAATGATTTCTGATCCTCTGGTATTTCATATTTCGTACATAATATGTCAAGCCCTTCGCATTTTGTTTCAATAGTGCAGCTTTGCAAGATAGATATCAGCGCCTTGTGTTCTTCCGATAAAAGTAGAAAACGCAAATAGATCTGCATTCGTGCCAGAACTCCTGAATACCTGTCGCTATCAGGCTTTATCTTCCAGTTGTTTATAATGAAGTTGCATTCTACTTCGTGATCTTGACATGTTTTGCATTCTTCGCAGCAGATCATCAGGGAACATCGTTCACACGCGTAGCAAGAATCACTGTTTCGGTAACAAACGGAGCAGTAAGTGTCACCGACACGGTCAGCGCGTGCTGCTACCACCAGCGGCTTGTTCTTAAAGATGAGGGTTCCTTTCTTGATTGTTTGAGATGCGAATAATCCTCTTCCACCGAGGTCGGATCGTTTGATGTTCCAGATGGGTTGTATAGGCTCTTCACAGTATGCCTTCAACAATGGTGTTTCGTCGGTGGCTGGATGCGCCATGTCGGGGCTGCAGTTGGAGAGGTAGTGCGCTGGAAGGCATGGCGTAGAGCAGCGCGCCGCGCTGACTGACGCTGCCAATCCACCGACTTCAATGTACATGACCCGCTATGAAAATAGCCACTGGAAATAATAAATCTCATCTGCTCCATGGAGCCAGCTCACGTGTCGAATCTGACGTAATGTACGTCGGTTTAGCGATTTATGTTTAGTTTACTATTGCACGTTGCGACCTAAAAGCCGAGTCAGAATGTTTAACTATAAATAAAAACCGTTCGCTTCGGTTGCCAGAGAACAATCACGGATTGTGTATTTGAAAGCTTTTAGTGTGCAGTTTGTTAATAAATAGTTCGTTCAGTGTCCCTAATTGCAGATAAAATAATGGTGTCATCAAAGGTAATAAACATCCTAAAACTGCTTACTGACGTGTGTGTTTATTGTTGAGTTGAGTTATTATTATCCAATTTTGTTTTTGGAAACTCCTAAGCTTTTATTTTTTATCGGGTGTAAAAAGAGACTTAATGAAGCCGAGAGTCACTTGTACACACGACAACACATCAAGCTATACATTTCCAGTTCTAGCTGACCTCGCATGTATAGGTTTTTCATACAACAAAACAAAAGAAATCAGCTTATACTGGTTATGTATAGTTTGATGTGTAGCTGTCTAGCTGTGCGTACTCTCCATCATTGTAACATTTTATTTTGTACTGGACCATACTTGGGAACCTTTTGCTTATGGAGATATTAAAAGTCAAAATTCCAACATTGTGTTAACTTGTAGCACAACTTTAAATACCCCCACGACCCCCTGTACCGTTGCATGCACCCATTAGTACAATGTTTTGCGTGCGTTACATTGCGCACTACTGCACATAGTCACACCAAAATAAAAGTCGTTTCCCAGCAATATATTTTATGCAATGTTACTTAGTTTTATGTACAGAATGCGTAGTTGACGGTTATGTGGAGGGTTTTTTTACAAGCTGTATCAATATAGTTTCCCAGTTCGGGAGGACTCCTAACTAAAGCACATTGTAAACCATTTCCTTAGTTGACAGATTGCGTGATTGCGTGAGCGATTTGACTAATGGGTGCGTCAGCTTTGTCTTTTCGTTCCCATGTCAGCGAAAAAAACTGTTTTAATAACAATTTTCAATAGCTGTGTTTTTTCGCAATACTTCCTTCAATTATGTGGGTCGATGTACTGTCTACACTTACGTATAATTACCGCTATACTTACACTGCTTTGCGTCAACAGTAACATATTCAAGACCAGGATGTTTACATATTGGCTGGCAGCGACCGGTTAATACTGACATGTGGTATTTAATAATCAGAGCGGTAGAGTTTACAATTGATTGGAAATCTTGGTGCAATTACACAATGGATGTTTATTTTCGAAGCTGGTGTAGAACGAAAATCATCTGCCTAGCCTTTTCCCAACTATGTTGGGGTCGGCTTCCAGTCTAACCGGATGCAGCTGAATACCAGTATTTTACATGGAGCGACTGCCTATCTGACCTCCAAAACCCAGTTACTGGGTAACACGATACCCCTTGGTAAGACTGGTTGTCAAATTTTCGGGCTTCTGACTATCCGTAACGACTGTCAAAGATCCACGAATGACAGCCGGGACCAACGGCTTAACGTGCTTTCCGAGGCACGGAGGGGTCTCGGTATGTAAAGATGGGTGATCAGGTTAACCTGATCGAGCGACCTGTGCGGCTGTTATTATTTAGCCACGGACCGCTCTGGTGTAGAACGGCAATATAACTTGGAAATTAGTATGTTTTGTATCTTCACAAGAGCGTATATGCCGGTTGCATTATACGCTGTAGCTACCAATTCTAACATTAACGATATTGTTTATGGTGTGAGGGTTGCCCCCTCTCCCCTGGTACCACTTCCATGAAAATGTAACGCACCGTTCTTGAGAAAAACAAATTATTGTAACCTAACCAAAAAACACTTTAAAGTGACTTAAAAGGCATAGGTAGTCGGCGACCCGCTTCGCGGGACACAATGGCTTAAAAAAAAATCACCACGAAGGGGATGGCCGGGTTTGAGTTCGTTTGCTACGCTCAACGAAAAATATGCATTACCTTTTAAAAAGAGTGGTAGCGTTCTAATCAGGGACCCAACCCCAGCTTTAACCCCTTTTACCCAACTCCTGCCAAACGATACTAGATCGAACCCCTCCCTTTTTTGCCACAAATCCCGGTTCCTAACGTTAACGTTGTCAAAATAGTAAATTATTCGAATGTCTGTATAAATTGTACCTATCTATGTACTTGGCAGTATTCTTGCCATGTGTAAATTGATGCAATAATTGGCTGCTACACGGAAAAAATATTTGTATAGCTTCTTTTGAGTCTACGATTTCAAGCATTTGAGACTTGTGTCTATGAATGCACTATGTGTTTATAGACATTGAAGTCATACTATAAAATCCTAGGACATCCATCTCAAATAAAAATAAGTCACAAGACTTTTTTGTTTTTAATTAAATAATAATATGAATTATAATGTTGAAAATCAAACTTGATGAAATAAATAATTTTTTATCAGGATTTATTTTAAGTTAGGTTGTTCTGTTATTGTACACCAGCACATCAAGGTAACCGAAACTGTAAAATTTTCCCAATCAACTTTGAACCTTATGCTTTAGCGATAAAGTTGAAAATCTATTAAAGAAATTTGACAGATTGTTGTAGCTTGATGTGCTAGCGTCTGTACATAAACAAAGAGAATCATAAATAATGCCGGTTTTCCGAACATTTAAGCTATAAGCATTACAGGGCTACTTAAATGTTATGCCTAAATATTATTGCACTGTTGGATTTTCAGCTCTCAGCGCCGAGCTGAGCGTTGAAAATTCAACAGTACGCTTTTATTTAGGTATAAATTTATTTAAGGTGCCGCCTAGTGTGAGTGTAAATGGGTCATACCTAAGTATTGTGATAAATACATTATTATGATTGATCATAATAATGTATTTATCACAATACTTAGGTACGCTAAGTGCACTTTTGGGACTTGTAGATAATCTTGAGATTATCTACAAGTCCCAAAAGTGCACTTATTACTGTTTCTCTACAAAACAAAGGTTGACATGGAGAAACTACAGCAATAAAGTGCGTCTCTGTACAATTATTTATGTGCCTAAAGAATTAGGTTATTCTAATAAATCATTTAAATGAGGAGTGGATAGTGTTTCAGCGTACTTGCACTCAGAAGCAGTATAGGCAGGATATTTTATTATAATACTCTCTAGAAAGATAGCGCGGGACGTAGTTATCACGTAATTGGTTGAATCCTTGTTATCCTACGGCTCTATTCTCATGCAACTGGCCATGGGAAACTGTCTGACTCGAATAAATTACTAAGCACATAATGTACGAACTCGTCTACCTGTAAGTAATAATACGTCGCTCTTTCTCTTCACAGTTTTCATGTCTAAGCGAAATGGGATAAAAAAAACGTATATTTTGAAACGCATTCGCAACCAACCTAAAATGATTCCAGATACAGACGCCAGCACATCAAGCTACTACAATCTGTCAATTTTCTTTAATAGATTTTCAACGTTATCGCTAAAATATAAGGTTCAAGGTTGGGAAAATTTGACAGTTTCGGGTAGCTTGATGTGCTGGCGTCTGTACATAACATTATACCTATGCATCGCGCTTCAGTCACGTAGTACTATTAGGTAATCGGTAGTTCAGCTTCCCGCTTTACAGGTAGATGCTGGTAGGCATGCGACGTCGGCCATGAATAGTATACAATGTCTGACGTGCAGTAGGAAGTGACGCATTCTAAAAGAGATTGCAATGTTACCTGTACTTGAGCGGAATATAATTATTGCAAAAATAAGTACCGCCAGCCTTTATCGACACAGTTGAAGGAACATTTGAGAGCTTCTGACGTCACTCACTCCCGATCAATGATTAGTTGCACGTTACCCATAAAATACAGGCTACAAAATATTTTCCAGTTCAGTTACGTTTTCATAGAAGTCTTAGTAAACACTTCAATGTCAAAACACGGTGTGTTTCAAAACATAGACGAGATAACGATAAAGTATCTTTGTAGCTGATTATTTGGATTGATCTTAACCTAAAAACGAATGGTTTACTCTTTTACTATTTTCTAAATCGAAATGTTATTGAAAAAAAAATTAAAAGATTTAAACATATTGTTAGTCAAAAACAAATTTTGGAACGGAGCTTACCGTGCCACCGATATCCTTCAACTTCGCCGAACGCCCATATTAAACGACACTGGAGGTCGATCACGATTTGATTCGTCTTTGGGACAAATTTCGTTATTCGATTAACTAAAAAACTTTCTAAATCTCGTACACTTTCAAAATTCAACGAGCCCATGAGACTCCCGAGGGCCCCCTGTATGGCACGAACGTTCTCGTCAGGAACTCGCATGTCACACTGCAAACATCGCCAAGTACTTGAACACTTCAATGGGTCTATAGGAAGTAGATATCCTGGACAATTTGTCGAGAAGCATTTCAGAGCACCGAGGAGCGTCCCTCGTTCAGTGGGATCGGAACAGCGTTCACATTTACACAAGAAATGTTTTGTTTTATACAGGTGAGTTCTACGAGCAGACGTTCCCCATAAGAGTCCAGAGTAACAAGAAACTATCTCAGTTCCCGCTCGTATAGGCTTCACAGCTTTTACTGTCATTTGAAGGTCACTGTTGAAGTAGTACCTCGTGTTTGGTACACAGCTGTGATTCATCAATCCTGACACAGGATACAATCCACGCATGCTCATTTCCTTTTTACCGTACGGAGTGGCAATTTGATATGCATTAGTGTCCAGAGCACAGCAGGCCAACAACAATAGATGCTCTTCTTCTTCTGGTATCTCGTAATATTGCTTCAAGTTTTGAATTTCCGTACCATGTTGAGGTAAGGTGTGTGCTTCCAGTGAAGCCAAGAATATCCTTTGGTCTTTGTTTAACATCAGAGCCCTTATTGGTGTTAATGCGCGAGACAGTACGTTGCCATCGACATCCTCAATGGGCGTGTTGATATTCCAACGAGAAATGATACCACAGTCGTTAAAATGAACGTTTGTATTCTGACACTGTCCTGAGCACAACAACAACAAACACTTTGAACACTTATAAAAAGTATCACTGTCTAGCTTGCCGCACACCGTACATCCTTGTTCGACGGCGGCGCCAGCTCGCGGGCCGTAGATGAGAGGCCGGTCGACGAACAGTACTTCTCCAGGCTGTATGTCTTCGGTGGCGACTAGTCCTCGGCCACTCAAGGACGATTTGGTTATAGTCCATTTACACGTATATTGTATGCCGTTGATATAGTCGCTCAGTCCGAGGTGTTCCTTCACCATTTGCGACAATTGCTCCAACGACAACATCCTGCCGCGACCCGTCCGATGACGGCACTGCACTGCGCGCTCAATGCGAATATACAAATCAGCGAGTTTGATAACAGCTAGGCAATGATCGGTTATAAGTATAACATAGCCAAAAACGTACGCGATCTTCTCCGCAATTAACCGAGTCCGATAGAAGTGTGCCGGCCGCGTGAACTACCTAGACGGACCTGACGTATTCCTCCCGGGCGTTGCCAATAACGTATAGATTATCAGGTAATTTACGAACAAGTTCTGTGCGTCGTTGCTCGACGTTCTCGTATCACACTATTCAGCGGTTACCTGAGCTCGTGCTACAACCGTGTGAAAGACGAGGACGTGTCATCTGGGAAGAATTCATATGTCTCTGATATAAATATAGGTCGGGTTGATTACTATTTTTAAGTCAGTGTAAAATGAAATATATTAACAGCTCAGTGCTCAGGTTAAATATATACAAAAACATCTGCGGCGGCTATTCATTACTTACCGGGAGATTTATCTACTACTAGCTGCGCCCCGCGGTTTTACCCGCGTAAATGTCGATCCCGTGGGAATATCGGGTTAAAAAGTAGCCTATATGTTAATCCAGGCTGTCAGCTTCCTCCATACAAAATTTTATCAAAATTGGTCTAGCGTTTGAGCGTGAAGAAGTAACAAACATATAATCACACACACACACACACTCACAAACTTTCGCCTTTATAATATTAGTGTGATAGATTAATTTAATTTGCCTGGTGAAAGACTACAGTTTAATTGGTTTCAAGATGCTTTACGTACATTTTGGTGGATATTTGTTTTCATAAATAAACTTCGAGCTACAATAGCTTTTCTATTTACACATATTGGTGACTGTACATAAACCTTCGTTGAAGAAACAGTAAAACAAACAACAACATTATATGTGTTTGTTAAAATTCTGTTGAAAACAGTGAAAACTGGAACTTTAGTTTAATAATTGAATAAATATGACTATTGACGCAATAATGTAGAATAATGTAATAGGCAGGTACGTAATTTTGATCGAAGGCAATATCTTTTGGGCTAATAACAAGTATATCATGTCATATCCCTATGTATTTTACTGTGTGTACATAAATTATAAAATAAATAAATATATACAACCCACAGTTCTTCAACTCGTTTCGTAATCCTAGTGATATATTTAGACCTTTTATTGTAGTAAGCAGTATATGAAGAAATTATGAAGACAAAATAGAAGATTACATAGCATCACAGAGAACATTACATAGCATCACGCCTATATTCTCCGAAGGGTATGGCAGAGGTGTAACTATAGTACACCCACATTTCGTCGACGAGTCTATTGCCATAAATCGGGCAAGATCCAGTCTACAGGCTGCTACTGAGAAATTCCAGATGGAAAAACCTAATAACACTTTGCCCGTCCCGGGAATTAAACCCAGGACCTCATGCTCAGCAGTAGCACTTGCGATCACTGTATGTACGGACGCCAGCACATCAACCTACCACAATCTGTCAGATTTCTTTAATAGATTTTCAACTTTATCGCTAAAGGATAAGGTTCAAAGTTGATTGGGAAAATTTGACAGTTTCGGGTAGGTTGATGTGCTGGCGTCTGTACCAACGAGGCAGTCAAAACATAAGATGGCCTAATTATATTGGGGTATAGCCGTATTGTTGGTGGGCGGATATGGGCATTTATTCAATTAGTAAATTATGACTCTTCAACGACTTATTCAGTACTAGCAGCGTCCCGCGGTTTCACCCGCATAAGTGTCCATCTCGTGGTAATATCAGGATAAAAACTATCCTATGTCCTTTCCCGGGACTCAAACTATCTCTACACCAAATTTCATCTAAATCGGTTCAGCGGTTTAAGCGTGAAGAGTTAACAGACAGACAGACAAGACACACTTTCACATTTAATGGATAATATATAATATTTCGGTCACGGTGGCAATCTCAACGGAGATTAGCCAGGTAATACGCAGGAGATACTATAGTGCACAAGTGTGTGCGCAAACACAGATGCACTCTCTGTTCTTTTACTCACATAGTCCGACGGTACGGCAATCCGACACGACCGGAGAGAGATCAGGCGCAGGGCCAACGAACACACGACAAAATATTAAACCGACACATTCCAAACTCGGGGCTGTTACTAAGAAATTCTTAATGGGAAACCCAATAACACTTTGCCCGGGAATCGAACCCAGAACCCCACGCTCAGCAGTCGCGCTTGCAACCACGAGACCAACGGGACTGACAAAATCAAAATACACTTTCAATTTTAGAGTTAATGGATTAAGGCGAACTTGTCACTTACAGGACTGCTTAGCACTTACAATAATTATGGTCAAAGCAATACATGTACTATAGCTAAATTAAATTGGAATAATTTAAGCATTGCATTTCCGTAAATTTACGAGTATGATCACATTGATCACAAATAATAAAGTTGATGAGAAGGTATAAAAATATTCTGTTAGAAACATGAACAGGCGACTTCCACGATCTTCGAGTACCTACTTCAGCTTGTTCACGGTAGCAGGACACACGGCACGTTCACGCCCTCGATGGCGCGCACAAAGTGGCGTCAGGGAATGTAACTAGATCCACTCCCTTTGTCGTAGCGAGTCCCTACGCGGTGGTTCGACAACCTGACCAGTCTCTGTAACCACTTCGACTACGTGGACGTTTATGTGTTTATGAAAAAATAATCTAAATGCCCAATAAACATCACTATCACCTCCCGAACATTTTCCGCGGTGCCTGACGCGCAGTGATTACAGCAAGTGGTTGTTCCTCAGATATGCAAACCTTGTTTGAGGATCTCGAAGATGAGTGTCCGTGGTATTATTTCGATGGTTCTTACAAACTGCTACTGGGAGCTTGCCTATTTGTGTTCGGTTAGTTTCTGATTAGTTCAATTGCCGTCCAAATCATTACTCTACACTTTAAGCAAGTCGCGAATCCATAAATTTCAAGAGAATTGTCTGTGTATTTGCATTATATTATGTTAATGTGGGTTATAATTCAATAGGTGTGTTCGGGGTGCTGCTCAACGGTTGGCTTTTTGCCACATTCATCCACAGTCACCTGCTCGTATTTAGGAGTCATATTCTGGTACTTAATCTGTGCACAGCGTCACTTGGTCGAAATCTCATCGGATTTCCATTTGCGGGATCATCGGCTGTAGCAAAAAGGTGAATGTTCTCCTTATGTTGTGTATTTTAAATAATATCCGAACGAAAATCCAATATCACTCAAAATTAATATTGTTTTAGATGGCTCTTTGGTCCTTCGTGCTGTCAACTATTTGCATTTTTGAATCAATTCTTTGGTGTCTTTCAAATGACTGCTTTATTTGTGGCAGTTTTGGAGCGATATTTATTAGCAAAGTACTACAGACGTGGTATGTATGCAAATTGAATATAATGTAGTGTGCTTTCTCACAGCTATTTTTATTGCAATTTATGTTTGATTATATTTCAGAAAGATCACTTTACACGAGATTCTATTGGTCCCTGGTTGGAATCAGTTGGTTTAATTCAGTTATATTCGCCACTCCTCCACTGTTTGGTTATGGAAAATATTCTTGTGACTCTACCGGAACATCTTGCACATTCCTCTGGCCGTCGGTATCTTCTGGAGCTAAACATATAGGATTTAGCATCCCTTATATCCTTGTATGTGGAGTCATACCGATCATTGCTATGTAAGTGGGCATTGTTTAAATATTATCTAGTATACATTGAAATATTATTTGAGATGAATTAACCAGGTTAGTATTATTGACAGATTCTACTATATGGGGAAGGCAGTTCGATTGGAAAGAATATTCTATAAAGGAGAACAACAAAAAGAACAAACGCGGCTGACGCAGGTAACAAATCATCCGCTATACATTCATTTCTTCCACTAATGATTTGATTCTGTTGTAGCTAGGTTTTTTTATAACGTTATCGATGTACAATAAAATAAATACCTACTCTTATAATGATTCAAGGAGTAAAATTACCATCAACTTCTCATCACGAGCCGTAGTTGGCAAGTAGATATATTCCAAAGAATTTGATTTCTGGGCCAACTGGAATTTCCATGACATTTCATGGAAATCTTTCCACGTGAATATGTAGAGAGGTTATAATTAGTGTATAACTTTTTTACGTAATCAAATTGATATAAATTCCAGAGTATTCACGCCGTATGTGTAGCCACGTTAGCACTTTGGATACCTGCCGTTATTTTGGTTGGTTGGCAGTGGCTGCCATTACTTACATACGGATACAGACCACATGTGCCTCCTGCTTTGGCGGTAATTGCACCAATTGCTTCTGAGGTAAGGATTGCTATCTTGTTAGAAAAGATGACTCAATGTTTGAAAAGATGATTATATTTCAATCTAAGGAGTTAGTTTACGATTAGACTTGAACATAATATTTTTTGCAGGCAGCAACAAGTGTTCCAGTATTATGTTTCATTGCCGGCGACGAGAGGCTGCGCGCTGCACTTCTTGGACGCATGCGTAGACATTATGCCTTGCTTCAACCAGAACGCGCCAAGCGGTACAACAGGGCTTAGCGGGATGAACGAGAGTCCTAGCATACTTCATGTCCTATTAGGGTACCGGAGGTATTGTCAAATGGCACCCTCCCGAGAAAAGATCAGCGAAAATCCATGATGCTGTAAAGGAATTGTGTACACATTTGAAATGTATATCCCTACGCTTATAATAAAAGTTTAAGTTCCAGAGACACGATCTACCTGTGTTTAAAACTTTTAGCTGCGTTGTCGTTTGCCCAGTAGGTACCTACCTACATTCACGCACTATTCTTCAAAGTACTTCTGGTAAAACAATAGGTGAGGCAGAGCATGAAGTAACTGGTTTAAGACCCAAGGCGCAACTTGAGATTGGGGTTTTACACACTGCACACATCAGGCTCTTAACTAGTCTTGCCATACGTCGTCTAGACTCGTATAGTGCATAACATTGACTTCTTTTACCAGCATTGTAAATCTGGAGACATCAGAAATCTAAAAAAAATCTGTAGGTACTACAAGATCTTTGATATACGCCAGTGTTTAAAGATGACATTGGTAAGATATAGTGACAACCATGCAGAAATTTGTGTTTGGAAAGAAGTATTTGGTAGTGACGAGAAAATCGTTTTGCAACAAGGCTTTTTTGTCACAGGTAATTAACTCGTTACTTTATTGATTGCAGTCAATCGCTTCAGTGTCCTCATTTCAACTTTGATTTGTTATATGATCCATTTGTACTTAATCTTGCAGGCATATTGTCAGTCATATTCAGTTTTTGGTTAAGCGTAACTCTCCTGTTTACAAACCTTCGATTTGATGAGAGCTATCGTAACCTGGCTAATTTTACCATGGTAGCCTGTATCAGACGTATTGTGCCGACGTTTTTGCACCTGCCGCTTGTCAAATACATGGAAACGTGAGTTGGAAGGGAGCATTTTATTTGCATTTGAATACCTTTTGTTTATTAATTTGGTCATTATCATACATTTAGATCGTGAAGGTTATTGAAGGTTATTGTGCAGTAAAAATGCTAATAAGTTCGTAGGTGATTAATTGTCTTTACATATTCTCTACGCCTTGGTTAAATCATAATGCAACATAGCTTCTTATGCTTTTTTCTTTTGTTTACAAAGTGTTAATCTTCTGATGTTTACAATAACTTATTTTTATCCTTTATATTTTCATCATTAAAGTATATTTAATCTGGATTGTATTTCTTTGTTAATGTTATTGGCTGTAAGTGTACTGACCTTTCAGTTTGTATGGATTTGAAACATTCTCTTGTGAACTTTTTGCTTTCTTGGAGACATTTCTGGCAGTGTTCGAGGTCGAATGCTTAACTCACGTTTGTATTGAAAGATATGTTGTTGCAAAATACATTACTAATGGTAAGTGTTTCATTATTAAATGCTGTTGTATTTTACTACTTACTTTACTAATTTATACTTGCTTCATATTTTTCAAGGTTGGCAGATACAAAAGAACCACTACTATTTGTATGTTTGTCTGTGTGTGTTCTTTTCTTGCCTCTACTCTATTCCGGCACTGTTCGGAGTGGGAAAGTATGGATTTGATTTCCAATGTACGTCGTGCACTTACGACATGGTGTTACCAGAGACTTGGCAGAGGAACTTCATCGTAGCTATTTTTATTCTTCGAAGCGTTAAGCCTACCATCGTCATGTAAGTATTGGATGTTGATTGTTGTTTGATGTTGTTGTTGTTAGTTTGATTGTTGTTGTTTATCAAAAGCATATTATGATCAAATCTTATAGTATACCAAAGTAGGTCAACAACATATCCATCCTTAATCAAACCAATTTGCGTTTGTATAAAGTTGACTGGAGTACACTAACTAAACTAAATTAGTGAGGGTTAACTTGTAATGCAAATTAGTTATGTCAATTAAATAGCGATCCGCATTGGGAGAAGACAGCTTCGATTTATAGTGGCACGCAATTAGTGCAGTCTACCTAGTTAACACTGACAGGAGCTATTAACAACGATACAATTTTAATTGTTCTCATTCGAAGATGACCCAATTTCTGTAACCAAAGAAAAATTATTAAACACCATACAAGATTTGTTAGAAAATTATTCATGGATATCGGGGCATGGGCTTTCCAAAGAACAAATAGGTACGGCTTTTTGTATTTAAGACCGGGTAAAATTAAATTAGCTGGCGAAACTTCGCAGAAAAATATATTAATTTGATGATTTTTTTGTGGAGTCATCGACCGCCTGTTAGTGTATTCACTTGAAACATCAGTTAAAAAAAATCTGTTTCTTTTTATTGTTTAACCTTCACAGACGTGATTGGTATCCGATATCTAAACACGATAAAACATATTTTCTTAATTCATACTTCAAGTAACAAAACTACCAGCGGTCGATGACCCCTAAAACATCAAATCTTTTTATTTTAGCGTGATTAGATATCGATACCTATCACGTCTGTGGAGTTTAGCTAGCTAATTTAATTTAACCCTGTGTATGCATGAAGTTAGTTATTTGATTGATTACCAAGTGTAATAATATATTTTATAACTGTTAAGTACTATATTGTAGGCAAATATAAATAAAAATAAATTAACTGAAAAATTTGAAGAACATAAATCTATGCTTCTATTAAAAGCTAAATAGGTATTTGTTTCAGGACGATAATGCTCATATGGGCTCGTATGTTGGAGAGAAAATTGCCGTGCTCTATGAGGAACCAAAATTTAACTCGGGTGAGTTTAAAAGAAAATGAAAGAATGTAGATTGTTTAATAGCTGTAACTTACTGTAAAGCATGTTGCAACAACAACAACAATTTATGATCAGGTGTGAAATAAAAAAAACGTAATAAAACAAATTACATTTAAAATCAACGTGGCAATGCTGCCAGCCTTTTAGGCACTGGTTCCTGTTGACAGCGATGCGGACGACTTTTTTGATGCAATATGATGCTTTTCCTTATTTTTTCATATACATGTACATTTATTTTAAATGTTAGCTTATATTACGTAAATATTATCATGATATGAATAAATTTTTACAAGGTGTAAAGTGATATGGTTTTTCATTATTCCAGAGTGTAACAGTTATAACGGCGGTGAACCTGCTGTGCTGGACACCTATAGCACTGATCAGAGGAAGCGTGGTGATGTCACACTTGATGTATGTGGACGTACTGTCTCTACCTTCAGGAGCTTACACTATGTGGGCCATGTGGATCCATTGGGTGAGTTAAACGGTTGTTCTTTTACGGTGTCACTCTATACCAATAATTAAGCTAAAGGGTTTGTTTGCGTTTTTGTTTCTTTGGACGCGCTAATCTCTGGAACTACCAGTCGAATTTGTGAAGTTCTTTAAACATCACGCTATGACCCTTAGGAGCTGAGCAAAAAGAAATAAAAGTTAGAAAGGGTGATGCGATGCGACAGGTTGGTTCGGGGGAACAAGGCGAGGCTTGTGCATGATAAAATGTTAAGACAGCCACACGTTGGAACTCGTCTCCATACGTAAGTGTCATAACGTAGCGATGCGTTTATGTTCAAAGGATGGACAGACCGTCTGTGCGGTTAGTGGAAGTCGGTTCGTCCAAGTGCGGTTGAAATCAGTGCTCTGAGTGGAATACTTCTTTTTGTCAGATAATAACAACGTTACCGTTCTAATATTTTGTCCCTAATGCCTGTTGATAGCCGTTATTGGTTGGTTGCTCTTGTCTTGCAGTATATTGGCTAGAATGTCCCTGCCTTCTTCTTCTCTTCATATCGGCATGAACTTCATGAACTATGGCCGTGGTTTGCCTAGAGTGCGTTGAATTTACATTAGAAAGGTATCAGGGTGACTTCAGAAGGATTTGTGATTGCATCCTAGTAATGACACTTCAGTCAATTACGAACTGAAAAAAGAACATGGCATCAGCCGGTCGTTTCTGTAAAAATCTCACCGTGAAAACTTAGGTGAAGTGAGTGCGTTTTTGCTAGGAATTGACACTATTGGCAGCTCACTCCACGCTCACTTCATCTAAGTTTTCACGGTGAGATTTTTACAGAATAGCATCGCTGTATCGTAACAGACGCTATAATTACGAACTCGAGTAACCCACGCCTAGTTAATGATGTATCAAATAGTAAGTGCGTACTTCTTGAATGTTGTGCAAGCTTTTATGAAGAGTGACGTTATTGCGAAACGGTGCAGTGGCCAGAACTCATCAGACGCCAATTGAGACGTGACTCACGGCTTACGGTGCGAACAAGGTGGCGTCTGCCAACCCAAATAAATCGCTATCATTCTATTAAACGCTTTGATCGTAAAAATGATAAATCTATAGGTATGTGAATACGTTTAATGATACTTAATCTGACATCAGTATTTTTTAATGTGTCTGTCTGAGCAACGTTCTCTTGTAGAGAACCACGAAGTAAATTAGAGACGCTGTTTCATTTTTATACAGCTGTTTCATGACTATCTAATTTACTTTTTAAAGTTGATAATTATTGTCTTTGATAATTACAAACTCATAGCGTGCTTCCAGACTGGGGCGCGGTGCGGGCGCGGGCGCGGGAGGGTGCGGGAACGCGCGCGGGTTTCCTGTCCGCACTGGAGCGCGGCTGCCTTCTGCGTGTTGTCGTGTCCAGTGCAGTGTGACAATAGTATATTTCATTACAAGTGCGGAAAGGTTGTCATTGCAAAGAGTTCCGACAAATGTCTACCCGAGCCGAGGCGCAGCCGAAGGCGAGGGTTGACAGTCGGAACAAGTTGCAATGACGGTTTCGCACGTGTACTGAACGACTATTTTTAATACAGTTGCGAAAAAATGAAGCAATTTAATAAAATAATAAAAACACAATAAACTCAACTAACTAATGGCGCCAACCGTAAAATATAAGCAGAGATTTTTTTTCTTCACCCATTCTGGTAGGCAAAGGGAACTATGCCCATACAGCCAAGTCTTCAGTAGATTTTTTTTTATTGATATGAAATGAAAATTATTTTCAAGCAAATCATTAAATCTGATATTGAAACAAATTAGTACCTAGCTTCTTTTTAGAAATATACGTATTTGCATGAATCATAAAAACTTCTATGAATTTTTTTAGTAAAAACTTCATGGTTGGTTTTTCTTTTTAATAGACATTATTTTGACAGTTGGGAAAGAGAACGCACGAGTTCGGGAAAGGTAAAAAAAAAGCACGAGTATGTAATAGCCCACATCCCGAACGCTATACGTCCCTGCAATACGCCACTTTTTGAGCAACTGTATTAAAAAAATATTAAAATACTGAATCTGGTCACACTGGTCCAGTGTTTGCCCGCGCGCTGCCCATTCCGAGCAACCCGCGCCGCTCACCGCGCCCGGCGTGCCCACTATGGACACTTCAATGGAAGTTCATATGTTTGAGTTCGCCGTGCCGCGCCCGCGCCCCAGTGTGGCCAAGCGCATATCGTCGACCGTAATCTAACTTGGCGTAAGGGACAAATTGCTACTTTTCAGGAGAGCCAAAAAACTTTTTTTTTTTTGGAAATGTGATCATAACTTTTTTATTTTCTAGGGTATATTGAAGTGGTTTATGTGGTTCTGCCTAACTTTTTGGCCTCTATAACTTGATAGAATCTACTTGCCCATTAAGGCATTAGTTACAAAGATAGCATGTCCCTTACGTCCAAAAAATTAAAATAAATGTCATTAAGCCATAACTTTTTTTTTGCACATGAGTTTCAACTGACGTAAGTCTATTAACATTGTTAAATACAATCCAAATGGCGTAAGTGTTTTATCAGGTAATTAAAGTTTTATTATTAGTAAATAATATATAGACAAACAAAGGGTAATGAAGTAAAATATAAAAATACCAAAGTGAACTTATTAATATTATAATATTTTTAAACTCAAAATTAACTCTTTGAATCAATACAAACATGAACACTTCCATAACTTTAATTTTAACCAAAATTATTATGATTATTTAACCTTTTTTTATTATTAATTATTTATATTTACTTTTTATAATACATTTTTGCTTTTAAAAAATGTTGTTTCAGTTTAGCCATAATTTTTCAATAACTATTAACATTACTCAAATAAGTAAACTAAACTAAATAATTAAAAATCTATTCAACTTCATCATGAGTGCTTTCATCATTGTCACTCTGCACTTTGTAATAACTTGTCTTCAGTTGCTTTAGAATATTATGGAAGTTTTAAATATTCATGGTGATAACATTTTGGAATAGTCAACATACAACAACAATCAACACACAGCTTTTTTAGATCATTATACTTTTTCAAAGATACTGGAAGTCTGTGTTGATAAAGTTGATTAAATGAAACCATATTGATTCCACTAGGCTTGCTTCTATATTACTTGCTTTTTCTTTACCTACACTCTTTTTTTCTCATTTCCCTTTTCCTTTTCCCTTACCAATTAATGTATTTTTTTAATCAAATAAAATCTCAGTCGCATTAGCAGTTTCAATCATACTATATTTTACTTCAATTTTCTCAATGTTCTTCTTTTTAAAAGTGACTATTCTTAAATCTCTTAGTCTTAAGTTTTTGTCTTTAAGAGTAGGTTTGGTAAAAGTCTCAGCTGTGAGCTGCTTCAAAATTTAAGAATTCACTGTGATCCATTTCATGTGCATTATAAGGTCCAGGCCTTTTCCTGGAACTCTCTATGAAAGATGGCCATTCTGCACAGCTTTCTCAATAGTGACATGCATTGAGTCTACTGGCATATATGTATGACCAGGTAAAAGGTAATTAATTTGTATGATTTCCAAATTTACGGATGTTTTAAAAAATTACGAAACATTTCAAGAATTGTTTTGTTTTTGTTTTGGCCAGTGCAGGAATCACAGTAGTTTAATAACTTGCAATACCCTCCTTTATCGACCTCTTGTAAATATTTATAGAGACAAGTGCCTATCTCATTACTCCCACGTTTGCCATCACTTTCACCTCAAATATATATTTTTTGACGTAATAGACAGTTAATACAAACTGTGTACTTTACGCTAATGTGATAAGTTATTACCAATACATACGTCAATCGCATTTTTACTTTTGTCCGATACATCATGTTTTTGTTTAAAAAATGATTTAGGAACGTCATTTTTCTGTGGCGTATCGGACATTTTTTTCAAGCTACAGCGATGTTATATATACCATTCGAAAGAGCGCAAAAATCTGTATCGGACTGCATTCAAAACTCATTTTGAGCAAAATGTCCCTTACGCCAAGTTAGATTACAGCCGACGATATGAAAGAGCTTATCAAAGGAATGTAGATTAAAAATCCACTAGGTACCTAGTAATTTTATTGCTTCTTTCAGATGTTGAAGCGACTGGATTGTAGGCATGTAATGTACTTACCTACTCATTCAAAATGCTATAATCAGATTCTCTGTTTTTTCAGAGGAGTATAGAGCTAATTTTCAGCAATAAATATTACTGGCTATGGTGATTAGGATCCTATTTAATAAAACCGACAGGCGACAATCAAACAATCTGACTATTTTTTATAGTTTACAGCTTTATTAAACAGCACCTGTCGTGAAAATGTGACAATTAAAACATGTAATTTTTTGACATTAGGTCGCATTGTCAGTATAATGTAATTTCCTTCAACCTTGGCAGAGGCATCGATAAAAAGATGGAGCCATTACTATAAAATTGGAATTGGAATTGGAAAGCAGTTTTCAGTTCAAACTGTTTATTTACTTACTTTTTATAGTAATTTAATTAAACTTTACTTACATTTTATTCCAGGTTGCGCCTGCGCTGTCAGCTATAGCACTGTTCCTCGTCGACGATCGCGTGCGCGGAAAGATGTTCAATTTATGCACCATTACGGGACATGAAGCCGAAAATGATGACAAGAAAGACTAACTGATAATACATTATTGTAGTTACTTGTTTTGATAGCTTTTGTTATGACACACACACCTAAGTATTTAGTGTCGGTTTTTGAATATCTACACAAATCTAAACTTGAATACCAATGCTACATGTTTTCAATGATTAAAGTACGATATTTTTGACAATTTTGTCTAGTTAATGTATTCCCCTACGGCAAGGCCTCTTTATTATAGACTAGCTGCGTCCCGCGGTTTCACCCGCGTAAATGTAGATCCCGTGGGAATATCGGGTTAAAAGTAGCCTATATGTTAATCCAGGATGTCAGCTCCCACCACATTTTTTTTAAATCAAAATTGGTGCAGCCGTTTGAGCGTGAAAAAGTAACAAACATATAAACACACACACACACACACTCACAAACTTTCGCCTTTATAATATTAGTGTGATATCTTCTTGATAGAAATTGCCATTAACATCTTTTTCCTAAATGATACAACTTATCTTACTCAGAAATATTTGGACTTTTCAATTACGAACCTTTTTGTGAGACAACTCTATGACGACATTATTCATTTTAAATCGTATACACACCATGGCACATTTACCGCATAGAAATTAATGAAGGTCTGACTGTGAAGGTCTTATTGCATGTGTGACTATTGTAGCAATGATATGCCTTTGTATATATTATTTGTACTTATAATTTCCTTGATAACTTACTAATAGCAGTTATTTATATGCATATAACTAACTAACAGGAACTATTTTACTAACAGGAAGTTCAGGATTTCAATATAAAAGACAGACGGTTTAAATATATTATAATTTTAGATATTTATGTATAGTATACATAATAGTAACATTAAATAATGTATGAAACCGTATTAAATACGATTACAAGATTGCCAACAATATAATACAAAGAGAAAAAGATTTGTACGAAGAATATCAGCGCAGTCCAGTGACATAGTATGATACATTGTATGGTTACCTAATTCAGTCGAAATGTACATTACATGTATATTTTAGTGAAGGAAAAAACTGAATTCAACCCAAATCCTAATCAACAAATTATACTTCTGAACACAACGTGGAAAAATATTCATACTTAAAAGGAAACAACAGTAGCCCTATCAAGAAAATGTAATAGCCGCCTTATCATGTTGTTGATTAATTATTTCTAAATTTGCAAAAAAGCACGATTTGCCTTTACTAGGTACTTTAGATGACAACACATTCTACCCACGATTGGTCCGCAGTAAGGCCATACATTATGGAGTAAAGTTACACGTACACACTACAGCACGACTAGTCGACACTTCCTAGATACTTATTTATTTCAATTTATCCATTGACAGTGTCAAATAACAGCCAAGATAAATTTTACATATCGCACTTCACGAAAATTAGGACTACGATGTACTTTTTTTTACAGTAATCCTATTAATATAATAAGTAATTGTATTATGTACATATATATATTTGTTAAACACCTTACTACTTAAAACTACTTAAATCGATCGGTTGCATTTCATAGGAAAAGTAGATATTATAGCGGCACTTCATATAATCTAAGTTTTAAATTAATCAAATGGATATATAGATGAAAGCATAGATTTATATTGCACCTTTTTTCTTATCACTAACTACTGACACATCTCACACACACACACAACACGTTCTCTGGAATGGGTTCGATGGTCTTCACCGAAACGTTCGTCGCATTCATCCGTCGTATCGATATTTACAAATTCACAATCTTCTTCATCATTTACATAATAATTATTTTCCTCATCTATTATTGTAGTTTTGTATACCCTGTTGCTGTAGGAGTCGGAGCTGGAGGCGCTGCGCGTGGAGGGGCTGCACAGCACGATGAGCGGGCACGCGCGCTCCCCCCCGCCCCCCGCCGCGTCCTGCTATATCTGCTCCAGTGCTGTACTCTCCTCCCACCGCCTCTGCTGTCGCCTCTCGATTACGGGGATGAAGAACAGAATCAACCCACTCAGCGATATCGCACCGCCTGCCACGTAGAAGCCCGGCGCATACGAATGGAGCGTGTCATACAACCATCCTGCACGATAAAATATTAATTAATTTATTTAAAGCGATGAATTTATTAGCTATGCCTCATGTACACCACAGATAGTTTACCTGCAAATGGTGGTCCTATTAGGGAAGCAATTCCTTGGAATAGTAGGAGGAGACCAAATGCGTTTGTGAGCTTTTCGATTCCAAGTAGATCCACGAGAACGACTGAAGTTAGTCCTACATATGCACCGATGCAAAAGCCGAATGTGGTAGCATATAAAGCGAGACCCCAGAACTCCCAGCAGGCCATGGCCATTGCCGTACCTGAAAACAATATGTTGTTTAATCATTTGAATACTATGAAATCCTTGGTTATTAAAGTATATCAATTCGATATACATACCAATGCCCGCGATTGTAAGGCACACATTATAAGCCAGCAAGCGATTTACCCACGGCTTATCACTTATGTAACCAAGAATTATTCTCCCCACCAAGTTTGATCCCCCAATTATGGAAATAAGGTATGGTGGATTCTCAATTCCTAGCGATTCGCTCATTGGCACAGTGTAAACATACGGTATATAAAAACCAATACTAGTTAAAAAGTTTGATGCAGCGAACAAAATGAAAATAGGGTCCACGAGGAGTGTCATATCGAGCATCTCTCCGAGCGCTGCTTTGAATTCTGTTGAGCAAGGCAACCAGCCACATTTCACTTCTGGTTCTTCTTTCGTGCTGACAGTGGTGGTGAATACTCTTTCAGGTGACGTCGATCTGAATCTGGCTAGACTTGTCATACTGCCTTGATACAAAACGTCCGGCCTTTGCATGATCCCACTGCCATGCCGCGAGTGAGATGTCTTTTGTTCATGAGGTTTGTTTAAGGCAGGCTGGGACAGGGTCAGTCTTGCAACATCGTTATCATCAACTTTTCCGTTAGCTCTGAGGACGTGTTCTGTACTCTGAGATCTTTTTAATGGAGACTTATTTTGTTTCGGCAGCATTGGTTCTGTGACTGGTGTTTGCCGGATTTCAGGAACGGGTTTAAATATAAGGCCCAATGGCACACAGTTCAGTATTAAGGCACCGATGATAGCCATAGCACCGCGCCAACCATAGTTTTCTATTAACATTGATGTGATTGGTGCAAACAAGAATGTTCCAAGTCCTGATCCACATACTGCTATACCTGAAAAGAGAAATATCAAACTTAATACTGTTATTTCTGAATGCAAATCAGTTCATATATTTTTTTTAAGTATACCAAACAATATTTACCCGTGGCAAGACTTCTGTAGCGTTCGAACCATACAGTGACGCTCACGATGGCGGGGAGGTAGATGAGGCCGAAGCCAAAGCCGGTGCCGATGCCGATGGTAACGATGAGCGTGATCACGTTGTTGGCGAAGGCCGAGAGGACCACGCAGACCGACGCAAGCAGCGCGCCGGCCACCGTCACCGCGCGGCATCCCCAGCGGTTCACGAACGAACTCGATATTGGACCTGAAATCAAAAGGTTATTGCCATGTAACCGACTCTACTGAATTATTGAAATTACCTACTTTAATACCTGAGTTAAACAATATTAATGAGTTTTGTTCAGGAATTAGGGAATTAAATTAATTGCTTTAGGATGAATAATAATTTAGAAACTCAGTTGCTTGTCTATAACGAATAGTATTAGCCTAGATATGTCTTTGAATAAACGTAGCATTTGGTATCATGCTGTTTTGTTATCTCGCACATGCTGCAAAGGACCAGAGTTCAATACTCAATCATTTATTGAATTCCACAATGTATATGCTTAGGTGGTATATAAAATTTGTTGTATCAATCGTGGATCCTGTCGGGCACAGCACAACAAAATATTCGAAATATATCAGCTAGATGAATAATTGCAAAATGATTTATCTGTTTTAAAATTTATTATAATGTTTCATTGGAATGCAAATGTTCCCCTGACTGAATGATAATTTGAGATTTACAAACCTTTACTAATTCCTTTACATAATGATACAATTTCGGATTCGACACTACATCATTTGGGTCGGGTACGGTTGGGTTCCAACACATAAGTACTCCGTTGATGGCATCATTATTTCGGCCGAGATTAATGTTCAAAGCCAGAATTGCGTTGTATTAAATTGATTACTTACCCGAACTAAGTGTGACGCCTACGAGGATAGACACGATCCACGCGGTCTTGCCTTTGCCCTCATCGAAGTAGGTCAGGAACTCTGCATAGAACACGCCGAACGAATAGGTCATGCCATCGGCTGAAAAGAAAAACATTCACGTGGTTATAGACTCGTGAAGCAAGACGGAAAGGTTGAAATAACAGATCGAAAATTAAAAATAGTTCTCGTAGTCAGAAATACTTCTGGAGAGCATTGATATATACGTAGATAACGGCAGTAGAGACGGAAATGCTGCGCTATTAACTCGATATATTATTAAGTCTTCGACAGTACCTACACCGTATGCCTAAAGGCTACATGACCTATTAAGAAAATAGTCGTAGTGCACTTTGCATTTCAGCGTTAATTAATTTATCACACTTTAAAAAAAAGTAGGTTTTAACTACACTCTAAAAAATTGAAGCCAACTAAGAGAGATTTTTTCTTAGTTGGCGTTAAATTGAATAAAACTACCATGATATTAGGCAACTCAACGATAGCTGATTAGTTACAACAGCAAGTTCATTTGTGATTGAACGAACAATGTAGGTATGTTTATTAATTCTAACATGTATAATTGTTGATTGCATCACAATTTTCTTCTTTGTATGACTTAATCATTTTTATTTAGTTAACTTAGACAAATACGTCTGTTGAATCAATTCAGAATAAAATAGTAAAAGCAATCAAATCACATAATAGTTTCGATAAGTTTTATTTATAAAATTAACAAACATGTCTTAGTTGATCTAACTAAGATCTGATAATTACATCAACTAAAATTTAATGTTAGATTCTACTAAAACTAAAACGTTGTATCGACTTTCATATTTGTTGAATTAATAATTCGATTGATCGATTTATTCAAGAGATTCGCCCTTCCCTATTCCTCTCTACCGGCTACCCCACCCCGCACACCACCCGCAAGTTCCTAGTTGAATCTACGAAGATGAATTTGTTGCAATGACCAAGTCCTTAGTTATAGTAGTCATTTTCATATTTATATATTGACCAAGATTATAGATGAATCTATTAAGTTGAATTCGGCTTATTGATCATTTTCATGTTTACTTTGACTAAGGTACTAATTGTTCTAGTTAAGAAGCAGATAGTAAGAGCAATAAAAATCACCTTATTTGAATTATCTAACGTCTTGTTAGGCTCGTATGGAATCAAGATGATTGATTGCAATAATCACAATCTTGTTAGGAGCAACCATTTTTTTTTTAGAGTGTAGAGTACTAATTTGAGTGGCCGAAGCTCACAATTATAGACTCCATAGCCACCCACTCTGTCAACGACCATTTATCGTCCGAGTGTGGACAATAACGTCACAGTTTTACTACAAAGTAGGTTAACATGATAGGCATATGCAGGTACAACATCGATGAAGAATGGAAACGGGAGAATACGACCACTACTAAACAAAGGCACGCGCTGACAATGGGACGAGAGTCGACGTCAAAGAGGCTTCCTTTCGCATCCAATGACACGAGAGAAAAAAATCTTTACGGCGATAAGAGAAATTAAAGAACTGGCGTGTGGGCTCGCTTCAGGAATAGCGAGGTAGCTGCTGAGATGAAAAATTTATGTAATAAGTTGTTAGTACTGCTATTCTAATTTCTTTGAGCTATGAAATTGTTGTCTCTGTCCGAGTATCGCCGTACATTATAAATACACACAGCACTCTCAGAAAAATGAACAAAGAAACAGGATTTAGCAAAGGCGATTTATACTAAAACCTGTAGCTAGTTATGTCTCCGTACAGTTTAAGAAGTATCAAACGAAATTCTGTTTCTGCTGTCATCATTAAGATATAAAATTAGCACCAAAAAGATGGCATAAAAATAAATATGTTTAAAGTAGAAGCTAATGAATTTGTAATTAAAAGGTTTTCAGATGGAACCGTGTGACAACTTAAACAATAGAGATTCATAGAAAATTTAATGTAGCGAAAAATGAGATTGCTAGCTTCTCTTGTGTGCGGAAAAGCCGTGGAAAACGTCGCGAAAACATCTCCGGAGCTACGATATTTATACATTATTGGCTTAACTTCGTAAAGAACTTAGCCGCCTTTTAAGAGTGTCAATTATTCTTAACTAGCTGACCGACAAACGTTGTCCTGTCCTTTCAGTAATTAATGCAAAACTCCCATAGAATATGCTCCAACTTTCCTCGGCATCCATAACAATTTTTTTTTCTGTAAAAACCTCATTCGGACTATTAATAACATTTTAAAACAAAAAATAGCCAAATCGGTCCAGCCGTTATTCAAGTGATGCGCTTACAAACGAACGCATTTTATTTTTATTATATAGATTTAGTCGTTTATGTAAAAGATATACAATAAATTTATAATAAAAATATCTTTTAAATTGACTATCCTTAGATGGTTCGACCGCGAGGTGGGTTTTGTTATCACAACCTACAAATTTTATGTTACCACAACTTTAAGAGTAATTTATCTAGAGTGTTATGCAAAATACGACGTCGCGTGTTGTCGTTGGTATTTTGCTGTGTATAAATAGAAGCCGATCGCAAAAAGTATTTTATTAGTGTGCTAAATTTAAAGCGCGAGTATCAGCTGTTCGTGTTTTTGCTGTTATTGCAAGAAAAGACTGAGGAAAATAAGTTTTCATGTTACTCATTATACGCTCAACGTTGGCAGTTTGAATTTCCAGACAAAATATTCAAGTAGATCCTTCATGCCAGAGTTTAATTAAAATAGCAATACGTTTGATGTTAGTTGAATCGAAAGACCACAAAAATAAAATTAAATTAGCAGATTTAATTAAAAAATAATTGCTCGGCTCAGTGGAATAATTTTTAGGTGACTGAATTCCTTTTATTATCATTACATAAAATATGATAGTTTACGCTAAAAATGTTGAGAAATATACGAAATATATTTTTTTGAGCTCTGTTTTACAATTGTTTTATGATGATACTATTTTATTTTATCTATTTAAAATATTTTGGAATAAGTTTTTCTTTGAACATTTGACAAAACAAAAAAGAAAAATCTGGCTGTAATACTCGTATGTCCATACCAATACGCCTAACTGTGTGACAACAACTGCGCGTTTTACGGTGTCCTACGTTTGGGCAGCGCCTTAAAGTAGCTAAAGCTTTGTAATAAAGAGGCATTGGCGAAGTTTGGAGAGTTTTCCAATAACAACAACACAAACCAACATAACATTAAGACCTTGTAACAGGATGTAACTTTGTTGTGACTTTGATTAACTTGTGAGCTAATCCGGGCCTCATTCTTTCATAATCTTCACGTATTAGAGTTTATCCTCAAGCTTTCACATCGAATCATGATGCTGTCAGTACACCTTCGGGGACTTGAAATTAGGTGTTAGTGTAATAAATCTTACGGTAACTTGAGTGATGTATATTGTGACTCAATAGGAAGACATTTTGATAGAAAAAGATAAATGATGTTTTCCTTCCCGGAAAAGTGCTCTGAAGTGACGGAACACATAAATAATAGAAAAGAAAAACAATATGAAGGAGATTGATGTCGAATGATATATTGACACTGGTAATGGTAGTTTTTCTTCATGTGTGAAATTCTTGGGAATTGATTCAATCCCTTTTCTTGCTTTTCTCTGTCCTAGTTCAATGAATAAATTATGATATATATCATCCAACTCACATAGATATTTTATTGTTAGTCTCAAACCTCTCAAAGTTTGTGATGTTTCTGATTTAAGTGTTTAAAATAAGTTGTTCGATTTTCCTGAGAATAATATGCCTCTTTTGCAGATGTTTCAGTCGATTTTCGTCGTGATCCGCAGACGTACGAGGGTTTTCGATATTGGAAAACGAGTTATGGAATTCAAATGGAGTTGGGCAGGAAACCTGGCAAGGCGCAGTGACGACAGGTGGAGTAAGGCAGTGACCGAGTGGCGGCCAAGGACTGGAAGGTGAAATGTTGGTCGTCGATATTGTTACCATCGCGCATCGCATCACCGGGGCGTGCATTGGCATAATCTATACTATAATAATATTATAAAGCTGAAGAGTTTTTGTTTGTTTGGTTGAACGCTCTAATCTCTGGAACTACCCAGTCGGATTTGAAATAGTTATTTATGATACTAGTGCGGTAAGTTGGTTTTTACAAACGAGTAGACGAATGTAAGCCCGAGACGAAGTCGAGGGCTTACCATGGTCACGAGTTTGTAAATACCAATTTCTGCACGTGTGTCATACAATGTTTTTCAACACATTTGCGAGAAAACAGTACAGTATGTAATTAAACAAACTTTTTCATTTGACTATTTTTAATAGCAAATAAGAAAATAAACAGATAGGTCACTACTCTTGGAAATTAATAGTAAAATTTGAACAATTATTGAAATTCAGTGAAATTTGCTGCTTTGGAAGCTTAACTGACTGACTGACATTATTAATTTCACACTTAGTATTTGAACTCATATTATTATTATTATTTTGTTTGGGAAAGTCGCAACAATTTTTGAAGTTTCTAATATGAAAATGGCGCGAATTTGCAAATGGCGCCACCACATGCATGTGGTGAAAATTAGAACTACATCTTTCGTCTCATTTACTCTTTAGTATTAAAGTGAGACAACGTATTGAGCAAAAGCGCTTCCAAGGAGGTTCGATCAGTCAGGTTGTTTATTCTCATAATGTAAAACTCTTTGGTGGAATTCTTATATTTTTTTATGGAAATTAAAAAAAAACCGTAAAGAAAACGCACGGTTCTATACAACGGAACGTGCGGTAAAATAGGTACTTAGGTGAGAGTACCTATTTTACCGCACGTTCCGTTGTATGGTGCGTAATTTTTAACTTTCGAACAATGTATACAGGCTTTGTAAATGCATTTTTCGAGCAAATGTGTTGAAAAATTATTTTTGCATTTGATAGCCTAATTCTTGAGGAAGGCTATAGGCTATTTATTATATATTTAACATCACGCTATAACCTTTAGGAGCCGAGCAAAAAGAAAAAAAGTCAGAAAGAGCGCTAAGCAAAAACGAAGTAATAGCGCGGGCAGGCCATGCGATGCGACGGGGTGGGTCGGAGTAACAAGAAATTTCACGCGGACGAAGTCGCGGGCAGAAGCTAGTTTTTTATGAAAAGAGAGCCCTTTGCTCAATTGGGTGAAGTCGGGCTGTGGACGGTGATGATGAAGTCGATTTTCGGTATCTTTTCAGCCTGCTCCATACAAAATGTGTGAAAATATAGTGTTCGTGACATACTTAATTATGTTTTCGTGATTATTTATTCACCGACGAAAATTGTGGCACCGGCATCAGAACGTCTGACCTTGTTACATGTTCAAACGATGTCACGGATTCACCATTAATGATTTCCAATTACGGCATCTAATATTCCGAAAGGTTTCATGTCATGGCGTTCTTTAATTAGACGCAGCATTTATGTATACATTTGCCTCTCGTATTTGCGTATTTATTCTAAGTAGGTAGTTATTTAAGTATTAGTATCTACCTAGCCTTTTACCAACTATGTTGGGGTCGGCTTTGAGTCGTATAAATGGATGCAGCTGGATACCAGTATTTTAGGAGTGACTACCTATCTGACCTCCGCAAACCAGTTACTGGGTAACACGATAGGAGGCGTCCATAATTTACGTGAGGTGTTTTTTTAAGTTTTCTGTCCCTCCCTCCCCCCCTGGTGAGATGTCGTGAGATTTTATTCAACCCCAATCTCACGTGAGATTTTTCAAAATGTGGGTTTCTTACGTAAATCCGTTGGATTGTTATGTGGTATAAAACAAATATTGTGGTTTGACAGTCAGTAGATATAATTATAACGTCGAAGTATAAATGAAGTTATTTTCTTTCGAACGAATTAGTGAATGATCTTAATCGTATTACGATATACGCTTAAAATTAAATCTTAAGCATGTATACAATCTGGATTAAATGGACCAAAATAGTATTTTTTTTACTTTAATCAGAAAAAAAAATTGCGTGATATTTGCCGAGACCCCCCCTCTCTCCAACGTAAGATTAGATGAGATTTGACTCGACCCCCTCCCCCCCTTAAACATCTCACGTAATTTATGGACGCCCCGATACCCCTTGGTAAGACTGACTGTTGGACTTTTGGGCTTCTGACTGCCGGTAACGTCTATCAAAGACCTACGAATGACAGCCGGGACGAACGGCTTAACATGTTTTCCGAGGCACGGAGGGGTCTCGATATGTAATGAATGGTCACCCATCCAGGAACCGACCGCGGCAAGAGTAGCTTTACCTTCGATCGACCCGTGCGGCTGTTTAGCTATGAGCCTCTTCAAGTATCTAATATTAGATAGATATTTATTTTGTTAAAATACTAAATAACTAATAATAATAATTAACTTATTTTATTACAAACTATTAGATTATTAAGTCGCAAGTTGTGTAAAAATGAACCAGCAGACCTGTGTAGTTAATTACAGGCGCCGGTGGTAGTCGGCCCTTTTTTTTTAGGATGGGAAATCATCAAATGACCCCTCCCGCTCTGGGTGGAGCGGAAGGGAGTATCAGACTCTTACTGACTAGAACCCACCCGTATTCCTTCCTCAGCCCTTTATGTTCCGGGCCAGCGGTAACCCTTTCGGACAATCCCGCTGACCAGGTTGTCGGCCCTTGACATGTAAATAATGTCAATTGGTACAGATTGCTCCATTACAAATAAGTTTATTAATTCGTGCACAATGTCTACGCACGCAAAACATGGTTGTGTCATTTCGTGAGGCTTCCGAGTTACACGCGATGCGACGAACGTCAAATGAAAAATTAACTGTTGTTTACTCAAAAGTGCGTAGTTACTGGTTAGGTACCAAAATATATATAAGGCTATTAAATGAAAAATTATAGGTAACGTAATTGGAGAAGTATTCGAATTACAAGTACCTACTAAATTAGTTTATTTCGGAAACGCCGCGCCTACCTCATTTAGATTATTTATTTTCTGTACCTACTAGGTATGACGTGTAAAACTAATTCCGTTATCCTATTTACAGAATAAATAATTTCATTTCATTGACCTATTCTTTTTTCTTCCCCTACAACTATATAATTAAGCGATTATCTTGTATAACTTACAGAAGGATGAAGCTGAGTATGATAATTATAAAGTTTTAAGTAACATAGGTACCTACATTTTGAAATTCATAAATCGTGTATGTGCTCACAAGAATTTAATGATTACAGTGTACAAACATATTTTGTGTGCATTGCAGCAAAATATCCGCAGTGTTGCAGAATAAGTACACCTTTTATAGTTCTGCAGATATTAAATAAAACGCAGGAGTGCCATTCTAAATGCTACCTTGACCTTGACTGCCGATTTATCGCCAGTTCCGAATTAGCTCGGAGAGCCATTTGATGGGCGCGTTGGGGTTCCGTGATCTGCATGTCGATTCTGTAAAAATCTCACCGTGAATACTTGCGTGGAGTGAGCTGTCAGTGTCATCCCACTGATGCTAGGGATTGACCATGCAAACATTTACAATCATAAAAGAGATTTTAATAATATTTTTTAATGCTAATCCTATTGATATTTTTATATAATTCAAAGCTAGTATTTTAGTGGTCAAAACATTCGCCAGCGCCTAACGCGCTTGCGCGGCGTGAAATATGGCTCATTCCGAATTAAGTCATCATCGCTCACATGAATAATTTGCTTTCCGATTTAGATAAATGACCACTATGGCAGCTGAGAGTCAGTAATATACCTATTCACTTGAATAGTTACTCATGGTTGGATTATAGTATTTATTTGTGTATACACCACGAATTTCCTCTTCTTTGGTAAGGTGGCGACTGTAGCCAGAAGCACAATTTCGAAAATGCCACGTTAGTTTAAAGATCGGTGATAATTATTAATTTAGGGCATGGTCGGTAGTAGGCGTTATCGCAAGATGGCACATGTCATGACTTCATATATGTCGATTCACGGGACATCGTTATCGCGTTCACGTTAATTCAGAAAAGGGCCCTAATTCACTATGACCACTTAATGATTCATTACTTCGAAACCACGTCAATTCCTTAATAACCAGACCTAATCACTACATCTGCTATTAACGTATTCTCTATGACACAATGACCGAAACCGGTTTGAACTGTCAAAATACCACGCTTGACAACCGTACGGCGTGGTAAGATTATGCGGGGAATAATAGATAAATACCATACAGCAGAATTGGGGTCAAGGTGTAAGCACGCTGTAGTCGATTACAGTGAAATTCGGAATGTACCATATATCACTCCACTCGAATCTCGTAACCATGGCAACACCACCTCGGCGTCAACACCTCCACCAGCCGCGTTTTGATTGGCGAATACCTCGCCTTTTTCTACTTTAGAGTTACACATTTTGAAAATCGCTCAACGAAAACTTTGCTTAATCTGCCCCTTGGCAGACTCTAAGGCAGGGTCGCCATATCGAAGGTCGCCATGAAATGTTGGGGGTTCAAGGGTCGTTAGAATTAGACAACCAGCTTGATAGAATGTACTTTAATGAATATCTAGTGAATTTATGTTACAATGCGCATTGATGTAAACTGCTTACTTATATTCTAAAGGAGTGTAGGTACTTACTACGTTATGCACTATTAGGGACCATACATACACTTCAGGGTTGACACCAACCACTTCTTCATTTAAGGGTTACTAGAGGTGCAGTGCAAACACGGGCGCGCGATGAGCGATAAAATATTTGCACTTATTTGACGTTGGTATTGCATTTTCCTAATGTTCTTATACATGATGCCTTACAAGTTAAATATGTAAAAACAAATCTCTAATGTGATAATGAGTGACGAACGCGCAAGCGCGGCGTGATCTTATCACTTCACCTTCACTCCACCCGATTCACGACATTAAATGTCGTGAATCGGGTGAAGTGAAGGTGAAGTGATCACGCAATCTGCAATGTGATAATGACAGTGATTAACGCGCAAGCGCGGCGTGATCTTATCACTTCACCTTCACTTCACCCGATTTACGACATTTAGTGTCGTGAATCGGGTGGAGTGATCACGCCACACAAACTACGTGGGATTACATTCTATGGTCCGTCAGCTAGGCATCCGTTAGCACTCGATGACTTGACACACTCGGTTATCTCTTCTAATTCAATAGATTTGGGTTAATAACAACGCTGAACATCGTCGTAGTCTTTACTAGACTCGATCTACAATTGCTCATAATAAACAAACAATGTCGATGCGTATTTTCATCAGTCTAGCTGTCATAAACGTGAATGTTTTAATTTTATTTACTGTTCGTGCGTGACGCGCTCGCGCCTCAGTCTACGAGTATATAAGGACTTACTAGACTAGGGAAAAAATAACAGGATTGAGATTCTGACTGCGCTTCTGTTTTGCTATTTTATTGTAAGTAAAACCCCACAAAATATTAATGTTTTGACCACTAAAATACTAGCTTTGAATTATATAAAAATATCAATAGGATTAGGCTAAAAAAATATTATTAAAATCTCTATTATGATTGTAAATGTATGCTTGGTCAATCCCTAGTATCTGGTAAGATGACACTGCCAGTTCACTCCACGCTCACTTCACCTAAGTTTTCACGGTGAGATGGTTACAGAATCGCACTGCTGTTATTTTCGCGAAAATTGCGCATGCCAAGTCACGGTAATTCCGTATAACGCATCGACACCCTCACATGTCATGTAATATCCTGAAAATAACATGAGACACGGATCTCATTTGGGAACCAATGCGTACTATGTTTTTTTTTAAATCTCTAACTTTTGAATACCTTCAATTTGTGTTCTTTGAGGAGTAAAGTTCGAGTTCGATTCGATTCCAATTTTGCTAAAAATGATGCCTAAACTTCGATAAGAATTTTTTGAAAAAAATTAAAGCATGGTTCATGAAACTTCGTGCTTTCAAAAGGGCAAACAAAGTATTACTGTATATATTTAAAACATCATCACGTATTAAATTATGTGACATTATTAATAGCATGATATTAAGTAGTAGTATGATAATTACTAGCGATCCGTCCCTGCTTCGCGCGGTAGTTACGACTTGACAAATATCAAGACTACTTTATTATATGTAAGTAAGTTTAGTATTCATGTACCTAAATATTATACAGGTTGATATTGAAAATATGCGACAAGCCGAAATGGGAGATTGTCTCCCATTTCAATTTGTCGCATGTTTTCAATTTCACGCTGTAGGTATAAACCTTCCAGGATTAATTCTCTAAACGATGGTGAAAACCATTACATAGTTTAAAATAACAACGCGGTCACACAGACAAACACGAAAACACTTAAGTACAAAAATACTATAAATCACGACGTATCAGTTAGAGTATCTAAATAGATTATTCAGATTATTACAATTAGCTCAGTAGGTAGGTACATAATGTTATCTTGACCAGAAGTCACGGCTACAGTAATCATATAATCTATTTACAACATACTCCAACAACTACATATTACCATAATCTGTTAGACTCTATCACATTGTTAAATACCATTTAGATTATCACTTAATACATTTGGGTATTAATAAATACTTTTATCGGTAATAGAGATCGATAAAAATCGATTACTGTATCTTAACCTCATTCTTAATTAAATCAACTAGCGATAACTTCCTAGAAAATCACGTCCCCTGTGTTTTATACGTACCTAAGTAGTTCCTTTGGACCTTTTTATTTATTAGGGAAAATGTCCATATCATTTTGTCGGTAATAAGTAATTTTTTTTTATTATGGGTGAATTTCACCAAATTCTAATAGAATAAATAAGTCATCTATCCTGAGAATGAATTTTGAATTTTTGACAGTTTTTTCCATACTAGAACTGTCAGACGTCAAATTTTTATTCTACGGATAAAAATACGTGATTTTGGTAAAATCAGCTCTATATCCTGTAAAATTTATTATATAACCTTATTATTAGTACATAATTGAGCTTTGATTAGCTCAGAAATCCAAAAACTATTTCTTGTGCTATTTCAACCAAATTGTTGGATTGTAAAAATAATCTAGGATCTGTCATTATAGTAGAGGTCGGTAGGGGCGGCAAAATTTGAATAGCCTACTGGCGGCAAATGCGTAAATCCGCCACTGCTATCACCTAAGAAACTTGATACCAATTTTTAATTTTAGCAGTAAATGTATTGTTTTTAATTTACCTAGATAAACATGTTTATCACTTTTGCTAGATTACTCGTATGATTATAATGTAGGTAGATCTAGACTCAAATCAAAACAGATTATTAATTATAATCTCTGATTATAAAATAATCTTATGAAAAAAAAAGAATGAAAAGAAAAAGGTATGGTGAACTAGGTAAATACTTATCGTTTAGTAAATTATAAATGTGGATAATGTGGTTCCTGACATCTAAGAGAGTTGTGGCCTGACCTTGAAATCTCTTTCGTTCCGTAACATGTTATCGTATATATGTATCGCAAAATTCCAATGTTTGCAACATTGGAAAAACTTTGACCCCGCAACCCCGCTGAAAGAAATCAGCACGAACAGTTCCTTTATTCTTATAACTATCAAGACATTCGACCCTTTCTGTATTTTCTAAATAAATGGAAGGATTTTACGTGGAATGAGACGACTTTATCGCAATGTAATATTTTTTTATCACACCTGCTCTGAAAATACATACTAATTATACCAATTAGAGGGAAGAAACGCCTTTATCCCGTCCTTCAAATCCTTTCATCCCAAGGTATGGAAGTTTGTATGAAAATCCTTCCGACCCAAGGGTGGGAAGTATGTATGAAATTCCATTACATACCCGGTTTTTCTTTTTTTTTTAATTTGTCAACAGTCATACTGCAAAGAGACTTTAACTGTCTACTAATTAAATTTCAAGTAAATTGTTATTGGCCACATACAGTTTTTTTTACCAGTTACCAATCTCCTTGGTGCATACAGAAAATTAAAAACGAAATTATTTTTGTATATAAAACGCGCGGAATCTCGGAAGAAGTGGCTGCATGACCTTATGATCTTAGCCTACTCCAGAAACGGGCGAATAAAAAATGGAAAAGCCCGCGCATTTTCGCAAAAACACATTTATCTTTGTTTTTTTTGTAAAATATGGATACTTCGAGCGACAGTGATGATGTTATCCCTAACACACCGCCAGAACTATTAGAGACGGCCCAAGAAGTTGTTGATAATCTGTTGCTGGAAAAATCTAAATGCAGATACAACAGTACTTATGAAAATTTCATACGTTGGCAAAAGGAAAAGAAAACGACTTCATTTTCTGAAAATGTATTGCTCTCGTATTTTAGTGAGAAAGCAAATATAAACATTCATATGCATTTATGTCTATAATTTTCCTCGTAGGTGTAATAAAAAGCACTATACATCCCTCAGGATAAAGTACAGTTCCATAACTCAAATGGTTTGCGCCCCTCGCAAGCTCGTGGCGCAAATGCCATAATCTCGGTATGGAACTGTCACTTTCTTCCCTCTGAAGTAATGTACTATTCCATCTCATAAAATCGAGATGTTATCAGATGGAAAAAAATAAGAAACACGTGAGTATTAATGTTTAGAAACATTCTGTCAGATGTTACCTAGTTCGATATTAAATGAGACAATTATAACGAGCAATATATTTTTTATCGTTATGTAGTCCGCATTAAAAAAGTGAAATAAAAATGTGGTATTGAAAATTGTTCTTCACGTGCCAAGATTTCATGAAATCTTATTATAAATTGAAGTCGCTATGTCACTTTATCTTGTCACTACAAACCTACTGAAATATTGAATGATGAGTAAGTACTTATAATGTAAAGCGACAATGTCACGACTATATTATTGTTTTGATAAATATGTATTATAAGCGTGAGGTCGTCGGCCAATGTCTGCTGTGATAACAACAATAGATCAACAAGGAGGTCACATTGTCCACACACGAAGCTTGCTAAAACAGACGCACATATGAAGTGTGTTGTACTTATGTAATACTTATATACCTTTCTGAAATTTTTCCATGTTGATTTTGTGTAAAATCGGTTAATAACACAGATTTCTCGATTAAACGGAATATAAATGTTGTCTCTAAGTCTAATGTATACAACGTGTTTTTTTATATACCTTAACTCTAGGGCTCCCCCTTATTAATACACGTTTTAAGGCTCCTACAAATAGGCGCGACACGCGATATAATCGCGCGCGACACAAAGGCACCGCTCGTTGCGGTGCCTTTGTGTCGCGTGTCGTGTCGCGCCTGTTTGAAGGAACCTTTATAGCGCCTGTATAGTTAGTTACACAACGCTTTGTCTTCTTCTTTCGAAAGTCAAATTACTGACGACTGAAAGAGAGAAATCGGTGTGTAACTATTAATCTGATATAATACGTTCATTACTAAGGGGTATAAGTATAATAATCCTATGTCCTTTCCCGGGACTCAAACTATTTCTACACCAAATTTCATCTAAATCGGTTTAGCGGCTTAAGCGTGAAAAGGTAACAGACAGACACACTTTCGCATTTACAAAATTAGTATATGTAGATAAAAAAAAACACCTTGAATAAGGTTTTGTTCTTAAGTGCTCTTAGAGTCATCCTCTTTCACTGCTTATTGACCCTCTTATAATCCAAGGAGGGGTAAGAGGGTCAAAATGATCAACCTTTGACACCCGCAATTATGATTGCTGTAAGTAGCAGTCGCAGGTTCTCCTTTTTCAACAATAACATAATAATATTATATTACAGGTACCAACCTACCAAGCAGGTAGGTTGGTACTGCTTAGTAGGTAGGTACCTACTAAGCAGTATTTTTAGTAAGAGCGCTATCATCATAAAGTATATCCACTAAGTAATTAAGAAGTAAGTAAGTAAGTAGTGTGGAGTTTCTTGCCGGATCTTCTCCGTAGGAAACGACCAATTGGAACCGTGCACCTAGCTTCTGACGTTTCATAAGTGCCCATGTAGGTTTGTGTGACATAAAATATTTTGATTTTGAATACTATTAAGTAAAGGCTCCTACAAACAGGCGCGACACGCGATATAATCGCGCGCGACACAAAGGCATCGCTCGTTGCGCGACTTGCGGTGCCTTTGTGTCGCGTGTCGTGTCGCGTCTGTTTGACGGAGCCTTAATACTACAAATAATTTGAAATTCAACCATCTTTTCCGACTACTCTGCCTTAGGTTCTAATGGTCGCACAACAAAGGGACGTTCTTTTAATCGCCCTCCGATTAATTTAATGGCTGTTCATTTTCTGCGTGATTAATTAATAGTTAATCCAATTGAGACAAAAAGAACACTGACTGGCTTAGATAATGACGTAAATAAATAGGAAACGATGTTTTTTTTTTTGCGAATCCCTTACACGTGGGAAGTTATAAAAAGATCAATAGATTTTCCACACAATTTATCTTAATTTGTATGCGTCCTAAGGGCTCAGTAAATAAATACAATCAATTTTCCTGTTTATTTTATTCAAACAAGTAAACATCAGTTTCGGTTCTATGTAAAAAACTGACAACAAAGTATATATAAATATAAATAAATAACATCCTTTTATCACACTGAGCTTAAGTTTTCTTTTATTCAACCAACTACTAATACATACAGTCTATTTTCATCTTCTGTATAGTTAGGTATAGTATATTCTAACAGGTATTACTAAAATAGGAATTTTTTTTCAACACTTTATCTTCATAAAGGCTCCTTCAAACAGGCGCGACGCCCGACACGAATCGCGCGCGACACAAAGGTACCGCTCGTTGCGCGACTTGCGGTGCCTTTGTGTCGCGCGCGATTTTATCGCGTGTCGCGCCTGTTTGAAGGAGACTTAAAGCCCCGCCGGTCTAGTGGTCGCAAGGGCTACTGCTGACCATGAGGATCTGGGTTCGATTCCCACTGAATTTCCCAGGTCAGGTATAGTGTTATTGGGTTTTTCTATCTCGAATTTCTGAAAAGCAGCTCGGAGTCAGGATTTGTACCCGCTTGATGGCAATAGGCTCGTCCCCTGACAGACAGACAGAGCACACACACAGACAGAGACAGGCAGAGGTTTAGGCAGTTAGGTGTAGGCAGAGCTGTACCTGCTTAAACCTTCGGGTTAACAAGGCTTGCTGTATGTTGTGATCTTCATAATTTCAGCCGAAAGAAGGCCACGATAAAATATATTGCATATAAACTGCTGCCAAAAATATACTGCAAACTGTCGCCACATCGACCGATCGATGGATCGATCTTCTCAGGTCCAGCGGATGCCAATTCTACCCCTAAACTCAACGGATCAAATTGTATGTAAACGAAAGAAATCGCAAGCAACAGCTACTTTACCCAATAGTTTTATAGGCCTAGATATATGGGAAACTGGGAAACTGTCTTAGAGAATGATCGGCTTAGGGCTGATTTTTCCAACGCTAGATAATTTTATCAGAGGAATAATTTTGAATTTTTGACAATTCTTCCATACAAAAACTGTCAGACGTCAATTTTGTTCCACGAATAAAAATTATCTGTCGATTGAAAAATCAGACCTAGGGCTGATTTATCAATCATCTGATAACTTTATTTGAGGAATAATTTTGAAATTTTGACAGTTATTTCATATAAAAACTGTCAAACGTCAGTTTTATTCCTCGAATAAAAGTTATCTGGCGATGGAAAAATCAGCCCAGTGGAGTATCATCTCTGTCAGTTCATTCAGGAGATTCGCCTTGGAGAAAATGTGGTGTTGTTCCACAAACGATGTCCTGCGTGTCCTGTCAGCTGCACGGTACAGGAATTGATGAACGTTAGTGATGGCGACAAACACGTAGCAGAATTCTGGGCCGAGTTCATTTAGATTGCCATCGACACGCTAAGAAGAAGAGGGGCAATTCTCGTAGGTAATTTTAAGAACGTTCACAGTCGAATCTCAGTCTCAATCTGTCAAAAATACCTCTAATTCCTCTACATTTTTGACAAGTTTTTGACATTAATTGTTGCTGTGATGAGATTGCGACTAGATTTTAATTACGGGAATTGACCTTAAGAGTAAACTAGTCGCGAGCTCGAACTCACTGGTGGTCATGGTCAAAAAGCACGCTGTCTCACCTTTTTTTTTTTTTTTTTTTTGTTGTCGGGGGTAAACCTTCAAAAGGCACCCGACCTCCGGGGAGGGAGCACGCTGTCTCACCTGACTTCGTGTCTGACAGAGTTAATAACAGTGATGAGCAGTTAGACGCTAGTCGACACGCACAACGTCTAGTTCTCACGCACAGAATGAAAAACAGCGTTCCGAACTGAGAGTTCGTAAAAAAAATCGTAAGTTCTTTAGGAAATCGAGTTTTATGAAAAAACCACAGCATATATCAATTATAAATAAAGTTTATTGAACTCTTCAATAACTGAGCTTTGTCGGTACGGACTTGGTTTTAAAGATTTTACAGTTCTTTTATTACTTACTTATTTACATCCAAAGTTACGTCAAAAATAGCAAGAAAAACGAATCTTTGTTGGCTCATTACTTTTTAATGGTTTTTTTATTTTACTATTCTGTTTCCGTACAGACACAATTAATAATAAATCAAAACGATATCATGTTTAATTTTGGGTGCACAATGTCAAACAGTGGAGTAACTCTCCCGAAATTTGTATGGAAAAAATATTGACTAGTGGCACTGTCAGTCATACCTACCTGTATCATAGTCTCTTTAAAAAAATCGATGTGGCAAGTCTCATTATCACCCGGGCAATGTACCTACCCACATAATAACATGACTTAATAATGAATGGCTATTGAAGCACTACGTATAGTCAATGAGCCATTGTATTGCAGATTATCTGCTATTCCAAACCTGATAGCGTGTTACGTATCGACGTGTTTATGTGCGTGTTTAAGCCGGGTAAAGTATTAAAGGGATTTACTGTTCGTGTCTGACGGATCGTAGGCCTCGACTATCGGTACTTACTGATATTGAAGGAATGTTAGAATCTAGTTTAACGATCTGGGAATTGATCGGGAACGTCTTTAAGCCTGATATGTGTTTGTTAAATTATAGATCAATATCAATTACACAAATAGAGGGGCCCGTGGCTAAAAAATAACAGCCGCACAGGTCGATCGATCAGGTTAAGCTGCGCTTGCCGCGGTTGGTTTGTGGGTGGGTGACCATCTTTACATACCGTGACTCCTCCGCGCCTCGGAAAGCACGTTAAGCCGTTAGTCCCGGCTGTCATTCTTGGATCTTTGACAATCGTTACGGGTAGTCAGAAGCCCGTAAGTCTGACAACCAGTCTTACCAAGGAATCGGGGGTGCCTTTAGTTCCGAGCTCGCTTCGCTTGCTCTTGCATCCTAAGTTCTCCAAGTCCCTAAGTCGAGGTGTGTTATCTTTACCGACTTCAAAAAGAAGGAGGTTATTTATATATTATGTTGGATTGGTGCGTAGTGTAATAGATTTGGAGACTTCGGGGACGCCATGGTGTCACTCAATCGTTGTTGCAAACAGGAGATCGACAGACACTCTCAACTGTGAGTAGGTATAATAAATTACGATGAGTACTAACAATGATAACTGTCCTGTGAAACTTTAGCGTCACTACATTCGATTATGTTTCTTTACCCGCGATCTTTGAGGATCACAAATATTTTTAATTTATTCAATTATATTATTTGCTTCATAATTGAGTTCATTGCGATAGCAGCTATTTAAACATGAATTAAAGTTAAAGACTTACAAATATTTATTCTAAAAACCATTAAAATTCGCTGTCACTTTTTAAACGTAAAACGGAACCACCTAGGAGTGAAATTCGTACATTATCTGTGGTAAATGACAATTTTTTAATGTAAATAAGTTGAATTTTCTGAAACGTTTGCGCAGTGTGAAATTTTTCATATCTAAATGTTTAACACAAAGTCATGTATAAATAATTTTTTCACTTCTCATGCTCTGAAAGTGCTTCTTTGTGCAGGGTATAGGCTGCACAAAATCGAATTTTGTGCACAAGGGCATTAACGTATCTACTCATAAATGTATTATATTAAGGCAAAGAAAATGAGCCATACAGCCAAATGCAATAAGAAGTTCATAGATAGAATTTGTTATTATATAATATTTACTTTAATTTATTTGCCTCATGTGTTTTTTAAGATATAATAGATATTAAAATTTTAATTCAAGTACGGTAGATTAGTTGATTTAAGAAAATTATTATTACAAAATTAATTTAATAGTAGGCTGTATAGGTCTGCAGCCTAATATCAATGTCGTAAGATTTAAAAAAAAATAATTTCCTTCAGTATTCAAAACTGTTCTAATTTTACTTTGAATTTTAATTAAAGAAATGTTATGTTATACTACTGTTTTATTTCCTCGCAATCGAAGTGAAAAGCAGAGTTTATAACTCGTCCACAAAACCATTTCTATCCTCGACATTACTATCAGCCCTCGCCTTCGGCTCGGGCTGCTAAAAGTCTCGGATAGAAATGGTTTGTTTTGTGCACTTGTTGTAAAATCTACTATATATGTCATGGTTTCATTTTTAATTATTTTACCTATTGTGGTATACCTAGTAATTTTATTTTAGGTGCGTCGTCTTCACATATTATTATTATAATATAATTAATGTACCTATGTAAAATATTGTAAAACATTTTAAAACAGTAACGGTGGAGTTTCTTGCCCAATCTTCTCCATACGAAAACTACCTTTTGGAAGGGGCGACTAGAATCAATTCTATTTTGTTGTAATTTTTGACTTTCAAAAGTGCCTTTTATGCGCCTATTTGAAATAAATGCTTTGTCTTTGACTTTATAAAATTGTGAAGGTTCGCACGCGCGGTTGATAAAGTACAGTGGAGTCAGTATCTACCTACCTATGTATCTATTTACTATTATTATTGTAGTACCTTAAGCTGACTCATCGTTAAAAACATATGAACAGTGAAGTTAATGTTCGATAAGAACAAGAGCCCTAGAATTGTGTACCAATACCTATAGCATAATTAGCTTATAAGTGCCCAGCCCCACTGCTAGGACTCCTACACTGCCTCCTCTCGGTGACAGGGAATGGGCCATAATCTACCACGGGGGCCAGTATAAAATTTAAAGACGTGTGACATCTAAGAACTAACCCGTTGGTAGATCTCACACGTGTTTAAATTTTTAGTTATAGGATATAGGCCGGTTTCCTCACGATGTTTTCTTTTACCCTTTTGAGAGCAAGTAGTGATGAAATAATTTACTCAAACGCACCTGTCTGGGTTCATACCTACGACCTACAACTCGTAAGTCGCGGCCGTTACCACTTCTTACCACTGAGCTACTACTGCTCCTTACACATGGCACAAAAACCTATACTATAATCTAATTAATAACGTAGTTAATTACATACCACCTACACAAGTGTGAGACGATTTGATTAATTGCAGTCGTAACCAAACACACACCTAATCACACACACACATCCTACATCTAATTGGTCATATAACTGGAGAACTTAATTAAATGTAAGGCTTGATTGCTAAAGACGTAAAAAATCTCATTCGGAAACCCACCAGCGGTGCTTCATGAGATAATCAGAGTTTGTTTCTACTACAAATTGCTTCCAAATGAGAATCGTTTAGATTTGCTTTTCGAGAATAATTTAAATGACAATTGAAATGTTGTTAGAACAAACATTGTTATGATAAGACAACGGTATTTTAGGTTACCAAGTTACCAGACTAAAACGTTCAATAAAGCTACGGTTTACGGCTATCATGATAACGATGAACGCTCTCTAGGAAATCACACCAACTTACTTAAGTTTTGAATTGAACTGCACGATTTCTGACAACTGCGTGCACTGACTGGACAGGTCCTCTCAATCTGTGTGGTTCTTTCCCCAATAGACCATCTCAGACATCGATCTACATGGTCTTCATATGATCTGACTAAGACTATGTCTGGACTTTAAAAAAGACTGTGATATGTCTGGACTTTAAAACTTCCGAGTTTGTTTCGGCTTTCTTGTCAGACTAGTCAGATAGGAAACGCCGACCTCATGTAGTTTTTAAAATATGATTGACGTGTAAAAGTGTTTGTGCAAATCTATTTACAAAAATAAAATAATTTATCCTATTACTTTCATAAATAACGTTTCAGTGACGTCATTTGCCGTTGCCGGTAATTTGCGGACGCAATGTGGCGGACACTGCGCTTTTAGGAAACGATTTCGTTCTCCATTACATTTTTACTCAACGAATTAATACACGAAATCGTAATTCGAACGATTCGAGACATTATTTGTCATGCATGGATTTGGCACGTGACATAATTATGTACCTTAAAATGACCGCACTTATCCTGTGATAAAAATAACCCTATAATATAACAGTATTAAGCCGTTGCAATGATTGACTACGTAATATTATTTTTGTATACCTAATCTATGCAATAACGATTAGTGGGCGTACCCACACACACGATACGCTACTATCAGCGTGGCTATCGGCCAACTTTATGACTGTACAGTCTTTGTTATCAACATCCTATGAATATTTGGACTATATTGAGAAAATATTTTACAATGTTATGTTTACGTTTACGTCGCCACTGAAAGTGTTTTCCATTTCAGTGACCATCACTTGCTACGACAGGTTGTTGTCGGAGTGCCGTAGGCCGTAGCGGACAATCTCTTTCCTCCTTATTACAAAACCAGCTGACCCGGCGAAATTTGTACCGCCTAAATGTATAAGAAAATGAATAATCTTTTCTATTTTGCTATTCGGGGCGGAGACAAATCCAACAAACCAGAGATAAAAATCGGTCCAGCCGTTCTTAAGTTATAAATGGTGTAACTAACCCGACTTTGTTTTATTTAGTACCTATACACGGTTTTTCTTTAGATGTTTAAACCACCGAGCCAGTTATTGAATTTAGAACACACTACACACGAACTTAGAAATGCAGTTCTACATAAATAATAATTGCTTGGTTCGGTGCTAAGTTGTCATTTTAGTATTAAGAACTTTAGCTAAATTGAAATAAAGTTCGGAATACAAATACTTAAGTTAGATTTCGTTTCGTAATAAGACTGAATGTGTGTAAGTAGTAAAACCAATGGGTCGTTAGAAAACATTAATGGAATACGGTAGTACATACCTATATAAATAAATGATAAACAACAACTATGTTATTTTTTAGGTATTTTGAAACTAACCGAAGCTCACAGACGTCAATCATATTAAGTAGACTAAGCGTGTGCTAGGAATTGCGTGTTGAAACATGGTTAAACCCATGTCTGTCTTTGTCCAGAAATTATCGTAAATGTCCAGATCTATTTAGATAAAAGATGGTTTCATTTAGGTCTCCTGATAACTCAAATTATCTGTCATCCGACGAGAAGTGACGTCAATGTGTGAGCCAAGTAATTCTATTCTGCTTGTCACGCGAAACTTATTCACGTCAAAAGCTTTTATCACGTCCCGGGTCGCTCGATACCTGACGAATATCTACAAAATCTATGCGTATAATTATGTTTTCAATACAATGTTCTACAAACAATTACACGCTCTGAGCAATAAATAAATAGAGCTTAGGCAAGTAGCGTCTATTTATTGCTCAAACTCAAACACGTCAAAATTAATACCCCTTGATAAGTATTACAGTCAAATATAGCACTGTACACACATGAAAATGTACTAAATTGTTTGCTGCTCCAATTTATAGTAAACTAGCTGTGCCCCGTGGTCTCACCCGCGTATTTCGCTCCCGTGGGAATATCCTCCTCCTCGTCCTCCTGGGAAAAGATCCTGTGGGAAAAGTATCCTATGTGTCATTCTGATTTATAAGTTATATTACTGTAAAGTTTCATCGAAATCAGTTCAGTAGTTTTTGCATGAACGAGTAATAATTAATTAGTAACCATCCATCCTCACAAACTTTCGTATTTATAATACTCAATACTTTATTGCATTCCATAATGTGTACATAGTAAATGGTTGGTATTTTAAAACATTGAATCAATTATGGACCCTGTCGGGCACAGCAAAGTTAATTTTTAATAGGAGAGAGGATGAAGGCGCTTGTTATATAAAAAAAATAATAATAATACAATAAAATGAAATTAAAATAAAATTAAAATAAATTAAAATAAAAAATTAAAATAGTATTAAAATAGTATCAATTAGTATCATTTGCTGTTATGGTATTTATATTTTATTTAAGTAAGTATTTGGTTTTAAGTTTTATTTATATATTGCACGATTTACATTATTAACATTATAAATTATAATAAACTAAATATTTACAATTTTATTGAGTCTTGTAGAATGTTTTATTATTAATATGACTAGCAGCGCCCCACGGTTTCACACGCGTAAGTTTTGATCCCGTGGGTATTCCCACGGGATCAAAACTTACGCGTGTGAAAACGTTACGTACGCGTCGGGATAAAAAATATTCTATGTGTTAATTCAGGAAATGGTCTATCTATGTGCCAATTTTCATCCGAATCTGTTTAACGGTTTATGGGTCATCGAGTAACAAACATCCAAACATCTTCATAAAGATTCACGTTTATAATATTAGTAGGTTGAATGAATGAATGAAAGTAGGATTAGTAAGATAGGAGGTAGGATAGGAAAAAGGCCAAAATTACGAGATAGGTAGTTGAGTATTATGCGTCAATGTGCCACATTGCATTGTGCCACAATCTAAATCTGCTGCAAAATGAAATATGTCTCAGGATTATTTTTATATTTGCAACGCGTTCTGGGCGACGAAGCAATCCAAAAATATATTCTGGATACACACAGATATTTCTTGCTAAGATCAATTTGAAAATATAAGATTTACGAAGTTTGCAAACGACTACAAACAGAAAATAATTAAGATAAAATTAACGCCTTTAACAGCAATGAATTAATGAGACGATATTTCACATCCCCTTTGCGAGCAACTAGGACAGTGGAGGAGTACTAGAGTTAATGAATGACTCACATTCATCGCCACGGTTTTGTTCATGTCATTTGTTTGCGAAGGGATGAACTGTGAAGTAGGTGTCGGGACTATAAATATGAGACGACACGTCACGCAGATATAAATCTGGGATCGGGGAATAATGGACGTGAGGAACGGATCTGTTGTGACTCTTGTGAGCTCATGTGGGCGTCAGCTTTAATGTTTATTTTAAAAAATATGGTCTCTGTTTTGAACATTTTAATTTAGCCAGGAGCGATTTAATATTTTAATTTGTGGTCGTAAACGTACCTACGTAAACGTACTTTAAGTATTCAAGCACAAAGGGGTTTATCTATAAGCGTTACTTAAAGTTAAGAGACGCTTAAACGTCAAAATAATGATTAGCGACTGTGTGCGAATCTCAGGGGTTTATTTATAAATATAAATAAACCCCTTAGGGTTCTACGTTTAAGTATATTTTTATTGAAATTGTAGATAACAGCTGTCTCCGTGTAGTCACGCGCATAAAATTATATCGCAGTTGTAAATGTTTGCAGTAAAATCACAGAAGCTGTTATCATAATATGTCAACACTAGATACCGTTGAGTAGTGTGAAATTAAACTGTTAGGTACTTACATAATGATCTATTTATAATAGTTAAATAAGCTAAGTTCGCACTTCACTGTTTAATAAATATTTTTGTATTTTTATGTGTTTGTGTCAATATTACATCAGGCTTTCTTGTTCAGAAAATGTTCCATTGCTTCGAAATGAATTTACTACATGAATTCATTTTGTGATAGGTGGTGGTGGTGGGTGTAGGGGGATTTCTTGGAACTGGAAGTCCAGAAGATTACATTTTGATAAAAGACCCACCTACATATGTTTTGGCTAGCAATTTGTCAATATAAATAGACGCAGGTGTCAGCGTGCCAAAGGGGTGATTCAACCGAAACTTTACACGTTCGATCAATTTCGATGATAACAAGCAAATCTTTGTTCAGCCAGTCGATTCTGTAAAAATCTCACCGTGAAAACTTAGGTGAAGTGAGCGTGGAGTGAGCTGTCAATAGTGTCAATTCCTAGCAAAAACAAACTCACATCACCTAAGTTTTCACGGTGAGATTTTTACAGAATCGACCGGCTGCACCCTAATTGTCTAACGCACTTTCAATATTACAATCTGAATCATTTTGAAGGTTATTGTTAATCCATTGCTTCATATGTTCGAAAAATATGTCTGCTCAACAACGTAAATAACGCAATGAATATTGTTGAACTGTCAAAATGAGATGAGATGAGCCATCGCTACTCTTAGTGCCTTACGCAATTACCCTGCAGTTCCAGTTCTATGACCTTAGTACTTCAGTAACCATGGCAACGATACCTAAAATTGGGAGCATGGACTTAGTCCAAGTACCAAGTGTTATTAGATTGTGATCGATGGTTTTGCCGATAAATCAAGTGGGCACTTGTACCGATTTCAAAGATTTACACTGACTTATAAAATTATGTAATGAAACCCAGAAAGGCTTCGGTAGATACTATGTGGTAAAAGTGGAATTATACATTTTGTACAAAATACAGGAAAATTAAGTACCTACTTAGTGCTATATGTACCTACTAGCAGGGCCCCGTGGTTTCACTTTTGGAATAAAATACGATTTTATGTTACAACGCTTATATTATGGGGCACATTTGGATTGACACACAGAATGACAACAACAATATTTTTTCTATTCAAAATAAGTACCTAGGTACATGAAATTACTCTAACAAGTGGCCAGGGTGTTTCTATTAAAAAAGGTAAACCAAATAGTTTCAACATTCACCCGCATAATGAATGTCAGGATTAAAACTATCCTATGTCCTTTCCCGGGACTCAAACAATCTCTATACCAAATTTTATCTAAATCGGTTCAGCGGTTTAAGCGTGAAGAGTTACCAGATAGACAGACACACTTTCGCATTCATAATACTAGCAGCGCCCCGCGGTTTCACCCGCATAAGTGTCGATCCCGTGGGAATATCGGGATAAAAACTAGTCTATGTCCTTTCCCGGGACTCAAACTATCTCTATACCAAATTTCATCTTAATCTGTTCAGCGGTTTAAGCGTGAAGAGGTAACGTTAGATGTGAGAAAATATTTTAGTAAGGTTTTTAGAATCACGGCCTTCAGGAAAATTGAATCATTTTACAGTTAATGGTTTTATAAAAGCGTTAATAGCACAAAGGGAAACCTCGCCTTCCTGTCTGTCTTCAATGATAATAAAGGCGCATTGCCCCGTCACTGTTACTAGCAAAAACAGAATGCGGTGTAACTTAGCTATACCTCGCCTTTGATGATGTTTTAGTTACGTAAAAGGTTAAACAAAATAACGCTATTTTTAGTAAAGTCAAAAGCTGAAACAACTGTAGAAGATTTTAATTAAAAGATTCCTTGTAAAAGTTTCAAAAAGACGTAACGAACATTGAACGATTAACCCCTTAGGTACTAATAAACGTACAATTATTATATCAGATGAATAGTTACACACCGATTTCTCTCTTTCAGTAATTTGACTTTCGAAAGAAGAAACCGTTGTGTAACTATACAGACGCTATACAACGTTTATTAGTAAGAAGGTTTTCATTTGCGACTAAAATTGATTTACAGATCCTAAAAATACGACGAACATACGACAGTCATAATTATTTGCCATCTGACAAACATAGTATTAAAAACTATGTAACATCTACTCAATTTTAATTGAACTATAACTACATAAATTATAACTAAGTATAAACCTAATTGTTTACATGTCACATGTTATGGATCTGTATAATTTACTTCCAAAAATTGTATCAACACTTATTATGGCAAAGAAATTAATTTGATTTGACATTCAGGAATGCACGACACTAAAAATAAACCTACGAAAGTGCCTTCGCATTTATTCAAGGAAGTAAAGATTAATGGAAGATTCAATAGACTGATTGACATGATATTTACATACTTAGAGCCACAGAGAGCTCTGTTAGGGCTCTGTCCTTTGTTTACCAAAGTACCATGGTCCTTCGATAAACAAGACTGAGCTTTCTCTACACACTTAATCAGTGTTAATCATGTTTAATGAGAAAGTGAGTTCATCAGTTTGTTTATTACCGCACCGACCTAACACGAAATACGAAAAAGTACATAGCGCATTTTCCCCGTAGATATATCTTATAATTGACAATCTTTTCAGGCGTCGGGCGCCCTGAATTTATACCTAAGAAAAATACACAGCTATCAATAGGCACATGGAATTTTAGTCAGACAATGTATATAATTGACTGCTTTGTAGAAGAATAACAAGTTCATTTTCTAAAACTCCATGTGTCTTATCAACAAATGGATACTGTACTTCTTATAATAGCAGGCAAGCAAGTAGGTACTCACTGACAATGTGGATCATGAAAGAGGCGAACACGACCATCCAACCCCAACCCCCATCGGGCGGCGGGGGCGGGCTGTCCGTGCTGCTGCGCGACGACTCCTGCGCCTGCGCACCGTTGCCGTTCTTCTCGCTCTTCTGCACCACTCCGTGAGACATCTTCTGTACCAAGCTTTATCACTCTCTTTGGCACGGTATAACGCTAGTTTGCTGTTTCCTGGTACTAAGGCTTGATATGGATTCTTAAAACTCCCTAAATATAACTTCTCTTGTTAAAATCTGCTTTAATATTAAAAATATGTTGTACGTTATTTTAGTATATTGTCGCTAAGATATGTTATGGATTTATTATGTGTTTTTATTATTATATGATTGAGATATAGGTTCTACTCAATATAAATATATTTCCTAAATAAAAGATTTGTATTTAAAAGAGCAGCGGAAGCGATTAAGGAAGAGATGATAGAAATAATTATAATTATTAAATCCTACGTGTGGTCATAGACCATGGTTTATACAATTATCTTCGGTTTAAGACTTCTGTGTCAAATATCGGTGTGTTCCAGGATACGCAAAACATCTTCTTTTATTTTCCAATTTCTTATCTGAAACAAAATAAAAGGTATTATGAACTACGAGGCAACATAAACTTTAAGGTGGATAGATGAAAATTCGCAACAAAGTTTAATAAATTTATAATAAAACAGTATAAAATTACAGAGGACTAGGCAAAGAAGCAATGTTCTTTGAATAAAAATTTCATTAAAGAGATTTAATAGTACGACGCAGATCACCTTTTTTACATTGCATGGATACCCTTGTACCATAAAATTAAGTGCGTTTTTTTGCAATAATTTGACCATAAACGTACAGAACTCAAAAAATGTTTTTAAATCAGGTTTCGGTAATATATTTTATCTTAATAAGCGTAACGGGTATTTTATGATGACAAGTAGGTATTAGGGATTTGATATTCTGGCGGCGTCCATTATAAGATAGTGACGTCATTCCGCCAAAGTTCACGATCGAAAGGGTCTGTATGGCGCCACGAAGATTTACTTTGAAAGAGAACTGCTTGTCACTGCACGTCTCAAGATATTCAGTCAAATATATCTTCGAACAGATAGGCAATATAAATAATGTGTCTCATGTGTCGGCCCACGCGGGTAGTTTCTAGAACATTATTATTTTTATAAAAGTCTTGTTTGGAAAAACTATGCCTAGTCACTGTCGGTTGATGGTTACCACCGCATTACCTAATCTCTGCCAAATAAGTCAATAATAGTAGGTCTTCAAGCGGTATGTAGAATTTTTATCAATGATTTTCTTTTAACAGTTTGTTTCATCTCATGAAACTTATTTTTTTAAATTTTAATTTCTTCTTTTTTCTCTCTTGTAAAAGGATAACATTATGAATCAAAATGGACAGTTAACTGTTAAGTTAATCGAATCAAATCCTATTGGTGAAGGATTTTTCAGTTATTTCTTTTTTGTCTGTGCTAAAATACCAATCAATCCAATACAAATCCAATCCCAATCTCTTTGATTATACCTACGTAGCGCAGTGAAAAAAAGAAAAACACGGACTGTCTTCGCCTTATTATAATTCATAATGTTATCCTTTTATGATTCTGCTAAAGTGGCCTTTTTAGGCCCCCAGATAGGCAGTCGCTCCATGTAAAGCACTGGTATTCAGCTGCATACAGTTAGACTGGAAGCCGACCCCAACGTAGTTGGGAAAAGGCTCGGCAGATGATGATGAGACTATTTCATCTCATGTCTTCGCTGGACTAACTTTGCTTTGCGATTTCCAGCTTTGCAAAGTTTTATTTGAAATTTCTGTTAGGAGTGTTCTTGCAATGGTGTCGGGGTTTTCTTGAAATCAGTAAAAGATAGGACATGGTAAACAACATCGTTATCAGTTAAATGTGAGTGTTTAACCTCTGTCAACATTTTAGGGGAAAAAATATGATGATATAAGTAAATATACAGGGTGGCAGGCACATTGACGTGAAAGTTGTAACCATAAATTCTACACATGATTCTAGACCCCCAAGAGTAGAAATGTTTCGTCGGTTATAAAAAATAACAGCTGTTTCATAGAAAAGTGCAACCGTTCAAAATGTATGGAACAACTAATATTTTTTTAATAATCATGTTCATTTCAGATTCATGTTCTGAATCCATGGTATCAGGTTGCGCGTCAATTTCCCTGCAACCCTGTATAGAACCTTAATCTTTTGCGCGTAATTAGGTATGCTAACATCACACCACATGTCATCAACAGCGCATGTTCGATCAGATTTACGCCTAAGCTACGACATTTTCTTACACAAACGTGGTCTTTGTAATATTGTATCTAATCAACTTGATTTGTGCAAGATAAAACTTTATTACATTAATATTACATAAGATAGAACTCTAAAAATATAACGAAATTAGTATGAAGCGATAAAGCAATATTACATTGTTTAGATAAAGACAACTGCCGAAAATATTTGATATTAGCAATTTAATTTGCTTGTCTATTTAGGGCTGATTTTTCCATCGCCAGATAACTTTTATTCGAGGAATAAAATTGACGTTTGACAGTTTTTGTATGTAATAACTCAATATTTCAAAATTATTCCTCGAATAAAGTTATCAGATCAGACGATTGAAGAATCAGCCCTTAATATAATAATCTCCTTTTATTTGCGAACGATTACGCGTACAATGAACAGAGCCCATTACTATCATGTTAGTTAATTTGATCGCTATACCAATTTGTTTTCGTTAAACGATAGATGGAGCTCCAGTTATAGAGTAGACAAGAATAAAGGGCAACAAGCATGAAATTTGGCGTGTTCCAACGACCTCAAAGTTGTTTTAGAAGTCAATAAAAAGTATATTACAGGAATTGAGACAAGAGACACCGCCTAACGACGTGTGGTAAGCAGGCATATGAAGAAAGTTTGTCAATTTCTCAATACTTCACATATTATGTTAATTGCACCTTGAGTTACAAACATTTCTACAACGTAGAAACACAATTCATTCGATCGATGATATCGCACCTTGTCAATGGAGTGATTTGTTGATAAGATACGTGCTATATGATTTCGGGTTGATTCTGTCATATAATTCACTCTTAACATGTTCGTTTGATTAATTTGATATGTTCAAGGTCATTAGGGATTATGTGTTTACAAGTCATATGATAAATTTTAGTATTGTAGGCGTGATTTTCAATAACAGCATAACTACTAACTATTATTATGATAATAATCATGCTGCTAATGAAATTCCGGTTGGTAACATCATAATGTTACCAAGCAGAATTTGATTAAGCCTGTGCAATAAATGGTTTAAGCCATGGTGTTTCGTCATATTGGTAGGATAGGAATTGAGAATTTTCAGGCTTTATACATTGTATTTGTACAGGTTCATTGTACAGGTTGTTAGAGTGGTTAGTTGGGCCAGTGATGAACTACCGATAGAATATGGCGTTCCACAAGGCAGTATCCTCGGCCGGACCTTGGTATTGGTTTACATAAACAACCTATATAACACAGACTTGACCAATGGGAAAATAATTTCATTCGCCGGTGATACTGTATTACTTACTTTTTTATGGTGAAACGTGGTCACAAGTTTATAAACAGGCCCAAAATGGGTTCAACCACTTAGACACTTGTCTAAGTGGCTTAACGACAACATCCTCATCTTAAATGTAGATAAAACTAAGTTCATGACCTATACACTCAGAAAGCAAGATCTACCAAACCTTCCCACTATCTCACACAATTGCAACTTACGATCCAGCAGTTCATGTAATTATCCGCGTTTGTCAAAAACGAACACCAACAAATATTTGGGAGTTGGAATAGATAACCGATTAAAGGACATGTTAGGAAATGGGCTTAAAATAATAATTTTTTTGAACAGCTGTCATGTGTGGTTTTTCTGATAGGGAAACTTATTCAGGATGACCTGACAAAAACAGAAAAAATATTAAAAGCACCATTATTGAATAAATACATATTTTAAATCCAGATATTGTTGGTGTCATAATATTATTTTTGCACATTGAAACAAAGAAAAAATGGTTAAATATCATTTTTTAAAGCAAATTATACACCTTATTTTATTTAAAATATTCTAAAATAATATTAGATGGCTTAAAATAAAACCAACTCCATGATTTGTATGTATGGCATTAATTCCTTTGCCTCCTAATGGAATCTATGAAAATATTACCTGTGCCAGTAAGGTTGTCATACTTGTCAGCTGTCAGTACACAGGTCAAATTTTTTTTTCCGCAAAAAAAATTCGAACTACATTATGACAATAATGACATCCAACCGAAAAGTGTTGCCAAAATCAATAATTACTGTGGGTTGCAATTTATTTTTTAAATAATGATTATTAAAATGTATAATAATTAAGGAAAGGGTGCTTTCAAAAAAAAATAAAAAAACGTACAAAGTCTCCCTAATTTATGTACTTTCAGAAAAATGTGATCTCTTCCCTGTTCACAGTAGCTTCGAATAAAAGCCCAGCCTCCATACAAAAACCTAACATGTCCTTTCCAACACAACATTGAGGCCTTGGTTCCTAGAATTCGGAAACTTATTTATATATGTATTTAAATTTCTTCGTCATATGGCCAACACTTCGATAATTAAAACTGGTCATCTTGCGTTGTGCCAATTCTTCCTTTTCTATTGTATAATTTCTTGGAGTCCACCCTAAGAATTTATACAATACCGACAGAAAGTTACACAATCGACCTACCAACAGTTAAACAATGCCGCTAAAACTGGAGAGAACCCAAAGAGTTCTTTCCTTCCGATACGATACCCTACGTTTGATCTATATCAGCGCTGTACGGTGAATGGTGATGATGACCGTTAGACAACTTTTTATTCTACTGACAGTTACTAAGAACCAATCCGTACTTTTGTTACGTTACGACTCCAAAACCATCTCCTCTGAGAGTACAACTACCGATGTGTGCACTACAAATATATATAACTTCAGTCTGGCACATAACTTTTACGGTTTTCTGGATCCATATTTATATAATGATAGGAACTATACTGGTAATCTATCCGCTTTCTAGGGCGAAGTGCATGAAAAAAGTCTGTTCGTGGCTTCAAGGCATTGATTACAATCCAACAGAACGTTTATTAAAACCCTTAAGGTAACGTTTACTAGCAAAGAACGAGATATGTATAATTAATACACACGTACCCATCATACCGTCACTTACATTCTTACTGTCACCAACATAGATCCACGCATTTTTAATTTTTGTTATTATTAATTTGTAATAGTGTTTTATTATGTTCAACCTGTATGTTCATTTAATACAGTCACAGGTCATAAGTGTGTGGTCCGGTGGAGGGTAATCCTGGTGAAGTGTAATACCGGTTTGTACACGTCACCCTTGACTTTGTACTATGTTTGTGATTGTTTGTGATTAACAATAAATATTATACACCGTGTTATTGAATTAACGCAAAACCTCCTATGGGGTCATTGTACTCATCATTTGAACAACTTTTACTATGGGAACAAACCTGAAATGGCGAAAAAATAAATCAGCTGTTCCCTACATTTATGTTCGCACAACTCGTCAAAATTGTTATTAATCATTATTCACCCTTACCTGTATTAAGGTATTTGATCTGGCTCTCTGCGGCGCAACGGCCTTCCCGAATTTCTAGAAAAATGTTCCAACCCACATTGTGATAACAATTCTATGGAACCTTTGACGTCACCCATCGGTAGAGATAGCCTATTTTTTTGTAGATAACAGATATTCCATGGATAGGTGAATATTAATATAAAAAAGATATGGCTTTATATGAAATAGCTATTTTGTATAATCAATTCAAGTGTAGGTATAAACATATTTTGGAGGTAAATATACAGGTTGGTCAAAAAGTCACGGATCAAACGAAATAGGGAGATAAAGGAGGTCATTTTCAATAAAAAATCTTTCTACAGCATGGCCATTCAATTGCCCTAAAAGTTATGAATATTTTTGTATAAGTACCGAGTTCTTTTACAATTAGACTAATTAAAAAAAATGTGGTAGAAAACAAACGGTGTTGTATTATTACTAGATAATTTATCAGCATTATAAAAGTTCTATTGCGGCTCTGGGTACCTTTCAAGAGTAATTATTTTTTTCCAAAAGCATTTTCTCACTTTAAAAGCGTTGGAAATGACCTCCTCCCCTATTTCGTTTGATCCACCCTGAATATAATATATACAAATTTGCTAAGGCCAAATATGGCCAAAAAATTACTGATTTCGTATTTTAATTGAACGGTGTGGTACAGACCATCAAACTAAACAACTTTCTCCATGTGAACAACAAGAAAGTTGTTCAGTTTAATTGTCTGGTCTGTACCACACCCTTTGACAACACCCTTCTGATATACCCTGTCTGCAAAATGTCCTGTGATGAGTTACCCGTTGAGAGAACATGTCTTAAAATAAATACCTCTATCAATGTGTTACTTATGATAGATAGATAGATATACGACTGTCAAGATAGTAAGCCCTTTATTATTAAAAACATCGTCTGTATACGGTCGGTAAAGTAGGTACTATCGATAAATCTGTCACTGACATTTTGATAACATATGACTCTGGAGTTCTTACATAATAATATAGAGTGGTTATAAATAGTAATAGCAGCCAGTATTTGTGGGACAATTACTGGCAGTATAGAGGTCAAAGGCCTCTTTCATCCAGAGAAACAACAAGCATAGATCACTACAGTCCGTTTTATTTTACCTCTGATTTTGCATCACTGTCCAAATCACAGAGATCTTTATTTTCATACTAATAAGGTTGCTGTTGGGTTGCTGCCATTGACAAATCTGTCAAAATCATAGTGATCTTTATTCTTGTTACAATAAGGTTGATGTTAGATTGCTGATGTCAGAGGTAAAATAACTGTGAACGTACTGTACGCTTGATCAGTGCGCGTTGGCGATTTTATATTCTGAAGTTCAGGTTTTTCTCAAGACACGTTTTTCTGCACTGAAAGCTATTCGGCTGTGCAATTTTAAAACCTAGCAACTGACTAGGCTTCTTCTGGGTAAGCTCATTCCATCGTAGACTTTGTCTCTGTCATCTCTGACCTAGACTAGAGTCAAGAGCAAACCCATTTCAAATAAAAAACAAAAAAAACATTAAAAAATTAAATCGGTGTTTTTGCATATTTGACATGCTAAATATCTAAAGTTCGTTTTTTTATTCCAGAGACTAATCTGACATTTAAGTCTTTTGTGTTTGTGTTTTTTTAGTACAGAAGTTTGACATTACACCTGTCAGATTAGTATCTGGGATTAAAAAAAGTCGGTTTACTGACGATAGTTGAACGTGACAACGTCATAAGAAAATACTGATGGAATAGTTGCATTGCATTTGTTAATATTCGCTTGCACTTCAAGCCGCCATGGAACGCTACAGAGCGAGGCCGCGAGGTAACGCTACATGAGTCATGTTTTTTCGTGAGTGCAACCAGCTTCATCGATTTATTAGACGTTGTCACGTCAAAACAAGTCATTATATGCAAAAACACCGATTTTATTTTTTTATGTCAGCTGCTAGGTTTTGAAATTGCACAGCCGTATTGTTGGTCTCTGCCATATTAATTAACCGTTTGCCTGCCTTTTATCGTTGCGATTGCTTTGAAGATTAGGCATAACATAGATACCTACGTGTATTTGGTATTTCACATCCTATCAATAACGACCCAACTAGGTGTATTAACATAGTCAGTATAAACAAAGCTGGCATTTAATAACATACCTATCATCACGCCAGCGGGGTAATTGCGAAACACACTATGTAACAATGCCTTTAATTTTGTCAGTTCAACAACATTCATTGTATTATTGACTTTGATGAGCAGACAAATTGTTCAAACAAATGAAGCAATGGTTAAGCAATATCTTTCAAAATGAATCAGATTGTGACTGATCGTGTGTTACGCAATAAGGGTGTTGTATTCCCCGAAGGGTTATATGCAGAGATGTACAGACGCTAGCACGTCAAGCTACCCGAAACTGTCAAATTTTCCCAATCAACTTTGAACCTTATGCTTTAGCAGTAAAGTTGAAAATCTATTAAAGGAATTTGACAGACTGGTGCTGGCGTCTGTACCTATAGTACACCCACGTTTCGCTATTTATTGTAATAACGAGCTTATTGCCATCAACCGGGTGTAAATCTAGACTCTGGGCTGTTACTTAGAAATTTCTGGAGTAAAAACCCAATTAGGTACACTTTGTCCGACCTAGGATCGAACCTAGGAAGGACCTCATGCTCAACAGTAGCGCTAACGACGCGGCGACGTCTTTAATAATAACCTCATGCTTAACAGTAGTGCTAACGACGCGGCGAAGTCTTTAATAATAACCTCATGCTTAACAGTAGTGCTAACGACGCGGCGACGTCTTTAATAATAACCTCATGCTTAACAGTAGTGCTAACGACGCGGCGACGTCTTTAATAATAACCTCATGCTTAACAGTGGTGCTAACGACGCGGCGACCTCTTTAATAATAACCTCATGCTTAACAGTAGTGCTAACGACGCGGCGACGTCTTTAATAATAACCTCATGCTTAACAGTAGTGCTAACGACGCGGCGACGTCTTTAATAATAACCTCATGCTTAACAGTAGTGCTAACGACGCGGCGACGTCTTTAATAATAACCTCATGCTTAACAGTAGTGCTAACGACGCGGCGACGTCTTTTTTTTTTTTTTTTTTTTTTTTCAGGATGGGAAATCATCAAATGACTCCTCCCGCTCTGGGTGGAGCGGAAGGGAGTGTCAGACTCTTACTGACTAAAACCCACCCGTGTTCCTTCCTTCGCCCTTTATGTTCCGGGCCAGCGGTAACCCTTTCGGACAATCCCGCTGACCCGGCAGGCTTCGGCCCTTACGGGCCCCTCCTTTTAATGCTGACATCTCTTTGAGGCGCGCGTGGAACACGTACGCGCCGTCCGGCACGGGCCTGGTCCTGATCGGACGGTGAGTTCCTCCTCGTGGCGCACCCTGGGCAACGTCGGCTCCAACTGCCCACCAGGTTTTGGTGGACACTTGGGGCTGGCGGCTAATTTTCAACACACGGAGGAAGGTCACGGTTCCAGTCACCGATCATTCTTGATGGTCGGTGAAGGGAACCGGGCTGCAGGCGGATGGTCGTACGTCCACTCCTACTCTGCTTACAGAGGGATGTGAGTGGGCGTGGACTGGGAAGGGGCGGTTCGCGCCGCTGTGCCCACGAGAGTGTGGGTGGTGGAGGGTGTCCAATATCCGCGCTGCGTCTGTCCGGCATCCGGCGGCAGCGTGGGGACACCGGGGCGGCGGTTGGTTCTGCCCAATCGTCGGCCACCCCGTAATCCTGAGTTCAGGACCGGGGGTCCGGGCCACTGAGGCTCGGGCCGCGAGGAAGACAACCTCTCTAAAAAATTACCCCAATCCCAAGCCGTGCCGAGGGATGTATGGCCGGAGGGGATCCGGTCGTTAGCGCGGCTACAAGGGACCTCACCCTTAAAAAGGAACAACATGAAAAAGGCTGATAGGAAAACTATTCCCCAGGCGGGTACCCTCCTACCCAAGGAGGGAGAATCCCGTCCTTCTTCGGAAGGCAGCCCCTTCGTATCTGGGGGGGGGCACCATTAGTCCCGTGGGCCGGCAGACCACCGCCGACCTGCGTCAACCACCACTTGCGTCGCAAGAAAAGGAGCTCCGGGTTAGCCTGGAGCGCCTGTGCGACGCAAAAGAACCGTCTGCCGTTGATGACGGCATAACAAAAGAAGTAAGGAGTGATGCGGGGTTGGAGTCCGACGCCGCATCTGAAGGCGCAAGCACGGTAGGCTCAGGGAGCCTCTGCCGTGCTAAGGAGATGGCCGCTACGAAAAAGAATTTCAGTAAGCGGCCAAGGTCAGAGGACGGCCAGGGGTCGTCCTCCGATGGGGAGCTGGCCTCGGCTCGCAAGATCCCTACCAGTAGGCGGGGGGGAGCTCGAGAGCGAGGCAAGGGGAGGAGGCTCACTGCCAGGGAGGCGGCAGAGAGAGCAGAGGAGCCCACAAAGGAGAGGGGGACCGGTCGCGCGGTCGCTTCGGGGCCCTCAAGCGACGAGGCGGGTGCGGTTGGAGGCCCCGAAGCGGACCGCAAGCAAAGGTTTGCGGCGGTCGTGGGGGCCGCGATCCGGGACGTGGCCCTGAAGAAGCTTCAAGCTTCAAAGAACAGGGCCGTAGTCTCGGCGACGGCCTCCATCATGGCGGCAGCGGAGGCAGCCAACTACGCCGGCCCTGCGGCCGGCGAAGTGGCCGATTTGCGGGCGGAGGTCGCCCGCTTGACGGCCGCCATGGAGCTTCTCCAAAAGGAGAACGGGAAGCTCCGAGCGGACCTGGCTGGCCTGCGGGCCACCGGGGGCGCGCAGGCAAACCAACCGGGCCAGCCTGTCCCGGTGGAAAACGAGGTCCTGAGCCTGGTTCGGAAGGAGCTGGCGGCCTTCCAGGCGCGGTTCTCCTTCCTGGAGGGTATAGTCCTGCGCCCCCCCCTTGCAGGCAGAACAGCTCCGGGGCCAGAGGCGGCCTCGTACGCGGCCGCTGCGGCATCTGCCGCCTCCAAACCCGGGCCGTCTGGCCAAGCCCAGGCGTCGACCAAGCCGGCGTCGGCTGGCGGAGCCCCGGCGCCGGCGAAACCGGTGTCGGCGAAACCGGCGCCGAAATCGGCGCCGGCGAAACTGGTGTCGGCTAGCGGAGCCTCGGCGCCGGCAAAACCGGCGCCGGCCCGGAAGAGAGGCGGAACGGCGCGGGAGGCAGAGGCCCCAGAGCCTACGCTGCACCCCCAAAATCCTCCCCAGACAGATGCCGAATGGCAGGTGGTCGGGAAGAAGAAGAAGGCGGCCAAGGCAGGCAGGAAAAAGGCACAAAGACGGCGCCGCAAGGAGCGAGCCGTCGCGGCTAGGCTTCGCGCCCCGAAGACCGCGGCTGTAGTTATAACGCTACAGCCGGACGCGGTTAAGAGGGGCGTGACGTATTGCGACGTGCTCACCAAAGCGAGGGAGACGGTGGACCTCCGAGAGCTGGGTATCACCGGGGGACTCCGGCATAGGGTGACCGCCACTGGTGCCCGCATGCTGGAGATCCCCGGGGCGACGAGTGGCCCCACCGCTGACGCCCTAGCTGAGAAGCTAAGGGCGTCTCTGAATGCAGAGGAGGCCCGAGTCTCCAGGCCCGTCAAGTGCGCAGACATGCGCATCTTGGGCCTGGATGACTCCGTGACGGAGGGAGAGGTGGTTGCCGCCGTTGTCAGGACGGGCGGGTGTTTGGCTGAGCAGGTGAAGGCGGGCACCATACGTCCTGACTTCACGGGAATGCGAACTGTAACGGTAAGCTGCCCCGTGACGGCGGCCAGAACAATAGTGGAGGGCCGAAGGCTCCTGGTGGGCTGGGTCTCAGCGCAGGTCAAACTGCTGGAACCCAAGCCTCTGAGGTGCTTCAGATGCCATGTGGGGCACCACGTTGGCGTCCAATGCACCTCGGAGGTAGACCGTAGCACTCTGTGTTTCCGCTGCGGTCAGCCCGGACATACGGCTGGTTCGTGCAACGCCGCGCCGCACTGCGTCGCATGTGCGGCTGCTGGCAAGCCGGCCGATCACCGGGCGGGGAGTAAGACCTGCGCTCCACCCGCCGGAACCAGGAGAAAAGGCAGGCCCTCCACCGCCGTAGCCACCCCCACCGTCGCCGCCGCTGCCGCCGCCACCGCCAACGCCGCCGCCGCAACCGTCACCGCCGCCGCCGCCGCTGCCGCCGCCGCCGTCACCACCACCGTCGAGGGGCCCTCGCAAGGTGCCCGGGAGGAGGCCGAAATGGAGGAGTAATGGCTCCATTTCGCCTCCTCCAGGCGAACGCGGCGACGTCTTCAATAACAATCAATCAATAATAGATGTATAAATAAATTATGCAAAGTTTAACAACCTGATATTATAAATAAGTAATTGCAATAAACAGTTTCTTAGAAGCAAGCTCATAACAATTATAATTAATTACGCGCCAAGTGTAGACTGGTGCTGCATGTTTACGCGTAACATGTGGTAATGTGGAATTATCCACACTTTAAAGGTTTCTACTAACACGAGTTAGAACCGCCTCTCTAAGGAATCTATCAATAACATACATCCCGTAGCTCAAAATCAAAATTCATTTATTCTAACTAGGCTGACAGTCAGCAGTTTTAGCACGTCAAAATCTATCTGAAGAGTTTGTTTGTTTGTTTGGTTGAACGCGCTAATCTCTGAAACTACCAGTCGGATTTGAAAAATTCTTTTTGAATTTGATAGCCCAATTCTTGAGGAAGGCTATAGGCTATTTAACATCACGCTATGACCTTTAGGAGCCGAGCAAAAAGAAAAAAAGTCAGAAAGAACGCTAACCAAAAACGAAGTAATAGCGCGGGCAGGCGATGCGATGCGACGGGGTGGGTCGGAGTAACAAGAAATTTCACGCGGACGAAGTCGCGGGCAGAAGCTAGTCTTTTAGGATGTTAAAATTACATTATGAGACAGTCCCCCAAAACGCCCGCCCCTCGCCGCTTTCTAGTGCTTTAGCCGGGAAGAAGAAGTGGCGCAACAAACTCCCCGCAGCACAGCTGTCTGTTTAGATAGAACTTGATTCTATACAATAGTATGCAAAGCAATTAACATTACAAAACACAGAACACTAAATGAATCGTCGCACCACCCTGGCTGAGGGCGTCCCACCTAACATTTGTATATTATGTGTTATTACATATTACTTAGAACATGTTTACCGCTGAATTTCAGATAGCCCCTTATGTTTTGATTTCTGAAATTGGTTTTCCTGGCGCATATATTTGAAGAAGACGTTTTCAAATTATATTTAGGTATCATTACTAGAACCAAAAATTCGCAGACATGCATGTGACATCTACCAACCCGCACTGGGTTCGCGTGGGGATTATAGCCCACTCCCTCTCTTCGAGAGGCTGGCTCAGGCTTGTGTCCCAGCAGTGGGAACATTATAGAGTGATTATCTACAAGTAACCAGTATACACTGACAAGTACAACAAAGACGTAGAAAAGTAGATGAACATACAACACCCACGCTTGCAAAGTCGTGGGAAAAAGCCGGTAATAGCGCCGTATTCGATAAATCATGATATATGTATTATTTATTGTAATATGCTTCAAGGAATCACGTGTATTCGGGATTGACATGTTTGTTATTGACTGAAAGTTCTGCTGTGGTGTTAAGACCAAGTGAAGATGACGCACAAGACGATAGAGTCTTGTCAGTGGCGCGGCGTGACGGTCCCTTATCACTGAATGATAAAAGGTCGGATACGTTGCCTGCTACACCCCAAACCGACCGTTGTTACATCACTATTATTATTTATCTGTAGTTACGTATTCTCAATTCTAATACGGTTATGTAAACATTCATATTGTAAACATGTACTTGTGTAACAGGGGATTGTCTGGAGCAGATTTTTCTAGAATTTATTAATTCTTTTCATTGTAAGTTCTTAGTTAGATTGTTAATTCTTTTCATTGTTATGGAAATATTTGTACGCCGATACTTACGGCTAAACATGATTGGACACAAACTATATAATATCTTGCATGCTCTTGTATGTATACAATGTTTAACAAATAAAGAAATCTTATCTTATCTTATCTTATCTAGAAAAACAGTGTCCAGTTCAGAGTTAGGGTCTGTCACATCGATCATAGCAGTGAAAATATTGGAAATGATAATGTTTGCGCAGGTCCTAGCAGTATTAATTGGTCACCCACTGGTGTTTACTGTCCCTTTCATTATTGTCAGTCATTTTTTTTTTACTTTATAGGTCTGTTCGGATCGCTTTTGTGTATCAGTCCTTGCTATATCATTCAATATTTTACCGTTATCTTTTTTTTATTTTGTTCACATGCTATTATTTCTCGTTTTTATCTTTTTGTTAGGTTAGGTTAATTCCATACGCTACGATAAGAAAGGTTATTTTTCGCACTGCATGCTGACCCTTAAGTAAATAAAGCTAATATGAAAATATTAAGTGTCATTGGAACACAACTATGTAGATGTTTGAGTTCAGTATCAGTGGCTTATCTCTCAGTTCCAAAAGTCAATAGGGACAAAAAGGTGACTTGGTTAAATGTCCGGCGCAAAGTTCCACAATATTATTAAAGTGGCTTACCCTTTGATGGTGGGGGTTTTTTTTTCAAGATGGGAAATCATCAAATGATCCCTCCCGCTCTGGGTGGAGCGGACACTCCCTGTGTCAGACTCTTACTGACTAAAATCCACCCGTGTTCTTTCCTTAGCCCTAATCTGTACCGCTTTATTTTATTTGGTATCGTACATTACCTATATTCCTTTTGGGTAGCGTGGTACAAATTGAGTGTGCCTTTACAAGTAGGTATCTTATTCTTGTGCCGAATTTTATCTCCATAAATAGTACAAAGTGGGTTATATTTGCCAAAACATTGTCTTTATCATATTTTTTTTATGTCATTAACCAATTTGTGGTCGAACTTATGATATTCAGGCGTATCGTGTATGATTTGTAGCTGACCCCAAATTAGTTAAGTACTAAAAGTTTAGACTAATGATAATAATGATTTTTACACCGAAATGTTAGAGAAGCTCACATAGGAATCAACCGGACATTTGTTATTTCCGAAGATTTTTGATCCCTAGCAAAGCCGTTTAGGTATTCTTTTACCGATAAAATCGAAATGTCACTACGTTGTTATTGTATTAGGATGCAGATTCCAATGCAGATTTATCTTGCTATGTGAGATTAAATTTATTAGTCAATTGAAAATGAAGTAAGTACTTATATTATATAGTACTTATATTATACAATGGACACTATTGTTACCTACTTGCAACTCTTACAATATGTCGACTTTGCAGCTAGGTACGAGAAAATGTTATAGCTCAAAGAAGATTAAAATTAAAAACAGTTCGCATTTGTACAAGATCCAGATAAAAACAGCTGTGAAACAACAATGAATTATTTTCAAACACACTGTAAACCTACTCATAGGTAATAAATAAAACTATTTACCTATTACCATTCAATTCAGTGTAACTTTGTAAAATGTTTCTGAACTCGAGCAAAGCAATATAAAATAACAAAATCTTCATGTACTGTCGTACGTACGGTCACCATAAATCTTAATGAACAAACAGCAAATTGAGACATAAGTAGGCGTCTGAGATCAGAGATTCCATACAATAAAAATTGACCCCCGAACAACTAATATTAGCGAACTAATATTAACGAATATTCAACAAATAGAGCAGTGAGACAGGCGTAGTAGTACAACACACGTAATAACAGCAATGACCTTATTGTGTGCCATTCGTAAGTAATGTCTGTAATGAGCCAATTAAGTAGCCTTAAAAACAAACTTTAAACAAAGGAACTGATTCCAATTAAGTAAATAAGGTGGATTTCGTGCACAATGCATGTTTACGAATCTTTGTGCATCACTATATTTTATATTAAATAGCTAAGTTTGTTTATTTAACACAGCTTACTGCGCAAAACACAGTAACAGAAATGATAAGCATAATTATTCACGTTGGTTTATGTTATGACACAACAAAGAATTAAATAAATAAATATCGAAGTATTTAATGTGTTCAATGATTGTGTCTACTTTCTACTAACTATTAATTCTGAATTGTTTAACATAATTATGTATAAAACATCCGGCATGACTAAACTAAACTGCCAGTTTTCCGGTAAGCCAGTCTTTGTTTTTAAAAAAACTGCATGTCAGATGCGCGCCAAAAATAACACTTGGCACACGTGCTTCCATGTTTTGGATGCGTTCAGTTCAATGAAATTAAACAAGCGTTGCTATTGAAAACCTATTTCACGGTCAAGCATGTCGGATAAATATTATTTAAAACATTAACGTACTAACATAAAACAGCATTCAATGTTTTCACAGCCAAAACAAAAACAAAATGAAATTAGGTCCACTCACTTACTGTCACAGAATAGTCTGTAAATTAAAACGGTATAGAAATGCAGTTTTATTTGTTTGTAAAATTAAAACACTTTTTATTTGAACTACGGTAGGTACGTAGAAAAACTAAGAAAACACGCTCGTCGCTGACGTGACGTATCGAATGACCGGGCGTCCAATCGCGCGCGCTCCCGCCCTCTGACTGACAACGAAAATACAAAATACTTAATCGAGGAAACACACGCCTCGTATTATTTGATATAATTATTAATGTTTCTTTGATATTCGTGTAAATAAAATCTTGGGAACATTCTTGAAACTGTCATAAATGTATGTCATTTGGAAAGGACATGGAATTAAGTATAATATTTTTATACAGGTAGGTAACTAAGTCGTTGAAACGGTCATGACGGCCCATAAAAAGTTATATCGCGGAAAGTATCGGTAACACATGCAAATCGCACAGTAACTATTATTAAAAACAATCACTTCCTTCATTCCTGCCATAAGTAGGTAGTCACTTATTAAATTCACTTGAATTTGAAGAGTTTCCTTCCTTCCTTTTCGATAAAACTAATTAAAATTATTTTTTGAATACGGTGGTAATATAATAAGGTAACTTAAGTTGCAGTAGGCAGGGCACATTGCTCGCTGAACAGATGGCCGATGGGGCCGAAAGGTTCTGAAGTGGCGACCGCGTACCGGAAGACATAGCGTTGGAAGGCCTCCCACAAGGTGGTCCGACGACCTTGTGAAGGCCGCAGAAACCCGTTGGATGCGAGAAGCACAGAACCGGTCGAAGTGGAGGTGCTTGGGGGAGGCCTGTGTCCAGCAATGATGACAACAAAGGCTCCTACAAACAGGCGCGACACGCGATATAATCGCGTGCGACACAAAGGCACGTGCTCCTTGCGCGACTTGCGGTGCCATTGTGTCGCGTGTCGCGTGGCGCTTGTTTGAAGGAATCCTAATGTAAAGCAACCTTCTTTGTGAGAAGAAATGACAAAATAACCAACCTACTAAATGAAAATAGTTAATCAACTTTGCATTTTTTTTGGTTTCTAATTATTTGAACACTATTATAATAAATTCTTGTATTAGCGACGTGTAATCTAACAATTAAAATAGCATTTCTGAAACAAAAGTATTCAGATTCGGGCGATCACCTGCTGGTCGGTCACTCCCTCTCGAAGAAAGGAGGCCTGTCTACCAGCAGTGGGAACAGTCCAGGCTGATTATGATACCTTCTGGTAGCGTGGTGTTTCAGTAAAAATATCAGCTCCACGAAAAAAACCGCGATAAATAGTTGCAAGTTTTATTGCACCTACTTGTCAATGACGAATCAATCGCGTATCTCCTGGTATCGGGGTCAAAATGTTGAGATAATATTATAAAAATGACGCATGTCCCAGCATCAAAGGTATCACTCGTCTGAGTTACTAGGTCAGATAAAATTAATATCCAAGCGATTTCTTGTAGGGCTAGAAAAACCTAACGCAGCTGGCATTTTATAATAAATACATAACATTATGGTCTTAACTTTTTCATGTTTTTGCAATGGATAATTCTATGGTTATGTAAGTGTGTAACAATGGTTTGTAAATTGCACGACGACTGCGTGTTTCGATCGTTTTACGTTGACGTATTGTAATTACGTTACATTATTGAAAGGGTCAGGCCCCTCTTTTCCATTGGGCACTCTGGGCAAGTGCCCAGGGCCCCGCGATCTTCGGGGGCCCCGGTCTACTCTCATAAAAAACATTATTTGCAGCCGCCGTTCCATTCCACGTATTATTAGTACCTACTCGGTTCTATGACAAAATTAGAGATTTGTAGCGCGATTTGTAATAAATCTCTAGCCCCCCAAATATGAAATATTAGTATGTTTCTTTTATTGTCTCTTATCTACATAGGGGACCCGTGATCCTTATGTGCCCAGGGCCTCCAATAGGTTAAAGACGGCCCTGGAAAGGGTCATTGATAATGATAACGGTAATATTTGATGATGGAATCGCTTTTCGACATGTCGTACTTACGTAGGTGTTTGCTGTTGATCCAAGTTGATCCAAGAAAAATATTATTTAATAATAATGTAGTTATGAGCCAAACATTTTCCTGTTCCTGAGTTTACTTGGCTTATCTTCTAGGTTACAATTATTTAACAGGAAAATAACAACTTCCGAATAAATGAGTAAATTAGTTTACAAACTTGCTGGTTTAAGCATAAATGTGGAGCTCCTTCATAAAATAATCCGTCACTCTACACAGGGCTGTCTTTCTTTAACCTATTGAAGGCCCTGGGCACATCACGGGGCCCTTGTGTAGATATGAGTAAGTAGATAAGCGAAATTGCACTTCCACGGTTTTTATTCAACGTCACAGTGTCCCGTCCAGTTTTCAAAATAATCAATTACACATAGTCCTCACATTCACAATAATCAAAGTACGATAATACTTTACAAAGTACGGCGACTGCAAAGAATGATTGTTTGAGGGCAGGCCGGGGCCCCCGTCGATCGCGGGGCCCTGGGCAAGTGCCCTGAGTGCCCAATGGTAAAGGCTGTATTTTATTGAAAATATTTATGGAGGGCTCTTTATAATTTCCGCTATGAGAGTCACTTAGTTCTTAGATAATCCCATTTAATACGGAATATCCCCGGGACCGTTAAGCTGTTGCTTCACTAGGATCATCGTAAACGTTCGTCGTAATTTAATTTTCCCAGTCTGTCGTCGCACATATTGCTTTCTTCTATAAATAGTGTTACATTTCCAAATAATCACACTAATATTATACAGGCGAAAGTTTGTGAGTGTGTGTGTTTATATGTTTGTTGCTTCTGTACGCACAAACGGCTGAACGGATTTGGATGAAATTTGGCACATAGATAGTTTATAACCAGGATTAACACATGGGACATTTTTATACCGATATTCCCACGATATCGACACTTATACGGGTGAAACCATAAGTATCTAGCCTATATGTTAATCCATAGTTTCAGCTACCTCCATACAAAATTTTATGAAAATTGGTCCAGCCGTTTGAGCGTGAAGAAGTAACAAACATATAAACACACACACACACTCACAAACTTTCGCCTTTATAATATTAGTGTGATAACGCCTGTATTCCCCGTAAGGTTAGCCAGAGGTTTACCTATAGTAAACCTGAATTTCGCACGGTATGTTTTAGTCCCTTGTACCGAATAGGGCGCCAGCCTACTGCCTTGCCATCATCTCCTAGCCTTTTCCCAACTATGTTAGGGTCGGCTTCTAGTCTAACCGGATGCAGCTGAATACCAGTATTTTATACGGTGTCACTGCCTATCTGACCTCCACGACCCAGTTACTGGGTAGTACGATACCCGTTGGTAAGACTGGTCGTCAGATTTTCGGGCTTCTGACTACCCGTAACGACTGTCAAAGATCCACGAATGACAGTCGGGACCAACGGCTTAACGTGCTTTCCGAAGCATGAAGGGGTCTCGGTATGTAAAGATGGTCACCCATCCACAGACCAACCGCGGCCAGCCTATTGCCACCAATCGGGTATTAATCCGGAATCTACCGCTGAGAAATTCCAGATGGAAAAATGCAATAACACTTCGCTTCACCTGGGGAATCGAACCCAGGACCTGGTGATATATATAATAAGAAAGAAAGAAAGAAAATACATTTATTTAGCACAGACTAAGAGACACACAATACACCAAATAGTTATATAATAGTCGTACATCAGATAAAAACTAAGAAAAAAATAAAAACTGCAAAGTCCGGTGTAAGAAATTAGCAGGAAAGTGTGCCTCACGGCTGCGCCAAAAAGGCCCAGTTCAGCAAAAATGCCAGACAACTGGTGCCTGACGCTGGTTTTCAACTTGACCTGATGTGTGAGGTGACAGATGTAAATCAGTTTTATACTGCATCGTGATGTGTGTAATGTGTATGCATAATTAAATAAATAAATAAAAATAAATTAGTGTCACATAAAAACAGTAACGAATAGGTACCTATGTATAAATAGCGTGATATTGAGTAACATTGCAAAACTAAACAATAAATAAATAAATACTGATAAATAAGTGACATGGCTGCATGATAGATAGACCTTCTTATGCAAATAAAGAAATTCTCCGAAACGAATCAATAATGCAAAATTAGCCCTTTCATTTTCTTCTTGTAGGTATAACTTTAGTTTTTCACGTACATTGCTGTACACTATTTATGTAAGTACATATTCGTTACTACATATTTTTTGTCTGACACATATTTATTAAGTACGCATACACACGACACGCTGCAGTGTAAAACTGATTTACATCCGTCACCTCACACATCAGGTACAGTTGAAAACCAGCGTCAGGCACTAGTTGTCTGACATTTTTGCTGAACTGGGCCCTTTTGGTGAGAAAAATAAATTCTTACTACAGCACATTAAAGCGATTTCGTTAAGACTTACTGACTTTATACAGTAAGAAGAAATCCCAAGTAACATTTTAAACTGTATAAAAGCTGTATTATGGACTATTTGTTTACTGCAGGCTGTTAAACGTGCTGTATAAAGACTGTATAGCAAGCTATACAGCCCTTGTAACTCTGAAATGGGCCCCAAAATTATACAGCTTTAAGTGTAGATTTAGCTGTATAACAGCTGCATAATAGCTGTACTATTTGGCTGGCTAAGATACTATTTAGATACTTTTATACAGCTTCCATTCTCTAATTTTCTTTTTTATTCTTTTATACAGACTCAGGCTTGTGAAAATCTTAATAAAAGAATAAATATATTATAATTGTGTTCGTGGTTGAATTCATTCTCCATTTTATTTACTATGTGCCATATCTGAAGATAAGTGCAAAAATATTTAATAACCAAGTGGTAAGTAGGTACTCTTTCCTGTTTATCGTTGTTGTTATGCTTGCGACTGATATTTTTATGTGAGTATGTATACTAGTTTTAAGCTCAAAACTCACGCCCCTTCGAAATAAGGAATATACATACATTTTTTCTGTAACAACAAATATGTGATCAAATCTGAAAACAGTTTTAAGAGTAACCCGGACTGTTCTATTGATAGTAAACGTAATTGTGTGTACTATACAGTTAAAATCTTTTGTAATTTTGTACTGAAATTTCAAAAACAAACAAAAAAATATCTCGTAAAATTGCAATGCAATTTATAAATTATTATAAAATGGCGTCCTTAGTTTATACAGCTCTTGCTCTTCTAGTACCCCTTAATACAGCTTTTTGCATAACAGAGTCGTTATTTAAGAACGTATCTCAGCCTAAAGAGTAACATTGTCTGTACATTAGTATTTAAGTACTGTAGAAGCTGCCTTAAATTCTTATTCATATTCATTAATACAGTTAATTAGGGTTCAGTTGAAAATATAGAAAACCTCATTATGATCCAAGGCCCGTAAGGCGGTGAGCAAGGAATCGGATAATAATTTACCAAATAGTAGTTACTGATAGCGAAAAGAAACAATGTATTGTTTTTATTTATAGAGATGTATTGTATCTAATTTAAATACTGAAGCAAACACTATATTTGTATCTTAACTCTTGTTCACTTAACAAATTGGCAACTGATCAAAATTATGACTCCGTGTTGTTATTAGTTGTATCCAATAAATAGACTGATTTTAGGTTATATTAGTTTCAAAATAATCGATAAGCTGGATAATTGTGTATGCCAACACTATAATAATAACTTTAATCTTCTAAAACACGAAAAACTGTAAAAAGGGAAAAATGTACGCCAATCGCATAAGGCTTTAAAAAGGAGTAAATCTAAACTCTTCTACATGAGACAGAATTGAATTAAACTATTATAAAGGGAACTGCTTGCTAAGAGTATCCTAGATTTCCGTTGTACAGCTATTATCAAGCTTAACTTGAAGGCTGGACAATAGAGTAATTTTACACCAATATTCAGGCTATAACAATATTTAATGCTCTTGTGCAGAAGTAGGTTATATAAAAGTATAATTTGAGAGCAGTATACAGTTATTGTCTTATAAAGTTGCTGAACGCAGTTTTTTACGCCGCGGTCTGTATTTTAGCATTTTCCAATGCTATTTAAAAGCTAAAGGTAAAAATTTTGGCTCTATACAGCCGTTAATCAGCTATACTGTATACAGTTGTACAGTTATACTAAAGTACAGTCCTATACATATTTTTACACTCTTGTACATCATTTATTAAGCTTATAGCTGGTAATGCGCTGGTAAATATAATATTTTTCCGCTTAAATGTTACTTGGGATGTTTGTAAAACAGTAAAAGACAAAACAGTAATTTTTAATGATGGAATATACTATTTACTGAAAAAAAACAACAAAAAAAAAGGAAAACCACCATTACTGTTACAATGTAAGTAAATTTCAATCGTTTGAACTATATCACCAAATGAATAAAACAGTTAATTTTGTGACCTTTTAGCTACTTAAAACGTTAAAGTTTACTGTCATGACGGTAATATTTTGCCTCAAGCTTTAACTGTTTTCGGAACAGTAAAAAATACACTTTTGAATGTTAGGCTCATATGGAACTGTTTAAGGCAGTTCAGACTAATGTGTTTTCATTTTTATTTACTGCTTATTTCTTTCGGTGCGCGAGGCACACTTTCCTGCTAATTTCTTACATCGAACTTTACACTTTCTATTTGATTTTATTTGTTGCGATCTGATGTATGATCTGGTGTATTGGGTGTCTTTTAGTTTGTGCTAAATAAATGTACTTATTTTCTTTCTTTCTGTAGCACGTGCGGCATTGACACAGAATTGCCGGCATCTAGTATTGTATATGGAAAACTTGAGTTGAAAATGTTATGGCCACAAGTTATAGTCGTAAGTTATGACTTATTAAATGCATCTATGTGCAGAGTCGGCACTACGATTGAGCTTGCCCTCATATCGGGCGGAGGTCAACTGGTCGGCAAACATACCTATCGTTGAGATTGCTTGACTTTAATTGCTTTGGAAATTAATTGAATCGTAAGAAAACGTTCTAATGATTTGTTGTCAACCTCCACGGCGCGCGGCGTATGTTTTGCTTAGTTATAAAATGCCAGTAAAGACAAAGTATCAAGGCAACAAATTATACCTGCTTAAACTAAAGTAACAATTAAAAAAAAAACAAATAACCCGTCTGCGTAAAAAGTTAACTAAAACATGGAAACAAGATGACGTAGGAACATAGTAGAATGTATAATGGATATCTTCTTTTTCCTTAAATTAAAATAGTCATCGTTGTTATCCATCTTGGGCCAGCCAATTAAAAGGTGATAGATAAATTCGTGACCGTGACAAATTCGTGTGTAAAAAGGTGGGTGGGACTGGATGCAGAAGGTGGAGGACATGGTGATGTGGCGTAGCCTGGGAGAGGCTCATATCCAGCAGTGGACTGCGATACAAATGCAACAAGTTTAACTCAACCAAATCAACTCAGCCTGTTGATTTGGTTGAGTTAAACTTGTTGCATTTGTAAAAATACATCCTACCAAAATGATGTGATAAATAATTGCAGTCGGAGGCATAAATGTTCGGAACTTATACTACATGGTCCTGTCTTTGTTGTCGCAAAGTTGGATAAAAAGACTGGTGTTTAGTCACAACCAAAATTAAAAAAAAGAGAAATTTTTTTCTCTTTTATTTCTTTTTTGTAAACCTCCTGCCAATATTTACTCTACATAAAATCCAATTCTCGTTCTGGGAATCAGAGATAAACAGTGCCTACCTCCTTATCATGCCCAAACATGTCAGATTCTACAGAAGCGAAGAGGTTATTGAAATACGCAGTTCTGTCAGTATGTCAAACATTTATCTAGCACTTGAATATTTTGATATTTATCTAGATTTTTCGTACTTACACCTTTTTTATTTAACGCTGTTTGGCTTCGTTTTGATGATAGGTATAGATGCTAAAAACGCGTGACAATATAGTAAAATAGCATAATCAGCCTGTAATGTTCCCACTGCTGGGACACAGGCCAGGGCCAGGGCTGGGAGTGGGCTTTAATCTACCACGGGGGCCAGAGCGGGTTGGTAGATATCACATGTCTTCGAATTTTTTGTTCAAGGACATGCCGGTTTTCTCACGATGTTTCTATTCACCGTTTTGAGAGCAGTGGTGATGAAATTATTTACACAAAGTAAAGCGCCTGTCTGGCTTTGAACTCGACCTACAACACATAAGTCGGGGCTGAGACCTGGACCACCCCTGCTCGTGACAATGTAAACAAATATTATATATTTAAAATAGCTGCGACCCGCGGATTCACCCGCAAAAGTTTCAATCCCGTGGGAATATTGGGATAAAAAGTAGCCTATACGTTAATCCAGGGTGTCAGCTACCTCCATACCAAATTTTATCAAAATTGGTACAGCCGTTTGAGCGTGAAGAAGTAACAAACAAATAAACACACACTCACAAACTTTCGCCTTTATAATATTAGTGTGATACGGAGTAGTACATAAGGTATCAGTAAGTAATTAGGTAGGTATTGGAATGAATGAACGTGCAGAGTACATTCACACTGGCCGAAACAAACAACGATACATAAAGCCATATCAATAGACGGAGCATTTAGTGTCCCTCATTATAAATGCATCATATATATAGGTATGTTCACGAAGATATACGAGTATATGGGTAAAGGTCAGTGCCATGCGAACGCTATACCTACCTACATGCATTTTACTTTTTGCCTCAAAGAAAGAAAGATGTCCCTTTGTCTTGAAATTCTTTCTTTATACAGCAGCGTGTTCTCGACATTTCCCTTTTACGTGTGCATTTGGTAACATTCCAGATTTTGGTGCAGTTCTACGTTCGAAAGTTATTGAAGTGGTTCCAATTTTCTCTGTGACGTAGGGTACTTCTATCTCGTTTTTGTTGTTAATTGTGTTCGTATACCTACCTAAGGACGTCCTAGTTGTAACACAAAAGTCCTTAATTCCTTACGCTTCTTTAAAAAAAAAAATGAGAGCTTAAGGAAAGTGCATTAATTCCACAGTTAGTTTCATAGAGAGTTATTTAATATAGTATATCAGCTGTTTCATAATGAATTCTAAACAAAGCAAGAGGTTGAATATTCCTCTTATTACTATTAGGGGTTTTATGTAGTTATCCTTAAGCTCTATCAACAGTAACTTTAGCTGCTAGATGCACGATAGCCCATTTAGTTAATTAAAATTTTGATTACATGGCAACAAGTTACTCTCGTGTTCAATTTAATTTACGAAGAAAAATGTTTATTAATAGACAGCGTTAAGAAATTAATTTTCCGCCTCGTTGAGCAGTCGAATCAAATAAATAATAACTCATTCTTTGATCAAAGTTGTCTAAAAGTGAAACTGAAAAACAAGTTAATAATATAGTTCTTTGAAAAGACTTATAATCTTATTGAAGCGCTGACGTACGGCTAATGAAATGGAGAGGCGTAAAAATGGCCGAATAAACACATCGTTTATCGAAACAATATTCGCACAATTGATTTGCCACCGCTGAACAACGCTCAGCTCATCCCATAGGGCTGTCCCAAGAACAATTTTAGGGTGTTTAAAGAAACAAACTTACAGTACTCGCCCGTTGATTACAAAAAAGTTTGACTATGCTGGGTCATATCTGCTTACTGTCCTTAACTCCGAAATGATCAATTTTGATTTTGTTTTATCACGTTTAGATATCGTCAATTCGTCACCCATCACGTCTTTGGAGTCTCGCTAGGTAATTTAATTTGACCCGGTATAGCCTTGTCTCTGACACTCATACCAGTATGATAGTCTCTTTTGTAGGTTGATAAGATGCTCTGTTTTCTTCTTGTTTACTTTGTCAGTTCCGTTTAAAGCTTAGAGCGTAATAAGCCTACCATGGATATGCGTAACGTATTCGAACACCTCCCTTTTTTATTCATGCTTAGGAACAGGAAAGTTACCATAACAAGATCCGACGAAAAAAGGTATTTTACAGGTAGGTAGGTTACACAAACATACCTAAGTTTGTGTTTACCTCTATTTCTTTGGCTCTTCTTTCCAAGCTGTAATTCTCTTCAAATGCTTGGTTACGCACTCACTAAATTGCGTTATATGCCCAGAAATGTACACCCACCTTGTTCATTTTTGCTTATGTATGTAGGTAATACGAGCTGGTGTCCGCAACTCCACGTTAAAGCGCGTCAGGTATGTTACACAGAGATATAGAAAAACCTTCCTTATTTTTTCTTGTTACTTTTCCACACGCTTATGTGAATTATTTCCCTCTGTACTTTTGAGATCTTGGTTAAGCTCACTGAATTGTGTTACATACCAAGAAAAGATACCCCACCTTGTATAATTAAGCCAAGGCAAGTATATTACAGAGATTCTTTCCTGATAAGACTTTTTCTTGTTACTTTTGCACACACTTTTGTCATATTTCCCTCTGTTCTTTTTTATTTGTAGGTTAAGCTTACTGGATTGCATTATATACCCAGAAAAGAACACCCACCTTTTATATTCAAGCTTTGGTAGATATATTACAGAGATACACGAAAACCTTCCTAAAAAGCTTTTTGAAATTTCCACTGGGAGTGAAATTTCAAGGATGCGTCACGTTTAGGCACATTTCGTTACTTGAAAGAGAAGAAAGATATAACTCTCTCTGTCTCTCACAGTTTTTCTCGTAAGCAACAAGAAAAACATGTTCTATTTTCCTCTGTTCTATTTGAGTTGTTTTTCCTTTGATAAGCCCACGTCTGTTAGCACTTAAAGCCAGTTTCCTATTCGCCTCGTGATTTTTTATGTGGGCGTCAACTAATGCCTTTTAGGGTGATTGTGGGCGATGGAGGACTCATTATCATTATGTGATGGGCGTAACTGTGGTTTAACTGCAATATTTAAGCAGGTCTGAAAGAGTGAAGACCATTCTCTCTAGAGAAATATGCAGCTTCATCTCGGTATACTAAATCAGAAAGAAAAGGAATATATTTAGTAGAAAGTTACAGGATATTGGTTAAACTAACATACAAATTAGAAAATGTAACATAAACTCACGCTTTCTTTCCACTGGGGTAGGCAGAAGGTATAGAACACCACCTGCTACCTACGATTCTTACATACTTCTTTTGCAAATTAGAAAACAAGACACTAAATAGAAATCATAAGTAATTTTACCATCATCATCCAATGTACTGCACTTTATTAAGGGTACATGACCTAAAGCGCGGTCTTTTTCGGATTGCATAGAAAAGAAAGAGAAGCGCGATGACACAACGCTGGTAATTTATTCCAAAATATGAAGCAATTATCTATTTTAAAAAAGTTACTATTTGGACTAATAAATCAAAACATTAGTGCTTTAATATGTTGCTTGTAGAATAATCTGACAAAAAATTAGAATGATTGTTCGTATATTAGTAGGTATGGTTTTTATTGTGAAAGAAAAAAGTTTTTAGAGGTATCTCCATGATGTTTTTCTATCGTATCAAATTAGTTGTATTATTTTTCCAACACACTATCTAACTAGCTTAGGTATATCCTGAAGAATTATGATATATTTTTCTGATTTTGTTTACTGTAGTCGATCATACACATTTAGGCATTGTAAAACTTGCGTTTTTTTTGCGTTTAGGTCCTGCCTTTTTTTTTTAAATCTGTTTTTATTTAGGGGTTATTATCGTATAGACAAGGTCCTGCCTTAAAAAACAAAATTCATATTTTTCCCGCATTGCCGTGAAGAATTCCGTAACTGTCCTACTTTCTTTCGCAGCACACAACACTTATAAGAGTTTTTCCTTATCCAGTAAAGGATGGACGGGCCGTTAAAATCACCCGATAAAACTGTCGTTTGTTATTGCTGAAGGCTTCAACCCTTGCGTAGAGACGCAACGCGGCAAGTAACGCGATTACAGGCGGGTGATTGGGTTCTCTCACAATACAGCTGCGTACTCCGTTGAGTTTACAACTCAATAGAAATGGGAACTTGTTGGACTAAACACGTCACATTAGTGTTGTTTGTGATAAAAACGATATATGTTGTTGTAGGAATTATAATTTGAAACGAATTATTTAATTTTAGTAAAATAGCCGTGACGTCCACGCTGACCGTGGAGGTCGGAAAACAATATTTAGTGGTAAACAAGTTATAAGCTATTGTGATATATTTCAATTTGAATAATATTATACCACTAGCAGTGCCCCGCGGTTTTACCCGCATAATTGTCGATCCCGTGGGAATATCGGGATAAAAAGTATCCTATGTCCTTTCCCGGGACTCAAACTATCTCTATACCAAATTTCATCTAAATCGGTTCAGCGGTTTAAGCGTGAAGAGGTAACAGACAGACAGACACGCTTTCGCAATGACGGGGTAATACGATACCCCTTGCTAAGACTGGTTGTCAGACTTTCGGGCTTCTGATTACCCGTAGCGACTGTCAAAGATCCACGAATGACAGCCGGCACCAACGGCTTAACGTGCTTTCCGAGGCACGGAGGGGTCACGGTATGTAAAGATGGTCACCAACCGCGGCAAGCGTAGCTTAACCTGATCGATCTACCTGTGCGGCTGTTATTATTTAGCCACGGGTCCCTCCTTATATTATAATATTATATGTTGTATATATACATATAATATTAGTATGGATTCATAATAGTCGTGTCCTAAATAGCAGGAAACGACTACGCGGCAGGCTCAGAAAAAGTTGGCGGGATGAGTTAAGGCTCGTACACACAGGCGCGACGCGACACGCAACACAAAGGCACCGCAAGTCGCGCAACGAGCGGTGCCTTTGTGTCGCGCGCGACTCGCGTCGCGCCTGTTTGCAGGAGCCTTTAAAGGATTAGCCCACTATCGCAGTAGACCGGGAAAAGTGGAAAGAGGAGAGTGAGGCCTTTGCCCTGCAGTGGGACAACACAGGCTTATAATAATAATAAAAAAACCGGTCAAGTGCGAGTTGAACTCGCGCACCGAGGGTTCCGTACAAAATTGTAGGTATGTAAATAGTTTATCACGGGATTTTTTTTTGTAATGTATGGTATCTATAAATTCACTGTTTTCGGATTGTTTCCCTTACTTGTGTCGCGAGTCGCGCCTGTTTGCAGGAGCCTTTATTTGGTTAAGAGCAGGAGAATACATTAAAACTATAGTGTCGAAACTTCGGTGCTCGACAAAGTGTCAAGGTATTTGTGAAGCATAGTTCAACAGGCGACCTATTCTGTAACTGTTATTGCGAATCCGTAATCTGGTTTTCGTGATTTCTTCAAGAACAACAAAAATAATAGAAATATCATAAGTGCAACGTCATAAGTTTATTTAACTCTTATTGCAAAACGGAAGAAACATACCAAGATAGAAGGAAATAAAACGTCGTTCTATAGATATAAGAAAATGGTCCTCTAAGACAATTTCCTCGAGAACTATTGTGTCTTTGAAACAGGAACATAACTTTATTGTCTCTAACTCTCTACTGTGTAATAAAGTCTAACTATGAAGTCCTACTTTGTTGTTATTTATTAGATAAAAGTACCTATAAAGTATTCAGTAAATAATATGAGCCATGAGTTATTTTACTAGCCCAGAGTTATCAAATAATTATAAAAACAAAACAGCTGTTTCGTAGAAAAGTGCGCCACCTACGCGGTCAAAATGTATGGAACAGCAATTTTAATTTTTTAAGGTGGTTGCAGTTTGCGCACTGGTTTTCATTTTTTTAGATTTGTAAAAAAACAGTCTAGCCCTTCAGTCTGAAACTTTTTTTTTTGTTACCAAGATAGGACAGCATATTGTATTAAAGGGCATAAAGTAAGGGCATTTGAGCACGTGCGCCTGTGACCGTGGCTCGTAGCGCCACGTGCTCACCTGCCCGTAGTTACTTGAATTATTCATAGGTTTCCCACCTCGATACTGAACAACCTGGCATTACATAGCGTAGACTTGTTCTCAGGGTTAGGTTTGGTCTGTAGTTAGTTATTTAGGTAAAGGCACACTTGTTTAATTTTAGTTAATTGTGTCTTTAAGTAAATTAATTTCACCTAAGGGAATATGACCCAGCTGTTAGTTTAATAAGCAATTTATATGAATTACGAAGCTTAACTCATATAAATTGCTTAAACTAACAAGCATTCTAAAATATGTATAAAGCGTGTGCCAGTATCTACACTACACCATTACTACACAAACAAAAGAAAAGTTAATAAATAAATAAAAGAGAAGATCGAAAAACAAAAGTTCAATGCTAACAATAGCAGAGTATTCATCTGAATGTCAATGAACATGTCGGATTATACCTACATCTATGTATGTGTGCGTGCGTATTTTAAAATAAGTAGGTCAGCTGCGAAAGATCGAGTTTCTAATCTTATTTACTGCGATATCGTAAGAAATCCTTGGGCACTGAAAACTTATTTCGTAGCAGTATGGATACGGAAGTAGGTAGGTAGGTAGGTCCAGTTGTACGTATCAACATCTAGACAGACTGACATTTATTGTGCTTTCCGCCATTCGTCTCGTTTTAGATTTTATATCTCCGTCAATTTGCCCATGACGTCGACGAAATACAATTTGTAAGGATTTTATTTCATTTCATTGTTCATTACCTTTCAGTCTATTGTCGGTTTTATTTGTAAAAGATTCGCTCTTTGTCAACTTGTTCTTTTGTATTTTATTTTGTTTCCCACGTAATTAAAACAACCATAGAAAATCGATTAGTTTTCTTTTTGTTAATATTATATCCTCTTTTAATAAGGTATAAGCGATCTAATAATTATTTGAACCCGAAAATGCTAGTAACTCAAACAGGTGTTGTTTTATTCTGAAATATTTATTTAATAACTTTTTATGAATACTTAATATTATTCATAATGTAGTCAGTATCAATCTAAGATTGATTTGAAAGACAGCAAGCATCGTACATACCTAATCACTTTAAAACAACCGCATACACACAATCGATATACACCTTTGTTTTGATTTCATCGCCCTCTTTCATTTGCCAAAACTCATGACTTACACATAGGGGAATTAAGTTTTATATCACGTCACATATAGTTTAATGTTTAGAATATCGTTTAGAATTATCATTTTGTTGTTTGGTAGTAGTAAGGATTGATGTTGATGTGAGTAGGCCGTGTTGCAGGTTATGTTTAGTGCGTGTGACGGCCGCGCGCGGCGCTTTCGGCGGCCGGCGATGGGCAACTGAGTGCGCGGCGCGGGCGGGCGCCTGCCGATCTACACGAGCTGTGCCTACACCTCGCCAAAATAAAACTTTCTGTCTCCTTCCTAAATTATTTCGGCCCTACAGTGTGGTCGAGATGGCAATAGGATTTACATTGAGAAACAAGATGTTTATTCAGTATATTTAATCGCATTAGCACATGAATTTCAGGTTTCTTACATGAATATTAGGACACGTTGAATTATTTTTAAGTACAATTTATCTAACGTCAACAATATCATCGATTATTTAATATGAAAATTATTAATATCGGTGGTAGAAAATTAAGTAAAAAAAAGTCTTCTGAAGTTTAAAAGTCACTCCAGACATGTAGAATAGAAGCAAGAATCTACTTCCACTCAGTCTGGCGTGAATTAAGGAACTGGGTAGTGGGAACAACCTTATAATTTTTTTATCAGGTTTACTAACAATTGTTCACACTGAATACAGTGACATAATAAATTCTTAAAATTAAATTGCAGTGCAACAATTACTACAACTATAGGTACAACATGTCCCGGAAAAGACGCACACCACCAAACACCCCAATCACCATATTATGTTATTAAAATAATACATACACTGAATTTTTATTATTGTGTACAAAACATTGTTTACTTAATAAATATAGTTATATCTACTGATGATTTGTGGTCATATTACAAATCTACGCACGCACACAGCCGCACACGTATAAGGGTTTAGCTGTTTTGTAGCGGTATCTACAACGCCACATGCGAACAACGCGTCATACTGACGTCACGCAATCCTGCATCTCGCAAGCAGAGTTTACCGCGTAATTAGCATAGATATAACGGCCCGTCGGCCCGACATGAATCATCAGGCAGTTGCCCGCCAGACACAACGCCCGTCTGGTCGGAGGATTCTGTTCCTCATACCCCTATAGTTTTGACTGACAGCAGAAGTGTGACTGTAATTTATGTAGTCTCAATTATTTTTGGGATAAAAATTTCCTATAATAACAATAACAGAAATCGATTCAGTAAACAATTCTGAATAAACTACTTTCATAATGTGCATAAATTCAGTTAGTTACACATTGTATATTAATATGAATACTACTGTAACACATTCATTTTCCAAAACCGAAAACTCTACATAATATACGAGTTTCAGTATTCCTTCAGTTATTTACAAGTATTTGAGTGATATTTACATATTTATTCTGCAAGCTCTCCTATATTTAGTTCGCGTCAAACGACACTGAAGCTGAAAGCTTTTACGTGAGTACGTTTTAGGCTCACCGCGTGGATGCTTTTTGCTTGCAAACAACCTTGTATACCAAAGTGTACCTATGTAAATGTATGTATAGCAAAAGTTATGCGGAAACAAAATGTGAGTATCAACAGCTTGTATCATGCTTTCAAATAAAAAATGAACGTCGAAAGTCAAGTCAAGTCGGTTCAGGGAATTAGAGTTTGCTTTCCTCTTAATTAATGTATTTTTAGATTGACAATAGGTAAGGGGCCGTCCATTAATCAAGTGATGTTTTTTTTTGGCATTTTTAACCCCCCCTCCCCCTTGGTGATATGGTGAAGTTTAAGACTACCCCCCCACCCCCTTATACCACGTGTATTTTTTAGTACCTACAAAGAATCTTAATTTTTTTTAAATATTATTTTAAATATTATATACATAAGGCTCGTACACACAGGCGCGACGCGACACGCGACACAAAGGCACCGCAAGTCGCGCAACGAGCGGTGCCTTTGTGTCGCGCGCGATTCGCGTCGCGTGTCGCGCCTGTTTTAAGGAGCCTTTATTATAACTTCACTTCGTTCGTTGGTCACAACACAACACAAGGTCACACTACAAGCCGCTTCCGATTTTGTACGCGTTTGCCGAAAAAACAATACACGTGATATATTACTACACCCCCCCTTCGCCCTTGTAATATTTCATGATTTTTTATGGACTCCTCCCCCCCCCTTTCAAGCCTCAAGTGATTAATAGACAGCCCCTAAGTAAGCTGAATGAGCAACAATATTGTATTAAGTATTGTTTATATCAACATGAATACTTAGGTATCACCAAATAATAATTATTATAACTAGTAATTTTTGCAAGTTTTAACGGCGACCCAATATTCAGCAGTGGACGTTTATTTTCGGGAAAAGTAGATATTTATATACGAACTTACCCAATTAAGTACATACATAAATAGTTTACATATACTACTGGATGGCGACGGCCTGGCAGAGAGCCAGCTTCCCAGTAGGAAAGTGCTTCAATTTTATTAACTTTAAACCGACCACATTATATGGGCAGACTTTTTGTAAATTTTTGGTAGGTATTGATTATATTTTTGGGATTTTATGGAAAGCAAAAATAATATTATGATGAACAGGGATTTCTTAGCCTTCACAACTTACTACAATCAATCATTCTCTTGTACTGATCCCAATTTATTTCGGGTCGGCGCAACATGTCTTGTTCTTCCATATTTCTCTATTAGTCGTGGAGGGGCTAGTGGTTAAGTAATAACCAGAGATCGGAATTGGGTGTGTGAAAATACCTAAAGTTTGCAGCGAGACATAACATAGAGCTGTTACAACCATTTAATTTAACCGGTTTTGAATTTTACCGGTTTAGTTTCGGTTTTTTGTTATTACATGCTCTTTACCTTTGAAAAACCGAACTATAAACATTAGCAAGCTGCTAATACAGTTTTAAATTAATTTTTGTTTTGAACTTTTCCGGTTCAGATTCGATTTTTTAGTTCTACTTGTTCTGTACGTCTGAAACACCGAATTTTACACATCTGCAAGCTGTAATACAGTTTTAGTTTAAAAAAAAACCAATTTTAACCGGAAAAGTACAAAACAAAAAGTAATTTAGAACTGTATTAGCAGCTTGTAAATGTTTATAGTTCGATTTTTCAAAGGTAAGGAACATGTACAACAACAAAAACCGAAACTAAACCGGTAAAATCCAAAACCGGTTTAACTTAAGTGGTTGTAACCACTCCATATTATGTCCCGCTGCAAAATTTAGGTATTTTCACACACCCAATTCCGATCTTTGGTAATAACAGCCGCACAGGTCGATCGATTAGGTTTATCTACGGTTCTCTATTGTGTTTCCTAATAACTTTTTTATCCATAATCTAAAGTGCCATAATTTTTTTTGTCCTAATCATCATTTGTCCGAATGATAACTTGCCTGAACTTAATGTCACACAATATCACATGCCATAAAATTGAAATCCCTAAATACAATATGCCCTAAATTTGTTTGTCATAGATATTACAATCAATAATACGAGTATATACCTAAAAGACTTAAAACCGTTTTCAATAAAAGTTATAAGTCCTAAATTAAAATTATTTAATGTTTATTTATCCTAATAATGTTATTAAAACAAATTTGTTTTACAAAGCTGCTGTTAACTGCTGTTGCAGCATGCAGCATGCAAGCAAGCATGGAGGATGCAAGCAAGCATGCAGTATGCAAGCAAGGATGCACGCAGCAAGCATGTAGCGTGCAAGCGAGCATGCAACATGCAGCAGGCATGGTTTCTGTCACGGCTCAGGCACTGCGGGTCTCCGGCGGTCCCACGCGTGCTAATTGTCGCAGACGGCTTTCGCTCACCACCGCAGCTTCGGCTTGCTGGCCTGCTGCGGCGACCAGCCTCAGCCGCACCGAGCGCCTACGCCATTCTAAATTACACTTTAGGGGTAGGGTAGACAAGACTGCGTGGAGTCAGATTTACAGCGATTCGTTTTTGTCACTAAAACCTTATTTTTAGCAAAGGTTTTAGGACTAACAATTTTATTATAAATGAACATTCAGAATAATACAAATTATAATAATACAATACTTAGGACGTATATAGTATTCGATATTATGACAGAATAGTTTTAGAAGTAAAGATCATAATGTAAAAAAAAAAAAACGAATTTTTGAACATTATGGCTACTGAAGTTTATAGCAAACGTGTTAAGGCTCCTACAAACAGGCACGTCACGCGATAAAATCGCGCGTGACACAAAGGCATCGCAAGTCCCGCAACGAGCGGTGCCTGTTTGAAGGAGCCTTTATGGATAAACAAACAATTTTAGGAGAAGAAAGGTAGTACCTTAAGCTACACTTGCCGCGGTTGGTCCGTGGATAGGTTCATACTGAGACCCCTCCGTGCCTCGGAAAGCACGATAAGCCGTTGCCGCGTTGATCCCGGCTGTCATTCGCGGATCTTTGACAGTCGTTACGGGTAGTCTGAAGCCCGAAAGTCTGATAACCAGTCTTACCAAGGGGTATTACCCAGACACTGGGTTGTGGAGGTCAGATAATCAGTCGCTCCATGTAAAATACCGAAATCGCAAAAAAAAAATCTACTCTTCCCTACATTTATGTTCGTATAACTCGTCAAAATGAAGGGAACAGCTGTTTTTTTTTTCGCGATTTCAGGTTTGTTCCCATAGTAAAAGTTGTTCATGATGATGAGTACAATGACCTCTTAAGAGGTTGTTATGTTTTACCAATAACGCTGTATACTCATTTCTTATTCTCTCCATTCGCATCGCCACACATCTCACCGAAACAAATATGTTCGGGAATTGTTCGGGTTTATTTTGTAAACACTTTCATACAGTCCAATTTATTGTGCTGTTTGTTTTAACCTTCAAAAACATTAGAATAGAGCGATTGCTGAGCTGATTAGGAACACAACACAAGGAATTTGGTTTCATGCATGATAATTATGATTGTTTAATTAAAATAGAAAAACTAAATGTTCACTTTATGTATATACTCCATTTATTATAAGTATAACATTAGAAAAATAACACTTATCACCCTTTTATGTATTATAAACTCCATTATTTCACGACAAATACAAAGCAATGTAATATATTTACTATTTACATTAAAAAATAACTGTAGAGTGCAGCCATTTCAACAATATTGCATAACTGTCGTTATTTAGCCGTTATTTTTCTAATGCTATAATAAAATAGAGTAAAGGTAATGTCTACTCACGTACATACATAAAATCTTACACGAGCACTTATTAATCTTTATATGGTTCGTAAAAACCTAATCATTTGCTTTTTTAGTTTCATTTAATTATGCACTGCCTACCACTGAGTCAATATCACGTTCATAAATATGCTGAAAAAGGAATTTAAAATGAATATTTTCATTATTTTCATATTTGTTTATATGAATATAATAGTGAGTGAAACAAAACACAGACTGAAGAATGAAGAATTTGGACCAAAAATAGTTGGAGGAAAGTCAGTGGCGTTGGAAAAATATCCATCTGCAATTCAGTTCTTTAATTTGGGTGCGCTATGCGGTGGTGTCATTTTGAATAGCTGGTCTGTATTGACATCAGCTCATTGCTTAGATGTTAACAAAGATATCGATGAAATGAGGGTACAAATTGGTAAGTGAAGTAAAAGTGTACCTTACGGATAAGTTAAGTAATAATATACAGATAGAATACTCTATGAATATATTATATTATATCTATATGAATATATTATGTACACTATATAAATGATAGAGTAGTTTATTGAAAGCTTAGTTACAAGGTCAGTTACTTGCCTAAATATAGACGTTAGACTGTTATGGTGGCACCTTGAGACAAAGGTTGGCAGCCATTTCCTCATTTTCCTTTCTATTTTCCGCCATCCGTAACAACTCTTTCTATATTCAAATATGTTTCAAGATTTTAACGACTGCCGTGTAGTTTTTATTGTAATCCTTACCTACCCAAAAATAACTGTGAGTGTGTCTATAGTCACTCATGGTTTGGCAACCCAGTTTCAGCATGATACTAATTGAAATTCGACATAACCCGACGGGCATATTACTCATGATTTATTACCCCTGACGGAAACGTTAAGGGACGGGAAGGTTATACCCAACCAACTTTAACTTAAATTGCCTGCTTACTGTAACTTGGAAACCACTACAACGAGGACTTGTTTATAACATGAGATAGCATGGCCAACAGCAATTTATACATCGTAAAAATGATGGCAAAAATAAATGTTATCTGATGCCAAAAATTTCGTTCTACGAACGATGATTAAAATCTGAAAACGCACTGGTGGAAAAATGTATCACTATAAGATAACTTTTAGCATATCTGACATATATTTTAAAGCAATGTTTTTGAAAAAAAAAACAAATCACAGTAATCGCTCGTCATGGGAATTCCAACACTATAGATTAGAGATTTGTAAAAGTAAGTAGTGTATTTTTAGTGAGGTTAACGTTAAAAAAAGTGTTAAAAAGTTGTTCAGAATACAACGTCCAGCGTGAAGGCTCGTTCACACAGGCGCGACGCGACAAGCGACACAAAGGCACCGCTCGTTGCGCGACTTGCGGTGCCTTTGTGTCGCGTGTCGCGTCGCGCCTGTGTGTACGAGCCTTGAAACAGAAATTTCGGCGGCTAAAAGCGTTCCACACTGGATTGTGTCTGCAGTTTTCTTGTTTTTAAGTCGACCACGTGTGACTTGACTTTGTATTCTTTTAGTCACAAAATCATGTGATATTTACCAAGATTTTTGCCACAATGCAGAATGATAAGAAAATGATATCGCAATCATGTAGCTATTTGTGTTATTTACTCAAATTGAGATATAATATCAAATAATAATGTTTTTGTTTAAACACTAAATTCCGCAGGCTCAAAATACATTTACGACTTCAGCGCTAAGAAACACGAACTTGATTCGTTTGTAGTACATGAGAACTATAACAAGAAGATCCCATTCGAGAACGATGTAGCCATCTTATTTGTTAAGATTCCGATGGAGTTCAGTGAAGTTGCCAAGAAAGCGATACTCGTCAACCACAACAAGTGGATGAACACTAAGGAGAAGCGCTTTATTGTAACCGGCTGGGGATGGCAGAAGGTAACTTTGATTACTGTATTTATGAATATATCTCAAATGTAAGGTTATTTTTGCAATTAAGACAGAGTAGCATAAGCATCGTTAGCCTATAAGTATAATGTTCCCTCTCGGTGAGAGGGAGTGTGTTATAATACTCAACGCAGGCCCGGTGCGGGTTGGTGGAAGTCACATGTCTGCGAATTTTTTGGCTTTAGGACATGCCGGTTTCTTCACGCTGTTTTCTGGGTTCGAATTCATGACCAACACGCGACCAGCGCGCGATAAAATCGCGCGCAACACAAAGGCACCGCAAGTCGTGCAACGAGCGGTGCCTTTGAGTCGTGCGTGATTCGCGTCACGCGTCGCGCCTGTTTGCAGGAGCCTTTAGATTATTGTGGAAAAAAAAATATAACAAAAAAATCCGGAAAAGTTTCAAATCCGTAAAAAACTGAATGTAATTTTTTGTCTATGGTCTTTTTTATTGGACAGGACATCATCTGACGTTAGTCGTGAATAAAAAGTCTTGGTAACTTTAAGCACAACACTTTATCTGATTACCTAGGACATTAATTGTATGTTTTGTATTAATAATCGTATTTTTTATATGTATTTTCTGGTGTACATGGCAATAAAGTATAAGTAAATAAATAAATAAATAATAACAATCTAGCTGAGCCCGCCAGCCATTGTAAGATCCATGCATCTAAATTAATAAAATAATCGAGTTATCAACACGACGGAATAATGTTTGCTAGTGGTAACACTAAAGTTTATGTACCTACTTAACTCTTAGGTCTTCCGCAGTAAAAAGTTATTCTGTGAAGGTAGCTTTTAAACGGAAACTGAAAAACACTGCAGAAACTTCCTCTGTTAATAGACGCGGCGCTTTGTAATTAATACGAAAAGTGGGCGTGGAAACTTTGGTGCCTAGTTTTAAACTTTCTCCAATGAATAGGGCTGCAAGGCAGGGCCTGACTTTAGTTTTTTCTAACTTTTATTTTAAATAAGAAAGTATTTTTGAGTGTTTTTTTTCTTGGTTCAACTGTGTTTAAATGTCTAATGATAACCATGTATACCAAGGGTATCTTAGAGGTAGATATCAAACCCATCCTTAAGTTTCATGAGCTACTCGTATCGATAGCATGAAGGCTCTTTCAAACAGGCGCGTCACGGCGTCACGACACGCGACACAAAGGTACCGCAAGTCGCGCAACGAGCGGTGCCTTTGTGTCGCGCGCGATTTTATCGCGTGTCGCGCCTGTTTGTAGGAGTTTTGTGACTCCGAAATAAGATTCCTCATTATCTTTGCTACTTTGTCAAATGTTCTTGTTTCTAGTAAGGGTTTCTGACCACTTCACCGTTAATAATAAATATTCATAAAGGGGCTACCTTGAAAATCAAAAATCCTCGAAAACCTACTAAGCGAGTGAAAGTGATGCAATTACTTTTGAAACGCAAAAGAACAGTAATGGCTATAGTGTGCGTCCGCTCGGAATAAAACGACGTATGTGCCAAAATGAATTTACTCCTTTTTTAACAAAATAAATCAATTAAATTTAAAAATATTTTGAGTAAACTTTGATATGATAATTCTCTATGTTTAAAAGTAAATTCCATTGAATAACTCTTAAGCGTTACGCCGTGACGAAAAAAGTAAAAAATAGATATAACTTTGCAATTTATTTGTATCGAGAAAAATTCATTGGATCGTGTATTCCTTTTACATGATACTAGACCAAAGAGTCAAAAAACATATACCAAAATGTTAAATCCCCATTCTACATACTTAACAAGTTAAACGAAATAGAAAAACCACATTTTTCTCAATACAGTATGTTAACTAACAGAGGGCGTTCCCGTTAACCCGCAATAGTATAGCATCCATACATGCTAAAAAAATATTACCATTCGAAAATAAAATGTTTTTATTTTTTTTTATATTAAAATATTCACTAAAAATCGTAAATTGATACGTTAAAGAAACACTCTGTACACGCGTACTTGAAGGACAGCAATGTCGGAATTTATTTATGAATGACGGGCGCGGGTGCGGGCGGGGCGGGGCGGCCGTCTCACTCCGCTTCGTGAACTCTCGGAAACGCTCGGCCAGCAACGTGCGTATTGCGTTTGGGCATTACTTACTACGAATACTATTCCGCGCTACTATTTTGATTTTAAACAGGAGGTTTCGAATTTATTGACAATTAATTATTTTTTTTTTATTCGGATTATTTTATGCTTATATTTCTATGCTGATATTTTTATTTTAATCTATTAATGATATAGATTAACGAGTTTAAGGGAACGCCCTCTGTTATTTAACATACTGTATATCACCTTAACAACAGGCGCTAGGGTTGCGCTCCAAAATACTATAAAAGGCAAATCCCGCAGTGTCATGGTTGACGATGTCATGTCATAGGTATGGTCCGCGGTGGCGCGGGCAAGCTTTTTTATAGCGTTGTACGAGATCATAATAATATGTATGTACTTGCCACAAGAGCCTACATACAGTAGCCTTCAAGTTGACATTTTTCCACTTCAGCTGTGATACCACATTATGATGTAAAATAAAAAAAATAATCAGGTACTTCTAAGGGATTACTTGATTATTTTTTATGATGAGTGAGTGGTGGTAGAATAAGTCAATAAAAACAGCAGCAGCAGCAGCTGCATAGCAGTTCAAACATTTGGATCACTAGAATTTTAAATCATAATGTGGTGTGTCACAGCTTATGTGGAAAAATGTGAACTATCTTTTGGAGGCCACTGTATAGACGCCAACACATCAAGCTACCCGAGACTGTCAAATTTTCCCAATCAACTTTGAACCTTATGCTTTAGCGATAAAGTTGAAAATCTATTAAAGAAATTTGACAGATTGTAGTAGCTTGATGTGCTGCGTCTGTACATATTCATACGATAGATAAAGATTAAAGATACCTACATCAGAAAATTTTTGCACAATAAATCTATTCTGTCCTAAACATATTTATTTCAGTATGGTGGTTCCCTATCAGAGCTGAGTCTGATGATGGCCTCTCTTCAGTATGTGCCGATCAAGAAGTGCAGTCGGTTGCACAACATAGTAATGTCAGCGGACATGTTCTGTCTGTACGGAAATGGCGAGCGGGACACCTGCAAGGGAGACTCGGGCGGTGGAGTGCTTTGGCACGGGTACGTGGTGCTTAATTTTATAATCACACTAGCAGCGAACCGCGGTTTCACCTGCATAATTGTCGATAACGTGTGAATATCGGGATGAAAAGTATTCAGATGTATAAGCTATATTACAGTAAAGTTTCATCAAAATTCGTTCAGTTGTTTTTGCGTGAAAGAGTAAAAAAAACCTTACTGGTTACGTACTAATGTAGCTTCAGGCTTATTGCTTAAACTTTCGGAAAAAATATGCGTATTAGGGTCAGCGAAAAAGTTAGTGAAATCTGAAAAAAAATTAACTTCAGTTTTAAAAACTCTTAATTATTGAGCTAAATATTTCATTAAAATCGGAACAGAAGTAATTAATCTGAAATGCTGAAATACAATGTTAACAAATATCAAATCAGCCTATCGCAGTCCAGTGCAGGACATAGGCCCCATTCTCCACCTTCCGCATCCATGTTGGTGTAAAAGTAGCAGTGTTTATCGACTTTTGTCACTGACCGTACTGTTACTACGTCAGGGAAGCGAAGCGTTGCTCTCTAACGTCTGTAGTCTGGGGTGTCTAGACTTTAGACAAGCAAGTCCCCTTTCTGCCGTTTATCCCGCCACGTGTCCATTTACATCTATCTTAAGGCTCTTACAAACAGGAGCGAGCGCGAGCCGAATCGCGCGCGACACAAAGGCACCGCTCGTTGCAAGACTTGCGGTGCCTTTGTGTCGCGCGCGATTTTATCGCGTGTCGCGCCTGTTTGAAGGAGCCTTTACATAATGTGTTTTTTTCTAACACAATACGTTATCGTACTTATAAACATGTGATTTGCAGGAGGTTGGTAGGTCTGACGTCACACGGCGACGGATGCGCAAAAAAAGGAAAACCAAGCGTGTACACAAACCTTTGGTATCTAAGAGGCTGGATAAAGAAACAAGTGCAGAACTTCATAGATAATTACTGCAGACAGCAGAACGAATCTCGAGCTGGAAAAATTGTTACAATTAATAACACAATTGAGTATTATTATCGAGTTTTATTACAATGAGTTAGAGTCGCCACTGTTTGTTCCGAAATCTGAAGATGAATCTGTTTTCGGTACGCAATACTTTTCTAAAAATCTCTTGGTGTTGAGGAGAATCCATCTGAAAACAAAGTAAATTATGGAAATAAAGATGATGCCTGTAAATACATCTACCAAAAATAAGTTTTCTTTTCTTATTTGGAAATATTTTTTTCATCATACAGATAAAAGTGACTGAAGTTTTACCAACGAGTATCGTATTACCCAGTAACTGAAATGTGAAATACTGCTATTTAGCTGCATCTGGTTAGACTGGAAGCCGACCCCGATATAGTTGGAAAAAGACTAGGCAGATGATGATGACAGATAAAGGTGACTTCTCAGAAAAACTGAGAAACTGGTTGACGGGAAAATACTTTGTCGCACGCATATTGGAAAAGCCAATTATTTCAATTAAAACAGCTTGCAGGTTGTTTGCGTTTTTTAGTCCAATCATCATTACGAGTTCACGACATCTACGAAGAATGAATGCACCTGAATTTAAATGATGTATTGCTACAAGAACCGGTAGGTAGGTGAACGAAAAATTACACACTTAGGTAATGCAAAAACGATCACGCGTAGCATTCAGATTTATAATTACTAACTTAGTTAATAGTACCTAGTAACTGTTCTGCTGTTAATTTAACTGCTACTTAATTTTGGTGGCAGTCCTTAGTAAAACAAAATTCAAGACTTATCGGTGGCGACTACACCTTGCGTAACACACGATTACTCTCAATTTGAATCGTTTTGAAGCATATTTTTTATCCATTGCTCCATATGTTCGAAAAATGTGTCTGCTGAACAACACAAATAATGCAATGAATGTTGTTCAACTGTCTGATATTGCTTCATTCATATGAATGAAGCAATACACGATTTGAACATATGTTCAAATCGCGACTAAATAAACACTTAGAGTTCTCTGTAAACGCTTGTGTTATTAACACGATTTATAGATTTTTTCTGCTCAATAATGTATATAACGCAATGAATAACGTATTGCTACTGTTAGCGTGTTACGCTATTACCCCGCTGCTTTCCATCTGAACTGCCAGGGCAAAAGCACACATGCGAGAGGTTTCATTTAGTCTGAGAATTGTCTATCCAAATTGCTGGCAGTCTTCAACAAAAATTTTAATAAAGAGAAACAAAACATACAAACCTGTGAAAGTAGGAGATATTAGTGAAGATGGCGACATGAGGTTCATCACTGCTCGTGCCTCCATAGGACAGGATCCCGACGAGCAGCTCTCTATTATACATGGCCGGGCCTCCGCTGTCACTCAGACGACGCTCCTGGGACACTATAGCGGTTAGAGACCTATGTGTAATAGCTGATGTGAATTTTCGAGACTTTGGCACGTGAATATCCACCTAATCGGTGGAAACCTTTGAGAGAAGTTTAGGGATTAATTTTTTAAAGCTTTGTGCACATAAAAATATGTTCCGTTAGAGATGTTGTTTTCTAAACTTGTGACAAGATTTGCAAATTGGTCGTGTTGAGTTTATGAATAGCAGAAAGACACAAAATTCTCAATGTTTTCATCTACCTAAACTAAGGTGTTATTTTATTTATTTATTCTTCAGAGACTAAAATCTATATAGATAAATAATTAACAAAATTATCAATTAGAACACAATTGCCATTTACAAGCCTCCACAAATTAAAAACTATACAATGTACAGACGCGAGCACATCAAGCTACCCGAAACTGTCAAATTTTCCCAATCAACTTTGGACCTTATGCTTTAGCAATAAACTGGAAAATCTATTAAAGAAATTTGACAGATTGTAGTAGCTTGATGTGCTGGCGTCTGTACATTGTATAGTATTTAATTTGTGCCGGCTTGGGTTTTGCGTCGAGTATTCTCACCTAGTCGTAGCAATTAGTAAGGATTGAGGCTGCAGATAGCTTTACATAAGAGGCTTAAAACCTCTACAAAATGCAAAGTTTCGTGACAATGTGAAACAAAAATTTCAAAAGGTTTCTACCTTGTCCGACAGATTATGGAGGAACCGGAATATATACTATTTTAAATTGCGGTATAAATTTCTCTCCTTCATGTGTCATCTTGGCCTGCAGCCAAGTTCCGCTTACGAAGGAACGGAACTGTTCGAGCGTCTGGTGTTTCACTTTTATTTTTTTATTTCTTCCATGATGTAGCATATTTTTTTTGCTTACTTTGGTCTGTGCGCAAACCTGCTGTAAAAATCTCATCGTGAAAACTAAGCTGAAGTGAGCTGTCAATAATGTTAATCCCTAGCATCAGCACCTTAATTGAGTAACATACTTTCAATCATAGGTAATCTGAATCATTTTAAACAATGGTACTAAACCATTGCTTCATATGTTCGAAAAATTTGTCTGCTCAACAACTTAAATAACGCAATAAATGTTCTTGAGCTGTTAAAATGAAAGCCATTTTTTATTACCCCTCAGGTGGAATAACAGCTAGTGTTGCCCAAATGCAAGACCAAGACAAGACCTTAGCCAGTCTTGGTCTTGGTCTTGCGTCAATACACCTGGTCTTGGTCTTGGTATTGCGCTCTCAGTCTTGGTCTTGGTCTTGGTCTTGCAGCAAGAGTCTCGCAAGTCTTGCGAGACGCTACTACTTAGACTAGACTACATTCAAATACCTATTAGCCTATTGCTCAGGGTGGCAGGGACATCGACGCGCAACCGCTTACCATGGATTCAGTAGGTACAGACGCCAGCACATCAACCTACTACAATCTGTCAAATTTCTTTAATAGATTTTCAACTTTATCGCTAAAGCATAAGGTTCAAAATTGATTGGGAAAATTTGACAGTTTCGGGTAGCTTGATGTGCTGGCGTCTGTACATGATTCTGGACCCCCCTGCGTTGAAATTTTTCGTCGGCTTTTTCTTAATTTTTTACGTTTTTTTCTGCAATTTTTTTACTCTAAACTGTATAAAATCATTATTTCTATCTGACCCAATGAGATTTTTAATTAAAAAATTGTAAATTCACTTGTTTCACTTAAAACAGCAATGTAAATAAAACTCGGAAGGGCTACCTGATCAGCTGTATCGCTAAAGTTCATTTGCGAGGTCAACACTGTCTTCGTACCTACGCTATTCACTATCAAATGCCGCCACAAAGGGACCGCAGCGCCAAGCGGTCTCCTCGTATTATTAACGCACTTGAAAATAAACTTTAAAATTATTACAATAAAGTGCATAAATGCTTGAACCTGACAAAAAATGCGGAAGATTGCGGGAATCCCCGCGCGGTGTCGAGTCGGCCATGAATCCCAATGAATCTAACAGACGCGTCACATGAGGCATTTTAATCATCTATATAATTGAATGACCCATTTACTACTTTTATTTTAGATAACGAATCTAAAATAAAAGTAGTAAATGGGTCATTCAATTCATCAAAAATAATTATCTCCTCATAATGATGAGGGGATAATTATTTTTCTAAAACTTCATCGATTTAAGGGGGAAGCGCTAAGGTAGCCCGCGAAATTAAAATTTTCTTACGTTTCTTGCAATTTGCTGGTCAGTGAATTTCGCGGGCTACCTAATACCGCTTTCGCCTTAAGTAAAGAAGATTAAAAAAACGTGCAGAAGTGTATTGATAGTCACGTAATTTTTCGATATTTTTTATTATCAACAATAATTTTAGTTTTGAATGCAATTCAACAATGTAATTTACTGTTTCATAAAAAAAATACATCCATTTTCGCATAATCGGGATTGAAACCAAATACCTACTATAACGCCCAAATCTCAGTTTGACTTAACTGCGAGACGCAAGAGTCTTGCAGGCTTAGTCTTGTCTTGCTCAAGTCTTGCAGGGTTCAGTCTTGGTCTTGGTCTTGCTAAAATAAGTCGGTCTTGGTCTTGGTCTTGGTCTTGCAAAAATGCAAGAACAAGACCAAGACTGCAAGACCAAGACCAATTTTGGGCAACACTAATAACAGCTCACTTCTAGTTCATTTTACCTAAGTTTTCACGCTGAGATTTTTACAAAAAAGCCCAGCTGATCTAAGAATGGCTTAAGACAGAATATCGCCCTATGATATTGAAGATTTCATTAACATTCGCAACAAAAAAAATCTCATGTACAAAATTTAAAATAATCTTATATGTTAGTACTGCACGATTGCTAAAAACGGTGAAGGAAAACATTAATTCGATGACATGTGACATTTCCCAACCTGCACTGGGCCCGCGTGGTGGATTACGGCCCACTCCCTGTTACCGAGAGAAGGCCTGCGTCGCAGCAGTGGGAACATTATAGGCATCAGCCTATAATGTTCCCATAATCATATGATGATGCTATACTGCACATAAAGCTTTTGCATCATATTTTGTTGTCCCATTTATATGAAATGTAGGGAGGGCAAGAAACAAAACAAACACATCACGACCACCTCGTGAACGAACCGTACCTCGCCTGGTCTGTGAAGCCCCCTAGGGATAGGTACCTATAACGGTTTGATAAAAGATCACAAGTCGATGCCCTTACACCTGATATCATCGTGATATCGTTACATTGGATAACAATGTTTGAGTTATTTATGCGGCCTATCCAAATGCCCTTTCTTTGGTATTATTCGTCAAATCTTTGAGCTCCTTATGTCAGAACTTAAGGAGTTCAAAGATTTGACATTTGTCAGTAATCGTGTAGCTCAAGTCAGAACCTGAGCTACACGATTACTGACAAATGCAGTGCACTGATTGAACAGGTCCACTCAATCTGTGTGGTACTTTTCTCAAAAGACCATTTCAGACAGCAATCTACTTGGTCTTCACATAATATGACCAAGATTATGTTTGGCCTTTCAAAGAGACTGTGACTTCAGAGTTTGTTTCAGCCTTTCTTCTCAGAGTAGTCACGAAATGCTTACCGCATGTAGTTTTTAAAATACGATTGACCTGTAAAAGTATTTGTACAAACCTACGTACAGAAATCAAATCGTTTATCAATTTAAAGGAAAACTTACTGGAGAATATTTTGCACAGAAATTGGACGGGGTTGTAAGATGTTGATGTTCATTACATTCCTCATTGTCTATGACCGTCATTTCGGTCCAGATCAGCTGGTTCACGTAAGCCTGAGCCAAGTTCTGTAATAAAGAGAGACGTTTCTAATACGCTTTGATTTATAATTGGAAGATAACACTTCTATAATAAGCGAAAATAGATTACAGAATGACGGACCAGTTAAAGAAAAATCCCAGACCCATTTAAAAATGTTAAGTTTTTCTTAGGAAATGAGAATGATTTATTCACATTTCCTAAAGCTCGCAATAGCGTATGCCAACGTTGGTTAATTGCAATGCCCGCTTAGGTTTTCCCTAGTCTCAGTGAAAACGGGTACAAATATCGTAACTATGTATGCCAATCTCTCAGGAAATCTTCTTCGGGATAGATTAGTAAAGTTTACTTACTATTTGTGACAGTTACCTAATAATATATTAACTCGAAGGTCGAAGCCTAGTGCGTTAGTTTGAGTGTATGATTAATATTTGATTGCAAGTAGTACCATAATATATTGGTGTATAACAGTGTTCATAATCTCAGGTTATCTACTTTAGTGTAATGTATTCTAAGTTGATTTTTGATTGACCAAATGGTCAACACCAAACGACATACTGGAAAAAAATTTATTAGGACCTTTTTGTTACAAAAAGGTCCTCCTACAAAGCCTCCTACAAAGGTTCTAATAAGGAAGGTCCTAATAAGGAAAGAAGGAACTTTTTGTTACAAATGTAACAAAAAGGTCCTAATAAGTTTTGTTGAAATGGAATTTGAATTTTGTTAATTATGATAGTCAATTTGTTGTTCCATAATTGGAAAATTATCTGAAATTCTTAATTGTATTAGAGAACTTAATAGACTAACAACACATTAACAGATTCTACTGTGAGCACACGCCATCTACCTAAACGTGGCTACATTCGTTTGTAAGAGCTGTTGAACGAGAGCCCAGTGAAAACGCCGTCGCCGCCGGCTTGGTTAGTGAAAGCGCCGTCTGGTAGTGTTGCCCGACTTATTTAGTTTGCAGCACACAAGACAGGTGGCGTTTGCAGCGAACAATGTAACAAATGAGAAAATATTTCCCTTTTCAGGGAAAGTAGATACATGTGTATATATGAGATGACAACACGTGTTAACTATCATAACATTTCTAGATTTCGAAAGTTTTATAATACCAGCTCCTTTTGTCCGCGGTTTCGCTCGCATCTTTGGGGTTTTTCCCAGGATGCGATACTTCACTACTAGAATAATAGTATCCTATAGGACATATTCTAGCGGTGCTCATTTTCATTCATTCATTTCAGCCGAAAGACGTCCACGTGGACATAGGCCTACCCCAAACACTGACACTTCGACAGGTTCTGTGCTTCCCGCTTCTAGCGGATTCCTGCGACCTATGCAAGATCATGCATCGGTTCATCTTGTGGGAGGCCTCCCAACACGACGTCTTCAGATACGCGGTCACCACTCCAGAACCTTTCGGTCCCATCGGCCATCTGTTCTGTGAGAAGTGGGCCATGCCCGCTGCAACTTAAGTTTGGAAATTCTTCTGGCTATGTCGATTACCTTGGTTCTGCTGCGGATCTGATTCGATCACGCAGGGTAGTTTTAAGCATAGCTCTCTCCATTGCCCTTTGGGTGCACGTTTAGGCTTCTAATAATACTATCAGTGGAAGGTGAGTATGAGTATATTATTTGCTTAAATTTTCCATTATTTATCACTAAACTCTTTAGACTCCGTAAGTTTATGGAAGCCTACGTCTAGGGGACTACGACAGACTGAATGTTATTGATGCAGTGTTGTATGTGAACTTTACCGCTCCTTGATATCTGTCCTAAAATTATACTACCTAGGTAAGTTTTCAGTATCGTTCCGACACGATATTTAATGGCATATACGAACCCCTAGGTTTACTAGCTACCCTTATCAAAGGGCTGACATTTCCATCGCCAGATAACTTTTATTCGAGGAATAAAATTGACGTTTGACAGCTTTCGTGAAATAACTTTCAAAGTTTCAAAATTATTCCTCGAATAAAGTTACCAGATGATTGAAAAATCAGCCCTTAATCTAAAGGTATTATTATGTATTATTATGGTCCGACGACCTTGTGAAGGCCGCAGAAACCCGTTGGATGCGAGAAGCACAGAACCGGTTGAAGTGGAGGTGCAAGCACCCCCCAAGGGGGAGGCTTATGTCCAGCAGTGGACGTATTTCGTCTGAAATTATGTTTATGTGCGATGGTTATCTACTGCCAAGGTACGACAGGATAACTCAGCAATGAAGCGTTTGTAATTTATGCTAGTATCATAGGACAGCGTTACCCTTACCGTGCTTCCAAAACCTGAAACTTCGATGGAGACACCAGGCCGCAACGCCACCTCGGATTCTACAAGGATCGCCTTTTTGACATTCCTGTTGAACGTCACGTGCTCCTGTCAAATAAACAGAACACAGTGAGACATCGTTCGACCTGCAGCGCTATGGTGGCCAGCACACACTGCCCTAATCATTTGCAGGATAAGTGATGTGCAGGGCAGGTCAACACTTGGTGCGCATATGGTACAAAATCGCATGGCACTAATGGCAGATTCCTATAATTTACGGACCGTTATTGGTTAAAATTATGAATCTTGTATCTTTACCAATAAAGCAGCAAAGACCTCATAGATTTGCATAATAGACCCTCGCATATATTTATGCTCAGTTTGGCAATAAAAAATGCTACCAACGGTAAGCAAAACTTCGTTTTTGTTTATAGGAACCGAGCATTAGAGAGCATGGTACTAAGATATATAAACGAAACTTAGCGTGGATCTACGCTTCGACCTAACAAAACCAGTGCATTTTGACAGATCGAAGCGTAAAACGCTAAGTTTCGTTTCTGGTGACTAATATTAATCGGCTACAAAAGTGAATAGTATCCCCAGGTCATTCATTTTCATGATTATGAGGGTGTTAGATATTGACAGTTGGCACGACTCACTACTGCAGTTTGGTTGAAATTGGCATGCGATAGACGGCTTGTAACTCATGTCTGAGTGTATATAGGTGGCGCACCCAGTCTGCAGAGGGGTACTGTTGACCTCTTGGCTTGTTAATTTGTTAAGACTTTTTGATGTTTTGCAAAGCAAACATCTACGTAAGGTACGTGGATGTTTGCTTTGCACGGAATTTCGTATTATTTTGTATTGGTTAAAAACATAGACTGTTAAGACTTTTTTTAGAGAATTGTTAGATTACTGATGTTTTGAATCTAATCTAGTTGGGAATACACTTATTTTACCTGTAGATTAGGTAACCATGCTATAGTTTAAGTTGGTAATAATATTCTATTTTCATTCCATTCTCTGGTGTTGAAATGAAATGGTTATTGCTGGTTGTAAAGTTAAACTCTGGGGGCAAAGACCTCTGAAATAAGTTACCTGTGCATTTCTGTTATTGCAATAAGCATTCGAACTGTTCGCTTTATTGTTTCCACTTTATTACTTTTAGTTAAATCAAGCACCTCTGTCTTTGCCTCAAACTAAATTGATGTTTTAGAATATTAGTTTGTGATCTTTAGTGATTGTGCGGTCAGTACCTAATACGCAATATTTGTAGATATAAGAAAATCTCTCTGATCGTTTCTTCTCTGTTTGAGAAGGGCGCTTGGGACAGTTAGATACAGATCGATTTTCTTCGTGTATGTACAGAATTTCAAACCCTGGCAAGTACTAATGTGACTTTTTTAATTCATACAGTATAAATCAGCCTATACTGGTCCCCCCTACTGAGAAATGAAATGAAATGAAATTGTTTATTCTGTAAATACACATGCATGCTTACAGGTCTCCTCTCGGTGAGAGGGAGTGATTCTGAAACATTTCTCCGACATTCGTTTCGCCGTTGAACGGTTCACCGATAGAAAGATTCACTTTTCATTTTTTCGCCGATAGAACGTTTCAATGACGAACAATTCGCCGACAGAACGATTCACTTTTTATTATTTCACCGATAGAACGTTTCAACGGCGAACGATTCGCCGACAGAACGATTCACTTTTGAAAATTTCATCGATAGAACCTTTCATTGGCGAACGATTCGCCGACATTACAAAATCCATTAGCTCCAAAATGACAGTAAAACGAAGTCCGCCAATATTTACTCCAAGGATTGTCAATACACGACAGCCAACTTTCACATATACCATTATCATAAAATGCGCTGGAGTCGTGGCACAACAGGTGAAATACCTTATTAGGCCAGCGAAAATGGAACATTTTCAAAACAATAATGGAGTTCCACGTTACATCACGCTAGGACCCTTAGGAGCCGAGCAAAAACCAAAAAAGTCAGAAAAAAGGTAAACGAATTAAAAGCGCAGGCAGGCGATGCGACGGGGTGGGTCGGGGGAACAAAAATTTCACGCGGACGAAGTCGCGAGCAGAAGCTAGTTAAATATAAAAAGTAAAGTGCCTGCCTGGGTTCAAACTCACGACCTACAACTCGTAAACGGATCCGATGCCACCACTGCTCTGTTCTCTTCGCTCTCTTTTCAATTAATATGTACCTACTTTCAGAGTTTATTTTGGACATACTGACATCGGTGAAGGAAAAATATTCTGAGGAAAACTGGACTTTATAGTAAAGAAATCGTCAACCCGTCTTGAGAAAGCGTGGTGATCAATATGTATAAGAGGCCTTTGCCCTGTATATAAATAATAGGTTTGTATTATAATAGGTTTCTATTATAATAGATTTGTATTATAATAGGTTTGTATTAAAATAGGTTTCTATTATTGTATTATAATAGGGTTGTATTATAATAGGCTTGTAAGTCACCCAAAGGGAAATGGAGAGGGCTATGCTTAGAGTTTCCCTGCGTGATCGAATCAGGAATGAGGAGATCCGCAGGAGAACCAACGTAACCGACATAGCCCGAAGAATTACCAAACATAAGTGGCAGTGGGCAGGGCACATTGCTCGCAGAACAGATGGCCGATGGGACCGAAAGGTTCTGGAGTGGCTACCGCGTACCGGAAGACGTAGCGTTGGAAGACCTCCTAAAAGTGGTCCGACGACCTTGTGAAGCCCGCAGGAACCCGTTGGATGCGAGAAGCACAGAACTGGTTAAAGTGGAGGTGCTTGGGGGAGGCCTATGTCCAGCAGTGGACATCTTTCGGCTAAAATGATGATGATTAATGATGAGGCTTGTATTTTATTGAAAGTCGACCCGATAAGCCTAGTCCAACAAGCGATTTCTGGAAAATATATCAGGCGATAGTGCATCGTTCTGCACCTACGTCAATAAAAAGATATTTCGGTATTTTTATGACCGTCCCTTCTACCAAAGTCCTGACAAAATCCAATTTTGAGATCTTATTCAATTTTAATAAATTCATATTAGGTGCTGTGTTCAGGTAGATGATACTCCTATACCTTTCAATTTGATTTAATCCCTTAAGAGCCCCTCACGATCCCCTCTGGAATAGTGAGAGAGGATGTATTCTAAGCTCAAAGGCACGTAACGAGAAGCCGGTACATGTCCCTATACTTAATTATGTATATCCCATACTAATATTATAAAAGCCAAAGTGACTGTCTGCCTGTTCCCTTTACGGATTTGGATGTGGCACACAGACAAACCATGACCAGCGCAGTAATGTTTTCGTGAAAATTTACGACACCAGTTGGCACCACTGTGACAAGAGGTCTTCTAATATAAAATATATGATGACGTTCATCATTTGATTCATTCATTCGTTCATCATTCAGTCATGACTAAGGAAAATATAGGCTCTTTGACAGATGCCTGGACCTGACGTGTCAGTGCTGCCACCTAGCGAACGTCATTTCAGAAAGCCCTCATTGCGTAACAAAGAAACAGTAGCAATGGCTTTCATTTTGACAGTTCAACAACATTCATTGCGTTATTTATGTTGTTGCGCAGACAAATTTTTCGAACATATGAAGCAATGGATACCGTTTACAATGATTCAGACGCATACGCAATTTGGGTGCTGGGTTAGGACCATAGATATATTTTTACATTTCTATGATTAGGACATAGGACACTTGTTACCCCGGTAGTACTTACGTTCCCGTGGGATTATTTTCGACCAAAGGTTAGTGCTTAGTTTATAAATATGAGCGTAAGTATTATTACAGTTCGCTGTATAATTTTGTAAGTAGGTAAGTCGAAATCTAAAGGTGCCTAGTGCCTACAATATGATGTGCAACGCTGCTACGCATTACGTAGCATTCAAAAATTTTGTGCCGAAAACAACTTAGGTCAAACAAATAGATCGCTGGCTTCCAAAACAGATACACATAACGATATGTAATTATTTTTGTAGTCGGATACTAACTTTTTTCTGTATCCTAAGCTAGACATTCTCACTCTAGAAGCTTCTTCCAGCCTCTGATCACTTACACACACCACTAGCTATTAAATTTCATAATAACTGTTGTTATTATTTGGATAAATTAACAACTTTCCAATTCCAACAAAATCTAAATACGCTTATGCAACATTACCAGAATAAATGGAATAGGTGTTTACTTAAAAAAATATCTGTGAGAATTTCCCGATACAAAATATCTCGTATTTATTTATTGGTATATCTCCTACTCATATGACTTACGGCTCTTTCAAACAGGCGCGACACGACACGCGACACAAAGGCTCACACTTTGTGTCGCGCACGATTATATCGCGTGTAGCGCCTGTTTGTAGGAGCCTTTACTGAGGCGTGTAACTGTGTTAAATGCATTACTATCTACGCCCACCACTCTGACGTGTTGTAATTAAATTTAGTGGGGATGAGCGGATGACAGGATGAGAGGATGAACCCTACCTTCAGCATGAGCATGGCGATGTCGTTGTCTATGCGGCTCATGTGCTTGTAGTACTCATGTATCTTTATGTCCACCACCGGTATTATTTGTCTGAAAACAGTAATAATAATATCTATCTTCTATATAAATAAAAATCAATTGCTGAATGTATGTGCGCGTATCACTTCAGAACGGTTGCACCTATTTGGCTAATTCTGTTTTTGTTGTGTTTGTAATTGTCAGGACAAAGTTCGTGTGAAAGAAAATGTTTGAATAGTTTCCGAAAAAATAGGAAAATTCCAAAAAAACTGAAAGTGTGTTTTGTATGAGTATTTTGTATGAATTATTGAAATTTGGACGGACTACGTCTGTCAGCTAGATCGAAATAAAAATGTGTCTATTTTTCTAAGGTGAGACATTTTCATTGTTTCGTAAAGATCATTGTTATATAAAAAATAAGTAATTGTAAAAGGCTTCTAAAAGTCGTTCTAATTTACATGAATTGATATTTAAGACTTGTTATAAATTATTATTTTATCAACTGTATTTCGTAAACTAAATGGTATCTGTTGACTCGTAAAATTAAAAGCCATTCATTAAAACCTTAGTTCAGCGATCTGGCGGCAAGCTAGTTATAAATAATGTCTTTTAAACTAACAGTAATACTCGTTGCTCCTATACAGCTATTATGTTAAAGATCACAGCCGCGGAGCTTCATCTATTATAGACGTTATATTTATAAGTCTTGGTTAGTCTATTTAGAGGCTTTAGAAGCTAATAATAAAATGTACCTGTCTATTTGAAAAATAAGAGCATAAACAGACTTTTAATGTCATGAGCCATTGTTTCACCCTTTGTACAGTTTCTATATTTATGTCTGTAATTTAAATGGTGTAAGTACATAATATTCTATTCTGAGAAGCTACCTGAAAAAATACTAGGTATGTAGAAGGCGGAAGATAAGTGGTGGCGCAGTGGGAGAAGTGGTGGTGCAGTGGGAGAAGTGGTGGCGCAGTGGGAAAAGTGGTGGCGCAGTGGGAAAAGTGGTGGCGCAGTGGGAGAAGTGGTGGCGCAGTGGGAAAAGTGGTGGCGCAGTGGGAATAGTGGTGGCCCAGTGGTAACGACCGTTACTTTTTTTTTTTTACTAGCTTATACTGTCCCACTGCTGGGCAAAGGCCACCACTTCTCCCACTGCACCACCACTTATGAATGTAAATAATTTTTTCACCACTGCTCTCAAAAGTGTGTAGGAAAACATCGTGAGGAAACCGAAAATTCGAAGACATGTGACATCTACTAACCCGCACTGGGCCCCCGTGGTAGATTACAGTCCACTCCCTGTCACGGAGAGGAGGCTTGTGTCCTAGCAGCGAGACGTTATAGGCTGATTATGCTATGTAGAACATATATAAATTAAAATCTTCCTAACGAACTCTCATATCTCTCTCTCTCTCTCTTTCCCTAACGAACTCTCATAGCTCATACACAATACTCACCCAACACCAGTAATGGTGTCAGCTCCAACTTTAACAACAGGTCTCCAAACTTTATCAGTGAGCAAGCAACTTGCAACCGTGATGACAATCTTGCTCCTTACCAGGGTCCCAGAACAGTACAGGTTGTTATAAACTATCAGCACATGGAACGGTACGTCTGATAGAGTGGCTCGGTACTTGTGATAAGCGGTTTTAGCTCCGTATGAGTATGTAGGCAGCTCGTTCTTCGGCAGGTATCGATACGAAGCGGCGAGGTATAAAGAATTCACTAGAAATGTCAGATGTAATCTGGGAAATAAATGGAATATATGACAAGGCAATTTCAGATTTCTTGAAGATGAATAATTAATAACATCCTAATATTTACCACTTATTGTGTATTTGAATGTTGGAAGTAAAAACCTACATGTGTATCGTCTATAGTGAACGCAATAAATGACTCAATTTAAGGGTTAATAAATCAACCTAAACGATTTTTTGAAGTACCTCTTCAGTTGGCTGGTTTTAAGATATATTTTTTCCAAACACACGTTCTGAACTAAATAATGTCTGTGAATGTAACTTATCGGGACCATAAATAAGCTATTTGTAGAAGAAATTGGCGGCGTTTGCATTCCTTCTCTCATTTTACCCTCGAATCACGTACAATCTAGTAAACTGATTTAGGTCTGTCTTCTTTTATTTTATTACTGAGTGTTCTAGAAAATGAGTCCAATTTCTATCTTAATACGATAGCTATTAAGTTAAGACATAGAGAATAAGTTGACGTTAATTACATCCGACCGAGTAGCCAATAAAAGCTAGTACCTACCTAACTACAGTAACTAGTCAATACATTTATAACGAAACAATTATTAAGTAAAAACGTCACTTTATATACTCCAGTCACTGCTCAAAGAAAAATGGATAGGTACTTACTAAATATAGCACTTTCAACCGTTTTATTCTCATAGAGCGCTCTTGCCTTAGTGATATTTTAAGATAATTTAAAATTCCAATCGTGGACTCAGCCATGCAAACACTGTCCCGTGAAGACGGAAATTCCGTGAGTACTCACACAATCATCTCGCTTCAGTGTGAGTAGTATGAAAGTTAATTCAAATCCGGCCGCGGGTCCTGCATAATGGAAAATATTTTTAAGAGCGACGCTTGTTAGCGCCGAGACTCGAAACTCAAGTAATAAAGCAGGAACAACAATAAACAAAGAGAGAATGGTAACAAACCGATAAAGCGTACTTGTATTTGTGAGTGAAATTCGCAATCATAGTTCGTCGAGCCGTATAGCCGATACCGAGTTATTACCGCTTTCGTAAAACATCGAATGAGTTGCACATAAAAATATTCTGAAATGTTTGTTCATTCTTTAATACACAGTTCATTGGTAAGGTATATTTTAGGTACGTGAAAAGTACCTATAGAGTTTTTTTTTATGTACAGACGCCAGCACATCAAGCTACTACAATCTGTCAAATTTCTTTAATAGATTTTCAACTTTATCGCTAAAGCATAAGGCTCAAAGTTAGCTGAGAAAATTTGACAGTTTCGGGTAGCTTGATGTGCTGGCGTTTGTACCTGTCGACTGTGCACCTACTTATTCTATATAACTCGACGAAAAATATACACGCACATACAGGCAATTCAATTTATTATGTTCAACAAACAAATACATTTTATTAGGATTCCATCCAACACGACCGTAACAATAAATATTCGATTATTACACACGAAAGTTATTGTTAGAAAAATATTTTGTGAAGAACGAGCTTGTGAAATGAACAATAAAAGACTTGGCGGGCTGGCTGGTATATTATGGTACATTTGCATGGTCGTCACGTGCTGAACCAACTCGAACGGATTCATCGGAACATGCGTTGGGGAAACTGCTTCAGTTTCGCCACAGTATGAAGAAGACCAATACCTCATCAAGGCCATTTTTGTGGAAACAAAACCTACGTTTCAACGGGTGTTAGGGTTGTCAACCAAACTTTGTTAATTAAAATGCAAGTATATTTAAAACGTGTCTAGAAGCGACAGCCCCGACTATCTGGTTACCTGAAGCATGCTTACATTTTCTGTAAACGCGTTTACATGTGAGTAATCGAATCGATATATTTTGTTCCTAGTTGAAATACTAGTCCGTTGTATACTGTGGTTTCGTCAGCACCACTTTTTTTCTCATTTACCTGACTCCTGAGCCAGGAAGGGATGTTGTGTGTTGAGAAAACACTGCGGATATCGCTCGCGTGTAAGTGACTTTGCTTATATCTCAAAAGGTTTTACCAGGAAGCTTAATTTTACTTTGTGATGTCGATACATACTTATATCTAACTAGCTGCATCTCGCGGTTTCACCCGCGTAAGTGTCGGTCCCGTGGGAATATCGAGATAGAAAGTAGGATATGTCCTGGTTATAAACTATCGGTGTGCCAAATTTCATCCAAATCCATTCAGCCGTTTGTGCGTGAAGAAGTAACAAACATATAAACACACACACTCACAAACTTTCGCCTTTATAATATTAGTGTGATAAGTATATTTCTCCGTATTTTTGTGTTGTTTCAAGAACCTACTTTTTACTTTGATTATCGACTAAACATACTTTAATTGGATATATTCTCGCGTAACCTAAGCTTTAGGAGATGTATCAGTGGTCTAATATTAGGTCTCCTTCGTTAGTGTATTAATGATCTAATCATATGATTTTAGTAACAAAGTAGTTTGTTTATTCAAACTGTTCTCGTGCAATCTTATAATAGGATTTAGAGGTACACAATGGAAAGCAATATGCACGTATCTGTACGTAACATCTTAAGAGGCAGGAGCCTGGAACTGTACCATCAATCTGTTGTGTTAGAAGATTGCCAACTAAACCTTGCAGCACCATAATAATAAGTCTTCCGCAGAAGCCTGGGCCTGTACAGGGCCGGGGTAACAAACGATACACCACGTTAATCTACCAAAATAAAACACGAGTATTTGTAAAATATCTAATGACAGAGAGTTCGAAAAAATATTTGGTTTTATTGAAATATTTTTGGATTTTGATGAAGATTTCGAAGCAATCGTAATTGAAATTGTTTCACGTTGGCGTGTAGGTGTTCTGTTTGTACAAGAGACGGGGATTAATTGAAAAAGTTCACGTGCAGTTACACTGCTGATGTTTTATTCACGAGGTTTTTTAGAATTTTCATTTGATTTTTAGGGTGCCGTAGCCAAATGGCAAAAAACGGAACCCTTATGGATTCGTCATGTCTGTCTGTCTGTCTGTCCGTATGCACAGCCACTTTTTTCCGAAACTATAAGAACTATACTGTTGAAACTTGGTAAGTACCTAGATGTATTCTGTGAACCGCATTAAGATTTTCACACAAAAATAGAAAAAAAAATAATAAATTTTGGGGGTTCCTCATACTTAGAACTGAAACTCAAACATTTTTTTTTTATCAAACGCATACGTGTGGGGTATCTATGGATAGGTCTACAAAAATGATATTGAGGTTTCTAATATCATTTTTTTCTAAACTGAATAGTTTGCGCGAGAGACGTTTCCAAAGTGGTAAAATGTGTGCCCCCCCCTGTAACTTCTAAAATAAGATAATGATAAAACTAAAAAAAAAAATGATGTACATCCATGCAAACTTCCACCGAAAATTGGTTTGAACGAGATCTAATAAGTAGTTTTTTTTAATACGTCATAAATCGGTAAACAGCAATTTACCTTTTTCGGCGTTTTATGCCTTGTGGTACGGATCCCTTCGTATGCGAGTCCAACCGCTCTTGGCCGGTTTTTAAACAAATGACTGTAGTCTGTAGGTACGCTTTTGTTGCTCAGCTTATCAACTCTAAATTACTTTCGGGTTTGCGTTTTTGCGTGCTCCGTGCCTTTATAAATTATGTGGGTAGGAAGTGAGATTTAAAAAAGCCGCAAGTAGAAGTACCCATGTAAAGTAAAATACACAATATTTTAAAATACTTATTTTACACTGAACAACGAGGTTCTTTTTATTCGTGGCTGAAATAATAGGTAACCTGTAAAAAGCCTAATGCTAAATGTGCTATAAAAAAGTAATGTGCTGACTAGATCGCTAGTTAAGTATAAAAAACTATTTCTTTGTTACATTTTGCTGAAAAGGGCTTGACTAATAAATAAATAATAATTCGTAACCTTATAAAATCGCAAACAAACGCTAACTCATTTTGTTCGATCAGAAAAATCCAGTTAAAGCACTTTTTCACTTTCGATCAAAATAAATTCAACGAATTCCAACAAAGTATCGTTATATATTTTCCATTTAATACTTAAACACTTTGTCCAACAGTTTTTTAATTGGAAGCCAGCCGTGATCCGGCGAAGTTTGTTTTAAATCTTAAAAACGCAAAGCGCTAACTTTTGAAATTAACCTTCCGCCAGGAAAACGGTTTGCTAATCCTTCTACCTATCTTATCCTTGTACCTACATACCTTAATACCGACGATCAACAACCCTTAGATTAAATATTGAGTTCCCTTTAAAGAATTTATAGAACTTTTGGAAATATTATTAATATTCTTGTTTTAATCTTCTCAAACCAGTAGCTGAAATAGAATTTATTTGTAATTACTTGGAGTGAGAGTTTATTATTTTGAAACAAATTACGAAAGCATTTCATAACTTTTTAATGATTTTCTTATGATTTACGGACGGGCTGTCTGATGTGTGTATTTCCTCGATTAAGCTAAGTAACGTGGGTTTATTGCTTGTTTATGAGAACATAAAAGGTCCAGTAGGTGTATATGTGAAGTTATTCTTGTACAGTCCACTCCCACACAATAGTTTTTGATGGATTGAGAGATAGTTTTACGACGGCTATAAACTCATGCGCAAGCACACTAGTTATACATCGACCATTATGTGTATGTACCTATATACTTTAGCAAAATCTACAATACATCACTCTATTACTCAGATAACGACCAATAACGCTAGGCTTTTATTTAGGGATTTTATTTGTTATGGAAAAAAGAGCCATGATTCTCATCCACTCGTCTTAATCTCAATAAGTCGTTGAAGAATTTGGCAATGGATATCAATGAATACGCAATATCGTACTCATTGTCCCACTTTTATCTATTTTAAAAAACAATTATTTTAATCAGGAAAGTCTCGTATTTACATAGTAACCTTTAATCTTTGAGTGCTGAAAGTTGGACGCCGTTTACTGTAGCTATTAAATAAGGGAGGGTCTTCCTTTGTTCTTGCTTTATTTTATACCGGCTAGGGACCAATGTCTTTTGAAGTAAAATGGAAAGTATTATCTGGGAATAACATCAAAGATTTAATTATTGATAAGTATCCTTGACCTTGTTTTACTACAAACAGACAGTCGCGTGTAAACAAAAAAGGCCGATCGTTACTTCTATGTTATTGTCAAATACTTTGTTTACATAATGTACTACGAAGGTCCGAGCATAAGGCCGTATGGCGCGGCACGCGACAAGCGTAGCCTCGTAGTTTCGTAGCGGAGTCGTAGCTTGCGGCAGTCACGCTACGGCGAGCGGGAGCTACAGTCGGTCGCTACGCGGCGCTACGAGTGTTCGCGGCCACGTAATGTTGTGGTGTTCGGTCGCGCTCTTGGCTTTGTTCGCCTCCGTCCAAGGACGTGCGGTAAGAATCACTTTTAAGCTTCTATTCTTATAACCCCCCTTACTTCGCCGGATTACTTGCGGTAGTTAGTTTAAAAGTTTGGTCCCAAAGTGATACCTATTTAAGACGAAGAAGATAGGTCGCCGAATTTTAAGTAGCAGTTCTTTACTTCTAAATCCTTGCTTTAAAATAGAAGAACATTACCTGTATGAGTTTATTTAGCAAACATTTTTAATTGCTTTATTTTCAATTAAAAGTTTTTAATTCATTATTATTTTTTGTCATACCTTGTGCAGCAACTTCTACATTATTTAAAGATGCAGTATTATTTTATAACGCAATCATGTCAAAATATCTACGGCCTTCTAAAACTCTTACATAGGAAACGTGTTTTAATTCAATCTATTTTAAATTGACATATCTCTCAAACATAACTAAAATAGACAGCACCAAAACTTTTTAATAGATTACTGTTAACGAAACTTATTTGATTAATTTACCCAAACTACTAACTCGGGCAAAACTTATTTATCTAATTTCGGCGTGTCACAATCACATTAAACCTACATTAGACCCAGGAATGTACTCATTAAATAAATTAATACAACACATAATTATACATTCATCGCACTTAACCCTCGAATGAATTCAAGTCGGACTGGTATATCCCGAGGGGTTAATTTCTACAGGATTGCTCCACATGTGTGTCTGTGCGTCATTATGTTCGGAGGGTGCAAATATAACCGTATTATGTACCATCTTAAACTACTAACGGCTGAATACACAAACAAGTTGGAGTTCGGTATTAGCCTCAATGTTATCGCGGGCCGCTTTGTGTCTAATGTTCTTGCGTCTTCTCTGAGGGAGACACTGACACAACGATTACCTTAATGGAGGCCATTTTTTATACAAATTGAGCTATTTGATATAACTGTTCTGTTATACAGGTATCTTATGTTATATAAGGAGTTACAGACAGAGTCGAAAAGTTTCATATTCCGTTGAGTTTCTAAGTGACGTTCGATGTATGTAAATATAATATGCGGTGTATTGTTAGACTTTCAAACTAACTTGTACCTAAATACTCGAGCAACTCAGTACAAGTAAAAACTACGAGATTTAAGTCACAAACAAAAGTAGTCGAACTAGGAAAAATTTTATTAAAAGTTCAATTGCAAAGGTTTCCAAGTTTAAAGTCAGCCGAGGGATATAAATGAATATTCGTTCTTGAAGACAAATACAGACACACAGGAACAATTTCTAACTATTTCGTAGCAACACTTTTAGTATAGTATCTACGAACTTTTGTTTTGTATGACTAATAATACAGCTGAAGAATTTGTATGTTTTTTGTTTGTTTTAACGCGTTATATTCTCTGGCACTACCTGGATTTGAAAAATTCAAAGTCGAAAACGAACTGATAGCGCGGATGGGCGATGCGATGCGATGCGAGGGGGGGGGGGAACAAGAAATTACGCGCAGACAAGTTGCTGGCAGAAGCTAGTACTATGATAAAGATGAAATAAGCACTCATCACATTTGCCTTTTAAACTTTAGAATTTTAATATAAAAGAGGTATTCATACGTAGTACATGAGCTTTTGAAAAATATTTCCTTTTCATTTCGCTGCCAGTTTGAAATGAAAGAAAAACAACGTGCATCCGCGTATATATCGATAATATTTTTTAGATCTATATGTTATTGTTTGTCGACGTTCAAGCGACCGAAGCGACGCTAGTTCGATTTCCGTCGGCACCGATTTCATAATAGTATCAGTAGATATCAAAATGGTCCTGTTAAAGTGACTTAGATTCAAAGCTTACTGCCTTTTACATTTCAATAAAAGATCAATAATTTTCGCTGATCATGGTGTTGAATATTTTAAAGATCTTTCAAACATGTTGCAAGAAGAAATCATTACGCCTCAGCCGTCGGCGTCGGCTGACGTAGTCAAAGTTTTTCAGAATTCTAAAAGGTTATATGAGGTTGAAAGGGGACTTTCATATAACAGATCCAGTCGTTTTGCATAAAATTAGAAGCCGACTGTATCTGGATGAAAGAGCTTATTCAGCGCTTTCTATCTAACGTTAGCATTTGAGCTGAGATTTAAAGTTTATTCAAAGAAAATGTACACGTATGGGATACCTTCTGTACATTAATAATGCATATAACATGATATTATGTTAATAACATCCGTCGGGTGACAATATATTGAAGGAATGTTAGAATCTAGTTTAACGATCTGAGAATTGATCGGGAACGTCTTTAAGCCTGATATCTGTTTGTTAAATTATAGATCAATATCAATTACAAATATCAATCAATATTAATTATCAATTATTTATTCCTCAATGGTCATGATTGCACCTACCACTGTTTGTCTCTGCATCACCCAAAGGTTGACTGGTAGAAAATGCCTATGGCATTAAGTCCGCCTCTGTACATTTATGTGCTTGAAGTATTAAATAAATAAATAAATAATTACACAATTAGAGGGGCCCGTGGCTAAAAAATAACAGCCGCACAGGTCGATCGATCAGGTTAAGCTGCGCTTGCCGCGATTGGTCTGTGGATGGGTGACCATCTTTACATACCGAGACCCCTCCGTGCCTCGGAAAGCACTTTATGCCGTTGGTCCCGGCTGTCATTCGTGGATCTTTGACAGTCGTTATGGGTAGCCAGAAGCCCGAAAGTCTGACAAGCAGTCTTACCAAGGGGTGTCGTATTACCCAGGAACTGGGTTGTGGAGGTCAGATAGGCAGTCGCTCCATGTAAAATACTGGTATTCAGCTGCATCCGGTTAGACTGGAAGCTGACCCAAACATAGTTGGGAAAAGGCTAGGCAGATGACCTTTGTGAAAACTGAGAAAAAAAAAACGACTGAAGCAAGGTTGGTACCTACTCTGGTACTGATATTCTACGAATGATAGTAGATAACTGTGAAGCCACATAGATATTTTAAAAAGAAGGTAGGGTTGAAAACCTTAAATCCCCGTAAAATATTATAAAGGACTTTGAGTTTGGTACCTTTCCAGTTTTGAGCACAAAATAAAGACTTGCGCCAAGCCTACACAATGATACACATTCAATGCCTTGTCATTTGTTCATCTGTCAAACGCAAACCACGATTTATTTGGAAACTTAATAAAGACAAAATATAGAATGTCAAGGGTCACAACAAAATACAATTAGGTAGATCTATTCCTTATTGAAACTCACAATACAACGAAACGTCTTTATGTTTGATACAATGAATGGCTTACGAAAAAACAATACAATTTGTACCTAAGCACTTGAATTTGGATTGGAGATCAAAAGTCTGGTTTTGATAAGTTCTTTTATTGGTAACGTCTGCGTCGATCGCCAGGTACAGTCAGCAACAAAAGTCGATTAACACTTCAGTTTTTTTAAATCTCAGTTATTGAGCAAAATATTTGTTCAAAATTACTTCTGCTGCAATTTTGGAAAATTTTTTGCTCAATAACTGAGAATAAAAAAACTTGAAGTATTAGTCGACTTTTGTTGCTGACTGTACCTACCTACTTTAATGTTTTTCTTCTTTTAATATACGACTTTCAAGTAAACTTACGCCAAGGAGGTTTTGGAGATACAATACTCTTAGAATAGCACTCATTGGACGATAAGATGTTATTTCATCTATTTAAACTCAGAATAAAGCGAAATATATTGTTTGTTTTTTTGTTTGTTTGAACGCGCTAATCTCTTGAACTACCAGTCGGATTTGAATAAATATTTTAGGATTTGATGAGCCCAATTTTTGATGAAGGCTATTTAACATCACGCTAAGACTCTTAGGAGCCGACCAAAAAGAAAAAAGGTCAAAAAAAGCTCAGCGAAAACAAAGTAGCGCGAGCAGGCGATACCGTGCGACGGGCTGAATCGAAGAAACAAAAAAATAACACGCTGACGAAGTCGCGGACAGAAGCTAGGCTCGTATTAATATGACATCAGAGTACGAATATTCAAAGCCTTGATTGAACCTCGAGTAACCTAAGATGGTACTTGTCAATACAATAGAGCTTCTAGGAATTCTGAGGAGTATCATCAAGTTTTATGATATATACCTATCAATTGAACAATTGGAACGCATAAACACGGAGCGAACAAGAGATTGTTTGAATTACGAAGTCAGATGAGACTTGAGAATTCAGCATGTTAATTAAGTTATCGGGAACAGCTTGTTCGAAGGCTGCTTTGCAAGTTCGCAGCGCACGCCCAAACTATACCGGAATACCAATTATTATTGGAATGTTCTTCGTTAAATAAATTAATAAATTGTATATAAATATTCCGGTTTAAATGAAGCTGAAGCATGAGTCGAAACCCAAGTATTTCAATAAAAAATTTGTATATTTTTTTTCGGGTAAATGTGTTTTCGCTAAAGCTACCTGTGAACTGAAAAGAAAAGAGTTAAAGTATACACCTTTTAAAATAGAGTAGGCTTTTTTTTCAATTTATTTTTGCCATTTAACAAGATTGAACCAGACCCGTGGAAATTTCACGGACGACTGCAGACGAAATCACCTTTAAATCTACAGAGATTTCGCGGAATGAGGCCCAAGTGGAGGCGGTCAGATTTCACGTTTCATAACAAAATGAGCGGCTCTACTAATTTAGAGAACACTAGCTGCGCCCCGCGGTTTCACCTGCGTAAATGTTTATCCCGTGGGAATATCGGGATAAAAATTAGCCTATATGTTAATCCAGGATGTCAGCTGCCTCCATACAAAATTTTATCAAAATTGGTCTAGCCGTTTGAGCGTGAAGAAGTAACAAACATATAAACACACACACACAAACTTTCGCATTTATAAATATTAGTGTGATAAATGTTAATTTGCCTAAATACTAGGTACCTAATTAATTAAATAAAAACAGCGGTGCGGACGGTTGGATGGCAGAATTATCTACGACAGGTACAACCATAGTTTCCAAAATCTATATCTAGATTTACTAATAATAATGCTGAAGAGTTTGTTTGTTTATTTGAACGCGGTAACCTTTGGAACTACCGGTTGGATTTGAAAAATTATTTTTGCATTTAATAGCCAAATTCTTGAGAAAGGTTATAGGCTATTCAATCATCACGCTACGACCTTCAGTTGCCGAGTAAAACGAAAAAAAATCAGGACGAACGTAAACGAAATAATACGCGGGCGGGCGATGCGATGTCACGGGATGAGACGGGGGAACATGAAATTTCACACGGACGAAGTCGCGGGCAAAAGCTAGTACTACATATACGGGCTCTACTGTAAATATTACTTTGTCTCATATACATCCTTGAATTTAACTTGCAACCGATGTCTGCAACAACAGAAAAAGTATATTCTTATTTGCACTTGTTATGCGGATTTTCTTCTATGCGACGATTGTAGCGAATGGAAAAGTTCATTAGAGTGGCGTGCGGCGCAATCCTCCACAAATATTGACGCTTTTTGTATTGAATTTGCACAAGTTTATGCATGCAATTCGAATACTCGAATGTATTCGGAGCAGTACACTGACTTTTAAAACTTTCTTCTTCGAGATAAGTTTTGACATGGTTGATGTGCTCTGCTATCTTATGTACATAAACAAAGTTTGACAGAATTATATTGGTAGAAACTTGAGAGAACAAAGTTTTATTTTAATAAAAAGTTAACGATCGTACGTGTGTCACTGGTCTTAAGATAAATAGTTGACCAGTGCAATGGACAGGCGCTGTGACAAATTGGTTTGTTGGGGCTGCACAAAAAGAAGTGAGCAGTTTTTTATAATGTGTTACATAAGTCTACTTCGATAGACAATACATTTTAGTTACTTTCGGCTATCGGCTCGGCTCAGGAACTGACGTTATTTTTCCTGTACAAACTTGATTATCAATGTATGTGTGCGCAGGTGAACATCAGCAATACCTGGGTCCTGCCTGAGGAAGGGTTCCCAGTCTTCTACCGCTACTTCAGGGACCGCATCTCTTGGTACGAGGCCGATGCTGTCTGCCAGTTCCATCATGCCAACCTTGTTACAGGTCAGTAAAACATTTTAATTAGTAACAATACACGGCCATAAAAGTCTCCAAGGTATTATATCCGAATTTGGGTTGATTATATTCCAACTTCTCTTAAAACTTTTTAATAATAATTTTGTGCACGTCACGAGTGGCCAGCATAGATTAAAATTATGAAAAGTTTAAATGGCTTTTACAACTTTACTCTCTTAAATCTGGACCCGTGATTATTTTCCGCCATAAAGAAAGTTAAAACTTCTGCATTAGATACCGCATTATACATATGTAGTAAGGTAGGTAGGTATGTCTGTGCCTACAAATGTGAGTTTGTGGTGCAAAGGTTTTAAAAACGAAATTATATTTGGACAGATCTTGCCAATTAGCAGTCACGAAAAGAAAAATAAAGCTGGGCATTTTTTTTATTTCTCTACAAGGTGCGTAACCATCTTATTACAGCAAGAGAAAAAGAAAAACGCCATTTCTAAAATTCTCCTAATACGTCTTAAGAAGCTTATCTGAAGGTAGCACAAAGCCTTTCGTAAAGATAAGTAAAATGAATACATTCACAGATACGATTCACTAAAAAGGCTTCGTTATTGTCAGCTATCACGATATCTCTAAATTGCTCTTACATTGTTCGTTGAAGATGCCAGTTGTAGGAGTACAAAAAGATGTATATACCTATATATTTCAATATTCCCACGGGCCGTTAGGTCTAATCGGTGGCAATCCAAAGACCCCCATTACCGTTGATAGCGCCCTCGACCCTGCCACTAGCGAGATACAACCCCGTCACATATAAATGTACGTGCCGATAAGAAAATGTAAATATACGGCTTGTCGTTTTGTACACCACATTAACTTTTTTAGGGAAGCATCTTCGGGAAGGGAAGGGGATATTCACGTTTTTAATATAAATACTCTCATACCTAGATATTTTAATAGGTAAAAAGTTGTGCGGACAGTGGTTGTCATGGTATGGGCATGTGATGCGGACGAATGAGGAAAATGTCTTCAGGAAAGTTTTGACTATACTTGTCGATGTCTATAAGAGTAGGGCAAGACCAAAGAAACGATGACTGAACTGTGTGAAAGATCACATGGCTAAAAAGGCGGTGAGTATCGAGATGACTATTAACATAGAAGTATGTAAGAACGAGACATGTTGCGCCGACCCCAATGATGAATATATTTTAATAATCACATATCAAATGAGCAAAGATCGTCACTCACTGGACGCCTGGGGCAGGACATCGCCGTCGAGGTAGACCAAGGCGAAGGTGGTGTGACGATCTAATATCATTTGCAGGGCCAACATCGCCAGAGGTCGCACAAGTCAGGGAGGTTTGGAAGAAAAAAGAGGTGGCCCTACGCCCAGCAGTGGGACAAGCAACAAAACGGGACAGGTTTACGTGGGAAGTACCGTAAAACGGGGTGAATAGGGATACAGGGGTGAATTGGGACGAAACTTTAAAATGGTTTTTTTTTTTGGATTTTTATGGACTTTTTTATGGTTTTTTTTTAATGTTGATGTATTATAGTTTGTTGCCAAGACAAACTCAAACTCAAAGCATTTATTTCAATTAAACCATTTACAGACACTTTTGAATTGTCAAGAAGTCGGTCAGTCAGAAAATATGAAGCTAGTTGCCCATTCCAAAGCGTAGGTACCTATGGAGAAGAACGGGCAAGAAACTCCATGGACACTCTTTTTAAATGATATTTTACAAAAATATTAGTTACATCATTACTTTTGATTTTAAAATTATATAATGTGAGAACGATGTAAAAAATTAAGAAAGACGTACGTGTTAAAAGCGTCCAGAGTACAACAAATAGTACTTAACAAACTACAATCCAAAAATAAATAAATTAAAAATAAGCCGAGGCAGCTAAGTGATGACCAGCCCCAACTGACGGCGCGGCGCAGGGCAGAAGCGACAGACACTTAATCGTTAATTATAATATAGTAAACACATTAGAGTCCTTTTTGGCAAAAAAAACTCTATTATTTCAATGTTACCTACATAAAATATAAAGGATGCCAGCAATATTCCAAAAAAAGATACAGAATAACTTATTACAAAATACCCCGCCAGTAAGGGGTATACATTTGTCGACTCAGATTGAATATCCACTCCAAATAAGCTTAATGAGGCATTCAGTCTTGAATGTATTTTATTCAATGTCTGTTACGAGTATATTTGTACTACACCCTACGTATGTTCTTGTTGCCAGTAAGTATCTTTTTATAAGGACGAGTCATTAGGCTTCCAAAAGCGAACTACGAAGGTCGGTTAAATCACAGAAATTACAGTTGAATCGCCCGGTCCCTTTTGGAGACTGATTCCTGCTCTGATTACGTTCGGGCCCGCGATTGATAACATTCAATATCGCTCCCTAATTGAAAACGATAATTTATAATGTATTTCCATTTCGACTCATTAATTCGCAATCATAATTTTCGATGTTTCTGATTTGAAATGCAAACGATTTGTATATATTTTTGTCGTATTTGAGTCCAGCAGTGCGATTCTGTAACCATCTCACCGTGAAAACTTAGGTGAAGTGAGCGTGGAGTGAGCTGTCAATAGTGTCAATTCCTAGCAAAAACAAACTCACTTCACCTAAGCTTTCACGGTGAGATTTTTACAGAATCGACCGACTGTTTATAAATAACTAGCTGACCTGAATTTGGTACCGCCTCAGTTTTTTTGTTATTTTTTCCCTTGTTTTAACAATTAGGAACCCTCACGGGCGTCCCCAGAACATCCTACCAAAGTTTCATCACAATCTGACCAATGATTTCGGAATGCATAAAGGACAAACATACAAACATTGATTTTTATTTATATAAATTACTAGCAGCGTCCCGCGTTTTCACCCGCATAAGTGTTGATCCCGTGGGAATATCGGAATAAAAATTATCCTATGTCCAAAAGTCAAAGTCAAATAATTTATTTCAAATAGCTGCACATTAAAGGTACTTTTGAACGTCAAAACCTTCCCTCCCCGGCATGCAATCTATCTCTCTGCCAAATTTTATCGAAATCCGTTCAGTTGTTTAGGCGTGAAAAGGTAATATACAGACAGACATTTACTTTCGAATTTATAATATTAGTATGGATTATGCGTGAGAAAGTCGTATTTGAAAGAGTACCTTATTTTAGCAGCATTTCAGGCAATTTCAAGCTTATTGGTATAAAAAGAAACACATGCCACGTAATAGCAGGTTCATGCGCTTATTTTCCGTCGCAAGTCGTAAGAGTGAGTCGAGGGAAGCGAGTGACTTAATGGCCCAGTAACATGTTACTACTTATGCACTTTCTAAACGACACGCCTGCTATTCACGTCTCAAGAGGTACTAGCGCACAGTCAAACGAGGCATGGACACGAGGATCTTACTCTGTCCCACACGAAAGAGGGTAAGGAAAACGTGACATAAGTATAAAGAAGTACCTACTTATAGAAAATTGAACTACATCAGTATGATGTTGTTTTGTTTTATAAGAGCTGACGAAATGTCCCCATTATCCAGGCTGTGTCTCATTTATACCCTCGAGAGCACCAGTCGAAAACAAAACAATACCTACTTACTCGTCTTTGTGCACAATGAGTATGACGCAGTGAGCCAGTAGGCTGTAGGCCTCGCGAATGTTGTCGAACAAATCCTTTGTAATACAAGACGCTTTTATCCTGAGAATGAAAACTTTAATTAGTTTCGAAATGCTGACTCGAAATAATTCCTTCTATGTTTTTTGAAACTCAAGAGTCTAATTAAAGCCTTATATAAAATTAGTTTCTTGTAGACACTGTACACTTCAATAAATGCTTTACAAATCTCGGGGAACCTGATTCACTGAATATGAAATGTAATGAGTATTTTAAGACGATATTGATAAGCCTTATAATGATTTAAATTCAAATAAATTAAGCCTGTTCTGAGAATGTGTTGCAGAAACTGTAATATTTCCGACTTAATGGACTTTTGTTTACAAGTTCCTATGAATTGTTTCAATTTCTAATGAAGGCAAAAATTTAATTAAAATATTATTAGGAGGGACTTCGCAGAGCAGAAGCTATAGCGAAGCTATAATAGACTGATAATTTCCAAACTGAATAAAAACTTTTAGCGGCCAGCAAGAAAAGAAGTTGAAATACAATCGTTCATTATCATCAATTCTTTTTATACAAGTTGGAAAGTATCCTCTACGAACCTTCCTCTGCTTACATTATTCAAGCGTCTAGTTAACAGTTGGGCCTTTCAGAGAAATACTTGTGTAAATTGCCACTCCGACATTGAATATTAACTTTTAGAATCGGCTTGTTCAGCGAGATTCACTCACATAACTTTTCATTTGAGGCCTTTTTATACGAAGTTATTCATTTTGAAAGGACATTCATAACGCTGGTCGTATTAAGGCTCCTGCAAACAGGCGCGACGCGCGACGCGAATCGCACGCGACACAAAGGCACTCGTTGCGCGACTTGCGGTGCCATTGTGTCGCGCGCGGTTTTATCGCGTGTCGCGCCTGTTTGAAGGAGCCTTTATAGTTGTCTGGAAAGTTTTCTAACAACGAGCACGAACATGAGTATATCTATTTTCTAGACATGTTATACTTAAATGAAAATCGCTTTTCGTGTCTGTGTGACCGCGTTGTTCATCTAAACTAAGCTACAGATTTTGATTTTCAACATAATTTATGATGACATGATATGAAAATAAAACAGAGTGTTAAACTGTAATCATGAATTCAATATGATTCTAGACCCTCTAGCGTAGAAATTCGTTAATCAAAAAACAAAACATTTGTTTCATATAAAAGTACAATACCTACGCAATCAAAATTTATGGAACAGCAATTTTTTTAGGTTCCGTACCTCAAAAAAGAAAAACTGAACCCTAATTAGGTAAGATCACTTCATTGTCCGTCTGTCTGTCCGTCGGTCAAGACCCGTTTTCTCAGAAACGCGGGTCCTTTCACTGGTGCTGACATCTCTTTGAGGCGCGCGTGAAACACGTACGCGCTGTCCGGCACTGGCCTGGTCCTGATCGGACGGTGAGCTACCCATTGCTCTCCGTCCGCAGGCCCGTGCCTACGTTGGCCGGGAGTCGTCACGCGGCTGCTGGGACGTTTGGCTATGTCCTTCATCCATCCCGCCACCTCCTTTGATAGCATGACTGCTTCGCAGAAGGAGGTGACTGCCTCCCACTCCCTCTTGCTCCGGACCATGACTTGAACGAGGATTGGACGCGAGAGGTCGCCGCCGCTGCCGATCACCTCTACGAGGACACGGCGGTGCTCCGCCCAAGCGGGGCAGACCTCCACCGTATGCTCCACCGTGTCCTCTGGGCGTTTCCTCCCGTCTGATGATGTGCGGGAACCTCCCGAAACATCCGTGTCCGGCGAGGACCTGCGTCAGGCGGCAGGTGAGGACGCCGTGATGCCTCTCTAGCCACTCCTCAAAGAGGGGTCTTATCGCCACTATCGTGTGGTGCTCTGCGCTGGGTTGCCTTAAAAAAAATCCCTTGATTAACTATTGACGTACCTACAAATTTGTACGGAACCCTCGGTGCGCGAGTCCGACCGGTTTTTTTTTAATAACTGACGAATAATTTCAACACATGGGCCTTGTACTGAAACCATGGTAACAGGGTGCGCATCGAAATCACTGCCATCCTGTATAATAAAGACATCTTGAATAATAATATTTGTCAAGTCGTAAAAACCGTGCAAAGAAGGGGCGGGTCGCTAGATAAGTAATGAAATTTTGTACAACTGCGTTAAGAGCGTTTACGCCGTCCGGCATTTCATACTAAAAAGTTACTTAAATAAGAACATTTTCGAAAAATAGTGTTACAGCCAAATTAGACCGATTTTAAATTTTCCATAGAAACAGAGATTTCCAGTTATCATTTTTTAAATAAGACATTTCGAAAATTTTGTTAAGTAACTGTTTAGACCTTTGTATCCTGCTTATGCGTATAAAGCTTCATTAAAATCGGTTCATTCATTTCGAAAAACAAGGGCTTGAAAGTTTGTATGAAATGCCGTACGGCGAAAACGCTCTTAAAAAAAATGTCGTTTATAATCTGATGACTGTAAATAATGTTTACTTAGTACCTAAAATGACAATAAAGGCGCGATTAATAAAGGCGATAATTGCGTAACACACTCATTGCGTTATTTACGTTATTGAACAGACAAATTTCTCGAACACTTAAAATGATTGAGCTGAAAACATCAATGGATTAGCAATGTCCTTCAAAATTATTCATATTGTGGTTGATAGTGTGTTAAGGCTCCTACACAGGCGCGACATGCGATTTAATCGCGCACGACACAAAGGCACCGCTCGTTGCGCGACTTGTGGTGCCTTTGTGTCGGGTGTCGTGTCGCGCCTGTTTGAAGGAGCCTTTATGCAATTAAGGTGCAGAGGATAAAATATTTACGTAAAATTGATGTGTTTTTGAAACAACATATTATTAAACTTGTACCTGTGTAGTTTCAAAGGCCAGGACACAGCGTTGCCACTTTATAGTTTAGTACCTCCGTTAGTCACTGAGGCAGACCGACGGAACGGCCTACATACATAATGTATTTCTACTACTGCAATTCTTTACGAGCAAGTGCTGCCAGACGGAGCCATGAATATGGAAGCCTAGTAAACAAGTTTATACAAAATATAGTCAAGGGAATGTATTGTTTAGCACTGGACATGTGTTGTTGCCATTGTATATAACTTATAAAGAATGACAATCATGATCATAATTTCTGCCGAAAGAATTTTTTTCTGGACATGGCCTGGCCTTGCGTCGTCACATCGACTAACACTCTAATTCCGCAACACATTAAAAAAAAAACTGAATCATTTTGAAGGATTAGCAATATCCATTGCTTCATATACTCCAAAAATATGTCTGCCCGACATCGTAAATAACGCAATGAATGTTGTTGAACAATCAAAATGGAAGTCATTCCTGCTGATACTTTTCGCACAGCATTATAATAATATCACCGATGATAATATTCTCTTGGCCTTATCCCAATTAATTTGGGATCGACGCAGCATGCATTCATCTTCCATCTCTTTAGATATGACATATCAGTAGTCACAGGATAGCAACCCAACTTAACGTTTACATCACTTAAAGCAGAGAGAAGTGCGCCCAAATCGCGTTGAGAGAATGTGCACAGATCATTTACTCGACATTTTCTCACCACCAATAGCTGAAATAGTAACGTGCTGCTGGCATTTTTACGATAACTTTTGCTAGTTTTAATACTCTGATTAAAATATATGGACAATTTAAGTTGATACTCAATTCACTAAGAAATCCGTTTTCGTTTCCGTTCCGTTTCCGTTCCGTTTCCGTTCCGTTTCCGTTCCGTTTCCGTTCCGTTTCCGTTCCGTTTCCGTTCCGTTTCGTTTTCGTTGACTGTTCTGTTATTTATTTCTTACTCGTTCCACGTTTGTAGTGACACTGGATTAACAAATGTCATAATGTCTGAAGCAGGATACATTATATCCACACTGTCCTGTTCTTAAGCTGTGGCTAGACAGGACTTACAGAAGCGGTAAACTGTTAGCAATTTACACTCATACTACTTAATCTGTTCGAGTAGGAAACTGTTGGGCGAAGTTGCAAACACAGCATCAGTTTCGTTCTTGATCGAATGGCTTCTATTAAATGCAGTTAACTAAGGTTATGTATTTTACCCATCTCCAACCTATTTTCACCTATGGCCGTTTTTTTTTCTTTTTCTATACAGCATGTATCTGAAATGTGTGGTCATAATTAACCACACCTTCACCACTACCATCATCATCATCGATCTTCTTCATCATTTTGGGTGTGGTACAGACCACTCGACATAACAGTATTAAAAAGCGTAAAATAGCAATATTTTGCAAGATCTATAGACTCTCAGACTCGACGTAAAGGGACTCGACATAAAGGGAACCATTCACCATCAAACTGATTTTTTTTCTCCATGGGACCAATAAATTATCAACTGTCCCATACAAAACTTCAATACCTACTCGACCCAAATGTATGGATGGGACTAAATGTATGGATGGGACTGGACCCGTTCTTCTCCATAGGTACCTACGCTTTGGAATGGGCAATTAGCTTCATATTTTCTGACTGACCAACTTCTTGACAATTCAAAAGTGCCTGTAAATGGTTTAATTGAAGTAAATGCCTTGAGTTTGAGTTTGAGTTTGACTGCTGATTATTTTTTTGAGATTACGATGTTGGTCCCATGGAGAAAGTTATTCAGATTGATGGTCAGTACCACACTCTTAAATATGACCATACCTTTCTGATACAAGCTGTACCCGTGCCGAGTACTAGTTCAGTACTAGTACAGTACAGTATAGTACAGTACAGTACTAGTACAGTACAGTACAGTACAGTACAGTACAGTACTAGTACCTACAGCTCCCGTCATAATAAGTCGCGATCATTTATAGAAATCCCTGTTATGTGTCATTTATTACCCATGTCTTGAAATTATGTTTTAACAATTAAAAAAGCTTGTTTCAAATTCATGCACCTACTTAGCTTCTTTCGTCGATCTGGGTGCTTACTCTTGAATTTAATTCCGATAGATCGACATTGGAATTGTGACGTTTCGTACTCTTGAGTTCGATGCTAGCGCCAAATGATTTTTAGATTGGGTGTCCATTTTGGAGAACTAAGTGGAATTGGGTTCGGGCTTGGCGTGGGGTAATTGTTAACAATATTTTTTTCAAGAGTACCGAATGACGTGACTGTAAAATTAACATTGGAATCATATTGGCATCTCATTGGAATTAAAATTAGTTTGGAGAGTAAGCCCCCAGGTTTGAGGTGTCATGTTAAGGATTCTTTGTTAATGGTCCTTGCTCACTCATATCACCATAGCCCTGGCTCTTCGTATCGCCTCTCGTATCATAATAATGTTAATACTTTGAACATGATTACATGAACAACAAGTAACCCATGTTCCTCTGATGAGTTCATACACACGTCCGGTGAGATGGCGGTGTATTGTGTGAGTTGGTCTGAGATACAGCGATATGGAGATTAATTAGAGGAAAGTTTACTCATAAAACTCAACCATTTCTGGATAGTTTATCATGCAAGCATGTTAAAATAATACTGAATGTGTAAACAAACAAACTTACTTATAACGGATGTAAAAAGGCGCTTAACGAAGAGATTCATTTGTTCTTTCCGCCATTGCAATTGTGATATTTTTTTTTTCCTGGTCCCTACCAGAGGAAACTTCTGGTAATGCATATATTGAAAGTAAAAGTTTCAAGTTTTTCTAAAATTCTTTGTACGAAAACAAATTTTAAATTTTGGAACTTTACTTTGAGCACCCCCACGACTCCTGCGCCGTCACATGTACCCATACACACAATGTTTTGCACCTGTATTCCCGCATGCTTTACACTGAGCGGTACCGTAAACAGCGATTTTTCACACCAAAACTAAAAGCCGTTTCCCAACAATTATTTTTGTGCAATGTTACTTAATTTGATGTACAGAATGCGTCGTTGGCGGCTTTGTGATGGGTCTTATATAATTCATACTTATCAAAATGATTATGAATTCACAAGTTTTTTGAAGTGAAACGTTTTAGCACATTTCGTTACATGAGAGAGAATAAAGATATAACTCTCTCTCTCTCTCTGTCTCTTACACTAAATCTCTCTTATTCTTATTTTTTTAATAAGTTTCATTTTTATCACGTGTACGGACCTACACGCGATTTATTTTTAAATTCATTATTATTCAATTAAGTCCGTAAGTGTAGAACTTCTTTACGTAATTCAGCTATTTTAAATGTTCGACTACCTCCTACGTATGTTTAGTCCCACATAAATTGTATTACGTACGTGAAAAATGGCAGCAGGAAGTTGGTTTTCATTTTACCGGAGCGTTATTATACCTAGTCGGCAGCCGGGAGGGGGCGACAGTTGACCCTGGCTCGTATATCACACGAATACATCGACTCGCACAGATTTCAGTGCTCCTCAAAACCTATTCGTTTATTTCTCCGCATTTCGTTCATAACTTTTCTTATTTTTCCTCGCTAGGGAAAACAAGATGAAGTTTTATATAACAGGGGGAAATAGAGGAGCGATAGCAGATCGTATTTACTTTTGAACTTCTGCTACTGTAACATTTCGAGTAGGTACCATATCGCACCTCCGTTAAAATAGAGTTACAACTCGAAAAACCTGGATTTTTAGAAAAGCGACAATAAACTCACGGATTTGTTAACCAGTCTTTATTCTTACACTATTATTATTATGTGATCAAAATTATAGATGCTTACAAAAATATGTTTAAATTGCATACACTGTATTCAAATTTTCCTGAAAAACAACCTGAAAATTCCTATAAATGACTTTCAATTTGGAACCCTATTTTATCGGAGGTGCGATATATGAAAAAGCATCGATGTCAATATTGTCAATGCCATGTCCAATTGAAAATATTTGATTTCATAATTATTATCATATTTTTTTGTTTTTATCCTACACTAAGTACCTACGTATATTATATAAAGAAGAAAATGAATTACCTTCACATGTTTACTTAACAATCATAACTAACTTCAGATATAAATAGATCTATCGCAAGTATCACGATCTTTAAGAAAACCAAGCGTGTCATTTTTTGACTACCTACTATGACGTCACAAGCACTATTTATTTATTAAACTTTATGCACAAGTAAAAAATGGTACAAAGGCGGACTTAATGCCTTAATGACTTAATGCTTATTTAGTGATAGGAAAATCAAATCGATTCATAGACGCCGTCGCGTGCGGCATCCGTTTCGCCCCACGCCCAGGGTCTAGCGCCAGAGGATAAAGTCATGTTGCCATTGTGTCTCGCGTAGGTCCTCGTTCGAAGGGTTAAATTCAAAATATTGCTATCCAATACTCATTTTATCAAAAATATATTTGTACCAACAAACATGAAAATAGAGAAATCTCTATCCCCCGGCCATATTACCCACAATCACGTACTAAAAGAGATAAGATAAAACGGAGATTTGCCGACGGCTCAAACAAATTTCTATGCAAAATAATATCTACTCAAGGGATTTCGGTAAATAGGTTTAAGTCGATGAGCTAGGCGAATAGTGCGGCGTTTTTTTCTATGATTTTCCTTGTAATAGGGTACGCTGTGATGTCATTTGCTGGGTTCAGCGTTTTTATGTAATTTTTTGTAAGTAGGCTTGGGAACTTTCCGGAACAAAATATGAAGAAATGAGGAGTAAATCTGCTCCCCAATTGCGTAACACACTTTCTATCACAATCCGAAAGATTTTGAAAGAAATTCCTGATACAATGCTTCATTTGTTCAAAAATTCGTCTCGTCGACAGCGTAAATTACGCAATGAATACCATTAATTGCCAAAATGGGCATTGCTAGGGTATGTGTTACTTAATTACCCCGCTGGTATTGCTAGAAAAGTAACGTTTGTGATGCAAAATTAAACTGATAAAAAGCGTCCCGTATATTACGCCTCTGATACTATCCAGGGCTCAAGCAGGGAGATATGATTGACTGCACAGAATCTGACGCGACGTCTACAGGTATGTCTATCGCATTAAAAGGTTTCGCAAGAGATGCTTTGAGCGGAGGAGACTTTGACAACATCAGTTCTTTGAGGGTCAGTGAATATTTGGGTCAAAACGGTAAAGAAGTGGGTGTTCTTTGTTTGTCTTGTTCTAAATGTATTGTTACGTTAGATCAGCAGTCGTGCAGCACGTTTGATGTTTTCTTGGCATTAAAAATGTACGGTTTATTTTCAAAAACTAAACAAGGAAATAAATCTACAAATAAACTAGCACAACTGTTTCGCTAACATTTTTTATTAACAAAATAAATGCGAAAATAAAACGGATCGCATTTCGTAGTGACTGCTACAGTCGTAAACTGATGTGCGTCGGGCAGTGATGTCAAATGGAATGAAAGTACAGTAGTGCTATTCTGTAAAAATCTCAGCGTGGTAACTCGGGTGAAGTGAGCTTAAAGTGAGCTGTTATTAGTGTCAATCCGTAGCATTAGATGGAATGACTGCTTCACCTAACTTCTCACGGTGAGATTCTAACAGAATCGACCGGCAGTAGACCCATTCTAATACTCTGCCTTTATAACATAACCCCACGCCTGTTTTTCTCGAAGGGTTTGACGGAAATGTACATCATAGTAGGTATCTACACCCATATTACGCCAGCTACCTCGTCGCGTCGCGTCGCCTATATTTACTTACTAGCTTTTGCTCGCCGCTTCGCCTGCATGGAGGTCGGAAATTATCTCACGGAAACGTATTACCGGGATAAAAAGTATCCCATATGTTAATCCAGGTTAAAATAACTATGTGTGTGCCAAAGAAGAAGGATCACGGTCCATACAAAATTAACCCACGTCCTACAGCAAAGAGAAGTACCTAAAAATAATAATAAAAATCCTATAAAACATTGATATATTATTTTCGTAGATACGTGACTCAGTCTCAGCGCCTGTTCTTACTGAACCTGAGTGATTGCCCCTAGTTGGCTTTAAGGCTCCTTCAAACAGGCGTGACACGCGATAAAATCGCGCGTAATAGATTATCCTAATTATTGTTATTGTTAATTATAGTTATTGTTATCATAAGTATTCCTTTTACTGTTAAAAACTTGATAAAATAGTAATGTTTTACATAATCTAAAACTTGTAACAAGTATGTAATACCTAATTTACATTATTCAATAATTCTTTCATTATGTCTGTAAAAGTAGACTAGCTAAAATATTAAGGAATTATGTAGCGAAACAGAAACTATTCCAAACGGATATCCACCTTTAATATCGTTGATATTTTTAATGACGGTAGATAGAAACGTCAAAGTTGTTAGGTTACGATTATAAAAGGGGGAACTCAGAGTGGCAGGGATGATTCTTGTTCGAGACATCGACCAGAATCTTGCTCCGGCCTACAGATGTTCAGTTGATTAATACTAGTGATGTTATTATGTGGAATAGATCGACCAGATGTCACGTAAGTTAATTGATATTATTATTGCTGATAACTATGGTGTTCTGTATATGTTAAAATATGGCCAATATTGCTAATGTTTGAAATGTGTAATGGAATATTCCTAGCTATTGTTATTATGCTGCTATTATTCCAAATTCTCTTGGATAATGGTCCAAGAGAAAGAATGAATTGTTTTTAAAATAACGATAATTTATGGCAATATAAGAAATTTGTTGATGGAATACTTTAATAATGTTTCCATGGAGTTTCTTGTCCTTCGTCTCCATGATGACCTAGATTTGGAACGGACGACTAGCTTTCTGATTAATTACTGACAAGCCTAAATTGAAATAAACGTCTGCTCTTGTTTTTATGTGCTTTATTTTGGAAAATCCTTTCCCTACATACCATTTTTAGTTATGTATTTAATATGTGTAATAACTATTACACATATTAAATAACTAGTTACCATTCTGATATTCAAAGCTTTATATTTGGGTAATATACATATATGTATACTTAAAAATAGATTATACTTTATTCCGCTATCTCGCATAATACAAAGGCATCGCAAATCGCGCAACGAGCGGTGCCTTTGTGTGATATTCTCGCGCCAGTTTGTAGGAGCCTTTAGTCGCCCACGGAACATCGTTGATCACACAGCTCAATAATTTCAGTTATTTTTTTTAATAAATACGCATTAAAATGTATTCTTGTGCAGCTAAACGATGTTTTAAGAACAACAAGGAAGAAAAATAAGACGCACGGGATTATTTACCACTCGTAATTACAGCCAAAAAATTATAATAATATTTAATGTTTGCTTCGCCATGTTTGTGAGAGCGAGATAGATATTACAAACATGCGTGAGAGACACGATACGCACGCAACGCTACCACATGCAACATCATTCATAATCGTAAACATTCGGCCAGCATTCGGCGGCTAGTGCGATTTCGCTCGCACGAGGGCGCCGGCTCCTATCTCTCCTATCGGAACTGTAGGTTTGCGACTATGATCACAGACTGATGCGAATTTCGGTGCATATAGGCATTCGCCGAGCCTAGATTTAGTGAATGCGATGTTAGCGCGTCACATATCTTCCTCATTTTAATATATCAATGTTAAAAAAGATAGCACACTTCCGAACGCCATCCTTAGTGTTACATTTATAAAAAATTGCTATGAATTCGGGGCTGAAAATTTGGGCGGCTGTCTAAAGCTATTTTGTTAGTTACTAAAACAGTTAAGTTACACGTGTTTTAACAATAATTATCTGCTTGTCGATTTAGGCATAAACAGTTTTTTGCCAAAGGACACGATAAAGCCGCGTGTCATAATGCAATTAGCTTCTCAAAGCCACTTGCTCCGAGGCCGTAATTTAATGGACACAATCTAATGACAACTTGCATGCAAGCTTATGTTTGACTACATATTGCTCGGAGCTCTTACTTGAGAAATTTTGACTTTATGAAAGTCAAAAATAACTTGAAGCGACTTTATGCTACTTATCTTTTGGCGCTTGAAACATTTATGTTAGAGATTGTGAATGATGATGATATATGTTTTATTTTACACTCAAAAATTAAATGCTCCATTCCAAAGTTCAGGGTATATTCCTAGTGTTGTTTTGTTTTACATCTTAAATATGGTAATTTTCCTGTTGTGATTTTGTGGTGAACCTTCTTTCCTCAACTTTGGGGTGTATTTTAACCCGCGGCACATCACGTCCGCAAGATCCCAGGCCTACGATCATGCCAGGGGTGGGGTAACGTCGGACCCCACCGGATATGCGACTCGAATATCAAGTGCCATAGATACAGAAGCCTGATTTCATCAAGCCTCTTGAGCTGTTGATTTGATATTTGTTATCCAGTGTAGATTAGTGATCCAGCATAAAACCTATTGTTGTTGGTTATGATAGCCATACACGCTACGAATAAGATATAGGTACTTGCGCAAGTTTAGACTTGCACAGGTCGGCGTGACACCGAATGGCTCGGCGACTTGTGCTAATTCATCCCACAGTATCAATGTACGCTTGTGCAAGTTCAATTTTATGCAATTACATTTTATCGTAACGTGTGGCCTGAATTTGTTTAAATATATAAGTATTATATATTATGTTGATGTTAAGCTTCGTACTGAGAATCAAAGTAGATGTGTAGTTTGATTATTCATAACTTCACTCTCGTGTCTGATAGGAATTACTTACATAAAATGGTTCAGAAATAAACCTGAGACTCTTAATAACATTTTTTCACTTGTCATGCTCTAAACGTTCATCTTAATGTTGTGCGTAGGCGACATAAAATGGTTTTTTATGCTCTAGGGCATAAAGTATTTTTTTTCTAAGACTAAGATAATCGGGCCCAACAGCCCCCACATGCACAAATAAACGTCGCAGATTAAAGACGTTCTTTTATTTCATTTGCTTTAATTTATATCACTTCGTGTTTTCTATCGTTAATTTAATAAAACCAAATAAAACACTTGTCATTTACGATGTAAAAACACAAAGAAACGTTTTTATGACTTGGCAGTATGAAGTACCCAAGTCGAATGAAACATGTTGAAAATTAAAAAAAAAAACATCAGAAAAGTTTCGTGGCGGGAATTAGCTATTCTCTTCTTCAATTTTGCAACATTTTTGAACAGTGAACATAATGTTATTATGCCTGTTTCATTTTCTCCCAATCGAAGTGAAAAACCGAGTGTATAACTCGGGCATAAACAAGCCCTTTTACCTCTCGACTTAACTATCCACCCACGCCTGTGGCTCTGGTGGATATAAACGTCTCGGGGTAAAATGGCTTCTTTTATGCACTAGTATGTACAATAGAATAGAATAGAATAGAATACTCTTTATTATGTACACCATATAAATTACAGACATAAATATAGAAACTGTACAAAGGGTGACACAATGGGCGGTCTTATCGCTAAGAGCGATCTTTTAAAGACAACCTTAGGATGGATTTAAAAAGGGGAAGGACAGACAAATACAATCACAATCACAATCTACTATTTTTTTTTAACTAGAAATTTATAATTGGTAGGTAGATCGTGGTAGACTATCTTGACTACCTATAAAAACTTTCCTCTTCAAATGTGTACCGAACACAATACAACAAGGCTATTAACACGTTTACTCACAGCCTCATCAGCACATCCAAGAGCCTAGTTAAAGGTACGCTTCAAGTCTACTTTCCCACCATTCCTCGTGACTGACAGCTACCTGACACTTGTGTATTTGAGACAGTGTTTACATATTGTAGTGATAATTAAAAAAAACACTTCCACTGCATTGAATAAAAATATAGATACGTTTTTAATAAAAACCAAATTTTTAACATAAACTTTTAGATAAAATTTTGTAACGAATTTCACGAACCATCGAATCGATTGCTGTCGGTTTTTAGGCTCGTTAAAACTAATTTGCACAGATTTTAAAAGGAATTCAATCTAAAATACTTTAGCTAAATTGTCTTGAGATAAAAAAAGGTCGGGGAGCTTAAGTGTTAACAAAATTAGTTTGATATCGTAGTTTCCTGGACACAGGCGAAGGTGGCCACGAAGTTCAGCAACTAGCTACGTGGAATATAGTCGTGTGGGACTCGGAAGTACAGGAATACTCTGCAGCTGAGTTGATGAATGCAACAACTTAGACTCGCAAGTCTGTTATCCGGGAAAAGGGCCAAGAAAGCGCTCTTTTTGACTGGCTCTACACCTACAACAAATAAAATAAAATGTTGCACCAGATAAAAAGAGGAAAGGTTCGCTGAGGGAAAAGAAGGCGGAAATTAGAAGAAATACCTAACAGATACGAAGAATTTCTTACCAGTCAGTCTGGTCAACTTATGATGCGAAGCTCAACATCAAGACATCGCACGCTGGCGGGGATCAGTGCATGCTTGTGTACAATATCAGCAATTTGGTAATAGATTACCAGGAATTATTTCAGGTGAAACCAGGTGAACAATTAATTTGTCAAGTAACTTAATCAAATATACTCGAATTTGCTTGTCACGTCAAAAATATGAATTCTGATTAAAAAACATTAACAACCAGTCATTAGATTAGTGCAGACACCAGTCTCTCACAAACTAGTTCCTAAGCCATATGATACCATAGTTTGTGAAGAGAAAATAAATTATTTGAATTTGAATTAAGAAATGTAAGGTTTTACAGCAGAGGTAACACTGCAATAACTATTAAATTGATACATTACCTTTACTATCTCTATGGATAGTTAAGTAGTAAAGGGTTACTTGTGTTTGATTCCTCAACACCAAATGGTCCTCGATCCACGTCTTGAAACTCACAAAATTACATAAATTTATTCCTAAAACTTTGAAACTCGAATCTGCCTCACTGTTGTAACTCAGCAACTTGAAAACAACCATCTAACTGCGAGGAAAAACTCCAAATTATATTTCTTTCGGCCATTTCCGTTTGTAATTGAAAGTACTGATAAAATATAGACAGAGGTTAATATTATTTTAAAGTGAAATAAAACGTTTGATTAATTCTGTGAAGTTCTGAGGGGCCCGTGGCTAAATAATAACAGCCGCACAGGTCGATCGATCAGGTTAAGCTACGCTTGCCACGGTTGGTCTGTGGATGGGTGACCATCTTTACATACCGTGACCCCTCTGTGCCTCGGAAAGCACGTTAAGCAGTTGGTCCTGGCTGTCATTCGTGGATCTTTGACAGTCATTACGGGTAGTCAGAAGCCCGAAAGTCTGATAACCAGTCTTACCAAAGGGTATCGTATTACCCAGTAACTGGGTTGTGGAGGTCAGATAGGCAGTCGCTCTATGTAAAATACTGGTATTCAGCTGCATCAGGTTAGACTGAAAGTCGACCCCAACATAGTTGGGAACAAGCTAGGCAGTTGAGATGAATTCTGTAGTTTGATATTACTTTTAGACATATTGAAAAGTTACCATTATATTTTTTTCAAATAATATTGTTATGGGTCCTATTTATTATTTGCGTAGCGGACTGAAATACTACATAATATGAGATAATAACTTGTTTATGAAGTGAACTGACACATCCAATTCCTGGATCCCTTAGTCATAATGTGGAATGTATTGTTTCCATCCAACATATCGATTTGCATGCCTATCATTTCGTTGTCACGTAAGTGTTGACAAAATCCTTTGTGTTTCAAATGTTCTCGTTCATTTTCACATAATTATTCTTTGCAACATTACAACAAAAGCATTTTTACTGAAATCCTAACTATCGTAACTGCGTAATTATAAATGCGAAAGTACCTAAGTTTGTTTGTTACTTAATCACGCAAAAACGGCTTAATGGATTTGGATGAAATTTGGCACACAGATAGTTTATAACCTTTTTATCACTAAGGATACACTTTATCCGGGTGGCACGTTCCCGTGGGATAATTTCCGACCACCACGCGGGTGACGCCGCGGCCAAAAGCTATAAAACTTATCTGAAGTGTCCCGACTAAAGCCAGGATTAGAAGAAATACTGTAATTTTCTGTATTCGTTTATTTAGCTATGGATAAACGTGCCCAACACTACAACTCCGTGGACTTCTTTTTCATGTTATTTCTACAGAGAATCCGGGTGGACCAGTTTGTTTCTCGAAAAGTTCGCGCGAAAATAAAAGTTTATTAGCAAGAACCATGCGTAGGATAATCATGATGGGTATGATTGCTCTCTTATGTCAAAGTTTGCTTTCATCTGTCATGGAAATCTTATAGGTACCTACTACATGCAATCAAATTATGAAGAACTGAAAATCTAATGTAATTATGATTTAAATAGCAATAACCAATTCAATTAGAAACTGCTGAAAACAGCTGAAAAATATAAAGTGCTGATAGTTCTTTTTGGTTAGTCATGTTTGAGCAATTACTGGCCGCTTTAGGTGGAAAAAGTTTTGTGATGCCATTTGTTTCTTTTTTTCATTAGGTTTTATTTTAAAATACTAAATGGCTTGCATATTTTTTTGCATTTCTAACCTCATTTCTTAAAATTAAGCATAGCTGGCAGAATAAAAAAAACTTTATGGCATCCCTAGATTATTTTGACAAGTATACTTTATACTTGTCAAAATAATCTACATAGCAATGCCATAAAGTTTTTTATTTTATTTGTTTTTCCATTGGGTAAACGCCTTGCCACTGTTTATTTTACTGCTAAAACGGCCTGTCGTTAAGGCATTTTTAGAAAAAAACCTCTTTTATACAAGATTTAAAAAACTAATCGTAAAAGTCTAGCTCTAATTTAGACAAAACTACATAACTACACAAATTACTAAGGCACATTCATAACTTTTTCTTATTTTTTGCAAAAAATAAGAAAAGGTATCAAAAGGCCGATAGTTATTTTAAGCCGTCTTAAAATAACTATCGGCCTTTTGAGACCTCAGAAATTTTTAACATAGACAACTTAGCCTGACTAGTTGTACCTATAGAGAACATGTCCATTCCATTGATTTTCCCCATTTTACCGATACACTGTTAAGCTGGTACACGCGCCTTGAATATATATTTGTCGAGTCGTTTATTTCTATCACTGACAGGACACAATGTGCTTGATCGAGAACACAATGTACCTGATTGAGGTCATAATCTATTAATCTCGCCATAAAGGCGGGCGATGTCTGTGGGAAAGTCTGATGTTAATAAATTATGTGCCTTCTTTTGTATAAACTTCTCAGTTCGCCACAGTCTCGAATAGCAGCCATTTATTATTTAAATCCAACTGGACTAAGAACTTCAATCCGTTTATGTAAATCGATGCTAATGGGCTTTGTAGTTGAGGGTTCGTAGTTATACCTTTGACAATCTTGCTCCCGTCGACGACAAGTAGTAGTTGATATGACTACAGGAGTAGTTTGTACAATTGTAATAATAAGGATACAAAACGGATTTTGTTAGTTTCGTAACAGCTCTGCTTTTTGTTAAATAGTTGAGTTAAATCTAAGTAGGATGGAGATTTTATTACATAGGGACCTAAACCCATCGCCTAAGATGACATTTAATGTGATAATAATGAACGTAAAACACACACACATGACACTCCGATCTAATAAGTAAAGGAGATGAGAAAAGCTCCGAGAGCGAACTCTTACAACATTTATGATGCATTGTTTTTACGATCTATAAAAAAAATGTTTACTTTCTTTTAAAAAAAAAATCACTTACACTCACGTCTAAATATTTAAAAGGGTTTTCACGCAGAACACACCACGACTACACGCAAGATGACTTGCGTTTGTGTGCAATTTCCGCAAATACTCTCATCCGATAAATTACGCCGAAACTTCACTGAAATGACTGACGAAGCAAGGTACTTTTAAAGCAACGTATTTTCCCCATAGGTACATCGTTTTTCAGCGATCTCTCGCTTATTCGGAAACATATGTGAAAGAATATTTGCATTGCCTGCAAAATCATTTCATTGATCATTGCCGATACGAAAATAGGCTTGGGCAATAGGCTTTCAAAAGCTTTTCAATTTAGTCCCGTGGCCGGGCGGGCGCTGGCGCTGTCACGGATTTTGTTGCGAATTTCCATTCACGGTATGTAGGGTAGTTTTATGAAAAATCTATTATTCTGTTCTGTGAGACTGGGATCGCTCTACTTCCCGTTTCATAGGAAAGATATGATCTGAAATATCACGTTAAATGCGATATTATTATATTGTGTGCTTTGAGCGTGTCGGTATACGGGCACTCAGTCGGACATAATCAGGTTTATTAGTGGAATAAGGCGAGGTGCGGCTTTATTATCGTTATGTATTGCCTGCCCACCCGCCTGGAAGGTGTGTCCGCTATCGATCGCCTATTTTAGTCGGTTCTTTCATTAAAGTTAAGCGAGGCGTGAAGTTCCACGAAACGAGTAAGTATCTTCTAGACCCTATTTAAAAGTCTTACTTTAAAGGTTATTTAATAGCTGAGACCAATACGGGGGTTAATAGCCAATTAAGTCCCTAGATACTGTGAAATAGACTCGGAACTCCTTGTTTTATTAATTTACATGAAGGATAAGATGTACTGGATAAGATAATAGTTAGTTACGCTCTGTTGTGCCAATAAAGTGTGCCTTTATGTTGATTTTAGTGCACTTTGTACAATATATTAAGCAGTCTATAGTGAAATTTTTATTTTACTATCGACCTTCGGTTTATAAAGTAGGTTACATCGGTGGATCAGAAGCTTCTTTATCTCCTGGCTTATTACACTTCATTAATCTAAAGACATGAGAATGGCTGGAAGCAGTTTAACGATACGCCATTACTGAAAGGGGCTATTCGGAGGAAAATGAGATCTTTAGAATCGACCCGAAATCGAGCCTCTGATGTCGTTTTGAATGCCGCCCAGCTATTTGATACATGATACAAACTTTCGTACAACCAGGAAGATACCGTTTATCTTTATTACAGTTTCTGTAAAGGTGTAGGTATGTTTGCGAATCTGATACGGTTTTGCCGTAAGTATACGGTAGGCAAGGTAAAAATAGAACCAAGAAGAAGAAAATAAGACGAGATTATTATTTAAGCAAGACTAAAATATTTGGTTTGCTTTTGCTTCGTTTTTTTTTTTTTGCTTGTATCGGCGATTTCAGCTGACTAAGATTGGTCCCTCGACTGCTTGTAGAGTTAATACATTTTCTCTCGAATACGGTAGGTATCTAACCCAACCGGAAAATGAGGGAAAGGTCTTAGATTCCAATTCACCGAAATAATACTGTAGACTATTTACAAAAAACAAGAGTAGCATGGCTAACAATATGAGATTATGAAGGCTTACCATGGAAACGCGGTTATCTATGCAGCGGAAAAAGAAACTTCAAAGTCAAAGTAGTAATGTTGATAATAGAAGGCTTAAACACGAAATTTAGGTTGATTTCCGCCTGGCTGAAACCATAAAACTAATAACTTATTTACATCAAAGTACCACAACGCGACCTTCCAGAACCCTTTTCAAAATCAACAACCAAAACTATGTAATTCCCATAAAATATTTAAGCATCCCTCGAAAATATTACATTTAAGGTATTTTTGAAGCACTTAACCCTCGTTTAGCTCTCGCCTTCGCACTTTATTCGTGTCATGTGCGGTATAATGCCGTCCCGCGGTGTCGGCCAGCCATTGTCTGCTGACACAACACCCGTGTTTATTTGAAGCCACTACTTTATTGGAGCATAGACGCTGGTAGACTTTGCCGAGAAAATTGTATGACGTGCATGCATTGAACAGGCAAATATTCATCGCTATTTGGAATTCCTATTGAATTCGTGCACGTAACTTGGATCCATTTAATAGGGAGCGATCCTATTACAATTTACAGATGAAATCCAAACATATTGATGGGTGGTGTCATACTTTACCTAGCTATGTTAAACCGAATTTAAAACGTGGGAATAGATCTTTTTTTGCATAAAATACACCGAACATTTTCCACGTTGTTTTTTTAATCAATTTTACACATCCCGTAAAAAAAGTAAACCAAAATGATAATGTTATTTTTTGTAACACATATAGGACTGCACCTGTATATATATCTATCAAAGGGCATAGTGTACACACCCATGATTTAAATGACTCTAGGTCATAGTAGTATAATAAAATATACATATTTATTGCAAAAAATATCCCCAAAAGGCCTCCCAAAACACATTTATGCGATGGCCGCGATAATCTATAGTTTACGAAGAACAATCCATCACGCACTCAGCTATGATAGCCTTTAAACGAAGTAATACCAATACGAATTCTATATAAATTGTGTGATCCATCATCTCTAACCCACCTCGGCTAGTAAGTGAACGGCGGTAGTCGAGGAATAATATGACTTTACAACATACAAAATATATGTATGTAGGTAGGCAGGTGTATAGTATGCCTTTATTATGCTAGGCTTGTGATATTTAATTATCAAATTCAAAAGTCATTTATTCAAATTAGCAGGGGCGGATCTTGACTTTGTGGAGCCCTGGGCTAATACTGCTTAGGGGCCTTACCTAATTACTCAACCAATTGCCATATTATTATGATCGGATTTTTTTTTAATTCCAGATCATTTTTATTATTGACAATATAGTCTATTGTTTTCAGTTCGGTTGGGGGCCCTCTGTATCCACGGGACCCTGGGCTGCAGCCCAAAAAGCCTTTAAGTAGATCCGCCCCTGCAAATTAGGCTGACAATCAGCACTTTTCGAACGTCAAAATTACATAAAACAGTCCCCCAAAACGCCATAATCAATATTACCTAGTATAGACTTGCAACAATAACTTCTACAAAGTTGTACAGACGCCAGCACATCAAGCTACCCGAAACTGTCATCCCAATCAACTTTGAACCATATTCTTTAGCGATAAAGTTGAAAATCTATTTAAAAAATTTACAGATTGTAGTAGCTTGATGTGCTGGCGTCTGTACATACACGGAATGCGAGATAGGCTTTTCATATTTATATAAATGCTATTTACACGAAATAAGAGCACTAATAAGGTGTATGTATAACGTGGGCAAAGCATGAGGATTATGTAAGCATACACACACGCGTAGCACATGGCGTTCCGTAGATTCTGCGTAGGTACGCCCATGGGTAAAATGCGTGAGTTTAAATATGTATGTAATATTCCTACTTACTGTTGTATCTCTTTGTAAGCCTGTATACCTAATGGAAAAGGTACAAATAATGTACATTCTTTTTGCTGCGGAATCGAAATGATTTGACGAAAAAATGTTGGCAATTTCGTATTTTTATGCGATCATTTCTCTTGCGATCGGGTTCAGAAAAATACGCGTATTCGTTGGTCGCAACACGTATTAGATACAGTACGCACAGTGTGCGCAATATGTGACACATTTCGACAGTTAACGCTATCGTTACCGTAACGTATGGATTCCAATATCGAGGTGTTGACGTAACGGAAAAGAATAATAAAAAAGAAAAGTCTACGATTCAAAACACGCTTGTCCACTTAGAAGCAAAATTATATTATACAATTAAGCGTCTATTAGGTACTTAGATTTTAAGTATCACTTTAATATTCATCAAAATTTATGAGGCACTTAAATCGACAATTTCGGCCCTAAAATATAATGTCCTTCCTCGCAGTTTGAAAAGTCGCGGTGAAGATAGCAGTTATGGCGAACCCTTTTGTTGATCCGATTCGAGGTTCAGCCATCTTTGTAGAATCATTCTGGATCCATTTAATTTAAGAAACTTCAAAAGCTTTTTATTTGAGCCGTAACAAATTAACTAAGTAATTATACCTACGTTAATTTATTGATCCCCATTCCAATTTATGTTTTTTTTCCTACTAACACCGTACAGAAAGGAAAATTTAAAAACCTACCCCACCTAAGTATTGAAATTTTCTTTTTTGTAACATTCCCATTAATGTTGATATTATGCCTAAAAGCAAGCTTACTAAACATGAGTATGTAGCAAACAGTGCACAACGACTAAACATGGCTTATTGAAAATCAATAGATGCGTATCAGAGTCGATGTGATCGCGCAAATGTAGCGAATGGCAAATATATGTATGTGCGTTATTAGGCACGATATTCTGCTCAAATCATTGTTTCGAACACCATAATTAAAGCCATAATTTAAGGAATAATAGGAATATTTCCGTGCAATTTCAGCTGACAAATAACCATAAACGTGCATTAGCTTTGGAGACAGTTCCAACAGCATTCTCTACTTTCAAATTAATTTTTCGTTCCACTCTATTTAATTTGATAGTTAGCCATGTTAACGGTCCAAGCGTTCCCGGGCAGTAATTGAATGCATTCGTTTTGAAAACAGAACCAATATTAACTTGTCAATTAGGGAAAATATTTAAAAAAATTGGTTAGCAAGAAATGGCGGTTGGTCGGGACGGAACTTCGGGGCGAGGGGGTGCGCGGGTGACACGCCACGCCGTGTCCGACACTTGACACCGGACGCCGGACACCGGACGCAAACAACATGCGCCCCTTAATTGCTGTCATCCGTAAACACATACAGATATTGGTCCACTTTGCCCGTATGCGGTCGCAAATAAAATTAATTGAAATCTTTTAGTTTTTATTTGCTTTCGCAGCAATATAGTTTCATGAGAGCGTTTTATTTATTTTAGCAACTAACTAGAAGTATTTTGATTGGATGCGTATTGCTCTAAATAAATTGTTTGTTGATTGCTGAAAAAATACACAGGTTCAACGTCTGACATGAAATCAAAATGTTTATTTTTACGTAGACTCGCGTCGTTTATACTTTCATTATTGTGATAATTAAATATTATTCAGATTTTGACACGTGTGCGCCAGAATTTGATGAGATGTATATTCAGTTAAAGCTGTGAACCGTATTCGATTATAAATATTATAATAACCTCTTTAACAATATCGCCTCGGGCGTGATCTTGGCTTAAGGGTGTAACGCGATAAAGGTAATCCTCTCAATTTACATAAGGCCATCTAACAGCAGGAGGCGAAGGCGGAGGTGAAGGTAACTGTAGCAGGTACCTACCCAAGTACTCCTACGATACGATACCATGATCCTCATTACAAGATATTATTACAAAAAATAAGAACGGAGAGTTAAGGCATCAATTTATTGACGTTAAAAAGTTTGCTTTTTTCCGAGTAGCAGACTTAAATCCGATGAAAAATCCTTTCATCTCCATACAGCCGCATTATACTCAGTTCTCATCAAAATTTTCTGCCAAAGGAAAATATTTTAATGGCGCCGAAGTTCTCTTTTGTTTAAAGACGTCTTAAAACAAATATTATAGTCGGGGTAATTTAGGCAAAAGAAACTCCAACTATTGTGCATGTAAACTGTATATTTGTAAAAACGTATGTATAGAAAACAGTGTGACATTTAACTTTTTTAATCTAATCTGTAATGAGCGGCTCGCGAGGCGCACGAGACAACACCGAGCGCGTGCGCAGTTGCCGGGCGCTTGTGCGTGACTCACTGGCGCGGGCGGTGGCGCGGGGCGACATTGCTAGGGTTGTGCCGAACTGTAACTCGTCACGTAACCTGGCGGGCACACGACGAACCCTAGAAGTGCGGGGAGTTGATGGGGGTCGCGCTATACTAATTAATTAATACATATTTAAGTATGCAGGTAGGACAAGGACCCGTGTGTACCACATGACATACGTGGTGTGATAAAATAGCGTGCTAGGAGATTGTGTTTACATTCAATTTCAAGAGCGGTGCGTCGCACACGCAAACCTATTACTTTGAGGACTAAGAACACATTATTAATATTCCTCCAGGCAAGGGTGTTTATAATTACATGTGCTTAGTTGGAGCTGTTGTTCTTAACTATATTTTAGAAGTTAAATGAGGGAAGAAGACGGCGCTTTGATTGCGGTGTGACTCAAGGGGTGATAAATGTATGCGATATTTTCTATTGGATGCGTTTGCACATAAAAGAGCCACGTGGTTGGAATAAAATTAACTGCTGAGAGCAATAGGTGGGTGGCTGTGTGTTGACTGGAAATTTACCGAGATTTCACGGAGATTAGGTAGGTATATATCTAAACTTGATTAACTTCAAGCCTGATATTCGCATGTTGACATTATGTTGCCATTGGTTTATGTCTTAACTAAAAAAATCTCTGATATTACTCATAAGTTATAACTCTTTTGCAGGGACTTGCGTTTTTATTTCCCCTGGAACGTTTTAATAAACTTTGAAATGTTCGTAGTTTTCATTTTATACGTTTCTCAATCAGCGCGGAGCTTTTTAATAAAAAAAGTATCGTTAATTTTGTGCTTCCCTACAGTTTTATAGACCAATAAAAGTTTTATGCTGCGCAGGATTTTTATTTGGTTTCAGTTAATTACCTGGCCAAATAAACTCAAAGCATTTATTTCAAATAAACCAATTATATTTATAGGCATTTGAATTGAGAAGGGATCAGTCAGTCAGAAAGATGAAGCAAGTTGCCCATTCCAAAGAATAGTAGGATGAAGACGATCGAGCAAGAAACTCCAAATACATGGTACAAATACCTTTTACTGTAGTTTAGTAGGTTACTGAGGTAAAAAACCTGAATAGATGGGTATAAAATCGGTTACTTCGGCGTCTTCGTAATCGATCTCTTGAGGAAACTATCAGTTTCTTACACCCTCGGTATATTCCCGGTACACATATCTGTGTCAAGGATTTTACGACGGGCTATCAGACAAAAGACACATCTTCTGGATAGGCTTTTCAAAATTAAATGTTTGAAAACGTTCAGTTGACTGAAAAAAAATGACTAAATGGATTTTACTTTTCATTGGATTTTCAGCCAGACCTCCCTTTTCACGAAATAACTAAAGTACCTATCTAAAACAAGTACATTTGTACAGTGTTTTTGTTTAAAATCTGTGGTTTCAATCGTTTTCCAAGTGTGCAACTGACGGAAACCTACAAATTCTAAACACAAACGAGCAAACTTCAACTGACTGATCAGTCCAGAACTAGTCACAGTCAAGATCACCCGGTCCAGTGTCTAGCGCTCGACACTCCATGTATACGGTAAACGATATCAGTCAAGATCTACAGTATGCGGGCGGTCCACAGTGTCCACCGATCGACACACATTATGCACGCACACGCATAAAGTGGCCTCTGTAACTAGCTACGTTAAGTGCCTCCGAGGAATCCGAGCCGTTTGAATTACCACTTAATTAATGAAAGGCTGACTCCGGCACGACCGTCTGTTTAACAGCTAATTTCACTTCGGATCGAACGCCTCTGGCTACACAACTTGCTCCTCGGATACGCGGATTCTTGGAATTGTTTAATTAAATACCTATATCGGTGTCGGTTGGCATGACCGCATGAGTTCGTTTTGGCTGGTCGGTGAGATTGAAACGTTTATGTATTTACTGCGGTTTTGGGATTTTATTTATAGAGAATGGGAGGAGCTATTCCAATAATGTAGTTAGTACCTATGTGAGTTTTTATTAGAATAAGGAAAAAAGTCGAAGAGTTTTTGGTTAGTTGTGTTGACTTTCAGATTCTTTCAGAAGCCTGTAATGGTAATTTAATTGCACACAAAAACTTCTCTGTGCCTGTATCGAGGGAAAAGCTTCTTTGTATATTTCTATGACTGTTTTGTGGATGCTCAAAATATTTTATGTAGGTACCATTTAGGACCTCCATCGCAGACGAAACAGTTTTTCATGAACACATTTATTTGAATAAGTTCGTTAAGTAAGATACTTTAGATAATCCTGAATTCATAATATCCAGCTACTTATGTATTCTTAGCGATCCTGTATTTCGTGTTCTTTACAGGCTTTAATAGATTACCTATTCTTATCATGGAGCAAGACGAAGTTTTAATATATTCAGTAAAGTAAGTTGTTTTAATTCTGAAGCAGCATGTACAATCTCTCGATGACATCTGAAATTATTTCACTTCTTCTGCGTCGTATCAATGATTTTCCTTTTATTAATTTTATGTAAGCTTCGACAAGAATTATTTCGCTATAACGCGATGAAAAGATTTCAGCTGATTAGATTTTTCATTGTATTTGAAAAGCAATATCTTTGAGTGCAAACCAAAGTGGTTACAGAAAAACAGAACTAGAACAAAATACACACAAAAGCTTCCAAGTTACATGGGCTCGTAGCACGTAGCTGTCTTGTTTCTGGCAACACCCGAGGGAAAATACCCTTGTCTAAAAACATAACAATAGTACTTGCCTACTTGCCAATAAAAAGCATCAGGGTGCCCCTTCTATATACACAAAGAAGAAGTATCTCCCGCTATAAAATATCAAATCAGCGTATAGTGGTGAATCGTGTACGTGACGTTCAAAGAGCGCTGATCTTCGAGCTTAGCGCAATTCGATGCATCGATTTGTTCGATGTATCGTTGTACGTGATTCGATGTGTTTCGACGACTGGCGGAATCGATTGACGTTCTCATCTCGCGGTAATCTGGCGCTTAGTCATGCTGCGTAGTTGAAGCAATTTGTGCACTGTCTAACGACGTGTCAGATGCTAATGAGGAACATTATTTGGAGATCGACTTTGGATCGAGAGGAGATTATTGTAAGGTTTAGGAGTATATCAACAATTTGTATTATTACATTGCATACTGATATTTTGGTAAGGCTAAAAAGAAAGTTGCTGTCAATTCTATTTAAGAGCCAATATTCTTGCACTAGGTACCCAAACATTAGAGGTCACAAAAAATAATTATTCTATAGGAGGATTCCCATTACATGAAGATTGGCCAATGAATGTATTGTATATTGTATTGGCCAATGAATGAGTTGTATTTAGTGAGAGGGCAACACTGTCTGACCGGAAGTGTTCAGCGATAAAACGCCATCTTTATTGTATTTTGTGGTTCATTATTAAACTTGTGTTCATCAAAGTATTATCGAGTGTATTAATTAATTACACCTACGAAATCAATGTATAACAGAATGCTTTACCAAATCTCATAAAATAAATAAGAACATCTAGAGAAAGTTGCATTAAAAAGCACAAGTTGCCAATAGGTATTTCCCAAAATAAGACCCTGAACAAATCCGTGTCACGTCCCGAAATCTCATACCCTAAAATAAGTGGTGGTTATTGGCAATAAAGGTGGTGTTATCGCCTGCACGGCAGCAGCCAGCGCGCAGCGGGATAAACAAGGCGGCTGCTCCGTGTACCTACAAATGGCGTCAGATGTAGTTATTGGGATCCCCGAGGCTAAATTGCGGCGGGCTCGGTGCCTCACAATCTAATATAAATTTCCTGATTCCTTAAATTCACATGTTATGGTTCAGGATTAGAAATAAACGCCTAGCGGCTCAACTATACACGAGCTTAATAGCTTTGTGATCCGACCTTTAAGCGTTCCTATCTGAGATTTCATCGAGGATATATTGTTAAATATTAAATAGTTTAAACAATGCCACACTGTAATTCAAAGAGGTTGCTATCGGATATCTATGGGTTGCTATCTCGTGATTGCTTTGTTAACCTAACGGGTTTTAGTTTAACCATTTCCAAGCAAAGGCCTTCATTTCACGCTGGCACTGTTAAAATATTTACATCATTAGTTATTCTGTCTGTCTTTGTAGATTTATTCAGGTTGATACTTGATAGTGAAATGGTTGGGTTTCTGTTTAACAAAGACTTCAGTTAATTCAACATGAATCATTTTACCACGTTTGTCTCCTCTTGATTTTCTTATATATTTAATATAAACAGATATTTCAAATGTCGAATAAATAGCAAGTCGTGTATCTATTTTTCTGCCCAATCAATTTCCTTGCCAAATAATTCAACCGTGAAATTAAAAGTTAGCAAAGATAAGCAACCAATAAAATATCGCAAGACGCGAGTGGTGGGACAGTTAAATGGCATCACAAATATTGACTCGGCGGTTCCCGGGAGTTTTCCCGAGTTCTCGGGAGCGGGAGCCGTCTGGCGCGACGCCAACCGACCTCGCCATTTGTGTACCTACACTATTCTCAACCCCGAGACGTGTTATGGAAATTTTCTTAATTTCACAGCCTCATAGATACAACAATGGATAGAACAACCGTTAATCTTCATTGACAATTTATATGTAAAGTTGTTACGCCTCCGCGCTATCATTCAATTTATGATTGTCGCTGAACACAATTTCCCATACATGCCTCGAATATTGAAAAAATCGTCCTGAAAAAACTATCCTCAGTATCTCCTAAGGTATAATTTGTAACTTTATTCTTAATTGAATAACAGAAATGCTGAAGGGTCATAAAATACGAGAGAATATTAATTAAAAGTTACGTTTCTCATCCTCGTTGAGAAATTACTTCTGAGTAAAAAGTGGTTTCACGGACGGATAATACCACAATGTGTTATTACAGACCGAGTTAATCCGCTTTTGTTATGAGATCTGAAAGGATTTATCGGGCTTTGTGTCTTTCCTTTTATTCTTCGGCTCAATACTGCCACTGAGAGTCAATCAATGCGATGCCGATGAGTACGTATAATAATCGAGACTGTTAGGAAATTAGTTTTTCCTTTCGACACCATGTTTCACGCATTCAACGGATATGCTAGACCTGGTGGAGGACTGGAGGGTTGAGTAAGGCATGACTGTGAGACCTTGCTGTTATGTGAAACTTGTGGGTAGGCTGAAGGTTTAGTGGAAAGCTTGAAAAAAATTATAATAAAAATATGTCTTTTTCTAAACGTCGTTATATATTCCTGTCGTTTTTACTAATGAACAAATTCCCGACTCAGCTCGAAGGACACACACGAGGTTAGTCGAGCTCAGGTAAATGTTATTAGTGAAAGCTTTCGTCTTAGCGGCGTGTAACCGCCTTAATGACGTCAATTTGAATACGACCGACTTGTCGGCTCCACTCACAGCTCCACTCCACTCAACGGTAATGTAAATTTCCCACTTGTGTCAGCCCTGAAAGGCATAGTTTCCTAGTATTTGACAGCGAAAATGGGCTGTCAATCAGGGAGCGATTGTATCGAACTGATCCGAATGAGCAATTTGGCGATCGGGGAACTTGAACGTTAATTTATGTATTGCTCTATGTAACCTTGCGATAAATGGATGTGGGATTTCGAACTGGGAATGAACATTATTTGAATATCGGTTTTAAATGTCAGGACAATTATTACGTATCGTACGTTTCGTTCGATATGAAAATGGCCCGAAACCTTTGCGAGGCCGGCGCGCCCCTTTGGGTTACATACATAATTACTGATGTCAGGACCGTGATTATACTGGTTTATAGGCACTTACATGCTCATGCTAAGATGGGTAGCTGTAATTTATTACCTGTACATATGAATTTTGAAAAAACCTATCTACTTAAGAGTGAACTTTCAACCCCTTATTTTTCGAAATTAATGGACCGATTTTAATGAAAATTTATACGCATAAGCAGGATACAAAGGTCTAAAAAGTTAGTAGAGAACATTTTCAAAATGTCTTATTTAATTAAAAAGATAACTGGAAATATCTGTTTCTAAGGAAAATTTAAAATCGGTCTTTGGCTGTAAAACTATTTTTCGAAAATGTTCTCTACTAACTTTTTAGAACTTTGTATCCTACTTATGCGTATGAAGTTTCATTAAAATCGGTTCATTCATTTTGAAAAATAAGGCCATCCCATCTTCCAAGCACGGCGAGCCGTGCTGGGGCGGCTGCTGCAGGTGCGGAAAAACTCAAACGGTGTAAATACTCCAATCTTTTTGGATCTTATTTATATGTTTGAGCCGTTTGGGGTTGAAACTCTAGGGCCATGGGGCCCGAGTGCCCACTTAGTATTTCGAGACATCGCCAAGCGATTGGTCGACTCTTCACGTGACCAGAGGGCTGGCTTATTTTTGGGCCAAAGAATCAGCATTGCCATACAACGTGGCAATGCTGACAGTCTTTTAGGCACGTTTCCTGTTGACAGCGATGCGGATGAATTTTTTGATGCCCTTTGATTATTTTCCCTCCTTTTTTATTTAGTAATTTTATGTGTTTCTATGGTGTAAATAAATAAATAAATTACGTTATATAGTAAAAAAAATTAGAAAGTGACACAAAGATAAAAAATAAGGGCTTGAAAGTTTGTACGAAATGCCGTACGGCGTAAAGGCCCTTCATTGGAAACCTTATTATTAATAAAAAGATTAAGTTAAAATTACCATTTCCGTTAACGTGATCTTCAAACGACAGGTAGGTAAATTCATCTTCATTTACAAAGCTCCTGTAGTAATAAAAGGTCCATAAGGAAAATAGGACAAGCCTCATAAACTTTCCATTGCCAGATTTAAGAGTAATTTTCATGTTTCGTCAAAATTAAAACACGTTGCTCTTGCAAGATTGAAGTATGCTACTAAACTTAATAAATTTAATTCCGGATTTCTGAAACTTATTATTTTTGGGTAATAAATTCGTGTTGATATTCATATTTATTACTGAAATAGGTAATGTAGTTTACAGGTACCCAACAGACAGAATTTATGTTAATTAAAGTCAACTTTTTACGTAGGGCACGTAATAAGAATCTTCAAGCTTATCAGCTTAACGTTCGAGGTGGGAGCCCTTTCGAGGTATTAATGTATCAGGTGTCTTAATCCATCTTCATAATAATTTAATAGGTCAGGCTTTAATTAGCTGCCGCACTAACCACCGACTAATTGTGCGTATTGAACGATCTACATACAAAGGCCGATTAACGTAATACCATGTTTTACTAGGCTATGTTGATTTTTTTTTGGTGTTACTTTCCTTTATTTATTTAAGTTTTCATGACACTCATATAAGCTACATACGTAGCACGTGCGCATTTTTTACGTTTCTTTTTTACTAGACAATAAACGTTGCCCCCCTTACTACTAAAGATCATTTGATAAGATTACGGGATTGAGGAAGCTCCCGGGACCCGTTTAAGAGATACGTGACGTAAACAAAAAGAGTGGGCCACAAGAGCCCAGAGTGAAATAATCCAATCATACCTGCACTACGTGAGCATTCGCCGGACAAGAATTACGTTTTTCCATTTACTCACTACCAAAATTCTTTTCTTGCTGTATACTATCGGAAATTGCGAAAGGATTTCTAACATTTTCTTTCAGCCGAACCTTACGTGCGATAGGCCGTAAATTACGCTACAGATATCGAGTTTTATAGCGCGGCTAAATGGGCATTAAAAAAGGAAATTTGCTGTAGCTAAAAGGTTCTATAGATACGAAATATACTGTTTATTGTTTTTTATTTCCGTCGTGTAAAATAATCCTATTACGTAAATAGGTGTCGTGACCGCGCGCTCCGGGGCATAACTATCGCCGCAGCCTCTACAACGTTTCTTAGAAAAGTCGAGACAGCTTCGGTATAATAGGGAGCTCTCTAATAAACCGCAGCACGCCTCCTGGCTGCGCTCGCCAGTTGGCGGACGTAAATTTATGATATCGTTTAAATGGAACATGAACGAACGCGGTAATTTATGCAGCCTTGCCTCCGAGTCGATTACCTGAAATACGTGAGGCTTAGCCGAGCTATTCTTGACTGTATTTCTAAGAAAATAGATGATATAAAAGAAAATATACAAAAAATACGTATTTCAGTTACGTTATAGGCACATTAACGCCGCGTGTTTTGACACAAGTTGTTTTTGTTCGAGTTCTCAACAAACTTCATGTTCCGTTGTATTCAGTGAATACAAAAGAAAGATTCTTTATTCACTTAATTGAGTTTTCCTAATGTACATAATTAAGTGGATCTCTTAGGCAGCTTTGTTTCTTTGCTCAACGGAGTTGAGGTTATGCTACAGTGAGAGAATTAAGGTTACAGGTAAGGTAATGCTTTCAGTGGCATTTACTGAAGTGAGTACACACATATATTATCTGCATCTAGGGACTTCACAATGGTTTTTAGATTTAATGAATAAAAGGAAGACATGTGACATCTACTAACTCCCACTGGGCCCGCGTAGTGGATTACGACCCTCTCTCACACAGACTTCTCACAGGTCAAACCATTGGGAGTCATATGCTAATTATATGCTTTATTAAACACTGTGTTATAAACTTCATTGTTTCTGAGTCATTAGTGAGTAGGCTTTATATTTAGGTTGAAAGATCGAATCAGTTTGTTATTAAATTCAAAATTCCCATCGGTGAACCAGTTTCGTGTTCATTCGTCAAAACAAACTGTTACTTGTTTACTCCGGAACTTCTGCCAATATTTCATCGTTTTGTAATATTAACGGTCCATTAAATATTCTAACAAAATACGAAGGAAAGCTTCCATTTCATTTTTCATTATTCTCGTAGGTCGTTTTTTATTATTTTTTTTAAATCTTGTTTTTGTGAAACATTGACTGTTTTGACATTTTGTAAGCGCCAAGTAAGCATACCAATTGATCTTTTTTATATATACAAATTAGGTAAATGCTGTTCGTTGGTACTTCCGCATCACTTGAGAATGGCTGAAGCGATTCGATTTACCATGGTTATTTTTTATGATCTAATTAGTGAGCATAACGTTTCTAGGGAAATAAAAATTGGAAAATTTGAGATTTCGAGAAAAACTGAAACTGGTTTTATCTATGGGATTTTGTATGGGATAGGACTACGCCTGTCGGTGACCTGACATACGCAGTCCATATTATTAAGCGATATTATTGTGTTAGTTGGCGCTAGCTATAATAATATGATATTGCGACCGTGCTAACGACTCAATTACTACAGCAGTAATGGCCTATTTGTACTGTCCCAATGCGTCTATAATTTGTGTATAATATGAAGTGTCAGAGTACCTTTGACATTGATATCCTTGTGTTGTGCAGTGGATACAACGGCGCAGTACGACGCAGTGCGCGCCTACCTCAAAGAGCTGGACATTTCCAGCGCCGTGTGGGTCGGACTGATTCGAAGTAATCCTGATGGAGACTTTACCTGGACGTGAGTAAAATATTTTTGATTATTCAACTCTGTGTTTATTTTGGGTAGACAACACTGTCGCCAACGGGGGTAAAAGTTGGATGAGGAAGGCTTGGGGATTGGCACACGCAAAGATTTTTCCACTGCCCGACGACGCCCGACTTTCCCACTGCTGAACATAGAAGGCCTATCTCCAGCAGTGGAAAAGTCGTGCTGTGGATGTTATTCTGCAAGAATAAGCATGGAGGTATGAACACATTAATTTTGTTAATTGATTCGTATTTTTCACCTTTCCACTATTTAAAATTGTTATAAAATAAGGTACTGCAAGCCAAGTTAGGATAATACTGACGAAATTATAATATCTACTTCAAAATCTGAAGGATCCTCTTATGATCCTCTTTTTTGTTAAAAATCAAGGTGGCGTCCTTTTATATGACCTATTCTTCGTCAGTGACTACCGCGGTCTGAGCGGCGATGGCTACTGGAGTTCTGCGCCCGACTCACGCGCCGCCCCGCTTTGCGCAGCCGCAGACCCGGCTGCCGACTACCGCTGGGAGGCCCGCGCCTGTGGAGGACCGACAGTGGCATCCTTTATCTGTGAACTGCCCGGTAAGTATACTAACATTATAATAGTAATAAACAGTAGTCCTGAATTTTCAAAACTCCATCATGTCTTTCATCATGTCCTTTCACAACAATTATTATTTTATTCTGACAAGCAAAATCCAAATCAAAAGTCATTTATTCAAATTAGGCTGAGAATCAGCACTTTTCGGATGTCAAAAAAGCTAATGGTAATCTTACTTTAACTACCAATGTGGTGACGCGAATCGTTTCGTCCCCATTTAGTTTAAACAGACGATTTTTATAATCATGTTTGATTCCTTTTACTGTCAACCTAAACACTAATATCTTATTGACACCAGAATGAAAATGAAATTGATATACGCATAAAAAAGAAAAGTGTACACCAGAACATATAAACGGAAGTTTATACTAATACTTAGTACAGTCAGCAACAAAAGTCCATTAACACTTCATTTTTTTAAATCTCAGTTATTGAGCAAAATATTTGCTCAAAATTGCATTCTACTTCTGCTGCACTTTTGAACAAATATTTTGCTCAATAACTGAGATTAAAAAAACTAGTGTTAATCTACTTTTGTTGCTGACACCTATAGACTACATTCTATTTGATCGCGCATATACATAAATACATACATATATTACTGTATATGAAAATTTGCTACAATCTCAAGACAAATAAAGGCTCGGGGCTAAACATCTTAGTTTAGTAGTTGCTTTGTAAAGTAACTTTACGATAGCTTAGGATCTTGCGCAGTGTTATACATAGTTGTTACTTTAGTTACGAGATAGTAAGACCATTTTAAATTTATTTCCTTTTGTTCGCAGTACCGCAATGGGCTCTTGGGAATGAGGGATGTATGGTTCGAGCTTTACCTGCACTGACGATCCTGTACTTGCCAGAAAGTGCTGCTGTGCAACTGACCGCTGATTGCGGGCTTGCCGGTGTCAAACGAGTGCAGTGTACAGGCAATGTGGTAAGATATAAAAAAAAATCTGGAACTATTTTACTTCTACCATGAAGCTTGATTTCTTACGTTCCCCTTGGCTTTTCACAGAAACGCGAAGATTTACTCAGAGAATTGTCATGTGCTGAAGAAGAAGAAATAACAAGCACACCCGGCTTAACATCTTTGGGTAACACATGGCCGGTATCAACTGACGCGATATTTACTGATCAAGACACAACGACGACAGAGGTCACTACGGAAGAAAATGCTACAACTGAACACGAAGATGATATAAACCAGTCTCCTACCATAACATCCACTTCTATAGCTCATGATCTTAATCCTGCAACGGGTCATAAATTATCGATTACTCTCATAAACGCCAATAAATTGAACCGACTTAATATCGATAAGACCTTTGATTTAGGTTTGGTCCATAATAATAATTTACAAAGTAATTATATTCCGAAAATCGCGAACGGAGACAACTACGTAACAAATGAGCAACTGGAGAAAATTGAAGATGAAAAACACATGCAACATAAAATGTTGCACGAAGAAATTGCGAGACTTGGTAACCTTGAAAATATATTTACGCAACCCACAGATCATTTTGTACCTCCGCTAGTAATGGCTAAGGCTAAAATTAGTGATGACATGACCGTTTTATCTTTACAAGAGAAACATGCACAACAATTAGCAGAACAACATTACTACAAACAAGGTTTTCAGTATGGACAAAATGATCATGTTTACCATAGTAATACAATCAAATCAACCACAGAAGATCCTAAACCAGTTCCACTGGAGAAAGAATTTTTGATGCCCATAATGAAAAATAAAGACGGATTAAAAAAAGAAAAGGTGAAATCTATAATGCCGAAAAAGTACAATGAGAAAATCGATGACCCTAAACATAAAGGTCTAAAAGCAGTGGAAAACAAACTAGGGCAATTCGAAAAAGCCGAGCAATCTTCCACACAAACAACAATTGCTGTCAAACAAAGTGAGACGACAGCTATGACACATTTAGGTAAAATGAATGAGGATTCCGCTCTAGATCTAACCGTTTTCTTAAAAGATGAACCAGAAATTAGTGAAGAGAAAATGTTTTACACTAATTACACGGCTGATGATGTATCTAAATTGGAAGTTATAAATAATAGCACTCTGAACAATGAAACAGAAATAAAATTAGTTGACATAGAGGCAACTGAAGAGATAAAACATGAAAATCCTATTAGGAAGTTTGACGACAGCACTAAAAATATAACTATAAATCACGAAGTTATAAAGATTACTATAATTTCTGAGGGTCACACAACAGTAACTCCAACGACAACATTTGAAATTACTACTAAAGCACCATTTCTCCAGGACACTACTGTAGGTTCACTGTCGTCCTCAACTCATAAAGAATTAGCTGATGACTTCCACAACAAAAGTGAAATATCGTCTACTACACAGTCGAATATCGATACAACACAACATCATTTAGCAACAGAACCTGTTGTCAATATTTCAAACGTCACTGATATCTCTACAATTACAAATGACACCGTAGTCCTGGTACACACTACAACTACTGAAGAAACATCGGCTACGATGAAAGTAGTGCCCATAGAAACTACAACCCAAGTGATTAACAATTCGACTTTCCAGAACATTGACCTGAAAGAGTCTTCAGCGACTGCTGCCCCTGCTGAATTTGACTTGACTCACGAAATGAAAATTGAACCTTTCAGCGACGAAACTCATGACGAATTTGGTTCTAATTCAACAGATTCCATAGATGACTTCCAGTCACCATTACTTTCTGGAGCAAATGAACCTGTGCACAGACCCAACAGGTCTCGAAGACCACAACAGCCGAATCGAAATAGGTTTAATCCATTACGCATATTAGGTTAGATATACAATATCACACTTCAATTACCATGATAATTAATTAATTACTGGTGATGACTGACAAAAACCTTAACATCTAACTTAATTAGTTATATTGGGTCACGGTCACATTATAAATTGTGATGGCACGGTGCACGTAGTTGATTTATATTATTATATTTTAACGTGTAGAGATATTACCGACGGATCGGATGCAAATCACAAACATGAACATTAAGAATGTCAGTTCGGGTACGGATTTCCGTTATTACCCTATTTACATCGATAGTGATACCTTCGTAGTTTCATAACATATTTACTCATAGAACCATGTATGTTTACGTGTAGCTCATCATTTCAAATATACTTAAATATTGTTTAGAATAGACTCAATTATGTATTCTAGTCTAAACCTAGTCAATTCATGTTTAATAGCATAGCTATTTATCTTAATGAACTTGTTTTTATAATAACAATTAGGTACCCATAGATTTTCAGATTTGCCAAATTTCGAAATACTCATAATGATACATAATATAAGTACTCACTATGTACTAGCCTACGACCAGGTGAGGAGTGAACTACCCGACTTATGGGTCATATTAAAACAATCGATGTACTTACATAGTAGGTTAGTTCGTAATGGAATTATGCTTATAACGAAGTTCACAAACCATATCATGTTAGAATAAGAGTTAGTTTAGTGAAATTTATTTTTTATGAAACAAGGTACTTAGTAAGATTATGCACAAGTGAATCAATAACAAAGATCCACACTACATGACATGGAATTGGATCTGACAACAAATAACTTTTTCTTGAACAACAGTCATGTAGCTCTTTGTATTATTTTTTTTTGTATATGTTGTATCCAGGTTATGTAATAAGATTTTTTAATAAAATTCATTAAATAATAGATGCAGGCCGTTTTAATTTCAAGAATTTAACCTTTAGTGAAATAAAACACATGTACAGCATACACACCACTTGATTATTTATTGATGTAACGACGCCCAAATTCCCAAAGGTTATCAAGTTATATGATTGGTCCAAAGAAAAACTAAGTTCACGAGTAAATCCGAGAGGCGAAAGGCTAGTCTATTAAAAGTTTTTACTTTCCCCGAAGGCATTAATATGAAAGTTCTAGCTCGATATAAGACTAGCGAAAATTCGCAAGTTTCGAGACACTCAACCGCAGTCAATATTTGCGGGGCGCTTTGCAGCCACCTCACTCAACTCGCTCGCTCTTTAAGGGCCTAACTCCAACTAAATTTTCTCTTCGAGACCGCTTATCAATATTACTTATATCAACTTCGATAAAATTCTCAGGTTCGGCATAATTCAGTTTGGGTATATTTTCCTCCATCATCTTCCACAATATAAGTTTTTCACCCCGACCTCGGTTCCTCCCCTTCCAATCGTATTTAATCTGCAATTTCGAAATCGTATAGGTGACTTCCGAAATAGAAGGAACCCAAGTTTATTAAAAATACATGTATTATACTATGCGCAAGGTGAAATTGAAAACGAGATTAATTTTGAGGGATCTGAGCTCTATTCATGAGTAAAGTTGCTAAGGTATTTATACCATTTTAGTGAATAATAAAGTTGAATCATATTATATAAAGCTTTATAATATAAACTTTGTTGTGAATTGCCTTTATGCTGTTCACTTTTTGTCACCTATTGAGACGAAGAAGACCTACGTTTCCATTATAAACGATTCTATTTTTAAAGTAATTGAATCTTGTTTCACTCAGGATTTTGCTTCCAAACAACATAATCATGTGGACTCTATTTTCTTTATTATAAATCTAATTGTAAAATGCGGTTCTCAAGGAAAGGTGTAATGGAATTAGCAGATTGTATTCGCTTCGTAATACCGCACCACATGTCGGATGAAGTATGTGTTCGTGTACCTGTTAATTAAATACTAAGAGAAAGGAAGAACTTGACATATTAAATAATGAATCCAAACATTTTGAATAAGATATCAAAAATATGCTCAGAAATAAGAAAAAATAAAGCAAAGTTAGGTTGGACCGTGCGTCAAGCTAAGCCACAAATTCGCAGAAATTATAATATCAGGGTAATTAGTGATAGTTGTACCTACTATTAATGACACTCAATAGCCTCTAACTGTGAGTTTGACAGCTTGGTCGAACAAAGGGTTGGAGAGAAACTACCATTAACTATGACAAAGGTCAGCTTTACATAGGTTGTGGCTGAAGTGTGCGTCGTTTGACTGTCCTGGCTTATGAATTGTGTTACAATAGACGTTGTAATTGATTTGTTAATGAATCATGTTGTACGACAGCGGCTCCCTTGACATCCTCGGTCACAGAGTACAATAATTTAAATAGGGTCCTCGGTCATCTGAAAGCAGCTGCCACACAACAAGCGACGCTCTGCTAGAGTGACAGTAATCAGCCAGTGTCACTCTTAACCGACCTCTTCGGTGATTACAGTAACTTTATAACAAAACTAAACGGCGCTACTTGCTGCGCTGTCAAATATTTGAATGGGTGTGTGTGTGTGTGTGTGTGTGATGGACTGACCGATTCGAAGCAAGCAAAAATTTTGTGGCTTTGATTGAAGGTAGAAAATAGTAGATAAATGACAAAGACAGTGCGTAAAATCAAGTAGGTATCGATTTATTATATTCTGGTTGTTATTATCACTTTATTGTTATGTGATCCTGCCTCATAAAATCCTAATATTTCAAGAATAGCGATATTTCCAACATAATAACGAGTTTAGTAGTACAAGGAAAATCAAAAAAGATGCTATTATTTCGTAGTCAGCGGAAACAGATTCTAAGGAAATATGTATCAGGAAATGAATATAAGAATATTACACGAACACAATCTATTACGGGTGTTGTTCCTTGTTAAACTTAGTGGGTGGGGCAACTTATACTTTTTATTGGCCCCGCCCACTCCCAGGAAGTTTGACGTAGACTACCTACTCTATTTAATTGTTTGGACTCATAATAGAGTAATGTGCTGAGAGCACACTCAAGCAATAAGTAATTTATTATAAGGTAAACTAGTTACTGAAAGTGGAAATACGTACCTAGAAAATATAAGAAAAACTTTTCATAGGGATAAGGAAAACAAATGGAAACTCTATAATGGTAAAAATGTGGGATCATAAGATTTGTATCTCTTGAACTGCTTTATTTAAATTCATAACATTACCGTTACATTTGTACGTATACTCTACGTATACTCTACGTATACCCTAGGGGTACACCGTCCGTATTAGTTCGCTAGGCACGTTCACATGGTACTCATAAAAAGCATGGCGTACATAGGCACATGCCAAAATAAAAGCTACTTTCGCAGTTTACCGGCACGTCAGCCCTAATTCTTTATGATTTTCTCTTTTGCAAGCATCAGACTAATTACTCCAAAACTTTCGTAACAGAAGAAAACAAAGGCTTAGTTGCCCTCTCAATAGATCGAGATTTAATTTTTATAAAAAGAAAAAAAAAACAGTGAAATCCAAGAATGGATATTGTATTTGAAAACCGTTACGAAAAGTGGACTTTGACCTTTGTTCAGCCATTGTTACGTAACAATCTACTCTCTGAAGTAATATAAAGGGAAGCCTCGCGATGTAAGTAGAAAGAAACATTTACAAGGAAAAGGATTCATTGTATTTTTAAGAGGAGATATTTCCCGGATCTTCGTCCGTTACATTTTTATCGGGACAGGTGATTTGCACGTTTTGTACCGCGTAAACAGAAAAAGGTTCACATTTGGTGGGACCCAAATGCTGCGGGATGTCGCTCTCTTCAGCCGGTCTCTTGTCTACCAAAATATAGTAGGTGCAGAGGTCACACGGTCCTCGGGCCGTCTCATCCATTATTCAGAGTTATCGGTCGTCCTACCATCGGCGGCGTCCAACTCGATTCTCTTAATGGAGATTAAGTGTTTATTGACATTTCCTGCTCCCCTGTGGCCGCTGAAATCTTGTAGCTTGCTATATCAGAATGGACTATTATATCAGAATCTCTTACGGAAAAGGTTTGATTTAGAATCTCATAAAGTGTAACGATATTTTTTACTTTAATTTTGATGTTTATGTTGGTAAATGAAATTGCTTTTACGGAATGAAGATGACGTCATTAGTTACGCAATTTAAATTAATCATATTATTGAATAGCTGCTGGGGATATTATGAATAACATGGAAGAATAAATCTTGCTTTATAAGGGCAGACATCGTGAAGTTAATTGTCCCACGGCTGCTGGTGATACAGGACGTTTCAGCGGCGGCTGCAAGCGCACATTATGTAAATGGCTGCGATTACCTGGCAGCCGGCCTACCTCGGTGATCCCGCCCCGTGTTAAGCACAAATCACTTTGCGTTAGCTCTGCGGAGAATTACCTACGCCAACATTGTTACTGGATTAATCCTAAGGTAAATACCGGAGAGGCCGAGGTACGTACCATGATACCCGTAAACAGTTTGATTAAGTGATTATCTACGACAAGGTATTTAATTTTGTAAAGTCACTTGGTAATCAGGTTTTGACAAACGAAAAGCTTCTGGCATTTCAATAATTATTATCATTGAATTCATTAAATTCTTGGAATTTTTTACACGTTTATTTAGTCGTACCGGCAGAAGCAAGGTTTTCCAAGAAAATTAAGAAGTTTTCCTTTGATTGAAATGTTTTCCTGAAACCATTTATTAGAACAGCAGAGAAAATATATAAAGTAAAATAAACTTTGTAATTATAATGATTTTGTTGTGAACATCAAATCATGTAGACAGGAGCTCCCCTCACCCTGTTCTCGCTCGAGTCACTGACGTGCAGAGAGCGTCCACCTGTGTCATGTGGGTGGGTAGGCAGGGCACGCCTGCCAAGCGAAGTGACTATGACATTATCCCCCCAGGAGCATTCGCTGGAGTCGTTTGTACCCCGTGTTGTGTAGCGAACAATTATGACTTCATAGGTGTAGGTATGCGAACGTGCATGACATACCTACATTCATAGGTATAGGTACCAACTGTATATTGAACACATACAGGGTCAAATTAAATTAGCTAGCGAAACTCTACAGACGTGATGGATATATCTAAACACAATAAAATAACATTAAAAATACATTTGATGTGTTTCTTGGGGGTTCAACGACCGCTGCTGGTTGTTACTTGAAATATGAGTTGATGAAATCTATTTATCTATTTTCTTTTGTTTTATCGTATTTGAATATCGATACCTATCACTTCTGTGAAGTTTACACACAAAAACTCATTTATTAAACTAATATTTCAAGCCTCTAACCCCACAAAAAAAAACTAACTGCAGCCAATAACCCCACAAAACTAACCGCAGCCAATAACCCCACAAAAAAAAAACAAAATTTATTTCTTTCTTGTTTTATTATGTTTAGATATATATATTACTCATCACGTCAGCGGAGTTTCACCAGCTAATTTAATGTGACCCTGTATATTCCTCCTTATATCCAGAAGCACAAGAAAAAGCCATAAATTGTATCTTCTTGCCTTCCCATTTGGAAGACGACCGCCATAAACATTATCACAAAAATATAGCCAGCCCATAACCGGGCTCTACAAGACAAAACACTTAAAGACTTCACAGCAAGTCTCACTATCGAGTTTCATATGTAAGTCATTTTCAGGCACATGTGCTCTAGAAAACAAGCTAAATAAAGATACATATACATGAACTTGCATCATCCGCTTTCAATTCACCTATATTGAAAATACAAAATCAATCAACATGGGGCTTTGCAAGTTCCGCTCGCTCAGCTCGCGCTCGGCGGCATGCACGCCGTGCCGCGGCGAACCCCACTCGAGAATTTATCGAGTTGTGGAATGCATCGAGTAAGTGGCCCAATAATTGGGTTGGCGTTCCGGAGCGAGCGGCGCGGCGCATCGAGACTATATCGATGCCGCACTCATTCATGCCCAGACGAGTTTTACAGACACTATCAGAATTAGATTTTTAATTAATTAATTTGGTTTTCTAGTTGTAGTTAGCTCTGTGCCTCGGAAAGTCGGTCCTTCTCGTATGAATTCTAATAAACTGTAAAATTATGAAAAAAAAAGAACTTAAAAGAACAGAAATAGGCAATTCCATTTTTAGCATAACTCTAGCGGCAGACAATAAATTAAAACCATTTACTAAAAGTAGTTTGTGATTGTTTTCTATTCCCTTTAGCTTGGTTCTGGAGTTTTCACAAAATACGAACCCAGTCTGACGGAAATTAAGAACAAAAAGGCGGAAAGATTTAATTAAAGAGGAGTCCCTGTTTTTCAGTGGCAATATCATTATAAAGGCGTTTCATGGTTCGAGCCAAGAATATTGGAAACATTTCATTATGTTCTGTTATAAATAACTGAATAAGGGCTGATTTTTCTATTCCCGAGTTACTTTTTATTTATTATTATTATACTTTATTCGAGGAATAAAATTGACGTTTGACAGTTTTTGTATGAAACAACTGTCAAAATTTCAAAATTATTCCTCGAATAAAGTCTTTGAAATATCAGCCCTTAATGAATGAAAATGTTTGGTTTTTGACGCTGTCGGAGTAATTTGACACGCTATTAAAATGTTTAGTCATACATTTTGTTTATTTAGGGTTGCTTTTTCTAGAGTCTTATCTGAAGAATTACTTTAGAGATTATCTGACTATTGAAAAATCAACCCTTAGTTTAAAAGTATTGCTTGACTTTTTAATTAATGTGCCAGTTTAATTGAGAAAATATTTCTATTATAGCGCTTAATGTTTCCCGCAAATCATTTTCTTTGCCAAAACCTTGAAAATTATTAAAATGTTAAAACGACAGACAACAAAGCTTTATCCAATGAAAGGCGCCATTGAAAAGATATAACGGGAGAAAAAACACCTAATAATCTCTATTTATTAAAACCAGCGGCGCCATGAATGACAGCTTTCACAAATCCATTTCCTTTGCTCCGGGCCCTTTGTCGTTTCGTCAACTTCGATTATTTGAACGACAATACCCCTTATTTGTACCTTTGTGGAAAAATCTTTGCGCCGTGAAGATGTGACGAAACTCTTAAATAACAAAATGCTGCCAAATGTATAAACAGTCGATGAATGATGAAAATACTGATTGGATATTATTTGTACGTAGGTAAATGATAAAGTGTTTAATGTTTGAAACGTTTTGTAAATTTCCTTTCGCAGTAATTTTCCTTTATGTGTTAAACATTTTCATTTGAATGATTATGAAATCGTTTCCGTTAATGGACAGGGAACGGGAGGGTCTTTTTTGACTATTATGACGGATCAGCATTGTTTTGCCCATTTTTTTTTGCAATATTTATCCCGCTGTCAAAACTGAGAAAGAGTCGTTTTGCCCAAAAATATTTTTATCCATATTTTCTCAAAACAATAACCTTTTAATTACTTAAAATGTAACATCAATTTTTTGGCGTGATCCAATCGAATAAAACCAAAAATGGACCAAAATAGGCCAATTCAAATTTAGATCCGACTTCAAGAACCCTCGTCAAGTACTATCTGTCTGTCTGTCCGTCAGAAAGCGCCCTGGCCTTTGAACTCTTTGGTAATTATTTATCGCCATGAGCTCTCCAATTGTTGCCATTTTAAACGCACTCGAGCCTTTCGTTATTCCAAATAAAGTGGAGTGGCGGAAATTCGACAAATTATTTTGATTAAAATAATTATTTAGTAAAGGGAAAATCGAGTTATTAAGTAATGTTCTATCTTTCTCTCTGCAAGGTAGTTTCATTATAAAAAAAAGTGAAGGGAAGTGCCGACAGAAAGTGACAACTTGAACAATTACATGTGTATTTTTCGAACCGTCTTATAAAACACGCGCGGTGTTAGTTACGCTAACAGTGTCGCGAGTTCAATGGTTTTTTCCCCATTTCAAAAAATGCCCAACGCGGCTAAAGAAGTTTTCACTTCAAAAACATACAAGTAACGCGTTACAAAACCACCACTTATTTTTTATTAAACTTCAGACAATGTAAAAGAAAAAGAAGGTAGTTTTAAAATCCTTTACATAACCTGCTCATTAAAAGTTGCCTGGAGGTGGTGGAACTTTATTTAAACATTCGGCTTATGTGTCCTGCGACCCGACAGGATGTCGCACGAAAAACTTTCTACCTCCACTCGGAAACACAGCGATTACAACTTCTAAGATTGATGAATCTCCGTATTCTTATGTATTTCTTTTCTCGAATTTTCAAGGCGTAAAAAGGGTATTTTTTTAAATTAAGAGACTTACTTAATTGTGAGCAAGCAACTCGTTCTTTATCTCTCTTTTATCTTAATTATTTATTATAAGAGGGAGCTGTCTCCTTTGTTTAAAAAATGAGATCGTGTCTACGATTACCTGCCTCTATATTTATTATTGTTGAATGAAATATGAAAACATGTCATAATCGTGTAGTTGTAATGATAACATTAATTGCCGACCGAGATACGGCGGCGGTGCGCATAAATTCATGTAATGACATGCAAATTTTATCGCCTAACAGTTTGCATGAATGTGACCACAGTGCCACAAGCTCCAGTTAATGAAAACCAAAAATTTACTCGCTTCAGCATCAATTTGCCGTAGCAATGCATAATTTTATAAATTAGTTAAATGAAGTTAACAAATGGGATTAATCAGGTCACGAACTGTATCCCTAGATATACATATAGTATCTACCTTCCAATATTTCTTTTTAATGGACAGACGCCAGCACACCAAGCTACTACTGTCTGTCAAATTTCTTAAATAGATTTTCAACTTTATCGCTAGAGCATAAGGTTCAAAGTTGGAAAATGTTTTCAGTTTCGGGTAGCTTGATGTGCTGTCGTCTGTACAGTCTGGGAAATGCTGTGCAAAGCCATATTGTTATTTGAATAAACGGACTTTTCAAGTTGAAAGTCAATTAATTAATATATCTGTCTTGTCTTTACCTTATATACATGTCACAGATGGATCGTCGAGTCTGCTGTTTCACAAAACCGCTCGTTGTTTTACAAAAAAGATCTGTTTTATACAACAACTGAACGAGGTTGAAATAGCTAGCGGTTATGTAAAACAGTGGATTCGACATTCCATCTGCGATATGCAAAACACATAGAGTTCGATATGACATTCGTTAAAACATCATTACCTACACCAAATAAAAATAATAAAACAAACTAAAATAATTATGAAAAACCCACACGATACTGATATTTGGGCACTCTGAATAAATTGGAAGCTATTCAAATAAAAGTTATAGCACAAAAACTGCTAAAATAATATATGCATGAAAATCTATTAAACTCTACCTTCGGCGTGGCGGTGGCAGAGTGGAAAATTTACGCTCAAAATATTACTCTCCCCTTTGTTGAAAACAGGCAAAAAATAGTGGGGAAGCTGTGGAAATTACTTGAAACCACTCCGCTTGTTACACTATACTGCTAATTGGAATAGAACTAGCTTAATTTTCCTTTTTAACACTAGAAAATGTTGATGTTTAAAACGTGAAAAATGTTTAGAAAGCATCTGGAAGCGGGTGAATAAAAAAGCGATGTAGCGTCTTTGTACAGAACAGTACAGCCATGTATTCCGCTTCGTGTCGTGAGAATGCATTTTCTAAGAAAAATCCTACGCAGTTGGTGAATCGTACCACTTTTCACAACTAAAGCTGACTGTTTACTCAACATCATTTAAACATGGACACGTGGTTTAAACGTGGACACTCACGATAGGGCTAGTCCACCAGTTCAAAGTCGCTCAGCGAGCTGTGGAAAGAGCTATGCTCGGAGTCTCTCTGAAGGATAGGATCCGTAACGAATACATCCGACATAGAACGAAAGTTATCGACATAGCTCAAAGAATTAGCAAGCTGAAGTGGCAGTGGGCCGGCCATATCTCGCGAAGAACCGACAACCGCTGGGGTAAACGAGTTCTTGAGTGGAGACCGCGACTCGGCAAACGTAGTGTTGGACGCCCTCCAGCCAGGTGGGATGACGATCTGCGAAAGACTGCAGGCAGATGCTGGATGCGTCAAGCTGAAGACAGGGCGCTATGGCGCTCATTAGGGGAGGCCTATGTCCAGCAGTGGACTGCTATAGGCTATTGATGATTTAAACATTAATATCACGCCTTTAATCCTCAAAAGGTAAGGCAGAGGTGTACTAGTATACCTACATTTACTAGTTAATGTTGAAGTCCCATGTAGGCATAATAGGGGCGAGACTATTGCCATCAACTGGATAGAAATCTAGACTACGAGATATGCTACTGAGAATTTCTTGATGAAAAAGCACTTTGCCCGACCTGGGATTCGAACCCATGGACCTCAAGCTCAGCAGTAGCGCTTGCAACCACTATACCAACGAGGCAGTCAGTAGGCATCCTAATTTATATCTTCTACATATTAAGCCCATCATGAATAATAACAGCCGCACAAGTCGATCGATCAGGTTAAGCTACGCTTGCCACGGTTGGTCTGTGGATGGGTGACCGTCTTTACATACCGAGACACACGTGCCTCGGAAAGCACGTTAAGCTGTTAGTCCCGGCTGTCATTCGTGGATCTTTGACAGTCGTTTCGAATAGCCAGAAGCCCGAAAATTTGACAACCAGTCTTACCAAGACTCAAGAGGTATTGTAACTGGGTTGTGGAGGTCAGATAGGCAGTCGCTCTATGTAAATACTGGTATTCAGCTGCATCCAGTTAGACTGTAAGCCGACCCCAACATAGTTGGGAAAAGGCTAGGCAGATGATAATTAAGCCCAGCATGACCTCTCCATAAATTTCTTTCAGCAAGGTCCCAAAACTAAATATAAACTGTATAATATCTACTATTAATAATATTATTTTGTTCTAAAGTGAGACCCCTACGGAGCGTGGAATAAATTAAAGTGCCATAAGCACTTTTTGCATCAAGCAACTGTCAAACAACTATAAACTTTAATAGTTAAATGGTTTTATAAGTTGAAAATGTGTTTATTCATCAATCAGCTTTCGATGAGTTTGTTGTTGTTACTTGTTGTTTAATGCTAAATAAGAAAAATGTAACTGCTCTACGTATATACTTACAAGGTCAAATTACTACTTACAAGGTTAATACTTACTTACAAGGTCAAATTAAATTAGCTAACGAAATTCCGCAGACGTGATGTGTATCGATATCTAAACATTTTAAACAAAATGTAATTAATTTGTCGATTTTTTTTGTGGGGTCATCGACCCCAGTTAGCACTCGAAATATCAGTTTAAAAAATCTGGTTTTTTTTTGTGTAAATATCACAGAATCGATTGGTTTCGCAATGAAACAAAGAAAACATATTTCCTCAACTCATATTTGAAGTAACAACACTACCATCGGTCGTTGATCCACCAAGAAATAACAACGAATCTTTTTTTTTTATCAAGTTTGGTATCGATAATTCGATACCTACCAATTGCGCTTGTGAAGTTTCGCCAGCTAATTTAATTGGACCCTATAGTCTAAAGTCCTTTTAGGTAACTTTTGAGTATGTAATAAGTTAGGGATCAAGACTTTGGTAATAACGCTGACCTACCTATTATATCAATAGTTACAAAGCGGGTCATACGGCAACTGACTGTCCAGTCGATTCACATGAGAACCCACAACGTTACGGTTACAGTGAACTTCAATTTCAATAAGGACTTGCTATATATTGCAACGCTGTTCACACGATAGAAGCACTTCAACTGACACATCAAAACGAAACAATGAAAAACGAAGAACATGAACTTGTTTTCCGCAACTGGCAGCTTTGACTCCCACGAACCCTCGAATGACCCAAATTGGATGATTGTAACTTTGAAAAGCTGAAAGGAGGTAAGGCAAGTTGACGTTTTCTTAAGCTGAGTAATGACTACAATTTATTTCGGCTTTAGTCTCCGCGCGTTTGCGTCACGCTTCACCTGTCGCTGTGAAAGCGTCTGCGCTAGTACTCCCTCTACTTAATACATGATTGAATTAAGGGGATAATTAATTTTGACTACAACATGAGTACCTTCATAATCTCGTCAACTTAGGTCATAAGTGCCTAATATCACTCACGGGTCACCTATGAAGGCTCCTTCAAACAGGCGCGACACAAAGGCACCGCTCGTTGCGCGACTTGCGGTGCCTTTATGTCGCGCGCGATTTTATCGCGTGTCGCGCCTGTTTGAAGGAGCCTTGACAAGGTTAGTTACCTAATAGGTAAACAATGGAAGAATACTAACTTGATGTTAGATACATCAAGTTAGTATTCTGCCAGTGCGGCTGACGAGAGAATGCGTTCTTGAAACCTGTCGGTTTTATACGTGTTTTGCGAATTTGATCTTTATTAGCTATTAGACTTGTCGCACTGATACTGACAGGTGTCTGGAACACTTTCTGAAGTTATTAACGATGCGCTGCATCTGTAGCACTGACCTATATCTTGTATAAATGCTATATTTTTTATATGAACAGTGATCTGTATCTGTGTGTGTGTACCTTTTGAAATTATCATACTTGGAAATGGATATTTTTGACAAATATGCGTTCGGCTAAAGCCTAGCAGACGGGCGCGATGCGACAATGCGACGATATTCTGTGATCTAAAGCGCGGTCACTGTCGGACTGCATAGAAAAGAAAGTAAAGCGCGATTACACAACGCTGGTAATTTATTGCAAAATATGAAGCAATTATATAATTACAAAAAATCTATTGTTTGGACTAAAAAATTAAAACACCAGTGTTTTAGTATGTTGCTTGTAGAATAATCTGACAAAAAATCACAATGATTGTATGTGTATTAGTACGGTTTTTATTGTAAAAAGACGGTTTTTAGAGGTATCTTCATATTTTTTTCTATCGTATCAAATCAGTTGTATTATGTTTTCAACACACTACCTACCATCAGCCGTAACGTTATGTTTAATATCTTTTAAATGTATTTATTTAATCTCGCCATAAGGTCGGCGCCTGCGACCATTTACTTGTCACAGCAATGCCACAGACACACCAGTGCCTCTAACACTCAAGGCTTAGACAAATAATGAGGTTACGTCCGGCGCAGATAATATTTTTTTTATTTTACATACTAATTATTTATTTTTGTAACTGCTCCTGACATCACAACGGGCCCTATCAGAATACCAGCGCTGCGACATTTATTTTTTAAATGTCGCAGCATCATGCTGAGATAGGATCCTTTTGGCCTCGTATAGGACTTTCTGTTTCATTTTCCTTTTGTTACTTTTTTATATAATTTGGATTTTTATTTTGCTGTGTTTAGTTTAGTTTGTGATCTTCCTGTACGAGTCGCAATAAAAACTTTTTCTTTCTTTCTTTCTTTCTTTACCACCCACCACCAGGGGCGGTACCTTCATAGAAGCCGAAAAGCCCGGCTTGCCCTAATAAAATCATAATTCACAACAACAAACGTACTTAAACCTATCAATATAAATATTTAAAAAAAAAATACCAGTCAAACATTCGCAACACACACGTACACAATAAGAAAATCAGCTAATACCTCAGTTGGCCGTTTTTTTATACGTTGAAAATCTGTGGGCTTTCCCTAATTTTGACCCCTAGGCACGCCACTGCCCACCACCACCACCACCACCTACCTAGCATATCCTTAAGAATATCATATATTATTCTGATTTTGTTTACTGTAGTCGATCATACTTTTATTGTTTCTAAAACTTGCTTTTTTGTGTTTAAGTCCTGTAAGCCCCTTAAGTTTTCATACAAATTGTTCTACTAGAGTCGCGTCGCGCTGGTTCATCGTGCCTGTCTGCGGGAGCCTTAATGCTTAATATCGGGTAAGGGTATACCCACCCAGCATATCAACATAACTATGAATGAACCTTTTTAAATTCGATTTTATGTGTAGGTACGTAAGTGGACGGCTGTATATGAATTAATTCGCGTACCTTTTAGGCTGACTGACGGCCCGGGTCCGGAACGAGCGGGTTTACGTCGGAATTACAACTATGATTATTTTATTAACTTGTCCCTACCTTAATAAGGGAATTGCCTTTATATCAGTGTTAACCGCTATGAAGTAATAACACGAGAATGGTGAGAAGGTGGAAAAGCTTTTTAAACGATTGATTTTGTGGGTTGTTAATGGTTGTTTCGATAACGATAAGTGTGCTACAGTAAATGTACAGTAAGACAGTAATTAATTAAGGATTGAAGAGTGGTATGCTTATTTTAATGGCCCACCTCTAATTTCAGGAGTAGGAGGCAGCTTCAGGAGCGTGTTTAGTCGTTGCGAGCAATTTACCGGAGCACTTAGCCCGCGCCACTCCGTCACGCCACGTTAACGCCACCCGATGCCCTCTCTAGCGTGAACATGAATATTATATAGCACTAACTACGGGTATATCACGTATGCATCAAGAAGTAACAAACTGCTCACTAAGTCCCCGAGTCCCTTAGGCATTCATGCATTACTGAAGGCAGCTAAGACATCAATGTGGCCTTGGAGTTACGAATTTGAATATTTAGGCTGTAGGGTTTCAATCAAGTTGGCCACGTTTACCGACAAGCAGATGTGCCCTTAATAATTTGATGTTCAAATTTTGGTTGAGATGACTATGGAGATCGGTACTATATATATTACCGGTATTACAATATTAAGAAGTATACAGAGTATCCACATAGGCACTTAGGCACCATTAAAGGTTTGTTTCTGAAATGAAACAATGAAGAGGAAATGTTTATGAGATCCTTCAGCTAATGTAATGATGTATTTTTTAAACTTTAGCATAAATTACACGAAAACGTGCTGCGAAATGTTTCCTTCTAGGAAACATTTCGCAGCACATTTTCGTCATAATAAGTGTTTTCATAGTTTTAATTCATATCCATATTTTATTATACACTACTCAACAAAGTCTAGGGAACAAGCTGACTATATCAACTTATTCAAGAAAACTCCTTAGAATAAGTACTGGCCGCTAAAAAATGTAAATGTTGTTTGAACCTGCATTAAATATATGTTCGAAATAAAAAAAAAATCTTTAAAACAAAAGCATTTTGGAATAAGGAGGGAAAATCTCACTTGGTAGCACAAGACGGCTTACTGAAAATGCTGCGAGCAAGCAGCCTCAAATTATGGCTCGCCAACTAGTAGGAAGACTCCGGTCTCAGCACTAAGTGGTCATCAGTGACCAAGCCGCCAGGAGAAGATTGCATGAAGTTAATCTTCATGATTGCAGACTGCTTAGAGCTCTAGCTCTTCGACGCGGAAATCCAGGGCGTCGATTATTGTGGACGTCACGTTTGCACTGGACCGATTAATCAATGGGCTCGTGTTTTTTTCTGATGAGTCGCGCTTTGGATTTCACCCCGATTCAAGAAGAGCGCATATTTGGTGAATTCCTGGTCACCAGAGTCGAGTCCAGAGTCCTCAGGAAGTTCATCCATACCAGGGAAAAACGATTATGGTGTGGGCTAGAATTCGCCTGAGTGGAAGAACGAACCTCCTTTTGATACCGGCTGAATAGATTTGGACAAAATTTGGCACACGGATAGACCACGACATAGGTTAGGACACAAAGTACTTTTATCCCAGTGGCCAGTAGTTCCTGCGGGATAATTTCCGAATTCCACGCGGGCGAGGCCGCGGGCAAAAGCTAGTGCGAAGTAAAATAAACTGTAACCCCATACCGGGTGAGCGGTCAATAATTATATTAAAATATGATTTCCATGGGAGTAGAGTGAATTAAGTTTGTTATCGAGTATTAAGTGCTCCCACCACGTTGTGTAACTGACTACCTGTTTATACGTAAGCTGCGGTATCGGCAAACCGGTATTCCGGTAATATGTTTACCTGGCTGGATCATCGCTGGGATTTAATTTTGACGGGCTACGGCGAAATATTGATTTTTACCTCGGCATAGGTACTATTAACTGATGCTTATGTATTTTGCTGAAACCAAAACCTTTGCTTGTATTGCACTCTGCCTTCAAATAAGAACTTCGTATAGTTTTTAGTTTAAACATCAATTTAATAGTGGGTGGGGTGGGTGGTTTAATAGTGGGTAGGAATCTGGTTTAGACATTTGCTCTACGATCGTACATTTTCCAGAAATATACTAGTTGGCAGTCCATGCAGGGTCCAATAGTTTTTCATTGTGTCTTTATTGTGGCCAAAGTAAAAAAAAATCTTTTTTAAGCTACGGAAAGTGTCAACCAACCGATTGAAAATATGTTAACATCTAAGATGAGCACTCAGACCCCACGACCATGGATGGGGTTTCGGCTCCAAATATGAAGCATAAAAATAAACTTTTTAGATAATTATGTTAGAGTGGTGTCCTCTTTTTAACGAACTTCCACTACACTAGATAATCAAAGTGGGAATTCCACTTGACATGAGCCTCGCAGCGTCAACTAGGAAGTACTTGAAGCACGTCGCTTAATTGACTCTCCAATATCAAGACGCGTATAGTCGAGCGTCATGTTTACCGTATTGAGAATTTCGAATCAATCATTGGATTATAATTCCCGAAAATTCGACAGCAAAATGGAAAGCCAGCCATATCTTGGCATAATAGATTGTAGTCATAAGACGTGTGACGCGTTCCAATAAGGCACTATAGTAAGTTGTGTTTACCGGGCAGGGCTAGTGTTTGCGTCCTCGACTCCCACAAATATTGACATAAACACCGACTTATGCGTCAGAATCAACTGCGCGTTACCATAAAGTAACGGAGAATAGTAGTAGCTTATTTACTTTTCCATTCAATTTCTTGTTTTGGTATTACTTGATTATGTTTGGAGCCCTTGCTACGCGACTCCGCAGTTTTGGGTTCAATCAGGCTCTTCTTTTCGTGTCGACGATACTCTTCCTAGTCTTTTTTTTTAAATATAGTTTGAGCCCAGTAGGCAAAAAACAAAAAAAAAGCCCAGTAGACAGCTAAGTTAATTGCGGCATCAGTGGCATTCTTTAGGTCATCTGAGGTGCAGGTGAATGGGCACTTAGGACAATCAGAATGCTTGAGCCTCACTATTCTGAATTTGTAGCCATGACTAGGAAACAAAGTAGGTTTTTTAAAGCTCTAAGGGCGAAATAAGTAAGCTCACATTTTGTATTAGCATTCAAACTCTTATGGGAATGATTGGAGTTTTACGAAGCCTTTGACGCAAGATGTAGCCCGTACACTCGTGCCTAGGTGCCTACCTACCCTGCCCATGCCATAAATGCGGGTATGTACCAGCAAAGCGCCGACTAGCTTATTTCAAATACGACAACTTTCATACAGCATTTATTTTTATTGCTCGGATTTCCGCTTTTGAAGTCTGAATGGGTTGTGGTATGTCTATTTTTAAAGCATTTGCGATCATAAAAACTCATAGAGGAGAGTTTGAACGACCCACTTGCAGTGAAGGGGGAGATAGAGGGTGTGGGAAGTTCCGTAGAGCCGAGGTGTATGTGTTTGCAGTTGAAATTCAGCCATTTCTCCATGTAAACACGGTCCGTCCGTCCGCCGCCGCCGCGCCGCGCCGCCGTCTCCAGGCCGCAGCTGGCTGTGCTCGCACAGAACAGAAAAAATGTTTTATAAAATTCTAAAAACAATTTTGTGTGCGCCAGCTCAAGTTAAATTTAATTTATACAGCTCTTCGTCGTAGTTTCAATGGTTAAAGTTTTTATAAGTTGTTTATTAATTAAATATTTAAGTAGGGATTGGTGGGAGCTCAAGAATATTAATAGTGTAAAAAGTATTTCATTTATACCTACATTGACTAAACACACAAATAAATAAACTGCTAAAGATGTTTTACTTTTGATTAAAATTAGAAATAAGGAATCTCGTAGAATGGAACTTTAGGTGTCACACGTGGGTTAAAAAAAACTGTTAAAATAAATAAAAGTAATATTGCAATGAAATTAAATTATTTATTCTGTAAATAGGTCATCGGAGTCACTTTTACACGACTTATTATAAAAAAATAAATAAGCTTGATGAGATCGGTGTTTCCTATCTGACTACTCTGAGAAGAAACGCCGAAACAAACTTAGAGGACACAGTCTCTGTTAAATTCCAGACATAATCATGGTCAGATCATGTGAAGACAATGTAGATTGATGTCTAAAATAGTCTTTTGAGGAAAGTACCACACAGATTTAAGTGGACCAGTCCAGACAGTACAAGCATTTGTCAGTATTCGTGTAGCTCAACTCAGAACTTGAGGAGCTCAACGACTCGACGAACAATACCAAAGAAAGGACATTTGGGTAGGCCGCATAAAGTACTCAAACTGCTAGACAAACATTAAAAATAAACTACTTCAACATACACATACCTCATTTGTTATGAAACATGCAGAGTACGCTACGTCAGATATTTGTTACGAGTATCGTTCGCTGTAGGTACAGCCAGTCAGAGGGCGTCAAAGCAGAAAAATTTCCCCTCTCCACGCGCTCCGAATGCATCCCATTTTCTCATCTGTAAAGCGAATACAACCATTTCCTTTCTTTGAACAAATATTATATAATATGTTTTTTGGTAAACTGTGACCATTTTGCGAGAGAAATGGAGACAGTTTTACTTTCATTAGCCTATTTTTATAATGCAGTTAAAAAATAGTGTAAAGTGAGCTACTTATTTGCATAATTTATCACAACTGGCAATAATATCGGCTGTTTTAAATGTGTTCATAAAGGAAGCTTCCCCAGTTTCCATTATCGCGCTAATGAGATTCAAATTCGATTACACGGCTTACGAAATTATATTCGCCGACAATGTTTTACCCTCGTCACAATGCATAAGGGAGATCAAGGAATGGAAATATTCAGACAACTTTATCTGTGGAAAATACAGGGATAAGTACTATGTGGTGTGGGAATGAGGAGTCCGAAGAGTAATTTATAAAGTTCCTTTAAATCCAAAGAGGAATAAATTCGTCAAAGGAACGCGTTCGGCAAATATGTTAGCCGGCAGTGTGACCTGTGAAACGTTCTGTGTGTCTTGGTGAATTGGCGTACCACCAACTTGTGAATGAATGTTGTGAACGACACTTTATTGAGGGTAGGCATTTCGTGTTCTCGACCCTATAAGCACGGTATGTCTTTATACTGTGCTATAAGTCATCCAAATAACATTTCCTAGAACTAGTAAACAATTAGAAATGTAGCCGGGATCAGGATGTCACTAACGTCAATATAGACATTAATTTGCCAAAACTATCTGTTAGAGATTCCTAGCAATGCCTAGTCACAGAAAAAACGTATTATTTACTAGCTTCTTACCGCAGCTTCGCCCGCGTGGATGCCAGAGATTCCTGGGTTTTAATTTTTTGGCGTGTATCCCTATTTTTGTTCTACGTTAAAATTAACCTATTATATGTTATTCCTTTTAATATCAGCTATCTGCCAGTGAAAGTCTCGTAGATTAGCCGGAACAAAGAAACAGACAATTTTTTTTTTTTTTTTGTATTTACGTAATACTTTCATATCACTGACCTGTATTATACAACTTGTATGGTAAAGGTAAGTGTTACATATGCATTTAGTAAAAATCTGAGGGGCAATTCTACTAATTTTAACAACGTTCACAGTCTGATCTCAGTGTCAATCTGTCAAAAAATACTTCAAATTTCCCTACATTTTGACAAGTTTTTGACATTTCTTTGTCGCTGAGATGAGACTGCGACTAGATTTTGAACGTTTTAAATTACGAGAATTGGCCTTCTGTTATTTTGACATTACAAACAAACACAGCTTTTCTTTATTTAATTTGTACTAATTTTTTATTTCATTTTAATCAGTATAATCTTTGTTTGTCTCATGTTATTATTGTTTTCAATTGAAGTTTTTATCTATTTTGTTTAAATCCTGATTTTATTCTAATTTTGTTTTTTGATTTAATGATAATATTTAACTTGCTTTCATTCTAATACTATTTTTAGTGCATAAATTGAATGTTTGCTAATAGACTTAATTTTAAATTATTTAGTTTAATCACCTTAGGCTGTATAAAACTTGCATGATTGCACGCTAAATGGAAGATGTCACTGACTCCTGAAATACAGGTACCCCAACCTAGCTCTGGAGCCAGGGTCTAAATATTTTCTGTAATCTGTTTTTATGGCAATAAAGAAATTATTATTATTATTAATTATTATTTAGGGCTGATTTTTCAATAGTCAGATAGTTTTTATCTGCGGAATAAATATTGTGATTTGACAGCTTCTGTATAGAAAGTATGTCAAACTGTCAGATTTATTCTTCAGATAAAGTTATCTGACTTTTTAAAACCAGACCTTAATTTTTTTCTTAATCTTTAATTACGTCATAATTACGTCCTAACCTACGGTGCTCAGACCTGGTTGCTCACCGAGTCGCAAAAGTTCCACTTTGGAGATTGCCAAAGAACGATGGAATGCAGCATTCTGGGTGTTAAGAGACAGGACAGAATTCGGAACACCACGCTGCATTCCAAAACGGGCATACTGGATGTAGGAAAGAAGGCTGCCAGTCTCAAATGGAATTGGGCGGGTCACATCAGCCGTATGCACGATGACCGCTGGGCAAAAATCTCCACACAATGGGTGCCTGAAGATGGACGGCGCCGCCGAGGCCGGGCCAGGAAGGGATGGCGAGATGACCTGGACGCGTACCGCGTACGCGTACCGCAAAAGAGTTCCTGGAAGGATTTGGGGGAGGCTTTTGCCCAGCAGTGGGACAACATAAGCTAACAAAAAAAAACAATAATTACGTCAATCTGCTAAGTGTTTCTTCAGTTAATATCGCAAAGGATGGAGAGACGTTGCGTTCGATAAAATGTAAATGTCAGTTACAGTAAGGCTTAACACAATTTACTTAATAGCCTTTATAATATAATATCGAGTTAATACTAAAAGCGAAAATATTAAATTAAAAGCTATTTTGAAATGTTTTTCTCTTTATAAATATGAACACATTTGTTATACTTATTTAAACGGTTTGAAATTAATGAACACCGCCTCTTTGTGTGGAACTGATGAAGTGATTCGTTCAGAAGTTTTTATTCAGAATTGAATAATAAAACTGTAGGTACCTACTAAATTAATTCTATCAATTAATTGCCCACACCTTCAACCATTAGCATATTATTTCTTCAACGTGAACTTACGTTGAACTAATCTAATTATATAAAATTCAAAGTCCTTACTAATTGATATATCAACGTACAGTCGGTGACCAACATTGTCTGACCCACCCAACATAATGGGATAGAGAACAAGTGGGTTAGATAATGTTGGCCACCGACTGTACAGCCTAAACCGCTGGTCCTAGAGACATGAAATTTGGAGGGTGTGTTCTTTGTGAAGAGTAGGTGTCCACTTAGAAAGGGTTTTTCGAAATGCCATCCCTAAGAGGGTGAAGTTGGTGGGTGGGTGGAGGGTGAAGTATCACGCCGACGAAGTCGCGGGCAGAAGTTAGTAAAAATATATATAAGTACTTTTGTGACGTCAAACTATTAAATTATAAGTATATTCCGTTAAAACATTACAATTGAATTGGTAGGTAGGTACTTGTATTTAGTAGTAGAGTTAAGTAGTTATTGTAGGCAATATGTACCGACCATCGACGAATATCTCCAGAAAATTTGAGACATCAATCTACATCATTTTACATGATCTTACCAAGATTATATCTTGACTTCGAGATTGTGATCTCTGCGTTTGTTACGGCTTTTCTTCTCAGAGTAGTCAGATAAGAAACGCCGACCTAATTTATGTTGTTTTTAAAATATGATTGACGTGTAAAAGTGTTTGTACAAACCTACTTACAGAAATAAAATCATTTATCATCATTTAGTTACTTACACCTACATTTTTTTTGCAGCAGGCTCTCGAGCTGTGAAAAGTTGTCAGAAAAACAAAGTCAAAATAAAATGAATGTGAGTTATCATTTAGTCACCACAGCCCTCATTTGTCAACCAACAAAATAAATTATAATGGAATCTCTTTGTCCCAGTAAATGTACAATAAATCCATTATTAAATCAATATTGATTACCAATGTATTGTGATTTGATGCAAAATTTCGGGTTCGCTATTTGCCCGAGCTAAAAGCATTGCCATGTACTCGTTATTTATTTGAAACAGTTACTGAATAAGAGGAATTCTAAAAAGGTAATCCTTTGAATGGTATCCTCCTTTCCTCCTGGACCTACTTATGTAGAGCTTTGCATCGAGAATTCGTGAAGCTTTTTATTTTTACTACAGTGAAAATACTATTAGTCTTTAAGAATAGTTACTTTCAAAATAACTTATATTATACAGCGTGTTTGGAAGCTGGATGCAAAGCCTTAAGGAGATGATAGTTGACACAATTTAGAGCATTTAAGTCATACATGTCTTAGACAAAGTATGTTGTTGTTTATTTTTAACTGCAACATTTTAGTCAAAAATAACATACCAACTGTAACTGGGAAGAAAAAAATATATTTCGTCTAAGGCATGTATGGCTCAAAATGCTGTAAATGGTGTTAAGTATCACTCCCTTAAAGCTTTGCACTCAGCTTCCAAACACGCTGTATAACAACGGCACTGTAATGATGCCTTGTGACGTTTGCACGTTTTTACGAATTCCCGTTCATACTGGAGCTAAATGTGAGGGATTCAATTCTATAGATAATTCTGTACTTACATAATCGGCCTATAATGTCCCCACTGGTGGTTCATAGGCCTCCTCTCGATGAGAGGGAGTGGGCTGTAAACTACGACGCGGGCCCAGTGCGAGTTGATAGATGTCACATATCTTTGAATTTAGGCTCCTTCAAGCAGGCGCGATTCGCGTCACGCGTCGCGCCTGTTTGCAGGGGCCTTTTTTGGTTCTAGGACATGCCGGTTTCCTCACGATGTTTTCCTTCACCGTTTTGAGAGCAGTGCTGATGAAATAATTTATACAAAGTAAAGTGACAGTCTGGCTTCGAACCTACAACTCGTAAGTCGCGGCCGTGGTGGCCCATTTTTGTGCGAGCTGCTTTAATGTATGTCATTAAAGCAGCTCTGCTGGAATTATAATTTATCGAATGGATAAGCTACATTTTTTATAATTTGTAAATAGTTATAGGTGCCATCGTAAAGTGCCGATGACAAAATAACTAACCGTTCCTTTATAATTATTTTTTTTGGTGAAATACAGCACATTCCTTATTTCCCGCGTTGGTCGACTGGGAACCCATTTTTGCATTCAGCCACGCATAAATCCTGGACTAGTTTCGGTAGAGCGAACAAAGCGCATCGTCTGTCAGCTTCATTATTCGCTGGTGACGGCGCTCCTCATCGAACCATGAGTGCGGAAACACAGACATTAATTATTGTATCACGCACGGTACCAATTCGTGAATATTTTCATAATGAAATTGGATCTAACTTTGTTTTCATGAAGTTATAAGGTTCGAAGTAGTGTTATGAGGTCGAATTCTGCTAAGAGTCATTTGCTACCTACAAAGCAATAAATTCTCTATAAATTCTCTTTGGCTACCTACCACTTAGGTACCTAGGTAGCGGAAACTCAATCGAGAATGGTCTATAGTGTTGATATTCTCAATACGTTGTTAACGCTTACGAGGAATCTGTCTTTACTACATAGTGGCAGGTAAATGGATTTGAATTAATTATTGTATTGGATTGGAATTAATTATTGTATCGCGCACGGTACCAATTCGTGAATATTTTCATAATGAAATTGGATCTAACTTTGTTTTCATTAAGTTATAAGGTTCGAAGTAGTGTTATGAGGTCGAATTCTGCTAAGAGTCATTTGCTACCTACAAAGACTATATTCTCTTTGGCTACCTACCACTTAGGTACCTAGGTAGCGGAAACTCAATCCAGAATGGTCTATAGTGTTGATATTCTCAATACGTTGTTAACGCTTACGAGGAATCTGTCCTTACTACATAGTGGCAGGTAAATGGAAAATACGCCTTTGTCTATAAACAAAAAAATACCTAAACCACCTTCAGATTTAAATTAAAAATGCTCGCTTAAATAAAACACAGGAATATACTATCAGAGTCTCGGTAGTAAACGACGTAAAACTTGGCTGTCTCCGAGAACATTCATCAGATGCACGCGAAAAATGTTTAATATAAACATGTCTACATCACAACAGTATGCTGGCAAGCTTTATTGTTTTTATATCATAAACGAACAAAGTAAACAATTGGAAGCAAAGTAGGAATAAATGGTGTACGAATACGAAAAAATTGTCTGTAGTAAATCGTTTGTATTGGTTATTAAGAAAACCGGGCCCAAGGCGGAAAATACATATTGGAACAATAATGATGAGGGTAATGAAGAATTCTTGTGTATCTTTCTTCTTTCTTGCTTTCTTTTCCTTTTGAAAAAAAAACGATGTAATATGAATTTATTTTCTCATTCCGGGCATCACACATTACTTGGGCCCGTATTAATAAGGCCAGCTCGACATGGCTTCTTAGATGGGAAGACAAGAAAAAAATGAATATGTCATGTGGATTTTGTGACACCATTGTGTTTCTGATTGTCAATCAGCTTCTTAGGAGACATTAAAGGAATGCAAAAGAGAAATCTGACAATCGAGGAATCTAGGTAACTAGCTGCACTTCGCGGTTTCACCCGCGTAAAGGCTCGTACACACAGGCGCGACGCGACTCGCGACACAAAGGCACCGCTCGTTGCGCGACTTGCGGTGCCTTTGTGTCGCGTGTCGTGTCGCGCCTGTGTGTACGAGCCTTAAGTCTCGATCCCGTGGTAATATCGGGATAAAAATCCTATGTTCTAATCAAGGTCAGTGTCTGCCCATGTGCTAAATTTCATCGAAATCAGTTAAGCCGTATTAGCGTGAAAGCATTACATACATACAAAAAATCATATCATTTCTTTTTATAATACTTTTACGAGCTTGGGGTTCGTGACAATTAAAACTGCCGATTTAATAACCAAAAAAATGACAATTTAATCAACAACACTAATTACAACTCATACACACTAATTATGAATCACAATTTCGCTACTGATCGCTCTAAGTCGCACTTGAAGATCGCTTTCGATGTGTTCGCTTGTATCGCTTATTCAACACTATGTCTCGCGGCACACACCGGCCTTATATAGTGCCACAGAGCTACTATATAAACATCTAGAATGTTCGAGTACATACCGGTCCCGACTGACCCGATGTCGATTGTTCTCGGAATTTCTAGGATCTTGACTCTACTAGTTCTGCTACCCGATACTAGATTGCGCTAGTGGTAACTAATGTCACCATGTAGCAGGCATTAATTGTGGCGCGCAACAATACCTACCTATACTATTTGATATAAGGTTAGAAAATACTCATTCAAGTAATGTAACGTACTTTAACTTATATAGTCCCACTTTTTATGACCACTTAAACCCAAATAAAATCCACAATTTTAACTTCAGTGCTATAAAGGACAAAGTTCCTAAAACCGTCACAAATCCGAGTGGTTCCTAAATACGTAAGCCATTGTTCGGGCTATGTAGTGGGTTGGGTTGCGCCGTAAATAGAGGACACTGAGCAACGTCGCTAATGACACCGAATGTCCCTCACACCGTCACCACGCGTCACAAACAAGGACGTACTATAAAATATGATCAAGTGTTTACTATGTTGTGTGAGAGTGGATTATTTGGGATCTGTTTAGCCTTTCGGAAAGTTAGGGTTTATTGTTTCCTTGTGTCAAATACAGAGCTTTGCACCTTTTGTTTCGCTGTTTATTTGGGACCTCAGACACTACACTACACTTAATATTTGTTTCCATTCTGTTCCCTCTCTCACAGAGAGGAGTCATTAGTCCCAGCAGTGGGAACATTATATGCTGATTATGATGACGAAGGCGTAAAAAAGTAGTCGCGTACTAAATGTAGAATGTTCGACCACTGGGTAAAATACAAATAAACTCACAAACGCGTCAAAACTTCGTAAAGTTGATAACGAGTATTTATACCTACGAGTATTTCTAGGTTGCATACAGACTTCCTGTAAATGATAAGTCGATCCCCTCTAAGCGAGGCGGCACAACTATCATAAACTAAATATCCTCCAACATCCGACAGGAAATAACTCCGAAACACCAGTTATCAACACTGTCAACTTTATCACTTTATTAAGTCTAGTATCAAGTTTCTAACTGGATAGGAACTTAACGCACAACACTTACAGAGTTCTGAGCCTCACCACGTTGATACAATAAACTATAAACTTACAGGAGGACGCACTTGTAATGTGTATGTGGTACAAAATAATTATAATTTTTCCACAGTTGGGACAAGGGCCTCCTCCCGGTGAGAGGGAGTGGGCCATCATACACGCGGACCCAGTGCGGGTTGGTGGAACAAGGTAATGTACTCGGTTGTAATGTAAATTGCGCCAAATTGCTGATTTCAGGTCAATCGATACAATCGAAACTAATGGTGCTTTCCCACCAATCGTGCACAGCCAACTTTTATATTGGCGTGTAAACGACGCGACGGAATGAGAACACGATGAATAAATAAATTCGATTTTGAAAGCTGTTAGTTTCAGTTCGGGGTTTAATTAAAATCTGTAGGTTAATAAATCTGCAAATATCCTGTTTCATACCACAGTCAGTAGGTACTCGCAGAAGTCTAGATTCATAGTAACACTAGTGTGTGATAATGATAATTGATTAGCTGACGAAGTTAATCGAATTGCCATCGAGATTATTAAATTACTGTGACTGATAGTCTACGTATAAGTACCACGTATCTTACCATAAGTTCAGCCATGTTTCATGTGCTCTATTACATAAGTACTTATTTTAATTTCTCGAAAATTACCACAGGCGAAAGACAAAGACTAGAAAGTCTTGACACTATGAACTTGGGAACTTCCATTCTTAACAAAGCACAGTTCGGGCCATTCCGCGAGTGTATCCGAGCGTGAATGTTAGCAAGATTTAAGAGCAATATATATCACTACTGAAACTCACTTCTAACTTTAGAATTAACTACTTCAACCGCTGGCATAAATATTTAAGTGTCTTTGACATTTCATACATCAAGATTAAGATGGCTGCCTGTAAATTTAACACATTAGACGACGTATGTAATATTAAAGTTACGTTTGATTTATGTATTCTGGCTTCTGATGTGATATATTGCTTGCGTGCTAATTAGGTTTACGTAATGGTGTCATTTTAATCGACTATACTCGTTCTTATTCAATGCTGATCGGAGTTAGATTATGTAGGTTATGTATCCAGTGAAATAAAGTTGTTTCGGACATAAGATAATCTTACGTTGGGACCCCTTACCTAAGTAGCTAGGTAGGTATATCTTACCTAGGCACTGTGATGTTTGGGGATATGTGTGAAATGATGTGTGGGGAGGGGCGTTAAAATAATATAACATTATATCACTGGTTTTTCCAAACAAAGACCTAATACTTACAAATTATTTGTCAGCTTATTCTTAATTAGCTTGACTGTTCGAAAGCAACTAGAGTTATTTTTCTGCCAGCCTGCACCACATAAGGTCGACTTCTGCAGATAACCTTTACAGTTAACACCTAAAGGTGCATCCAGACAGAGCGAGGCATGCGCCACAAATGATTAATGACGCACCTTTACCCAGGTACACCGTACTAAAGTACCTACACCTTACCTAGGTACACCTTACCTTTAGGTATGCAAAGGAACGGAAATTATAAATAATTCTCAGGTCCTAATGCCAGTTCTAGACCACTTTACTACCCATAGTTTTTAGGGTTCCGTACCCAAAGGGTAAAAACGGGAAACTATTACTAAGACTCCACTGTCCGTCTGTCTGTCTGTCTGTCACCAGGCTGTATCTCATGAACCGTGATAGCTAGACAGTTGAAATTTTCACAGATGATGTATTTCTGTTGCCGCTATGACAACAAATACTAAAAACAGAATAAAATAAATATTTAAGGGGACTCCCATACAACAAACGTTTTTTCCGGCGTTTTTGCCTTGTGGTACGGAACCCTTCGTGTGCGAGTCGACTCGCACTTGTCCAGTTTTTACATTTCAATGACATTACCTAATAATGCCAACGGAGTTTCACCCAAAAAACTGTTTTGTATAATCCCGTTACAGAGGTCATAAAAATCTATATTTTATTATTAATCCTAACTTTTGGAAAAAACATAAATCATACGCGACGCGACACATTACTTCCATACAAAGGGTTTTACTTCACCAACAGTCATTTATCATTATCCATCAGCTAGCCACATGCCACATAGGAGTCGGTAACTACTGCCTCAATGAAATGGACTCTGCATTCATACTTACAAACCGAAAAGGTTCAGAATGTAATAGAATACTCTTTATTATGTAGGTACACCATACAAATTACGGATATGAGTGTAGAAAATTTCCATGAGGGGGGGGGGGGAGACCCAGTGGGCGGTCTTATCGCTAAAAGGAATCTTTTAAAGTCTACCTTTGGATGGATTTAAAACGGAGAAGGAGAGATAAAACTGTTAAACCGCTGAATTGACATCTCTAATTTCGATAACCTTTTGAAGTCGGCATATTTTATTTTATTACAAAAAAATCCAACTTATATAAATATAATATAATTTACGCGGGGGAAACCGCAGGTCGCAGCTAGTATACAATAATTTAGATATTTAATCACATACGGTTTCAGGCAGTGCTTTTTACCTTATCGGCAGAATCCCGCCAGTAATCCGTTCTCCACAATGTCGGATACAGTATACATATGTACATTCATATAATTCAATCAGGACGGCTGATCCTGACAGACGAATTTAATTTATCAACATGGCAGGGTTCTAAGAAGCCCTAACGTATTCCGATAAACGGAAATTTTCTGTCTAGACTTTTATTGGTTTCGTTTTCACAGGCTTGCTACATTCCCTTGAAATAAAACAGACGAAAGTGTTTACTTCACTCATCATCATCATTGTCATCATCATCATCATCGTCATCATCATCATCCACAGCCCGGGTTCACCCACTGCTGAACATAGGCGTCTCTTTTCATATGCCAATCCTTCCGCCTCTGAGCCAGCCTGGTCCAGGTGCTACCCGCGATGGTAACAATGTCGTTTGCCCATCTCGTCCCAGGTCGACCGACATTTCGTCTCACACTCGGTCACTGCCTTACTTCATTAAAGTAATTATTAATTAATACACACCAGTGACACCGGTAAGCTAGATTCCTTCCGCAGAAGGAATCTGTGATTATGTTTGATCGGAACCCGCCCGGGTCAATACTAAAAGTTAATTCTCCGACTCACATACTAATGTGCGGTAAAATACTTTGGGAATATTTCCCGACGGATTTAAGACGATGCCATTATACATTTAGGGACATTATCCGAATACTTTGGTGAGCTCCTGTGCCGTGCAAACGACCTTCAAGTAAAAGCATTCGCTTAATGTGCTGAAGTCCACTGTCAGAGAAATATACTGGAACCTATTAATGTAAGAAAAACACTGGCATGTAAGAATAGTAGATTGTTTTCTAAGGGAGCAAACAAATATTTTGTAGGCGAGGGAGTGAAAGTACGTCACTCGAGCTTAAAATAGTGTTGCTCCCTAGGTGGGTGTCCACCTACTTTTCATCACCCACTATGAAAAAATAAGTACATAAGTGCAAGTTATGAATAAAAATAGTACGTTTATTTATTTACATACAATTAGGAGCAATACATAGAAATAATTAGAGACTAATGTTTATATTTGAACAATTATGGAAGTGCATCGTAACAATTGTTTTTAAATTTGGCTCGCGCGCGTTTTATTTTATCATACAGCCTGTTACTTGATCATACAATGTTCGTGACTGACCGCTTTGGTAGTTGGAACTTTTACTAACAATATCCACATTCCAAATTCAAATAACTTTTAGTCCCTAGGGATTAAAGAGCTATTTTAGTCCCTGTTTACGAAGAATACACTAGCTCTTTTTGAATAGATGTGATAAAAATATATATTTATACTAGCATAAGAATACACAAATGTACAATAAATTAGTAAAGCAACATGCTCCACGATTAAATTTATTGTAAATGTAAACAGGTTACAGCGTATTTAATTTCAGCATGATAAATTGTGTTAAAATGTACGCAAGAATAAACGCTGTAATATTCATAGATTCCTACACTAGCATGTACATTGTACAAAAGCATTTAAACAGAAAGTCCATTTGCATATTATGAAAATGACGCGGTGGTAACTGACGCCACCGAGCAGCTATTATGACAGCTCGAACTAATAAAATTATGTGACCTCATTTGTTACTTAGCCTGGCCTGCGAGGCTTTACGTGAGAAATTACAGAAAGCTCCTGAAGGCTTTTATTTCTGCCTCAGTCTTCAATAAATCTTTCTAAAAATCGGTCAAGTAAGATTTAAGAGCGGCGTCCAGAGTTCCACGTTATGTCTTAAAATATCTCTTGCTACGATCCTGCGTGAGTGTATTAGCATAGAGCCAGAGGCGTATTGCGGTCACCTCTATTTATACAGCCTGATTTTCAGCCTTATTAGTATTTGGTAACACCCGTTTAATGTAATATCGATTAAAATAATGAGTAAGAAATTAAGTTATTGTTGATTACATTAGGTACACATCGCTAATTGGGTAAAATTAAGATAAACTGGACGGGGATCGGAGCTCAGAGCACAAACATTGTTCAAAGGAAATTACATACAAAATAAAACTAAATTATTCATCGATAAAGGTGAGCTGAGGTGTATTATCGTTATCGTGGTAGACTCGGCATCAAAAAGATGTATTTATACAACGACAGAAATTTATTTAATTGTCTACAATTTTTATTCTATATTTTATATCATTGTATCCATGTGTAGCCACAAAATACATACACTAGGTACTAAATTGTAGCTATACAATGATATAGACATTATTATGGAACACAAATTGTAGACAATCAAATGAATTCTGGTCAATGTAAGAAACTTTTTGAAGTTGACTGTTCTGTAGCGGTTTAAAAAGTACGATTTTTATTCAAGCCTACAGCTCTCCTTATACGACAAATGAATATTCACGAGTAATTTTGTGACTGAATACCAGTATACATTGAATTTGGCGACACCGAATGAACAGGCGAATAAATTAAAACCACTCCATCACACCATCTTGCGTTGACACTTTCCTTTACACAGCTTCAAGGTGATAAATACCACTCCCAGATTTTGAAAAATGCGTTTAAATATTTAAAGATTTTGTGTCACGACATTTGAAAATGCTGGCGATTGAATTTGTTATCAAGAATTTGAAAGTTTTCAGAGTAAATTTCAGAGTCTCAAAAGCTAGTTTTTCACCGACACTGCTTTGAAACATTAAGTACCTACATAATCGAAAGCATTTTTTTTAAAAGGAAGGTTTTCATATTCCCTTTTACCAAATCGTTTAGGTTACCTAACAACTTGTTTTTTAAACTATATAACTACAGAATCTATTGAGCAGAACACTGCCTATACACTTGTATCGTTCGCTTATTCAGTGAGTATCTAAAGACCCCACTTGTAGCAGCTCTGTATTGTAAGTCAACTGTCGCGTCTATTTCAAGAGTAATCCAGCTTTTAGGGAGGGTCGTCGTTCCTCGCACCTGTTCTCCGGAGCTCACTCACAATAGTTGCTCCACCTGGCGCAAAGTCCTACAATATGGGCACGAATAATATGAATGAAAGAGTTTTTTGTGCCTTTATGAGCCCTAAATATATGTATATACCTACTATGGATTGCTATATAAGTTGCAGTGTTAAATGCTGAACTATCATGGGAGTCAGGAGTCAAAATTCAATAAAACCAATTATTGCAGGCACTTTTGAATTGACAAGGGATCGGTCCGTCAGAAAGATGAAGCTAGTTGCCCATTTCAAAGCGTAGGTTCCTATGGCGAAGAACGGGCGAGAAACTCCACGGACACTTTTTTAAATCAAAATATTGTTACAAAAGATTGGTTACATCATTCATGTTGTAAAGAAAAAGTTAACTTTATTTGTAACGATCTTTAAACAAATAAAGGCCGGACTAACGACACGATCCGCCCGATTCGCGGTCTACCGTACAATACTCGTAATTCGTAGTTACAAAACCGCGAGCTGCATTCGGCTTGGTGGAGTAAACAAGTAAAAAGTAGAATGCAATTTAAAATTTTCGCTCGAAGGTAAAAAATTTTGCTCTCTCGAATTTCTGCTAGGTGGTGTTCTCGTTCCGTAACGTACCCGGCTCGTTTGTATAATTGTGTTTGTGTATGTGGCTGCTGTCACCGGGCCGCCATCTATTTGACCGGCCCGACCGGCCCGAGTCTGACGCGGACAAATTGACATGTCCTGTCCCTTCCCATGCCTTGTTCCAAATTGTATAGACGTACACGTCACGTTAAACATGTTACACTTTTGTTATTTTTTATATTGTGCTGGCTTTTGATGTTTTGAAAGGTTAGGTCTGTGTGAGGTATCAAAGGAATAGATGATTGAATTTTATTTCTCATATCCGAACATATTTTTCTATCATAAACCGTCCACTTTTGATACAAACCAAGGGGAAAAACAGTTCCGCACAAAGCATTTTGATAGTCGTTTATTCATTTATTTCCTTTAATCAATCAGTATCGCTATATATATCGTTTGAAAATAAAACCCTAGGTAGAAATAAATAGAATTCCCAGACATCTCTACGATTTAATCAATGGATTGTTTGCTGGGGAGTGAGAACTATGTACTCACAGATGCGACTATTAGAGCAGACAGAAGGAATTTAATTAGATTACACAGTGATTACATTAACTTTAAGTTAATCAGAATTAATTGCAATATTATCTGACTGGAATTACAATGCAGAGGAATGAGGAAAATATCGTGAGGAAAGTTTGAGTATGAAACGATGGATGGACTGTGTGAAAAATTATTATTATAAATATTAAAAAAATATTATTATTATTATTAAAAATATATGTAGAAAGGGGGTGACTACCAAGATGGCGACTAATAGATAAGCACCTCATCATCTACCGAGCCTTTTCCCACCTATGTAGGGGTCGGCTTCCAATAAAACCAGATGCTGTTGGAAACCAGTATCTCATATGGCAAAATAAGACATGTTGCGCCGACCTAATAAATTGGTATAAGAGGAAGAAAATGATGATTATCTAATTGGAATTCGTGTCATTGTTTCAAAGTTCTGATTTCATACTAAAGTATCTACTCGTAGGAACTCGAACACGATGCGAATAATTGGCGTATGTTCTTGATAAGTTGGTTGTACAATTGTTTCTCTTTAGAGTTGTTTTAAATATTTTCCTGTTTCATTATATTATGCTTTATCGAAACGACAACAGTATAAAAGGCCATGGCTTTGTTGAAGATGTTATGATACCTACATCAGGATCCGTTTTTGATTATGTTTATCGGCAAATCGTGATTCGTAGAAAATCGCCCTTGTAACCATACGGTCCACAACGGAGATAAGACTGGACAGTTGGACCGCCGGACAGCCGGACGGGCGATCGCGCCTTTATTTTGCATAATAAATCAATCTCAGCATCCACGAAGTCGCCAGGCGATGGCCTTCCACATCCCAATTTCTAATATGTCGGTACTTTTGTATTTTTGATGTGGCACGATGTCGTTCAACCAAATTGAGATGTTAGGGTGCAGATATCCACCTCCCATTCTATCAACGGTGATATTATGGTGACCAAGAGCCTTAAGGCCCCTACAAACAGGTGCGACACCCGATATAATCGCGCGCGACACAAAGGCACCGCTCGTTGCGCGACTTGCGGTGCCTTTGTGTCGCGCGCGATTTTATCGCACCTATATTTATTTGAACTTTATCGTACTGTAGGTATACCAATAAACTGGTTTCAAAGGTATTACAAATATAAAAATACCAGCGGATCTAATAAAAATGTGAATTTGATCAAAGGCTCCAATAAAATGGTGTAATAAAGTACAATTTATTTTTAGTACCGCCAACGTCTGAGAAAATCACAAAATATTATAAAGATCAAACTAACTTTGTAGAAAGAATTTCGGGTGAGCGGGTTTGCTAAACCTAGGTACGCTTTGTGTTTTCATATTAGAAAAGAAAACTTATTTCAAAATAGATTTGAGCCCACACTACCATCTTAGGCTGCCTGTCCACCGGAGCGGAGCGAGGCTGCGGAGCTCAGAAACGGAAAATTACAATGGGCATTGTTCATATTTTTTTAAATATTGTAATTGAAAAACCATTTCGAGGAATAGCGTTACTGATCATTACGGACTAATTAATTTTGAAAAATATTCATATGTTATTGATATTTTTGATAAAATACGATTGACCTTCTTTGCCCTTCAAATTACGTACGACTGGCTGTACAGTTTTGTATCGTTGCCTCAGAAAATAAAAAGTAAGAGGCAAGTATTGTCTACAATCTGTCAAATGTCAAATTATTGTAAATATGTCAAAAATATAAACATTCTTGTTTATAAATCTCATTATTCCATTACATACATTATTTCAACACTCGACAATATTTAGAGTTATGGAATACAGGAAGTGCTTTGTTCCAACTTGCAGCAATAATAGTAATAATGTCGCCGCGTGCGTTATTATTCTATTTCTAAGTCGCCGCGTCGATTGTTCTAGTGACGATAGAGAGTAGTATATTCCTTGGAGGACACTTACACATAAAAAAACCATTTGTAAATAAATACGCTAAGCTAGGATTCGATTATTTAAGACGTCTATTCGGCCTATTGACACTTTGACAGATGTGACATTGTTGACGTTGTGTTGACAGATTTGTGGGGAATTCGTGACCGTGGTGGGCAGGTAATACACAGAAGTAAGTTGTAAATAAGTAACGATTAATTTATTACGATATCAAGTAACTAAAGCTAGCAGTTACACTTGACACGAAAAAGTAAAATTAAATAAGGTTACATGAATGGTAAAACTACTAGAAACACGAAGCTCGCCGTAAACTATTACGGCGAGCTTCGGCGAGTAAAGTATGATCGGGGGTCAGAAAGGACCTCGCACGATCGTAGTTCAGCACAGACTGAAGCTCAGAACCAAAACTCTCCCAAATCTGCCGTTCACTAAACAAAGGACGCGGCAAATCCACATCTGCCTTTTAAAAGTATAATAAAACACGAGAAATACAAATGGGTACAATACAAGACAACTAAAAATAACAGAACAATGAACCTTAACTATAAATAGCAAATGGGTACAATACAAGATAACTAAACATAATAGGACAATGAAGAACCTTAACTAAAAGTAAAGAATCATGAAAGACAATAGTACCTATAACTTAAATCGCTTGCAGATGTTCAACGTGGGAAAAACACAAAATGAAACTTTCTAAAAATTATTACAATAAGTTCCTCTATAAAAATATTACATTCTTAAAACTATGCAAGGGATGGGTACGTAAGACACAGTCCCCACAGTACCCCCCTACCAGTGATAAAGATCACGAAACACCTGCCTGATAGTAATCAGGAAATTTAACTCGCCTACCAGAACGGCGAGGAATATGCTTGCCAGGCCAACTTAGGTTCCAGTGAGTCGGAACCGGTTGCCGCATAGTTCACGGTGAGTCGGAACTATCTGCGAAGATGTCCCCAGTGAGTCGGGGTGGCGCGGGCGCTGCGTTATGCTCCAGTGCGTCGGATGTGGTACAGCGACCAGAACGGCGAGGAATATGCTTGCCAGGCCAACTTAGGTTCCAGTGAGTCGGAACCGGTTGCCGCATAGTTCACGGTGAGTCGGAACTATCTGTGAAGATGTCCCCAGTGAGTCGGGGTGGCGCGGGCGCTGCGTTATGGTTCCAGTGAGTCGGAACCGGTTGCCGCATAGTTCACGGTGAGTCGGAACTGTCTGCAGAGATGTCCCCAGTGAGTCGGGGTGGCGCGGGCGCTGCGTTATGCTCCAGTGCGTCGGATGGGGTACAGCGCCGGGTTGAGGCTGGATGCTGCGTCGACCAGGAGAGGAATTGAGCTCTGCTTGTTGACCGGCCGAAAGTGCAGTGTGCTGTGCCGATGTTGCTGATGAGGCTGAGGGTGATGACCAGGTATGCGCGGTCGCTGCATGCTAGTGGTCAGGATACCCGTTGAAGCCGTGGGAGCTGGCTGGCTGGGAATGCGCGTTATCCGCGGCTAGTGACTCCCGCTGGCGTTTCCCGGCTGCGACTGGTTTCGTCTGTATGCGCGCATTGCGGCTCTGCTGCGACGGTGATGCTTCACGTCGTCGGTAGCTGGATCGCTCGCCATTTTAACACGTACCTTGATTTAACACTCGCGAAACTCTTTACGCACTGTCACGAACTCACGCTATTGATAGTTTTGATCACGTCGGGGGTAGTTTTGATCACTTCGGGGTCACCACTGTGGGGATTCGTGACCGCGTGCGGGCAGGTAATATATAGAAGTAAATTGTAAATAAGTAACGATTAATTTATTACGATATCAAGTAACTAAAGCTAGCAGTTACACTTGACACGAAAAAGTAAAATTAAATAAGGTTACATGAATGGTAAAACTACTAGAAACACGAAGCTCGCCGTAAACTATTACGGCGAGCTTCGGCGAGTAAAGTATGATCGGGGGTCAGAAAGGACCTCGCACGATCGTAGTTCAGCACAGACTGAAGCTCAGAACCAAAACTCTCCCAAATCTGCCGTTCACTAAACAAAGGACGCGGCAAATCCACATCTGCCTTTTAAAAGTATAATAAAACACGAGAAATACAAATGGGTACAATACAAGACAACTAAAAATAACAGAACAATGAACCTTAACTATAAATAGCAAATGGGTACAATACAAGATAACTAAACATAATAGGACAATGAAGAACCTTAACTAAAAGTAAAGAATCATGAAAGACAATAGTACCTATAACTTAAATCGCTTGCAGATGTTCAACGTGGGAAAAACACAAAATGAAACTTTCTAAAAATTATTACAATAAGTTCCTCTATAAAAGTATTACATTCTTAAAACTATGCAAGGGATGGGTACGTAAGACACAGTCCCCACAGATTAAAACTTTTAATAATGTACTAGTAAGGCAACGGCACTTAATCTTTATGCTACTGGATGACGTCACCTACCTTAAAAACTTAAAATAATTAAATAATTTTTATTAAAATAACTATTAAACCAATCATCAAAATATTCAAATTAGTTTCTCAAAATGCTCTAAATTTACAAAAAATAAAATAAAATATAATGGTTAGAAATTTTGGACAATCCCCATTGCACAAAATGCTTACAATGGGTAAAGTCAACCGCATATCAGTGGGAACATTTGCACTACGAAGACTGCAAAAAAAAAATGTAATTAAAAACGTGGGTAAATTAGAGATATGTTTGACAGATTGACACACGGGGTTTGACCCTCAGACCTTCAAGGTTGCAAGAGGGTTGCAAGTGACTCACGCCATTGCGTACCTAATCAATAGGCCTTCATCAGCCCCCCTGTTACACAACTACCACTGTTTGTCTCTGCATCACCCAAAGGTTGACTGGTAGAAAATGCCTATGGCATTAAGTCCGCCTCTGTACATTTATGTGCTTGAAGTATTAAATAAATAAATAAACTACATACAAACAAATTACTATACATACAAATAAATTAATTTGAAGTGTCTTTTTGTAATGTCAAATTATAAAAGCTTTTTAACTTTTTAATAAATTCATATAAAAGTACATATACCTACGGTGCTTAAGTATAACAAAAATATTTTTTTTAATTTTGTCTGTTTGGTCCGGCTAATCTCCGAAACGGCTGGACCGATTTTGATGGGACTTTCACTGGCAGATACATGATATGATTAGTAACATGAGACTTTTATTTAAAAAAATAATTAGTAAAGAGCCTAATTATGGTTTTTCCGATATTTACGCGAACGAAGTCGCGGGCACAGCTAGTATCTAAGTTAAAATGTTTTAGGGACAAGGATCGATAAGTAGCTAAAGGTAAATAAAAACGAATAATGAAATATATTTTTCTCCAAAACATACATTAATAAACTACATATAGGTAATCAAATACATATTTGGGGCAAACAACGAAACAAACGCCTTGACAACAGGATGACGTCATAATACGGGTTATTTTTATACACTTCATCAGACTAATGATAAGAGTTATAAATTATATTATTAACACTTGTAAGACCAACTTTATGGAATAGTTTTGTCTTTTATTATAATTGACAGGTTTTAAACATTAGAGGTCGCTGTTTTGGTGTGCTTACGTCACTATGAAATAAAGGTTTCAAATAAAAAACTTTTTTACTAACAAAAAACAACCGACTTCCAAAAAGAACATTACAAAGTGAAAATTGACTTTATTTTGGAAGCCAGTATCTTAGGTTTTATATTTTATTTTAGAGCCAAAAGGATCACCTCCTTTTTTTGAAGTCGGTTAAAAACAGTGACATCTAGTGAAAAAAAACAACACCACGAATTCTGAAGAAATTATTATTAAATCCGATTTAACGAATCCGAAATTAACGAATGATCTCATACCTAGTTCTACATGTTATAAAAACAATTTGCATATAGTAACGTTTATTTTTCATAACTGCACTTCCCAGGAGTATTTACGTTCTCCCTACCACCTCTTTCATGTGATGCTCACTTACAGTTTCATAAACCCATATTTCCCCCTCGCTATTGTTTCACACTCTTCATAAAAAGGTATTGTGTACTTAATGAACCTCAAAACAATTTGCAATTCAATGAGACATGCAGTTGCCTCCTTATTCTCCCTAGAAACATTTTTGTTCTTGTTGTAATGTATAAATAAACAAGCACTCAAATATATTTACATATTTGTCGCGTTCTGTCTTTTCCGTAGATTGTAAAAAAACGAATAAAAACAAAAAACATTGGGCTCGTCCGGGATTTGAACCCGGGACCTCTCGCACCCTAAGCGAAAATCATACCCCTAGACCAACGAGCCGCTTGTAACAACTGTCGAAATTTCTTATCTTATTAGAATGTATGGTGCATGAACGTAAAGCGAAAGGTGTTTGACCACTCTTGACCTGCGATCTAGGGTCACGATTAAAATTAAGCCGATCCGTCTACCAAAATATGTTTGTTGAAGAAGAAACGTAAAACGATATAAATACACCCATAAGCAATAATAACATACTAATTATTACGTATCTTTGTCAATTACAATAGTTACAACATAAATTATTAGAAATTTAACCAAGCAATGTACAAACAACGAATACCGTCAGCGTCGTTTTAAGTTACCAGTAGACAGCAAATGTCTGCCTACTTTCGCAAAACATTGGCGTGTTGGTATTTTACATGCAAAATATATATAAAAATATCCAATGGATATTAATAGAACAAATAAATTAAAACAATGTAACAAAAACGGTAAATCAAAAGTATAAAAAAATTGGGCTCGTCCGGGATTTGAACCCGGGACCTCTCGCACCCAAAGCGAGAATCATACCCCTAGACCAACGAGCCACCTGCATGTAAGGCATCAAATATCAATTTGTAATCGAAGTGTTACACCGATACAAGATAAATTATCGTTGGCTTATGTGACGTCATCGCCCAGAACTAATAAAAATCACATCAAACTGTTAACAGTTGTCGAAATGAAGCGACTCAAAGTAGAACAAAACATTATTATTAGGTACATATTAGGTAAGTACCTACCTACTCTTCGTATGTATTTGTGTTGGTTACATAATACATTATTACATCAACCGATACGAATATTGTAAAGAGGTAAAGTTTGTAAGTTTCGATGTAGAAGTCAGTAGAAGGTATCTCTGGAAGTACTAATCCGCGGGTAATTGAGTTACGCACTATCAGTAGGAATGGCTTTCATTTTGACAGTTCAACAACATCCATTGCGTTATTCACTTTGTTGAGCGGACAAATTTTTCGAACATATCAAGCAATGGATTAGCAATATCCTTCAAAATGATTCAGATTGTGGTTAATAGTGTGTTACACAATTAAATTGCCGATTTCTATTGAAATTGTTTTACTCGTAGAAAGCTACACTGTTGCCGAGTGCCATCGTTTTAGTTTTAGGAACGGTTCCATTTATGGCGAGCTAGAGAACGTTAGATATACCTACTTATTTGAATTAAGAATTTGATATAATTTACAAGTTAGTGAACAACAACTTGACATATGTAGGTACTTAGCAAAGTTCAAATTCCATCACAAGCAAAAACTTATTACTACATTTTTGTTACAAATTGGCACTCAAAAATCAACTTAGATGTTTCTAAAGTAGATAACTGATTAAATGGCGATGGAATGTAAATTATCTGAGATTATGAACACTACTATAGTTGGCTATAGCTATATCCACGTTCAAGATCTAAGCCTTAATAAATTTAAATTATTAATTAAACGTAAGTTGTGCAAGAAAGCCTTTTATACTGTTAAAGATTATATTGAGGATAAAAAGGCTTGGGATTGAGCTGCTTCCAATTTCTGCATTTTGAGTGTTTTTGTTTTTTTATTTTTTATTTTATACACATTGACATTAATCATTTTTTTTAACAATGACGTTTGCTTACTTTGTAAAGTATTACAATATTTTAATTATTGTGAATGTGAAGACGACCACATCGTCTTCGTCGTATAATATACACATTGACATTCATGTTTTTTTTTTACTTGTAAAGTATTACATTATTTTAATTAATGTGAATGTGAAGACGATGTGGGTCATTTATTTTATTAATTTTATATTTTTTTATTATTCTCTCCATGGTCTGGCAGTTTGAGTAATTTATGTGGCCTACCCAAATGTCCTTTCTTTGGTATTGTTCGTCGAATCGTTGAGCTCCTTAAGTCTTGAGTTGAGCTGCACGATTTCTGACAAATGCGTGCACTGACTGGACAGGTCCTCTCAATCTGTGTGGTTCTTTCCTCAAAAGACCATCTCAGACATCGACCTACATGGTCTTCATATAACCTGACCAAGATTATGTCTGGACTTTAAAAGAGACTATGACCTCCGAGTTTATTTCGGCCTTTCTTCTCCGAGTAGTCAGATAGGAAACGCCAACCTCATCTAGTTTAAAAAATATATGATTGACGTGTAAAAGTGTTTGTGCAAACCTACTTACAAAAATAAAATCATTTATCATTTATAATGCAGCCGAAGTTGCGGGCAGAAGCTAGTGTTTGTCAAAACGTTCTATTATGGCAAATTATTTATCGTCACTCTACTGTTGGTTAACAATATTGTTTTGTCAATACGTCAGCAATCATTTATATAACACTCCAACTTATTGATGTCAGGTTATTGACTTTTCGATTTGGAATCATGACTAACATGTTGACGAAATACTAATAAACTCAGCGTTACCGCTGGTAACGCTGAGTCACCACATGGCAACATACCTATAAGTACTAAATACATAGGTACCTATGCTAGTATCTACATACACACGTATGTAGATACTAGAGATACATAGGTATGGTAGGTACCTTTAACGCTGTTTATTTATAAAGATTTAATTAAATCTGACATGATAAAAACATTATAAGTACCTACCTACCTTTCTATTTACAATTTAATCAATACATCATTATTCTGAGAGACAATATTGATTTATCAAAAAAGAAATACATGCTATGTATGTATCCATACTCCTTAATATCCATCCACACTCCATACTAATATTACAAATTCGAAAGTGTGTCTGTCTGTCTATTACCTCTTCACGCTTAAACCGCTGAACCAATTTAGATGAAATTTGGTATAGAGATAGTTTGAGTCCCGACAAAGAATATAGGACAGTTTTCATCCCGATATTCCCACGGAATCGACACTTATGCGGATGAAACTGATTGTACATTCGAAAGTGACGTGACCTTATCACGCCTAAACCACTGAACGGATTTCGATAAAAAGTTTCCAAGGAGGTAAATGGCATCCTGGGGAAGGACATAAGATACTTTTTGTTTTAAAAATAACCCTAAAGGGTTTGATATAGGGCTGAAGGTTTATATGGGAAACTTAGCTTTTCTTATGTTAGGGGCATTAAAGGTATGCTTTTGGTAAGAAAAAATAAATATACTTTTTGTTTTAAAAATAACCCTAAAGGGTTTGATATAGGGCATGAAGGTTTATATGGGAAACTTAGCATTTCTTATGTTAGGGTAAAGGTATGCTTTTGGTAAGAAAAAATAAATTACGTGTTTCAGCGTTTTTTGTAAAATTATCCCCCAACGCGACGGGCTAAAATATAGATTTCGAAATGCACACGCTTATTGAAAATTTTTATGTACCTTCTTTAGATTTAAGGAATTGGAATTTAGTCAGAGTCCGTATCTTCAGGTAATATTTGTTACCCGCGACTTCGTCCGCGTGGAATTTAACAAAAAAGTTATTGTTCAGTTCGCAGAGTTTACGATAACTTATTAATTCTGTATTCCGCGTAAATAAATACATAAGCTAATTGTAATGAAATTCTTCTATTTTATGAATCGATATTTTGTTTTTGTACATATTTCTTCTCCATTTAGTTCTTTTTGTCGTTTTTGCATTTTTAGTTTAATTATTATTTATTTAGGTATAGTTTTTCGCTTTATTGAAGAATTTCTATAAATACAATACTTGGTGTACGATTTTCTTGGGCTAAAACAACAACACTATATGTATTTTATTTATTCAATCAATTTCTATGGAGATTAAGAAATCTTCACGTATAGGATCCACTTATAAACGTAACTATACTCCGTTTCTTTATTATGATTTGTTTAATATTAAAATTAATTATTTTTATTTATAAGTTAGACATTTAGAATCATAAAACCTAGTCATTCTAAAAAAATATTATTTGCAACTGCAACAAATTATCGGTCTGTTACCGGCGGACTTAGATGATGGTATACGGATAGGCCACGACCTAGGTTAGGGCACAGGATACAGTGCGTGCCACGTAAGAAGAGACTTGACACACCACGTGGTCTGACATGCGCAGAACACGATTTTAGGTATCTTTAGCGGTATGAGGTCTGAGTGCGGGACGGGACCGGACGTCATAGGGGCGGCGGAAAGAGCGGGGGACGCGGGGTCAAGTCTCTTCTTACGTGGCACGCACTGTACTTATAACCCGGTAGCACGTCCCCGTGGGATAATACGGATATTATCCCTAAGTATCCACCAAGTATACCTAATACGGATACTTGATGTCGGAACATCAAGTAACAGTAATACAGTAAGCAGGTTCGGTTGACACGACATGAGTGGCTTAAAATATTACCTATAGCTACGAGTAGGTTATACATAATATATCATTTGTCAGTGAGCCCCAAACTAGTTAGTCTGTATCTTTGGGCTCGGGGTCCGAATTCTGGGTGGAGACTAAAGAGGTGATTTCAGGTATGGTATGGTACGTGTGTATGTGTAAAATGTGTGTGACGTCTGTGTGTCGTGTGTGTGGTATCAAGTGGTATGTGTGTGTTCATCAATATATATGATTTTTTTGGGTTCCGTACCCAAAGGGTAAAAACGGAACCCTAGGTTATTACCTAGAGTTCCGTTTTTACCCGTTTTTACCTATTGGTAAAACGGGCCGGTGTCCGCAACTCCACGACAACGCGCGTATTTTGCGTACGGAAAAAAAACGGGACCCTATTACTAAGACTCCACTGTCCGTCTGTCCAAAGGCTGTATCTCATGAACCGTGACAGCTAGACAGTTGAAATTTTCACAGATATTTCTGTTGCCGCTATAACAACAAATACTAAAAACAGAATAAAATAAATATTTAAGGGGGGCTCTCATACAACAAACGTGTTTTTTCGGCGTTTTTGCTTTGTGGTACGGAACCCTTCGACTCGCACTTGGCCAGTTTTTAAAACAATCAAATGTTCTTTCTGTGACGTGTAGGTACCTATATGAAAAGGCATCTGCTCTACTTAGATTAGAGGCTAATAAATACCCAACATCCTTTCCACCAAAGATACATGTTGGAAAAGCTTATCTGATATAACCTGCAGCAGTTTCATCTCCAGCATTACCTAATATTATATTCATACTCGTAAAAAACAAACAACTTTTTATGACTTCCCAAGATTTACTACCTTTCCGTTTACACCGATGATAACTTAGTACATGAATCTATGTACTTAGGAACTTATGTACTCCGAAGTCTTATCTTCTGAAAGTATTTTTTCCCTAAAAGAAGTTAAGGGGGAAGCGCCAAGGTAGCTTCCGAAATTAAATTTTTCTTACGTTTTTTGCAATTTGTAGGTCAGTAATATTTCATAGTCATTCAATAGAGTTATATAAACTTAGAGGGTTGTATTGATGATATTAATTATTCTTATTAATTCTGTAAATACATACTTGCGCGAATCATATTTTCTTAGGTTTTTCCAATTTGCAAGTCAGTGATATTTCATAAAATAGTCATTCTATAGGGATATATGAACATAGGAGGTTGTATTGATGATTATAATAATTAAATACAAGTAAATACATACTTGTTACGGACGCGAATCATATTTTGTTCAAGATACAACCTGACACTGACCTGCAAATTGCAAAAAAAACGTAAGAAAATTTGATTTTCGCAAGAAACTCTCGCGCTTCCCCCTTAAGCACGTAACGGGCTAGAGCTTTCTCCGTGATGGCCCACTTTCACTCAAAATGTATTCAAGGAGAGTTTAGCCAGGCTTAACCTTGAATAACGGTAATTAGAGCTAAAAGGTCTGGTATACAAGAGAATCATTAGTTGGATTTAACGGATTTAATTTCAAGGTCGCGTCTGAGGTGTGCGTCTGCGTCTAAACTGTTTGTGAATGTTATTTAATAACAAGATAAATGGTTGAATACTAAGCGGCTGTCTTGCGTAACCACTAATCATACAGGAGTTTATTTATAACCGTTGCTTTAAGTTAAGTAATGATTAGAGAATGTTTAATAGCCCGTCCTTGGTTAACCATACATTTATGACGTTTTAACGTCTCTTAACTATAAACAATGTTTATAAATAAATCCCCACAGTCAGAAGGTCCTAAATTAGTAAATCCACTTTAGATGTGTAACTACCTACAGTAAAGTCAAAACAGAAGACAAGTCCACTTTCCTCATAATTAAGGGCAATACAAAGAATTACCTACATTAAAATATTAGAATTAGAAGGCAGAAACATATTCTGCAAAATATAGGTATCCCAATTAAAAAAGCAACAACAATAAACCTACGTGAAGCACCCAGATAAGGTGACCTGTCAGCAAAGTTATAATATAGCATGGACTATTTTAAACCAACATATATATACATTTTTTATCTAGCGCTTGAGTGGAATACGAAATTTTGGCGCAACTCCTTTCTATACGTCAGACGACAGGCCCATAAAACTAGAGACGGTGTCCTATCATTTTATCACTCCATATTTATGTGATGTAGGTATATGGCAACATGCGCAAAGAATCTGCGATTAGGGTTCGGAGTATAAACATTTGTATACTTGTCAATCTGTCTACACATTTGTCATGCGAATATGTTAAATTGTGTGAAACAAATCTGTGTTTTTGTCACAAAGTACAAAGGCAATGTACAGTGGCCTCCAAAAGTGACTTGATATTTATTCACTTCAGCTGTGTTGACATACTTATTATGATTTAAAATAAAAAAAATAATTAGGTACTCCGAAGGCAACTTGATAATTTTTATATTATGTCAAAAGTAGTTGAATTAGTCAATAAATAGGTACGTTATAGCAGTTCAAAAATTTGGATGACAAGAATTTTATGTCGTAATGCAGTCTCACGTGTCATGTGTGTGTGTGTGTGTCACAGCTGAATTGGAAAAATGTATATTGTTTTCATCACAAACGACACACGTGGAGGGAGGAAACAAAACTGTTATTGATGAAGAGTGATGAATGCGGTAAAATGTAGGCGAAAACTTCTAACAAAACCTTGGACCCGGCCCCGTGTACTTAATAGAAGATAACTTTTCGGTACAAATTTCTATCGTATTCGTAGTCTCGCGTGTTTTGAGAATAGCATCGTTTGTCGAACGTTTCGGGCATGCTTACTCGGAAAGTCTGAGATAGTGCATGCAGGGGTCCGGTGCGGGCCCGGTGCATAACATACACGGTCGGACTCGGAAGAGCCCCGCACTGAAATATATCGATGTTCAATTTATTCATGCTATCTGCCACCAAGCAAATTCTGCCGGAGATCGAACTTGATTGCCAAGCGCCTACGAACGTATTTTGAATATAGATACGTGTATTTATAAAGTGTATTGGAAATATATTACATTATTTTATTGGAAATACCTGCTATAAGGAAGGCGCTGGCTTTTCCTTTTATTTTTTTCGTCGCGTCGTACGAAAATCATCAGCGGGTAGGTAGTTGCGTAACACTACGCGCCGCACTATGTATACCATTTTGTTGAAACTCAGGTGTCTTCTCGACATCCGTGTGTCACTAACGGGATGCAGCAGAATAGGTACCAGCGTCAGGTATTGTACCTGGTATATGCTGAGCTGGACTCCCATTTGGTGCAACCATGAGACACACACCGCCCAGTTGTATCGACCGTTATAGATGTTTATGAGCTAGGTGTCTATGGTTTAATTTATTTTTTTAATCTTTGTTATTTTTTATTGTTGTTTCACCTTTTTTGATGTTTTTAATACCTGTATTGTGTCTTTTGTTGCACTTAATAAACGTTTTATCTATTAAAAGAAAGCTATTGCTACTGGTAGTGTGTTAGATAGATATCTAACACACTACCAGTAGCAGTAGCTTTCTTTTTGACAGCTGTTCTACAAAATTCATTGCGTTATTTACGTAGTGGAGCAGAAAAAAATTCGAACGTACGAAGCAATGTATTAGCAATATCCTTTAAAATGATTCAAATTGTGAGTGTGTTATGCAATTAGGGTGCAGCAGTGCTATTCTGTAAAAATCTCACCGTGAAAACTTAAGTGATGTGAGCGTAGAGTGAGCTGTCAATAGTGTCAATTCCTAGCAAAACCAAACTCACTTCACCTAAGTTTTCACGATGAGATTTTTACAAAATCGATCGGCTGATCTGAAAATAACGAAAAACAGTTGATAAGAAAACAGATTATAATCTTATCATTACTGATAAGATACATTTTACTATCGACATCTTGTAGAATAATCTTATCTACCTAATTGAAAACGTATTAAGTGAGTCTTCTTGTGGTTTTAAAACATCATCAAAATTTTACTCTGAAAACCTGCTTTAAGTATTTCAAATACCAAGCTTCGCCTTCTACCTAACCTTTATAGAAGATAATTATAAAATTCCTCAAACTTATTCAACGTTATACTATAATTGCCCATTAAAACATAGTTGGTAAATAGCACAACAACATCTTAACCAAAAGGGGGTTATCTCGTTTCTGAACAACTATTCCAAGCAACTATTCTTCAACAATTATGTAGAGAAGGCAGCCATGGTATTTCGCGAAGTATGTGAAATATATTTAGTGATACAGGATCCTCCAAACTTTGGGAGCCACTTATAGTTGAGAACTTGCATCTTAGAAGCACTGAACATCTCTAGAAGGGTACCTACAAATATAATATGGCGAACTATTTACGAAGAAGTTCTTATTAACAAAACTGTTCAGTGTTTCTGCTTTACTTTATTATTTAATAAATGGTTAGTTAAAAACGGAATGTGAAGCTTTACACACTTTTAACTTTACTTTTGTACTGATTTCTTAAAACATTCAGTTGAACTTGTAATGAAAATGTTATATTAAACGTGAAGATATCCCCTCTCTAATTGATCAATACTGGGTGGCACCCCATCAACGCGCAAACTGTAGATAACCATGAATTCAGCATATGATTCTAGATCGACTCGCAAATAATTTTTTCTTTAAAAATAAAATCGACTGTTTCATAGAAAAATGCAATACGCTGTGAAAAAGTATGGCAAAACTAATTTTGGCGAAATTGAGATCTTGACAACTGCTAACCCTTTAAGGCCTTGTAGAAAATGGTACCATTTTCTCTTTCGTTATGTACCTAGTACTTGTCGACAGTCCTACACTGTCCTCCCACTGTAATTCGAAAACATTATCAAAGCCATAATCATTTTTAAAAGAGTAGGTAACCGTGGTGTTTTTTGCCAGCCTCCATAGGAAACGACCAATTGGAACCGTGCACCTAGCTTCTGACGTTTCGTAAGTGCCCATGTTATGTAAGTGCCCGGTTTATGTGTTTTTTTTTTCCGGAGATAAGTAATTCTTCTAACCACAATGAGATAGTCGATTCCAGAATATTTCTTCCTTAAAACATTCCGAAATAAACATATTCACTTTTTCGTATCGGTAAGTGGAACAGAATTTAAAATTCAAACAGGATGAATCGAAAAGTCGATGTTAGAGTGAACATTTCACGAGCGGATGGGTTGTTTTGGTACATTCCCCATATTGAAAGTCCCATTTTAAACTAGTGACTAACCCGGGAACAAAATAGAACTACATTTTACAGCGTGAATAACGTTTGCATCAATTTTTTTTTGAGCTGTCCGATCTCTTCTAATAAACTCATAGATACCTGCCCGTGCCAACCTATACAGGGTCAAATCAAATTAGCTAGCGAAACTGCAAACGTGATTGGTATCGATATTTATGGTTTGTTTGTGTGTAAACTTCACAGACGTGATGGATTACTTATCGATATCTACACACAATAAAATAAAAGAAAACAGATTTACTCATTATTTTCAAGTAACAATACTCAGCGACCCTTGACGCCAAAAAAAACATCAAATATTTTTATTTTTTTATTTTATTGTGTTTAGATCAATAACATCAATAACAATAACCATCACGTCTGCAGAGTTTCGCTAGATAATTTAATTTGACCCTGTATAGATAGAGGAGAGAGTAGAGGATTTTTCTTTTTTCCTCTCTGAACTTTACATCATCATCTGCCTAGCCTTTCCCAATTACGTAGAGGTCGGCTTCCAGTCTAACCGGATGCAGCTGAATACCAGAATTTTACATGAAGCAACTTCCTATCTGACCTCCACAACCCAGTGACTGGGTAATACGATACACCTTGGTACGACTGACAGACTTTCGGGCTTATACCCGTAACGACTCTCAAAGATTACGAATGACAGCTGGGACCAACGGCTTAACGTGCTTTATGAGGCACGGAGGGGTCTTGGTATGTATAATGGTCACCCATCTAAGGACCAATCGCGGCAAGCGTAGCTTAACGATCGACCCGTGCGGCTGTTTACTTATTTATTACTTAGCCACGAGCCCCTCCTGTGAATTTAACTAAAACACTTATTAGTAAGACTTTGATGATCAACTAAAATGACATGCGTATTACTTACCTGTTCTATAATATAATTATCTTTATTAGAACGTTGGTCTCCACTGAGATCAAAGATTCCGAATGTACCCTTTGAAGTTCAAACGCTGCCTACTATTAAAACAACAACATGGAATTATTGCTGAACTTTGCAATTAATTATTAATTCCTCGCCTTAATAATGAAGTTTTCGTCTTGTGTTCGAAAACACCAAATGTTCCAAGTTTGATGAATAATATAAGGAACATCGAAAATTCGTGCTACTCCCAACTTCCCTGGGGCTAAGCTGGGTGTCGGAATAGATTCTTGTTATAATTTAACCAGAAGTTATTCTTAACCCTGTTGTGCACGTTCACATCGAATCTGCAGTGCGATTCTGTAACTATCTCACCGTGAAAACTTAGGTGAAGTGAGCGTGGAGTGAGCTGTCAATAGTGTCAATTCCCAGCAAAAGCAAACTCACTTCACCTAAGTTTTCACGGTGAGATTTTTACAGAATCGACCGGCTGTACTTATGGATAATGGAAAGTTTTGAGCCCAAAAATAAATTTGCCAACCAGAATCATTTTGGCGCTCTCCAGATTTAATATGTAAATTAAAGGAGCCACTATGAAATTAGTATAATAAGACGATAATTAAGTAAACATCAAAACTTCAGCCATATTTCAACATGAAAACCGCAAATAGCACTTAGTCAAGCGTTTAAACCGGGATGGTCATTATTCAAGTCATTTGTCGCGAGTCACCGACGACTAATGGACCCCAGCTTGTCACAACGCACTTTATTTCCCATACCACTCGCATTTCACTCCTCATAATGACTTCAAGCTCCATAACAAAATACTCTTACTCTTAAACTTTTTACCGAGTAGGAATGATTTTTATAGGCGTCATTTTATAGCGATAATAAGAGTAACTCCCACACCATTACCGACGCATGCGGTTAAACCCCAATAAACAGTAATGATCCAACTATTACTTCAAACAAATTATTTTGACAGTATTTCGAATCGGTTGGATCAATTTGATCTCGGTTATCTGGGCTGTTGGCGCCGTATTATTGTGCAAATGATATTTTATGGCATAATTAGCGATACGTGTACCTGAGGCCTTATTCAAACAAATTACTGCAACGTTTACTTTCACACCTTAAAATAATAATATTTTATTACACTCAAGCAAAGAATTAAGTAGCTATTGAAGGTGCTTAAGCTGGCTTAGGGAGTGAATTATTCAAGTGAATTTTCTAAACCCAAAGCTCGCATGACGTAATCCGTGGAAAGCCATTATATCTGTCGGGAAATCTCATTTCCGGTTGGAGAAAAACGGACTCGCTGTCGGGCGGTTCGGAAGTGGGTCGCGACTCGAGCCGAGGACACTTTGGATGCGGCACCGAAAGAAGCGGGGAGTGCATGTAGATGGTATGCACTTGCAGCGGGACCGTGGCTGGGAATGTATTTATAAACCGATTTTATGTAAGCGTTCTAGGTGTCGATATTTTGTCAGAAAAATAGTAGGTATCTTCGTTTGTGATTTACATAATGACACCTATCTATGGACATACCTTAATGTTATCCATTATTTAGACATAGAAGATACTACTTTAAAACTAGTCTAGTTTAATTAAATTATTTTTTTGTACTACTTTTTTATGCATACAGTTTTGCCTGTAAGTGCAGCATAATTATACATGAATATTTTGCTTGTAACCTTTGACATAATTTGGCGTAATAATCCAACATGATTTTTTGGTACAAAATCATCTTGGATTATCTCTGCGAAAGGACTAACTACTTATACGGGGTCCCATTAAAATAAATGGACACATTTTAACACAGCGCTCAGTTCGTCTAACCAAAGATATCCAAGCAAAAAAAAAAACACTGATTAAAGTGATTTTATTTTGACCTGAAATTTTGTATATTTTTTGTGTATTTTCGTTAACTGATTATTTTTTTTGTAAGTATCTATGCGTTTTTCTTATATATTTTTTTTCCATCGTCCTTATTTTGGTGGTGTGAATGATTCTAAAAGTTTGTCCATCTATTATTAGGTCCCAACTTATATAATAAATTCCCATATTTTATAAAAGAATATTCAGCAAAGAGTCATTGATTCACAAATAAATACAATGACAAAGATAACAGGTACCTACATATTCTTATTAATATTCATATCTTTATTTGCATTTAAAATAAAACTGCTTGTTTTGTGCAATCCCACATGTATTCTATAGAACGAACCATGGGATGACAGAACATAGTTACACACAGTTGTTATAGACGGTAGCACAAGTTCTTAATTTAGAAATATTTATAACAGCATTACATAATGTTTAAAGATCCTACAGCTAAGGTACAATTACGGACCCTGCAGGGCACAGCGAAAATGTGTTTTTTTTTTTAAATAAGTTAAATCACGAAACAATTACGAGACATCCCACACGATAATATTATAGACTGTAATTGCATTGTTACAGGAATTGACTTCGCGACCTTCAGAGCCGTATTGTACCGGTGTCGCTATATGTGAAATTTTAAACGTTCTGCCAAATCCAATTCTGTTAGTTATAATTTTCTTTGAGTCAGAAAAACGAATACTGAAAATGTTTATACCCACTGAGATAAAATACATATATCAATTATATTTTTTAAATTATAATTATTATATATTTTACCAATTTCAATAATGAAATATTTATTTATTTATTTATTTATTTACTAACAGCGCCCCGCAGTTTCACCCGCGTAGTTTCGATCCCGTGGGAAAATCGGGATAAAAGTATCCTGTGTTAATCCAGGAAATGGTCTACCTATGTGCCAATTTTCATCCAAATCTGTTCAACGGTTTACGCGTGATTGAGTAACAAACATCCAAACATCTTCACAAACTTTCACATTTATAATATTAGTAGGAGATTAGTGGGATTTTATCACGCCTGTATTTAAAGAAAGAAAGAAAGAAAAAATATTTATTGCGACTCGTACAGGAAGATCACAAGTTATATAAAAAAGTAACAAGAGGAAAATGAAACAGAAAGTCCTATACGAGGCCAAAAGGCTCCTATCTCAGCATTATTTCTCGGAGGGTTAGACAGAGATGACTAATATGTAGTGACTTTTATATTCTATGAGCTACATTGGACCATACTTAGGTAATTAAGGCTAACATTATCGTTGATCTTAGAATAGATTTACGTTACGATTTATTTTATTTTAATTAACAACAAGGTAATTAGCTAATGGCCTTAGTCACCCTTGTAGAGCAGTGGTATCCCAGTGGTAACAGCCGTGTCTTACGAGTGTAGGTCGTAGTTTCGAAACCCAAGCAGGCACTTTACTTTGTGTAAGTTATTTCATCAGCACTGCTGTCAATACGGTAAAGACATCTTGAGGAAACCGTTATGTCCAAGGACCAAAAATTCGAAGACATGTGATATCCGCCAATCCGCACGAGGCCCGCGTGATGGATTCTGTATCGCCCACTTTCGCTCACAGAGAGGAGACCTGTGTCCCACCAATGGGGATATTATAAGCTTATTATGGTTTAGTCACCTCCATGGTTTACCACCATAAAAAAGGTGCTAACGGTCAGCATGTTAACGTTTTTAATGAAGAATCAACAGTAATATTTGTTGTCAATACGATAGAGATCTCGTAGTTTAAAAAACCGATCTCTTTAACTACGTATTGTGATTGAGTTTTTTGTGCTATTATGAAAACTAAAACAAGGTTCATTGTAAAAACTACCATAACCTATCGTAAAAACTTATCCCCAATACGTAGTTATAATTTTTCGTTCACAGAACGATAAAGAGAGCGCCGGTAAACCTATCGACTTCAGTGGCAAAACAACGGTTAGTAACACCGATATTTGTAAAATGTATATATTTCCCTCGGGAAATAACTTGGACGTAACTAGCTGTCAAAGTAAGGACCCTAGGCGAGAGAATTATATCGACACGACAACTTTAAAACTTTAAATTTAGTATTAAGGTTTCGTCCATAAGTGACAGGTAAATTGAGGTTACTAAGTTAGTTAACTGTTACTACGAACACCTTTTAAAAAGGCCAAAAAGTTGAAAAGAGGCTCGTTTTTTTAAGGACGCTCATCTCTGTAAGATCTGAAAGTTTTTATACGATAAAAAAACCTTCATTGATCTTCTCACGATGATTCTCATTAGAATTTTTTTAGTTTTTAGAGGATCAATTAAATATTTTCTTTTGTAAAATACCAATTACTGACGTGTTTGCTGTGACGAGCATTGGTCTTGTTACCTCAGTTACCTGTACTACCTACAGGCACAAGAGACACTAAAAGCCTCCACAGACTGGCGCGACGCAACAGCGACAAGACTAGTTATGAAATTGTTCATGACAATAATTGTTTTGCCAGAATCGCACCGTCGCGTCGCGCTTGTCTGTGGGAACCTTAATTAAGTCTTTCTAGTATTGTCTAATCTAACCCACCAGTAGGTGCAATGCATAAATTTATATTAATTTAGTACCTATTATTATTTATTGTCCATACAGGACAGTGACTACAAATAAAATTTTTTCTACTGTAAATTAAAAAAAAAACCGTTTAAAGTAAATGTTATTTTCTACTAAATAAAATCTTCACTAAGCAATTTTTTTTTAAATATAGTTAATCTGCTAAGAAAAAATACAATCGAAAAAGTTTTAAGACATTTTATGAGATGAAAAATTCAATAAATATAAAAAAAAGATACCTAAGTGGTCTCAAACGTCTGAATAAATTACATTTGTGGGAGATTGCTTTTTATCTACGTTTTCATCTATTGAGATTGCGTAAAATTATATTCTACTAGCAGCGCCCCACGGTTTTACCCGCATAAGTGTCGATCCCGTTCGAAAGACCCGTGGCGCCATCTATTATCATAATAACGTTATTTTTGTTTTCCTCGGGAACAGCACTTTTTTTCGGGATGAAATGTATCCTATGTCCGTTTCTGTACACCTGACAACGAACGTATATGCAAAATTTCAGGATGATCGATTCAGTGGTTTAGGCGTGAAAACGTAACAAACAAACAAACAAACTTACTTTAGCATTTATAATATTAATAATTATAATATTATAATTATAAAGTTAGGACTACACTACTACATAATTATATACCTACTCCGACTACTATAATCTGCCTCGCCTTTTCTCAACTACAGAGTGGCAGGCACATCGATGCACAACCTGTTACCATGGGTTCAGTACAAGATTCTGAGCCCCTATGCCTTGAAATTTATCTTCGGTTATAATAAAACAAAACCGGTCAAGAGCGAGTCGGATTCGCGCACCGAGGGTTCTGTACTTTGTAGGTAGGTATGTAAATAATTTATCACGGTTTTTTTTAATGTTTACGGTTTTCGGACTTTTTTCTTTACTTATGCTACATGACCTTGCTTCTTGCCAAATTTCATGATTCTAGGTCAACGGGAAGTACCCTATATTCCATTCATTATTCCTGGATTCCATTGAGAGTGTCGAAATATACGTTTTTTGCAGTATAAACGGTCGTAATTTTTTACGAAGTTCAAGGGACCGCAAACCCGAGTATATGGTTTTAATTTCAACTCGATACCTCTACGCGTTACCGAGATAAAGGGTTTTGACAGACAGACAGACGGACAACAAAGTAATCGTATTAGGCTTCCGATTTTTTCCTTTTGAGGTACAGAACACTAAAAATTTGCCTTGTCATACATTTTGACCGCGTAGGTTCTATGAAACAGGTTCTACACGCGAAACAGGTATTACTCAAACTACGCTAGGCGGTCTAGAATCATGTGCTGAATTCATGGTTTCAGCTTGCGCGTCGATGTACGGACGCCAGCACATCAACCTACCACAATCTGTCAGATTTCTTCAATAGATTTTCAACTTTATCGCTAAAGCATAAGGTTCAAAGTTGATTGGGAAAATCTGACAGATTGTGGTAGGTTGATGTGCTGGCGTCTGAATCGGCCGTATATATTGTGGGCGACTTCCTGTTTAACCCGATTCAGCTAAATACCAGTATTTTACATGGAGCAAGTGCCTAGCTGACCTCCACAACTCAATTACTGGGTAACACGACACCCCTTGGTAAGACAGCAGGTTGTCAGACTTATGAGCTCTACGAAGATAGCTGGGACCAACGTCTGAACGTGCTATCCGAGGCACGGAGAGATCTCGATATTTGTAATGGATAGTCACCCATCCACGAAGCGACCGTGGCAAGCGTAGCTTAACCTTCGATCATCCCGTTCGGCTGTTATTATTTAACCACGAGCCCCCCATATATATACTATTGACTACTAATACTTTAAATCCCCAAAACTAAAAAAAGAATTCAGGACAGTTTTGTCTTTACGAATGTTCAGGTCTGATGATAATTAAGAATTTCGTTTAATTAACTTAATGAATGTCGGCAAAATCTTAATGATTTTAATTAAGGAATAATAAAGTCTGTAATAAAATTATGAGCTTGTACCGAGTCGACATCTTGTCGGTTGAGTTATTTGATGATAATATTAATGATATTGTTTTAATAATTAATTTTTATTGCCTGTAGTGTCAAGTTAATAGATTTGATTTAAAATTCGCTAAAGCAATATAATTTTTTGTGATGGCCCAGTGGCTAAAGTGAGGTTGCAGTACTTTTTAACTATTTTAAACCTCATAAAGATGACACTAAATCGCTATTTAAAACGAGTACCTTGAAGAGATTACATCGTTAAAGCATGTAAAAGTTAGACCAAAAGATAAGCCTTGTTTTTTAGGGCTTGGTAAAAACACATTTTATAATTTCCTTGTTATTCGTTCTATGAAAAAAAAAATAAAAAAAAAAACAAATCTAGCAGTTCAAGAGCTCGCATTGGCCGGCCAGTGCCTGCGAGAGAGAGATGCCCCGATACCTATTATGCGGAGAGTGAGGAAACGTTATCATACCTACGTTCGAGGAGGGGGGGTGGAGGGGGGTTCAGGAGATCAGACCGGAATAAATCGCCTTGAGGTAAGAAAATAAATATAGGTATTCATTTATTTAGCACAGACTAAAAGACACAATACATCAGAATACTTCCATCAGTAAAAAACAAATAAAAAGTGAAAAGTCCGATGCAAAATGATGTGAAAAAAGCCCAGTTCATCCAAAATGCCAGTCAACTATTCCTGACGTAGGTTTTCAACTGGACACAGTGTGACCAGATTAAATTTTACGAAAATACCGAGGCACCTCAAAAAAATACTGAAATATACCAAATTGCACAGGGAAAATATACCAATAAAAATACTGATTTTCAAAAAGGTTTTATTCATTCATCATCACAGTAAATGATAAAAGGGATGTTGTGTTCTGAAAGAAAACTGCATAAACGCAGCTCAGCTTTCTTGATTTAGTCTTTCAGTGGTACCTTTTTGAAAAATGTATGACTCTGTAATCAAATAAAAATTTTGTTAGGCAGTTTTGAACATCTACTAATTAAAATAAATCTCCGAACTTCTTAACTTTATATTTTTTCAAGTTCGATTTATGCTTTTCAGTATTTGCATGTTGTTTTATAGATGCTAATCTTCTTTGGAGTTTCGCACTGCATACTTTGCAAAAGGCGGCGTACTCGTCATCTTTATAACGTGAAAGCCACGAAGATAGCTCCGGAATTTGTTCCCACTTAGCCAAATAATTTTGCTGAAAACTAGACATACTTTCCGGATAGATGCGTCAAGTAAAATAAAAACAAAGAATAAACGCGCTGACGACAAAAACGTAATTCCCGAATTATCGAAAGAAAACCCTCAAAGACTAAGTCAACTGCAGAACAGAAAATCATTTTACTTAAACCGTATTAGATGATTCGATACTATGTGTTATTCTACTACGGCAGCTGCCGATCATGTCCTACAATATCTGTAACTTACTGATCTTTGCTTACGAATTAAATAAAGACTAAATAAGGGTAATTCCCTGAACATATATGTTTGCGGGAACGATTGCTACGGTGATGTCATAGCTTTATATCCAAAATATACCCAAAAATACTTACTTCCGCCAATATACCTACAAATATACTGAGGCTCGGAAAAGTCGATAAAATATACCGAAAAAGTATTAAAATACTGAATCTGGTCACACTGACTGGACATTTGTGTGAGGTGAAGGATGTAAATCTGTTTGATACTGCAACATGACGTGTGTACTTATATCCTATCCTACTTATCCTACCAAGGGCTGATTTTTCAATCATAAGTAAACTTTATTCGAGAAATAATTTTGAAATTTTGACAGTTATTTCATACAAAAACTGTCAAACGACAATTTTATTCCTCGAATAAAAGTTTTCCGGCGATGGAAAAATCAGCCCTAATAATATTATAAATGTAAAAGTTTGTGAAGATGTTTGGATGTTTGTTACTCAATCACGCGTAAACCGTTGTACATATTTGGATGAAAATTGGCACATAGATAGACCATTTCCTGGATTAACACATAGTATACTTTTATCCCGATTTTCCCGCGGGATCGAATCTTACGCGGGTGAAACCGCGGGACGCTGCTAGTGTACTATAAAATAAATTTGTATCAGTTAAAAATAGTAACGAATATGTACAGACGCCAGCACATCAAGCTACCCGAAAGTGTCAAATTTTCCCAAACAACTTTGAACCTTATGCTTCAGCGATAAAGTTGAAAGTCTATTAAAGAAATTTGACAGATTGTAGTAGCTTGATGTGCTGGCGTCTGTACATAAATAGTGTAATATTGAGCCCCGCCGCTCATGCTTGAGGTTGTTGGTTCAAATACGAGCAAGTACCAATGAGACTTATTGTTATTTATATGTACTTTGTTGTTTATCTTGGACAACACTGACATCGTTGCAGGAAAACATCGTAAAGAAACCTGGACTTACAATTTAATATAAGTTTGAAATCGCCAACGCGTTTTGAGCAAACATGGTGATCAATGCTCGAGCCATCTCTGTATGAGAAGAGGCAACGACACTGCAGTGGGTTGTCCCACTGCAGGGTCGTTGCCAATAACTATGGTTGTAACTGTGGTTGGTAGTGGTATTCATCATCTGCCTAGCCTTTTCCCAACTATGTTGAGGTCTGCTTCCAGTCTAACCGGATGCAGCTGAATACCAGTATTTTACATGGAGCGACTGCCTATCTAACCTCCACTGTAGGTTATGTTAATAAGTGTTATATGTAGGTATGTGAAAATATACCAGTTGTCACTTGGGATCGCAGTTTCAATCATCACTTCCCGCTATTATATTTCTGTTTTTTTTTTTGTGATACGATACCCCTTTTTTTTGAGGATGGGAAATCATCACATGACCCCTCCCGCTCTGGGTGGAGCGGAAGGGAGTGTCAGACTCTTACTGACTAGAACCCACCCGTGTTCCTTCCTTAGCCCTTTATGTTCCGAGCCGGCGGTAACCCTTTCGGACATTCCCGCTGACACGGCAGGCTTCGGCCCTGACCGGCCCCTTCAGTTGATGCTGACATCTCTTTGAGGCGCGCGTAGACACGTACGCGCCGTCCGGCACGGGCCTGGTCCTGATCGGACGGTGAGCTACCCATTACAGGAAAGACTGGTTGTCAGACTTTCGGGCTATTGACGACCCATAACGACTGTATAAGATCTACGAATAACAGCCGGGACCAACAGCTTAATGTGCTTTCCGAGGCACGGAGGGGTCTTGGTATGTGAAGATGGTCACCCATCCACGGACCAACCGCGGCAAGCATAGCTTAACCTGATCGATCCACCCCTGCGGCTGTTATTACTTATCCACCAGCCCCTCCTGGTTGTTATTATTATTATTTATAGCTTCTGCCCGCGACTTCGTCCGCGTGAAATTTCTTGTTACTCCGACCCACCCCGTCGCATCGCATCGCCTGTCCGCGCTATTACTTGGTTTTTGCTTAGCGTTCTTTCTGACTTTTTTTCTTTTTGCTCGGCTCCTAAAAGTCATAGCGTGATGTTAAATAGCCTTCCTCAAGAATTGGGATATCAAATTCAAAAATAATTTTTCAAATCCGACTGGTAGTTCCAGAGATTAGCGCGTTCAACCAAACAAACAAACAAACTCTTCAGCTTTATAATATTATATTAGTATTAGTATAGATTAATAAAATAATACTCCCATAAGGTGGACCGATGACCTTGTGAAGGCCGCAGGAATCCACTGGATACGGGAAGCACAGAAACGGTTGAAGTGGCGGTGCTTAGTGGAGACCTCGACATGAAAAGAAGAGGAAAAAGACGGGAGGCCTGTGAATAGCAGTGGACGTCTATCGTCTGAAAAGATGAAGATTAATAAAGTTTTACCCAGTGCAACTTATATTTCCCCAATTCAGTGTTGACGCTTCAAATGTTGGCCTCCCCAAAATAAATAAGTTTATATTCACAACTAAGACACAATAAAACATCTGCACCTACCAAATAGTAAAACATCTGTTTACGTGCTTATAAAAACGTATCCAATCGAGCATTACAATTGAGTATATATTTTATGGTGTTAGATGAGATCTAAGAGCAATTCCCCACTACAATAAAATCATATATGTGGACATAATGTTAAAGGCCGGTTTACATAATGGAGGCATAGTGTCGAAAATATATTATCTTCGCAAGAGTGTAAACTCGTAACGTGTTTGGAGATTATGTTTTTGTACAACACACTTTGTGCTTTTCAATTTTGCTAAGCCATAGTAAACAGAGAGCAGTGGTGGCACAGTGGTAACTGCCGCGACTTACAAGTTGTAAGTCGTAGGTTGAGACCCAGGCAGACAATTTTCTTTGTGTAAATTATTTCATTTTCATCACCACTATTCTCAGCACGGTGAAGGAAAACATCGTGAGGAATCCGGCAGATCGTAGAACCAAAAATTCGAAGACATGTGACATCTACCAACCCGCAACCCGCGTCGTGGATTACGGCCCACTCTCTCTCACTGAGTGTTTGGCTAGACTGGAAGCGCGGGTGCGGGGCGGTCGCGCGAACTCAAACATCAACTGTATACATCTGGGCGGGTAGAAGGTTTGTCGGACGCTATAGCAGATGTAAACCGAGACTTAAATGCTGTCAAAAAGTGGTCTGATAGTTTCGGGGTGTCAGTAAACCCCTCTAAGTGTCAAGCCATCGTAATTGGAAGCTCACGCATGATGGGTAGGGTGACGCTTAGCTCTCTTCCTCCTTTTATTTTCAATGGTACAGTCATACCCATTACCCCGACTGTGAAAGATCTCGGTTTGCATCTTGACTCTACGCTTAGCTGGCAACGCCAAGTCTCTAGTGTTAGCCAAAGGGTCAACGGTACTCTGCGATCCCTGTATCGTCTGAGAAACTTTTTGCCCGCTAAGACGAAAACCATGCTTGTGTAGACTTTGATTTTCCCTATGATCGACTATGGTGACGTGTGCTACTTTGACTTGAACGCGGTTTTGCTGGATAAGCTCGACAGATTGCTCAACAATGGTATCCGCTTCATATTCAACCTCAAGAAATATGACCATGTGTCGAGCTATAGGTCTGAGCTCAAATGGATGTCCATACGCCAAAGAAGAAGTTTGCGCGCTTTGACCACGCTTTTCTCTCTTCTCAACTCTCCCACTCCTCCTTCTTATCTCGTGTCTCACTTCCAATATCTTTGTTCTTCTCACGCTAAGAATCTGCGTTCTTCTAACAATCTTCTCCTACTCTGTCCTTCTCATACTTCTGACTTTGTTCATTCTTCCTTTCATATTCAGTCCATTCTTCTTTGGAATGCACTTCCTCTTGATATCAGTACGGCCACCAGTCGGTATGCATTTAAGCGGAAATTGCAGATTTATTTTCAAAACAAATAGCGTAGAGTCATCACCTCTCTCCTTTGAATTTGTATATTATATATATATTATAAGTATATATTATAGTAAATAATATGTAAATGTATATAACCTATTTATGTATTTGTGTACCTGGTTTTAATAGTTTTTGTTTTATCATTATTCCTCTTAAACAAAGCACCTGCCATCCAATCTCTTCACCACCCTTGGTTGACTGGTAGAGAATGCCTAAGGCATTAAGTCCGCCTTTGTACCTTTTTGTGCGAAAAGTTTAAATAAATAAATAAACATATAATATGAACTTCCTTTGAGTGTCCATAGTGGGCACGCGGGCGCGGTGAGCGGAGCGGGCTGCTCAGCGCGGTGAGCGCGCGGGTATCTCACGCCGTAGCTCGTTCATACAAGTGGCCGCAGAGGGTGCGCGGTGAGGGTGCGCGCGGCCCGCGGTTTGATCGGGGTTCTCAAACTAGTTCGAGCTTTTTTCTAGTAAAAATAAGTCTCATTCGCAGCCGCGCTCCAGTGCGGACAGGCAGCCTGCGCGATTTCCCGCACCCGCGCCACTCCATGCCCCGCGCTGCTTGTAACATTTCTTCAGCCGTCCAACGGTCTAAATAACTTGGCAATATTATAAAAGGGTCAACTTATAGATTCTTGTTTTCTGTCGGTAGAACTGCCTACTTACTGCCAGTCTAAACGCTAAGTAATACGGATACCTACCGAAAGGTGCATCAAACAGCTTAAAACAGGATTGATTGAACTTGATTGTTATCTATTGAGCAGAGACTGGCTTTACCAAAGAAGGATTTGGCATGCATGCATCAGTCATCGTGTAGCTCAACCCTATTTTCGAGAGCTCAACCACCCGTCACACGATTCTATCAGATCTTCAGGATATTTATGTATTGCCATATACAAAATACTGAAAACCGTCAAAGAGTTATAAAGCAATGAAAGCAATGTAATGCAATGTGTTGTGTATTCAATCTAGCCTGCATGGTACTAACAAACACAGTCAGTTTTCTTTTTAAATATCATTAAATATCACGAGTTAAATAGTCAATACTAATTGTAAATCATAATGGGCTGATTTTTCAATCGACAGATAAGTTTTATTCGTGGAATAAAATTGACGTCTGACAGATTTTGTATGAAAGAACTGTCAAAACTCAAATTATTCCTCGGATAAAATTATCTGGCGTTGGAAAAATCAGCCTTTAGGCCTGATTTTTAAATAGTCAGATAATTTTATCTTAGGAATTAATACTGCGGTTTGACAGCTTTTGTATAGAAAATATGTCAAACTGTCATATTTTTCATACTAATCACCCTATCATAATATTATAAAGGCGAAAGTTTGTGAGTGTTGGTGTGTGTGTGTATGTGTGTTTATATGTTTGTTACTTCTTCATGCACAAACGGCTGGACCAATTTTGATAAAATTTTGAATGCAGGTAGCTGACTCCCTGGATTAACATATAGGCTACTTTTTATCCCGATATTCCCACGGGATCAACATTTAAACGCCCTTAGTATAAAAAAGCTTGTCGCTTGAGGGTACATTGGAGTAGCTTAATTAATCTCAAGCCTTTTTGTCCCCCAAATAATCTTTAACTTCATGGAAACCTTTTTGACAGAGTTTCTGTTTAATAAATGATTTAAACTGTAGGTTAAATAGATACCCACTAAAATTGCTGTCTGCGACCAGTTACTTACTTGAAACTGTAGTACTTTCATGTAAACTCTCCTTACTGTAAGAAGTGGCGCATCAATCCGTCGGATCATGTCCGACAAGGACGGATGCCTGCTGTCGTCTCACATTTTGTCTCCATTCTCTCGTAACGCCTTATTTACGGGCCTTACCTACTTTAAGGTCCTTTCCTTTTTTACTCGATTAACTGCCTGTAATGGGTTAGAAGAAAAAACAACGCTAATCTAATGTAGGTACTTAGGCAGATGTATTTCTTGTGGGATGAGAAAATGTGGCTAAATGAAACTAGCTAAATTAGGAACGTATGGTAGAACAGAATAGAATACACTTTATTATGTATATAATTTAATGATATAAAAAAATGGCGGAAACGGTAACTGGTTATATGTTGATCAAAATCATACATAGGTATAACAAATGGAGAAGTAAGTAAACTGAGTGTAGCTGAAAGTCTTCATTGTCATCTTAAACCAATAACAGCAGTGCGATTCTGTAACCATCTCACCGTGAAAACTTAGGTGAAGTGAGCGTGGAGTGAGCTGTCAATAGTTTCAATTCCTAGCAAAAACAAAATCACATCACCTAAGTTTTCACGGTGAGATTTTTACAGAATCGACCGGCAGTTCAGTACTGGACATAAGCCACACCAATTACACCGCCCTTGATCCTCGTTCACTTTCGTCTATTCATTTCTCGCATTTTTTTTTCAACCGTCAGACGGAAATTGTTGCAAAAAGTTAATGTAATGCTTTACATTTAATGCTATAAGTAATAAATAGGCTAGTCTATGTATTATAGTATTAAATATAAATCATTACATAATCTTTTGCCAGATAACACATTAGCCCACCAATACCAACTAATTACACCAGGGTGCGCCCTCGGCCTACGCTCAAGCAGTAAAAGTATAAAATAAGGTAGGTATTATTTCTCCGTCGGTTATCTGGCTGAAACCTCGGGTCGCCAGTAATTACCGCTGTAGACACAGATAATTGCCTCGAGGTTCTGCTTTCCCCAATTTTTGTCACAATTTTCCTCGCCACGGTACCTACAATCTTGTTACCTTAAATATCTGCGGTGTGTTACTAGATCTTATCGGATTGCGTTTGACGTCAACTCATTATTTCTGTTGAGCTGTGTTCACGATGTAAGATAAAAATAATGACATATTTTTATTGGTGTAGATAATTTTTTTACACGTTTGTGCTTTCCTTTTTATGCACGACGGGAAATGTAAACGTCATATAAGTTTCCTACCTCAATAAGCACGGATTTCAAATGAATAAAAAAGGATTCAAACTAAATCAAATTCTATCGTTCCCATACCCAGTAAAAGCTACTCATTGTACAAAAAAAGTGTTCAAATGAAGCTACTCGGCAACCGCGAGCTAAACTGGAACGTGTGAAGCACGCGATTTTACAAAGCCGTTGAACGTTAAGTTTCTAGCTTTCCTCGACAAATGAACAGTGTAACAAGCGAACAAGCGGCTGAGGCAGCGGGACGTGTTCAATTCATCACGGCGTAACTCGAGTCAGCAATACTTCCCGCTCGCAATTTTTCCGATGACGAACACTTTCGCACATCACAACGGAAAGTCGCTGACTCAGGGGGGTTATTATGTGTCGTCAACCTCTATTAAGCGTAGGTAAAAAGACTGTGAGACTTGTGAGAGCGACGGAGCGTTGTGCTGCCTGTATTATGTAAAAGCATTTAGATCTTGCACGGTCGTATCGGATAGGGGATCCGCAAAAATCCTCGGTAAGTATCAGTATTTGTTGAAGATACTTAAACTTTAAGTAAAAGTTTCAATACACAAGTCAGCGTATTCTACGGCTTGTAAGTATCTGGGAGATTTATTCAGGCTTTGTAGAAGTTAAAAAGTTAGAGTTACGAATCTTTATCAAAATACAATATACACATACAATACATATAGATTAAGCTCCCTAAAATACGGTTGAGCTACACGATAACTGATACATGTATGCCGTCTGTTGGGACAGGTCAACTCAAAGCTGCAATAACTCTTTCTTTAAAAGGTCCTTCTAGACATGGCCCTGCGTTGTTAAACTCATATAAAATCCTAATAACACAATGTTTGGACTTTAAAAGAGACTATAACGTCCGAGTTTGTTTCGGCATTTCTTCTCAGGGATCAGTCAGCTAGGAAATGGCGACACCATCTAGTTTTTAAAATATTGACCAACAAAATATTGACGTGTGTGTAAAAGTTTCTTACAGATCGACTTACATAAATAAACATTTCAATTCATTTCATTTCATTGATATAGAAATAATTGATGGTCTCTATTTATTGACTACGTTATGTACCTTAATATTTAATTACTGGTGTCGATACTATAGAATTATTTACTAACAGCAAAATGGCTGCGTATCTCTCGTCATCGTGGCTTTGTTCTTGACAATTCTGCACATTTCACTGAGTTGAATACGCCTTCATAGAATCGATATTTCACTTCGGTGAACAATTTGAATCCATTTCCAATAATTAGGATTTCCAGTGTCATAGGATGATCTACTGTGAAACACACCCTTTCAAAATAATACGTGCACGCCATAATAATTCGGGGCTGTTTGTAGGTATTAATAGCTCGGATGACGTCATAAACTCATTAACCTATTTAGCACACACACCCAACGTAGGTAGGTACGTGAAGAGCTTTTCGTGAAAAAGTGTCATTAAAATAATGTTGCCATAAATACAAGCATAGAGTAGGCCAAGTCCATGTTAGGGGAAATATTCATTACTGTGTTATTTGAGAACCAAAAACGTATTAACTCCGCAGTTTTCATTTAGTTCCTGACAGTGGTAAACTTTCTTACGCTTAACTATTGTTACACAAAACTTTCAGACAGTGGTGTTCCCTTATGAATCCGAATTAGGTACCTACTTACTTTCCACATTAGTATTATAAATGCGAAAGTAACTATGTCTGTTTGTTACTTTTCACACCTAAACCATTGAACCGATCATTATGAACAGACCTGCATAACTATTTTCAACACACTTGTTCGTAAAGTGGCTCTTATCGAACCGCTTTTAGGTCCATAATGCAGTGTATTAAAAACGCGTGCTTTATCTTTATGTTATTCCACTAGTGCATTAACGTCACTAGTCAGAGATGCGCGCTTTTTTAAGGCTCCTTCAAACAGGCGCGACACGTGATAAAATCGCGCGCGACACAAAGGCACTGCAAGTCGCGTAACGAGCGGTGCCTTTATATCGCGCGCGATTATATCGCGTGTCGCGCCTGTTTGTAGGAGCCTTTATTCTCATCAAAGAGACTTCATGCCGAAAGAAATCCGCGGGCCATGTTTCACTTTTTTTTAAATAGTCTGTATTGTCCTTGGTCCCAAAATGAACTAATATTTATTTACGTTAAGGTGAATGCGCAGGGACCACGGACAGTTTTTAAGGTAAATGCGCACTGGTAGACCGCGAAATTCAAATTTTCTTAGGTTTTTTTGCAATTTTTTGGTGTGTCAGGTTGTATCTTGATCAAAATATGATTTGCGACTAGAACAGGTACATCTTTAGAGAATTATAATCATTCTTCTTTCTCTTATGGAAAAGTTCTTAGGGAGCAAATCTTACTTAAAGATTCTATTCTAATGACTATAATTCTCTAAATACATATATATTTTATAGTCGCGAATCATATTTTGATCAAGATACAACCTGATACTGACCTGAAAAGTACAAAAAACGTAAGAAAATTTTATTTTCGCAGTCTACCACTGCACATTTACCTTAAATTGACCGTGGTCCCTTCCGAAACCAAACGGAAAAGACCCTGACTAGCGTTCTATTATTGCGGATTCTCACTGAACTAATGTATATTTCTCTATCTATACCAATAGTACTTTCTAATTCCATACTAACTAAACTACATTTGACATACGACAACACCACGATCAGTCTAACCATTTTTGTGTTTATTATATTTTTTCTATACGCTGTTTAGCGGTCTGTTGTTAGTGCTTTTACTTGTTACTTGCGCGCGCATCGCTAGTGCTGGCTAGCGCGGCGCGCGGAAAAACATAACCAGCGCACCATTTTCCATCAAAAATACAAGTCTGTTTTTTTCCTCGCAAGTGTGTTGAAAAACGTCGTATGAAACGCGCGTGCATTGATCATTATATGCACGGCTTCCCTATCGCCTCGAGTATAATGATCAACATACAACTGAACACATTTATCATAATGTTCTATTACAACCGTTCGACAGGCTGTCGTATCGAAAGTGACACATTTTGATTACTAATGATCCCGACAGAATAAAAAAGAGTTGCTGGAAGAAAAGCAATGGTCTATTTCATACTGTCAAAATTGGGTTTTAGATTTGTGAACCGCATTTAGAGCACCCCTTTGATAACATTGAATGATGTTCGATTCGGCACAGAAGCGTCTCGTATAATTGAGAATAGTCATGCAGATGTTGTTTGACAGATAGGTAGCCTGGGAACTTGAGAAGAAAAGAAGCCACTTTTCAACCTGCATTAAAAAATTATGAAATACAAAATCAGTACACGAAAACGAAGTCGTGAGCAACAGCTGGTAGAATTGAGAAGAATATTTTCGTGGTTTTTGTTTTTTGTTTTTTTTTGTCCCTGAGTCGATCCACCTTGCATATTTTTGGTTAAAGGTCTAGAGTCACTATTGTAAAAAGATCAGCCAGCCAGTTTATTAAATGTTATATTCGACGCATCGGCTGAATATAATTTAAGCCGCTAGTTGAACTACGCCGTTTAGTTAAATGGCTAGGCTGTTAAGGCGACTACATGACCTAAAGCGCGGTCTTTGTCGGACTGTATAGAAAAGAAAGAGAAGCGCGATGACACAACTCTGGTAATTTATTGCAAAATATGAAGCAATTATCTATTTACAAAAAATCTATTGTTTGGACTAAAAAATTAAAACACCAGTGTTTTAGTATGTTGCTTGTAGAATAATCTGATAAAAATCATAATGATTGTATGTATATTAGTAAGGTTTTTATTGTAAAAAGAAAGATTTAGAGGTATCTTCATATTTTTTTTCTATCGTATCAAATTAGTTGTATTATGTTTTCAACACACTATCTACCTAGCATATATCCTGAAGAATATCATATATTTTTCTGATTTTGTTTACTGTAGTAGATCATATTGTTTCTAAAATATGCGTTTTTTGTGTGTAGGTCCTGTAAGCCCCTTAACTGAAAGGCTAATTAAGCAAGTTGGCTGCAACATCTATACGGAATATTACATACAGATTACCATGAGAAGGACATTATTTAAATGAAGATGAATAGGCAACCATAATTAAGTAAAGTTACTCGAATATTTATAAGAAGATGGGTAACTTTTATTTACTAAACACCACTTTCTTACTAACGTCACAACTATAGCGAATCATTATCTGTACGGTACAGCGGTGCAATTCTGTAAAAATCTCACCGTGAAAACTAAGGTGAAGTGAGCGTGGAGTGAGCTGTCAATAGTGTCAATTCCTAGCAAAAGCAAACTCACTTCACCTAAGTTTTCACGGTGAGATTTTTACAGAATCGACCGGCTGATAATGATTCTCTATAGTTGTACTGTGTACTGTGTACTTAGGATAGGTACAGACTGTACGTACCCTAAGTCAATAAAGACAATACATTCTCCCACTTCGAGCATGCCCAAAGGGTAAACCAGAAACCGAAATAAAGTTAGAAGCTCCGCAAAACATTAATAATAATAATATATTTATTTGCTTAAAAACATGGTATAAAAAGATGGTAAAAATACAAAATAACGAGCATACATGTTTTAGCTTTACAAATATAAGCGTAAAAATTTCAAATCACTATCTGAAAGTTACCTCACCTAAGTTTTCAGGGTGAGATTTTTACAGAATCGACCGGCTGACAATGATTCGCTATAGTTGTACTGTGTACTGTGTACTTAGGATAGGTACAGACTGTACCTATCCTAAGTCAATAAAGACAATACAATCTCTCACTTCGAGCATGCCCAAAGGGTAAACCAGAAATCGAAAGAAAGTTAGAAGCTCCGCAAAACCTTATCTGAAAGTTACCCTACTTGCCGAGAAGTTTGTAAGCGCGAGGTGCAACTAACAAGGCAGATTTTTCCGATACATTTTGTCTGATAGATATTGCTTTATAACTTTTTTTTTTCAAATAAAATTCTGGGCAAAGTTTCCCCAAACAAGTTTTAATTTGGTTTCAGATATTTTTGGCTGTCGCCAATAAAATTCACTGCTGTTTATTTATTTTACTTCCATGGTCCTAGTTTATCATTTGTGACTTCGAGTGACAGCTATGTGAACAGAACCCAGCATTGTATAAATAAGTAACCTGTCACGCCCTTTAAAGCCTCCCGGTAGGAGGCTTTTATTTAGGTGTTAAATTTTGTTTTCATTAATATTTTTAGTTCTTTTTTTACATTCTATTTATTGGCGTGGCTATCTAACATATATGGCAAATACTCGTAGTTAAGTTTAATGTTCTTTACATTGATGAGCAGACAATTTTTTCTAACATACGAAGCAATGGATTAGCAATCATTTAAAATTATTCCGATTGTAATTGACGAAAGTTAATTTAAGTCTATAATGTTCCCACTGCTGGGACACAGGCCTCTCCTCTTTTGCGAGAGGCAGTGGGCCATAATCCACCACGCAGGCCTAATGCGGCACCCCTCATTGCATAATTCAATCATAATCTTTATCATTTTGAAGGCTTATTGCTAATCCATTGCTTCATATGTTCGAAAAATTTGTCTGCTCAACAACGTGAATAACGCGATGAATGTTGTAGAACTGTCAAAATGAAAGCCATTGCTACTGTTAGTGTGTTACGCATTTACCCAGTGCCGTATTATGCACTTTAGGCCAGTGCCTAGGGGCCCACTATGATCAGGGGCCCGAGCACTCCCGATTAAACAATGAAAAAAAAAGGGGGATTGTGTGGTTTTATGAAACCACGGTAAAAGTGAAACCTTTTTTCACATTATAAGGTAAAAGCCAAATTGCGTTGTTGTGGTATGAAAAAGGGGGGGCCCGAAACGAGCTGTGCCTAGGAGCCCCGAGATGGTTAATCTGGCCCTGCATTTACCCCGCGGGTTGGTGACTATTCTGATTATCTAATAAATATTTTAGCCAGGCATAGAAATGGTTCAGCCAAATAAAACTAGTAAAAGAGATACCTTTTGAAAGATTTCTGATTCAGCCTCAGTTTCGTCAGTTTGGTTATCCAACCGAAAGGCACTAAAAAAACCTAGATAAAACTTTAATATTTTTACAGAGCTCAGTTTGAACAGCGTGCAGCGTCGTGGTTCCTAGTCCGTCGCTTGTGAAAAACACGGTACTCCTCTAAGTTGACATAAACTCAAACTTGTCCAAGATTAAAGCGTCGACCCACTTGAAGTTTACCTTTCATTTACAAATTATCAAAGAATGTTACTGCACTATTTGTAGAACAAACTACAAGGAATTAAGTGATGAAAACAGGAAAGTGTAGCGTAGCTCTATGCTTTTTTTTCTGCTTAAACATCTTTGGGAGCCTGAGGAGAACAAATAAAGGAAGGTCTGAAACCTTATTTTCACAAATAAATCTTAGCTAATAGATAAATAAAAATGCGATATGGACGAGTACTACAACGCCTAAGAGAACAAAATGTTTTTTACAAAAAAAGTAAAACAACCGACTTCCAAAAAAGACACTGCAATTTGAAAAATAACTTCAATTTCGGAAGTCGGTGTCGTTGGGTTGGCATTTTTGTTTTTTGCCACTGACTATCTCCTCCTATTATTGAAGTCGGTTAAAAAGTAAATTAAAAAGTAAAATGATTTTTTTGTATTTATTTGTATATTTAGTTAGAGTAGTATTTATTTAATACCTAGTCCGTAAAATAATGAGTAAGTGAGTAAAATATTATTGAATACACAATATACAGTATGTTAACTAACAGAGGGCGTTCCCGTTAACCCGCAATAGTATAGCATCCATACATGCTAAAAAAAATATTACCATTCGAAAATAAAATGTTTTTATTTTTTTTTATATTAAAATATTCACTAAAAAACGTAAATTGATACGTTAAAAAAACACTCTGTACACGCGTACTTGAAGGACAGCAATGTCGGAATTTATTTAATTAAATAAATTAGAATTAATTAAATAAATAGAGTATCAATTTACGATTTTTAGTGAATATTTTAATATAAAAAAAAAATAAAAACATTTTATTTTCGAATGGTAATATTTTTTTTAGCATGTATGGATGCTATACTATTGCGGGTTAACGGGAACGCCCTCTGTTAGTTAACATACTGTATAACGCAACTAACTATTTGTTAGTTGCGTTATATATTGTGTATTTAATAATATTTCAATGAATATGAAATAAAAAATAAAGAATAATGGGTAAGTTTATGCTATGATTTCACAATTTTGATAAATCGCATCTCATGTAGGAAAGCTGGTAGAGTAAATACCTTTGGCATTGGCACAGTCAGAGCGTTGAAAGTGTGTTGTCAAAAATCGGAAATCATTTTTTTACAAGTGACTTTTTCATTCCTACATACTCGCGTATTCACCATTTACTCGGCAAAAAGGTGTATTCTGATAACACGAAATTTTTCATAATTATTCAGTGAGAAAATACAGAATTATCAAATAAAACGCTGGCTTTTTTAATAGTGTGCGGCTTGTTGGGCTTCACGGAATGATTACAGAAAACTGCAGCACTCCAGTTTTATACCATTCACGGAAGAAAATTTTAATTTAAAACTCTGCGCTCTAGTAATTTACACAGTAAACAAGCAAAAAAGATAAACATAATATTACTTTGAACGAAACTTTAACGTTAAACGGTTTTTTTTATTTTTACAAAAAAATCACTTATTTTTTAAATTGATCACATTACGAAAGAACAATGAGGGCAATTTTGTTTCAAATGCTTACATATTACAGACATTCTATTGTAATGCGTCGGTGTAGCCCGCGAAACTCAAATTCACTTACGTTTTTTCAATTTGCAGGTCAGTATCAGGTTGTAAGTATTTTGCTCGAAATATGATTCGCAGCCGTAAACAAATTATTTATTTCTAGAATTATAATCATAAAAATCATCAATACGTCTCTCTCGTAAGTTCACATTAAGGCTCGTACACACAGGCGCGACGCGACACGCGACACAAAGGCACCGCAAGTCGCGCAACGAGCGGTGCCTTTGTGTCGCGCGCGATTCGCGTCGCGCGTTGCGCCTGTTTGCAGGAGCCTTTACCCTCATTAGGGTGAATTGACCTCAATTGTCATTACAATTGAGGTCAATTCTTACTCATTACTCATAGGACTTCATATGAGTAATTGTATTGCTGATTTTAATAATTATAATATTGAGTCGTATTAGTTAATATTTTTCTCAATTGTACTCTTCCTTGGAATGGTTTTTATTCGTGGAAACATAATTTTAAAAGCTAACAGTATTAAAATAATAATAAGTAGGTACAAGTAAATAAAAAGGAGGGGAAATATAAAAAAACAGTTTAGTTTAGTCCTGTCAAATTAATCAGCGCCCGACACTATTCCACTATTCCATACAAGTTTAGACGTGATTAAAAACTTGCCTACTAAAATTACGTCAATTTACGTCAAGCGCTGATTAATTTGACAAGACTAAACTAAAATGTTTCTCTGCTTTTCTTAATGAAATAGAAAGAAAAAGAAACACTGAACTTAAATTTAGTTTAGTTTGTGAACAACAGAATCGGCATCACTCACTTGCAAATTGCAAAAACCGTAAGAAAATTTGAATTTCACGGGCTATCTTGTCGCATCCCCCTAAAGAAAAAGGTGAACCTATTACGAGAATGTAAGATAAATATAGGCTTATACGAAACCGACGTATCTCTAATAAGGTTTAATAGGAACAACCGAACAATAGTCGGAGCGATATAACTATCAAGCGGCAGAGAACTGAGGCGGAGACGGGGTAATGAGCGAACTTAGTGTGATTAGGAACATTATTGTTCTGCTGCACTTTGCTATTAATGTAGCAGACTTCTAGTCGAAACCTCTAATGATTTTGCGGCGCTCATTTAGTTTATCATTTTGCTGTTGTTCGCCTTTGAACGTAAATAAGGACTATTGGATTGAGTTGTCTGGTTACATTTGAATTGTTTCAGAAGGAGTATATTTTTAACGCTTTGTTGTTATTTAACAGGTTGAATGCCATAATTACAGGAACAATGAAAACGCTATTGTGTCTCGCGTGGATCCACGTGCGGCATACGAAGGGTTAATGCTGCTTTAACAAAGACCTATCAATTAATTTTAATTATGGTGTATTAAGAAAAGATCCTAATGAACAAAAATCTATGTGAACTGTAATTATTAGTGGCATTTTGTGTTTGTAGGTATACAATCCCTTTTATTCATAAACGTTGCTTAATTCAGATTATTCTCAACCTTACTAAGTATATGTCAATAGTGGTAATTGATTAAATAAACAGTCATTAATTTAACTGTAATCGTTTTGTTCTTTACTTTTCTGCAGCGCTGTAACATTGGATAGCAATGCTGATTCTTTGACTTAAAAATAGGCCACCCCTCTGGTCACGTGAAGAGTCGACCAACCGCTTGGCGATGTCCCGAAATACTTGATGAGCACCCGGATCCCATGGCCCTAATGTTTCAACCCCAAACGGCTCAAGTCCCTATAAGATTAGAGTAATGACTCATTTGAGGTTTTCTGCTTCTGCAGCAGCCGTCCCAGCACAGCCCGCTGTGCTAGGAAGATGGGTGACAGCCGACGAGCTTGCCAGAAGGGAGTCGAGCATGGCACCAGTGGGACCTGAGCCCATCGCGCCACTCCCCTTCGGGTATATACGCACTCTGGTAAGGAAACGCACTAGAGACCAACACAACAAACTATGGACGGACCTAGGCGAATGCAGGCAGGCCAGGGAAGCACTTCCCACATTGGACGGCCGCCTCACGAAGCAGGTTCTCCGTCTAACTAAACAAAAGCTGCGTATAGTTACTGCAGCTTTAACTGGCCACGGGTCATTCAATAAACACCTCTTTGTCATAGGAGCGACAGACAGTCCGCTGTGCAGGGCCTGCATGGAGGACGACGAGACAGCGGCACATGTGCTTCTAAACTGCCCGGTGGTCGCCACGTACAGGGCAAAGTACTTCGGTAACCCAGGTACCCTACATGAGACGGTCAGTAACACCAAGGCGTTGCTGGCCTTCCTCGAGGAGCTGGGGTGGATCGAATAATCGATTTTCCCACCCGTACGCAAAATACGCGCATTGACGTGGAGTTGCGGACACCAGCCCGTATTACCTTACCTATGGGTGATTAACACAGATTGCACCACGCCAAAGGCATAGCCAACTTCCAAGGCATTCCGTCTGGTTTCTTCCCATCGTCGCGTGCCAAGCCTTTGGGCTGTAAAACAGCTGGCAAGAGCCCGACGGATGATGGCATTCATGCTGGCGTGCCGTGCCTACCGACCAGCGATCTTGCTACGGGAGAGGCCATGTTTGGTAACTGTAAAAAAATTTGGTATTGTGTGTTCATCCTGACTCTTTCTGATAAATTAGTCAGCTTTTACAATCCAATCAAAAAATTGTAGCAAAAAGTAGTCCTCTGCAGTCTGTAGATACACTGCGACGACAACGCAATAATAATTTAACTATTAACCAAACTAATAATTACAATACCAGCACATAGTGCCTACTAATCCTAATATCAATTCAGTATGTTTCCCCCCGAATTACACGATATTAGGCACGCGAGAGTACCTCAATCGGCTGTAGGTAATCTGTAGGTAATCCCATTAGGTGTATTTTGTTAGTATATGCGATATGTATCGCTTTTACCGTGTTGATTAATTAATATATGGACATCCGTAAGGGTTGGGTCGCACGGATATTAAGCCGTAATAAAACTAGGTGTAGCTGCACTATTAAGGGTAATGTGAATTTAGGAAAATTAATGTTTTGACGAGTGGAGGTAGTTTTGAGGAAAAATGTATGCAATGTCCGATAACTGCTTGGAGCAACAGGCGACTGTGAACAGTTTTTATATCGATGTTGTTTTGTTACCAACTTTTGGTACTTATATTTATTTCTAGTGACTCATAAGTTTATTCAAATAAATAAATCATCATCATCTGCCTAGATTTTTCCCAACTATGTTGGAGGTTTCCAGTGTTACCGGATGCAGCTGAATACCAGTATTTTACATGGATCGACTGCCTATCTGACCTCCACAACCTATTTACTGGATATAAGCCTTGGTAAGATTTCTCACGACCCGTAACGACTGTCAAAGATCCAAGAAATAAATACATATTGGTTATGAAAAAGATTTCTGGAAATACTAAAAACCTAATCAAATTCCTACGGTAAATGTTTGTAGTTTACCCATAGAGGAAATATCACAGTTACAGCGCAGCGGTGACATTTAAAAAGAGTTATTTGCAGAACGAGTTTTTCAAGTTGTTGTCGAAAGGTTGGTGGCGCAATAGACGCTTCAGTTTGCTGACGAGCAGCCGAGCACCAATGAACCGGCGCCCGTTCATACGCTCCGATAGTTTTCACGCCCGGCCTACACTTGTAACGTAAATGTAGGTATCGTTTCCATACGTTTTCATGGACCTAGGTGGCCTGTCCGTCTAATAAAATAGTCGTAGCGGCCTAGCAAACGAACCGTTACTGCGTAATATGTGTTTTTGAAACTACCGAGTTTGGATGTTTCGTAAGCAGGCTACTGTCTGTGTTTCAGGCTTACTTTAGGCTTTTGCTTACGCAAATTATATTCAAGACTGGAAATTGGATGCTGAAATTGTTCACAAAGCTTTTATACAATGTCATACGTACCATATCCTTCCTACACACGCACGCACCCCGAAATAACGAAGTCTCCATGCTCGAATGCGTCTAAAACACATTCATGTAAAATGCATGGCTCGAGTCCCAGCTCGGCGCCACATGTCACGTGACGTCACTAACATAACATCGCGTGATGCTTGTTGTTACCCGTGTTATGCTAACCTTCTGGATCATTGTGACACCCTTGACAACATGGTAAAAGGTACAGAACTTTTGCGACACGAAGGAAACGAAAAACACGTCGTTAAACTGACGAAGTCTGTGAAACAAAGACACATACATACTTCTTACTGTGTATAAAGTGCCAAAGCTAATTCCTAGAACTAAAGCTACAGAATGTAGGTTAATGAGTAAATTTTCTTCTTATTTCAAAATGCACCCAGCGCGGTTCTGCCATGTTGTCGCAGCCCTAATTTTTGCTGGAAAATTAACGAGCTTTCAACACTAGTTAATCCTCACTGAAAAACAGCAAGGATAGTTAGATAAGTAAAACAGCGTGGGTCGAGGGTTCAACGCTAATCTGTCCTACTCAAATAAATCCTGTTTAAATAACCGTAAAACTGTCCGTGTGTGTGGATCCTTTTAATCCGTTTGATGTGAATCGCACCACGATCGAATTTCATTAATTCCGCTTTTAAGTTATTACTTGGTTTTTATTATGGGTGCAATTACTGAATAGCCATCTGATTGAAACAATAAAACCTTTATTACTATTGATTTAGGACAGGTACACTTATGTACACTTTTTTCGGGCAACGTGGGTGTCAAAACGTGTTCGGTATATTAACGTCAAATGTTTGGATTCTAACTTCGTAGACTGTATTGTGTGATTCGAAGTTAGAATGAAAATATTTATTGATGTCAAGTCAACGTAATAATTCAAGTTTAGTAACGCGTTCAATAACGGTAAATTGAACAGGTTAACAATAACAATGGATTCAGACCTTTTTGTGAGAATCAAGTACCTACCTAGATAACGTCTGGAAGAGTCTTCATGCATACAAATTAATTTATTATAAAAAAAAAATTTTTAGGTAAACATTCTAATTGAAAACCTCCTCCTTTTTTGAAGTCGGTTAAAAAGCTTAGTAAAGTACCTACTTTACTAAGCTTTTTTTTCGAATTTTCAAAATTCTCACAATATATCTCTGAGATATATTGTGAGAATTCTGTTCCATTAAGTGTATATAGGAAGTACAATCGTTTACGGGTTAGTAAGCCGTGCGAAACAAATCGTTAGCACGTTGTAGGTATTGTGATAACGATTAAAATGACCCCTAAATCTGATTTGAAATGTTGAATCAAGATACCTACCGAAGAAAATATACATACTTAATACTTTTAGTTACTGACCAAAGGGAGTTTAATTCGTTTTTTTCGTATTGTTGTCTTTGTCCAATCTAGAAGACGTCTTGCAGAAGTTATAGTTAGTCAGTCAGAACACAGAATTCAAAGGGCTGTTAAAACTTTCGTAATAGGTAGCAACATTGAAATTGCAACTTCAGTTTAAGAGGTAACGAGAACTCTAATCTTCATTAGTTTTGTTGTTCAATTGGTTATCTTGTAGCACTGTTATCTATGTATCTACTTCATGCTAACTTAGCAATTGACTGCTTCCGCTTATATTCATTATAGCTTCTGCCCGTGACTTCATCCGCGTGAAATTTCTAGTTACTCCCACCCACCGCGTCGCATCGCATCGCCTACCCGCGCTATTACTTCGTTTTTGCTTAGCGTTCTTTCTGACTTTTTTTCTTTTTGCTCGGCTCCTGAAGATCATAACGTGATGTTAAGCCTATAGCCTTCCTCAAGAATTGGGCTATCAAATGCAAAAAGAATTTTTCAAATCCGACTAGTAGTTCCAGAGATTAGCGCGTTCAACCAAACAAACAAACAAACTCTTCAGCTTTATAATATTATATTCCAACCGTATTTACGATAAAGCCACACCTCAAAATCATCATCATCATCTAAATCAGCCTACAATATTCCCACTGCTGGGACACAGGCTCCCTCTCTTCGAGAGGGAGTGGACTGTAATCCACCACGCGGGCCCAGTGCGGGTTGGTAGATATCACATGTCTTCCAAATTTTTGGTTCTAGAAAACTGCAGGGCATATATCAAAATAATGAATTTATAATTTTATCCGAAGAGAAAAAAAGAGAGAGTATTTCTATTCTGACATTGCTTGACTGATTCCGCTTACGACCGAACCTAATAACCAATTTTCAGTTAAAGCTATTAGTTATTCTGTGTTTAAAGACAGATCGCTACCGAAAGTAGTCAGTATAAACATAACTGCTAATATGCCAAAACTGGTGAAATAAAGAAAATACATTTATTTAGCACACACTAAAAGACACACAATACACCAGATAGTTAGATAATAGTCGTACATCAGATAAAAACAAAGATAAAAATAAAAAGTGAAAAGTCCGATGTAAGAAATTAGCAGGAAAGTGTGAAAAATAATTTTTAATATCCGACTGGTTCCAGAGATTAGCGCGTTTAAACAAACAAACAATAATATTCAAAAGGTAATTGGACTGGGCCGTTAGTTAGGTAACTTTGATTGAAGAAGTTATGGCTGTGTGGGTAGCTATTATGTATCCACATAGGTAGGTACGGAGTCGTGGCCTACAGACCCATAGTGTTGCCTTGTCTTGTCATGTCTCGTCTTAGTTATAACCTAACCTAGTTTTAATTTAGAATGTAATGATGTTTAAAATTAATAAACATAACCCAACTGTTAGTTTGCTTCTCTATATGGAAAAACCTGTGTAATTAATAACGTACATAAGTGACCGTAGTTAAGCAAAGATTTGACGCAATCCTACTGCCGGGAAAATTACTTTGCAGTTTGGCAGGTGTTACATTTAAGTAAAACTCTAAAATAGTATGGATTAAATAAATAAATAAAATTAAAAACTATCTGCAGGCAACACTGCATCAGACATTGTCAAGGAACTACAAGCATTAACGGAAGGTCCAAGACTCCGTTTAAATTCCCACTTAGGAAAGGTTTTGCTCTGTACCCATTACGATAAACAAGTCTTTACTTCTTGCCGGGACCTCTTGTTGTGACCCCGCCGCATCGCATCGCCTGTCCGCGCTATTACAGTGCGTGCCACGTAAGAAGAGACTTGACACACCACGTGGTCTGACATGCGCAGAACACGATTTTAGGTATCTTTAGCGGTATGAGGTCTGAGTGCGGGACGGGACCGGATGTCATAGGGGCGGCGGAAAGAGGCGGGGGAGGCGGGGTCAAGTCTCTTCTTACGTGGCACGCACTGTACTTCGTTGTCATTCAGCGTTCTTGGTGACTTTTTAGCTTTTGGTCGACTCCTTGGGCTACTACCTTCCTCAAGAATTAGGCTATCAAATGCAAAACGATTTTTTAATATCCGACTGGTTCCAGAGATTCGCGCGTTCAAACAAACAAACAAACTCTTTAGCTTTATTATTAGTATTAGTATACAGGGTTATAAAGGCCAGCCAAATTTAAGGGTGTGGTACAGATACCTTTGATGGTCTGCCATCAAACTGAACAGTTTTGTCCATGGAACCAGAACCGTAATCGCGAAAAATGTATCAACTGTCCCAAAGAAAACTGTCCTTTAAAACTAACCCCGTATAGAAGATTATTATTATGAATTTATGACAGTATGCATGTACAGCTGTAAAATAATAGTAATATGTTTTTCTATAAAGAAGAGTGCATTTAGCATTGTGCTACCGCTAAGAGCAAACAGTTTAATAGCTATTAGCAACCTATTACCATCACTAATGAATTTGTATATCTTTGCCTAAATTACTCGAACTCCTAGCCCCTAGGTAGGGAAACACTATAAATAACCAATAATTTAATCGTCTTCATGAAATTAATAGTCACATTAAGCTCCAATTAAACGGAAATATTTGTTTTCGAAGTGGGTTCCCAATTATAGAGCTCTGTCATGGACGTGTAGCATAAATATTGGGTTAGTTTTGAGAACTGAATTTTGAATTTTAACCTCATAATAATAAAATTTATTTTTAATTGTTGGGTACCTATATGACTTCACTGTTCAGCTCAAACTGAATTGATTACCTATTGTATTACCAAATACATAAGGAAACGATAAAGATTTCTTCTATTATAAGTACATACCGAGTGGATAAAATACTGCTCGTCTTCTACTTAATAATATTAACACAAAATACCATTTTGTTTTTACGATATTAATTTGGTACTACTTGTTCCTGAAAAAAATATTGTAATGTCTAACCTAACTGCTGATTATACTAATCAGAATATTGGTGATTACCATTTTGCCTTTTTGCATAAAATAAAAATATACTTCATTAACACACTGAAACGATGGCTGAAATAATTCGAACGACGAATAAGTTTGAGTTAATAAAACTTGTGATCGGTCCGACGGACAGAGCTATTTCCATATTAATTGCCCCGTAATATTCCAACTTTCTGCCTAAAGACGTTATCGGGAACTGCGCTATAGATGGTAAAATGGCGGATGGCGATAGTTAAGTGCTTTAAAGTTACGTTCCTCCTTTTTGATAGGTTACTAAATCATCATCAACTGTAATGGGCAGACTTTCAGTGCGAACGGATGCGTCTGAAATCAGTCGAAACTTTTTTAAACGTTAATGCCAATTATATATATAATATAATAGATTATAATATCAATTCTTGTAATTTTAAGAACGTTCACAGTCTGATCTCAGTCTCAATCTGTCAAAAATACCTCTAATTTCTTTACATTTTTGACAAGTTTTTGGTATTTATCGGCGCTGAGATAAAATTGCCACTAGATTTTGAACGTTTTTAATTACTGGAATTGGCCTTCAAGTACCTACGTACCTGAAGACCTACGGTACAGTACCCGGCGATAAATATTGCACATCGACCTTTGGAAAGAGACAATCGGCTAATTTCGGCTTCGTAGAGCGTTATCTCTGTCGCACGAAATACAAACAGTCCGGTATCTATTAGGAGCTGTTAAAACAATTATGATTTGCTTCTTTTGATAATTATTTTTATTCTTTGTATAAAATCGATAGGATCGAATATGTCGATGTGCAATATTTATCGCCGGGTACTGTACCTTATGTGCTCTCCGAGGTAAGTAGAGAGATTGTGTAAAGAATGTGCACCAGTTCACTCGCTGACCACAACAAGGACAGATTAATCTCGGGCGATCGATCTTCATGGTTGTTTTGAGCATGTAAGGCCTTGGTTCTTTTTATAAAATAAACTAGCAGTGCCCCGCGGTTTCACCCGCATAAGTGTCGATTCCGTGGGAATATCGGGATAAAAACTATCCTATGTCCTTTCCCGGGACTCAAACTATCTCTATACCAAATTTCATCTAAATCGGTTCAATGGTTTAAGCGTGAAGAGGTAACAGACAGACACACTTTCGCATTTATAATATTAATATGGATATAAACAAACATAGGTATTTAAATGAAAGCTTTCGTATTCCACACAATATATTGTACCTATCACTTTTCAGTGTTCACTTTTATTTTTATCGTTTACTGTAAATATAAAAATTTTATAATACCCGAAGGTTTCAAATAGAACCAATCAATTTTGGTGTTGCCTTTTCAAATATTAAAACGAATTTTAATGTGAAAACGTGCTTACTACAAAATTCAACTTTCAATTTGTGAAAATACGAATCCTGTTCATACGCAATCATTGGCAGGCAATTATTTTAATAGGTACAATGGTTTATGAAGTCGAAGCAACATAATTAAAAGTAAACATGAAACTGAATTTTACAAGATTAAAATAATGGAAACATTAAAACAAATATAATTATGAATGTTAGCGTACAATTATCGCAATATCAAATTGAAATAAGCCAAAAGTAAACGAGTACTTAAAAGTAATTTATATTCTTGGCAAGAAATTATGTTTTCAGAATAAAGTAACTGTTCTATTCTGTAAAAATGTCACCGTTAAAACTATGGTGAAGTGAGCTTAAAGTGAGCTGTCAATAGTGTCAATCCCTAGCATGTGCAGGTGGAATGACAGCTCACTATAAGCTCACTTCACCTACGTTATCACGGTGATCTTTTTACAGAATAGCACCGCTGATATTGTTGTTAATTAATTGAAAAGCTAGTTAAGGAGAATTATAGCTATACCAGTATACCTTCTGAAGGACACAGCATTTTTTTCGCAGTTTTTAAGCAATATTAAGGTTTGGTTTTATAGACTAGCTAAAAACAGTCGAGCAGTAGAGGCACAGTAGTAACGGCCGCTGGTTTTATCGTCACGCGTTTCGGCAGCGCCGTTGGAGCGCGCGCGTTCGAAGATGTATGAGGTAGTAGTTGCGTTTCAAAGTCACGCGCTTGAGCAGCGCCGTTCAATAAACGCCTCGTAATTCTAGATCTTGATCATTCTACATTACATGTGTAGCGGTATCTACAACGCCACATACAAACAACGCGTCATACTGACGTCACGCAAATCCTGCATCGCGCAAGCAGAGTTTACCGCGCAACTAGCATAGATACAATGGCCCGACATGAATCAACGGGCAGTTGCCCGCCAGACACAACACCCGTCTGGTCAGAGGATCCTCCCTTTTCTATAGAGTATGAGTGAACTTTACACCCTGTTCCTCATACCTCTATACATGTATAACTGACATCAAAAAGAAAAATACCAGTGCAAAAATTAAAAGTCATCAATCAGTTTAAAAAATGAAGGTTTCGCAGACTTGGCCCTCTCTAATCAGCGCTGTCTACACTAACGGGGGTTACAGTCCTTTGACGGTTAATTTACCTTTGACAGCAGCAATAGCAACCTTAATGTTACGAGAATAAAGATCACTTTGATCTGGACAGTGATGCAAAATCAGAAGTTAAATAACTGTGAACGTACGCGATAACTTCCTAACAATGACAAATGGCGGATACGTTTTGTTTTTCTTCCATTACTACATCAACACGGAAACTACCTTATACAATGATATACGCACTACATGTACGGAACTATATGGTGCGTAAAAATACTCTGCGAAGTTTATTTTGTTCCCAATATCCGGGTTCCATCAGCGTTGGCTGATTCGATGAAAGTTTATGGTCAAATATGTTTGTGTGCTGGATTGTTTTCCTTATTATTTTCTCTCGAAATACAGAGGCATGTTTTTCAGAAACCCTTTTGGTAAGGAAACGTTTTGCAAAACATTTTCTTTTTTATTTATGGTAACCTATAGCAAAACCTTGAACTGTCGATGGATATCGAGGGATAAAATAATCATTTCTGATAAATAAGCTACCACTATAGGAGTAGCGGTGGCCCACTGGTAACGGCCGCAACTTACGAGTTGTAGGTTGTAAGTCGAGGGTTCGAACCCAGGCACTTAACTATGTGTAAATTATTTCATCACCACTGCTCTCAAAACGGTGAAGGAAAACACTGTGAGGAAACCGGCGTGTCCTAGAACTAAAAAGTCGAAGACATGTGACATCTACCAACCCGCACTGGGCCTGCGTGGTGGATTATGGCCCTCTCCCTGACCTGGCAGTGGGAACATTATACGCAGATTATGTTTATGGTTAGCTATATTACATAGGTTCATAGGAACTAATATTTAATTAGTATTCAAACACAGTGTTCGCTTTATATTCTATTTCCACCATGACTTCCCATTCCAAACTGTCGACATAAACCGCACCGCTATGTAATAATTTCCAAAACCAATGATATTGCTCGAATACCCACATATTTCAGTATTCACACATCCATTGTTTAGTTAGGCTTTCTAGTTTGATTTTCACAGAATTCTAAAAGTGAATTTTTAAATACACCCTCATAAAAGGGGTAGGTAACGTAAAAGAAAAAGGCTATTCATTAGTGTGCCAGTGAAAACATTGGTAGCGAGTTTTAACTCGGAAAAGTTGGTTGAATTTTTCATGTAAGCCTAATAAAATTACTACCTACCTAAAAGACCTGTATTCCGTCCAGGGGCAGCGCAAAAAGGGGAAAAAGTTTTTGGTTGCTGCTAATTAATAAAGATGTAAAATGTATAGGTACTCCGCTAGACTTTTAAAATAGCTTTGTAAAAAGTAACTAATTAAGATAGAAAAAATATTTATTAGGACTCTCTCAGGAATACCACAAATGAAACTAAACACACTGATAGATACATAAAAAATAAAACAACAAAAGAAAAATAAAAATAGTCACACACACAAGTCGTGTACGATGCCAATAGGCCATATGTCAACATGATGCTGCGACATTTAAAAATAAGTGTCGCAGCGCTGGTATTATGACCAAGCTTACCTAATAATATTTGTTTTTTTCATAGTGTATGAGATTCTAAAGCTTTCAATAACAGTTGAGATTATCATCATCTGCCTAGCCTTGTCCCAACTATGTTGGGGTCGGCTTCCAGTCTAACCGGATGCAGCTGAATACCAGTATTTTACATGGAGCGACAATAACACTTAAGATAAATGATAATATTGCTAAGAATCTGGAGCAGTATTACATTATTACATTTGCATTCTTAATAGTAGGTGTATTTTAGATCGTCTATCAGTAATTTGGTTGCTATACTAATACTGTCTTATTCCCCACAATTCAAACGTTTACAAGTACCCACTGAAAATATTTCATGTAGACTTTTCTTGTACTTTCCTCCTGAAAATGTGTTAGTAATACTAGAATTAAACTCGACAATAAATTAGGTACATTCCCAGTTTCAGCAATATAATTAATCAAAGAGATATAAGCTTCAGTTTTGTGTATTTCGTTATTTACAGCCAGCCAGTGTGGAAACGGATGGGACCGCCCATTGTTAGAGACATGCGAGTTATAAGCCAGAATTATTTACAGCTTGGCACGAGTGTAGATTGTCGGTGTTTTATTCAGGATAGCTGCCTATTCACATTGCGGCTGAATACTTATTTATGCTAGTCATCATCTGCCTAAACTTTTCCCAACTAAGTTGGGGTCGGTTTCCATTCTAATCGGATTCAGCTGAATACCAGTATTTTGCATGGTGCCTATCTGACCTCCACAACCGTTACTGGTTACTGGGTAATACGATACCCCTAAGACTAAGACTGGTAAGACTGGTTGTCAGATTCTCGGGCTACTGACGACCCATAACGACTGTCAAAGAACCACAAATAACAGCGGGACCAACGGCTTAACATGCTTTCTGAGGCACGGAGCGAGGGTGAAGATGATCGCCCATCCACGGACAAACCGCGGCAAGAGTAGCTTAACCTGATCGATCGACCCATGCGGCTGTTAGCTACAAGCCCCTCGAATTATTATAGTCTATAGAAAAGATTCAAACATCTTTCTGTTTTTATTTTATCTTTGAGACCACTTCTATTAGGTAGGTATATTATGTAATCCTTCGTTGGTCTCGTGTTTGCAAGTGCACCTGCTGTGCGTGGGGTCCTGGGTTCCATCCCAGGTTGGGAAAAGTGTTTTTGGGTTTTTCTATTAGGAATTTCCCAGTAACAGCCTGGATTTGGAAAGTCGGCGGTTTGATACCCCCCGTGCCTCGGAAAGCACGTTAAGCCGTTGGTCCTGCGCCTGATCTCTCTCCTGTCGTGTCGCATTGCCGTCCCATCGGACTATGTATAAGAGTATAAAGGGAAAAGAGAGTACACCTGTGTCTGCGTACACACTAGTGCACTGTAATATCTCCTACGTCGATAGCTAGTCTCCGTTAAGATCGACCGCCATGACCGAAATTCAGTCTGGAGGACTTTGATATGTAACTACTCCATCCTTTAAAAAAACCTTTTTAAAATTATTTTTATATTTATTTTTGTCAAGGGAAAAGTAGTGTACTCTTACTAACCAATCATAATAAGAAGAAATTAAAGTTCGTTCAACTCTTGCAGCTTCTAAATTCTAATTAAGTTGGAGAGTCAGTACACAAAAGAGACGAGATTTCTTTACGTAGCTCTACTGTTATTGCAGCCATTTGCATTTCTTTGTTAATCCTTGAACAAGCACGAAATACTTCAGTTTCTCTTTACACAACATAACAATTTGCTTGTAAACTTTTACATTGTGAAATAAAAGTTACTGAAAGTACAGTTAGTTTGTTCAATTAAAAAGGACGTATGTAACTCTCAGAAATACTTCTTATATTTACCTATAGTCTGTACCAAAAGTATCTGATTAAAATGTAAACAAACCCTGTCAGGTTTAATTCTTACGCAATCACTCACTAAAGGGAATTAGTAACGCATTCATTTGTATTCAGAAGTTTTCAACTTTATATCTCACCATTTTTCCAACAATTATTCTTTTTCTTAAATTCGAAAAATTATCGACGAAAATTGAGTTTATAAAATTAACCTCAATTCGAAGGTAATTTAGGCTTTGGGTGGAAATATTCAAATAACCAAATCAAAACACTGAATTTGCAAGTGGCAAACAAATTAGCATCAACACGTACCTAGGTGATCTGCATGTCGATTCTGTAAAAATCTCACCGTGAATACTTGCGTGGAGTGAGCTGTCAGTGTCATCCCACTGATCCTAGGGATTGACCATGCAAACATTTACAATCATAAAAGAGATTTTAATAATATTTTTTAATGCTAATCCTATTGATATTTTTATATAATTCAAAGCTAGTATTTTAGTGGTTAAAACATTCACCAGCGCCTAACGCGCTTGCGCGGCGTGAAATATGGCTCATTCCGAATTAAGTCATCATCGCTCACATGAATAATTTGCTTTCCGATTTAGATAAATCACCACTATGGCAGCTGAGAGTCAGTAATATACCTATTCACTTGAATAGTTACTCATGGTTGGATTATAGTATTTATTTGTGTATACACCACGAATTTCCTCTTCTTTGGTAAGGTGGCGACTGTAGCCAGAAGCACAATTTCGAAAATGCCACGTTAGTTTAAAGATCGGTGATAATTATTAATTTAGGGCATGGTCGGTAGTCGGCGTTATCGCAAGATGGCACATGCCATGACTTCATATATGTCGATTCACGGGACATCGTTATCGCGTTCACGTTAATTCAGAAAAGGGCCCTAATTCACTATGACCACTTAATGATTCATTACTTCGAAACCACGTCAATTCCTTAATAACCTAATCACTACATCTGCTATTAAGGTATTCTCTATGACACAATGACCGAAACCGGTTTGAACTGTCAAAATACCACGCTTGACAACCGTACGGCGTGGTAAGATTATGCGGGGAATAATAGATAAATACCATACAGCAGAATTGGGGTCAAGGTGTAAGCACGCTGTAGTCGATTACAGTGCAATTCGGAATGTACCATATATCACTCCACTCGAATCTCGTAACCATGGCAACACCACCTCGGCGTCAACACCTCCACCAGCCGCGTTTTGATTGGCGAATACCTCGTCTTTTTCTACTTTAGAGTTACACATTTTGAAAATCGCTCAACGAAAACTTTGCTTAATCTGCCCCTTGGCAGACTCTAAGGCAGGGTCGCCATATCGAAGGTCGCCATGAAATGTTGGGGGTTCAAGGGTCGTTAGAATTAGACAACCAGCTTGATAGAATGTACTTTAATGAATATCTAGTGAATTTATGTTACAATGCGCATTGATGTAAACTGCTTACTTATATTCTAAAGGAGTGTAGGTACTTACTACGTTATGCACTATTAGGGACCATACATACACTTCAGGGTTGACACCAACCACTTCTTCATTTAAGGGTTACTAGAGGTGCAGTGCAAACACGGGCGCGCGATGAGCGATAAAATATTTGCACTTATTTGACGTTGGTATTGCATTTTCCTAATGTTCTTATACATGACGCCTTACAAGTTAAATATGTAAAAACAAATCTCTAATGTGATAATGAGTGACTAACGCGCAAGCGCGGCGTGATCTTATCACTTCACCTTCACTCCACCCGATTCACGACATTAAATGTCGTGAATCGGGTGAAGTGAAGGTGAAGTGATCACGCAATCTGCAATGTGATAATGACAGTGATTAACGCGCAAGCGCGGCGTGATCTTATCACTTCACCTTCACTTCACCCGATTTACGACATTTAGTGTCGTGAATCGGGTGGAGTGATCACGCCACACAAACTACGTGGGATTACATTCTATGGTCCGTCAGCTAGGCATCCGTTAGCACTCGATGACTTGACACACTCGGTTATCTCTTCTAATTCAATAGATTTGGGTTAATAACAACGCTGAACATCGTCGCATTCTTTACTAGACTCGATCTACAATTGCTCATAATAACCAAACAATGTCGATGCGTATTTTCATCAGTCTAGCTGTCATAAACGTGAATGTTTTAATTTTATTTACTGTTTGTGCGTGACGCGCTCGCGCCTCAGTCTATATAAGGACTTACTAGACTAGGGAAAAAATAAAAAAAAAACAGGATTGAGATTCTGACTGCGCTTCTATTTTGCTATTTTATTGTAAGTAAAACCCCACAAAATATTAATGTTTTGACCACTAAAATACTAGCTTTGAATTATATAAAAATATCAATAGGATTAGGCTAAAAAAATATTATTAAAATCTCGATTATGATTGTAAATGTATGCTTGGTCAATCCCTAGTATCTGGTAAGATGACACTGCCAGTTCACTCCACGCTCACTTCACCTAAGTTTTCACGGTGAGATGGTTACAGAATCGCACTGCTGATCCATTTGTTTACATTTTCATCACATACTTCTGAAGCAGACCACATATTGCTTCCAATATCCATCTCTTATACATAATCAAGGAAAGCTAATCAAAGATTTCTAAATACTTCAAAGTGTAGAAACTTTCCCCTTGTCCCACATTCTGCTCATGAATATTCGCAAGTTATGCACGCTCCCGTGCTCGTCTAGTTTGCTCATTTTAATATTCTTAATATGGAGAAAGGAAGAAAAGTATATATATTTTCGTAACGAGGGTCGTGTAGGATGATATAGACTATAATATTTTTCGTGGAACCCGTTCCGTGCATTTGTGCTGGCCCAATTTTTTGTTTCGCCTCTGTGGACAATTACAAAATTCCGGATGAAGCCGGCTCGGCAGGGCTTGTTCAAACTCGCGTTGTTCGAATACATGCCTTTTAGCTTTATAGCTTTTCAGATGTGCCAGCCAGTCACTGAAAAAAAAAGGAAGTTGGTTAGATTTGAACACAAGATTTATAAGAATTTTTAATAAAGTGAAATTGGGATTTTTTATCAATCATCCTTTTACAAGATTTTATATAACTTCACGTGTGGTAATCGAAAAGTTCTTTATGACCAATCAAAAAGTAAAATGTATTTACTATACATTTTTAAATTAAAATACCTTCTTATTCTACAAATATACTAGTTGTTTCATGTCTCGAAAAGCTACGTTCCACGTTGTGTAGCCAGCACTGAAAATAAATTACGAAATACAATACACGAATTCAATTCTATTCTCAAAGTTGCACAGCGAACTTAGCGTTTCCACATTTATTATGCAGTGTCAACACACATACACGTACCGTTGGCACAAAAACTAGAACAACGCGCTACCAACACGAAGTTTCCATATAAAGTTACCTGTTACTTGCGTAGACGCTGGCCGAGTTTGACTGGCTGACTCTACTCGCTCGCGTGTTTACCCCTGTGGTGCTTGATGAGTTTAATTTCGCCTGCAATTTGATAACATGTTTACTGTAAAAGTGAACTACTTTTAAACTGAATGTATGCGCACTATATTTACGTATGAAATATGGTTTTTGTTGGGACTTATTAAAAATTTATAAGTAACGTTGAACCTGTCTACCCATCTCTATCATATCTTAGCAGGTGTCGCGCAGGTGTCACCCTGTATGTTTATCTTCCTCTTACACGCTGATGTGAGGCCACGGAAGGGTCTGGCGCCTAAATTATTACCTAACCAACCCATAAAATCGTAGTAAAAGAATTATTACGGACACCAAGCATCTTCGATTTTATATCAAGGGGCGGCAATGTATTCCCACATAAACGATCTCAACTGAAGTACTTACGCAGATATATTTCTTCTGCGGTAAATAGTGGAATAAAATTGTTTTAAATATTGAATTCGGAATAAACAAGCTTCTCACTACCCAGTATACTCATTTTTCTATTTAACAGTACAGCTCCCAGCGGAAACAAATCTATTGTAAAATGGATATTTCTCCCCTGAAACAAGCGTTTTTTGTTCCCGTATTTCCTCTTCAAAACCCAGTACAATACACACAATAGAAAAAAGCCAGTAACGAGAGTGCGCTAATTACTGTTTCAAAAGTTTCTCCCCACAAATTTAGGTATTGTAGTTTTCTCGGAATTATGGAGAAAAATGGCCGCTGCGTTAACTTTCCCCTTAAAAAATATAGCGGACGGAATGCGAGAAATTTGTTCAGAGTGGCCCGCTCTCCCCTTTATTCATCGTCAAACTTTTTGATAGGTTAATTTTTCATTCTGTTCCGGTTCAGACGGCGGGACGTAGCTCATCCAGTTTCTGTAAATGTTGGCCAGTTCCGTAGCTGGGAAGCCGGATGCTGAGGGCAGGACTACTCCCTCAGGTGTGTGTGCTCGTAAATCCAGGTTTGAATGTTTGTTTATGCATACTGCGGACCTCGGGGATGTGAAATGCGGCAGTTGGCTGAAGTGTAAAATACGTGACAGGTACATATCTGCCTGTCCACTGAGATGACGATTACAATATATGATGACGATTACAATATATTAGGGTGCAAATTATTATCCCATTAGTCAGTCCCAGTATTAACAAAGATAGACGTAGTAGATGACTTAGATGTATTTTCAGCCCATAATGTTCCCACAGTTGGGACACAGGTCTCCTCTCTGTGAGAGGGGGTCGGCCGTAATCTACCACACGGGTCCAGTGCGCGTTGGTCGATGTCACATGTCTTCAATTTTTTTTTATTCCAGGACATGACGGTTTCCTAACGATCTTGAGAGCAGTGGTGATGATAATATTTACACAAAGTAAAGCGACTGTCTGGGTTAAAACCCAGGACCTCCTACTCGTAAGTCGGGGCCCCTACCACTGGGCCACCACTGCTCTCAAAAAAGATAGAGATGATATGACTCTAAAAGATAGAAATGATATGACTCTAAAAGATAGAGAAGATATGACTCTAAAAGACCCTTTAAAATGCTGCAAATTTAGATTTTGTTTTGTACACGAGACGGTTACTTATTTTTTTATATAAAACCTAGCTGCGTCCCGTGGTTTCACCCGCGTAAATTTCGATCCCGTAGGAATATCGGGATAAAAAGTAGCCTATATGTTAATCCAGGGTGTCAGCTACCTCTCTATACAAAATTTTATCAAAATTGGTCCAGTCGTTTGAGCGTGAAGAAGTAACAGACACACGCACACACACACTCACACACACACCCCCACACACACCCTCACACACACTCACACACACACACACACTTCGCCTTTATAATATTAGTGGGATAGTGTGATAATATGTTCTGCTTTTACTCTTGGATTATCGGAGTATAATCTTTATCCTTGAATGCTGGTTTCTATCGTTTTGCTATAAGAAGCTTATCTGTTTATAGAATAATTGAAACGTATTTTATTTCCTAACAAATTCCTTTTCAGGACAGGTGTACAATTACCTGTAGGCAATTATTTATTTCCCAAAAACGTCAGAGATTAAAGAATGTCGTTTCATTTACAAATATTTACAACGCTTTTATCCTTAGATATCAGGTCGTTTGTCATAAAAATATACATTACGAAATGCTATTATATTTTTTCTTTTAATCTTTTTTTATCTCAACACCGAAACGGATGAAACGAATATTATTTTATATTATTACATTTTCATCTTGTAATTTATACGTACTCTGTCGGTTTCCGGAGTAATCTGAAATGTATTCATTTCTTGTTATTATTTTGTTTTCTCATCCTCACAATAATCTCTCTTCCAGAAAATCTGAAACGAGAACTAATATTTTATTGGTATCACGGGATGTCTTGAAGGTTGTCGCACCAGGGGTAATAAATTATATTCACTATGAGTGAATCTATGACGCAATAAAAAGCTATGCGTGTGCGTGTGCGAATGTGGGGCCAAAGCGATAAATTGCGTCGCGCGCCCGTGATTTACTGGCGTGCCGGGGATGGCCCGGATTACAGGCCCGCCCGTTTGTTAATTACCTCTGCTATCATTTTATTAAATACTGTATTAGGTATGCTCCCGTGGCTGATAATTAGACCCTTGATCTTGTAAGCAACAAAGGTTCAGGAGTAATTTTTTTTTTCCAATTTTCAGAAAGTTTTCTGCAGACAGGGCGTAATTCAAATATTAGGGAATGTATTTCTAAAAATGAAGGTGTCTTATTACTTCGTAGTAGAAGACATTTACTTTAAGAAATTAAAGGTGAACCTACCCCTACCCAAAGTAACCGCGAGTTTCCTAACTAAATTGAACTAATATCGACAAGATGTAACAATAACATCTACGGAATACTTTTTCAATACCTACTTTGCCTCAATTTGATCCTGAGTCCTGCCAGAACTTGCCCTACGTTCGTATAATAAAAGTGACAATACTTCAAAAAGTTATCCCTACATCATCCCGCAGGCAGGCGGACGGAAAAAATCGAATGTCAAAATATGATTGATGTCGCCCCGTCGCCCGTCGTCGTCCGTCCGTTGCCAAACTTTCCATCGCCACGCCGTGATGACCTAACAAAAGCTGCTCTGTCACTCTCTGACGACATTGTTTTCGGACAGTAATTAAATGTTGAACAAATACCTACTTTATTTCTAAGCTAGGACCACAGTACCCCAGTTACGGAACACATTGTCAATCACAATCTGAATAATTTTGAAGGATATTACTAATCCATTTCTTCAAAATTATTGTAATTATAAAACACTTTAATTTTTTAATCCAAACAATAGAATTTTTGTAATTAAATAATTGCTTCATATTTTGCTATAAATTACAAGCGTTGTGTCATCGCGCTTCTCTTTCTTTTCTATGCAGTCCGACAATGACCGCGCTTTAGGTCATTAAAAACAAACAGCGATCACGAAATTCATTTGTCAACCGAATGTGTTCATCAATTAGCGTTTACGGGCTGAATTTGCTTCGTAATTTCCATTTGATGTTCGAATAATTATTAGGCTTGTTGCCATTAAATATAGGGGTAAATTAATTTAAATTAGCTAGTGAAACTAGCGAAAAAAAATATCTTTATGATATTTTTTTAGGGTCAATGACCGCTGGTACTTGCAGTGTGAGTTGTCAAAAATCTGTTTTTTGTTTTGTTTTATCATATCAGTTTCAATATCATCACACATCACGTCTGTGAAATTTACACCATAAAACTGATTTCTTAAACTGATATTTCAAATAGCTACACTATTTAAGGTCGTTGACCCAAGAAAATATTATCGTTAAAGATTTTTTTCCTGTTTTATAGTATTTAGATATTGATATCCATCATGTCTGTGAAGTTTCTCTAGCTAATTTAATTTGACCCTGTATATGTGGTTAACCGTTGAAATTAAATAGGAGCATCGTATCCGTAGTGAAACAAAATCCACTAAAATCGATGTTGTACCTAACTAATTAATGTTGTCACATCAAACGTCCTTTAGCACAAAAGATACCCATGTAATCAATATCTGCGAAGAAATCGGTACAGATTCGTGATTGGTATCGAGAAGCGTCGATCAAGGCAATTCTCCGTTCTTCAGAACATTTCGATTGAAAGCCTCCGACCAAAGCCTCGTGTCCTTCGATCTCTTTGTGATCATGCTCTTTGATCTGCGCCTATAGGTGCCGCTTATTCCGAATTCCTTTCACCTTTGACCGTTATTTTTCTTTGTGACGGATACTAAGTTTAACGTGTGTATTTAGGTATTGTATGTACATCATTGTAGTCTCACGTCTAGCGTCTGTATTTTTTCGTCGTCTGCGTGAGCATTGTCAAAGCTCATTATGTTAGGTCACAGGGCTACGAACAGACGCCTTCAACTTCACATTCGTAAAATCCATTTATATCCATTCTGTTTAATTGCTTTGAAAAGTTAACATACATTGAATTTTACGCCATATTATTATGATGATTTTGATCATAACCCGCGCTGGAATCCCTTACACTTCTCTATCTTTCGAAACAGTTTGTGGTTGCAAACTGTCAGCATAAATCTTACATTAAGAACTATAAAGCTCATCTCATCTTGTTAACGACGGGATGGTGTCAATTCATGTAGCCACATCTTCGCTACGTCAGCCAATGTTTGCGGTAAATACCTCAGCACGCGAGCGCGCCACCCTCAAACAACCAAAAATGTTAAACGCTGTACACTGTGCGCTCACTGTGAATATCTTATCAAATTAAGAAATGGAACGTGCAGCCGGCTTCGAAGTGGAATAGTAATCAACTAGCGATGTAGACAGGGGTACAAGTCGGGCCGACACTAACTTCTCCATCGCTAAGGGGCTTGCGGTTGCTCGGTTGAGCTGACACTTTGATACCAATAGCGTTTAGCGAAGTCCTGAAGGAATTGTGAGGACAAGTTAGGGCTCGTTCGCAAAATTTGTGGGGTAACCTACATCAGCAGCAGACATCACCTCAAGTGATTTAACGCGAATGTAAAGTAATCTGAACGGAGCCGTGCGGAGTATGAAACAAATGTAACAGGTCAGAGAGCTTCTCGGAATCTTTGGTGTTCTGGGAATTTATTCTAAATGGTGGCATAGCTCTAGGACTTACCCTTAAGCTCCCATAAACAAATAGGGACCCAGACTGTTCCATTCAAGGATCGAACCATGTGAAATTAACTCTTAGCCCAATGGCCCACGACACAAATTGAGTCGTTAAAGTAAAGCATCAAAGAATTAGACTGATGGAATTATAAAACAGAAGCAAAAACCTTTTGCAAAAGGTCATCATCCTAATTGAATTTATTTCACTGCGTGCCTATCAAGTTTAAGGAAAAAGTTTAAAAGATAATGAAAGAAATAACTCGTTTTAGCTCAAACACATTTAATATTAAAGGATGGAGATGTAAAAGAGGCATAACTTGAAAAGTGCGGTCACGTCCCGCGCTCCGTCGTCCTCTCCCTCACGAATGCTCAACGGCTTTCGGACTCAACAAATATCCATTTTGCTCGGCGACTGACTCTTGTTCTCATAAGTTTGGTGCTTAGTGTCTCTTAATGGGTGCTATTTGCTTGAATATTTTTATCTTTTAAAATGTTGCACTACTTTCCGGGTTAGTGTAATTTTTCACGGAGCTGGCTGTGAATGTTTTTTTAAATGCGGCGTTTATTTGAAATTCTATTTAACAATTTACATTACTTAAACTTCTTTTTGAACAAGCTTTGTATTTCAAAATATAGGGTTATTAATGTTCTGCAACTTACCTCCATTGCGCGCCATATTAAAAATGAACCAAAAGCCTAAATTTAGACGAGAAGCCTAGAGTATTTTATTCAGGAGCTAAGAGGGCTCGGAGTACAGTGATGAATATTGAAGCCGCCGAGATGGCTAAATAAAACATTGTGGTATGGACGCTGAATATCATAACAGCGGTGTGCCCTCCGGCCGACCCTCGCCTCTCAGAACAAAACGCGGATTGTAAATAAAATTAAAAATATTACAAAGCGTCTAATTTTTTTTTATTAAAAGGGTCGGCGGTGGCCTGTTGTTGAGAAAAATATTTTGTGGGGCATTGGAACGCTCATACCTATTGTACGAAAACCTATGTTGTACGAATCCTAAACAAATACTGGCGATGTTTGAACGAGTGGAACTTAAGCAAACAGTTTCCATCTTCTGAGTATATGTGAATTCCCACTAATAACTATTAGGAAACAACGAGAAGTGAAACGTCATTGTGAGTGTAATTCCCTGCTCGTTTTACCTGGAAATCTACATGAAGTACGCGAAAAATAAAGGCTCCTACAAACTAGCGCGACATGCGATATAATCGCGCGCGTCACAAAGGCACTGCTCTTTGCGCGACTTGCGGTGTCTTTATGTCGCGCGCGATTTTATCGCATGTCGCGCCTGTTTGAAGGAGCCTTAAGTCTACACGCGGCCGAAATCGGTAATAATCGTTTTCCGCCATCTGGTCGTTTATATCAGGTATCAAGAGAGTGTGCTTTTTTTTTTTTTTTTTTCAGGATGGGAAATCATCAAATGACTCCTCCCGCTCTGGGTGGAGCGGAAGGGAGTGTCAGACTCTTACTGACTAAAACCCACCCGTGTTCCTTCCTTCGCCCTTTATGTTCCGGGCCAGCGGTAACCCTTTCGGACAATCCCGCTGACCCGGCAGGCTTCGGCCCTTACGGGCCCCTTCTTTTAATGCTGACATCTCTTTGAGGCGCGCGTGGAACACGTACGCGCCGTCCGGCACGGGCCTGGTCCTGATCGGACGGTGAGCTACCCATTACTCTCCGCCCGCAGGCCCGCGCCTACGGTGGCCGGGAGTCGTCGCGCGGCTCCCGACGCCCGGAGCGTCTCCCGCGGCGGCTGGGACGGGAGGCTCTCTCCCTCAGCCGTCCCGCCGCCTCCTTCGCTAGCATGACTGCTTCGCAGAAGGAGGCGACTGCCCCCCACTCCCTCTCGCCCCGGACCATGGCTTGAACCAGGCCCGGACGCGAGAGGTCGCCGCCGCTGCCGATCGCCTCTACGAGGACACGGCGGTGCTCCGCCCAAGCGGGGCAGACCTCCACCGTGTGCTCCACCGTGTCCTCTGGGCGATCCTGGCAATGGTGACACCCGGGCGTTTCCTCCCGCCTGATTATGTGCAGGAACCTCCCGAAACTTCCGTGTCCGGTGAGGACCTGCGTCAGGCGGTAGGTGAGGGCGCCATGACGCCTCTCTAGCCACTCCTCAAAGAGGGGTCTTACCGCCGCTATCGTGGCGTGCCCTGCGCTGGGTTGCGACAGTCGCTCTTTCCATGCCGCCATGAGATCGCGCCGGAGGTCCGTCCGCTCCGCCGCAATTTGCTGCGGAAGCGGAGTTTCCCCCCGGCGTAGTGCCTCCGCGCGCCACTCATACAGGCGCGCGAGGACTATCGCCTCCAGATCCCATGGCGGCAGTCCGGCAAGGAGGCTTGCCGCCTCGCCCGAGATCGTGCGGTACCCCCGGATCAGCCTTGTGGCTACCACCTTCTGGGGCGCGTTCAAATAATGGGCGGCTCGCCGCCGCAGTGAACGCGCCCACACCGGGGCCCCGTATAGGGCCATGGACCGCACGACCCCCGCATAAAGCCTCCGGCAGGAGGCGTTTGGCCCCCTCAGGTTGGGCAGGAGCCGCTTGAAGGCGGCCCCGGCCCGTTCCAGTTTGGGAGCCAAACGTCGGAAATGCTCAACGAAGTTCCACCGGCTGTCGAGGACGAGACCCAGGTATTTCATCGACGTCTCGACGCCGATGTGAACCCCTCCTACCGTTAGTTGGGAAGAGAGTGTGCTGTGTTCCGTGTTTTCTAAAGTAAATAAGTGCCATCATTATGCCGAAAGTGATTAAAAGTGCTAGCAGATATATATAATATAATCTTGAACTCAAACGTCGCGCGCAGACTTATCTTGCGCGCACTCTAGCACTGGTTTGATAATCAGATTGTGGCATTACCTGCGAAATTAGATTCATAAACGTCAAGTGTTGTTACTGCAGCGCAATATGAAACGAAATGGAAGGGAGACGCAGTGGGCGTGAGCTGGATGGAAATTGCAATATCCGAGCGAGCTGAATTAGAGCCAACACTCTACCTAACTAGAAACGACACCGCCCCAGCTAGAGATACAATATAATTTTTCATCTTTCACGAGCATGGTGACTTTTATGTTATAACTTTATAAAACTGAATTTAAGCCGTAAAATGTGTTGAAGTAGCGGAGAGAATTTAATTTCATCCAGGAAAGCGTTTGCTGAATAATCCAATCGTTTTCCATAATCCGCTGAACATAATTTATCTTATTTATCATTGATAAACAAAAAATATAAACGTACCTGCTCTAGTTTCTGAATTCGCTTGATTTGACCTTTACGAAACCCACAAACAATCAGAGCTGATTGTACTTCGTTCTACGTGCCTCCAGAGACGCGTGACTTCTACCCGGACATGCCATGCCTCTAAATTATCGGATTAATTGTTGCTATTGACGACTAGGTATTTCAGACAGAAAATAACGTTAAAAATATACCCAGAAAAAATCTCTGACGGAGCAGATTTAATCAAAATTTTCGCAAGAATCAATTTAAAAGTAATTCTGACGAGCCTTTTTGGCTTGACGTTGTTTTTTAATGTCATCTTGTTGTAGTACGTACGTGTCCGCTTCTAAACACATCCAGTAGAATTCTTTATAGCTCAGCATTAGGCCTGGTGGGAGATTGGATCGCACGAGCCAGCCTAACTAAACTTCATTAGTCAGGTTTGGATAACAGTGCGACGTCAGATTATGTCGTTAAGCATTGAGTTAAATATTTACCAACGTTCAGCCATAGAACGAGCTTGTGTAATACTAGCGAACTATATATTTTACTTAGAACAATTTACGCAAAGATTTCAGTATTGTTCGGCGTGTGTTCTCACTTCTGTTAACTTAGAAATCTTGCTTAGCTACGAAGCGAAGAATTTCAATTTAGATATGTAAAACAAAACCAGTAGATGCCGAAGGTTGCCGTAGGGTGTACCTAAACTAAAACATATTCAGTAGGTAACCAAGGTTGGTAGACAGGTAGCATTTGGAAGCAGTCCCGAAGGAGCAGATACCTCGATTCTCACTTAAACGGAGCCACGCATATTGTCTTATTCATACGGTCTGATAGACACGAACTGTGGAAGCGTTGTAAACTACGCTTTGTTGGAGGCACCTGAATATCTTCATATTATATTCAGTGGATATTGATCTCGCTTGACGTGAGAGCGACACGACATCAAAAATGTGTCAAAGGAAAGGTAAGTTCTTTGTTGTCAATCAATCTTAGGCAGATTGATTGAAAACAAAGAACTTACCTTTCCTTTGACACATTTTTGAGGCTTTTCCCAACTATGTTAGGGTCGGCTTCTAGGCTAACCAAATGCAACAGGATAGCATTATTTTATATGTAGCGACTACCAATCTGACCTTCAAAACCCAGTTACTGGGTAACACGATACCCCTTGGTAAGACTTATTATACTTGTCGCACTTTCGGGCTTCTGACGACCCGTAACGACTGTAAAAGATCTACGAACGACAGCAGGGACCAACTGCTTAACGTGCTTTTCCGAGGCACGGAAGGGTGTTGATGGTCTATGGATGGTCACCCATCCACGGACCGACCTTGACAAGCGTTGCTTCATCTTGAACATCAACCCGTATGGCTGTTATTTAGCCAAGAGTTCAAAAAAACACTGGCACTCCGGTAGTGCCGACAGAAGTGAAAACTTGAACAATTACGAGTGTATTTTGTGAATCGTCTTATAAACAAAACACGCGTGTTAAGGTGTGTTCCTTATTTTATAGGGTTTTTTGCAAATCAGGTATGATGACCAAAGTGACTGGTTTATTCTTCTCGTGAAAGGAATTTATTCAGATTTACAAATAAGCACACAGGATAGACTTCAGTTCGTGGTGTTGGTCGCGGCAGTGCTTCGTTAATCATTTCTAAAGTGGTAACTAGATAAACTAATAAGGAGCCTGTATGAAATTTTACACAATGTTACCTTTGTTCGATTACCATAATGTTTGCAGAGGCGTATTAGAAGAGGACGTAGATGGTACGATTGATATTAGTTACATTTTTACATACTATTGGCCTTGTACATAAAATGTATTTGAGCTCGTCGTCAGTTATATATCCGTGGTTCAGCGCCATCTCGTCGTTGTTGGATGAACTACGTAGTTAGTACGCGAGGCCCTCGTAGTTAGTACGCGAGGCCCTCGTAGTTCTTCCCGATGTGCATAGATGGCGCTGTCCTCAACAACGCGCGTCACGTCTTACGAATTTTCGATCAGGGTCACGTGACCTGACGCGAATTTAGAAGTTTTTACCCATTCCAAAAAAAGTACACAGCGCCGCTAAAGAAGTTTTCACTTCAAAAAACTAAACAAGTGTTTAACGTGATGTACCTAATTGAAAAATATTTGAGTATTTTTCTTAATATAATAATTATAATTAAATACGTTAATAATAATAATCTAAGAACACGTCAACCGGCATTTGTGTCTGATCCACGTGACAACACACGAAGTTTTTATGCTCCATCATACAGTTGAATTCGTCCTTCAAGACCCGGTGAATGGGACATCCGCCGCTGTTAATGCACAGGCCGCCTGATTGGCAGCGGGAGATGAGCGCAGCTGAAATTAAAGTAAAACATAGTAACATTTATTCGACTGCCTACTATATGAATGGTGCCAGAGGCAACTCTCTTAATTTTAAAGAAAGTTCACAGTTTGATCTCGGTGTCAATCTGTTAAAAATACCCTACATTTTTACAAATTATTGACATTGATTATCGCTGAGATGAGATTGCAACTAAATTTGAAACTTGACTAGATACATCTAATCGGTAACTCCGTGTTTAAAAACTCTAGTAATTAAAATTTTAACTCACATTACGCGGTGCGCCAATAAATAGTAACACCGAGTTAGTTAACCAGACATTAATGTTTTTTGAGTTGGGAACATTATTGGAATGTATGTGCCCAGGGGGCCTAAAAAGGCCACTTTGACAGAATCATAAAAGGATAACATTATGAATCATAATGTACAGTTAATTGTTAAGTTTATCGTATCAAATCCCATTGGTGAAGGATATTTCAGTTTTTTTTTTGTCTGTGCTAAAATACCAATAAATCCAATCGCAATCTCTTTGATTATACCTACGTAGTGAAGCGAAAAAAAGAAAAACACGGACTGTCTTCGCCATATTATGACTCATAATGTTATATATAGAAATATTATATATATTTAATATAATATATAATATTTCTGGGTTAAATATTTAGAAATTTAACCCTCGGCTTACCTCTAACTCTTGGTGGTGCAAGGTGATGAGTTAGATGTTAACTCCGAGTTATTTAGGAGGTTAGTTATGTGGATAAGGTGCAAGTGGGCCTTACTCAATTGACATTGTGCTCATCTGCTACGCCAGGCGTAGCAATCGTAACCATTTTATTATATCGTTTGCTACGCCGTAGCAGCTGACCCCATAATCAGTAGTTTGGTGCTTCCTTCAGGACCAACAGTTTTGTAATCCAAGTTTGGCAATAACAGAAACGAATTTCCAAATATTTCCCTTTGGTCTTGTCTTTCTTGTCCAAAAATCAAACAATGGCGAATCAAATGAAACTCAACGTCACACTGATCTTAGAAGAATTTTTCTTTTTATGCAATAAAGGAGTTTCGGATTCAAATAGAGGAGTACGATACCGGTCGGATTTTTTCAAACATTTCCGACGACATCGTCAGAATGCTAATTAGAACCAAATTCGTTTAGCTGGCTCATCGGTCCGCTAACCAATCGGATCGGACCGATGTCGCCAACATTATCTCAAGCGGACTCAATTCCATTTACGTATTAATGTGATTTAACGAGAATGTATTTAGTCCCTTGAATAAAATAACTGTTGGCTGTTAGTAAAGAGCAACTAATACTTCTTAATTAAGAACTTATACGTTAGTCAATAGTGGCAAGCACTTGCGATCTTGTCTAGAGTATTCGTAGCTCAGGTGCTGTGCTGTGTTATGACGGTTTAGAGCGCTAACACACTGGGACACCATGGCGACTTTGCTGGCTACGTAGCTATGGCTTCCTCTACCTACCGTAGCTAAATAAGTAACCAGTGGCTCTCAGTCCCGGTGATCAGTTGGCCACTGAGTGAGGGCGGCGTAACTTACTTGTATACAAAATACTGGCGATTTGACTACGTCGCCAGGTCGCCAGAGGATCCAGTCTCCACGTAGGTGCCGGTCGGTCGGTCGTGGCTACGCTTCCAAATTGGCGACGTCGCCAGACCATAGCGAAGTGAGCCAACTATCATACATTTCAATACAAATTGTTTGGTTATGTAGCCGGCGACGTCGCCATGTCGTCCTAGTGTGTTAGCGCTCTTAATGCCATGATGATTCCAATGTAAGAGAGACACGGAGCTCTATGTGACCAATAGCACAATCCCTTTTTCGGACTGGAATCATGATGGCTTTAATACCTACTTCGTGATACAGTCCCAGTTATGTATAAATTAATTATTGACTGCAATGCTGACGGGTCCAACTTACACGAATGCAAGGTTTAGAGATTCTAAAGGTCTTTTGCGTAAATTGATATAATTATTTGATGTAAAATTAGAGAACGTTTCAGTAAAAGAGTATGCAGTAGCATGTTTTATTTACAAAATATTAATAAACAGCACCCTAATGGTTTAACACACAATTACACTCGAATCAATTTGAATATTGCTAATACATTGTTTCTTAACTACGAAAAATTTTTCTGCTCAACAACTTAAATAACGCAATTAATGGTGTTGAACTGTCAAAATGAAAGCCATTGCTATTGTTAGTGTGTTACGCAATTATCCCGTTACTACAATCTGTCAAATTTCTTTAATAGAGTTTCAACTTTATTGCTCAAGCATAAGGTTCAAATTTAATTGAGAAAATTTGACAGTTTCGGGTAACTTGATGTGCTGGCGTCTTACTTGCACTCTTCTGTAGGACCCGTCGTTTTGAATTACTGTTTTCTCCTTATAATAAATTATGTTATTAAGTAACCACACCATGAAATGAGTGTGTAGTGACTATACGCGCATGCGCAAAGGACTCAAGAGTAACTTTTTGTATTCGGGAACACCATACTCACAGTGGGTTTGTTTTCTCATTTCGTCTGCGGGACCTCCTTTGGCATCCATCGTCAACTACGGTGTACTCACGTGAGGCAGGTGTTCCCGACCTTCTACAAACCGCGCGGTCTTTGGTGAAGCCTCTTCCTCTTGGATTTCGTCCCCACGCCTTGCTTTGGCCCATTCATCTCGTGTAGTCTGTATTGTATTGGTGAAAGTTTTCGAACTGTAAAAAAAACAATTTTATATCAGAAAAACTAGCTTTCGCCCGCGACATCGTCCGCGTGGTAAGTCATAGATATAAAATGTAGCCTATGTCCTGCCCCAAGGTTCGAAGCAACCAATCATATCAAATTTCATCAAAATCGGTCCAGCCGTTTCGGTGATTAGCCGGAACCAGACACACAGACAATAATTTATAAATATATTTTTTGATTAATTTTAAAAAATGTTTTTATGCTGTGTAAGTACTGTATATACTTTCATTTCATTTACTAAAAATCTGTTAATTTGACATTACAAACAGACACAATTTTATTTATTTGTATGTACTTATAGATAGATGGATGTGCAATAAGCAAGCTTGCTTGATAGATAGCTTCTATCTATACAATTCCAAACCCCTATAATAGAAACCAAGATTCCTCTAATTTCCTCTGTAATTTTAACTCGTCGTCGACTTTGTCTCTGTCACCTCTAACCTAGACTAAAGTCATAGCGCTGGCCCGGAACATAAAGGGCGAAGGAAGGAACACGGGTGGGTTTTAGTCAGTAAGAGTCTGACACTCCCTTCCGCTCCACCCAGAGCGGGAGGAGTCATTTGATGATTTCCCATTCTGAAAAAAAAAAAAAAAAAAAGGCTAGAGTCAAAAGCAAACCAATTTCAAATAAAAAACTGTTTTTTGTCAAAGCTGACGGGAGTCTTAGGTTCCATTAAAAAGCGGATCTAAAAATCAGCGAAAAAAAGGTTATTTTCTCAACATTTTTGTCGTGAAGATCATAATTATGACACTCCATTGTGAATACAGTAGGCATTATAATGAAAAATGAACGAAAAATGAAAAATGGTTTATTATTTTAACAAGTAAACCAGTGATTGGAGCCTCCTTATAAGGAGATAAGCCTGTGTTGGGAGACTCCGCTCTTCGTATAACTTAATAAGTATAATTTAGGTACCTACTTGTTTTATGCAAAAGTAAAGGGATTAATATATATTATTATATATATTGTAATAATACAATATTTGTAAATATGTGAGCACCATGTGTAATTTCTAGGTCTGTTTCTAGGTGTGCACCTAGAATAAAATTCGTCTTCACATATAATTACAAAGCTATAAAAAATATATTGTAAAACATTTTAAAAGAGTAACGGAGTTTCTTCCCATTCTTCTCCATACGAAAATATCTTTCGGAAGGGGCTACTAAAATCAATTTTATTTTTTGGAAATGTTGTCATTCAAAAGTGCCTCTTTGTGCTTATTTAAAATAAATGGACTTTGAATATTTTGTCCTTCTGTGTAGGAGTCATTGGTGTATACCTCGCGGATGGAAATTAATAACAACTTCATATTATTAAATATATCCTCACAATAGAACAATCACAAACAAAGAATTAACGTGAACACACTAACGAGAATATAAAAGAATTACTATTCCCTTTAGTGTTCGCAGTGCCTTAATGTGATTCCGCTCTGTGGATAAGCATATTAGCGTTTCATAATTAGCAACGTTAATATTTTCCTTTGTACACGCGCTCAGAGAATACGCTCAACAGATAGGGCACGCGCCTGATGATAATAGTTATCTATATCGTTGTTGTTGTTTGTTGTTGTTGTTACTATATAGTTGTTGTTGTTGTTATAGGTGTTAGTTGTTGTTATTTGTTGTTGTTGTTTGTTGTTGTTATAGTTGTTGTTGTTTGTTATGATGTTCATAATAAAAAGTATTTTATTCTATTCTATAAATAAATATGAATAATGTGGGGCTCGTGGCTAAGTAATAACAGCCGCATGAATCGATCGATCAGGTTCAGCTACGCTTGCCGCAGTCGGTCCATGGATGGGTGACCATCTTTAAATACCAAGAACCCTCCGTGCCTCGGAAAGCACGTTAAGCCGTTGGTCCCGGCTTTCATTCTTGTATCTTTGACAGTCGTTACGGGTCGTCAGAACCCCGAAAGTCTGATAGCCAGTCTTACCAAGGGGTATTGTAACTGGGTTGTGGAGGTCAGATAGGCAGTCGCTCCATGTAAAATACTGGTATCCAGCTGCATCCGGTTAGAATGGAAGCTGACTCCAAAATAGTTGGGAAAAGACTAGGCAGATGATGATGATCATCTATACGCTAATAATAAAGCGATTTTTTTTTTGTTTGTTTGATTGTTTGATCGCGCTAATCTCTGGAACCACCGGACAGATTTTGTTTTTTTTTTGTCTTTGATAGCCTAATTCTTGAGGAAGGTTAATAGGCTATTTAACATCATGCTAGGGAGCCGAGCAAAAAGAAAAAAGACGCGGTGGGTCATGGGAACAAGAAATTTCGTGCGAACGAAGTCGCGAGTAGAAGCTAGTTAAGTATAAACATCACAAACTGTTCAGGGAAATGTGAAAAATCTTTAGTTTATCCGTACGTCAATGTCATTTTGTCAAATCGAATATGCTACCGTTAGTACACCCGAAAGTAATAAGATATGTTTGAGGTTTGATATGTATGAGTGATTTGTAAGAGAAAATATTTCAGTCCCGTGGAACGCGTGGAAGTTGAGCTCTGGTCAAACTTAGACGAATCCCGCGCGGAATGCGACTGCACGCGTCACTTTGATTGTTTGGATGACTAAGAAGTCACGCGACTATTCGCACGATTTTGATCACCTCCACCACCCTGCGGACCCGGCGGATGTAACATGTCTTCGAATTTTTCGGTTCTAGGACATGCCAGTTTCCGCACGATGTATTCCTTCACCCTTTTGAAAGGAGTGGTGATGAAATTAAATACACAAAGTAAAGTGCGTGACCGGGTGCAAACTCATGACCACTCGTAAGTCGGGGCCGATACCACTAGGTACCTCTGCTCAAAATGCCATAAAACATCATATAATTGGACTATTTGTACTGCAGGGCTAGCCCTGGAAATACTTTTTTTTCAGTCATAACACAAACTAAAATAACTTTTAGGGCAATTGAATTATGTCCATGGTGTAGATTTCTTTTTTGTTGGATAAGACCTCCTTTATCTTCCTATTTCGTTTGATCCACGATTTTTTGACCACCCTGTATAAGTATTTAGTCGTATTTTACTACTACCGATGGTTTCATAACTACATACCATCATAATCAGCATATAATGTTGCATTGCTGGGACACAGGCCTCCTCTCTGTGAGAAGGAGTGGGCCGTAATCCATCACGCGGGCCCAGTGCCGGTTGGTAGATGTCACATGTCTTCAAATTTTTGAAGTGAAAACTTCTGGCGCGTTGGGCACTTTTTGGAGATAGGAAAAAACCATTGAACTCGCGACACTGTTATCATAACCGACACCGCGCTACATTCGGATGTGTTCGGCTGTCCTCGGGATTTACTCGGTTTTAATGTATATCCGATATGTCAGTGAGTGATGGCAAAGTATTCTGTTTGTGTTTTGTTTTTCACTTCAGTCGGCACTCCCGGAGTGCCACTGTTTTTTTGGTTCTAGGACTTGCAGGTTTCCTCACGATGTTTTCCTTCACCGGTTTGAGAGCAGTCGTGATGAAATAATTTAAAAAAAAGAAAGCGCTTGTCTGAGTTCGAACCTACGACCTCGACCTCATAACGTCGCCTTAGAGTGAAAACCTCGGGAATGTAAGTAGCATTTTATGCATTTCGGATAATCTTATAGTATCGAACAGTTCTGGATATTAAAGCTGGTTAAATTTCCATATTAACTAATAAGAATACAGAACCTCCTTTTTTGAAGTCGGTAAAAAAAACATAAAAGACGCCATACAAAAATTTTACAGCACGCAGTTCTTTCTTCCTCCCGACAAATTACTTCTTTTACACTTACGAGGTTTTCACTCTAAGGCATCGATAACTACATACGAATATTTATAACGTGTCGTTGCGACACGCGTCTTACCAGTTTTCCATAACACATGTAGATTACCCACAGCCTAGCATCAGGTACGACACGTTTTTCAGCGCAAACTATGTCAACCGCGCAAATGGGTCGCTTTTGTACTTAGCCTTAGCGCTCTTACTTGGCGCCGCTAGTGCATATTCAATACAGGAGACAGATTAAATTTTAGATGAAGAACAAAAATAAATCTAACTACTACATGTTTATCTTAAAACATGTAGTTAGAGTTACTTTTTGTTATAGGTAGGGAAAGAAATATTAATGGTCGTTTCGAAAGTATTTTACAGGCTGCTTGGATTTTTCATTTTACTCCGTGCAAATTACTAAACGTACCCTTGGGCCATCTTCCACTAAAAATGGCGCATTCGCCCTAATTTGCTTCCGTTAAAATATAGCCAAAGTTTCGTCCGAATACCGTTATCCAGAACATGAATCCGGGCAGAAATAAATGAAAAATGGACTAGGGGCGGGGATTATGCCAAAAGTCCCGTTACTTTTGAAAAATCGAACGAGGTCCACGCTTATTTAGCGTCAGAGGGAAACTTCGGGCAAAGTTCAGATTTCTGATAAGACGTTCCGTCGTAAACTCTGCAGGTGTAATTCTACGTTACGCTTTACGTGCAAAGTTTTAAAAGAATAATTCTTTTATATTCTTTCAGAAGTTTTTCAGGTGATATTGATTTTTGCCTGGTATCTACCTAATATTAGAATGATCAAGTAACCACCAGACTGATATAATTTACATATTATCATAAGCCTAGCCTTTCCTTTTCCTATGCTGAGGTCGGCTTCCAGTCTAACCGGATGCAGCTGAATACCAGTATTTTACATCGAGCAACTGCAAATCTGACCTTCACAACCCAGCTACTGGGTAATACGATACCCCTTGGTAAGACTGGTTGTCAGACTTTCGGACATCTGACTATCCGTAACGACTGTCAAAGATCCACGAATGACAGCCGGGACAAACGGCTTAACGTGCTTTCCGAGGCTCGGAAGGGTCTCGGTATATAAAGATGGTATTGGTCACCCATCCTCAGACCAACCTGATCGATCGACTTGTGCGGCTGTTATTATTTAGCCACGGGCCCCTCACGGACACGGGACAATTTACATAATATCATCCTTACTTATATATTATATATTATTATGTTATTAATATTATAAATGCAAAAGTAAGTTTGTTTGGTTGTCGCTTTCACGCTAAAACGGCTGAACGGATTTGGATGAAATTTGGCACATGGGTAGACCATAACCCGGAGAAGGATATAGGTTACTTTTCATCCTGGATCGTAGACGAAGCCGCGGGCAACAGCTAGTAGTAACATAAATTACACCTATATTCCCCAAAGGCAGATGTACACCCACATTTTGCTAGTTTAGTGCCCGGTTGATGGCAATAGCAGCTTATAACATTTATATCCAACCTGGGTCGAGCTCAAGACCTCGTGCTCAGCATAAGCTTACGATTACGACCACTAGACCAAGGTCTTTATCCCAATACATTAGGAATCAGCACAGCGCGTCTGTTATGTTGTTATTTTAGCACTTTTAATAGGGCAGTGGTGGCCCAGGGCACGCCACTATGTAGCGGCGGTAAGACCCGTTGTGAGGCAGTGGCAGGAGAGACAGCATGGCGCCCTTACTTTCCGGCTGACACAGGTATTGTCCGGACATGGGTGCTTCGGAAAGTACCTCAGCCGCATAAGCCGGGAACCTGCAGCCAGTTGCCACCATTGCAACTGCCTCAACGACACAGTGCAGCACACCCTTGAGGAATGCCCTGCTTGGGCAGTGCAGCGCCGTGACCTCGTCGCGGCGGTTGGTGCGGCGGATACTCTCTCGCTTCCGGACATGGTCCATTCCATGGTCGGAAGTGAGAGCGCGTGGGACGCTGTCGGCTCCTTCTGCGATGAAGGGATGGTCGCGAAGGAGGTGGCGGAAAGGGAGAGGGAGTAACAACCTCCCTTCCAATTCGTAGCAGACATACCGGGCGCCGGAGGACGCAGAACCATCTCCGGCCGCCTTAGGGTGACACAGCCCGAGATGGCGGCGTGCCGTGTGCGGCGCGCCGTGTTCCGCGCGCGCCTCTCTAAAGGCCCCGGCTAAAGGTAGCAGTGGCGGTACCTTCATAGAAGCCGAAAAGCCCGGCTTGCCCTAATAAAATCATAATTCACAACAACAAACGTACTTAAACCTATCAATAAAAAATATATTTAAAAAAATACCAGTCAAACATTCGCAACACACACGTACACAATAAGAAAATCAGCCAATCCCTCAGTTGGCCGTTTTTTTATACGTTGAAAATCTATGGGCTTTCCCTAATTTTGACCCTTAGGCACGCCACTGAAAGGTAGCAGTAGGACACCGTGTGGTTTTAGTCAGTGAGAGTCTGACAGACCCTTCCACCCACCCCAGGGTGGAGGACGGCCATAAGGATTTCCACACGATAAAGAAAAGGCTGTGGTGGCCCAGTAGAGAGCAGTGGTTGCCCAGTGGAGAGCAGTGGTTGCCCAGTGGAGGGCAGTAGTTGCGCAGTGGAGGGCAGTGGTTGCCCAGTAGAGGGCAGTGGTTGCCCAGTGGAGGGCAGTGGTTGCCCAGTGGAGAGCAGTGGTTGCCCAGTGGAGGGCAGTTGTTGCCCAGTGGAGGGCAGTGGTTGCCCAGTGGAGAGCAGTGGTTGCCCAGTGGAGGGCAGTGGTTGTCCAGTGGAGAGCAGTGGTTGCCCAGTGGAGTGCAGTGGGAACATTATAGGCTGATTATCCTAATAAAACACACTTACCTGCTTCTTGAAGAGTAGCTGGTCCTTCTAATCGAAAAATAAGATCGTCGCCAAAATTTTCTAAAACTAGTAAACTCAAAATAAAACCGACTAAATAAAAACGCGTCATTTCACAAGTCTGACGCGCAAATAAACTAAAATCATTTAAACACGTCACGATACAACTGAAAGTCAGCGTCCGGTGTTCACAAGGCGACGCATTGAATTGATAAGAAATTACAATAAAATCCATTTAACACAACGACCACTAACTAGCTATTTATCGATACGTATAATTTTAGAAGAATCGGTATTGATAGCCTGCCTGAAGTTTTTGAAATCATTTGCCCTGAATGTATTTTGATGATGCTGATTTGGGAAAACAAATTGGACATCACCATGATATTATAACACAAACATTATAAGTAACTAGCTTCTGCCTGCGAATTCGTCCACGTGAAATTTCACCGTTCCCCATTCACCCGCTTAGGGGTGGAATTTCGAAAAACCCTTATAGTGGATACCTACTCTTCACAAAGAACACACCCTCCAAATTTCATATCTCTAGGACCAGCGGTTTAGCCTGTGCGTTGATATATCAGTCAGTCAGGACTTTGAATTTTATATATTTTAAATAGATAACATTAGTAAAAAAACTTGTTATTATTGTTTATGGTTTAGGTACTCCGTGGTAATTGCAGGCGAGTAGTATCAATTTGAAACATACATTTAAAATTTTTGCTAACAACATCTAATTAATTGAACTTGACTCAAACATGCGCCAAGATTATTAAGACATTTTCCTTATGTTTTCTTGACATAGTAGCTCGGCGACTCGGCCGGGTGTCTGATGTCAATGATGTCTGATGTGCTGATGTCAATTTTGTGTTATAGTACTGTCTGTTCTTAATTTTTTTGATTTGTTGTTTCATTGTAAATTTTATCTCATTGTTTCAAAACAATGAGTTGTGTTGTGTAAATATTGATATTTTACTAATTTATCAGCAGTGTCAATAATGACACAACACACACTACACAACATAATGTGTGTTTTATGTAGTGACGGGTATAAATCCGTCCACAACATAAATTGATCTCAATGATATGTTCACCTAGTCTGTAGTGTAATTATAGATATTGCAAATTATAAACTGTTCAAAAAGAAAAGAGAAAAAAAGATAAGAAAGGACTTGACTTTTGTATGCTTGTTTGTTCCGCCTTGACGCTAAAACGGCTGAAGGGATTTAGATTATATTCCGCACATCATGGGTAGACCATGACCTGGATTATGACACAGAATAACTTTTATCCCGATATTCCCACGAAATCGAGACTCTCAAACTCAAACTCAAAGCATTTATTTCAATTAAACCATTTACAGGCACTTTTGACTCCTGCGCATGAAACTGCGGAGTGCAGCTAGTTCCTTAATAATTAGTAAAGATAAGGACTGTAATACATACTGTCAGATATAAAAGGATAATTATTATTAAATCCTTCAAGTGTACCTATTCCTGTCTGATTCATTACTCGTCAGAAATGTTCTAGCTCGATAGACCCTCAATATGTAGGTTACCAGGAATGTACAGTACCCGGCGATAAATATTGCACATCGACCTTTACCTTTTTTTTCATTTTATACAAAGAATAAAAATAATTATCTAAAGAAGCAAATCATAATTGTTTTAACAGCTCCTAATAGATACCGGACTGTTTGTATTTCGTGCGACAGAGATAACGCTCTACGAAGCCGAAATTAGCCGATTGTCTCTTTCCAAAGGTTGATGTGCAATATTTATCGCCGAGTACTGTAGTAATATTGCGCCAACAATATAAATGAAATTTTGTTGTTTTGGGAAGCTTTATTAATTTGGTTAACAAGAAACCAAACAACTTACGTGTTACGTACATCAGTATAACAACTGTTGATTTAGGATCTCGTTATAAATTTTATCTAGTTGTCTACAAACTCTATTAAAAGTTAGACCAACAACGTATGATTCATGTATGACTTTGTCTTGATTTAGAGCATTATGCTAAAAAATCCTCTCGGAGTGTTAGTGTCGTACATAACTGCACACTGACAACCATACAGTCACAATGACAATTCTAAAGTAAAAGGGCGCAGTGCTGCACATCTGTACCCTATTTCGAGTTTAACAAATATCAACTTTATTTCAATGCGAAATAAGTTGACTTCTGAGTGACTTGCACTATTGACATAAAATTGATATAAAAATGTTTGAACTTGTAGCGTAAACTGAACTTTATTGTGTAGGCATTAAAGTTATTTTTCCATTAATTCATAATATTTGTTTACATTTTTGGGAAATAAATCGCGAATGCACTGTACAGTTCAAAATAAGTTGGTCTAGTGGTCGCAAGCGATTCTGCTGAGCATGAGGTCCTGGGTGCGATTCCCAGGTCGAGCAAAGTGTTATCAGGTTTGCCATCAGAAATTTCTAAGTGGCCGCACGAAGTCTGGATTAGTGCCCGGTTAGTGGCAATAGGCTCGCCCCCTATTACATGAGAATTAAACATAATTGGTGACATTCACCAGTTATGTTTAATAGGTCTTACCAGGGCCGTCTTTACCCGAGGGTGCAAGGGGTGCGCGGCACCCAAGCGCAAGGTCTTAGGAGACGCAAGCCCATCAGGTCATTACTAATCACTCATTATAACCGCAACGCTCCAGCGCTGTAACCGCACGTCACCGCCTCGAAAAAATCCCTTAGAAAAAATTGGTGGAAATCATCTCAAAAATGGAACACAAAAATTAAGTTTTTCTTTTTGTTGGCAAGGGGGGCCCAAGGTGATTTTCGCACCTCGGCGACCAATATGTTTAAGACGGCCCTGGGTGTTAATGGTGGTAGGTGGTAATAGTGTTAAGCATTTACGAGGCAGATGTGAGTGGAAACACCGGAACGGGACGCCCTAGGACAGTGGTTCCTAACCTTTTCAATATTGTTACCCCTGAACCTATTAGGAAAACTGATTTTAGGTACTCCGACCTTGAAATGTTATCAACAAACAATGAATTAAGTAAAATTAGTTAGTGTGATGTGGTTTTGCATTTACAAGTGATTAAGTAAAAGTAGAACTAGTGTGATATGGTATTGTTTTGCATTTACAAGTTTTTTTTTATGTTATGTTTAGTTTCGCTTAAAGCGCATCTTAAGTCGTGTTCCACATTGAGACGGTTTCTGGCCTTTGTTTTCAATGTAACTAAGTTGAAATACCACTCTCACATCTATAGGTTGTGGTAAAGGGTATTAGCATTTTTAAAGCTCTGTTATCTATAACAGGATAAAACAGACATGGCGAGGCGACCGCGACGTCAGCTTGAAAGCGATGCCACATGCGGTTCTTACTGCGCGGCGATCTATATTTTTTTCTATTTAGCTAGGTATTTTATTACATTAGGTCTTAATTATTAGGTTCTTTGTTACCCTCGCGGGGGTAATTACCCCCATACCCTCAGGTTCGGAACCCTAGGAGGACATATTTTAGTGATCTTATTGGTGGTGTTCTTCAGAAAGGTGCGTTGTGAGTACTCGCGACCGGCCTGCCTGCCTGCGTGAATAGCCAGATGCATGAACGTACGAGTAAATGAGGTGAAAGGATCAGTATGTAAGGATCGTAGCAGGTGGCGTTCTGTAGTTTCTGCGTAACCCCATGGGAGGAAAACGAGAGTTTATGTATGTGTATTATACACCTATTGGATTATAGGTATGATGTTATGTCCAAAATCCTAACTATGTATTATTTAATATATACAGGGTTATTGGTAAAACATAAGAACCTCTTAAGAGGTCATTGTACTCATCACTATGAACAACTTTTACAATGGGAACAAACCTGAAATAGCGAAATAAATCAGCTGTTCCCTACATTTATGTTCGTTTATATAACTCGTTAAAATGTAGGGATACGGCAAATTTTTTTTCGCGATTTCAGGTTTGGTCCCATAGTAAAAGTTGTTCATAATGATGAGTACAATGACCTCTTAAGAGGTTGTTAATGTTTTACCGATAACCCTGTATTTATAGATATATCTATTTATATTATATTTTATATAATCCTAACTAATATTACAGATGCGAAAGTAAGTTTCTTTGTTTGTAACCTTTTCACGCCTAAGCCACTGAACTGATCATCCTGAAATTATGCATATACGTTGTCAAGTGTACAGAAACGGACATAGGGTACCTTTCATCCCTTCGATCAATAATTTGATCGAAGTTTCATCCCGAAAAAAGCGCTCTTCCCGAGGGAAACAAAAATAACGTTATTATGCTAATAGATGGCGCCACGTGTGTTTCGAATCAAAAACAGGACAACGTCTGTCGGGTCAGTTAGTAAAACCATAATAGATCAATGACCAAAATAAAAGAATCGAATCGAATTGATTAAAACTGACTGATTGGGTAGATAGGTATCGTAGGTATTAAGTTTATATATCTAAATTAATTAAAAAAATGTGTTAAGATATCCTCAGTACATATGTATTACCCACTTAGTTTGGGACCGCGCCCGCCCCACACAAATATATATTGGCACTCGAGATTCTCTTGCTGTCAAGTGCTATATTGAAATGGAGCTTCTTTCAACTTTCTGCCTTCGAAAGCGATGTGGAAATTCCTTTGTAACTCATATTATCTCTCTGTAGGTATATTCGAAATAATTCTTTCTCAGAAATAGGAATACCTACGCAATTATGACTAGTAGGTATCGTGCCTGCAATGTCATAAAGTAAGGGATGTTCGACAAACGTCCGAACCCATTTACCTATCTATCACCAGTTTTGACTTACTGGAGGTTAGAGAAACCTATCTCTGGTTTTAACGTCCCAATAATCTATATCAGTAGCGATCTGTGTGATTAAATTATACTGAGGGCTGATTTTACCAAAGTAGATATCTTTTATTTGTGGAATAAAATCGACGTTTGACAGTTCTAGTATGGATAAACTGTCAAAAATTCAAAATCTAATCTCAGGATAAGATTTAATTGAGGTATAAAAGTTTGGTGGAATGCGCCCTGACAGTTATAATTATACAGGCTAACATCAGTAGCTATCTGTCAATAGGTTTATTGGATTCGGCCCGCACCCTAATTGCGTACGTAACTCACTATCAATCGGAATCTGAATCATTTTAAAGCAAATTGCTAATCCATTGCTTCATGTGTTTGAAAAATTTGTCTGCTCAACACGTAAATAACGCATTGAATGTTGTTGAACAGTCAAAATGAAACTGAATTGCCCCGCCCGGTTCGGCCGTTAATGATGTCACCAAATCTATCGCAATGAAATGAAATGAAATGAAATGAAATGAAATTTATTTGCCAGAATATAGGTACTTACATCACACAGCACAGTGTTTAGGTTTCATCTGAATCTTAAGTCATTCGACAAATCCGGTTTTTTGACATTTGTAATACCTAATACATAATAACTGCAGCAACAGTTATTATGTATTAGGTATTACAAATACATGCATCACACTATTATCTATACTTCTATAGGATGTTTGGTAAAAGGGACGGTGCCATTTTCTTAGGGACGGGGGACACACAGATATGCTATAAGTTTTCACCCTTAAAAGTATAAAGACACGACGCGACACGACGTATGTATTAAGTGAAAACCACAATTATCTCTATCTATAATTATGTGTTTCCAGAATATAAACGAAAATTTTCAATTTTATAATAGATTATAAAAAAAATAACATTTTGTGTTAACATCTGACACCCCCTATCCCTCAAAAAAATATGTTGGTCTTTCTACCAAACACCGTATAAGTAACCAAATAAATAAAAATTTCCCCGTGATTAAATAAAACATGAAAACTAATCAAAATAATCGATCGAATTGGCAATTGTATAGTAATATTAATAATAAAAGAAACAATTTCTGAAAGTGATTGAACTGACTGGAAACATTATAGAATACTGAAAACACTACAAACGATAGAGATAAACTTTGTTAGTCAACTACTTACAAAGTTCTGGTTGCTACAAGTTATAATATCTAATATTAAATTACGTAGTATCTTCACTAGACCTTTAAGTAATATTAAACAAAGTGGGTTATTATAAACAGTGCAAAAAATACAAACCATTTCAACAGTTTAAGAGAAAGTTTTCTTCAAAACTCCTCAGCTCTATAACATTTTGGCGAAATATACAATCTGGAAATAACTACTCAATTAATAATAATATTTTATTTGTCTTTTACCTAGTCAACCTACCTACTCACCTAAGAAGAAAATTTCCCTTTGTCACGTACCTACCATACTACCATAATATGTCAACTTTTCCAGCAAAATACCAAGAAAGTAGGTACTAATATTCATATCACGAATTTCAGCAAAGAACTTCACGGCGACGACGTCTGCGTTTGAGTACATTCATATTATAAACGTACATTCATGTTCTTAACCATTTTTCCAGAGCCAGCACCTTCAGTTGGGTGGCGAAACAAGTTGAATGCAACGAAGCGTTTTGCTGGATTTGCGAGCAGCGAGAGAACGCCGAGAAAACGTGGAATGCTAACGGTTAAAAACCAACGTTTACCGTTGAACCTCGTGCTGCCAGACGTGTTTATATTCGTTTTATTTCAGCCATTTATTAAATTGGATTTTAATTTACATGCTCGTTAGTTAATGGAGGAAAATCGAGCCCGAATACAGTTCATTATGACTATAATCTAAAATCGCGCGCGACACAAAGGCACCGTATATCGCGCAACGAGCGGTGCCTTTGTGTCGCGAGCTATTATATCGCGTGTCCGGTGTCGCACCTGTTTGTAGGAGCCTTTACAATGCGTGCCACGAAAGATGAGACTTGACACACCACGTGGTTTGACATGCGCAGTACACGATTTTATGTATCTTTAGCGGTATGAGGTCTGAGTGCGGGACGGGATCGGACGTCATAGTGGCGGCGATAAGAGCGGGGGAGGCGGGGTCAAGTCTCATCTTTCGTGGCACGCATTGTACGTTTTTACTATTTTTTCTCGTATAATAGAACGAATGGTCGTTGCTATAATTTAAATATCACGTTTACCAAATGCATGAACGATCATAATGGTTATTACTGCGGATGTCACAGCCTATCTCTGAAAACACTGAGCAGTGGTATGGAAAATCGTTTTTTGGTGACGTTTAGTAACATTTTGACAGACCTGTGCTACAGGTGCAAACACATGGTTCGTGGGCCACAACACTTGGTGTTCCTCTACTGCGCAAGTGTGGTGAATGAATGTCCATGAGTTTGGTTTTCTGGTAATTAATTGATAAACCAAAGTCATGAGCCCATTTACATAGAAGGTCAAACTCACTTTGCATAAGCCTCTCCGTAGTACGTAGGTCTCTGTGAGCTGTGATCAGACATGGTATCGTCCGCAAATTGGTAGACAGAGGCATACAGGAATAGGTTACACATATCATTGACATACAGCAGATACTCAGCCGGTCCGAGGATCGATCCCTGGGCCGTGATACATTCAGTTGGAACCATGTGACTATGGGCGCCCGCTATGCTAACTACGGTTTATCTGTTCTTTGAACCACTCCAACAATGACCCTGTATATAATTTTGCCGCAACTTGGTAAAAAGTACATCATTGCTAAAGTCAATCATAATTATTATTACATGCTTTTTGCTGTTTAGATAATCATTAATTTCATCTGTAAATTGTGACAACAATTGCAGTCCTTTTTTTTCCTGAAAACCAAATTGTTTAGCTTATGCCATTACTTAACAAAAAGTTTAATTTGATCGGAGCTCAAAGTCCGGCTATTCAAAGATATTAAAACAAGTCAAAGGAGACCGGCCGTTTCATAAAATAATAAAAATGTTATTGAAGACAAAATAATTTTGCCGAGACGGTATACTTAATCATTCCTTGGAACTTGAACAAAAACTGAAGTCTTTATTTATGCTTTTTATGTGGTTCGAGTATTTTAATTCTACATATTTTCCACAGCTTTGATGATTTGTTCTTTCTTATTTGGTAGCAATTAGATGCTGAAACCAACTTTTTTCTAGAAGATTACAAGGCGCCTGCTAGGTAGGTATACCTAGTTTCGTTTCAAGCGCAGTGGTAGACGAATTTATGTCATTTAAACTGTTGATTATGTAAATCCTGCCATTATATTTCATATCTGCTGTAATCCGCGCCTAAACTCGAAAATATATTTATAATACGAAATTTCATTTCGGCCCATTGTGATTTTAAAATTCAAGCCGCGTTCGCTCCATGAAAATAAAATCAACCGTGAACTTTACATTCAGGAGAGCCCCAAATTTACATTTTACGTAGATAGGACTCTTTATTTTAACTTGGTGAAAAATAATGCAAATCGCCTTTTTAGGAAATCCCAGCGGCACAACACAGCGGGAATTCTCAAGGATACTGTCTATGCCTACTTGCTGCAGATGTGTATATACCTACATTTTATGGTGCCCCCGAAATGTTATGTCGGCAATGTGTATAGATAGGTATCTACTCAGATGTTTATCGAATGTACCGCATAGGGTTGAAGTATGAAGCCAAGTTATTCATAGAATATTCAGGATTTAGTATTATTTTTTTTTATTTATTTACAGAAAATGTAAGTAATTATAAATTATTATTATATATTATTATTATTACTCTAGCTAAATTAAATGACTAACTGACTTACTATACAAATATAATAAAAACAAAGGACAATTAGGCGTCGAAGTAACTAACTCGTCCGTATCGCTGTCATCAATCATCATCTGGATTTAGTTAGTTATTTGCCAATGGATTTAGTTAGTTATTTGCCAAAACTTAGATCGTTTTTCTTAAGGTAAGTAGTAATTTCTATGCGCTATCAAATACCCGTAGCTGCTAGCGTCCTAACATAATAAGAAACAAAAATACGATTCATAAAATCACTGCCAAATTGAGTAGGTAGCGCGCGATTTATGAGGGATAAATAATCCGAATACCTGCCTAGCACTAGTTGGGCATACCAAGTCAGTCTCTAAGGGTATGGGACCACCAGAGCGCGTGAAAAATTCAGTTCGGTCGGCAGGAATGTTTTATTTAAGGTGGTGCGCAGTGCGGCCTGTTGAAATATTTAGTAACGACCATTGAGACGGAGTGTGTTACCTTTCTTCGCACGACACCGACTATTTGACACCGTTTTTACTTACCTAGCCTGTGACATCCCTTCGCAAACGCACATCCCTAACGAGGCAACTTTTGTACGACCTCCTTTGTACGTTGTGTTCGAATGGGACATGAATGTTACTTTCTGACAAAGGGAAAAGTTCTATGTAAGCATAGAAGTTAGTCTCAAATATATTGAATATTATTTCGTTATTGAAGAAAAGCCATAGCAATTTGCGCAGCAAACGATACAAATACGGGGTACCTACTGCAAATGCCTCCATTTTACTACCACCTAATAGGTACATACGAAGGAAACAAGCTTTTCTACACAGTTTTGCTCGGTTGTCTACGAAAGTTAGATAGGTACAGACGCCAGCACAGCAAGCTGCTACAATCTGTCAAATTTCTTTAATAGATTTTCAACTTTATCGTTACAGCATAAGGTTCAAGGTTGATTGGTAAAATTTGACAGTTTCGGGTAGCGTGATGTGCTGGCGTCTGTACCTACACCCATATTCACAAATATACCCCATCATTAACAGACTGTCACTTACTTCAACAAGATCTTAATCGTTTAGTTGAGTATTGCGTTAAAAACAAACTCCTACTTAGTATTCCCAAATGTTCCTGTATCAGCTTTACTAAAAATAAAACCCCATTTAAACATCCCTATGCACTACAAAGTGAAATCTTGGCCAGGGTTAACTCAATTCGTGATCTGGGAATACTGCTCGATGACAAACTGCACCTGGACGCACATGTTGATAAAATCGTGAGTCAGGCTTATCGTATGTATGGTTTCGTGATAAGATCGGCCACGGAATTCATCCACCCAAGCACATATTTACATTTGTATCGATCGTTAATCCGGTCTCAACTGGAATATGCAGTACCTGTGTGGAGTCCCTATTATAATAAATATACTGACTGTATTGAGCGTTTGCAATGTAAGTTCCTGAAAACGATGCATTACCGCTGTTCTAGAAGTCGTATTTACATCCCCTATAGCGACTTACTGAAAAAATACAATTTACTCTCTTTGAAGTCTAGACGAACCTTCCTAGAAACTATGTTTCTATATGATCTGTGTAACAACTCGTATGATTGTGTGGATATTTCTAACAGGTTATGCTATGTTGTTCCTAGAACTGTACAGGGACGTGGGGTGCGCGCACGACCTGTTTTCGCCGTCACTCCTAGTCGTACGAATGCAGGCTTGCGGGCACCTCTACGTCGCCTTACGGGCAATTTCAATAAATTTTTCTGTAACTTGGATCTATTTGCTTTATCTGTTGGAAAATTTAGAAACATATTGCTTGGCACAATCAAAAATTTAGGTGAATAATTTTGAATGTTTATATTCCTTGGTAGCTGTAATTTATATGTAGGTATCTTATTTTGTGTACTTATCTATTCTGTCCGACTTTAACTCTATCAACATTGTCTTTGTCTTTTTGTGTATCTGTGGAGAACGTTGTTGGTTGCACATTTATATAACTCCTTATGTTCTATTTACTTATAATATATAATGTGTAATTGTTTGTTCTTCCGAATAAATAAATAAAATAAAATAATCAGCCTATACTGTTCCCATTGCTGGGCCATAGGCCTCCTCTCTGTCTGTGAGAGGCAGTGGGCCACAATACACCGCGCGTGCGCAGTGCAGGTGTGGATGTCAAATGTCTTCGAATTTCTTGTTCTTGTGCCTACATGCCGGTTTTCTCACGATATTTTCCTTCACCGTTTTGAATAAAATTAGGTACACAAGGTAAAGTGCCTGCCTGGGTTCGAACTCACGACCTACAACTCGTAAATCAGGGCCGATGCTACTAAGCCATCCACTACATAGCTTTCAGGTATATAGATACTATCAGCGCTAAATCGGCGATTACTTCGCTCTACTGAAAATAAATTAAACTTGAATACAAACTTTACTTCGGGACCTATATCAACTGTATCTGTATCTCCTGTTTCGCTGGGAGTCAATAAATAACCGGGAGCGTGTTTTACGTATTCGCTTATAAAGGGTATAAAACGAACGATAGCCAAAATGGGGCACTTTGTGGTTTTCATCTGACTTTTACGACGTGTGTGTAAAATGCCAATGGTAACAAATACTCGCAACATTCATTATATATGTAGGTAATCTACAAACCTGAACAAGATATACAGCACAATTTTATGAAAGTCGGTAAAATACCGACAGAAAAATCGATAGATCAGAATGTTTTGTCGGATACTCATCCGACAAAACATTCTATAAAATATTCAACATATCACATCTCAGCACTGACTACTCAGTCAGTGCTGAGATGTGATATGTTGAAAAGAATTTAGATTTTCTATTTCGTGTAAATTGTTAAGTACTTATGTGGAATAAGGGTTTAACATTTTGGTATATGTTTTTTGACTCTTTGGTCTACTATCATGTAAAAGGAATAGGTACACGATTCAATGAATTTTTCTCGATACAAAAAAATTGCAAAGTTACTTATACCTATCTAATTTTTTATTTTTTTCGACATCACGGCGTAACGCTTAAGAGTTATTCAATGGAATTTACTCTAAAACATAGAGAATTATCATATTAAAGTTCACTCAAAGTAGTTTTAAATTTAATTCATTAATTTTGTTAAAAAAGGAGTAAGTAAATTAATTTTTGCACATACGACGTTTTATTCCAAGCGCACGCACACTATAGCCATCACTCTTCTTATGCGTTTCAAAGTAATTTCATCACTTTCGCTCGCTTATAGGTTTCGAGGATTTTAGATTTTCGAGGTAGCCCCTATGCTATGCTATGTATAGCATGCATAGCATGCATTACATAGTGCAGTAATATGTATAAATTTCTAATCTATCTTATTAAAATAACTTCGTTCTTATACATAATAAATACCCTTCATCTGAGAACTTCCCGGTATTTACCCAAATCTGAATTTACCGACTAGAACCCCATCTCTATCCATGACTCATACACTCACGACACGCCCGCGCCCTACGAAAAAGGGCTCATCTTTTTGTTCCTCAGAAACACTGACAAGGAAAGTAAATCTGGCAAAAGCTACACAATCATTTTCGATGTTTACACATCCTTTCGTCTCAACATTGTTTCCGCGGCTTGCCGACGATAAATTCCGCCACCCTCAAGGCCTTTAGCCGATTAAGTGGGCACTTACCTGAGCAAATAAAAACAACAATGAATATTGTCGTCTCATTGGTAGAACAAAGAACCTCTTTAGTCAGCCACAGCGTTTGAGGAGTTTGATTCCTATCTGACGAAGGTGAAAGTGATTTTGGTCCTCTTTTGAAACACAAACTTGGCATTCTTACGAAAGGCTTCCTAAAGTAGAAATAAAGCGGACCGTAAACGTCTACTCTTAATGGCGATGGATCAATGAGTATCGCCAAAAACCGTTGCCATAATCACCGAACTTAGCTTGGGAACTAAAAGCGTACTTATACGAGGGTGACACTGAAAGTTCTTACTAAATCAAAAAGTGAACAAACTAGCAAGTTATTACTTTTATTATATCTTTTCAAAATATTGTCCATTTACATGAATACATCGCTGCATCCTATGGAACCACTGAGAAAAGCGCTTTGCCCACTCGTCCTTAGAGGTCTTTTCGACATTTTGAAACGCAGCCACTGCTTCCCCAGCGTCCATAAAACGTTTTCCTCAAAGTTTTTCGTTTATTTTCGGAAATAAATAAAAATCGTAAGGTGCGAGTTCGGGGCTATAGGGCGGGTGACCCAATAATTCCACGTCTGACGTCACCAAGTAGTCGATGGTTTGCTTGGCGGTGTGCGACGAGGCGTTGTCGTGGTGAAGGAGGATCCTACTGCGAGGTCGTTTGTCCCGAACTTTTTCCAAGATAAGTGGCAAACAATTGTCTGTTTTTCGATCCTCTAAAACAATTGTTGCGTAATGACCTGTCCTTCCGAAGAACGAGGCCACCATCTTTTTTCCCACGCTTCGACCTCTCTTCACTTTAGTTGGCGACTTCTCGGAAGGAAACACCCAGACAGCAGACTGTCTCTTAGTTTCAGGATCATAACAATAAATCCAGCTTTCGTCACCCGTAATTATGTCGAACACAGTATTTCAGTCACCTCCGTTAAAATCTTTGAACCATTTCACGACACCAATCAACACGACGGAGTTTTTGGGCCTCTGTCAAATTATGAGGTATCCACCGGGCACAAAGCTTCTTAACCGCTAAATGTTCATAGAGGATTTTGTGCACTTGACTCATACCGATACCGATGCCTAAGCTTGTCCGAATCTACTGATAAGTCACTCTTTTGTCAGTGTCTAAGTATCATACCCCATACAAGACTGATGTTATCTTCGCTGGTGGACTCGCTGCTTTCTTATGGGCTGGCGTGTTATGGTAACACATTTAAAACTTATTTGGACAAAATAAAAAAAACTGCAAATCAGATTCATGAAACTAATTTTAAAAACAATATTATACGCACAAGATCTCAAAGGAACAATAATATGAGAAGATTTGTAGTGCCCACTTCTAATAATTATTATGGTCGAAGGTATAGAAAAATTTTAGTTCCAACTATTTTTAATAACCTTCCAGTCGATATAAACAGTTGTATCACAAAAACCGCCTTTAAAAATAAAATACATAAGTATCTCTTTAATATTTTTTGTCAAAGCCTCACTGTAGAGAATATCTAAAAATAAAATAAAAATGTCTGTTTTTTTAAATTTAAGAAATGAAGGAATAGTTTTAATAGTTTTAAAATATGCTAATATTAAAAAAAAAAGGAGCTACGTCTGCCAACAAACTGCGTTGCAGATTGGCGGAGGTAAATATATTTTGTAAACAATAATTTCTGTGAATAAACACTTTTTCATTTTTTTTTTTCAGTCGTCGCCGTAGAAGGCAGTCCGTCACGCAGATCATCGGTGAGATTAGTGCGACCATGTTTAAACTCATTAAACCAGTTGTAAACAGTGGCACGAGATGGGGCTTCATCGTGAAAGGCCAATCGAAGTCTATCATAACTTTCTTGTTGACTTAAATGACATCGAAAGTCATAAAAAATCATTCTACGAAAATTTTCTCGCGATAAATTCATACTGACATGACAGACTTTCTCGCGATAGATTCATACTGACGTGACAGACAATTTTCTGCCAAATCGTAAACAAATGAATAAAATAGGTACGTAGGTACATACGCAATAATATTGACAAAGATTTCCATTTTCAAAATTTGAACTTATTTTTTATTAAGTATATCGTTTACAAATCAAACGTCCCTCGTATCAAACCAATTTTCCCACTTATCAGATAGGCTCCACTCAGTGCTGCTCCCTAGAAACTGTTGCCTGAAGTCAGAATCACCACACTTAGCAGAGACTCGATGATTGAGGTTTATTATTACCTACTTATTTGTTACAAGAAAGACACTTATAGTTACCCAAGTTTTTGAGAATATGCATAAGTAGTCGACTGTAACGAAAGGCAAATAGGCAAAAAATAAACAAACTGATGTATTTTTTGGTAATACGGTTTTTTACTCAAGCTTTGATAATCCTAGCCCTCCCTATTATAAACTTTTAATGACTTTTATCTTTCCATTAAAAGCTAAGCTTATATTCTAATCTATAATGAATATCAAACTGAAGGCTGAAAGATAGGTGGTTCGGAGCGAGCAGAGCGGAGCGAACCATGTGTCCCTAAACTCAATCAAGCGAGTGAATGCGCGCCGAACTGTGCGGAATCGCCCTCACTGGCTACTGAGGTAAGAAGCTGTTGTCTATCACGTTTTATTACCTGTGGTACATTATAATTGGTATATTTTATTTTTAAAGAATTAAATTAGTATTTTTCTTAGAGAGCATAATTTTTTTGTAATATAAATCTTGAGTGAAATTCATAATTGACAGTTTTTAAACGTCGTGAGCTAGTCACAGTGGTCACGAAACAAGATGACAAAGGGCTCCGGTTGTGTCCAAAACTTGCAAAGCCGATACAATACCTACTTCAATAAAACCTTAAAAACGTAAAATTATTTACATCTGATTAAAATACTTTGTCACAAATAAAATGTTGCTTTGCATTTTGTAACCCACCCAACTCGACCTTTTAGCTTAGCACTGACTTAACAAAACTCCGTAGAAAGAGTAATAAGGGTCTCCTTAATCCCGCCAGAGGCTGTCAATATATTCAAATTTAGAAGTAGTCGTGGTTATGTTAATTAATGGCGGAGAGGGACCGCAATCCTTCGCCAAACATTGCGCGTACAAATTATCCACATAAGGGATAATCTGGGAGACCAAACGAACCACAGAACTGGCTAGCTTGAGGACTAAAACCATCTACGTCTAACCAGTATCCCTCTTTAGTATTCTCGCACATCAGCTAAGCTCCAATACATCTGAATCGTAATCATTTTTATGAAAAGATTTTTATCCAAAGCCAAACGAAAGTAGTACCCATACCTAAATATATTTGGCTTTTTAATCTGTTTTTTATAGGTATAATGTAGCTCTACATACGGGTTTAATAATGTGCCGAATAACGAAACTACTCACAATGAAAACCATCCGATATTTTCATCAATCTCATAAAATTGGAGGACGCGATTTTATTAACAATTTGTTCACTGCAGCGTCGGTACGTGCAATGAAAAATACATCCAGGATCGTACCATACGGTCATCGACTGATCAAATTACCGTGTGTCGGTGCATAACGGCCATGACGGGATGACCGGCAGTGACCGGCGACCGACGCGACGGTATTGCATTTTCAGCGCCATGTTACCGAGGCCCAGCACGAGCGCGCGAGGTAAACATAACGTACCTAAATTTTTTACCACAACCACTCATACTTCCATGGTCCACTTGGAGGTCTCTGAACCGTCTCCGAACCCAAGTGGGAAGATGCAAGTCGAACCTCGTAAAGTGGGGCTAGCGCGACAGAACGGCAACAGGGAGTGGATGTGGAGCTGTGTCACAAACTATGCTCCACCTCCTATCCTGCCCTTTTTTATTTTTGTTTTTTTTTGCCCTTTGTGCCCCGAAACATGCAGTCTAAGTGGCTTCCGCACTGCCACCGATAACGCCGTAGAAGTGGCGAAGTTTCCCCCGACACACCCGGTCGCATCACATCGCATGCCCGGGGTCTCACTTCGTTTTAGCTTAGCGATTTTTTTTTTCTTTTTACTCTGCGCCTAAAGAGTCCTAGAGCCAATAATATTTAAATAGGTAACTGTCGTACCAGCGACACAATCAAGAAGACTACCATAGATAGGAAAAAAGCCTTAAAACTAAGTTAATATTTTATGTTTTAAAATGGTTCGAATTTACATTACATTAACCCCGTGCGTGCCCGTTAGGCCCACAGGAAATTCATCCAAAATGTTACGGTCACTGGCTAAGTAACTAAACAGAGCGCTTCAGGGCACACTTCAAAGATAATTCTAATTTCTAGGGAAATAGGATATTTAGTAATTACCTAAGTTAAATTTTTGACAAGGTTTATTATTCCTAGAAATAAGTAATTAGGAGTGGGTAGCTATGTAGGTAGGTAGAACAACAAAAAACACTGGACCAGGGAACAGCAAAAAAAAACAGTGGCCTTAGTGTGAGTTCCCGCGCGACACGACACGCGACACAAAGGCACCGCAATTCGCGCAACGAGCGGTGCCTGTGTCGCGCGCGATTCGCGTCGCGCGTCGCGCCTCGTGCAGGAGCCTTTAGAATTTTATAATGGAAAAAAGTTATAGCGCCACAAAAAATCAGAAAAAAATTCACGCGGACGAGGTCGCGGGCGGCTAAATAGTAACAGCCGCACAGGTCGATCAATCAGGTTAAACTACGCATGCCACGGTTGGTCTGTGGATGGGTGACCATCTTTATATACCGTGACCCCTCTGTGCCTCGGAAAGTACATTAAGCCGTTGGTCCCGGCTCTCATTCGTGGATCTTTGACATTCATTACGGGTAGTCAGAAGCCCAAAAGTCTGACAACCAGTCTTACCAAGGAGTATCGTATTACCCAGTAACTGGGTTGTGGAGGTCAGATAGGCAGTCACTCGATGTAAAATACTGGTAGGTATTCAGCTGCATCTGGTTAGACTGGAAGCCGACCCCAACATAGTTGAAAAAAGGCTAGGCAGATGATGACACTTCAGTAATTGATACCTAGCTAAGTCTCTATTGTATACCAAATCCATTATTTTCCTGTAACAAATGAGTTAACCAATCTAGAATGTTACTTGAAATAGTTATTTGTGCAACAAGAGAGCAAAGTAGTTTTTTGCTGCGAGTGCTTATTTTGAATCCCGAGCAAGCGAAGGATTCAACGATTGAATCACGAGCGTAGCGAGTGATTCTAAAGTTGAATCCTGAGTGTGGCGAGGGATTCAAAGGCACGAGATGCAAAAAAACTTTGCTCTCGTGTAACACACATAACTTTTCACTTCAGCAGCGAGAACACTTTAGGAGATAAAATAATAAACAGGAATAGATTGAAATAACTATTTATTGTGAATCAAAATAATTAACATTGTAGGTAGATACTAGATACCAATTCTATAAAATCTAAAAAATAAGATAGCAACACCGTCTCCGAAAAACTGCTTGCGCCCATTGTAAGTCTCCATTCATTGAAGACATGGTATGCTTTCAGATATTTCTCGCGAGACTTCTCAGGTAGGAAACTTAATTCTACATTAATAACTTGTTGTTTTAACTCTTCTGGTGTTAAAATACTGTTCTCGTCGCTAGTTTCACTCATATTTTACGATTATTTTAATATTTTTTAACTTATTCAACTCTGTACGCTAGTCACGAAATTTTATTCCCGCTATTTTATTTAAATTAAGGCGTGTTCGGAAATAGCACCCATGATATTTTATTATTCAAAATATATTACCTACGTACCTAACATTTATTGAAACTAGAAATAAATATTTACAAGTTAAATATCAGTTTTATTTGCAGTAAATAGTGGAGCGCCGTAAGATTTATACCTCGGAATCCAGGGCCTGTCAATGAATCTTCATATAAATTTTTGAAATGTGTTTATAACAGTATATAGAAAAAGGTTAAAAAAAAATTTTTGCCCGATCTCAATTTTTTAATTATTAAAATAAATAATTAATAATTTTTCGGAGTTTTCTTCTATTTTTATTAGTTTAAAGTTATATTTTGAAAAGGAGAACTATTACAAACTTGTCCTTGGGCCTCAAGGGACTGCAGGTACAAATGTGAGGGGTGGGGGGAGTTATAGAAGGGACAACAGCAGCTGTTGGGCATTGTTGACGCGGTCTCTAACAGATTAACTTAGTACACGTTGCACCTAGCTAAGCTAAATACGTAGCTGTTTTTGTGCGTTTTGAGAAAAAATATTTCTCATTTTTGTTTATGTATACAGGGTTATTTTGCAACCACCATCCAAATTTTAAAATCGAGGACTTTTAATTAACTTATTTTCATATGTGAAACATTATAATCAAATAATAACAAAAACAAAAAAAAACATTCAAAAGAAAATATCCGAAAAATAACAGAATGTAGAGAGACACAGCAAGGTTATTGACCTCGCTCGCTGCGAGTGCGACTGATGTAGGTACCTACGCGTTCTTAAAAGGGTTGATTCCAATTTTCCCTTCATACTTTACGGGCTTAGGACCGACATAATAAAATAAGGAATGTGAAATTATTAGTTGTTATTATGGCGTATTTAAAAAATTGGAATCAACTAGCTATTTACAATAATTAAACTTACCAAATAAACTCGATTAACCTACAAATCACGTGTACTTCAGCAATTGTTCAAAATGGAGTCCGTTTCTCTCAATACACAAACGTGCACGTTTTTCTAAACTATTTTTTAATAAGTTTAAAGTATCTGTTTGATTTTTAATGTCATTAAATGCTATTATTATTTTACTACGGAGGTCCTCAACACTTTGTGCTTCTTCAACGTAAACACGTCTTTTTAGGCACTCGCGAATTAATTCCTCGTCTTTGTAAACGCGGTAAACTTTCTGTACGGTACATTCTTTGCGCACTATTTAAACTTTCGCCACTTAAAAGATAACACCTGACCATTTCATAATACTCTGCATTAGAATAAAAAGTCGCCATGTGTGCGATGATGATCGAACGGAATTCTGAAGCGAAAATGCAGCGAGAGTGACAAAAAAATATGGCACACGTTCACACGTAACTAGGTCACGGTCAACTGACAGCCGGCGTGGGCGCAGGGCCGATCGGGGGCTGCGCGGGTTGCGACGTGTGAGGGAGGGGGGCGTAGTGCATGCTGTTTTTTCCCGAATTTTGAGGTAAGCGCGTGTGCGGTCATACAGTTCAACAACCTATTGTTCAACTGTATTTATTCCACACGTTGTGATTTTAGTAGCGGATAATGGTGAAAATCATGTAATTTTTTTTATTTTTTTTTATTTCATTAATTGATAAGGTTATCGATTCTAAATCATTTCTGAAAATTTGGATGGTGGTTGCAAAATAACCCTGTATTTATTATTGTGCAGTTAATACGATAAAAGTTAATTACAGAACATAATTGTGTTTTTTTTTTTAATTAAACATTGTGGTACTGTCCGAAGATGTTAGATGTTTTAGTTCTATTGACTGCGCTTTCATCAACAGACCGAGAAATTTATTTTCGAAAACCACCCAAAGGCAAAATACCGCAAAAAGTGTACTCTTCTAAGAGCTTAGAAAGAGTATTACCAAAGTGTAAACAGCATATTCTGTTCTTACATGCTTTCACTGGCTGTGACACGACGTCAGCTTTTTTCCAACGTGGCAAAAATGTGTTTGCAAAAAATTTCGAAAAACGACTGGACTTACAAAATGCTGCGACAGTTTTCAAAAATGAATGCAAAGATGCTAATGACATTTTTAACGCTGGTGTTACATGCACTCTTGCTTTATACGCTGCCCCCAAAAAATAAAAGATTTAAATATACTAAGATATAACTCTTTTTTGAAAGCAACTGCTAAAAATGCCTGCGTTAAACTATCGTCTTTGCCACCTACCGCAGATGCCGCTTTTGGACACTTTAAAAGAGTATATCTGCAAATTCAAACATGGCTCGGAAGAGAAATATCACCAGAAGAATGGGGTTGGAAATATGAATGCGGAATACTGATGCCCCAAACAATGACGCAGCTACCCGCTCCAGAAGCCTTACTAAAAATGATTTTTTGCACATGCAAAACAGGATGCGGAGCATCTTGCGGGTGCAGGAAAAGTGGATTAAATTGCACTGTAGCTTGCTTAGAATGCAATGGTAACAGCTGTACTAATCCTTCACCTACAATCCACATCAATGAGATCGATGACGATGACGACGAAAATAATGAACAATAATTTAGAAATGTATATAGTTGATAATTTTTTTTTTTCATAATCGTTATTTTTTGCTAAATATTTATAAATTAACATTAAAGTTACTATGCAAATATAATTTATTCGCTATAAAATTGAAATCTTTACTATAAACATTTTTTTTCCCTTGTCCCTCTCATTTTTCAGTAAATTGTTGTTATAAATTGTTGTAATTAAGATCGGCCAAATTTTTTTTTTTAACTTTTTTATTTGAGCTTTTAACAATGCAGTAGAACAGTTTTTATGAAAATTCATTGACAGGCCCTGGATTCCGAGATTTTACAATTTTTATGCCTTACGGCGCTCCACTAAAATACTTATTTTCGTTTAAATACAACAATAAGTTAAAAATTCAATAAATTACATTAAAAGACATAATTTTCTTTTTGCAAAATTTCTTTAGTTAGTACGTAATTCCGAACGTGTTTGTCTTTGAGGTCGAATTCAAAATCCGAACTTCGAAAGGGCTGGTCTTTGTCTCTCTCTCTTTTTAATGGCGGGAAAGAGATAGAATATGAATGTTTCGAATTGTATGATTAACCCAAAGCTGAATAAAAAAAAAAATTAAAAAGTTACTTTGTCTCACTCAGTGAGCAAAATCGCATTTTGCTCACTGATTTCACGCAGCAAAACCTACATGTTTGAGCTACTGAAGTGAAATAGTTATTTCTTCCATCGATTGTTTATTTATTTATAGCAATACCAACACCCGCGTAATACTGTAACAGTTCCTTTTACAGCACGTAGAAACGGGTCAAGTTTGAACAAGCAGTGCGCATTATTGGCTTTAGGTTCAACTCAAAGTATCACAAAGCACCTTATGAGGTCGCAACCCGTAACCCGTACCAACTTCTACCTTTAAAAGAATAAACAAAATCACATAACAAACCAAACTTTTTCTCCGAAAGGTTTTTTAAATGTGTAAAGTTCAATTCTGGCTGTTAAACAAATTGGAATTTTTAAAGCTCTGCCTGTGCAGTTACCTACCAAACCAACGATATGAATACGTTGGACGGTGGGTGTGGGCCTTGCCTTCGGCCTTTAATTGTTATCCAATTCTCTACTAAAGCTGGATTCATACTACTGTGTCGTGTCGTGACGCCTCCTGATGCATTATTAGCCAATCAAAACTCGTTGTATTTTGACGTAGTCCTGAACAGATTCGTTTGATTGGTGGATCCCGAGTCACGACACAGTAATGTGTCTGTGGTTTTAGCTGTGAAAAAGAAACTGTAGGTAGGTACCCACATTATTTAAATAAAAATGTAGGATGGCCATATAAAGCGAAGTAGTTATAAGCAAAACGGACTACTAAGCTCCATGGCCTACATTCCTAGATGTGAGGCTGAATAATTGAGTAAACAGCCAAATTAGTGCTTGTTTTGTTTCATAGGAAGGTATGTAGGTAGGTACTTAACGAGATACCTAAGCCCCAGGATCTTAAAAGTGTTGACTATAGGTACCTACCCAGGCACTAGCCTAACGTTTATAGTGGGTAAGGCACTACGCTAGGTACTTACTTTTATGTGCGTTTTGATGTTCGTACCGTCCTACTTAAATTCCTAACTGCTCATGTTAACATTCTTCTTTATGCCAAACCACAACTAAATGGGGCCTAAAAGAGGTTGGTACTTATCTAAATACTAAAAACTTATCCCAAATTCCTGACACAAAAATGTACCGGAATTCCTGAACAAATGTTTACTTTTCCATTTTCCAAGCAGTTAGTTAACCACGAAGTTCATATTTCAAACCGCCTCGGTTTCGGCATACGAAGTTCGTGGTGGCCTAAAAGGTCACTTTGGCAGAATCATAAAAGGATAACATTATGAATCATAATGTACAGTTAACTGTTAAATTACCTAATCGTATCAAATCCGTATTTTTTTTGTCTGTGCTAAAATACCAATCAATCCAATCCCAATCTATACCTTCGTAGTGCAGCGAAAAAAAGAAAAACACGGACATTCTTCGCCATATTATAATTCATGATGTTATCCTTTTATGATTCTGCCAAAGTGTCCTTTTTAGGCGCCCTGCACTGTGCGTAGTTCGTGGTTGCATACCCATCCGTAGGCCACATATGGTATAACGTCTGGCTGAGCATGCAGTTTAATTGCGTGCGACCTGCCAAGCGGTTAATACGTAGGTATAAGTACTAATTGCGTGAAATTGGAGTGTTATTGTGGTAATTACTGTAAGTATATATGAACTGTGAGCAGATTAGTTTTTGTTACCAACCTATTATGAACGATTATAATCGTTTGAAGGATTATGATACGATAACGTATGAACGATTATAATAGTTTTTGTTACCAACCTATTATGAACGATTATAGTTAGAAAATATTTTTTTCTAACTGGGAAATCTTTAACTTGTCACTTGCGTAGGTAGGTATGTACCTAATTATTATGTTTAACTATCAACTATGTACCTACAGACGCCAGCACATCAAGTTACTACAATCTGTCAAATTTCTTTAATAGAATTTCAACTTTATCGCTAAAGCATAAGGTTCAAAATTGATTGGCAAAAGTTGACAGTTTCGGGTAGCGTTGATGTGTCTGTACTTAAATCACTGACCTACCTATTAAACAACAGAGGTCAGTGACTTAAATTATAACATACAATAATGACAATCTTCAAAAATAATTATACCTAGTACCTACTTACCTACATACTTAAATCCCTTTTCGGAGATTTTACCATAATTAGGGTTCCGTACAAAAATGGTAAAACGGAACCCTTATTGTGAGACTCAGTACCTATATCAGTCAATCTGTCACAGCTAGATATCTCAAGAACTACTAATGCTATGAACTTGAAATTTGGAATAGTTTTACAAGACGTTTGCCCAATTATTTTGCAAATAAGAAAGAAATAAAAATATATGTATATTTTTTGCAACAGGGTCTGAAAGGGGGTCTGAAAAATTCGAAGTGGGGCTATAGAGCATGTGGGGTATCATATGAAAGAGCGCAATTTGCGCATACTCAAACAGTTTTCTTTTTTTTTAAGTCGCACAGTTGTCGACTTTCGATGAACAATGTAAAAAACAATACCGTCCCCCCACCCTTTTATCTCTGAAGCTTGCAAAGAGAAAATTTTTTAATTGTTATATGTGATTAAAAAAAAATTAAAAAATTCAAAATTCATTTATTTTTGTGAACACATGCAGGGTACAGTGATGATTAATGGTGATAGAAATGTATGTAGAAATTACAGGAAAAATAAAACGAAATCTCCAAATAGCACATTTTTCAGAAATCATCAACTAAAGTGACACTAGTTCCACTATCAAGAGATGGCGCCTACCTAAAACTGCAATATTCTACACCGCAGCGTGCAGTGTTAAAATTCTCTGACGAAAATAGGCCTCGCCGATGAAAATTTAAAAACATATGATGATACGGACACCCTCGGTGCGCGAGTCTCGCTCTTGCCCGGTTTTTTTGTTAATTGCTATACCTATAAAATAAAGAAAAATTGTAGGTATCGTTGATTCCAGATTCGATTCACTCAATTTATTACTCCCAACAAAAATATTATATGTTGAACCACGTTGCATCGAGTGCCGTAATTGGCAATTAGTTGCCAAGTTACTGAAACTTAACGACCCGATTGTGCAAAATGGCTGACGTTGGCCAAGCCAAGGCTATTGATATCTTCATTAACTAACTAGGTACCTACTTTATGGATTTTTAAATACGATATAGGTAGGAACGTCTTAGTGCTGATACATAGGAGCGATACACGTCAACGGCATGGCAACTACAGGCGTCAACAACATGTCGCTCGTGTATTTGAGCACCGTATAGCCAACGCGCAAGCGTCGACGGCCGGCGTTGACCGATCGACAATTCGACACTCGCCGACTGCTGCAGTCGCCTCTGCCGTTGACGCGTGTCGCTCTGTAGATCTTAGATCTATCTTCAATCTGTAGGTACCTACTTAGAAATTACACTGATATAGAACGATCGATTTCTCATCGATCGAGACCTCGGGTTTCAGGTAGATATTGCAAATGCGTGGCGAATATCGAATTATCTTTACAATTGATGGATGAAATTATTTTAGAAGCAGCAGCTATCGGCCCATTTGCACCATTGCATCTCACTATCTCAACCTCACGCCTGTATTTTGCGACCTATAGGTTTTATTATACACTTGGGCCTATCCTACCTATTTCGACAGATATATTTACTAACTAGCTGTGCCCGCGACTTCGTCCGCGTGTAATAGTGACTTTTCGGGCAGCATATTTTGAATTACATAAATAGGCGTCGTTTGGGTAGCTAAAAATTTACTTTACAGTAATGCTTCTCTGTATACGATATTTGACGTATGGCCATCGGGGATGAAAGCATACAGGCTCCTAGGATTGCTAACCCGCGACAGAGCCACATCCCAAGTAACACAAAATCGATATAATGGAAAAAGTGATGACCAGAAAATTTCTTCTAGCTTGGTTATAGAATTTGAATGGTTTTAGCAATGTCTTGCTTCTGTATAACAGCATTTTATTAACTTTGTAGTTCCTAAAGCTATATAATCCTCTTTTTCAATCTTTTGTGCAGCTAAAGGTTTTATTTTAGACATAATTTATGTCTCTATACAGCTTCTAATACAGCTGTAAGCATTATACAAAAGTGTAGGTCGTATGTAAGCATTAATTACGGCTTAGGCTATTAAAAAGCATTTTAAAATTATTTAAAACTGCTCTATGTTTTATAACGACCTTTCGCATGGGTCACAACTGTTTAACGGTGTACATTGGTGCTGTTTTAATGCCAGCTTTTTAAAAGCATTTCATCATAATATTATATAGCCTTAATATGTACAAACGTATAATGACAAGAATTTTAACAAGCAATAAGTCGTATACAGTCGTATCCGCATGCCTAAGGTTTTTAATTATGCTTACGCCATTTTGCTTTTTGTATCGATAATATTTAAAATTTAATTTTATGGTAAATAGTCCTTTAGAAAGGACTTCAACCTATGGTATTGACCGGCCGGTACAATACAGGTATCATAATGACTAAAACTAAAGATTTCTTCGTAAGAGCATAATTTTTTTTACAATTCCACATATTTTTATAATATTTTTGTAATAATAGCTCTTTAATTTGAAGGCGCATGAAATATTTGATTCAAATATATACATACTTTCACAGTAAACTGATACTCGCAACCTTAATTCCTCATAGAGAACAAAAACAAGAGTTTAATTACTTGCCTTGTAGCACTTATATTTTTTTGTTGAAAGTATCCATGTTCTTTTTACACAAGATTTATTAATAATAACAGAAATTAAAAATAATATTTGAAAATGTTTTTATTTTGCCTTTGTAATGGTACAAGCTGTATAAGAGCCGCATTTAACATATGCGCACTGCTTTAACCTGTTTTCACAGCCCATTATAATGCGTTTATCATTCCGGTAGACAACCAATATAATGCTGCTAAAATGCCATTCTTACACTTAAGGCTGTATAATTTGGGGCCCAAATTAGCATTACAAGAGCTGTATAGTGGTTTATAATGCCTATATGTAGACTTCTTATAAAGCTATAATAATATGCTAATTCTGTTATCCATCGATTATAAAGCTATTTTGTGCTGCTTGGGATACAACTGACCGTGCGAGAAACAGCTGATAGATCTACACCCACAACTTTCAGCGTCTGACCTTGGGCTTTATTAATTGTCATCGCAAAACATAGGCTGACTGGAAACTGGACTCGTTTAAAACTAAATGGAAAATTGTTTGGAATGAGAGGAATCCGAGGAATGAAAACACTTTCACCTTTTCCACACCCTGTTAAAATATCTGCTTCTATCAGATTTCGTTGTAAATTGGTCACTTTTAACCTGGTGTCATTGCAAAGTTTTGGGGGCTTAAATTTCTTAGAAGCATTATGGGTACGCCTACTTTTAATTTTATTTTATGTGCTGGTAGTCCAGGAGCATTGAGGGATTCTAAAAATTCTACTGGATAGCTTGTAGATTCTCCTTCTTCCATGACTCTGTTAATGGAGATATACTCAACATAATCCCCCGGAACATAGCTCAAAATTTCAGCGTTTATTGTTGCTGCTTGGTCGTTATACGTGCGTTCGCTACGAATAACTGAATCCTTATGGCAGCGGCGTGTTTTTTTTTAACTATGGCATCTCGTAGTTGACCTTGAGAGGTCGTGACTACTTAACCGGACTATCCTGTGACTGCCTTGAGAGAACTCAAAGCCTCCAGCCAGGGGCTTAAATTAACTAAGTATACTAAGTGACTACACGCTAAGGGCACCCCCTGTGGGGTACGAACCTCGGCTTAGGGCATCGCTGGGGAGAAGGCAGCAAGTTGAGATAGGCTGGATCGATTTTTGATTATTTAATAATAATAATAATTTATTTCAAGTAGCAAGACTCATAGTGTTAGTAACAATATACCTACTTACAGACTATGTTAGTAATACAACAAAACCAAAAACACAAAAACAGATTGTGACATCACTGATGCACGGTGACAGGCCCAGCCGAAACCCTGCAGCAGTGGTTCACAAACGCACAATCAAGCCTGCTCGCTATCATAGACAGGATGCTGTTGGCGCTGCCCCTCACCCTACGGACCAAGGATGCGCACCGCTTCCGCATCACGAACATCATCATCATTCAAGAACGATGGGGTCGGCTTTTCCTAATTGACTACTCTGAGAAGAAAGGCCGAAACAAACTCGGAGGTCACAGTCGGGAATTTAAATCTACAGGCTCAGCTGCGGCCTAGCTACATAGAGCAAGGGTCGGTGGGGAGGGCACGCCACGATAGCGGCGGTAAGACCCCTCTTTGAGAAGTGGCTAGAGAGGCGTCATGGCGCCCTCACCTACGGCCTGACGCAGGTCCTCACCGGACACGGAAGTTTTGGGAGATTCCTGCACATAATCAGGCGGGAGGAAACGCCCGGGTGTCACCATTGCCAGGATGGCCCAGAGGACACGGTGGAGCATACGGTGGAGGTCTGCCCCGCATGGGCGGAACACCGCCGTGTCCTCGTTGAGGCGATCGGCAGCGGCGGCGACCTCTCGCGTCCGGGCCTGTTTCAAGCCATGGTCCGATGGTCCGGGGCGAGAGGGAGTGGGGGGGCAGTCGTCTCCTTCTGCGAAGCAGTCATGCTAGCGAAGGGGGCGGCGAGACGACTGGGGGAGAGAGCCTCCCGTCCCAGCCACCGCGGGAGACGCTCCGGGCATCGGGAGCCACGCGACGACTCCCGGCCACCGTAGGCGCGGGCCTGCGGGCAGTGAGTAATGGGTAGCTCACCGTCCGATCAGGACCAGGCCCGTGCCGGACGGCGCGTACGTGTTCCACGCGTGCCTCAAAGAGATGTCAGCATCATTCGGAGGGGCCCGTCAGGGCCGAAGCCTGCCGGGTCAGCGGGATTGTCCGAAAGGGTTATCGCTGGCCCGGAACATAAAGGGCTAAGGAAGGAACACGGGTGGGTTTTAGTCAGTAAGAGTCTGACACTCCCTTCCGCTCCACCCAGAGCGGGAGGGGTCATTTGATGATTTCCAATACTGAAAAAGAAAAAGCGTCGGTGGGGCGGGCAGCGGCGTGGCTCTCAGCGCGCTTTATATAGCCACGGACGCGCAGGCGCGAGGCGTGTCGTGTACGTACTCTGATAGAATACCTTAACAAATGTTCGCCGTGATTCTTTAAATTGACATAACTTTTTTATTTATGAACCGATTGACATGAAATAAACACTAAATGTTAAGTGAAGCTGACTACAATATATTAGTGAAAACCGCATCTGAATTGAATAAGCCGTTTCTGATATTAGCGTGCACAAACACACAGACAAACAGACAAACAGACAAAAAAAAATGTAATTACAATTTCGGATTCGGCATCGATATAATAACAACTCCTGCTACTTTTTTTTTATATATTTCTATTGTACAGACACCACTTTTCTACAATTTTATTATATGTATAGATTTAAATCCCACGTACGTTCTATTAAGAGAAATAAAATGCGTACCTACTTAGCTCTAGCGAAATGATTAAACTACAAATCTTTGCAATAACTTTGAACCTAGAGTTTACTCTTTTTACTTCTACATTATACGTTTAGCTACGTAGGTACTAAACTTTGTACCTACATTAAAGGTACGTAGTTCCTATATCCATACCTACATTAAGGTTTTATTTATTTACATCTAAGTACATAACGAACTTCAAAATGTTTGTTTTTATTCAAAGTTCTTCAAAGCGCGGAGGCGTTACAACTCGCAGACTAATAACACATACTCATCGTTTATATCAAATGAGTTATTTATTTACGGAATAAACTTTCTCAAGTTAGGGTCCCGACTCGAGTTCTCGAACAAATCCCACAAACAATCAGAAAGTTCGCAACTCGACAGATGCGGATGAGGCATAATTAATCAAACAGCCAACATTGGCTACATGAAATATAGAAATATACCTACACACATCAACAGAATCTAGGGATACCTTAATCCTAAATTATTTACGAATTTATAGTTTAAAATCTTTTTAGTTTCCATAAAAAGTTTATATACAGACTAGCTTCTGCCCGCGACTTCGTCCGCGTGATATTTCTTGTTCCCCGACCCACCCCGTCGCATCTCATCGCCTGCCCGCGCTATTACTTCGTTTTTGCTTAGCGTTCTTACTGACTTTTTTTCTTTTTGCTCGGCTCCTAAGGGTCATAGCGTGATGTTGCATAGCCTATAGCCTGGGTCAAGAATTGAGCTATTAAATGCAAAAATAATTTTTCAAATCCGACGGGTAGTTCCAAAGATTAGCGCGTTCAACCAAACAAACAAACAAACTCTTCAGCTTTATAATATTAGTAGAGGAAAGTAACCAAATATGGGCTACCATTTTGTTTTTGCCTCAAAAATAAAAAACTATTAAAAAATTAACCATTTATTGAAGTCAAAATAATCACACATACATTTTTAAAGAGCTAAGTAACAATCTTATGTTCATAATATTATAATATATTATTAAATTGAGCATTAAACAAAATATCAAAATAGACGCTAAATATGGAACAGGTACTCAAATATGGGCTACAAATAGAAACTTATAATATCTTGTACGAAAATAACAATTATAAATATTTATCTTATAAGAGATGAAATTGCTTTGGAAGATGGAAGAAATCACATAATTTACTTACAAAAATCACATATCCAGGTGTCAAATTCTGGCCCAGCACAGTCATTATGTGGCCAGAGCTGACACATTAAACATCTGACCCACAGTGTTCTCCTGCTGCGTTTTCGGAAAAAAGTTCCTGACCAAACATACACGCTGCATCGGCAGTGTCAGGAGCCTCTCTTCCTGTAGCATCTGGTTCACTATCTGAATCAAATTGGATATCTTCTTCACCTAGCCCATATTCGAAATTCTTTACTAAAATCAACTTGATCGTGTACTTTACAAATCATATATAGCAAGCAATAAATCGACCGAAAATCATAATATTAAACTTATATTCTGCAATAAAACACATAGTTACAGTATTTAGACCTAATTTTCATTAATTAAATAACACATTGATACGTACCGCAGAAAATTTTTCAACAGCAGCAACACAAGTATGGCCGACACTGGCGACAGCTCGCGCGCGATTGACGAGAATGAGTGAGTGCGATGTTAGAGCGAATGAATGCGATAGACGATCGTCGTTTGTTGCGTCTTTCGATTGTAGGTTTTTGAGAAATCTTACTAGCCCATATTAAAGCACTAGCCCACATTTACTTACTTTCCTCTAAGTATAGATTGAAACCTCTTTTTTTATTCTATTTTCAAAATTTAAAAATTAAATAAAAAAACAAAAGAATAACAAAATACAGCGGCAGTTGTGGTTACAATATCGCAGTACTGGGGATGTGGCTGAATGGCACACGGGTGGATATCGTGTTACTACGCAGAGACAGGATCGATTTCTCCAAATGACCGCCAGAAGACAACCCAATATCACAGCGATGCAACTAGTACAAAGGCTCCAGGAGCACCACTAGCTGCTGGTAAGCGACCAAACCGTGCGAAGCAGGTTGCATGAAGTTGGTCTTCATGCTCGACGCATGACGTGTTCCAGCATTGCGACGTGGCAATCGCGGTCGGCGGCTTTCGTGGGCTCGGGAGCATTTACCATGGAGTGACGAACAATGGTCTTTGGTGCTGTTCATCGATAAGTCCCGGTTTGGGCTTCAGCCGGATTCACGAAGAACACCAGGAAGAGTTAGCCGTCTACGGCACCCTCAGGAGGTCCACTCATACCGAGGCGGGACAATCATGGTGTGGGCAGGAATTCGTCTTGGACGACGAACCCAGCTCGTTTGGATCCAAGGCAGCATGACTGCACAAAAATATCACGGGAGGTAGAGCCTGTTATTGTCCCACACAGAATCCAAATGGGCCAGGAATTTCTACTCAGGCAAGATAATACTCCTTCCCATACGGCGCGGCTGGTGTCGGCCGCTCTCTGAGACCACGATATTCAAGTTTTGGATTGGCCTGCACAGTCGCCCGACTTAAATCCTATCGAGCATGCCTGCCTGGGGCATGTTACAACGAAAAGAGATTTCCCGCCAAATTTGACGACGGAACAACAACTTACGAACACTTGCAAAGAACATGGGACCTCAAAGGTACCGCTGCAAGACATTGACGTAAGAGGTGGCAATACTGATTATTAATACTTAATTAGATTTTATAAGAATTTTTCAATTTTAATAAAAATTTATAGATTTTTATGAAGAAATTAAGTTTTTTTATCATACTTATTTACTACGGCGATTAAAAAATTTAACATTTTTATTTAAAACAAAAAGATCACGAATGTTTTTCATTTTTTTATTAAATAACCTATCATTCTTCCATTTACTATATCAGAAAATTCTTCATTGATTTTTAGGTATTTGATGAAATATAAAATATCCCTAGATTCTGTTGATGTGTGTATTATTACCTACCTACACGAAAAAAAGGTGACTAGATCTATGGGGTAGGTATATACCTAATATGTAAGTAGGTATAGATAGTAGGTAGGTATTCAAGATTCATGATGTGTAGGTGCCTACCTATCGCCTCAGGATTTTTTTCAATAGGTGCATGTAGGCTTCGATTGGGGTACCGGATTTAATTTTTAATGTAGGCTGGTGTGCTGCTCATGTACAAGTACAAAGGTGGGCCTTTGAGACCCAATAAATAAGGCCCAAAAAATTGGGACTAGAAATGGGTAGCCATCTAGTTTAGTATTGATTTAAATTTTTTGTCAAATTATTAAGAGTAATTCCGAGCCCTTTCGATAGCGCTGATTACAATCCATATATTGAAGATCGCTTAACCGCATAGCGCCATCTATTGTTAAAAGACAGCAGTACATAATATCTAATAGCTTTATATCAGGCAAAATTCTGGCTCTTTTGGATGTGTAGGTATTAATATTGTATTGATTGATTTACAAAAAAAATATCAATAATGTTATTATAATTTTTTTTTTGGTAAGTACTAGGCTATGACAGATTTATCAATGAAACAGTGTGTATTGAATTATGTATTTATTGTTTCTTAGCTAATTCTTCTAAAGCCGATGCTATTCTGAAACAAAACAAACCATTAAGTACAGATTGGTTTATCAAACATTATGTTTTAATTAGTGATGCAACGGATCTCTGTTTCTGTTTCCGCAAGTGCGGAACTTCCGCGCGATTTCCAACATCCGTTTCTGCTTCTGTTTCCGCAACTTTTATAACGGAGATTTAAACGGAAGTTTACAACCGACAACTGAGAGTTACGCATGCGCGGCCCATGGCGCGTGCGAGTCGCTGGACGGTTGAGCGCGCGGGGGAGGGGTCAGCCAGCAAGCCGCGCAGGCACTTGTCACATAAAGCGGCCAAATTACTCTTTATAAAATATAACTTGCCACTACTAAATTTTGAATATTAATAAAATGTTCAGTTGCAAAGTTGCAATATTGTTTTCTATAATAGATTTCTAATATATCTATTTCTAATCTAGATTTGGTGTATTTGATACTTAATAAAGAATTATATTTGTAAATTTGTTTTTTTTCATATTATTTACACTTCCGTTTCTGTTTCTGCTAAAATTTACTTTTGACATCTGTTTCCGTTTCTGGTTCCGCTAAGACACTTCCGTTGCATCACTAGTTTTAATCAATAAAAATCTTTACTTATCATTTTTTACCTGGATAATACTTCAATTTTCTGTATCTTATACTCTTTTTCAAATTCTAATTTGTCTCTTTCTATTTTAATAATTTCTTCATCAAAGGATGCTGAAATGTTGCACACAAAAGATAATAATTGATTATCAGTATCTATATGTTACACATAATTAAGTTGGTGATAAAATTGACTATCAAAGTAAACTTATTTAAGAGAGCTCTTTGTGATCTGTTATGCAGGTCCCTCCTACCTCAGACACCTTTTTTATTTATGATTGTGCATTCTATTAACCAATGTGTATAATATAATGTTGAGAAAAAAGTTAAGATTTGTTAAAGATAGTTTATAGCTGAAATATGTGATTAATGAATGCCATAATTACGGAAACAATTAATTAAAAAGCCATTGTGTCTCGCGTGGATCTAAGTTCTGACATACAAAGGGTTAATCACGTATTTCAGAGTGCTTGATTAGTTTCCGCAAAATTTTGGATAAGGAGTCAGTAAAACTGTACTCATAACCCTTCAGAATGTATGTAGTTACCAAATCTTTTCTGAGGTGGAACATAATTATCACTGTCTAAATTCTGTGAGGTGTCTCCACTCCCTTCCGAACTCAATCCTCCACTAGTGTCACACAATGATTGCTGCTGTTTCATAGCCCTTTTCTTAGTATTTGATTTGAGATCACGCCAAGTCTGAAAACCCAACATTAATATTGATTTTATTTTGCTGCTGTTGCGCTTTTTATTTATTGCTTATTTAGCCCAAATTACTTGTATCCTTATCCCCTATTATTCTAATGCTTGTTTATTTACCTGCTTCCATTTATCAACGGATTTAACAGCTCCTCCCATGGAGTTAAGTGTTGTTGTAAGATCTTGCCACTGTGCCTCCAAGTCTTCCCTTTCAAGCCCTGAATTAAGAAGACCCTTGGCGACATTGGAATGTTCTTGCATGAAATCCATCAATGCTGTCACTTGAGCAGCAGTCGCATGTCTTTTAGATGAATCCATTGCCTCTTTACCTTAGGAAAATACAATTTCGATACAAGAACTGAATTTATGAAATGAAATACACAGTAATAAGTTTATTTATCCTACCATGATAAGGAGTACAAAATTTAGTAATACTTTCGATTTTCAAATCCGATACAATACTAGTTCAAATAAATAAACTCTTTATTTACATTTCTGCTCAGCTGTAAATGTCAAGAGTTGTCATAGTCTAATGACAACTCTTGACACTTACACTGAAGACGAGGCGGTATGGTCCAAGACCTTAGCCTGCCCAAGTAGGGCGAAGAGAAAAAAAATAAATAACAACTACAGAAGAAAAAAATGTACGACTTTGTAGTCTATGGCATACTTTTTTTTTTCTTTTGGGTGTGAAATTATCAAATAACTTGTCCCGCTCGGCGGAGCAGGAGGGCGTGTCAGACTTTTACTGACTAAAACCCATACGTGTTCCTTGACATGACATCTCATTCAGGCGCGCGTGGAAAACAAAGCGCTGTCGAGCTTACCGGACGACGAGCTGCACATTGCTCGCCGTCCGCTACATAGTCGTACTGCTGGTGAAATGTCAAACCCCTAGGCTAAGAGCACAACGAATTTTAATCGTTGCGAATGCGATAAATAATCGCCAATCTGTAGACAATACTAATATACTTATACTAAAGTCCGCGCACTGCGGAAAAAAATCGCGATTTTATAACTAAATCGTAGTGCGCGCTTAGCCCAAGGTACGGCGGACTGCGGTCAATTTATTACGGTGGCTCCCCACTATGTTCCTTGCTCCCCACCGAGTTTACGTCCAAAACTAAGCCTAGCCACATTCCACACCCCACCGGACAAGCAGCTGTGGGAATTGGTATTCTGTGGCTGTGACTGTCACTCGCAATGACATTGACAATATTATCATTATTATTTCCTTAAAATATATTAAAATAGAAAAGCTAAAATAAATGAAATAATTGTTGTTAGTTACGAATGATTTTGGAAGATTTTTATTGATTGAACCGTACAACGTTGCCGAGTATACTATTTTTACATTTTTACACTTGACATTGGCTAAATTGTGGTGGTTTTTCCGCAAAAGCCATTAAACGAAGAGAAGAAGTATATTAAAATATTGTTTATTCTATGATTATTACACACACTGATCATTAATTCAGTCAAAATACACAACATAACCTATGAGGCAACTGAGATTTTTAGGAATTAATCAAGATTTTAGATCATTTAAACGTAAATATGGCACTATGGACTTGGGTAAGTACCCAGCAGTAGCCTACACACATTATACTATATAAAGCTCGATCATTACTATAAACTTCAATTGACTTCTCTACTTGTTGATGAATCTACATGGTACCTCAGACCAAATAAAAAGTGATAAGTACAATAAAAAATCATCGCCTGCTTCACGCGCACGCAGCGCTGTGTTTTGAATTTTTATTTTTTACGTGGTCTGAGCATGGTACTTGTTTCTTTTTTTAAATTTCTTTAATACCGTGGACGTTACTTTCAGGGAGCTAATTCACATGGACAATTAGGAGTGGGTACTGTAAGTGAACAAATAGAAAAGCCTAGCAATGTTGAACTGCATTTGTATGATAACAAAATAAAGCAAGTTGCATGCGGAGGTGGCCATACTCTCCTGATAGACAATGAAGGCAAGCTTTATTCTTGTGGATGGAATTCAAAACTCCAACTAGCAAGAGACACAGAAGTACATAATGTGGAAAGAACATGGCGTTTGAGTGGTGTTACTTTCACAAATATAGCATGTGGATGGGACTTCAGCTGTGGAGTAACAGATGACCAAACAATGATTGTTTGGGGTTCCAACGCTTATGGCCAATTGGGAATGCCAACAACACCGAAAGAATATTTCTCAGAAATTATGAGGCCAATTAGACTTCCAGTGCATGCTATTTTGGTATCTATGGGCCTACGACACACAGCAATAGTCAATTCAAAAGGTCAAGTATGGACTACGGGATGTGGCAGACATGGTCAACTTGGATTGGGGAATGACATTTTATCCTCTGATAGGTTTCAGAAGGTTCAGGGTGTTGGTAAAATATCTCATATAGCTTGTGGACAAAACCACACTGTAGCATGGTGTTCTGAGGAGAGAGCCTTATATGTTTGGGGTGATAACAAGCATGGCCAGTTGTTGCTTTGTTCTGAAAAATATAAAAAAGTATTTAAACCCAATAAAATAGATATAGGTGTAAAACAAGAAGTTAAAAAGTTGTTGAGTGGTTGGACAAATGTATTGTTGTGGTTGGAAGATGGAACACTTTTGTCCTGGGGCAGAAATAATTGGGGACAACTGGGAACTGATAAAATAGTGACGCCAGGAACATTTACACATATCAAGCTGCCAGGTTAGTAAACCTTTCACTTCAGACCAAATAAAGTCAAGACATAGCGCTGCAAACAATACAGTGAAGCATGCAAAAACTACACCTCCTCTCTGTGCATACACACTCACACGCACACATTTGCAACCATTCAACAATCAAACTACACCTCACTTTGTGTGCACACATGTTTACAAAACCGGCTTCACTTTACTGTTGACAGCCCTCTGTGTCAGTTTTTTATTTGGTCTGAGCCTTTCACCCTGCCCTTTATATAAACACCACATGACCTCATTATTTTCAATGATTTAGTTTAGTCAGAATCACAATATTATAAATTCCCTGGGCAGTATAGTGTGGTGACATAGCCAGTGTGATTGCTGGAAATATAATGGAATATTATTCAACTTCTTATTTCTAAACATTCAGTACAATTTTTTTTTTTTCAGATGGCCGACATGTAAAAGATGTTGCATTAGGTTCAGAGCACACTATTTGTTTAGCAACAGACAACACTCTCTGGGCATGGGGGTGGAATGAGCATTTCAATACAGGAATTGATTTAGGAAACGAAATTCTGCAGCCTACTTTAGTGCCTTTGAAAATGGATAAGAATCCAAAAATTATACAAATCTATGCTGGTGGTGCTCACAACTTTGTTGTAACTGCAAAGTAAATTATGGTAACATTGATAATAAAGACCAATTCTTGCTATCTGTGATAGGCCAGTGACACCTTCCAGTCTGTTCAGTTATTTTGCATCACTATCAGAATCACAGTGATCTTTATTGTTGTGGCAATAAGGTTGCTATTAGATTGCTACCATTGCCAAGTATGTATGTCAAAATCACAATGATCTTTATGTTCATTGTAATAAGGTTGCTATTCGGTTGCTGCTGTCAGAGATAAAATAATGTGAACAGACTTACAATGAAATTATCATGTCATCATAGATGACTCATGCTAGTCAGCAAGTACTGCATATTATTATAATAATATTGTACACTATAAATAGTTGTACTTACTTTGTTTTATGTAGTACAGACGCCAGCACATCAACCTACCCGAAACTGTAAAATTTTCCCAATCAACTTTGGACCTTATGCTATAGCGATTAAGTCGAAAATCTATTAAATTTGACAGATTGTAGTAGCTTGATGTGCTGGCGTCTGTACAATGATTGTCATTAATATTTTACTGAATTGCATGATTTACGAGGTTGTAGTAGTAAATAAGAATCATTGATTTATTATTGTTCCAAGTTTTGCTAATACATACATTTATTTTGATTTGATAGGAATACTGGAATACCACAATAATTTATACTGATCGGAATTGTCTTCCTTGCTAAGAATTTAAATGAGTTTTTTGACGCCTTATAGGTACTTTTAATTTTTAAGGTAATGGATGTAGGTGCTATTACATTACAGCATTGTAGTATTTTATTGTGTTTAAGTTACAATATACTAATACATACGTAAACTTACACCTTCGCATGGGGGTGGGCAGATCAGATACTACAGAACACCACCAATATGCTAATATTAAATGTATTGTTATCTACCTGTTCTTGTTAGGGTGCGTTCATTAATTACGTGAGGTAATTTTGTCGATTTTTGGACCTCGCCCCCCTTAGCGAGATATCGTGAGATTTGGCTCGACCCCCCTCCCTCGTCTCACGTGAGATTGTTCAAAATGCGTATTCCCAGCGTAAATACGTTAATCTGTGCTTCATTGAGCTGAATTTATAAAAAAAAAGAATTAAGTGTAGAATTTAATCGTATTTTACTAGAGAAAAAGTTTTGCTCAATTCAACCCAGTTCTGTCTCAATTATAGTTTCTTGCGGAAAAAAATCACGTGATACTTGCCAAGACCTTTCCCCCAGGTGAGATTAGGTGAGAATCGGCTTGATCCCCCTTTCCCCCTAAAACCCTCACGTAATTAATGGATGCCCCCCTTACTTCAAATAAAACCATAATATGACTGACATACACATGTGATTTTATTGAAACATTACACGTGTATTGTATTGCATCATAATAAATAACAACTATAATAATGACTAAAAGCATATTAAAATTGTGTACAGTGAAATATGAAAACATGGTGTTAACAATACAAAAAAAAAGAAACGCAAAAGTTAATGTAGTAAGAGCTAATAATGACATGACAACAATGTATTATATTCATCTTTTACTGTACACATCCACTATTCCAATATAGAGGTATAAAATACTGCAGGTACAGCACTTACTGTATGAAGGCAATATTATTTTTATTAAATATCATTTAATGATAACACGGTATTTTACTCTACACTTATAACTTTTTTTTAATAGAGATTGCAAAAATTATAAATGCCAAAAATTATTACCTATGTTAGTTAATTCTTTTCCACATTATTACTATTTCAAAAAATCAGATACATTGACGCTTACTGAATTTTGAAACTAAAAATTTGAAGTAGTTCTACTCCAGTTCTACATAATATCAAAAGGTTATATAAAAATGTTTAGATGGTCAATGCAACAGCACTTTTCTAATAGCTATCTAATATCTATCACAATGGAGGTACAGGAACAAATAAAGCACCATCAATTTCCGATTTTTCTTCTGTTCAGACAGATGTTCGGAACTGAAGCCAGATTAATAAGGCTAATAGCTTGATTCCTGTTTAAACATGGTTGGAAATATTGGTTTGTATTTTCCTCCAATTAAGATGTTTCCTAATAAACTTTAAGACAATTTCACAACAGAGTCAATTAATAATAAAAGGAACTTTAGTTAATTAAAGCAGATTAAAAATGTCAAAAACTAAACATTTTTAGATAATTAACATGTTTCTTCACATCTCTGTATGCTTTTTGCTGCTATTAGATTTTATTTTAGTGACATTGGCGCCGATTTCCTTGTTCACAAACTAAACTAAAAGGACAGAAGATAAATCTTCTTTTAGTCCTGTCAAAAGTTTTGATAGGATAGGACTAAACATTTATGTTCTGTCCTTTTCTTAATGAAATAGAAAGAAAAAGATGCAATGAACTTAAATTTGGTTTAGTTTGTGAACAAGGGAATATCGGCACCATCATGAGGCCTTTGTTTTAGGCAGTGTTTTTAGTAGGATATTAACGCATCAAATGATCACCTACTAGAAGCCATTTGCATGGAAGCGCTCAACTGTTTTCAAGATTACTTATATTTATTGTTGTTTCAAATGTGTTTTTACAGAACTAAAAAAAAAAGAGGTTATTGTCATGGTTCATATCACATTTGTCAGGTTAATACATATTCCTCTGAATTTTGAATATATATAGGCCTATATACTATAGCAACTTCTGAATTCAGATTTTAAATGAGTAGGTTAGTAGTTTCTGTCCTGAGACATTCAGCAATAGGTAGGTGGTGGTCTACGAACTTGTATGGTATGAAGCCTCTTCCCCATCTGATCGGTACTAAAGCTTCATGCTGGTTGTAAGTAGGTCTGGGGGTGTTAAAAGAAGTAACATTGCATCCATGCAGAATATTAATACAAAACAATAGTAACTGTTGCATATGACCATTTTCTTTAATCTAAACAGTACTGATATTATTGCTTCATGTAAAAATGGATTAAATATACTAAGACACATGGGTATATGAATGTCCAGCTTGCATTTGTGCAATATTGAGCAATATTAACAGGATTTTAATATCATATTCACAAAGCAAAGTTGAACAGCCAAGCATGTTCAGTTACAGTTTAGATTGCTACCTTTTCCTTTCGCCTTTTTGTGTCTTACGTTTTTCTTTTTTCTCATCCTTTAGCTGCTTTTGTTTTTCCCTGAAATCACAAGAGAGTAATAAAATATAAAGTAATCACTACATAGTATAAAACAAAGTCGCTTTCTCTGTCCCTATGTCCCTTTGTATGCTTAAATCTTTGAAACTAAGCAACGGATTTTGATGGGGTTTTTTTTAATAGATAGAGTGATTCAAGAGGAAGGTTTATATGTATAATAATAATAATGTTTCCGTGCGAAGCCGGGGCGGGTCGCTAGTATTAAAATAAATTGTGAAATGTAATTGATGAGTTGGATGAATAATTAGTGACTGAATAAACAACATATTTTAAGGTGGTCTAGGAGGATTGAAATATTGCAAGATTTTTACCTATCTTCTTTATCTTTTTCCTTTTTTTTCTGGGCATCAAGTCGAGCTTGTTCACGGCGCTCGCGCGCTGCAGCATGGACATCAGCTGCATTAGTGTTCTTGACTAAGTCCAGACCGACAGCCTCCTCTTCTTGTACAACGTCCTCCTATAACATATTTAAATACTTATTTAGAGCAATTGAAACAATCAAATGTAACATGGTGTGACAGTAAAGTTGTCATCATAACCTCTCTCATGACAGTGTTCAACAGTTACTGTGTATGTACAATAATCACATTGAATGACATACCTCATTATCAGAGAGTTGACTATACTGGGACAATATTGCTTCACGAATCTTTTTCTCTTCATCGGTATATTCTCGTCGTGTAGTAGTGGCTGGAGCTTGAGATTCTAACAATTTGGCTAGCCGAACATCTACATCCGTAACAAGCTTTGGGGTTTCTTCCAGTACCCGACATGATTCCCATTTCTCTATTATCTCATCTATGTGAGTAGAAATGTCCTTTTCCTGTTAAAAAGCAATATTATTTAGAGAAAAAACAAACTAATCCCTGCCTACAACCAGTTGACACTTACCACTATCTCAGATAGTATGCCTTCTAAAGCATCTTTTTTCTCATCCACACTATCTTCGGTTTCTAAAATACCTGATATGTACGATCCGAAAACTCCTTCGTCAGTTTTTAGCGATCTCAGCTTTTCAGTAAGCCATGGCTCAAAGTCACTCGCACTCGTAGCCGTCGCCATATTGCTTTGCTTAAGTTTCTTGAGATTTCAAAATTTTTGACATTTTGCTTTTTGAAGTTTCAGAAATTTTTATAAAGGTAACATTCATGAAACATTTTTGAAGGACACCTCACGTCAGCACATGCCTATTATTACCCATTGGAAGTCTCCCCTTTGTACTCAGAATCGATTGTCCCCACTGACCTGTATTATACATACGATAGAGGTCTGTGTTGCAAATCAAGATAAAAACGGGGACGATCACAAAGACGCTATAATCGAAAACTGTGACATTTCCGAACGAATAATTTATCGAAACACCGTTGTCATCGTGAATTTAGTGATGTTATTTGTTATCGAAACACTTTGTTATTCGATTAAGATCCTAACTAATACTATAAATTCGATAGTAACTGTCTGTCTGTCTGTATGTTACCTTTTCACGCCTAAACTACTGAATGGATTGCGATAAAATTTGGGAAAGAGATAGATTACATCTCAGGAAAGGACATAGGATAGTTTTTATTGACATACCTCGCGGGCGAAGCCGCGGGCGGAAGCTATAATTATAAATGCAAAAGTAAGTTTGTTTGTTTGTTACCTTTGCACGCCTAAATCACTGAACCGATCATCCTGAAATTTTGAATATACGTTGTCAGGTGTACAGAAACGGACAAAGGGTACCTTTCATCCCGAAAAAAAGTGCTGTTCCTGACGAAAACAACAATAAGGTTACTATGATAATACATGGCGCCACGTGTCTTTCGAACGGGTTCGACACTTATGCGGATGAAACCGCGGGGCGCTGCTAGTAGCTAAATAATTGATAATAATACATTATAACGTTTACCGGATAAATATTTTTATGCGCTACGTGTTTCATGTGGCGTGTTCTGTTCCTACGTGGGACCCAGTTTTTGAAAAACATGATGCTAAATTCTCTTTTTAGATTCCTTTTAAAATATCTCAACAAAAGGAGCATTGAATAAACAGTCTCTAAATTTCGTTTTATTGCTAAGAAGACAATAATAATATGTAAATTTTGTCAGAATGGTTACATAAAGATAACAACAGTGCCCATACCCTTGTTGTCATAATGCATAAGTTTAAATAATATTTTAGGACGGCTCCCACCGTCCCACTCCCACAGATAAATTTCCAATGGAGAGTTTGACAAAAAAAAACACATCGATAATTTTATGACACTGACTGGTCACAAGTATCACATCCCTATATGGTTTGCGGTAGTTTCATCAACCTAAAGAGTGATTCGTGAAATATTTGTATTTTAACAAAATAATAAAATGTCTGCAAGATATGATAGAGCTATTACAGTTTTTTCACCCGATGGTCATTTACTACAAGTGGAATATGCACAGGAGGCCGTTCGCAAAGGATCGACCGCGGTATGTAATAAATTATTGGTTACATTCAGGTAAATTGCCGATGTACTTTAACTAAAATAAGAATCAGAAGTATTTTCTCATTACAGGTCGGTGTAAGGGGTGCTGACGTAGTCGTGTTAGGAGTTGAAAAGAAATCAGTTGCGAAGTTGCAAGAAGAAAGAACTGTGCGAAAGATCTGTCTCCTCGATGACCATGTCGTAATGGCATTTGCTGGATTGACGGCAGATGCTAGAATTCTCATCAACAGGGCTCAAATTGAGTGCCAGTCGCATAAGCTGACTGTTGAGGACCCAGTTACTTTGGAATATATCACTAGATACATAGCAGGACTCAAACAGAAGTACACCCAGAGTAATGGACGACGACCTTTTGGTATTTCTTGTCTGATTGGTGGTTTTGATTATGATGGTTTCCCTCATTTGTTCCAAACTGAGCCATCAGGAATTTACTACGAATGGAAGGCCAATGCAACGGGAAGATCAGCCAAGACTGTTAGAGAATTCTTAGAGAAGAACTATACTGGTGATGAAGTTGCAACCGAAAATGGTGCTGTCAAGGTAATTATTAAACTGCATTACAATATCATAATGTAATTTATATATACAATATTTGTCATTATTGAGCTTGCATTTTAAACACCATTTTTTTGCATTACACAATGCAAAAAAATTGTGTTTGTTCACAGTGCATTTAATAACTGTAACATTACCCAGGTTTGCAGGTTTAGTCAAATAGAATACTCTTTTTTGTGTACTTATACCATATAAATTATGGATATAAAAATGTAGAAATTTTACAAAGGGTGACACAATAGCCAGTCTTATTGCTAAGAGTGATCTTTTTGAGACAACCTTTGGATGCATTAAAAAGGGGAAGGAGAGACAATACTGTAGGTAGTCTGTGTTTACCATTTACATTATACAATAAATACATAAATCATATACTAATCTATATAAATATATGTATAATAATAATCATGAAACAGGAGCAAATAAAATATTATGATCATGTTTAAGAAGAGAGGAATTGTTTCTTTATCATCCTTTTTAAAGTGAACAAAGATTGGTCATGCCTTTTCAAAACGGGCAAGTCATTCCATTACCATACTTCTTGAACAGTAAAAGATTAGTCATAGAAGCTGGTGGAATGCATGAGCGTCTAGTCAAAATGAAGAAGCAAACAGAATTAGTTATAAGGGGACCTAAACTGCTAGCTACACCCTCTCCCCCCATATCTGTTTTGCAGGCTTATTAAGTTCGGTAACAAAAGAAAAAGTAATTGTGTCTGACAGTTGAGCTCATATTGTCATGTTCTGATCTGTCCATATCCATTTATGAAGCAAGTCACATGGTCCACATTTCACCTATGAGTCCATCAAGAAGTTTTACATGTTTTGAATATTTCAATATTCTTTTCTAGCTTGCTATTCGTGCTCTCCTGGAAGTGGTTCAGTCTGGACAGAAGAATCTGGAGATAGCAGTGATGAGACGTGGCCAACCAATGCAGATGCTTGATGCTGATACAATCAGCTCATATGTGTCTATCATTGAGAAGGAGAAAGAGGAGGAAGCAGAGAAGAAAAAACAGAAGAAGTAATAACTTAGTCCTGTGTTTATCTTTTCTATAACTAATACATGTTTTTTAAGGAAATGAATGGCTATTTTATTTGACTACATTTAAATAGATTACGAGTTAAGTAAATCTATAGTTTTAGATATTTGAGAATAAAGTTCTTTCAAATCAGATCCACATTCTTGATTAGGTCCTCTGTTTATCATAATATCATTGAACATTTGGTCCCACTCCCCATGGTAATGATCTGAATTTTCATTACTCTTCTGAAACAAAGAAGATGGTTCTAACTTGATTTACATTAAATCATGTATATAAAACAGGTTTTATATTTTTTTTTTAAATATCCAGCCAGCATTAAACGCACTTACCTCAGCCATAGAGACGTCATCAATATGGTCATTATTTATTGAGGGTAGTACACAATTCAAAGAATTGTGGTCAATTTCATGAGCATCCCCAATCTTCCTTGCTATTCCTTGATCTGTGTCCTGGTCAATATTAAACTCAGCCAATAATTCAACTCCTGAGTTTCCTTCCTGAGGTTCTGGGTCAAGATCAGGCATGCTCAGAAACTGAGCTGGGAAGTTGTCACTACTTTGCTGACATGCTTCTTCAGTAAAATTCATCAAGGTATCTTGAGATGTGTCTCTGTAACATAACATCCTATTCATAATATGAAGGTAGGGATGTTTTTTACTCAAGCATGTTGTAATGACTAACTGGATTTGGATGTAGACTATCAAGTATGAATTAGGTTTTCCCTTAGATGCAAGTGAAACTGCATACTTGTGAATATTGTGAATAAAAAAAATATATTTATTTACCTGTATGTAGCAGTGTCCTCTGGTAATGTTGGTTCATTCTGAGGAACTTTGGCAATAACTGTGAAAAGGAAAGGATCACTAGGATGTATGGAGTGGAAAGAAATAGGAAGCTACAGAGTACGGACAAAAAACCTGTTTCTGGAAGGACTTTTTCTGCATCATTGGGTATCATCCAATCAAATTCAATATTTTCTTCATCTTCACAGTAGTCGTCTTGGGAATCTGAAATATGGGTAAAAAATAAAGTCCAGTTTATACAAAAAACAACCCAGTGCATGAATGTGCATACAGATACACACGAGAGACACGCGTCAACGGCAGCCGTCGCCGCGTCGATAACGTGCGACTCGTGATATTTGAGTACTTACATACATAAAAAATCAGCCTAAAAGTTCCCACTGCTGATGCTGGGGCACATGCCTCCTCTCTGTAAGAGGGAGTGGGCCATAATCCACCACGCGGGCCCAGTGCGGGTTGGTGGATGTATGTCTTCGAATATTTTGGTTCTACAAATTCTTCACGATGTTTTCGTTCACCGTTTTGAGAGCAGTGGTAATGAAATTAAATACACAAAGTGCCTGACTGGGTTCGAATTCATGACCTACAACTTGTAAATCGGGGTCGATACCACTGCTCGCGTGTATTTGAGCACGGTGCTCGTGTATTTGACATGGCATGTTGTCAAAAGCAGTCACCAACGCATCCACGGCTCCCGCCGACACGCGTTTATGGCAGCCGTCGACACTCGCCGGTGACGTCGCAGTTGCCTCTTCAGTATATTACACTCTGTGCCTCTCCCGTTGATGCGTGTCGCTCGTGTGTATGAGCACTAATAATTGGCTTAGTGAGATTTAAGCAGATAACGTTTTTGGGAGTAAATACTACCTTCACATTCAAACTTAAGATTACAAAATTGCTTTGGTGAATTTTGTACAAATAAGTCTTGAGCAGCTTTTTTCAGAGCCATGCGTAGAGCCCGGCGTGCCTTTTGTAGGGGTGTCAAGTACAGCAGTTGTTCAACATTGTTGTAAAGATTCTATAAACAAATAATTATTTGGTCAAGAACTTTTTTCGTTAATAAATTATTATATTTGCTGAAAATGATAATCATTTGGCAGGTTTACAAGGCATACCTTAGGTTTAAAAGTTCTTTTCATAGCTAGAGCTTTCCGTGTTATTTTATTTAGTAAGTCAGGTTTACCGTATTGAAAGTAGTCGTGAACATATTCGTGCATGTATGGGTTACTAGAATTACACAGAGGATCTTGCAAATGGGAAGTAACCTTTCTGAACCCGTATAGGTTGAGCTGCCTTACAAAGCTTGATATATTTGTAGTTTTAAAAATTGAGTGATCGCATTGTAAATAATTATGTAGGATACGATAATTCAACAAAATTGTTCTTCCAGTACCACCCCATAGAATAGCATCTGTTCGTAAATTTAGTAAATACCACAATTTTTGTGGAAAACGCATCTGAAATATTGCATTTTTATCTTCTTGCATATTGAACAAACTTAATTTTATCATGAAAATTGCTTTAAACTCAGTCACGCACAAGAAAATCAAAATTGAAGAGAACAAATTGAACATTGGCGCCAAATCAATCAAATTGCTATGTCACTCACTATTTGAACGTCTGTCAAATTTTTTAATTATTATTTTAATGGCCTGGGTGCTGGGACCTTTTAGCCAAGTCTTTATTTTTGGTTTAGTAATTTGCTTCACTACTTCGGAAGTGTTTTTAGGACTGACCTCTATTAAACAAGTACGCTGGACTAAATATACTATACGAAATGACAGTTGTTTTTGTGGCGATTCAAAGCGCCCTGCTTGAAGTTCTCAGGAACTCAAATTCAAATAAATAAAGTTATGATCCGTGTCGATAATTTTCTTCAGACAGTGAGTAGTTTTAAAATCTCTTTCAAATAAAAAATTAATGTCACCAATTTCTGCAATTTGATTAGCTGAAACCAATTAGCAAATAAGTACTAATTTCTAATTTCAAAAGATAAATATATTATGTAATGTTTACTTGTTTCCGAAGTAAACACCTAACATCGAATTAAAATTTGTCATCTACTGTATACTTTAGCATTTTTGGTTTAATTAAATACTTAATTTCAGATTTCCCACCGGCGACTCAACTAAGCAGTTATGGCTCAACCATAGTAGTTTTAGGCAAAATTTTAAGCCTATCCTCATATTTTAAGCTCACTGCTGACTGACCTGCGCTATAATTTTACTAGGACACTATCCACTAGTTTATAGCTTGCGATCTGATTGTGTCTTAGTGAATTTTCAGTTAACCTTTGCAGAAATTATTCTATTACTCAAAATTAAGCATAAAAATAACTGAGAGAGATTCGATTTTTGCTCTGTTGCTATCAGCGCCAAAATGGCGAAAATCAAATGTCTTTTTGCTATCGATAGTATAAGCAGCGAGGGGCCTGTGGCTAAATGATAACAGCCGCATAGATCACGTTAAGCTACGCTTGCCGCGGTTGGTTTGTGGATGGGTGACCATCTTTACATACCGAGATCCCTCCGTGCCTCGGACGCACGATAAGCCGTTGGTCCCGGCACTGTTGGGCTGTCATTCGTGGATCTTTGACAGTCGTTACAGGTAGTCAGAAGACCGAAAATCTGACAACCAGTCTTACCAAGGGGTATGGTATTACCCAGTAACTGGGTTGTGGAGGTCAGATAGGCAGTCGCTCCATGTATCTGCATCAGGTTAGACTGGAAGCCGACCCCAACATAGTTAGAAAAATGCTAGGCAGATGAGACGATGATGAGTATAAATTATGTGTTCTGTGTTATGAAGTCCAGCGTACTTGTATATTACAGGTCAGTTGTTTTTAGTTTATATAGTATAATATATTGCGTGCACCTGACCTGTATTATACAAGTGTATAATAGAGGTCAGTGATTGCGCGGTAACAAGTCTAAATAAATATATAAATAAATATCTTTTATTGACAGGCATCGTAGGCCCATAGCGTGTTAGTATTACAAGTAGAGAGTATGTTATTAGTAGCAAACAAATTAGGCACACAAGTAGAAGATTAAAGAATTATAAATATTTAAAAACAAAACATTAAATTACAGGAAGGTTCATCAAGCCCCATGTATCGAAGACTCTGTGTTTAGATAAGTGTTAAAAATCTGTATTGGTTCGGTGTATGCAGCTATAGAACAGAAAACATGTTAGTTCAGTTCCACGTGCATTAAACTTAACTTATAGATTTAGAGAATGACAAATATTATTGCAGCATGTAACTAAATACGTGTAACTCAATTTTATCTACATAATTTGGATTATTATGTCTTCTGAGCTAAGGAGATGTTTAAATCATTTAAATCGCGTTTGTCTGTAAGTTACATTTTTGGGGAGGTCAAAGTCAAATCATTTATTTCAAATAGGCACATTATTTTCATTATTATCAAAAGAGAGGCGTACGACAGGATTATCCTAATCAGAGTTGAAGACCTACTTACGAATAATCTTCCTGACATCCTGCCCTGCAAAACTTCATTGTAACTTCAGAGATTTGTTGTTTGCGGCAAGTACCGAGTAGCTATTATCTATGGTGCATTGATGCCGAGCATGTGGAACCGGCATTAAATATAACAAAAATAAACACAGTTTACCAACCATTACAAACTGTACTGTCATTGTCAATGTCATGCAGGCAGAATTTGACATTGGTGTTACATTTCAACATCTGGAATCAAACAAAGCGGTAAACAATAAACAAGAAGGTGAAAGTTTTGTCTGTTTATTTGTACCGCAAGGATATTCGTCAAATAAAATTAAGTAAAGAAAGATATTATTATCAAAACTTACGTACGAGTGAATATTTTCAATAGAATCAGTTTTTAAAATGGACAAATCGAGGTAAGATCTTAATCTAAATAATCTACCTACATTTGTTTCTATCGTTTACTGAAGTATCTCCTGAACGAAATGACTCACTCGGCGGCATTGTGCAATTTCGTAACGGTCACGATGCAAAGCAGTCTTTAGATCTTTTTGTAGGGCAAATTAATCTCTATATAAATTTCAAACACAAATCACTATAATGTATGAAAGGGACCTATTTTAGTAAGTGAAATAGCCGGAAATCTCATATTCATAATTCGCTCTAACTACGGGTTCATAAAATAGATGTGTTTATTTTACACTTTCTGATTTAATAATCTAAGGATGCTGATCTGAAGTTCATTCATGATTAATTCAAATTTTGTTGTTAAATACATTTTGCTTGTTATAGATTTTCAATGTTGCTACTGGAACCAGGAGAAATTTATTTTGAAGACTACTCATGTACCCTAAACGATACAGAATTTCGGAAAGAAAATGCTAAGCAAGGACGCTTGAAACTATGCTCCAAGTCCCTCGTGTTTGAACCCAGGGACTGGGTGCACCCTCTTATAAAAATGCAGTTCAAGGATTGTGCAGATATATCAGTAGTTGACCATGTTGATGAAAACAATAATGTCATTAAAGTAAGAATGAAGATGTATGCCGAAATGCTTGAGGAGAACATATTGGCACCATACAAATTTATTTATGAAGATAAAGACTTTTATGTGTTCTTCGACTTTGCCTCAGCTGATGAATGCTTGTGTCAAATGCAACAGTTGCAAAGAGCTTCCACTCTGCATGCTCCCGAACACAACAGCATGATAGCCACAATCCTCCATTCAAGATATATGAGAATGGAGTTTGATCCAGTGATGATGGATGACTTCACAGAACAGATAGTGTGTGAGCTGCAGGCTGAGAAGATATCCCCACTCGTGAGACATCAGGGCAAGCTGGCATTAACCCCAACTACCATATACTTCCAGCCATTCAGTAATGTTGAAGGTGTAGGTATTTTAATTCAATGAATAGGTGTAGGTATTTTTTTATTGTAATAAACACTAACAAGGAGGAATTAAAATTACAAATAGTGAATAATATAATATTCAATTACATAGCAAAGCTATTGTTCATTTGATTTTAATATTAGTTCAACAAACTTCTAGTTATTACAGTTTACATAGCAACATAGCTGGCTATTGTTTTATAAGCATGATAAAATGAGGAAAATCTTTATTTATTTATTGAACAACTCTTTTATTAAACAGAATTTCAAATATTACATCTACTGTAGTGAATTACACATAAATATAGTTATGATAATTATCATCATCATAATCATAGCCATTTCTCATGGAACAATTTGCTTATGGTCCAACAACAGATTGCAAATGTAGGTAATACATAATACGGGCTGGTGTCCGCAACTCCACGTCAATGCACATATTTTGCGTGCGTTTTACATTTTTGTTTGCAAATGTAACGAAAAAGGAGAGAAAAATTATCATAATCAGCCTATAATGTTCCCACTGCTGGGACACAGGCCTCCTCAATAATAATAATTATTATATCATGCTTATATGTTATAGAGGTATAGAAGGGACCTTGGTGGCACATGTTTTCATTGCTGTTGACTTAGGTATCTCTATCAACATTGAGTGTTTGCTTAACAATAGTTACGTGCATATATTTCAAGATTTTATATTCCATTGTTGTATGAAACTACAGTTAGAAAGATGATAAAGATATAAAATTTCTACATTTATATCTGTGATAGTTACGGTGTATATAATAAAGAGTAAATCTATTCTTTTCTCATGATATGTGATATTATTTTCAGAGCCCCATTCTTAAGTTAAAACTGGGCCATTTGCAAAGGATGTACAAACGAAGATTTTTACTAAGGCAAGTTGTATGTATCTGTGTTTTATGTACTTATTTATTTGCAGTAGATTGTATAATAGTAGTATAGAATGATTGTGCATGGTAAACATTGTATGCCTGTAAATTGACCTTTCTAGTTGTATGAGTGTAGTACTTAGTTGTCTATATAAATATGAAAAATATTTTCTATTCAGTCTTCAAAACAACATTTAAAACATAATTGCTTGTTTTAAAATATGGCTATATGTAAAAGGGATAGCAATATTCTAAATAACAATATTTGTTTCAGGGGCTAGAAATATACAGTGCAGAGGAGAGCTCAGTGCCTCACATATATGTGACATTCCAATCAGAAAGAGATAGAGACAGAATATACAAGATCTTAGAAGAGTCTCCAAATGTCCAGCTGGAGAAAGTACACACAGAGGAGATGACACTACAGTGGCAAAATGGAATTGTATCTAATTATGACTATTTGATGTATTTAAATTGGTATGTACCAGAGACTTGGCAACTAATTTACAGTAATTTACAGTGAGTACTAAAGATTACCAATTTTATTTTCAGTCTGGCAGATAGGAGCAAGAATGATCTCACCCAGTATCCAGTATTTCCTTGGGTAGTGGCAGACTACATTTCGGAAACTTTAGACCTAACAAACCCTAACACATTCAGAGACCTGGCAAAGCCAATGGGAGCTCTAAACCCTGACAGATTGGAGAAACTCAAAGAAAGATACTATGAAATGACTGAACCCAAGTTTTTATATGGATCTCATTATTCTGCACCTGGTCTTGTTTTATTTTATTTGGTAAGTTTGTAATAACTACTATACAATAACGTAAAAAAAACACTATGATAATAATTTTTTTTCGTTGCTATGGCTAATTTACTACCTAAGTATAGATGTTTCTCTTAAAATAGTATGTGTATACCTGCCATAAAATCTAAATTCCATTCAAGTTACATGCTGTTCTTCTTAAATAAATAATTTTATGTTTTGTCTATAGTACAATTCTATTGTACCAATTAATAGGTTTAATCACTAGAGCCTAAACTGCCTTGCAATAGATTTCATGGTCAACTATCTGATTCCAAATAAAGTAGTACTAATCAGTAACGTAAATATTTAAGTAAAAGAGTTATCCAATGAATGTTATTGAAAATGTGTACTTTTCTTGTTACCACCGACATTCTATGTTGTGAAATAACTCATAATTTAGATCTCAATTTTCAGGTTCGGAAATACCCTAAATATATGCTGTGTTTACAAAACGGTAGATTCGATCATCCAGACAGAATGTTCAACTCAGTCAAAGATGTCTATAATAATTGTCTACGGAATATGTCGGATTTTAAGGTAACTGGCAATTTCATGATACTGAAATTAAATTCTAGCTTAAAGTAGACTGGATGAATCTTTTTTGAATTATAATTGTCAATTATAATATTGATTTATCTTTTCCTATTCAACATTATTTAATACATTAGCTCAACTCTAGTTTTATGATTTTCAGGAATTAGTTCCCGAATTTTACGACATAGAGGGCAAAGGCGACTTTTTACTCAACCAGTATGAAATCAATTTTGGTGAGCGTCACGATGGGAGTAAAGTGAACAATGTGGCCCTCCCACGGTGGGCCTCGTCGCCTGAAGACTTCGTCGTAAAACTAAGGGAAGCCCTGGAGTCAGAATATGTATCCAGACATCTGCATTCATGGATCGATCTCATATTTGGGTACAGGCAAAGAGGCGAAGAGGCCGTTAAGGCTAACAATGGTTTGTAGATCATTTGCACGAAATAAAAAAAAACGACCTTGTAGGTTTCACCTGTCATGCTTTAAAAGTTACGTTGGTGAAGGTTGGATCATAGATAATCCGCATAAATAAAACATTCATTTCTGACTTTGTTTGAAATACTGTCGAGGCTGATGTTGTAATTCGATTTCATATACATGTCATCAGCTGTATCCTCATTATGCGTTATAGCATAATAATATCTTGAGCATAATTAAAAAAAGTTGAACCTAGAAAGATAAAATATGTAGATAAAAAGAACCATCAAGCCTTGCTTTATCTACGTATCGATTGGTTTTGTTTTAGCTTCTAACTACACAGATACAATCACTATGAATCAGCCAGAGTTTTAGCTTGATTGGATTCCAATAAAAAATACTAAAACAGTTACAAGAATTTATGTTTTGATAAGAAAACAAAAATAGATGTGTCAGCGATACGCATCAATGCGATTTAAATTACACTATTTGGCTTCTTCGCTTACTGGCACAGTGTGCTAGTAGCTATTTTGTGTTAAGGCTTCTTCAAACAGGCGCGACACGACACGCGACACAAAGGCACCGCAAGTCGCGCAACGAGCGGTGTCTTTGTGTCGCGCGCGATTATAACGCGTGTCGCGCCTGTTTGTAGGAGCCTTTAAGAATGTAGTAATAAAAAAATAATACTTGTTAACATTTTGATTTCAGTGTTCCACCACGTATGCTACGAAGGTGCGGTGAATCTCGACCGTATTTACGACATGAATGACAGGCACGCACTAGAGGTGCAAATAATGGAATTTGGACAAGTGCCAAAACAGCTATTCACAAAACCGCACGTTAGAAGAACAACACCACGCATTGCTAGACCTCTATCTCATTCAGACGCCTATGTTTCCTACAAAATGGAATGTATAGATGTATTACAACTCCATAAAGAGGCTGTGACCTGTGCTATTCGACAAGGGAACAGGATCATATCTGTGGGAAAGGATGGCACTCTCAAAGTATATGATACTGTACTGAAGAAACAAATACGGAGTGTTATTCTGAGTTCGAGTCCTTTAAGTTCGTGTGTGATGGTTGACGATAATACTGTAGCAGTTGGTTCCTGGGACAATGAAATGTAATTTATTCTTCCTAATAAATCTGATGACGTGACTGTTGTATGAAATGCTTTCTGTACTAAACTGTAATACTAACTTGCAGATATTTGTATGACGTAGAATACGGCCGAGTAGTGGAAAGTTTTCGCGCGCATGATGATTCCGTCAGCTGTTTGTTGTGGCTCGAAAAAGGTTTGTTTTTCGTTGCTTTTTGACGTTGTTTGTTTAAGGCTGATAATTGAATGGTCTACTGATATGCTTTGTAATGTCTTGAGATTGCTTGGCGTTTTTAAATATTTTGTAATGAACTGTTTGGGTTGTATTTTAGAACGTTTGTTGATATCGGGCGGATGGGATGGCGTTGTTCGTGTGTGGGGCATGGTCGGCCGGACTGGGCAGGCTCTCCGTGGACTGAAGGCGGAGTTCGACCATGATGGCAAAGTAACCAGCCTTACTTATAGGTAAGCTATGTGCTAACAACCACGAAAAGCATGACCTAAATGTCTAGCAGTCGTAAACACATCGTCCATGTTGATATAACGTCCACTTATTAATGTAATATCTATGTTAATAAGTGTGATTAAACAGTATCACCAAACGTATTAATATGATTAGTTACCAATTCCTTTTCTGACTACCTAGTGAGGATACTGGCCCCTGATGTATATGGAAAACAATAATAAATTAAAAACGTTATTATCGTGTTGTATGGAGGTCACTACACGACGACGACGACGGAGGGGCTTGTGGTTAAGAAATAACATCCGCACGGTTCAATCGATCAGGTTAAGCTATGCTTGCCGCGGTTGGTCCGTGGATGGGTGACCATCTTTACATACCTAACCCCTCCGTGCTTCGGAAAGTACGTTAAGCCGTTGGTCCCGGCTGTCATATATGGATCTTTGACAGTCGTTACGGGTCTTCGGAAGCTTGAAAGTCTGGTAACCAGTCTTATCAAAGGGTATCGTATTACCCAATAACTGGGTTGTAGAGGTCAGATAGGCAGTCGCTCCATGTAAAATACTGTAATTCAGCTGCATCCGATTAGACTGAAAGCCGACCCCAACATAGCTGTTGGGAAAAGGCTCGGCAGACAACCGGAGGTCACTACACTCACAGTGACTGTTCCATAAAGAAACTAAATTCAATTCAAACACATCATATTTGTATCAATAGAAATTAATTTTATTTACCTACGTATATATGGTGAATGGTCTGCCAAATATTATTGTCTAGGTCAGTAATACCTTGTCTTGCGCGGACTATTTATAAGTACATTGATATTTCTACATAATCGGCGATGTTACGAAGTCACAGCTAGAGACATACGATGATTTTAGAAAGTTGTCAAACTAGATTTTGAGTTGATGCGGTATTAATATGTAAAAGAAGAATAACAATGGGTTTGGGGTTGCCCGTTACCAGCAAGTAGATAAAAGAGATTTGCCTGCTAGGGTTGAAGACAGTCGTAGGGTTGGAAGGTCGGTTCGATAGTACAGACGCCAGCACATCAACCTACCCGAAACTGTCAACTTTTCCCAATCAACTTTGAACCTTATGCTTTAGCGATAAAGTTGAAAATCTATTAAATAAATTTGACAGATTGTAGTAGCTTGATGTGCTGGCGTCTGTACAATAGCCTTAAGAGGCCACGAATCAACTTTATGATGTCTACAAAGCACCCTCATCTAACCTTGGCTTTTAAAAGCCAGAACGGCTGGTAAGAAAAACTGGTGACAGATCTCATAACCTGCTATCCATACTAATATTATAAATGTGAAAGTGTGTGTCAGTCTGTCTGTCTGTTACCTCTTCACGCTTAAACCGCTGAACCGATTTAGATAAAATTTGGTTTACAGATAGTTTCAGTCCCGAGAAAGGACATAGGATACATTTTATCCCAATATTCCCTCGGGATCGAAACTTAATATATGTTTCATTACATTAATTTTGAAGTTCAATACATTGTCGGAAGCCCTGTTCCTACTTTGGGTTTTTATTACTTTTGTAATCATCAAGTAATCCAGACGCGTTACAGCGTTACCATGTGTCATAAGGACCAGGAGCCTAATCATATTTTACCCACATGTCTGCTTAGGCGGCGTCGTCACGAGATCGACGTTATAGCAGGCACTGGCGACGGCGAGGTGTTCATATGGGACTACACGTCCAGGCAGCTGGTGAACAAGATCAGCGTGCACTCCTCGTCCGTGTGCGGCGTGTGCTTCGTGCTGTCTGGAGACAGGGTCGTTACTGCGTGCAATGACGGAGACATGCGGGTCACTGACCTTAGCGTGCTAGATTCCGTAAGTGTTATTTTAAGTTGTGTACAAAAGCTGCGGTGAAGTTGGACGTACAGATACGCCAGATAATGTTGATCTTCGGAAATACGGATGCGTGTTTATGAGATCTAATATAGAGTTCTTAGTAGAAACCATGGAAGTACTAACCTGGTTTGTATGACCATGGTTCCAAAAGGGATAAAAAATCTATATAGTTCTAAAAAATGCAAGTGACATATGACAAGGTGCGACCAGAGTCGGTAACCCAAGACAGAGAAAGCATCATACACACGCGCAATGATAGATACTCGACGATAAAGCGCAGCAGTACATAAGTTAGAAGATTTGCCTGTGAGGGTTACTATGTGTCACGACGTTCGTAGGTACTATTCGGAAACACGAAGATTACCGAAGCAAACCTTTTCTTGTTTGTATTCTTTATATATTCTGTGGACGAGGTCTATGCCCCTATGAGATTATTTCGGTAAACACATTTTACAGCTAATATTTCTAGTGGCAGCTTTTTTACAAAAAAATAAAATAAAATCACAATCGCCTTTGTCTTTTTGACGCAAATGGGCTTATAACGGTTGGGAAAACTTCTCATAAAGAAAGTGAGGGGTTTTCCGGGCCTAACGGCTTCCGTTTAATAATAATGATAATTTATTCCTGTAAAAAGACACTTAACGAAACCGAGACACTTGTGCTCCCTGTAATTGTAATATTATTTTTGTACTGGACCATACCTGGGAACCTTCTGGTTACGGAGATATTGAAGGTCAAAATTCAAATTTTTACTGACATTTTTTTTTCACGAAAACTTGCTTCAAATACCCCCACGACCCCAGTATCGTTACATGCACCCATAAGCACAATGTTTTGCGTGTGTTACATTGCCCACTACCGCAAACAGCAAATTTTTACACCAAAAATGAAAGTCGTTTCCCAGCATTTATTTTTATGCAATGTTACTTTTAGTTTGATATACAGAATGCGTAGTTGACGGCTATGTGGTGTGTCTTTTTGCACCCTGTATACCTATTTACCACATTTTCTTTAATTTCGCTTTCCTTATCTTGCCGTAAGAACACAATGAGTGTGCATTCGCCTTAGTTTTTACAAATTCTGCTTGCTCGCTATTTTCTTTATCTTATTTATCTTAACGCCTTTCAGCCTACGGAAGTTAGGTTTTTACGTGTTGGGTTTTCAAGAACACGGTATATTATGTAAATAAGTGTTTTGCTTCCGGTTAATAATCGCTTGCTGATTGTACCTATAGTACACAAGTGTACAAACTTTTCCCATTGAACCCTTTATTTATAAACGTTGCTCAAAGTTAAGTAAATGATTAATGACTGTTTAACCCTTCGATCAACAATAGTACTAGATTTCCGATGAGGCAATAACGGCCGGAAAAATAAGACCACAAATAATATTGTGGTCTTATTTTGCAACATAGTTTTTCTAACCTTTTTGCTTAGAAATTATGTTTTCACTTCTCATGCTCTGAAAGTGCTTCTTTGTGCAGGGTATAGGCTGCACAAAATCGAATTTTGTGCACAAGGGCATTAACGTATCTACTCATAAATGTATTATATTAAGGCAAAGAAAATGAGCCATACAGCCAAATGCAATAAGAAGTTCATAGATAGAATTTGTTATTATATAATATTTACTTTAATTTATTTGCCTTATGTGTTTTTTAAGATATAATAGATATTAAAATTTTAATTCAAGTACGGTAGGTTAGTTGATTTAAGAAAATTATTATTACAAAATTAATTTAATAGTAGGCTGTATAGGTCTGCAGCCTAATATCAATGTCGTAAGATTTAAAAAAAAATAATTTCCTTCAGTATTCAAAACTGTTCTAATTTTACTTTGAATTTTAATTAAAGAAATGTTATGTTATAATACTGTTTTATTTCCTCGCAATCGAAGTGAAAAGCAGAGTTTATAACTCGTCCACAAAACCATTTCTATCCTCGACATTACTATCAGCCCTCGCCTTCGGCTCGGGCTGCTAAAAGTCTCGGATAAAAATGGTTTGTTTTGTGCACTTGTTGTAAAATCTACTATTTATTTTTCCATAAATATCTTTGTTCTTATTTTAAAAATACTTACGTTTAATTTTTAATCAAATTAGTAAATATATTGCAAACGATAGTGAACTTTATGTTTGAAAGTTAAGGTTTATAATCAAGTTAGGTATATGCAATCGCGGCCACTTGAGTGATGTGTTTTTGTTCCTATTCCTTAATCTAGTGCTATTATAGTCTCTAACATTAAGCAACGTTTATAAATAAACCCCTAAGTTTACAAATTGTTATTGGATTTCGCATATTCCCTAGGATAAAAGTTAAGCTACGCATATCCGTCTTTCTCAAAATGGGTATATTAATAATGTACCCATCGTTAGATTGTGAGGGGAGGACCCCTATTAAGAATAACATCCCTTTTTTTTTCCTCACGCGTATTGTAAGACGTTAAAACAGGGTCAAGAAGAATGGTAAGGGATCGAAGCATAACCTTGCATTCTTGTTCGTAATGTTAATTATCACCAAATTGTATGTTGATTATGGTGGGATATCACCTGAATTAGCCAATGGCCTTATCTTTAGATGTTTTTAGACTTTCGAAACCAGTTATTATATAGTAGGATGATGCCATATCCCTTGCCAGATGTAGGCATCTTACTGTCTAGTTTGGGGCACACTGGCAAATAATATATTGTAACCTATCTGTAGGTAATATTTTAAGCTACTGATGTCGTCTCAACTTGCTGTTTGCCTGTGAACCTGCTTACTGTGTTGCCTGGACAATAAAACATTTTCAATGTATAGACACTAAACTACGTCATTTGTCATACTCAGGTGTATCAGAAACATTTGCCGGAGGCGGTGACGTCACTATGCTGGGATGGCTCCACCGTGCTATGGCTGGGCTGCGGCGACGGATCCCTGCTGCAATGGAACATGCTTACCGTCACCCAGACCAGTGTACACACCGCTCATAATAGTATGTATACCCACCTTAATTCTATAGTGACCTGCAGTGCAGTTCGATGAACTTACAGTAAGGCGAAATTGAAAATGCGTGGGTGACTGACGGGACTGAGGGCGTAACTTATTAGTACTCAATCGTTTAGCAGTAACTAGTAATATCAAAGTTGTAACTTTGATGGAGTTCTAACTGCTAAAAACTAGTTTTTACTTAGATGGAACTCATAACTTCTAAAAACTGCATTCTTATGTACCCGGATGAAAAATGACAAGAATGCTCATACTATTATAAATAGAAGAAGCCTTTTTTTCAGGAATTTTGGATTTTATCGACTCGCGACCGATGCGCCGCTTAAGGTGTAAGTGCCAGGGTAGCCCGCGAAATTCAAATTTTCTTAACGTTTTTTTGCAATTTGCGGTCAGTGTCAGATTATATATTGAAGAAAATATGATTCGCGACCATAAAAAGTATGCATTTACAGAATAAGAATCATCAATATAACTCTCTAAGTTTATATAATCCCTATTGAATGACTATTTCATGAAATATTAATAAAATTGCAAAAACGTAAGAAAATTTGAATTTGGTGGGCTGCCTTAGCGCATCCCCATAAGAGACAAAAATTAAAAAGGTCGTCAAACCAGAAGGTCCTCGCGTGAACATCTGCCACCTAACAAATTTATGTCCACACTTTCCATAAAATAACTCATGTTTGGTTACACTAATGCCGATTCCTTTGTTTACAAACTAATCTAAATTTAAGTTCAGTGCATCTTTTTCTTTCTATTTCATTAAGAAAAGAAAAGAAGATAAATTTTAGTCGAGTCCTGACAAATTAATCAGCGCCTGACACTACTCCATACAAGTTTAGACGTGATTAAAAACTTGCCTACTAAAATTACGTCAATTTACGTCAGGCGCTGATTAATTTGACAGGACTAAATTAAAATTAATTTTCTGTCCTTTTCTTAATGAAATAGAAAGAAAAAGATGCACTGAATTTAAATTTAGTTTAGTTTGTGAACAATAGAATCGGCACCATTGCCGATTTAACATATTCATAACGCTTGATCCATCAGCCACCTATTGTAAGGCTACCTATAAGTATTTTCATATGCAACGTGTGAGAGGCGGCTGACTAGCTTAGCATTGGAAGAAAGTGCACTTACAATGCAGTTTACACTTACCTAAACAAGTAACTGAGTCGATTGATGTATTGGACATTATTTACACCAAGTTTAGTTGCATGTAGAAATGTGGCATTAGGCCTGGTACAGATATTCTATGTATTTCACGAAGTCCGTTCGGCTTTGATTGTAGTAGTGACGCATCCCAACAAGCGCGCTCCCACAGCGGCTGCCCCTTGCTGCCGTCGCATGAGGCTATTTCTGCGAATGTGTACCGTTTTACTTCACCCATTGTTGAGTCTCTGTTGATCACAATGTGCATGTGCACGCTTGGCAACATTCATAGCCAAACGGACTTCGTGACATAGAACATTTGTACCCATGTGGGGACAGCTACAAACGACAGCCGCCCAACGATGAAAAACCTCCTTACTCGGTGTCTTTCCTTTGTGATCGCGGATGCGAATGACTTCGCAGAGCAATCGTGCAGGGGTTGCGTAGCGGATACTAGGATATCGCAGTCACTACGCTAGAAGCGAGTTGTTTACCGTAGAGCTGAGTTCTTGCAACTGTATATTTAAGGAATAAATATAACAAGCACCTTAAAGCTAATTTTTACTTATATATTTTTCCGACTACGTCTTTGCCAACATTTTGAATGAAAACTGTCAGTTCAAAAGGGATGGGAAAAGGAATGGGAACAACATAAAAGCATACTAGGTACTGATAAATCATCAAAGTTGTCCCATATACTAGATTTCTTAACGAATAAAGCTAATACGTTGGAGATGGTGCAAGCTAATCATTCTCTTCACCCTCCAGGGAATAAGTCAGTTCCTGATAATAAGTTAAACTCGCGGAAAACTAATACGCCCGCTGTATGGGAATTTGGGAAAGGTATTTGTTTGAAAATCCCGTAAGTATCTATAATTTCGCATTTGCGAAACTTTAGGTAAGTACTCGTTAAGTCTACAAATCACAAATTCACATACCTACAATATCCTTTTTTAACTTACAAATAACAACGTTAAGCGAGAGGTGAAAATATTACCCTTAAAATTAAAAGCATGTGATAATGATGCGACCGTTTCATTATACCAATTTATTGTAAACTTAGAAGTTTAAAACATAGTTACTTTTACACCTTCAGCAATTCAGATAGGTACGTCAGATATACCTAGATAAGTTCGACGGACTACCAGGACTTACTCCAGTTTGACGCGTTGATTGAATGGTGGCTTCAAGCCTTCGGGTAATAAATAAAAACTGGCCAAGTGCGAGTCGGACTCGCACACGAAGGGTTTCGTACCACAAGGCATAACACGCCGAAAAAAAACGTTTCTTTTATACCCCTTTCAATTTTCACTTTATTTTATTTTTATTAACTGTTGTTATAGCGTCAACAGAAATACATCATCTGTAAAAAATTCAACTGTCTAGCTATCACGGTTCATGAGATACAGCCTGGTGACAGACAGACAGACGGACAGTGGAGTCTTAATAATAGGGTCCCGTTTTTACCCTTTGGGTACGGAACCCTAAAAAAGCTGTTGGCGGAGGCGGGCCGAAAAATTTCTATAAGTGTTCAGGTATACCTTAAAATAATAATAATAAATAAAAAATAAATAAAATTCTATGAAAGAAATACAAGATCGCAGGGACATCGACGCGCAACCTGTTACAGATAGCGCCATCCACGAAGACGCGCCCCACTGTCCTTCCTAATCGCTTACAATACATTACAAGTGTGTAACATTCCGCTAGTGTTTTAGTTTTGTCGATACACAGTAATTACTTATTAGTACCCACTAATTTAGTGTGTATCAAAAAACTAAAACACTAGCGGAATTAACTAGCGATAACCACTAGCGATTAGTAAGAAGAGTGGGGCGCGTCTCGTGGATGGCGCTATTTATACCATGGGTTCAGTACATGATTCAGACACCCCCAATGTTTAAATTTTTAGTCGGTTATTTAAGAAAAAAAATTGCTGGTTCATACATTTTAGCCGCGTAGGTAGAAAGTAACCTAACCAAACCTAACCTCGGGGTGCCCTTCGCTCGTTCGCTCTTGCATCCTACGTCGCCTATTGCGTTCGTCGTATGATTGTTTATTTTTGAACAAAAATATTTTCTTTCGAATAAACATATTTTCTTTCGAATAAACATATTTTTTTTCGAATAAACAGATTTTCTTTCGCTGGTCACAGTTCTAACCTAACCCAAATGATTCACCAACAATAGAGGGGATCTGGCGCTCGGCTATTGGACTTTTCTATGAAACAGCAGATTTTTTCTATGTTATTGTTACGAGCTTAGGGTTCGTGACAATAAAAACTGCCGATTTAATAACCAAAAAATGACACTTTAATCAACAACACTTATAACAACTCAAACACACTAATTATAAAACACAATTGCACTACTGACCGCTATAAGTCGCGCTTGAAGATCGCTTTCGATGTGTTCACTTGTATCGCTTATCCAACTGTGTCTCGGTCGTGGCCCATCGCGGCCTTATATAGTGCCGCAGATAATTCTAGAACCTTCTACTGTAGAAACATGTAGAATGTTCGAGTTAATACCGGCCCCGACTGACCAGATGTCGATAGTTCTTGAAAGATGTAGAAAGTTCTAGCATCGAAATTTCTAGAAGGATCTTGATTCTACTAGTTTAGCTACCCGATACTAGATGGCGCTAGTGGTAACTAATGTCACCATGTACCAGGCATTAATTATGGCGCGAAACATTATTATAAAAAGAATTCTGCTGTTTCGTCGAAAAGTTTCTACGCTCGAGGGTCTAGAATCATGTGCTGGATTCATACTTAGTTTTAGTTGTAATTGTAGATAAAGATCGACATTTGGAATTTAGTTTTAGTGAATTGAAGTTAAAGTATTCTGTGTGTGCTAATTACAATATCGATCAGTCAATAAATTAACTAAGCCTATCGCAGTTCACTGCCGGACATACGCCATAGCCAAGCTGCCCCCATCCTGCCCTCTGTCTTCAGCATCCACTCTGTCCCAGCCTCCATTTTAAGGTTGTCGGTTCATCTAGCTGGGGGGCGTCCCACACTACGCTTGCTGATACGCGGTCTCCACTCCACCAGCTGTCAGTCCATCAACAACATGGCCAGCTCACAATTTACAATAGCTAGACTAGAAATCGGGTGTAAGAGGGAAGTCTCAAAAAGCCAATTTCTAAAAAGACCTTTCCAAAGGCCTTTTCCAAATGTTGCCGTTGCCGTTGATTTGAAGATCTCTGCAGCTGGTGAAATGGTGGGATATTCGTTCTTATAACTTGGTAACTACAATAGGGTTCTATAGCAGAAAGCAGCATCAGTGGTAGATAATTTTATTATAAATGATTTTATTTTGTGAGTAGGTTTGCACAAACACTTACACGTCAATCATATTTTTTTTAAACTAGATGAGGTCGGCGATTCCTGACTACTCTGAGAAGACAGGCCGAAACAAACTCAGAGGTCACAGTCTCTTTTAAAGTCCAGATACAATCTTGGTTAGGTTATATGAAGACCATGTAGATCGATGTCTGAGATGGTCTTTTGAGGAAAGAACCACACAGATTGAGAGGACCTGTCCAGTCAGTGCACGTATTTGTCAGAAATCGTGCAGCTCAACTCAAGACTTAAGGAGCTCAACGATTCGACGAACAATACCAAAGAAAGGACATTTGGGTAGGCTACATAAATTACTCAAACTGCCAGACCATGAAAAAAAAACTAACGGAACAGAGAGAATAATAAAAAAATATAAAATGACCCACATCGTCTTCACATTCACAATAATTAAAATAATATAATACTTTACAAAGTTTACTTTATTATACTACTTACATGGTTATATTAGGTTGTTTCGTTGCGAGGTGCTTGGCTCATGCAGTTTGCCGCTAACTAATAGTGGCTAATTTCGGTGGAGGGTTAGTCTTGATTGCGGTAGGCAGTTAACTTGGCTATGATTATATGGATAGATTATAGATAACAACTATTTTACCCGATTTAAAATTATTATTTTTACTCCAATTGGCCAGACGAACCTTTAATTAAATATATCCATGTATTAAAATGGAAGATTGCCAGAAAAATAGGTAGGTAGATAAAATTATATTATGTTTAGGAAGTTCTCAAAGGAAACAATATCACCTATTTTGTAACTTTTTACGTAGGTATATTGTCAATTTTCAATTTTATTTCAATTTTTTTAGTAGTTATTGTTTTGAATATTGATATCTGCCTAGCATTAAGTAAGTACATGTTTTTCATTCAAGAATGTGTTTTGTTTCAGACTCTATCAACAACGTCTATTTGGACGCGATCTCAAAAACACTGATCACTGCCAGTGAAGACAAACTTATCAAGATCTGGGAAATTACACAAACTTCCTGACGGATATGTATCGTTCTCGCTTTCAGTATTAAGAATCATGACAGATAACAAACCTTTTAAAAATTGTGATATTTGAACAATACGTAAAAATAAAGATTTATTTGTGTTATAATATAAAAGACAGAAATTAGACTATGTTCAATAAATATTTGTCGTTTTAGTAAACAGTGTTTTAACTTCAACAGAAATAATTATACCTAAACTATGTTTGGCAAATGGTTTGATCGCTTGAAAAGTGCAAATTTATTGCGTAACTTCTGTTATTTAGGGGAACGCGACGCGCTTGCCGTACCGACCGCCCCAGAATGAAAGGGCGGTGTCTGCATCGAACGTTATTCTCTACGTCCCGTCGTAGGTAGGTATAAAGAGCCGTAACATATAGGTACTCGTACACACTTCGCTTTTAGAATCATTACCTTCAAGTTAGAAGTCAAGGACGATAGCATTCCACTCGTATGCATGCAAATATGCAAATAAACTATAGATGGAACGGATTTCTGTTAAAGCTTTCTTTTTTGTCACGAACTTGTATTTTTGTAAGAGACTTTGATTCTTGGATATTTTGTTCTCACAGTTGCTAATTATAACCAGAACCATTTATCTGAAACGACAAATAACAAGAGATAATGCTAATCATGTAATTAGACAAGGATTTACTTATTCGAGTTATCAATCGGAAAGAGCTCATTTATTCTCATTCTGGTGTTGTTAAAATGAATTCAATAGTAGGTATCTTATGCCGGTGTATTCACCATTAGATTAGCCTGTCAACAAAGTGGTAGAAGCTCACTGCCTAATGATATGTCCTACCGTATAATGGTTATGCATAGCAGAACGCTGCATACGTTTAATAACGATAACAGTGTAGAAATATAAAAGTGGGTGACCTCGAAAACGTTCACTATCTTCTGAACGGTTCACCGGGAGGAGCAAACGGTCTTATAACAATATTGTAAACTAAATATGGCAAGGCTTTATTTAGTGATGGCAAGGTGCAGTGACGGATGTATGGGATTATGATAATTAGCGGAACGAATTTTGTTGATTCGCATATTGAAGGTTTTTAATGAATGAGTTATTTCTTTTGCATTTATACTTAAGACCACGCCTGTATTGGTGGAGGAGGGCTCGTGGCTTTGTAATAACAGTTGCACGCGTCGATCTTCAATTTGCAACGCTTGCAGAGAAAACACGTTAATCCGTTAAAACAGCCGTTGGTCCCGAATATCATTTGTAGATCTTTGACCTTCTATACGGGTACTCTGGTAGTCAGAAGCCCGAAAGTCTGACAACCAGTCTTACCAAGGGGATGTTATCCAGTAACTGGGTTGTGTAGGTCAGATAGGCAGTCGCTCAAATACTGCAAGCCGATCTCAACATACTTGGGGTGAGGTTAGGGACAGATCAGATGATGACCACGCCTTTTATCCCCGAAGATGTACGGACGCCAGCACATCAACCTACCACATTCTGTCAGATTTCTTTAATAGATTTTCAACTTTATCGCTAAAGGTTCAAAGTTGATTGGGAAAATCTGACAGATTGTGGTAGGTTGATGTGCTGGCGTCTGTACACAGACTTATATGAGGGCACTCAGATTTCCCCAGTTTTCCTCAAATTATGTAACGGGAGGTGAGTGTTGTCTTTAACTGCGCATAACACTAGACTCTGGGCTGCTACTGAAAAATTCCTGATTAAAAAAAAAAACTTATAACACTACTCCAGCTGGGATCGAACCCGGGATCCACCCTTCAGCAGTCGATGGGTAGAGTAGTTAGAGCAAGTACATGAAAGTAAGGCCGTAAGCACACGGCGTATTTTAAACGCGCAGACGACGCGCTTTTAAGGAACGCGCGTTTTCGGCGCCGTTTATGCCGATTGTTTTGGGTTCGAATCTCGTTTGTAGCGCGTATACGCGAGTCATCTGCGCGTTTAAAATACGCCGTGTGCTTACGGCCTTATGGTTGTAATGCTTTAGCGTGCTATGCCGTGCCAGACTCGAGCTAAGGTGTGAATTCATTATTTTACATGCCTGTGGTTCTGCCAGTTACCTAAAGGTCGGAGGAGGCTACGAGCCCGAATGCCTAAAACACACTACTAGAAGATCGATAAATTGATCGATAAAGATAAAGCTGTGAAGTAGGTAGGTTGGTACCTACTTACTACCTATAGGTAATCCACGGAATCCAAGCTCACCTGTAAAATGTGTTTTGTAGTGACGACTGCGTCACTGTACCTGGCTACTTAGGTAATAATATTATCTAAGTACTGTGTATGTTAAAGTTATTATCTAAGTACTGTGTATGTGTAAGGTTAGCCATTGCCATACAACGTGGCAATGCAGCAAGCGTTTTGGGCACCTTTGCACCGGGAACTGTGCGGGGCGGGTTATTTGACTAGGTTGACTGGTGACTATTATTATATTAATAATTTATGACATAAATATTGAATTAATTTAATTGATAAGTTATTTGAATTTTTTATTTTTATTTTAATTCCATGGCCTTTTTAGTTTGTATTCGTTAATTTATTTTATTAAAATTATATATTTTTTTAATTATAAAAAATAGTCTGTCCAGGTTTTTTTAGGCAACCCATTCTTGACATATTTTCTAATATACTAAATTTGTTATAAAAAAAAAAGTACTGTGTATTATCTAGAACATTAGATAGGTATATCTATTAAAAATCATGATCGAATTTGGATTTCATCATCACCATTTTTGGGGTTTCGTATCCAAAAGGTGCTAACGGGACCATATTACTAAGGCTCTGCTGTTCGTCCGTCTGTCTGTCACAGGGTCTTTTAACCCGTAGGTAGACACTTTACGCAGTGTGGACTATGGCTGACTATAACAAAAAATTATAAAAATAAAGTAAAAAAAAACCGCCCAAGTGCGTGTCTGACCACGCATAATGAAGGGTTCCGTAGTTGGAATGAATTTATCCCAAGAACAAACTTAACATTGTAGTTGAAAAACATGTTCTCCCATAAATTCCAACAGAAAATGTAAGTATGTTCGCACAATATTGAGAGCGTTACCATGTTGTTTTTAGGACCACAGACTTCTTATAGGTTTTTCTGTAATCTATAGGTATAGAACTATTTTCTGTATTTTTTCCAACATTTTAGGCTCAGTAGTTTCGGAGATAAGGGGATCATGGTAAATTTTTGTCTATTTTCTTAAATAAATTTAATACAATTTACTTTAAAATTATGAAAAAAATATAGTTGAGTTGAGATCCTCACAGTAAGCCTTTTCTTTCTTTCTTTTGATATGTCACACGGTACAGAAGGCGACCCTTTTTTAAAAATAATTCTATTTGCCCCCAAAAATGACCCTCTTATTCAAAATTCATTTATTTACGTAGCACGTCTGTGTTTGGACGCAGAGATTCATATGTATACCAAGTTTCAACGTAATCGGTCCATTAGATTCGGAGCAAAGTGGCTGTGAAAGACGGACGGACTGACACTAGTGACCCTATAAGGGTTCCGTTTTATCCTTTTGGGGTACGGAACCCTAAAAATTAAAAACCCCATACAAGAAACGTGATATAGAAATATGTAGCGGTCCGGCACCCTTCGTGCACGAGTCCAACTAGCACTTGGCCGCTTTTTTAGGGTTGAACCCTTATACAGTACCCGGTAGTGTTGCCCAAAATCGGTCTTGGTCTTGCAGTCTTGGTCTTGTTCTTGCATTTTTGCAAGACCAAGACCAAGACCAAGACCGACTTATTGTAGCAAGACCAAGACCAAGACTGACCCCTGCAAGACTTGAGCAAGAACAAGACTAAGCCTGCAAGACTCTTGCGTCTCGCAGTTAAGTCAAACTGAGATTTGGGCGTTATAGTAGGTATTTGGTTTCAATCCCGATTTTTATAGACGTTCCCCAGTATCAAAACCGTATCGTCATAACACTAACAGGTATTGTATTGATTATTATATGTTTCGATTATTTATTAAGTAGGTAGGTAGCGTGTTACTTACTTTGTTCCCATATGTGATAAAAATGTACCTAGGATAACTTTCTAGCAAAGTTAATTTCATACCTTGTAGGTATATCTACTTAGAGTATTATATTATACTTGTATAAGTCTAATGTGCAGATGTAACGTTAGTAGGTTCGTAAAAATTATGTTTCAAAGTTTATATTATTCTTCTATTCAGCAAAATTTAAAACTAACAGCGAGTCGAGTAGGTCTAGTACTAGTAGCAGTTTTTAAGCCAGCCGATGTTATGGTACAGACGCCAGCACATCAAGCTACTACAATCTGCCATATTTCTTTAACAGATTTTCAACTTTATCGCTAAAGCATTAAGGTTCATGGTTGATTTACCTTAGCGCTTCCCCCTTAAATCGATGAAGCTTTAGAAAAATAATTATCCCCTCATAACGAATCTAAAATAAAAGTAGTAAATGGGTCATTCAATTATGTAGATGATTAAAATGCCTCATGTGACGCGTCTGTTAGATTCATTGGGATTCATGGCCGACTCGACGCCGCGCGGGGATTCCCGCAATCTTCCGCATTTTTTGTCAGGTTCAAGGATTTATGCACTTTATTGTAATAATTTTAAAGTTTATTTTCAAGTGCGTTAATAATACGAGGAGACCGCTTGGCGCTGCGGTCCCTTTGTCGCGGCATTCGAAAGCGAATAGCGTGAGCGCGAAGACAGTGTTGACCTTGCAAATGAACTTTAGCAATACAGCTTTTCAGGTAGCTCTTTCGAGTTTTATTTACATTGCTGTTTTAAGTGAAACAAGTGAATTTACTATTTTTTAATTAAAAATCTCATTGGGTCAGATAGAAATAATGACTTTATACAGTTTACAGTAAAAAAAAATTGCAGAAAAAACGTAAAAAATCAAGAAAAAGCCGACGAAAAATTTCAACGCAGGAGGGTCCAGAATCATGTACTGAATCCATGGTAAGCGGTTGCGCGTCGATGTCCCTGCCACCCTGAGCAATAGGCTAATAGGTATTTGAATGTAGTCTAGTCTAAGTAGTAGAGTCTCGCAAGACTTGCGAGACTCTTGCTGCAAGACCAAGACCAAGACCAAGACTGAGAGCGCAATACCAAGACCAAGACCAAGACCAGGTGTATTGACGCAAGACCAAGACCAAGACTGGCTAAGGTCTTGTCTTGGTCTAGCATTTGGGCAACACTAGTACCCGGCGATAAATATTGCACATCGACCTTTGGAAAGAGACAATCGGCTAATTTCGGCTTCGTAGAGCGTTATCTCTGTCGCACGAAATACAAACAGTCCGGTATCTATTAGGAGCTGTTAAAACAATTATGATTTGCTTCTTTTGATAATTATTTTTATTCTTTGTATAAAATACACCAATTTGAATTAGTCGATGTGCAATATTTATCGCCGGGTACTGTAGTTTGCCATGTCCGTCCGTCTGTGTGTCTCGTCTATCCCATGGTGTGGGGAGTCATCGGATAGGCCGTTCAAAAATATTGCGGGGGTGTGAAAAGCATTTTTCGATTCAGGGATCCGTTTGCGAAATATTAAGGTTTAAAGTGCTAATTTGGGTGAAAAAAAACTGACCAAGTGTGAGTCGGTCTCGCACACGAAGGGTTCCGTACCGCAAGGCTAAAACGCAGAAAAAACACGTTTGTTGTATGGGAGCCAATATATATTTTAAGGAATAAATATATATTTTATTCTGTTTTTAGTATTTGTTTTTATAGCGGCAACAGAAATACATCATCTGTGAAATGTAAATGACATTATTTCTAACTTATCATCATCTCGCGTAGTCAAACAGCCTAGAATTCTAGATGACCGAAGACTACTTCGGTCATCTAGAAGGTAACAACGTAAAAGCAACTGTACTAACAGTTGCTGCATCTGTTGCTAGCTGTTAAACAAACACAACGAAATGGACGTGTAACTTCAGCCTACCTTCCAGGAAATAGGTACAGGCGTGAAGTTTTATGTGGTTGTTTAGTTGGCTGAATAATGATACCTACCTTAGGCATCTTCTGGGAATGCTCGTTCCACAATAGACCTCATCCATCGCTTTCCATCAGGCATGATCGAAGTCAAGAGCAGACCCATTCAGCAATAAAAAAAAACCTAGGTACCTACTCACCTCATTTTTTCAAGACAACTGTTAAAGACTGGGGAAAGAACTGCCGGTCGATTCTATAAAAATCTCACCGTGAAAACTTAGGTGAAGTGAGTTTGTTTTTGTTAGGAATTGACAGCTCACTCCACGCTCACATCGCCTAAGTTTTCACGGTGTGATTTTTACAGAATAGCACCGCTGGCTAGAGATGTAACGACCCGCCTTACCTACATAATTAAGGCTTCTGTCCACGAGTCCCAGGTGGAAGTACCGAAGGTCTATTATTCATGTTTCCAATTGATGTTATTTCAAGTTAAACAAATATCAACTTTATTTTAGTGGTAATTAAATTGATTTCAGAGTGACTAGCACTATTGAAAATGTTATAAAATGTTTGAAGTTGTAGCGTAAACTGAACTTTATTGTGTAGGAATTAAAGTTATTTTTCCATAAACTTATATTTGTTTACATAGAGGGGCCCGTGACTAAATAATAACAGCCGCACAGGTCGATCGATCAGGTTAAGCTACGCTTGCCACGGATGGTCTGTGGATGGGTGACCATCTTTACATACCGAGACCCCTCCGTGCCTCGGAAAGCATGTTAAGCCGTTGGTCCCGGCTGTCATTCGTGGATCTTTGACAGTCGTTACAGGTACCTAGTCAAAAGCCCGAAAGTCTGACAAACAACCAGTCGAGCAGTCTTACCAAGAGGTATCGTATTACCCAACTGGGTTGTGGAGGTCAGATAGGCAGTCGCTCCATGTAACTGCATACTGGTATTCAGCTGCATCCGGTTAGACTGGAAGCCGACTCCAACATAGTTGGGAAAAGGCTAGGCAGATGATGGTTTGGCAAAAAAATTAATCGCGAACGTACATTACATGCATGACAGGATACGATACTCATTTTTTCAATGACGTCAGCCTCGACAATCATCATGCTAAAATAGACCTAAAAGTAACAGTTGAAATGTTATAAAAAAAAAAACTAGCTCGCTTGTTGTTTTCCTATATCATTGATAAAATCTCGATGCGATATTTGTCTTTGAAAAAATAGTAATTTCTTTATTTTCTTGAACTCAAGGGTTTTAAAATGTTCGAAGCGGATATAATAACTGTGATACGCGCTTAGCTATCACAGTTTACTGATTACTGTTGTTTGTTTACGGAGATAAATAACGTTATAGGTGACCCTAGCTAGCCATTCAAAGGATTTTCAATAAAGCAACTCTTTGAATTTACCAATTAATATAATTAAAAATTTCATAACATGATAATTAAGACGATTAAAATACAACAAGTAATTCATCTACACAGTAACAGACTCTACCATAGTTTTTTTAATAAGTTCACCAAAGTTTTCCGTAGTCTCGGCATTATTGCTTTCTGTTGCTGTCCCCGCGGGGTGGGACTGTGAGTCCGACGCGTCCTGGGTCGTCTGGTCAGAATGATCCAAGTTCAGTAGTGTATTGTGACTGAACCAGTTCTCATCATTTTCTACGGTTTGCATCTTATTACTAGGTTGATATGGCAATGTCATCAAAGTAGTATAATGAGTATCACTTTTGTTGTCATTATTTACACAATCGGAAGTGTTTTTGTACATCCCATAGTGATTATGTGGTGCACTATGATATTGTAGCGAACTGGGGTTGTGTAGATTTGATTTATGCAAGTAGTCTGGCACATAAACATGACCATAATGACTAAACATAGTCATCTGGGAGCTATGGGCAAACTCCTCAAAACTGGTGGCGGAAAAGCTCTGCAGGCCCTTGAAATGGTGTTCCGTTTGTTGCTCGTAAGCGTAGTTTAGATCGCATGGAAACCGCTGTATGCTATTTGCCATAGTATTAAAACCCATGGCGTTTGCTGTTGCGTAAGGTGGGCCCTTGCCTTGAAGTATACTGGATGTGTAAGGGTCACTGTGGCTGTGATGGTTGTTTGCATTTTCAAAGTGCATGATACCATTGTCATTTATATTATGATTGGAAGCCTCCGTTCTATAGCCATATGACATGTCACTATTCTGTGATGAGGAATTATTCATATCACAATGAACATTGTTAAAACTTCCTGTATTGACGCAAGATTCAACTTCCACTCTTGGAGTGAGGTTAACATCACGTAACATTCCATCTTCGTGACTAAGACAACGCTCTCTTTCGTACGACGAATTTGATGAGCATGATGTGGAATTATTGTGCGCCTCAAGCCATTGTCTCTTAGCAGCTTCCTGATTCTCTTCATTTTTCTTTTCAAGACCAATTCTCATAAGAGTCTGAATAAAATGCGTCCTCACTCTCACAGGGTTGAATTCTATTCGGCCCGTCGTGTTGGCGCATCCATCTCTAGTGCATCCACAGGGGAAGTTCAATCGATCAACTTGGCATTTTATCCCAGCTAAGCTGCACGAACAACTTTCTGGGTTACAAGTTCCCTTACAAGCACAACCGCAGAATTCTCGCGATGTTCTTATGTCTCTACATTCATCTTTCTCGTAGCCCTCTATCTTTCTCACTCCGGCTGCACGTAATAGAGCTCTTCTTTGCCTGGTTGGGACAGGTTGCAAGAAAAAATAGCTGTCTAAATCTAGTTCAGATTCAGAAATGTCGCTCGCTTCTTCTTCAGTGTCACTGTCTTCACTAGAGGAAAGTGATACGCCTTGTAAAGAATGACGCTCACTTTTCAGCTGCTGCAATATTTGTCTATGCAATCTTCTCTGCTCTAACGCATGCTCGGCTAGAGTAAAGTTTTGTATATGAGTGTGTTCCCATTCCATGCCTAACGTTGAACCCCCTTGAGATGGAACACATGAAAATCCCTGGGCTCTAGGAAAGTAAAATACAGTAACATTATCGAATTTTATGCTTTCTTTCCGCTTTTTAGTTTGTGGCTCATTTTTGTTATCATCACTGTATTTTCTCTTAAGACTACTTCTGAGAGGCTTAACTTGTGCTATGGAATTATGGCCATTTTCTACATTGTTCTCAAGACTACTACCGCTTGAGTTATCATTGTCGTGGTCTAGATCATCTGATGACTTATCACTTTTGAAGCTACTTGTGCATGGAAGAGCAAGGTTGAAACTTGGCATTTTTACATCGTCAATAACTTCTGATCCAAGACCTGAGTCGCTACCTTCTGACCGATCTTGAGCTTCTTCCTCCCTATCATTGAGAGCACTATCCGGCGGAAGACTACCAAGAGCAGAGTCTTCACTGTCAGCTGAAGCACTGTCCGTTTTGATATCGTCTATGTCACTAAGAGTATCATTGTCATCTATTTTTACTGCATAGTTTATTTTACTGTCACTGCTCTCATAAAACTGAGAGTTACTACTAGTGATTACATTACTTTGTTCATCATTAGAGCTAAGATCTTCACTGTGAGCATCACTGTCACTACTTTTTTCGTCTTTGATCACAAAGAAACAATTTTCCTCCCTATGTTCTCCAATTGGGTTTTTATCACATTCAGTTACGTCCTTATCGAGCTGCTCTTGTGGCTGTACGCCTAACTCTAATATTGCGTTCTCCATGATTGTTACAATTATCTGTAAAAAAAGAAAAATACATGAATTAATAAGCCTTATTTGAGGTAAGGATAACTTCCTTTTCAAACCAACCCAACCAAAAACTTTAAACTTAGTTTTCGGTTGGGTTGGTTTAAAAAGGAAGTTATCCTTTATTATTACTTAAAAATATGTATGTAGAACAGTAAGAAGTAGATTATTAACAATGACTAGATTTGTTGTTGCTATCTTCGCTCATGACTGTAAATACGTTAGCAGTAATCGTTGCGATAGAGGAGTGCAAGCCACCTGCACCCGTCTGAACCGAGCAGTATTATAAATCAAACAAAATGATAATTCAAAACCGGTACCTATTTCAAAAGGCAGTGTCCTCGACTAACTCCACCGGTACGCTCGAGCTCGCCAACGAATCCCTTGTTCCATGATGATCACACACCAACACAATCACCAGTTTCTCACTCTGATCAACGAAATATCACTAAGCATAATAATTTATTTCAGCAATTCGGTCATCCACTATAGTTCTGCCGCACAAAAGTCACTCTAACGCACCACGGAATAAGGTTCTCTTTATATCACGTCTTGAAGCGCGCCGTTGTGTTTTAACCCTATTTATTTATTTTCCGCCTTATTTTGACAGCGACGTTCTTTGAGTTTCAGTCATTTATATAGGCGTTTTAATCTTATTTCATGCCAGTATTAAATCTATTCACTTTTTAAGATGTCCAAACTTCACAATAGTTTATACACAAAATATTTAACGTAAAATCATCACTGCACAGGCACAGAGTCACAGAGAGAGGCCACTTTTACTACCGATCTCACAGTTCCCACCTCGCGTAATCGCGTTGGACGACTCGAGCGACGCAGGCAAGTTTTAACCCGGAACAATGGAATAGTCTGTTGGCAAATACGAGCGACGAATGCGGAGGGGACTTCTGAATTTGGTAGCGTATGGGCTGCGTTGTTCGACGTGACGTCGCCCCTCCCCGCGCGCCGCGCCCCGGCCTTGCGACCCTCCTCGCCGCGTCCACCCGCCGAGCTCGCGCAAGCGCGTTCCGCTTCTTGTGAATGCAATGATACCAACGTAGTGATTATAAATTCCCATTTTGTTATTATTACAATTTTGTGCCGAATCGTATACGCATTAAAATACGCATGAGACTGCAGGGTGAAATCTAAATCTAACAAAAATTTTAAATACGGTTGAGTCTGGCGAAATCTGAATCTAAGTAAAATTTAAATCAAATACGGATGACATTGTAAGGCGAAATCATTATTACGAAAAAAAAATACGGAATACATACAAAGATATACAAAACAAAAAACGGATGCATGTATGTCATGCTTTCGAGACAGTAATCGATTGAGCCAGATATGGAGCCCAATTTCTTTTTGGTGCTCAATGTCAAATCATCACCAGTCACCACTATTCTAATCTCCAGTTTTTTTCAACTTATAAAACGATTGTTTTTTTTTCATTATATCTCAAGTTGAGAAAAAAAAGGACTTTTTTAACATTATTCTTTATCAACATTTAGATCTTAATCATAAATGGCAAGGTACAGAAAATCAAAGTATCTATTTAAAAGTGACTTTAGAAGTGCGATAAAATAATGAATTTCCCTAAAGCGTGGGAGTGCTAAAGCTGGCAACTCAGGTTCACAACCGTTTGCTCTCAGGCCAGCCCGACAGGCCTCGATATGTCTGCGTCATGTCATCATGGCTATGTATACGTTTGCAGTTAGCTGATGATACATGCCTACTCTTGCAGCTTCAATACCATCTAACTATGCTCTACATGACAACAAATCTTTTACTTGAAACAAAGAAGCACGCGATGCGTAGTTCCAACCTATCCATAAATATATATTGCTGGATACTTTCAGTATTGGATACTGTAGTTAATCGTCTGGGGGTGCTATTTATAAAATCTGCCGTAGTATACACGTTGGCAGTCTGTTTACCCGAGCAGGTGTACGTTGGAGGGTGTGACGTGTGATGTGCTCGCGTCACTGCAGCAAGCACAGCTTGCTCGCTTCACTACGAGCATTCTTCAAATAAATTGGCACTCGACGCCAGTCGACATAATACAGGGCGAGGTGGCAGACTATACGTACCAACCCGCACGTATACGATAATCAATAGATATTTTCAGGAGGCTTTCGTGGGGGACGACAGAGATGCTACTATAGCGCGCTCTCGCTCTACCCTGTAATTTGCATAGCATACGGTGAAAAGCACGATGTGGATTAAAAGTTGGTTTTTGTAACATCAACAACAGTAAATTAATGATAACGTTGTTATATCACCGTTATCAAGGACAGTAGATAGATGCGAACTTGTGATAGAGTTTACTAGCTAAAGTAAAACTGATAAAAATATTTTTGTATACCTTGCCTTCTCCTAAGTTATTAATCTTTCGGAAAGTTTGTCGTTGATTAATGTATATTTTCAGTATTTTTATGTCTTTAATATCCATCACAGTTTATGTATTGTAACTTAGCCATTTATAGTACCTATGGTCTCTACTTTGAAATGTTTGGTCGGAAGGGGAAATTCTATTTATCTTGGCTAATTATTTATGTTCATATTTAGGCGAAAATCTTTCATTATTTATTTACAATAGCAGTAAAACATGGTAAAACAAGGAAACGTTTCAAGGTAATAATGCAAATATTTCAAGTATCTACTTCGTTAAAGACATTTTAGCTCTTTTTTTGCAGAGAACCCAATCTCGGGATTCTCAGGTAACAAATTGTATTAAGGGGCTTACATGACCTAAAGCGCGGTCACTGTCGAACTGCATAGAAAAGAAAGAGAAGCGCGATGACACAACGCTGGTAATTGCAAAATATGAAACAATTATTTTATTACAAAAAATCTATTGTTTGGACTAAAAAATTAAAACACTAGTATTTTAGTATGTTGCTTGTAGAATAATCTGACAAAAATCAGAATAATTGTATGTATATAAGTATGGTTTTTATTGTAAAAAGAAAGTTTTTAGAGGTATCATCATGTTTTTTTCTATCGTATCAAATTAGTTCTACATATTAAGTGTTCAACACACTATCTACATAGCATATATTCTGAAGAATATCATATATTTTTCTGATTTTGTTTAGTGTGGTCGATCATATACTTTTATTGTTTCTAGAACTTGCGTTTTTTGTGTTTAGGTCCTGTAAGCCCCTTAAACGTACTCTTGCAATCTTGTGCTGCTAACCACAGTCTAATTCACAGAGGCAGACCAGCTCAACAACAATCGAACGTGTTTTTGTTCACACTGTGTGTAACCAGTTTTTTATCTCATTTCTAACGGTTAGCTACGTCCGCGTCGTCGCTGGTCCTTTTGTAGACTACATACTACCTAGTATGTGGTCTACGTAGGTACACGCGGTGTCGTGCCGTATCTAGGCACTGCCAGACTACCTATAGGATATAGGGTGTTGGCAATGGTTCACATGGTAACGTCAAAAACAAACTCCAGCTATATTATAGTCATTACGCGAGTATACCCATCAAAGACACGCGTTAACATGAATAAATTATTATTATTCGTTGGTGTTTGTATAGTAGGTACAGTCGACCTTGTTATTGCTTTACCACTATTGACAAAAAATCCTAGTAATTAGACCTTTACTAAGCTTGAAAATATGTATCTGTGACATAGCACTTACGAGTTGTAGGTCGTAGGATCGAACCCAGACAGGCGTTTTACTTTGTGTAAATTATTTCATCAACACTGCTCTCAAAAAATTGTGAAGGAAAACATTGTGAAGAAACTGGCATGGCTTAGAACCAAAAATTTTAAGACATCTACCAACCCGAACGGAGCCCGCGTGGTGGATTACGGTTCACTTCCTCTCACTGAGAGGAGGTCTGTGTCCCAGCAGTGGGAACATTATAGGCTTATAACGATGATCTGTCACATTGTAGAAAAATAGACCTTTTTGTTTTATGCCGTGTGACAAGCGTGTGACATTCAACCTAAAGGTGGTTATACAAATCGCCCAGAGGACACGGTGGAGCATACGGTGGAGGTCTGCCCCGCTTGGGCGGACCACCGCCGTGTCCTCGTAGAGGCGATCGGCAACGGCGGAGACCTCTTGCGTCCGGCCGTGGTTCAAGCCATGTTCCGGGGCGAGAGGGAGTGGGGGGCAGTCGCCTCCTTCTGCGAAGCAGTCATGCTAGCGAAAAAGGCGGGAGACGGTTGAGGGAGAGAGCTTCCCGTCTTAGCCGCCGCGGGAGACGCTCCGGGCGTCGGGAGCTGCGCGACGACTCCTGGCCACCGTAGGCGTGGGCCTACGGGCGGAGAGTAATGGGTAGCTCACCGTCCGATCAGGACCAGCAGTGCGATTCTGTAACCATCTCACCGTGAAAACTTAGGTGAAGTGAGCGTGGAGTGAGCTGTCAATAGTGTCAATTCCTAGCAAAAACAAACTCACATCACCTAAGTATTCACGGTGAGATTTTTACAGAATCGACCGGCAGGCCCGTGCCGGACGGCCCGTACGTGTTCCACACGCACCTCAAAGAGATGTCAGCATCAATTGAAGGGGCCCTTCAGGGCCGAAGCCTGGCGGGTCAGCGGGATTGTCCGAGAGGGTTACCGCTGACCCGGAACATAAAGGGCTAAGGAACAAACACGGGTGGGTTTTAATCAGTAAGAGAGAGTTAGTGACACTCCCTTCCGCTCCACCCAGAGCGGGAGGGGTTATTTGATGATTTCCCATCATGAAAAAAAAAAAGAAAAAAAAGGGAGGTTATACAATTACGAGGTCGGCTATACCTATGTGCAGAGAGATATATATAGGTATCTAGGTGCTTAGCGCTACGGAGGGGGGGCGTGGGGGCGCCGGGTGGCAGACTGGGGTAGATTAAATTTCGCAGCACACCGCTAGCTGCCTCGAGCTCGCTTGTATTCATCAGCGTTAGGGCTGCAATTGCTTCCCGGTGTGTTTCGGTGCCACTATTTATACTCTAGAACATGTATAGTATGCGACGGCCTTGCATTATCGGTTTGTTTTATGTTTTTCTTCACCAACCGAATGAAAATATTCCTACTATTTATTTCATGACTACGTTTTGAATGTGAGATATTATCAAGGCAATATAATTAGATATTTATGTACATGATGCGTGGTGAACGCATTATGTTCAGCAAATTGAATAATGTGAATATAAATCAATGATTATGTGCGTAAATCGGAGATTTCCGTAAATGTAACGTCAGTCGAAATAATAATTTGAATCTAATCTTAAACACACTTATCTGATTGTATTTCTGATACAAAAGAAACATAGCACAAAATTATTTAAAAAAAACTTGAGGCAATTTACAGTAAGAGCAGGGGAGTATGACAAAAAAAAAAAACAAAACGTTGTGATATTTAATGAAGTTCTCGGCAAAGATTAGCCCACCTCCAGGCTGTCAGTTGTTGTCAACCTAGAAATGGACTCGGCAGCAATGTAGTAACTTTGCGAAAAAATAATTCCTAGGAAACGACTTTTATTTTTGGTGTGATAGTGTTTGTGCGCAATGTTACACACGCAAAACATTGTGCTTATGGGTCCATGCAACGGTATACGGATCGATGGGAGTATCAAAAAAGTTTGACCTTTGACCTTCACAATCTCCGTAACCAGAAGGTATAGTCCAGTTCAAATTTAAAACCGGCCATTGCGAGTCAGACTTGCACACGAAGGGTTCCGTACTACAAGGCATAAAGCGCCTAAAAAAACCGTCGTTTCTTTTATACCCCTTTAAATTTATTTTATTTTTTGTTGTTATAGCGGCAACAGAAATACATCATCTGTGAAAATTTCAACTGTCTAGCTATCACGGTTCATGAGATACAGCCTGGTGACAGACAGACAGACGGACGGACAGTGGAGTCTTACTCTCTTAGTAATAGGGTCGCGTTTTAACCCTTTGAGTACGGAACCTTAAAAAAGTGATAATATAATAACGGGACGAACAAGTGGCTCTCGGCTCCGTTATGTAACGTTAGTCGAACTTAATTTCAATGTAATCTTATATTGTATTTGTAGAACATGTACAAAAGAAGCATTTCAATTAACTAAGTTTTAAGTTAGTTTTTAAGATTGCTTAAAGTGTATCAACATCCGGACAAACCTATTGAGGTTTTTGTGATGTTTAATGTTTGTATTTTGTTTAGTTCCTTAATTAATAAACAATAAAAAATAAAATAAAAAAAATAATTGTAAAAAAAAACTTAGGGGATTTACAGTACATTGCGGTCATAAGCAAAAAAAAAGCAAAATCCATTGTGAAATTTTGTGAAGTTCTCGACAAAGATGTCTGTTGTTGTCGTAGAAAGGGACTCTTATTCACCTACTTATGATTTATTTATTTATTTTATTTATTTCGTTAGGGAAAATAAACAATTGTACATTATATATTACATCCAAGATTACATTAGAAGTGGGTAAATGTACAATCCACAACGTTTCCACAGATTACCTAGGTTAATGATACAGTGAAGATACAATATTCAAGTTACAGAGACACAAAGAAGAGAACAGTAAGAAAATAAAGAGGCTGTACTTATTTTAAACTAAAACAAATAGCACCAAATACAATAACTATGAATACAAACAAAAATAAAATACACAACATCACGCAAATGTAGACTATTCACCAAATATTTCTTAAATTTTTGGCGATCTAAAGCGAATATATCCAAATCAACAAAATGTTCATTGTAAATTTTAGCCAGTCTGTGGAGAGGCCTACTTCCTAGTGTGGTGATCATGAAGATATCCCTCATCATCTCATGTATCACCAATTGAAATGCTATGAATGATAGCGATTATTTCGACACCTTCACAATATGTAGTCTGAAAGATTGTATTTCACTAAAGCTGAAAGCTTTATCAAACCAAATCGAAGCATAGAGTAATATTTTTCGAGTTTATTCACATGATTGCTTTCATTATTATGTAATGCCTAAGTTGTCCAAAAAGTGCAAGTTGTGTAAAAGTGACAGCTTTTATCTGGTGGATATATATTTGCAAATCTCAAGGCTACCAGCTAACATAGTTTTTTTTATATTTAGAACGATATTAGTTCACGGAAATATAGAGATTTTGGTGCATGCGAAACTTGTGTATATTTCGCCCATAAAAATGCTTGCTTAGATTTCACCAGATACATCAGCGGTTTCACCATGTTTTTCGTGTTACTATTGCACTTTTGTATGGAACAGCAGGTTTTATTTTTTAAATAGGTATTGCAAAGTTGTTCATTTGTACTACACTCATTATCATCATTAGTTCAACACTCCCTTAAAGTATATGTCACTCACTAAAACGCTTCCCCTTGCTCCTGACTTTCATATTAAACAGGAAAACCAGTCTGACCTCTGAAACCTTCTAGTAAGATTGTCTACGGTACCCTAACACACGTATATGCTACGCCATGATTGGGTCTCGTAGCAGTCATTAGATAGAGCCGGTCAGTAGAATTAATGTAGGTGTAATGTGCTACTTATGAATGTAGGTCGTTCAAACAAATTAAATGGGTGTAGGTACCACCATTCCCATTTTGCTACCAAGCAATGTGTATTCTGGTTTGGAGGGGAATCGGAAGAAATTACAGGCATGTCTTTTTATGACGGGTCTAAGGCAATGAGACTTAGGTAGGACGGTATAATGCGGACGTGACCTATGAGGAATGGCAGTTGAAAAGGGAAAAGGTTTCCACTTAAAGGAGACCAGTCAGCTCAGCCAATCAACAGCGTCGCTTAGAAAAAAGTATGCAGTAGAAGTCAAGACAGATTTCACGTGTTCTTAAAGATAGAGTAAGAAATTTTTAAAATATGCGTGTTAAATAAAAAGAAGAAATCAGTCGAATATGCGTGTTTGTAGTTAGTAGACTTGATCGGTTATCACGGCGTGCTTTGCATGAGCTTGTATAAAGATAAACACTTAAGGCTTCCGCATACAGGCGCGACGAGACGGAGCAGCGTAATTCTGGTAGAACAATTTCCATGAAGTTTAATCGTTCTTCTTGGTCCGGGAGCCACCAATCCTGAAAGCTCCGTGATCACGGATTCTAATATTTTTAATAAAAAATAAAAGTTAACGTTTAGACGAACAAGATTTGCTTGGTCGGCGTGGATTTGATTGGCCGGAAATATTTTAATTAAATTATTTATTATTAAATTTCCATAATTTTTTTTCCGTCATCACGGATTTTGATCAATCTTATATAGAACTTTGTGTGAAATTATGTTCAACAAGAAAAAATCCGGCCGACCAATGATTTTTAGCCGGAAAGGTCACGCATACCTATTTGAATGGTGTGATAAGGGGTAAAATTTATCCATTATCACGGAAACCTTTTTTATTTTTTTTAATTCATGCGTTTTAATGTCACATTTATGATTATCTTGGTATGCGTGCTTACAAACTGCCGAAAGTATCGCGCATACCAAATTTTAACCCTTCGCTTTTTAACGATTTCTATATTTCTGTAAAGAGTGAGTGAGGCAGATTTTTCTTTCTAGTCCTTACGAATTTAACATTTACCTGCCTCAAAGATACGTTATCCACTCAAACGTCCGAGTCTGACAGCTGCCACCGCTTAGTAAGTCCGCGCGCGCGCGGACTTACGGGGCCTGCGGGCGGAGGGTAAAGGCTCCTGTAAACAGGCGCGACGTGCGACGCGAATCGCACGCGACACAAAGGCACCGCTCGTTGCGCGACTTGCGGTGCCTTTGTGTCGCGTGTCGCGTCGCGCCTGTGTGTACGAGCCTTAATGGGTAACTCACCGTCCGATCAGGACCAGGCCCGTGCCGGACGGCGCGTACGTGTTCCACGCGCGCCTCAAAGAGATGTCAGCATCAAGGGAAGGGGCCTGTCAGGGCCGAAGCCTGCCGGGTCAGCGGGATTGTCCGAAAGGGTTACCGCTGGCCCGGAACATAAAGGGCTAAGGAAGGAACACGGGTGGGTTTTAGTCAGTAAGAGTCTGACACTCCCTTCCGCTTCACCCAGAGCGATTTCTCATTTGATGATTTCCCATCCTGAAAAAAAAAAGAAAACATATCTTGCTGTGACCCGACTTTCTGTTTTGTCGACGCTTAGACCCGTTATTTAATATAGTGTCATCTAGTGGCAAACTCATGAAGCTCGAAAAGTTTCACAGTGTACAAGACAGTGAGGCTGCCATAGTCGCCCTAACGCTCAACGCTAAAAATTTTTGGGTTAATAATTTAAAGCACTAGATCCAATCTCAGCGTTTCATCATAACAATTTCAATATGAAGTATTTTATTTCTAATAGGTACATCAACTAAAGAGAAAATTAATCCGTTTTCTGGAAGGGAAGACGCTTTTTAAAAATGGTGATGGTACCACAATGGTACTCGAACCATTGTGGTACATTGGCCCATCGGCACCGTTAAAGGTTGAGGAAATATTAAGTTGCCAACAGAATGAGGAAGAAATCGAAGAATCAGAAGAAGAGAGAAATGATAATTTTGATGATAATGATGTAGATGATTATTGATTAATAAACTTGAATTGAACATATTTTTTATATCAACCTTCATTTATTATATAATCAACCCAAATAAAATTTTTCCTGTATTTCCTCTTTTCCATATTAATTAGTATTAATAAATAGTTAAAAACTTAAGGAAGAGACCAGAGGTAGAAGAAAGACTCTAAAAGAAATGTCATCAAGTAAGTGAAATCTATAACAGTATAATCCTCACTCACACAATAAAATTTGGTATGCGCGATACTTTCGGCAGTTTGTAAGCACGCATACCAAGATAATCATAAATGTGACATTAAAACGCATGAATTAAAAAAAATAAAAAAGATTTCCGTGATAATGGATAAATTTTACCCCTTATCACACCATTCAAATAGGTATGCGTGACCTTTCCGGCTAAAAATCATTGGTCGGCCGGATTTTTTCTTGTTGAACATAATTTCACACAAAATTCTATATAAGATTGATCAAAATCCGTAATGACGGAAAAAAATTATGGAAATTTAATAATAAATAATTTAATTAAAATATTTCCGGCCAATTAAATCCACGCCGACCAAGCAAATCTTGTTCGTCTAAACGTTAACTTTTATTTTTTATTAAAAATATTAGAATCCGTGATCACGGAGCTTTCAGGATTGGTGGCTCCCCGCCTATCTAGAGTCGCGTCACGCTGTCGTGTCGCGCCTGTCTGCGGGTGCCTTAAAGTAGAAGACACAGTAGGCAACTATAATGTTTACATAATTATGTCGGTAAACACTGAGTCACTTGTGTTTAACGAACAACGTGTAAACTATTAGAAAGATAATGCAACACCGAAACTGTATATAACGGGACTCTGCACCTAGTAATTAGGTCGTCCAGTATATTTTGGCTGTTTATGGTAGCGCTACATGCAAGGGCAAGAACAGACAAGAAGAGCCCCACATGTCGAAATCAGTTGATACTTTTTATAAAGAAAGAATGAATATACGTTTATACACACAAAAAATATCAAGTTGAGGAAAAATATGCGTCACACGCACAACGGCATCGCTTAGCATAATGCTACGACCCTATATAAGACAGAGCCTAAGCGCTAGTTTTCAGCGACAGCCAGCGTTGACGTGATGGCGTCAACCGGTGCAGCATACGAAGAGATTTAAATACACAATAAAAAATAAAACAATACACAATACCTAGTTCAAATAGTTTACACTGAGTTCCTTTCTTCATCGCGTGTCACGTTTTACTGGGTATTCCAGAGATGATTGGTACCTACATAGTTTTGTTCAACTTGGGTTCTAGTTGATACCTGTGACAAGGAATCCGCTCGCTCTCTGGTACATTCTGAGCTGGATAATAATGTGGTGCACCATTACTGAATTGGGAAGTCCTGTTACCATGTGAAAATATTATTCTAGGTACCTACTTTGTAGGTACAGAAAAAAATATATCTAAGTATTTATTTATTACTTTTGTCATTGTTGATATAGACTTCGGATTTAATATAAGTAGGACAATCTGCCTAGTCTTTTCCCAAATATGTTGGGGTCGGCTTCCAGTCTAACCAGATGCAGCAAGCATGTTACATGGAGTGACTGCCTATCTCCCCTTCACAATCCAGTTACCGGGTAATACGATACCCTTAGCTAAGACTGGTTGTCAGACTTTCGGGCTTCTGACGATCCGTAACGACTGTCAAAGATCCACTTCCGAGGCACGGAGGCGCTTGCTACGTAAAGATGGTCATCCATCCACGGACTAACCGCGGCAAGCGTAGCTTAACCTGACCGATCGACCCATGCGACTATTATTACTTAGCCAGAAGCCCTTCCTTCACTGTGGGTACAATGCGTGCCACGAAAGATGAGACTTGACCCCGCCTCCCCCGCTCTTTTCACCGCCCCTATGACGTCCGGTCCCGTCCCGCACTCAGACCTCATACCGCTAAAGATACCTAAAATCGTGTTCTGCGCAAGTCAAACCACGTGGTGTGTCAAGTCTCATCTTTCGTGGCACGCATTGTATGTAGTTAGATAAATTTTGTGGTCTCTGTGGTCCCAAAAACTATAATATTTATTTCATTAATAATAATGCTTGGAAACGTGCTGTTTCTGCTCCATAGGACAATCTAGAGTCTAGACAAAATCAAACTGGTTCCTAATTTATTTATATTTTTTTAAATTTTATGACATTGATTTTTACAATCTGTGACTACAGTAACTCACACACTTGTTAAAATTCTAGAAAAACCATCTACTTTTCCAATATTTGTAAATAATTTATAAATATGTGAACACCATGTATCTATCACATGATTGATTTACCTGTAATTGCTTCATTTTTTATTCTTTTTATTTTTTTGTGGTAGACTTATTTTATTCTAGGTGCATCGTCTTCACATATAATTATATTATGTATACAAAACCTTGTAAAACATTTTAAAAGAGTAACGGTGGAGTTTCTTGCCCATTCTTCTCCATACGAAAACTACCATTTGGATGGGGCGAATAGAATCAATTCAATTTTACTGTAAGTTTTGACGTTCAAAAGTGTCTTTAATGTGCCTATTTGAAATAAATTATTTGACTTTGACTAATAAATAAGTTTATTGATCCAAAGATATACATAGACACAGGTTGTATAGGAGTTACATGCTAAAGGTTAATCAACTAACAATGGACACAAGGGGAGAAAAATAGTTGTCTATATTAACATTAAAAAAAAAAATTTAATCCTGTCTCCTAAACTAGGGATGGCCTGTATCTTAGGAGACAACATCTTCATTGGAAGAGTTGTGGAACTATTTATTAGGCTCAGTTTTATTTGTCACGTGAGCTAGCTAGCCTGTCACTGACTGGTTCGGTCTGGTAATAGTCTAGTGTCTGTCGGTCAAGGTAACGCTATTGGCTACAGCGCTGAGCATGTTCTCTGCTATTTGGAATTGGTATCTTTTTCGTATATTTTTATGGACGTTTTTTACAAGTTCTGTGATTATGCCATCAGTTTGATTTCATGGCTGTGGGTGGATAGAGGAACGTATAACTGACTGGTATTGTGTAGGTGTTAATGGTGGAATAATGATGCGGAACTTGGTCCTTTTTAAGGTTCCGTACCCAAAGGGTAAAAACGGGACCCTATTACTAAGACTCCACTGTCCGTCTGTCTGTCGCCAGGCTGTATCTCATGAACCGTGATAGCTAGACAGTTGAAATTTTCACAGATGATGTATTTCTGTTGCCGCTATAACAACAAATACTAAAAACAGAATAAAATAAATATTTAAGGGGGGCTCCCACACAAAAAACGTGTTTTTTTTCGGCGTTTTTGCCTTGTGCTACGGAACCCTTCGTATGCGAGTCCGACTCGCACTTGGCCAATTTTTATAACATGTAATGTTGATTATTTTCAGTACTCTGATGCCAACTGTATGGTTCTTTCTTCTAATTCGAATATTTCGTGTTTCGCAGAAGTGTGGAATCGAGCTTGTATCGAGTGTTTTAGAGAGAACTTTAAATTAGAGACAGAAAATTGGTTTTTAATATCCATGAAATTGGCTTTATTTGTCAGAAACATTTATGGCATTAATATTTGAATATGATTTCGGGCATTTGGCCACATCTAATGAAAGCTTAATTTTTTTATTAGCTTGGTTTGTTACCGCTTCCATCTCTATATCTACAAAATATGTATGTTTGTGACCAAGAATAAACAATTATTCAAGACAGCAAGCGATGTATATCCTCGGAGCAGATGTGATCCTTATGGACTGGTGTTAAATGATTTGCCAAAGCTATCCAAATATAATTACCCTGTAACATTAAATTTTTGCATGCTATGTTTAATCTTAGCTAAACATATTTGTGCCACTCTGACCTATGCTTAACACCATTGTATACCATGTTTTATGCAAATAAATTATTTTATTATTATTTATTATTATTACTGAAAGAAACATGTGACGAAGGACTAATTTCACGAAATGGACCTGTTAACTGGCCACCTCATTCGTGCGATTTGACGCCATTACATTATTTTCTTAGGGATATGTAAAGTCGCATATCTACGCCGATAAACCAGAAACAGTTGAGCACTTGGATTCGCCGCATTATTGCCGAAATACAGCCTAATTTACTGCGAAGAGTGTGAAAATTTGGCCTCCAGATTACGCCAAGTACGCGCCAACCGTGGCGGCCTCATTGCCGAAATCAAGCAATCCGGCAAATAAAGCCCATTTCATGGATATTAAAAACATATTTCTGTGTTATATTTCAATTTAAAATTCTCCTCCTCAAAAAAAACATCCTTTATAAAACTTCATTTGAAACTTGTATCTAGATCCAGCACTAATTGCATTTTTCCATGGTTCGTAAATCTATATCATTCGGCTTGGATAACAAACAACCAATAAAAACCTAAGTACCTACACTTTATGGTTTTCTCATTTCTCATCAGAATTTTTTTCTTTAGACTTTCAGTGTTCATGTTGATTTTGTTGTGAAATCCAGTTTTCTCGTTATTGTAAACTATAAATAAAATCTCATTCTGCCAAAGGAAACTGATTACTTGGTTGCTCATAAACGACGGAGAGCCCGTCGTTATTAGGGTCTAAAATGGCCTGGAATAAATGCTTAACAACTCGGGTTCGTATATAAATTCTCAACGCCACGGATCGCTAGTACCTCGAGGACTCGAGGTACTAACGTCAGACCTTCCCCGTCTGGCAGTCTGGCGTGCCCTTTTCTCCCACGATGGTCGTTACAGCCATGCTTTTAAAATACAAGCACGCCCTACAGTGTATCCGTGTGTAGCAATACAAGGCTGATTTATATTGTAATTGTGAATGTCTTGGGAACTGAATCAATCAGTTTTTTTAGAAGGGCTCAAACGGCTGTGAACTTTGTAGTATACTTCGTAACTACATACATAGGCGGCACCGCAGGATGGATCAATAATTTTGTGTTCTTCGATGTTTTTCCTTAGTTTTATTTACGTATCATTAGCTAATGTCTCACTTAGTTACAAGTGTTTGTGTGTGTGTATGTTAGTTATAAGATGGGTAGGCAGTAAGTTATAGGAACTCTATTATAACCAGCGCTGGGGGTCTGTCACGTATGAGGTCTTAGCATATGCTGAGCGATGGCCGTTTTGCGTAGATGTGACGCTTATTTTCTCCCAAATTGTTATTTTGTTTTTTTTGTTTGTGTTTTTTTATTTGTATGCGTCATGTTTGCCGCAAATAAACGTATTTTCTTACTTTCTTTATTTTCTTTTTATTTACTTCCTACTTTGGATCAATATTTTAGAACGAGAAGCACTAAATTATTTAACTGTACCTAATCAGTTTAATTGTATTATATACATTCCTTTTCTCAACTATGTTGGGGTCGGCTTCCAGTCTAACCGGATATAGCTGTATACCAGTATTTTACATGGAGCAACTGCCTATCTGACCTCCATAACCCGGTTACTGGATAATACGATACCAGTTGGTAAGACTGATTGTCAGACTTTCGGGCTACTGACTACCCGTAACGACTGTCAAAGTTCCACGAATGACAACCGGGACCAACGGATTAACGTGCTTTCCGAGGCACGAAGGAGTTTTGGTATTTGAAGATGGTCACCCATCCACGGATCAACCGTGGCAAGCGTCGTTTAACCTGATCAATCGATTACTTAGCCACAAGCCCCTTTTAATTGTATTATTATTATCATGTAATATCAGTCTCCGCAAGTCACTTTCTCGAGGTCTCCGCAGAACTACCTACATAGGTACCCAACAAAATGGTTTGCGTTACGAAAACTACCCCTGTCCAAAAAAAAACAACCTAGGCTATTGCCGCAAAATTATTACATATATCCAGAAGTCACGTAAAGACACGGTGATGTCATGTAGCTCTGATAAGACGCAACATAATGTTCTAACAATTACATAGATAAGTAGGTAATATGTGAAATGTATACAGAGAAGCATCGATCGATAAATCATTACGGCGCGAGCTTGCCACTCGCTGCTCGCGTAGACTAGGTAATAATCATATGGGCTTCAATTATTTCAGAATGATTCAGTTACCTAGTTCTCTTCTGTGAACACTGTATATCGATAATTGGTATGTGGAGCTATGTATGTACCTAAGGTATGTGTTGTTAAGATTCCTGGTGACGTACTATCACGCCTGTATTCCTCAAAGGTGAAGGTAGAGATGAGAGTATCTGCAATTTGGCCAGTTATGTATGTTTAAAAGGCGTGGTAAGGCCGTTTACACATTATGCCGTAGCTGCAGCGGCACCGCCGCCGCTGCGGTGCCGCTGTATTAGTTACCCTTGGATTCGTATAAAACCCTTAGAGCTATGCACACCGCGTTTTTCATTCTAAATAGCAGTTTGTTTGCGCTTGTAGCGACACAAAATCGCGTTTGTTAAACGCTCTAAGAAGCAATTAGGAAATTGACAATAGCGCATCGCGGTAACAAATAAGGTTCAAAACAGCGATACGTTTGATGTTAGTTGAATCCCACCAAAATATGAGTAATTTTGCAGTTTTAATTAAATTAAAAAATAAATGCACGGCTCAGTGGAATAATATAATATTTCTTTAGTTGATTTAATTCCCTTTATTATCATTACATAGAGTATGAGCATTTACTCGTACGCTTTTTTAAGCATACGAGTAAATGCTCATACTCTATAATATTTTTTTGAGCTCTGTTTTACGATTATTTTATCATCATGAAATACTTTTGAATAAGTCTTTTCTTTGAACATTTGACAATACACTAAATTTTTTCTGGTTTGTAATATGCACCACACCACGCGACGCCTAGTGCGACAAAAAACTGGGTTCATGAGAGATGGGACCTTGATAAAGTTAAGTGTATAGAGCTTAAAGTTGGGTAAACTTAGGGTAACTTTAAGGGTAGGTACGTAAATGCTGAAATCAGAAATGATCTGCGGTGCTATTCTGTAAAAATCTCTCCGTGAAAACTTAGGTGAAGTGAGCGTGAAGTGAGCTGTCAATAGTGTCAATCCTAGCAAAAACAAACTCACTTCACCTAAGTTTTCACGGTGAGATTTTTACAGAATCGACCGGCTGGTCAATAAAGTGGAAACTGTTAATGAAAAGGCGAAAAGACTTTCAGATTCAGTTCATATCAAAACTAAAATCATTCGGCTCCGTAAACGTAGGTATGTACCATACCTAGATATTGTACCTACTAACATTTATGGTACAACACCGGAATCTGGGGCGAAGCTTTTAAACTATGATGGACGACTTACCTACACTTGGTAATGGTTGGTATGGTTGATTGGTATTTTTAATCATTTTGAATTTGTTTTGTTTATTTTTTGCCAAATAAACACAATTTTCTTTCTTTTTTCTTTTTTAATGCATTTTGGTTTGGAACCAGGCATATTTTTCTACAAATACGTAACTTTCTAAAATTTTTACTATATGAATTTTCAGATAGGCTATTCATACCCTTTTCGAGTGCCGTAATAGGCATTACTACATATAATAAAACAAAGTCCCCCCCGACACCTTTGCCGGTCTGTCTAAACGCGATAAACTAAAAGACAACCAAAAGGATTTTCATAAGGTTTTCACCGATTATTTATTCCCGATGTCCACCACTTGTTTGGCCACCACTGGGGACACCGAAACAACTTTTAAAAATTATTCTCGTTGTTCAACACTGGGGGACAAATGATTGTAACCTAACCTCAAAACACTTTAAAGTTGCTTCTGCATCATCTCCGGCGTTGCGGGAAGTGCAATCCATCCGCTCTTACGTAACAATGGATAGGCATCCATGCTCACCTCCGCAGCTTCGGCTTGCTGGTCGCCGGAGGCGAGCAGCCTCAGTCGCTACGGCTCGCACAGTCGCACGGGTGCCTATGCTTTGTTGCAGCGGGACGGGGTTGCTCTAGTGTTGCCCAAAATCGGTTTTGGTCTTGCAGTCTTGGTCTTGTTCTTGCATTTTTGCAAGACCAAGACCAAGACCAAGACCGACTTATTGTAGCAAGACCAAGACCAAGACTGAACCCTGCAAGACTTGAGTTCGACTATTTATTAAGTAGGTAGGTAGCGTGTTACTTACAAATTTGTTCCCATATGTGATAAAAATGTACCTAGCATAACTATCTAGCAAAGTTCATTTCATACCTTGTAGGTATATCTACTTAGAGTATTAGATTATACTTGTATAAGACTAATGTGCAGATCTAACGTTAGTAGGTTGATAAAAGTTATGTAGGTATTTATGTTTCAAAGTTTATATTATTCTTCTATTCAGCAAAATTTAAAACTAACAGCGAGTCGAGTAGTTCTAGTACTAGTAGCAGTTTTTAAGCCAGCCGATGTTATGGTACAGACGCCAGCACATCAAACTACTACAATCTGCCATATTTCTTTAACAGATTTGAAACTTTATCGCTAAAGCGTTAAGGTTCATGGTTGATTGGCAAAATATGACGTTCCGCGAATAAACTGTTGGTCGGTCAGTGTATTACGTACCTACTTATTTGATAATTTACGGACAAAGACGCCGCCGCCACGCGGGGATTTCCGCAATCTTCCGCATTTTATGTCAGGTTCAAGCATTTATGCACTTTATTGTAATAATTTAAAGTTTATTTTCAAGTGCATTAATAATACGAGGAGACCGCTTGGCGCTGCGGTCCCTTTGTCGCGGCATTTGAAAGCGAATAGCGTAGGTACGAACTACGAAGATAGTGTTGACCTCGTAAATGAACTTTAGCAATACAGCTGATCAGGTAGCCCTTTTGAGTTTTATTTACATTGCTGTTTTAAGTGAAACAAGTGAACTTATTATTTTTTAATTGAAAATCTCATTAGGTCAGATATAAATAATGATTTTATACAGTTTACAGTAAAAAAAATGCAGAAAAAAACGTAAAAATTAAGAAAAAGCTGACGAAAAATTTCAACGCATGGGGGTCCAGAATCATGTACTGAATCCATGGTAAGCGCGTCGATGTCCCTGCCACCCAGCAATAGGCTAATAGGTATTTGAATGTAGTCTAGTCTAAGTAGTAGAGTCTCGCAAGACTTGCGAGACTCTTGCTGCAAGACCAAGACCAAGACTGAGAGCGCAATACCAAGACCAAGACCAGGTGTATTGACGCAAGACCAAGACCAAGACTGGCTAAGGTCTTGTCTTGGTCTTGCATTTGGGCAACACTAGGTTGCTCTCCCTTCGCGCCTCCGTTTTTTATATACACTCTAGGGGTAGCAGCTAAAAGACTACGCCCTGATTCGGTTTTGGATTCGTCCTATTCAAACCATGAAGTGTCCCCCAGTGGTGGACAGCGAGAATAATTTTTAAATGTTGTTTACCTGTCCCCCTGTGGTGGCCAAACAAGTGGTGGACATCGGGAATAATTGGGTTTTCACCAATAGACGAAGTGATTCATGAAGAAGGTATATGTGTAGATATAAATCATTACAGTTTTGTGTAAATTGGCTGAAATATGACGATGATTGTTGAAGATATCGGAAAAAATCATGCCGACTGGGAGCTTTACTGGCGTGCGCCGCGTAAACCAATCCTACTAATCCTACTAGTTCTACTAATATTATAAACGCGAAAGTTTGTGAGGATGCATGGATGGATGTTTGTTACTCTTTCACACAAAAACTACTGAACGGATTTGAATGAAATTTTGCAAACAGATAGTTTATAACCAGGATTAACACATAGGCTACTTTTTATCCCGATATTTCCACGGAATCGAAACTTATGTGGTTGAAACCGTGAGGCGCTGCTAGTAGAGTTATAATTATGACAACAATGTAGTTATAAATGGCATATTTTCCGACGTCCACGCGGGCTATGCCGCGGGCAAAAGCTAGGGGGAATATACCAAGGGGTGAAAACCCATAACTATGTATATGGATCATGTTGTATACTGTATCTATGTATACAGTGCCCAAGCGCGGTGATTGTCGCCATATGCTCACAGAGCCATAAGTTATGGCAACTAATAAATGGCGAAGGCATGCGTTTCGGACTAGTTTATTTACGACTGTTATGGTGACAAGTGACAATTATGAAGTATAATCTAGTGATATTGGCTTCTAAGTTTGGCTCTAGTACTGACTTAAAAAAATATAATTTTGGTTCATATGGAAATGTGTGAGTCGGGTAACGACTCATCCAGTTTGCTATTAATTATACTTATCTAGGTCTAAAAACATGTACATGTTTTTGAATTTTAGAGAGCCTGTAGTAGATGAAGTAAAATGTCGGAAGTTTCAGGTTTAAGGACACTTAAGAGGATAATTCCACTGAAAGAGCTTTTTCAAAGTTTGTTTTAATAATTCACTCACAACAGCTTCATGTAAAAACGATTTTGAGTCAAATATCATCTGCCTAGCCTTTTCCCAACTATATTGGGGTCGGCTTCCAGTCTAACCGGATGCAGTAGAAAACCAGTATTTTAAATGGAGCGACTACCTCTCTGATCTCCACTCCGGACCCACCATACCCCTGGCCATACCCCTGATGGGGGTAGGGTGGGACTAAACCATATCACCATAGAGATGTGCCACCCCAGTTCCATTACGTATTGATTTATAGGAATGGAACTACTGTGAATAACAGGTAAGTAATAAACCTCATACAATGAATTAAATAATAATAAATTTGTATTTGGACCGATATTGTCTTACAATTTTTCAAATTCCAACACTACTATGGTGGTATGGTTCAGTCCCACCCTACTCCAAGGGGTATGGTGGGACCGGAGTGTCTGATTTCCACAACCTAGGTACTGGGTAATATGATACCCTTGGTATAGACTGGTTGTCAGACTTTCGGGCTTCTGATGACCCGTAAAGATTGTTAAAGATCCACGAATGACATCCGGGACCAACGGCTTAACGTGCTTTCAGAGGCACGGAGGGATCTTGGTATGTAAAGATGGTCACCCATCCACGGACCAACCGCAGCAAGCGTAGCTTAACCTCATCGATCGACCCGGCTGTTATTTCTTAGCTGCAAGCCCTTTACGAGTTGAGTCAATATTGTGCGAAATTTTGTGAATACATATTGAATTATTTCAGTCGCTTCCTCTATTGTTTCCGAGCTCTTCTCATGCCCAGACACGTCATTTTGAGCAGCAAGCGCACGGTAGCATTCTATAGCGGCTGACTCACATGACTCTATTAATATGATTCAATTATTGTAGTAATCATGCGAAGGAGGCGGTTGTACCACGTTGTACTACAGAAATACGAGATTCTGTTCATCGTGTGTTGTAAAAATATGTATTTTCATAATCTCATGTTTCCCTCGTAGTTCGAAAATGCTGGGTATACTTGCTTCCGATCGTTATGAGCTCCTTTTAACGTAACCCTGTTCTTATCAACTGTTTATTCACGAAGATTGTATTTTTAATTCAAATTAGCTGACCCGACAGACGTTGTCCTGTCCAAATTTCACACAATTCTTTTCCTGTACAAAAATCTCATAGAATTTTCCAATATTCCGGGTAACTTTTCAATTTATTCTTTCCCTAACACCCAATAAAAGAATCCAATAAAGAAATTTAACCAATTCGGTCCAGCCGTTCTTAAGGGGCTTACAGGACGTAAACGCAAAAAATGCAAGTTTTCGAAACAATAAAAGTATATGATCGACTACAGTAAACAAAATCAGAAAAATATATGATATTCTTCAGGGTATATGCTAGGTTAATAGTGTGTTGAAAACACAATACAACTAATTTGATACGATAGAAAAAAAATCATGAAGATACCTTCAAAAACTTTATTTTTACAATAAAAACCATACTTAATATACATACAATCATTCTGATTTTTTGTCAGATTATTCTATAAGCAACATACAAAAACACTAGTGTTTTTATTTTTTAGTCCAAATTATGCAGTCCGACAGTGACCGCGCTTTAAGTGATGCGTTTACTAGCTACGAACAGCATTTATTTTTAATTTATAGGTACATATTTATAACATATATTAACAATTGTTATCACTCGATGATTCAGTGAGTGAGTTTACCTACTTATTACTTGTCATGCTTTTTTGACGAGCGAGGTATATCAGCCACGCCCTAAGCACAGTCTTTTTACTTTGGAACCGCTAATAAATTGCTTTCTCTTGAAATTGTTTTCTCTAGTTTGCCCTCGATAGTTGACCAACCCTTAATTGATAAAGTGTATACAGGGTGACGCACAACCTGTTATCATGGATTCAGTATCTACATGATTCTGAACCTGCGTTTAAATATTTCGTCGGTTTTAAAAAAAAAATTTGCTCTGCCATACATTTAGACCGCGTATTGCTCGTCGATGTCCATGCCACTCTGTATAGCACATTGGGACTAACTATCGTCATTTAGGAAACACAAACAAATTCCCAGTAACTTAAATAGATTTTAAATTCAATTTTTAGGGTTCCGTACCCAAAGGGTAAAACGGGACCCTATTACTAAGACTCCCCTGTCCGTCTGTCTGTCTGTCACCAGGCTGCATCTCATGAACCGTGACAGCTAGACAGTTGAAATTTTCACAGATGATGTATTTCTGTTGCCGCTATAACAACAAATACTAAAAACAGAATAAAATAAATATTTAAGGGGGGCTCCCATACAAGAAACGTGTTTTTTACGGCGTTTTAGCCTAGTGGCACAGAACCCTTCATGTGCGAGACCGACTCGCACTTGGCCAGTTTTTTTATTGTTAATCATGATTTGTACAGGAATAGATTGGACGGTGACCCCCAAACTACGCATTTGCCTGTACCTTGGGGGTCAGAATTGTAGAAAGATATCAGTGAAGAACGAGAAATATCCCTAGGATATATTATTGCAAGTTAGCATGCATATTTCTTCAGACTGAAAGTTAAGCAAGGAAAAATTGCGTAACTGTTGGAGGCCGATTCATAAGCTGAGCAGACGAGGCATTCGGTGCAGGCTTGACTGACGCCATGACGATGAGACACGGGTACTGGAAGGTATGCAAATAAAAATAGAATGTTTTGTGAGTCAAAAACTAAATCAGAGGGAAGTGACTAATTAGGGACTACAGGTGCATATTACTTGTGAAAAGCCACACTCTCTTCGTCATACATTCAGCGTAACAAGAACAAAGTCTGCAAAGTCAGATGAAAATTATGTATAAATCTCAAGTATGATTGTGAATTTTCAATCACAACGGAGATTTAGGGGTGCGGAGCATCGCAACGCATTCAACCCCTTTGTACGCAGACAGGGTGTATTATACCTATGTAGCTTTGTATGTGCGGATGTCTGCAGGTACTTCCGCGAATACAGATTGCTATTTCACGTTGCCTTTATTAGACTGTATGGTATAGGAATACCGTGGCTGTTTGTAATACGCTTTCAATCCATTTTGTGCCATTCAGAGCTGCTAGTATGGGAACCAGGATATATTAATTATTTTGTGAAAGGTTTTCATACAGGTTTTTGATTTATATCGGGCTGTCTTCACAGCTATTTTATGGCTTTCTACTCTCTGTATTTAGCTATTTATGGTAAGGATTTTTTTCTTTTGGCCTTGCAGCTTGCAGCATAGTTTTGGTTTTAGCATTTAATTCCACAACATTTGTCGACTAATGCTCGGTTCCTATAAATGAAAACGACTCATTTTGCCTACCAATCGCTGCATTTTTATTGCCAAAATGGGCGTATAAATAGATTCGTAAGCTAATTTTACCTGTGATAGCTCCTTCCATATGGGAGGGCCAAGCTATGAGGTCTTTGCTTCATTATTGGTAAAGATAAAAGAGTTTTAATAGGGTAGTTGACTAAGAAAATATATTTAGTCCATCAGTTAGATTACAAAAAAATATTGTATACGTATTTTTTCTTTTGTCTGGCAAACAAAAAATTACGAAGATACAGCGCTTGGAAATTTCGTATGACGTCACGCCGTGCTACAAATTTTAGCACGTTATTACGTCAAAGCCCCCCACTCCTGAACTTTGATGTGATATATCTTTGTAATTTTTTATCTAATTGATAAAACAAAAAATACGTGTTCAATATTTTTTAATAATCTTACTGAGGGACTAAATCGAATCGATTTATTTTTACCCAGGCAACATCCCTATTTTAACCAATAAAGGACATAGGAATCATAGGAATCCGCCATTATTGAATTCACCCGCTATCAATTCGCTTTTATCATCCTCAAGATACAGAGATAGTTTAAAAAAAAACAAAGGTTGTTCGTATTCCTGACTTAATACTACTACGGCCTCTGTACAAAGTGTAAATGAGGAACTGAGTCTGAAATATGTGTGTAATGTGTATCTACATGTACCTCTTGAGATTAATTGGATACGATACAGGTACCTTTATGTCACGAGGGAAGGGCTTTTGTCAACTCTGCCACATAATATGCATAATTGATATTACTTCTAAACTCGTTACACAAAAATGCTTTCTATTTCAGGAAGTGAGTAGCCTGGCAACTTTATAATTATATGTTCAGAGTTTTCAGGTCCTAGAGGACTATTTTGGGTGTCAAAGCGTCCTTTTATAAAACTGACTGTCGCTTTAAAGTCAAAGCCTGGAAAATGCTGTAATAATAATAATCATTTATTTCGAGCAACAAGACTCATAGTGTTAGTAACAATATTATACTTACAAACTATGTTAGTAATAAAACAGATTTTCTTGCTATTGTCACTACATTAAGCATACAACAATGGTTAATGTAGTGACAGTCGAACCTCTCAGCCAACATCCTCAAGATGGTGTTGGAGCTGGCGCGGACCCTGCGCACCAAGGATGTGCACCGTTTCCGCATCGTCGCAAAGAAGCAGTCGATGCGTGACTCAGCGAACATCCCCGACGCACTGCAGTGCCGAGGCAACCCCAACAACATCCTGTAGGCATTGTTGAATTGGACTCGTAGGGCGTTGTACTGTTTTTGTGTATAGTTAGCCCACAGGGCGCTCGAATAAAAACAGGTGCAATAGGCTCGGAAAAGAGTATTTTTTGCTTCCTTCGAGCATCGTGCAAACCTGCGAGCTATCATGTTCGCTCTAACAGACAACGCCCTACGTTCCCGCTCCATGTCTGAATCGTCTCTCAGGTCAGAGGTCACCAGATGCCCAAGGTATTTGAAGGTGTCAACCCTCTTTAGCGGTACATTATTTAATTTGATGCTAGGGATACTATCTGGACATTTACCCCTGGCCCGGAAAACCATACACTCACTTTTCTTGGTGTTATAGAGCAGACCATGACTGAGAGCATATTCCTCACAAACGCCGAGCAGCTTAAACAGGCCACAGACCGAGGCGCTCAGCAGCACCATGTCGTCTGCATAGCTTATGTTATTCACACAGACTCCACCAACATGACATCCGACATGCGTGCTGCTCAGCCTCTCGATGAGTGCGTTTACATAAAGGTTGAAGAGCGTTGGTGAGGTCAACCCCCCTTGCCTCACCCCGCACTCCAACCTGTATGGTTCAGACAGCGTTCCCGACCATCGAACTACGTTGACCTGGTTCCCGTACCAATATTTGAGAATACGGATGCATTCGCTTGGCAGGGATGTGTCGTTAAGTTTATCCCAAAGGATATCATAGGAAACCAGGTCAAACGCTTTCGTAAGGTCGAGGAAGCAAGCATAGACTGGTGTTTTGCGATCAGTATAGTATTTGACAGTCTGCTTCAAACACAGAATAGCTGTCTCAGTGGAGAGTCCCGATTTGAAACCGAATTGATTGTCATGTAACTCGAGACAGCCACTCATCAGTGTGTTAAGAAGACTGTCAAGCACCTTAGACAGAATTGTAGCCAGAGAGATGGGTCTATAGTTGTTAGCGTCGCTTATATCACCAGTCTTACTTTTCACGATCGGTACCACCACGGTCTGCATCATAGCTGGAGGTAGGTATGAATGTCCTAGACACAGGGAGTAAAACATAGCCAGAACCCTTGGAAGATGGACGCCGGCATATTTCAGATGCTCGATACTCAAATCATCGTGGCCAGGAGACTTGCCGTAACTTGCTGTAAGGAAGTTATTTTTATTTTGATTCAAAAGGAACAATTAACAGCTACAATAGAAATAAGAAATATACAAAACTTTTAGACAATATTGCAGCCTACAACGCTGTTCACAGAATAACTAAAGAATACTTATCAGTGAAATAATAATTGCTAGAGTACCTTATAATAATCGCTAGGGTGAGTTATGTCAAAATCGAACGGGAAACCTCTGCATTTTTTTTCTGCTTCGCTTAATTTTTGGTATATGATTAATTATTCCATGTACTGATATTGATTGTGTATTGTTATTGATGCCAATTTCAAGTTTGTTGCCAATGTTTACAACACTGATACCACACTTATCACTAATATACAAAGATAGGGAAACAACGCACTATTATCATAAAAATTTGCATTGTGCTAAGAGATATACGCAGTTGTGTAGTTACGTAGCTATTGATTGATAACTTGAAATTGTTTGTTTTGTGTTGCTTGATAATAACTGTTTTTTGTTGAAAATAAATAGTGATAATGAATAAAAATAATTATTATTGGTTTTGCTTACGCACATGGTAACATATCGCGCGCTTATCATATCTTGTTTTATAGTTGTTTTGTGACTTATGAATTAACAGGAGACTTTATAGGTAGGTTTTAGGTAATTTGGTAGTCTTTATTTCAACTGCTGAAGTAGGTACATGATTCTTCCATTGGCCGCTACAATAATCGATTATAGGAGATATTGCAAACACGTTACCTGACCCAAGATCAGTGATTGTTAAAAACAGACTAACGGACACTGCTGACATTTTTTTCAGTGGAAATAGCTATGATTATAATGTTTTCCTTAAATGAAACCTTTCATTTTAATAATTTGATATTCCTTTGGAGGAAGTAAGACGTATTTCTCTGCTGAATAGGAGAAAAGAGACAACCAGAACACGATGCGATTTTTTAAGAAACCAAAATAATTTGACACATCAAATCAGGTCAAGGTTCAGTTCGCGTATGGGTAAATAAGGGTATGATCAGTTACGCACACAAGCAAAATATAAATATGTATAAATGAACAACCCTGTATAGTATAGATTGATATACTTTCTTAGATGTGTCGGATCTTACATGAGACACGATTTTTCAAAGAAACAACTGTATTCAATCAATTCAATCTGCCTAGCCGTGTCCCGACTAAGTTGGGGTCGGCTTCTAGTATAACCGGATGCAGCTGACCCGTATTTTACATGGAGCGACTGCCTGTCTGACCTGCACAACCCAGTTACTGAGTAACACGATACTAACTTGTTAAGACTGGTTGTCAGACTTTTTGAAGTGAAAACTTATTTAGCATCGTTGTGATTTGAAAGTTTATGAAACGAAAAAGCGACAGTAAAAAGAGACATGTAAATTCATAAGATTTAACGTGGGAGAAAATGAGATAGGAAGCATTATACAGTGTTTTTGAAGGTTTCACTTCTACCACGTATGAATTGCACACATGCTGTTTTTTTTAGGCTTCTGTCTACCCGTAGGTAACTGTATTCAATTAACTGTGAAACACTATTTCATCAAAATATTAATCTCAATACTGCCTTATTTGGTTACTGATCATGAAAAGTAAATGAAAAATACACTTATGAAACATTCGTGTTTGAAACAAAGAAGTACCCACTAGATTTATGTAATTAGCCCTTAATTTTTCCACAAAAGGGGTACCTTTTAGACATACCGTAGACAATAAGAGTAAATAAAGGCTTTAGCGATGCCGTTTAAACAATGAAAGTTTTTGAATAAGAAGCCGTACGAATATTGATGACGACTGGAGAAAATGAGGCTTTGTATTTTTGTTTAAACATTTAAAAAATATGCTTAGGTGGTTTGGTCATGTTGAAAGGGTGAATGAAAGGCGACTAATAAGGCAGATGTGCGTAGAAACCTCGGGCCGATGCCCTTATGGGAGGACATAACAAAGGGACCTTGTTGGTGATGTTCTTCAGATACTGTCAGGTGCATAGCAACCGGCGTGCGTGTATGACCAGATGTATAAACGTTAACGTGGCAAAAGTAGCATTTAAGGATCGTAGCAGGTGGCGTTCTGTAGTTCTGCTTACCCCCATGGGAGAAGACGTGAGTTTACGTATATATATGTCACAGCCAACTGGTTTAATTAGCCGTTTAGCCTTTTAAATAAACGGTGGCCGTTCAACTACTTAACGGCCTGTATGATATTCAATTATAGTTTATTTTGGAAATGTAATCAATCACGTGCGAGTCGAATTGGTCGCAGTAACTAAGCCAGGGCACCCTGACCAAATGGGTCAGGTTAGGGTAGAACTGTGATCAACCGCGTGCGAGCCGAGAGCGCGAAGCGAGGCGAGCACTACTTCCAAAGGCCAGGCGGTTAACTAAACGGCTAATTTAACCATTTGGCTGCGACATATAAAATACATATCTATGTTTTTTTTTTATTTTTGAATAAAATTTTATCAATCTTCAAAACATTTTTTACTTGACTTCCCGTTGCTGGGGACAACACTTCTTTCTGAACTAAGGTACTTACTAAAACTAAACTATCCATAAATGCAGTGTTTTACGTCACCATTAGCACTACTATCCATAAATGCAGTGTTTTACGTCACCATTAGCACTACTATCCATAAATGCAGTGTTTTACGTCACCATTAGCACTACTATCCATAAATGCAGTGTTTGACGTCACCACTAGCAGCGCCCCGCGGTTTCACCCGCAGAAGTGTCGAACCCGTGGGAATATGGGGATAAAAACTACCCTACGTCCTTTCCCGGGACTCAAACTATCTCTAAACCAAATTTCATCTAAATCGGTTCAGCGGTTTAAGCGTGAAGAGGTAACAGACAGACAGACACACTTTTCGCATTTATAATATTAGTATGGGTATGGATTAGTATGGATATGTGTAGGTAGATGAATATTACGTACATGGGAAAGCTCCTTTAACCCCTCGTTAGTGTCGAAACGAAACCCTTGACGGGTGGGGATTTATTTCGGAATCATAAAGTATGTACAGACGCCAGCACATGAAGTTACTACAATCTGACAAATTTCTTTAATAGATTTTCAACTTTATTGCTAAAGTATAAGGTTTAAAGTTGATTGGGAAAATTTGACAGTTTCGGGTAGCTTGATGTGCTGGCGTCTGTACCTATATACCATTTTTTATTGTGCAATTTTCATTCTAATTAGTTATGAAGTGTTGAGCAATGGTGGCCTAGTCGTTACGGCTGCGGCTTCCGAGTTGTATGTCGTAGGTTCGAACCCCGATAGCTGCTTTACTTTGTGTAATTTATTTCATCACCACTGCTTTCAAAACGGCGAAGGAAAACATCGTGAGGAAACCGGCATGTCTTAGAACCAAAAATTCGAAGAAAAGTGACATCTACCAATCCGCACTGGGCCCGCGTGGTGGATTACGGCCTGCTCTCTCTCACCGAGAGGAGGCCTGTTTCCCAACAGTGGGAACATTATAAACTGATTATGTTTATGCTAAGGTAAGAAGTAGGTAGAAACTTAGTACTAACTCTGGTTCATAATCTTCGATCCACGCATCAACCAAAATAATGGTCTTTATTATAATAATCAGGGTCATTGCACCGCCCTGACCAGTAGATCAACGTGACAAAATTGACAAAATATAGGTACCTAATACATTAAACTATTAAAGCGTACCTGTTCACTGTACAGTACCCGGCGATAAATATTGCACATTGACCTTTGAAAAGAGACAATCGGCTAATTTCGGCTTCGTAGAGCGTTATCTCTGTCGCACGAAATACAAACAGTCCGGTATCTATTAGGAGCTGTTAATACAATTATGATTTGCTTCTTTTGATAATTATTTTTATTCTTTGTATAAAATACACCAATTTCCAAAGGTCGATGTGCAATATTTATCGCCGGGTACTGTACTTGGTTTGTCTTATTTCCTGAATACTGAGCAGATACATAATGTACATTATGTATAAGTACCTAAATTGAGTGGTAGATGGGATCACTTCTTTTCGCATAATGTTCTATTTCCTAATATACTTTGACATAACTATGTTGGTATAATTTATACATATTTATTAATACATATTTAAGTATATGGTATAATTAGGAGAAAAAAAGTATACCAAGTTATTTAGGTCTTAAAATTTTATACAAATGGATAGGGAAGCTACCATCCTTTATACCTTCATGTTTATATTAAACCTCTGCTGTGGGCATAAATTACAAAAGGCTTGTACGGACGCCAGCACATCAACCTACCACAATCTGTCAGATTTCTTTAATAGATTTTCAACTTTATCGCTGAATTATAAGGTTCAAAGTTGATTGGGAAAATCTGACAGATTGTGGTAGGTTGATGTGCTGGCGTCTGTACACTGTTCAGTATAGTCGGTCTGCAACATTACTATGTCTACATAGGTACACCTCTCATATCTTGTTTCAGCTCTACAGTATTTTGTTTAATTCTGAAACCCCCACTTATCTTAAAGAACGTTTCAAGTTCCTTCATGACACACATAATAGATATCTGAGGTCATCGGAAAACCTGAGACTAGAGATGCCGATGCATTCCACCAGTTTCTATGACATATCTTTTACTGTTCAAGCAGTACGGTTATGGAATGACTTGCCCTTGTCGGTAAGGCGTGCTCAATCTTTGTCCACGTTTAAAATTATGGTAAAAAGCACTTCCTCTCTCCTTAAACTTCATCATTATATTTTCTTTGCTCCTGTTTCATGTATATTATTACTTATATTATATGTATATATTTATTTAGATTAGTATAATATACTTTATGTATGTATTTATTGTATTATGTAAATGGTACACCACGGACTACCTACAGTATTTGTCTCTCCTTCCCCTTTTTAAATCCATCCAAAGGTTGTCTTTAAAAGATCGCTCTTAGCGATAAGACCGCCCATTGTGTCACCCTTTGTACAGTTTCTATATTTATGTCTGTAATTTATATGGTGTACATAATAAAGAGTATTCTATTCTATTCTATTCTACAGTAACGATAAACCTACATCCTATATACCTCAACGTATACATAAGTAGTGTGTACATAATTATGTAGGTACACTTGCTACGTAGGTATAGGGTACCTATATAGACCTTTTGCCAGAGGCTCGGCGTATTCATAATTTCACATATCAACGCCCATCGCCCCATTTGTATACAAGAGATCAATTAAAATACTAAGTAATCCATCTATGCACGTTGAAACGAGGCCAACAGCGGCCATTGTGCCAGAGCCATTAGGTTTCCTAAAGCAAATGAGAATTGAGAACGCGCACTCATCAATAGGTACAGTGTTGCTATCTTAACAGTTTTAAAGGAGTAGGAGTATTTGAGTACTATTACATAAATATTATTGCAACATTTAAAACTGACAGAATGTAAAGTAATGTTTCTCTTACATAATAAAGTTGCATTTTTATGCTGAGTTGTTAATTGAAGACGTTGGCGCCATCTGTTGGAGAGTCTATGAACTTTTTGTTTGAGAACACTGCTGGTTGCTCTCTTTTTCACGTAGAGTTTGATGGTATAATCATGATGCAAAATCGTGCAGTAGATAGTACCGCTTATTGCCACTGTATGGCATAGCTGAGACATGTATCAGCTTTCATTTAATAAAATTAAAGTTATAATTGTCACGATTTTACCCGGTTCTTTATAACAGCATTATATTAGGATTTTTTTAGTAACAGCATTTAGACGTTGTCGGTGTGATACCGTGCCTCGGAAAGCACGTTAAGGCTCCTTCAAAGAGGCGCGACACGACACGCGACACAAAGGCACCGCAAGTCGCGCAATGAGCGGTGCCTTTATGTCGATCTCTCTCCGGTTGTGTCGGATCGCCGTTCCATCGGACCATGAGAGTGAGGGAAGAGAGAGTGCACCTGTCTGCGCATACACTTGTGCACTATAATATATGCCGTGCCGAAGGCTAGTTTCTAGATTGGCCGCCATGGCCGAAATACGGTTTGGAGGATTATTACCAAATTTAATAGGTATGTAGGTAGGTACATATTTTGGGCTACTGCCTCTTCAATTTATGAGATACTTACCTCAAATCTGTTAAAATAATATCCATCACGTCACTCTGTTGTTCTGTGTATGTTCAAAGGTTCGGAGAGTTATAATTAGGAATTTTCAGTTGTATTTTTGATCAAACATTCTATATGTGATGAATTAAAAAAGAAATCACTATAGGTAATGTTAATGAGTAATTAAAAAGAGTTCTTTCCAAAAGAAAGACAGTCTGTTGTAGTTACAAGTACTTTATTGACCATAGTTTACAAACTAGAGCAATTACTTCAGAAAACCGTAAATGAGATTACAATTCTTTATATTGTATGCACTCTACACTTGAATTCCTGTCACATATACTTCAAGAAAAATATTGCTAATAACAATCACATTTCACTTAGCTTAACTTCGAGTTGGATTATTAAATAATGGGAATGATCAGCTTATTATTTTTGTGACCAGTGGAATGCTAGTAGGTACCAAACCCTCACTCGTCTTATGGCGAATTTCTGAGGAACTTTTAGCCAGAGTTTATTTGTTCGAAAGTGGTAGGTATTATTACTACTAGAATCAATTCAATTTTACTGTAAGTTTTGACGTTCAAAAGTGTCTTTAATGTGCCTATTTGAAATAAATGATTTGACTTTGAAAGTCAAAGTCAAATCATTTATACACTTATGACTTTATTGGTTTGATATTTTGAGATTTTTTGGAACGCTGTCATCTGCCTACCCCTTCTGGAATACAACAGTGGAGTTATGTGCGTTTTCTAAACACTAGGTTAGGAAAGATCTTAGGTTAGGAAGTCTGATAACCAGTCTTACCAAGGGGTATCGTATTACCCAGTAACTGGGTTGTGGAGGCCAGATAGGCACTCGCTCAATGTAAAATACTGGTATTCAGCTGCATCCGGTTAGACTGGAAGCCGACCCTAACATAGTTGGGAAAAGGCTAGGCAGATGATGATGAGGTTAGGAAAGATCTTGGAAAAAGATTACTTTGTCGTATTTATAGTTATTGAAAGTTCATCTGAGGACCTCCGAAACCATCATGCTTGCGGTCTAGATTATAATTCTTTTATTTGCATGTATATATTATTATTTATCATATACCTAAATATTCATTCCTCAATCACGATTATGTTGTGTAAATTTTTTGAGCGCTACTTACAAACCTTCACAAGGTTTTTCCTGTGACTTTTATTGCATTAAATTATATTTTTTATTTCTTAACGAGTTTAAGGAAGGATTTTAATATTATTAATATTAAATATAGGATAGATAGGAATATTCTTAAAATATCGATGGAAAGTGAGCTTAACAATAGTTAAAAGAGAAATTATTTGTTAATTATTAGTAAGCTACCCATAATATCAAACACCTACATAATCTTTGGAGTCACATAAATGTTTTAATGTGTGTGGCCGTAAATAATATAAAAATTCACACGATTTGGTTACCACACTTACTATATACTACTTAACACTATACTACAAAAGGTATATGTAAATAAATAAATATATAGGTAATAGTAAAAATAACTACTTCTAAAATGTCACGAGGAAGTTTAAAAAACATCGATATTCTTATACCTACGTAAAATCGACAGTGAACATGACTTTTAATACCTAGTTTGTAAATAATATAATATTTTTCTAAGTATATAATACAAATCTACTTCATTTTTGGCACATGCTTCACATTGTTCTCTGGATTACTCACAGAGAAAGTTTCTAAAAACTACAATTTTATATGTATTTAAAAGTAATTTATGTCCTAATTATAAATTAATTATATCTACTTAATATTTATTTTATTCGACAGCATAATTATTATTCAAATGTTAAAATACAAAGTAAATTATTATCAAAAGAATGTCTGGATGAGAACGTTCTAGTCTAAATAAAGTAAGATAAGTAAAATAATGCCTAAAAAATGAAAAAAATAAACATGTACCTATAAAAACAATTTTGGTAAATAAATAAATTCTTAATTTCTATTAAATACCTCTGAAGATCGCTAACTGTGATGACAGTTTACTCTATACGTAACATTATATAAATTATAAATAATTATACCTTATATATCATTATGAATAAGGAAACTATTTTCCAGGTCTATATTACTTAGTTGTATAACTGCGTAATTCCTGGTAGCTGCCCATAGAAAGCTGCCAAATGATGTTATTTAATGGCAATACATAAATTCTTCCTTGGTTTCAATACAAGATGGGAAATATAGTATGTTTTTAATATAGCAGCATAATCAGCCTATACCTAGGTACTGTTCCCACTGATGGGACACAGGTCTTCTCCCTGTAAAAGAGAGTGGACCATAATCCACCACGTGGGCCCAGTGCGGGTTGGTGAATATCACATGTCTTAGAATTTTTGTTCTAGGACATGCCGGTTTCTGCACTGTTTTCCTTCACCGTTTTGACGAAAGTTGCGACGAAATTAAATACACAAAGCTTGCCTGGGTTCGAACTCACGACCAGCAACTCGTAAATCGGAACTGATACCACTGAGCTATGGTACGGAAATGCATATAAACGCGTGGCGTTAAGATTTTATATCTAATGCTGTTAACAAAGCCTGGAAACGAATAATACCTACCCAATCAATCAATCGGCTGAACCGATTCTTAATTGTTACTTAATTACGAATGCTAATTAATATGGTGATGTTGTGTTTCTTAAAATAAGTTAAGTAGCATCGAAACTAAAGATATTAATGGACTAGCAACGATTCCTGAAAAAAACTTTAACGTATGGATGATATCTTCCCTAATAAATTCTATTCGCACTCGCAATGTTTATAAAAACGTCTAATCACTTCCCGTACATAAATAAATAATTAAAAACCCGTAAACTATCTCTGAAGGGGATTCCCACTGCCTTTTTTTTGGGATTTTCAAAAGAACATTCAATTGTTTATCTCATAGCTAAAGAACATTGTAACTATGGACTAACTTATCTTTTGAAGTTAATCCTAATTTAAATGTATAGTTTCTCGCTCATTTTGGGCGATATTATCCTATTTAGGTAGGACTTGTAAACACCTTACAATATAATGATCATGCCAAATATGGTATAATATAATGGCGTACCTAGACACAATATAGTGACAAGTCGAGGAGATCATCACATTATCGCGTTCGATATTTAGATGCCTTCGGAGCATCGCTTGCAAACGACGAGAAAGTCGCTTCATATAAATACAAATTACTTACGAATAATAATACTGCTTTTAGGTAAATGTCGAATTATTTACACGCCTTACAAACTAATTTGAGATCTATTCATAATTCTTAAAAGTAAATAATTTATCAAGAGTACTTTATTATCTTATCTTACTCGTAGATAAAAACGTAGCGCGCAATCCACACGATACAGTTCTTTTCGGACATATCTCAAGATATTCTGATGTCCCAAGTTGCGTATCAGTCTATATCGTATGGACTGACATTAATTCTAAGTACCCTAGTCGTTTAGGGTTCTAGTTTGACAGTTGAATCTCAAGATGGCGGCTCAGGGGGTGGGGGTGGACCAGGAAGTGGACCTGCAAGCAGTTTCGCAGCCGCCGGGAAACCGGTCAGGTCGAAACCTGGAGGTGGAACGATACCTGCGGCTGTTGCTGTACTCTGAAGGTATGCTACCAATCTGAAAACAATAAAAGTTTCAAGTAATTTATGTTCGTCACGCATCCGCAATTAAAAATGGTTTTATATTTGCTTTCTGCTCTAAGCAGTTTGTGAAGACATTTATGTTTGAATTATATTGTCTTTTATGATTTTGGATCATGATCAAATAAAACATTTAAATTCGGGTTCAAAGCGCAAATGAAGGACAAACTATCTTTAGTCTCCCAAGAAATATTTACAGCCATGTTTATATGACATCTAAAATAGTTTGGGACCCGCTTGACTAAAGGCGTTGGCAAACATTTGAAAAGTGGCACGTACCTTCTGAGTTCCTCCAACGCGCTGGCCTGCATGAGGATGTAATTCTTGGCGAGCAACAACGTCGCAATCTTGGACAGCTTGCGGACAGAAGGCGAGTGAGCATACGGTATCACTCCTCGCAACTCGTCCAATGCATCATTCTGGAATAATACACACACATAATGTAACAGTTTAGTGCTAAGTACAAATTATCAGTTTCCGAGAAATGCTGTTGTACAATTACTGTGAACATAGAAATAGAGATCTATATTTGTGTAGTAATAACGCTTGGAATATGACAGATTTGTTGCATGCAATGTTAAGGGCAACACTAATCAGTTATAAAAATGTTTACTTAAGTATGTTTTGGATATACAAATCGGAGGGTTCCCTCTATCTGGCAAAATCTTGAAGCTCCGAAATTTATTTGGCATAACACACTTGGCATAAACTTCTTTAAACGAATATTTTTAAGGGGGTCCACCTTTTATAGAAGAACTTTTTATGGCATAATATTATTTTGCATAACAGCGGATAGCATAAACTTCATTTCGCAAAGATTTGATGGTTCTACTTTTTAATTATTATGGATATGAAATTTATGCCTAAAGATGATTCTGACTTACAAAACTATGAGTTTTGAATAAGTGACTGTTTGCCAATCGGTTTTCTGCGAAATAAAGTTTATGCTATCCGCTGTTATGCAAAATAATATTATGATATAAAAAGTTATGCTATAAAGGGTTGACCCGTTCAAAATGCTATTTTATACAAATAGCAATATGCCTAATAAAATTATTGTAAATGAAATTGTACCAAATAATCATCGTTCTAAATAAACGTTATGCTAAACGAAATTATGCGGAATTTTAACTTTGTCAAAGGTAATGCAAAATAAAACTCTACCATCTTATAGGCGGGGAGCCACCAATCCTGAAAGCTCCGTGATCACGGATTCTAATATTTTTAATAAAAAAGAAAAGTTAACGTTTAGACGAACAAGATTTGCTTGGTCGGCGTGAATTTGATTGGCCGGAAATATTTTAATTAAATTATTTATTATTAAATTTCCATATTTTTTTTCCGTCATCACGGATTTTGATCAATCTTATATAGAATTTTGTGTGAAATTATGTTCAACAAGAAAAAATCCGGCCGACCAATGATTTTTAGCCGGAAAGGTCACGCATACCTATTTGAATGGTGTGATAAGGGGTAAAATTTATCCATTATCACGGAAACCTTTTTCTTTTTTTTTAATTCACGTGTTTTAATGTCGCATTTATAATTATCCTAGTATGCGTGCTTACAAACTGCCGAAAGTATCGCGCATACCAAATTTTATTGTGTGAGTGAGGATTATACTGTTATAGATTTCACTTACTTGATGACATTTCTTTTAGGGTCTTTCTTCTACCTCTGGTCTCTTCCTTAAGTTTTTAACTATTTATTATACTAATTAATATGGAAAAGAGGAAAAACAGGATTTTTTTATTTGGGTTGATTATATAATAAATGAAGGTTGATACAGAAAATATGTTCAATTCAAGTTTATTAATCAATAATCATCTACATCATTATCATCAAAATTATCATTCCTCTCTTCTTCTGATTCTTCGCTTTCTTCCTCATTCTGTTGGCAACTTAATATTTCCTCAACCTTTAACGGTGCCGATGGGCCAATGTACCACAATGGTTCGAGTTTACTGGATTCATTTACTTGCCATCCACATTCTGATGGATCGTATAATTTACAAATAGGTTCAGTAGCATTTTGCCACATTGCGTTTACAAAAATGGTGGGTAATATTTTTTGCGTTAAAGTTTTCCAGCATGGTGGAATATTATTTGAATTGAAATTTATCATACCTTTGTAAAATTTTTCTTTGTCGGTTGTACTTGCAAAAAATTTTAAGAATAGGTAATTCAAATCTTATAATGATATTAACATCATTATTTTTTACGTTATACATTTCATTTGTAAATCTTTGAACTAAATCTGTCTTTTCTTTATCATTTATGTCTTCCGGATTTGTTAAATGCTCGAACATGTTCTGATATTTTTCATTTTCTAACAGGAGGTTGTAGGCTTTAATTTTTCCTTTACGAACAAAAGCTGCTGTATAATCACAACCTGTAAAAGCATGGAAGCCCGGTAGAGCTCGACAGACTGATGAACCTAATATTGCAAGATTTAAATTATTCTTAAAATATTTTGTAAGTACAACCGAAAAACAAAAATTTTACAAAGGTATGATAAATTTCAATTCAAATAATATTCCACCATGCTGGAAAACTTTAACGCAAAAAATATTACCCACCATTTTTGTAAACGCAATGTGGCAAAATGCTACTGAACCTATTTGTACATTATACGATCCATCAGAATGTGGATGGCAAGTAAATGAATCCAGTAAACTCGAACCATTGTGGTACATTGGCCCATCGGCACCGTTAAAGGTTGAGGAAATATTAAGTTGCCAACAGAATGAGGAAGAAAGCGAAGAATCAGAAGAAGAGAGGAATGATAATTTTGATGATAATGATGTAGATGATTATTGATTAATAAACTTGAATTGAACATATTTTCTGTATCAACCTTCATTTATTATATAATCAACCCAAATAAAAAAATCCTGTTTTTCCTCTTTTCCATATTAATTAGTATAATAAATAGTTAAAAACTTAAGGAAGAGACCAGAGGTAGAAGAAAGACCCTAAAAGAAATGTCATCAAGTAAGTGAAATCTATAACAGTATAATCCTCACTCACACAATAAAATTTGGTATGCGCGATACTTTCGGCAGTTTGTAAGCACGCATACCAGGATAATTATAAATGCGACATTAAAACACGTGAATTAAAAAAAAGGAAAAAGGTTTCCGTGATAATGGATAAATTTTACCCCTTATCACACCATTCAAATAGGTATGCGTGACTTTTCCGGCTAAAAATCATTGGTCGGCCGGATTTTTTCTTGTTGAACATAATTTCACACAAAGTTCTATTTAAGATTGATCAAAATCCGTGATGACGGAAAAAAAATTATGGAAATTTAATAATAAATAATTTAATTAAAATATTTCCGGCCAATCAAATCCACGCCGACCAAGCAAATCTTGATCGTCTAAACGTTAACTTTTATTTTTTATTAAAAATATTAGAATCCGTGATCACGGAGCTTTCAGGATTGGTGGCTCCCGGACCATTAAAAGTATGCCATTGTGAATTCGGATGTATAAATATTCGGCCAAACAATAAATAAATAAAATATTTTTTTATCTTACAAGATCGTGCATGCGGCGTCGTTCTCGTGCGTTTATGTTCAGTCGTACGTTCTTGCCTTGCCGCATCTTCTGTTTTGACTTCGACTCGTTCATAGGTCTGTAATTTATAAATTATTGGTTAATTTTAGACTCTAAATAGATCCTAAGTATTATTTAATTGCTTAATATATTGCAGTCAATACAATATTAGTTTAGGTTTGAGAGCCAACTGCGGATCATCAAGTAAGTGATTTATAGAATCATAAATTAAGTTCTCTAACAACGTGACAACTGGGAAGAAAGTATGCAGTTATTATACAATATTATGCAACAAAAATATTACGAGGCCATTGAAAACATTCACAAAACGTAATCGCAGAAGATTTTTGGTCACGTTTCATCAACTAAGTATTCTATTTTCAGAGAGAACATTAACTTTACCAACAGAAGTCTTAAAATTACAGCACTATTCTCATCGTTTTCTGATTGACGGTAAGAGCTTTGAAATTATTTCGGGCTTATTTATAACAGAATCTATTTCATGAAAGTATTGTACACCGATGACTCGTATAGATATTTGAACGTCGAAATTTAAAATACCTACGGTTAAAATGTCAATGTTTACAACATCGAAAATTTAAATATCGATTGTATCGAAATATTATCGAAATATTCAAATAAAGAAAATAAATAAATAAATAAATATCGAAAATTGTTATACCTAAGCTTAAAATTTCTAAGACAGTTGGGACAGTTGAGTTATGAAGTATTGCTGACAGGCAATGGAATTGGGAAGTACAGTTGCGTACAGCACAGCGTCCCCTTAGTTAGGATTCGATAAGGGTTGGCGGTGAGGCAGAGCGGAACAAGTGGCAAATACTCTTTGTACGTGGTGAATGGGTTTGTATGTCGGACGCTAACGAGACGAAAGGGGCGTCACGGGAACTTCGGGAGCTTTGCCCACGGAATACTAATGCGAAATGCGTACTTGATACCCTGCGGTGCTTAGAATGTTTAGACGCGCCAATAATCAACAATTTCTCATTGTAATATATATGTATTATAAACCGACCAGCTCTAAGAGAAGCTGTAGACATTTATTAGCTATTTCAGTATTGATATCATATAAAAATACATGTGGTTCTTAACAGGTGGTGTGGTGGTAAGGAAGTGGGTCTAAATGCAAGCCAGATCCTATGATCTGGCTTGCATTTAGACCCTTGATACATCACCATATATTAACATCCAATAGTCTTAGAACCAGTATTAGCTAAATATACGCATTCTATTTCAGGTTTATGATACATAAAGTTTGCATTACCAATAAGTACATTTACGCCTACTAATGCATTTGCAATATCCACAGTGTCAAACATCAGTACATGCCGATGAAATGTGTACCTTAACGGTATCTGTTCCTCTGTGATAGAATTTATGAGGTACGTAATCGCTGTTTATTTTGGATTTGTTTAAACTATGCTTTGAAATGTTCTCAAAAGCTGAGGCGAAATTTAATGTCATTACTTGATTAGTAAAACTTTGTTGGTTTTGGATTTTGAATGCCTGAGCCTGAGTGCAGATTCTTCAACCATGATCGAACATTTCATCATATTTTAAATTATAGTAATAGTAATTTATTTCCAAAACTTTAGTACACGTGACATTACCATCAGTAAGGTCTCGACCCCTGAACTAGGACATCCATATGACAGGGATCGAGTTCTCTCCAGTTATATGGATCAGCATGACAAAACTTAGACTGAATACAATTTAGAGATTATTTTGTTTTTGTCTTATTAAAAAACTCCTCCCTCTCCGTCTGTCTGTCGGTCTATCTATATGCGCTTAACTCTCGAAATTTACCTATCGAAATTCGTTAACGTAGCTTGCAGTAGGACCGTAGGAGTAAACTGGTAGAAATCGTCATATAAAGAAAAAGCGTTTGGTGCCATTATATGTATCTATATAATAGAAAGAGAGAAATTGTTTTCATTGTTTTCGAGGGAACTGAAGCAAAATGAAAATCCAAGATGGCGACAACTCTATAAGAGCTTCTAAAAACTTATACTAGATGGCTCTGTATTAAGAACGTGCATTAAATTCACACTTTCTCTTTCTTACTATACAAGGTGTAACAGAATAAACGCAAGTCCTGAAAGTAGTTTGTTTATAATTGACTACTGAATCGATTTCAGTAACTTTCAATATAAGTATTTTTCTTATTATAAGTTTTTTTCTATGTTTTTTTCTTTTTTTCTTATTTTACCATACTGACTGCCGATTGAGCCAAAGAAAATTTAATCTTATTTCATTGCTATAAGACTCGATTTTAAATGCATAAAGTAATGCTAGGGTCAACACGATTTTCTTATTGATAGTTAGATTAAAAAAAATGTTTTGGTCATTGTATTATGCTTTTAACTCAATAGTCTAATTGGGGTGTATGAGGTCTTGCGTTAGGTTATTTATATTGTTTATGAGTGTGTGTGCGTGCGAGTACCTATCGAGTAAGAAACCTCGTTCCTGACGGGGGTCGTATGTAGGTACTTAAATAAAGTTTTAGTATTGAATCCTTTAATAAAAATATGTACATAATTATTTTGTCACGTTAGCTAACATCAGCAACAAACAGTGGCAAATAAATGAATTCAAGAAAAAAAAGACAGGTGACATCTACCAACTCGAACTGGGCCCGCGCACTCATAGACAGGAGGCCTGTGTCCCAGAAGTGGGAATTTTATAGGCTGATTTGCTAAGTAAAAAAGAGGGTTCGTCGCGAGCAATGCTACTTATCAATAAAGCCGCGTCTAAATCTACCCTTTTAAAAGTGTCTATAGTAAACATTATCGCGGTCAACGGGAGCAAAATACTTGTCGCGGGGGAGAGAGATTGAACAATAGATCACTATTGTGCACTATAGCAGACTATTGTGCACAGATGCTGCCCTAGTAGTGCCGGTGTTGTCCTGATTATTATTGTGAACATGTGTGCTTTTGTAACACGATATGAATTATTTATAGATTATATTGCATTTATGCCTTATATGCTGTTTTGCTAACCAGTTGCAGAAACGACCTCGTCTTATTATATATCTTTAATGGCGGATTTTCCAATAGTCCCATAACGGTTACCTGAGGAATAAATATTGCGGTTTGACAGTTTATATATAGAAAATATGTCAAACTGTCATAATTATTTTTCAGATAAAAGATCTGACTATTAAAAAATCAGCCCTAAATAAAATAAACAATACTTGCATAGAAATAAAGTTTGTCGAGAAAAATTCAATTGTTTTATTTTAGTTAGGAAGTTGAAAAGATTATTTTTGACTAGAAATAAGACGCACACTTAAAACTTATGTAAATAGTGCTTTTTGCATGTTACTCATTTAGAAGACTGCCCTTAAAAAGTTCTGATTTTATACTTCCAGTACCTTTTTTTAATTTTTTTTATTGCGATTTGGGACAGCTCGATCTCGCCTGGTGGAAAGCGAGCTATGAGCTAAAAAACCTCTCTGGAGATTTATGTATTTGATTAACTCTTATCCTGCTGCCAAGATATCCAAATATCCACGATTTTTACACGAACTTTACCAACCCGTCAAAATGTCATAGGTTAAAATTATAGATCAAAAATTTCTTATTGGATTTAGTAGGTAGTAAGTATATTACATTTTTATCTTACGATAATTAAACATTACTGTGCGGTTTGTATCAATTTAAAGTCAAATTATACCAGCGCTAGTTTTTTTTTGTTAGCTGTCGGCTGTCAAGCCGCATGCGCGAAAAAACATCTGCTTTTGCTTACAAACAGAAATTCCGGCCGATTAAAAAGCCGGATTGCAGCAGAAACCCTGATATTAGTATGAATCCAATTCAAAGAAGCGACTGACATTATCAAAGTGCAATGAAAGATCATCATCATATTAGAATTTGGGCGAAAAAACTAACCTTTGTCCATAGCTTGTTCCTGGTTCTGGCTGGTTCTCGTCTGCCGGGTAACAGTGCTGCGGAGGCGGCGGAGGCTGGCCACCTTGCATGTAGAAGCCGCCCAGCCCCACAGCCCCCAGCGGCGTCCTGCGGCCCGGAACTGACTGTGGTGGAGAATGCGACTCGCCCAGAGGCACGCCATCCCAAGACCTCCGCCCCTCCATACTTTAAAAAAATTAAATTAACACATAACACTAATTAAAAACACTGTTAAATATTTTTGCAGGACGGTGTCAGGGACGTTTGAAGTTGGAGCCGCTTTGACAGACAATGTGTCGTGTAGTGGCGGAGAGTGGTCCACGATCGATCGCGGCACGCAGCTGGGGTGCGCACCCCTCTCATCTCGCCGGAGCGAGCATTGTTCTGAGATGCGATTGTGATGTATTTGGGCGCCGCGTGTGCGACCGGCCGGCGACGTAAAATTCGATTATCAATGCATGTCAGCTGATAATTAGGTTGAAACTATTATTAATACTATGATGCACTGAAGTTCAGTGCCAAGCTCCATAGTTAAAATACATTTACATTTATTTACACCAAAAACGCGGCTATTAAAAGTGATCTCTGTATTGTCTTCTCTCTGAAAATATTTTTGATAATTTGATAGCTCGTTTATAAAGCGATTCGAGAAGTCAATAGGTATACAAATAGATGATGAAGAGAAATTTGTTCTAACAGCCATACATTATATCTACCTGTGAAGGAAAAAAACCGTATCAGTCTAAACAAAACAAATAGAGCTGGCAAAGTTTTTTAGGATCCATAAATGTTTATTTATTCCGGAAAAGCGCACATCACACACATGCATAAATTATATTCAGGTAGTGCACTAAATCGAACGGTAGCCTTAAACGGAACAGGGTTCATTGACTGCTGATCGTTAATCCCGGTCCGACTGTATCATAAACCCGCGTCCAGAAAACTAACATAGGTTTGTTCTCTATAGCCGTTAATAAATCATAGTTGTAGAAATTGTTCAGTTTTTGGCACTGAAACTATAAAGAGTGTGCTAAATACTACGCGATGACACTAATCGGTGTTAGGATCATTTCTATTTGTTCTTCTTCAAGCAATAATTCACCACCTGTTTTAAATATAATTGCCAAAAAATTGAAAATTAAAGACGATTTTGTACTACATCATAACTAAGTATTACGAGTTCGGTTGTGAAAACACAATCATATTCTCACAATATTACAATATTTTTATGTGAAATGTCGATTTCGAAGATTCTTTTAGAGTTTTGACTGATCCAACTTTATCATACCTGTCACCCTATGTTTTTTTTTTACCTAGTCTATACTGTCCCACTGCTAGGTAAGAGACTCCAAGTCCTTCCAGGAAGAATTTCTCTTTCTTAAAATAACTAAAAACTATAACCAATCAGGATTAAAACTGTTTTTTCTATTGATATAACAATAAAATTACGTCTTCGCTAAGGTTCTGGAGTTCCGGAGTGGAATTGGAAGATCTTCCACAAGGGAAACCGAAGACCTTGTGAAGGCCGCAGGAATCCATTGGATGCGGGAAGCACAGAACCGGTCGAAGTGTCGGTGCTTGGGGGAGGCCTAAGTCCAGCAGTGGACTCTTTTGGTTGAAGTGATGATGATAATGAATCGTTTGTCATTCTTGTTCTTGTGTTTATTTTCGATTCTCTTTATGACCACGTCCTAATTCCATGCAAAGATAATTTATATGGCGTATCGGCAACTGGTTTAACTATATACGACCAAACGAGAGATGAAAACATTCGCATCCATCATTTTGTAGTGGATTTATAATCCATTTAGATTATTGTATACATATTATATGAAGTAACGTTATTTCCTTCACCGTTTATCTATAGAGGAAGTATAAATTAAGAACTCGTGTAGATAATTTTCTATGAGCTATGAAAATCAATCTCTATTAAGTTAGTAATAATTTTCTGTAGAACTAGATTCATAAGTATTTGTTTTATTACAAGTGGATATTAGGCCAGAATGCCTCATTATTCATAGATATATTTCACTCATAAAACTGTTTCGAGGTATGTGTAATGGACCAATCCATTCTTTTGAGTTATAGGATGCTAAAAATCTTATTACTGTTACCTATATTTGTAGTTTATAAGCCATTCCTCTTTATTCTATTAGCACTTAATGGTTTATTTTGTGTATCAATCAATGCTCTCGTTAATTCACTTTAGCAGTGATTTGTATTCCGAAGAGTTATTTTGAATTGTAATTATAGGTCACTTTAAGTAGCTGCCTGACCTTGATAGTGTTTTGATTTATAAATTTGGAATTTTTGGAGAATACTCTGAATTTTTGCGTGCCATTTCATTCTTTTAATAGTACACGTACTACTGCGGAGTGTCAGACACGTTTATTTTCGGTGATTTATGGTGTTTCATTTAACGTGTGATGTTCATGTATAAAACGTGGAATTTACTGTAACTACTGCTCACAACGTTGTGTATATCCGACTGTCCTCATTTGTAGGCCACAATATAATTAGAAATGTGTTGATCAATTGAATATGTTCCATCATACAAGTTAACCCGTGTGACAAGAGGATTTCGTACTAATATTTGAATTGGCACATGAGAAGAAATAAAATGAAACATGAAATAATTATTATAAACGTTTAATATTATTAAAGCTAATCAATTAAAAATATTTACAACTTATTCCAATCAGTTCCGACATTTGAGTCCCCTTAAATGTACAATGTACAATACATTTATTTACACCTCTTCAATTCTGTTCTCTTCAATATAATATATGGAATAGTCAACAATAAAACTGAAAACGACCTAGGCAGCCAGGTTCAAGAGGTGGTAATCAATAAGACTAATGTGGCATAGCGAAGGCTCGCCTGGATCGGTGGCGTAGCCGTAGCGTTCGTAGCAGCCGTAGCAAGCTACGCGTAGCACAACTGCCTAGTGCGTTCCCTGCCTTAGTAATAATTTTGAAAATCAAGGTAAGGCATTCACATTACTTTCCCGCCGCACGAAAATTTTGAATAATATATATTTTATAACAATATTTTATACATACATATCATAATTTATATTATGATATAATAATTTTTTTTAAAGTGTTAATTGTCTTAATTTTGCTAGTTACATTAATTGAAGTGCGGCGGCCTCCTCACAAATTACAACAATATCACCAGCCAAATCTTTGCTTCATATTATTTACAAATTTAATCATACTATCCATAGTTTATTACTACATCCCATTAGACAGAATACACGTAGATACTTGTCTTGTAAAATACATTTACATTGTTTGTTCAGACCGTTTCCTATATTATCTTCTCCCAAACATTCAAAATGTCTTTTCACAGCCCTTATTCTATGACTAGAAGATGACTAAAGATTTAGTACAAATAATATTTTTATAGCAATACTGTGTACAACAATGCTAAACATTCAAAATTTTTGGTAAAATCTGTAGTAACAATAGAAATTTATAAAGACTGTAGTATACACTTTATTACAACAATTATCAAAATTCAAAAGGTGATATTATATATCCTCACTTCACCACTCCTTAGGCTCTAAGTCAAACTACTCAATATATTCAAATAAAAATGTCTATCATTTTTATTTCAAAATATTTTTAGGCCTTCCCGGAAAATTGTTTGGACGTGGTGAAATAGGAGTTATAAAAAGTGTAAGATTTTAGCTTACACGTCAAGACTTATTTATAATAATACTGTGAAAAAGTAGAAAATTTTAGGCCGTATCAAGGTGATATAATGTACTCATAGGAAGGTACAGTATACATGTAGCGACAGTCAGGCACATGAAGATGAGAATATTCTGCAAGGTACTCGGACGAAGATACACGTAATATATGTATATTATTTGACTGTAATTTATATTTCTATAGATATTTCGTAAACATCAACATACAACAGGCAAAGTATGGATTTCTTGATACAAATGAGTATTCAATTACTGAGTTAATTAAAGTTCATAATTTTTAGTTTTATATAAGTAATATTTCACCAATCAGCACATCTTTGGCACATATACCTGAGTAGAAACACTTCATCGTGCTTTCTAATATTCTAGCAATTATTGTCAAAATTACTTAAACATCATAATTCATAAAACTGATTCACTTGATGTTTTGACACAATGCTATTCAAGCATACATTTTAATAGAAGCTCACATAGTGCGCTTGTTATATGCACGTATTATATTATTGACTAGTTATCTGGTCTTTGGTGGGATAAGTCCACGAGCTCCACACAAGATCAGCACGGTAAGGTTGCCGCACCATGTCAGTCACTGTAGTTCATATGATGGTGGCGGACAGAGGGGCTGGCGAGGCAAAGCGAGCGGGCACGGGCAGGCAGGCAAGCCAGACTGCGCCGGCGCCGGCGAGGCATCAGCGCGCTCGATGCGCGGGCGCGGCCGCCGGTCAGGGAGCGGCTGCGGCCAGCGGGGGTCGTGCCGGGGCGGGCACACGCGGGCAGGCTACCATCGACCCGCTACGGTTGGCTTGGCTATTGCCACCACCGCCTGTAACAAGAAAAAGTAAGAAATAAGTAATATTCTTCACACCATAGAATAAGTAATTATTATTTGAAAGTTCTGATTGATCTGATTTGTAAACTCTGTTGCTACACGATCTAGAAAGCTTGGCTCTACTAGCGATTAATGAAGGGTGTTGATTGACGTAACGAAGCGTAATCGAGGAAATATACTAGCGATCATTGATCAAACAGGAAACTATGTTTACCTATTAGGGAACCGAGCATTTTCGTGACGGAGAACTTGCGCGTGCGCTGTGGAGTGCGTACTTCAGCCAGTAGGCGGTCCACACAGCGGTAGAGGTCGCCCGAGTTGTCGGCGACACTGGCCTCGCTGAAGGAGGCTCCGTGAGCCGCACTGATGGCCTGGCCCTCCTTAGTAGTGACCTGCAGACAAAGAAAAATTGTTGAAAAAACTTGAACGAATAGCATCGTGACCTAACTACCAAGAGTTTACCACAATTGGTTTTTGTAGGTCATGGTGAGGAAAGTTATCCGAGGGACCCTACCTTATACCCTAAATACTGGGATTTTACGCAAGAGGTACTCCAAGCCCCAAATATCTAGGTGAGATTGCGTCACTGAAAGTTATTTTTATCTGATCGATGATAAGGCTCCTATCGATAAAATCGGATCATTGGATAATGACAAGGATGTTGTTACTTAATAATTAATTCAAAGTAAACATAACAAAGCTGTTTAGATTACGTAAAGTCTGTTAACAAAATGAAACCTGTACTTAGTATAAGACTAGTTTAAATTTCCTATCGGGTTTCGGAGAAATTAGCATTATTTTACTTAATCTTTTGGTCTGTCACTGCGGAAGTCTACACTATGCAAAATTAAAACTTTATCCTTATTAATTGTAAATTATGATGTTGAAGGAAACATTCCCTCATGGAAAAGCGGAAACTCTGGCTACGCCAGGAAAATGTGACTATATTGAGTTAACAATGATGGTAGCAACCCGTTGCTTGCGGAAAAATTAATGACACGGCATTCATAATCGCGATCTCATAATCACATTTGATTTTTTTTATTTGGATCCTTAATAGATAGACAGGCATATGTTTCTTCTGTCTTATTTGGTAAGAGGGCTGGTACTGATGACATGACATGAGATCTGATAACTTTTTGATAAAGGGACATTTTGAGAATCCCTTTCTCAAAATGTCCCTTTATCAAAAAGTTGGGAAATGGATGTTTCGGGAAAGGGAAATTCTGGGAAATGGACATTTCGGGAAAGGGACTATTTGAAACCAAGGGACATTTTGGGAAACGGACATTCTGAGCTTGAATGTTTGGTGTTCCTATCTAGTGAGTTCTTCTAAAACTATAGGTACAGGGTCTCAGGGGGACATCGATGGCAATCTGTTAGCATGGATTCAGTAGGTACATGTTTCTGAAACCCTGCGTTGAAATTATTCATCGGTTATTTTAAAAAAAAGTGCTGGTCCATAGGTACAGACGCCAGCACATCAAGCTACTAAAATCTGTCAAATTTCTTTAATAGATTTTCAACTTTATTACTAAACCATAAGGTTCAAAGTTGATTGGGAATATTTGACAGTTTCGGGTAGCTTGATGTGCTGGCGTCTGTACATTTTGACCGCGTAGGTGTTGCACTTTTCTATGAAACAGCAGATTTTCTTTTTATAACCGATAAAAAAATCTGAACTAATCTAGGATCATGTGCTGAATTCATGGTTGCAGTTTGCGCGTCGATGTACAGACGCTAGCACATTAAGCTACCCGAAACTGTCAAATTTTCCCAATCAACTTTGAACCTTATACTCTAGCAATAAAGTTGAAAATCTATTAAAGAAATTTGACAGATTGTATTAGCTTGATGTGCAGGCGTCTGTACCTGCTATCCTGTATGTAGCTACATTTTCTTTGGTATAATTTTCTGTGTTACCTACGGTTTCCAAGAGAGTGTGTCTATTATACACATGACAAAAGCTGTCTGTTATGTCTGGTGTACGTATATACCTATTTCCCATTGAATGCGAGCTCGAAAGACTCAATAGTGATAGTCAAGACTGTCTCGCGTCTTTGTTCTACTGGCGATAACGTCGAAACTTTAACACAGGCTGTCGCAGTGATGTTGAGTAAGTAGTTCTACTTTGTGATAATGTCAAAGTGGAAATTTCTCCATGTCTAAATTCGCTATGAAGAAATTCGATGTTGTGATAAAACATTGTGTAAAGTTAAAACATTTGCCCCTGAAACTGTCTGTACTCTATCTTTGTCACAGCAACGATCCAAAACTACATCTTATAAACAGAGATAAAGGAAACGTGTCAATCATCCAGTCTATTATTAATGTACGCGTTGCTATGTAATCGTGACCTAGTGATCCAACAAATCATCTGATGTTTTGTTGAAAGGTAGAAAGGAGTAAGAGATTCCTATTCACTGTTCCATTGTAAATCGGTGTAATTTGAGCTTTGTCATTATCCCGTGTTTACAGACGGCAAACAGAGATTTACGACAATACGTTTCAGATAGAGAATTTAAAATAAAGGAGATTTTTTCAGTACACATACCCGCGAATCGTAAGTCGTCGGTTTATTAGCAATGATTTTTTGCTACCCAAGAGTAGTTTTAGATCCCTACATTTTTAGAGGAGATAATTTAGGCATTTCTCATATATAATAAATATGCACACTTAGTGTCAAGTCACACCGAGACGCGAGTCTGCGCGCATATTTCAATAGAGCTATTCAAAATCTAACTCTAGGTATTTACTACTCGAAAAGATACACATAATTTGCAACGCAGCTCGACGCAGCGCGGCGCCGCCGCCGCGCTGCGTCGCGCTGCGTTTTAATAGCGACTCAAAATCTCACTTTATTTACTACACAAAAAGATACACATTTGCACTATTGTTGCGTTACGTCGCGCCGCGTCGCGTCTCGGTGTGAGCTGACCCTTATGCGTACTTATTTAAAGCGATATCATTTCAGCAATTCGTGTCGCAGACGAAGTACGAACGTGAGTGTAAACGAGACGTAACGCCCGGACGGACGTAGATAAGAGAACATGTGCGTAGTTTTCACCACATTATTTTAAGCGTCCCGGTCGCACATTTACCATCTGAAATAATGTAATACTTTGTGGAAGAGTAAATCCACGTGTAAATGTGCGAATTATGAGAATGTATTAACGCTATAATAAGTACTTGCATAGTTTGAAAGCTTGTGGAAATGTTATCGAATTGGTTTGTTATTTATTATTTATGTACTGACCTGTCTCAAGTGGTCTAGGTCTGTTTTGTTGCCGAGAAGCGCAAGCGGCATGGGCGCTGCGGCGCCGGCCGGCCCGTGCGCAGGGCTGCCGCCGGTCGGCGCACGCTTCAGGGCACTCAACACCTCAGTGGCGTACTCGAAGCTGCTGCGGTCTGTAACGGCGTACACCAGCAGACAGGCGTCGGCCCATTGAATCTAGAACAAGGAATAACAAAAACATTAAAAAGTGCCAAGAAGCTGTTTAAATTAGTCTGACAAGATGGCAAATGTTAGGTGACGGAAGTAGTCGGTGAAAGTGTTATCTGAAAGCATATATCTATGTCACATACCTACTACGTTATTTTTGTCAAGATTCAAAAGAGGTGTAATAAATCGATATAATCGTTATGGATTTTTTATGGGTCACATCTGGGAGCGTTATTAACGTTTGATAGCTAATTAAATATCTTAGTATCGCGCTTGCGAGTTCGACTTGTCATTTTTGGCCCATTTCAAAATAATAGATGACAGCCTTTTAAGTTTCAACGATTTATAATTTTTTCTCATAACCCCTGAATGTGCGTCACGAGAAGGTTAAAAAAGGTGGACTTCAAATAATTTTTGGAGTAAAATTTAGACGAAGTCTAACAGAACAAAGCTGTTTACTTTGGCAATGCGTTTTTAAGTCTTCATCAAACAAATTAATATAAGCTCACAGCTTTGCATAAAAGAGACTAGACGAAGAAGAATGTGTTTGATGAATGTGTCTTTAGCCTCTCAGAGCCAACATTCCGGCTTAAAATTAGCCTTGCAGCGATTCACGGGCGCTTCCACGCGCCAGCGCCACGCCGGGACATGCGGCCCACGCCGCATTGGCTGTGGACACTTATTGTTGTCGACGGTCCACAGAATTTCAGACAATTGTTTATATCGAACGAAACTGTGAAATCATTAACCAGGAAGTCGATTTGACTCCAAGAATTGATTAATCTATACCTATAGGTATCTATAAAAATCGAACTCCCACCGTTACAATACACACGTATTTACGAAAGATCAGCGAAGCGTGACGGTAAACATAATCTATATTAATAATAATATTCTAAAGAGGTAAAGTTTGTGAGGTTGTATGGGGTAATCTCTGGATCTACTGAACCAATTTTGAAAATTCATTTATCAATAGAAAACCATATTACTTGTGAGTGTCAATATATTATTATTTATATAAATGAATATATTAGAAGATATGATAGATTTAAAAAGCGGGGGCTGAGCGGCTTGCAGGGCCGGTACGAAATTCACCGGGTCAGCTAGTCAATAATAAGCTGATAATTCAGCATTTATTTGTTAATTGAATTAATTTACCAGAGTAGTATTTTACGGTTTCAATTCACGAAGATTTTTGTTTGGTCAGGATAATTAACATAAAATAAAAAGTTTTTAATTGAAATGAACGAGGTAAGGCTTCCGACAAGGCTTTATTCCTTTATCAACTTTTTGCATGAACAACACAGTTGTTAATTATTTCATTAACTAGGTTATCAAGGCAAGTCCTCCCAAATCATTTCCCAAATCCCCTCAAGTCAAAAATACTTTTAAGATTTGCAAGATGGTGTCGCTTATTTTCACAAAGCTAGTCTATTCAACAACATCTTTTGTATTTTTTGTAACATCTCAAACCAACTATTTTAAGAATGTATAGAACAATATTTGTGTAAACTTCAAAAGGAGTTCCAGTTTAATTCGGTCACCGGTCGAGTTCTAAAAATGTTAAACTGACAATCACTACTTTCATCGGCTGGTGGAACTGCTATTAATAATGTGTGCCTAATATGTAAACATGATGAGTCATAATGTTCGGTACAGGTCGCCGGAGTATCTGCTGGAGCTATTCCATGCCACGAGTAGTATTATTTGAGTCATTAACCCAGTTGTGGGAACACAAAACGGCTCCAGACTACCGGTAATCGCGCGTTTAGTTTGCGGAAGGGAATCTTACTGCTGGATTTGACGCTTTGGTGTATTGTGGGAAGTTAACGCGACAGTGTCTAACTTTCAAGTTGTTATGGTTTCAAATTGCCATGAAGTGCTTTCATTGCAGTTGTTTAGTATTTAAATTATGTGAATCTAGAAAGTTTGGGAAATTTAAGGCTTTTAGCCTGCTTTATGGGACAAGTTTGCAACTATCGAATACGGTTTAAAAATACCGACGAATTTCGAATGTAAATCTGGACTGCTGGTAATCAAATATTACAACAGAGTTAAAAGTATACAGGAATTCAGTTAAAATAGCTACAAAAATGTGGCCTTCTTACGAAATACTCGATATCCTTAATCCCACTGATTTGTATACTTATTACTGTTTAGAAACTAAAGGCCGGCCAGTTGTTTAGGTTATAAGTACCTACTTTAATTCAGTGAAGGTGAAGATTAGTGGGCAATGGGCAAGGTCCCGGAGTATTAATCATATACTGCAGGCTACTGATTAAAACTCAGTATAATATGTGTTATTTTAGGGTTCTTTTGAAACTAAGTATACTGTGCTTTGGTCAAAGCGAAGGCTGAAATTTACGATGGGAGTTATAATCACAACCATAAAATTATGTTAGTCTTAGTGGCAGAGGGTCAATATCTACGTATGTAAATATTCTTTAGAACACTGTACACTTCATGTAAAAATATTTTATGATATTTGTTAGTGTTTCGTATCAAAGTGAGCCCTGAAAATTTATTGCGAGTTTAAATTTGAAATCAAATAAAACATGTGTCTAAGATTTTTATTTACCTGTTCAGCTGGGAATTTATCTGAATTGGAACCGGATACATCTATAACTTCCAGTTCCATTGGAGTGCCGTTGATAGGCACCGTTTGTCTATACAGGAGATCTGAAACCAAGGCGTAATATAAGCATCTTGAAGGATACAAACTACGCACTATACGTTCTGATAAATGAGGAATGCAACCAACCTGTGTTTGAATGATATTCGCCGATGTATCTTCTGGTTAAATAGCGGACGATGAGAGCTGTAACAAAGAAATAAAACGTTTTTAAAATTACGAATTAGATATAAATTATTTAACTCGTAAATATAAGTTTTCTACGAAACCAACTTTAAGTTTGTTGGACTGCATGAGATTTTACAACTGTTTGTAATAGGTATAGTTAAGATGTTTGGAAAATCAGAATTTCAGTCGCAATTTCTGGTTACTGCGTTTGTGAGAAGTATCGACTGTATTCAGAAACACATTCATGTATTAGTACAACATGTTAGTGTTACATCACCGAGGAGAATAGGTCAGTGGGCTATTACCCAGCTCGGCTTATGTAACGACATCTAGGTCGGAGACCTGAACATATTCGGTCAAGGTACTGTAATTGAAGTTTGGTTTATTGTTTCTGTTATATTATAGTACTTTGCTTTGGGACGTATTTGAAGTGCCAAAAGCTGCCTCGTTGAACGTAGAAATGGTGTCAAATAAATAATTTGTTGTTTTCATCGAAAATTGATTGACATATTTTTTTTTGTTCATTTCAGTTATCGTTTTCTCTACTCGGCAAATTCTGCAGGAATATTAGGTTTCATACAATTTATTTAAAATTGGAAATAAAATAGTGAAGAACTAAGTTTCACCCAAGTAAGTGGAAAAATATCAGTGATATGATCTCGCGGAATACGAAATCCATCAAATGATGAACGATACTTCCAAATACATAGCTGGGTCGCTAGGATTAAATCAGATAGGTACGGAATTTTCCGAAACATTTTTGTCAAAATATTTTCCTGTTCCAAAAAAAATATTTTTGTTTTCTCCTATAATGTTGCATAGCGTGAAGATGTTTAGTTGGTTGTTATGTGATATATTTGCTTACCGGACTTGCCAACTCGGGAGCTGCCAATGACGGCTATGCGTACGCGCGGCATACTTGCACGCTCGTCCTTCATACTTGGGGATATGCGTTTTATCTGAAACAATACAAAATTGATTTAATAAAACAGTTTGTAACAAACAACTTCAAGCATGAAAGGTACACGAGTCCAGAAAGTTGCAACAACTTTTCTAACAAAAACGAAACAAATAAGTTAATAAGCAAGTCAACTGTGACTAATAAGACACAATTACTTTTTGTATTGTTATAAATCAAATTTAGATTTTCCCGCAGCTAGAGATAACCTTTATCGTACAAAATTGGTATTAATGGTAGTTTGAGTCCCTTCCAGCTCTAAATCACGCTGAGCGCTCGCGGCGGTTAGTTGGCGAGTGTCAGTTTCATTCACTGTATGCTGACGCCTGACGCCTCGTGCCGTGCGCTGACGTCCGCCAGCTAATGACCGCCTGAGCGCGTCAGAAATGAACACTTGTTTAAGATTAGATTAGATTTCATGCAAGATTGACTAAAGTATTACTTTGAGTCATTTCTGCCGTCAATTAAACAGATGGCCACTGAATGACATTTGAAAAATGACAGGAAACATTGTTTTGAACAGATAGGTATATTACACAACACTGTATTCTAATATGTGCCAAAGATTTCGGTTGACCGGTAAACAAAAGAAAGGTCGGTAAATAAAACGCAAAACACAAAATTGCGATTCTACGATGACCTTCGTTTTATTTGTTGACCTTGAGAAAAAAATACAACCTTTTGATTAGGTAGGGTACCTAGTACGGTTAGTGCGACTCAAACACAAACCTTTTATTTATTTGTACCCAGGAAGGACAAAAAAGAACTGCGTACAAAAGCGCCATTAGCGCGACATGTTTGAAATATTTATAGATTCGTATGCCGCTATGCGTCAGCGGCTGCCCATCGGCTGGTTGAATAACCCTAGAACACATCGCGGTGTCCATTCAAACGCACGATTGTATTGACAACAATACGGAATTGAAAACAAAAACATACGCCTTTTAGTTACATAAATTCATCGCAAATATCTTTTGATATGCGTTCTTTGTTGATTATTATTTTTTGATCGAATTATAAACATGGGACATCTTTAAAAATATTCTTATTTACATTTTGGCAAGAAACTGCATTATTTGAATAAGAGTTTATTTTGAGTGGGATTGCTCTTAATTTTATAAAGTTTAGTATAATTTTTACACACTCGTTATGAATGTAACTTATGTAACACATGAGTGTCTAGAGTAGTTAACATGAGCGATGAGCAGGTGTTATTAGCGTCAGAGGTGTCTATGTATCGTAAACAACACGCAGTGACGTAGCACGCATCGTTGAATAAAGTATACAATCAAAAAGCACTTGATGTAATATTAATGACGCCTGCCGCCTCACCGACTACGTTTAAAGCCCACGATTGTTTACAATATTATTTCTTTTTAACGTTATTTTATGTCATAAAATAGGGATGCCCAAAAAAGACTGTTGTATCGATATATCGCATCGTAACCGTATCGAATGCGCTTGTATCGATACGCGATATTATCGTATCCCTTTGTATCGATATATCGCATCGTAACCGTATCGCTTTGGTATATCGATTGGGTAGGTTATTTCGTAGGTAAAATATTATTATAAACCTAAATATATCTTAAACATTAAAGAAAGATATACCTTTTTTTAATTTTTACAATATATTGTAAGTTATAAAAGAAAAGTATTTATAGTATGTATGAAAGGTTAGTGTAGTACATAAATAACTCTAAATAATCCTGACCTCTACTTATTACGAATAACAATATTATGTCTAAAGGTAGGTAGGTTTAATATAAACAAAAATAAATAAATTTTAATCAGTCATAGTTTGATACGATACGATAATGCGATTTTTTTTGGAATACGATATATCGAGGCGCATCGTATGGCCAAAATATCGTATTAAATATCGATATATCGTATAGCGCTGTATCGATATTTCGATATATCGCATCGTATTGGGCATCCCTATCATAAAAATAAAACAGTTGAACTTGTGGCACAGTTTTATTGTAAAAATACTGTTATATTTGGTATAATAACAGTGTACTGTATTCATGAAACTTTTTACAGCAATTTCGATATTTCGTGCATTTTTATAAAACCCATAAGCTTTGATTACTTACTGGGCGTTGAAATGACGTATTCCTGAACACTATTGAGCTTCAATGCGATTCATTGATATGAGTTGATAATCTCAGCAAGATTGTCATAATTTTACCAATTCAACAGATTATGAAAACTACTAGGAATAAGGTTTCCTAAACGATGCATTCATATTTTTAGGTACTTATCTATTTATTGGTTTAAATAATATGAATATACATAAATTATAACATCAAAAGAAAATGCAGCACCACGTGAAATAACGGAAACCCACGCGGTTTAAGAACGTGACATCCTACACTTTTGATATACCACTCCGATTAATGTATTAGTGGCGACAACGTCGCCAATTTTATTTACGTTTGGCGCCAAATAATAGCGTTTAGTCGCGCCGTGGTGCCAAAAGAAATATTCAGTTTTAAATTAACTTTCCGTGTTACATAAATAATTTCTGTAGTTATTATTATAAAGATAATTGGGATGCGTGTCGTTGCAGGAATTTTTAATATGGAAACTCATTTTATTTACATTTTGTTCCATAAAGCTAAAATAATTTCAGTAATTATCATTAAGAATATACTTTACTGGTATTCATAAGAGGATTGTTAAAAACTTGGATTGATAGCGAAATATGCAATTAATTTCTACGGAGCATCACTTCAATAAGGTGGAAAATATGTCCATTTTATTGGCAATATCACGAACATTTTAAGGTTATGAATTAGGCTATTAGTTAATAGTCGCACGAATTTGTTGTCACGTTGATAAGGTTGTGCAATAAAAGCAATGTATTTTTAGCCAATAAGTTATGAGTTTCATCAAAAAAACCGCTTTCCGTGGGCGAGTGTTTGGTGCCGTTGTTTACTATCGAACATTATGGAAAATTGATATCAGCTGCGTGACTTTGTTCTCGCCCACTGTGAAGGTCTCCAATATTGATTTACAATTTTATATTCATTGCTATTTTTGTAACGTGACACTTTTTTATCTCGCCTCTTTTGATTTTGGGGGGGTTGTCTGTTCCATGCTAAGCTTCAGTGGATACACATACATATGGATAAATTGTCAAAAAAGCTAAATTCCGCAGCATACGCTGTGTAATTTAACTGATATAGAGACTGCTTGTTTAGTGTACTTTAGCTATTTTTTTCATAGTGTTATGCCATACTATATTCTTTTGTTTTGCAGAAGCGAGCAGTTCGATCAGTTTATAAATTAAGTCCGAGACACTCTTTCAGAGACAAATTTAAAGAGATTAATTTAATGACTGTGCCTTCTCAGTATACATATTTATAAAAATCTTTTATTTGCCTATAAATATAAAATTGTTAAAAAAATACAGTGATATCCATAATAAAAATACTAGAAACAAACACTTTGTTGTACCTACAACAAGGCTCAAGAAAATAGGTGGCTCGTTCAGATGCCAATGTGTACGCTTTTATAATAAAATAAACTACCAAACTACGTTCAAGATCTAAGCCTTAATAAATTCAAATCATTCATTAAACGTAAGCTGTGCCAAAAAGCCGTTTATACCGTTAAAGATTATATTGAAGACAAAAAGGCTTTGGATTGAGCTGCTCCCAATTTCTGCATTTTGAATGGTTTTTTATACACATTAATGATTTTTTTTATAAAAAATGACATTTGCTTACTTTCTAAAGTATTATATTATTTTATTTGTTGTGAATGTGAAGACGATGTGTGTCATTTTATTCATTATATATATATTTTTTATTATTCTCTCTGTTCTGTTAGTTTTTTTTTTCATGGTCTGGCAGTTTGAGTATTTTATGAGGCCTACAATACACAATACCCAAATGTCCTTCATTTGGCTATAGTTCGTCGAATTGTTGAGCTCCTTAAGTCTTGAGTTGAGCTGCACGATTTCCGACAAATGCGTAAACTGACTGGACAGGTCCTCTCAATCTGTGAGGTTCTTTCCTCAAAAGACCATCTCAGACATCGATCTACATTGTCTTTATATAACCTGACCAAGATTATGTCTGGACTTTAAAAGAGACTCTGACCTCTGAGTTTGTTTCGGCCTTTCTTCTCAGACTAGTTAGATAGGAAACGCCGACCTCATCTAGTTTAAAAAAAACATGATTCGCGTGTAAAAGTGTTTGTACAAACCTACTTACAAAAATAAAATCATTAATCATTTATCCATAGTGTTCATAAAGCAAAATATAATTTACTTCGACTTACCAAGAGGCCCCGTAATGAGGATTACAAGTAATTACTACATTAATCTACCTATCAGCCTTCAATAGCGCATACTACTGAAACCGTAAATCCCATACAACTCCCCCACGGATATCGGTGCTATTTATAAACGGGGAAAATATTTTGTGTTTCCTAAGCACTATACTCTATTAATACACCAATTTCACATTGTGCCAATTTAGAAAGTGCTCTAGGGCGCTCTGCCCACGTGATGGTCCTGAACCCTGCAGGCTTACAGCCAAAGCGTGTGGGATGAAATGTTAACTTTCTGAAAAATCACGTTGCTAAGTCATCCCAAGGTTAAATAGTTACGTTTAATAAAAGTTGTATCTAATAGAGTGGGTTTGAATCCGTCAGGACGAAGGCGTAAAGCGAAGCCATTTTGATATAATATTTTCATGTGGTTTTAATAAAGTATAGATATAGTAAGGTAGAAGGGCTCGTGGCCAAATAATAAGAGCCACACGGGTAAATAAAAGGTTAAGCTACGCTTACCCATGTTAGTCCGTTGATGGGTGACCATTCATAGCATATCGAGACCCCTCTGTACCTCGGAAAGCGCGCCCCAACTGTTATTTGTAGATCGTTGACAGTCGCTACGGGTCGTCAGAAGCCCGAAAGTCTGACAACCAGTCTTACCAAGGGGTATCGTGTTACCCAGTAACTGGGTTGTGGATGTCAGATAGTCAGTCGCTCTTGTCGTTGTCGTCGGCAATGTAAAATTCTGGTATTCAGCTGCGTCCGGTTAGACTGGAAGCCTATCCCAACATAGTTGGGAAAAGGTTAGGCAGTTTGATTGATTTGGATATACACCATATAATATATGTATAAGGTCCGACTACACCTATAGACAAAGTCATAAATCATGAAAGTCCTTGTAACTTGATCCAGCACTACACCGACGTAACATAACACGTTAACAGGAGTCCTTGATGTGAAGTATGGCCTTGTTGCCTTCACCGCCAAATGGTGCATGTACTGGTGTCAATACAAGGTCACACCCCGCGGGACCTACCTAAAGGACATGACCTTGGGAACAAATCGCCGGATCACGGGGCTTAACGCGATTAACTTCCCTGTTAGAAGGTTGTCTGCCAAGGACCCTTTCAGTTGTTGTCGACTATGATAAATAGGTCCGCAGCTGCGAAACAAGACGTTGACAAGTAATTGTGAATTGTTTACACGAAGGCCGAGTCCTTGGCTTCCGAGAAAGTTGCGTTTGGTTACCAGTAAAGGACGAAGCTTCACACGTGGTACCTATTGTGCACGTAGGAACGTTACGTTTTATCTTAAACAGTTGGTTTAGTTTATTATTTCGCGGTAGAAAAGTAACAAAACTTACACTGAAAGAAATAAGCAGTAAATAAAAATGTAAAAAAATTAATCTGAACTTCTTTAAACAGTTCCATATGAGCTAACGTTCAGAACAGTATTTTTAACTGATCTGAAAACAGTTATAGCTTGAGACAAAATGTTATAACCGTCATGACAGTAAACTTTAACGTTTTAAGTAGCTAAGAAGTCACAAAATTAACTGTTTTATTCATTTGGTCATATCGTTCAAACGATAGAAATTTACTCACATTACAGTAATGGTGGCTTTCCTTTTTTATTTTTGTTGTTTTTTTCAGTAAATAGTATGTTCAATCATTAAAACTTACTGTTTTACAAACATTTCTTTTTAATATATAAAGTCAGTAAGTCTTAATGAAATCGCTTTAATATGCTGTAGTAACAAATATTTTTTTTCAGTGTATGTGCTCGCATTCTAGTTTACTTATGTCTTTATTACAAACAGACCTAATTTTTGTACATAAAAGTTAAGAGCTGTTGTTTCTGCCACAAAGCGGGGCATTTAATTTAACGATTTGGTTGGCCACTTCGTGGTATATCAGGCAACAACAACAAACAACGCGATAATAAACCTAGTGAACGAGTTTCAGCTAAAATACCAGTTCATGACTCAAATTATTTATTCATTGTTCCTGTCCTTGGCAAGTAACAAGTAACAAGTGCTGAGTATCTAGGTACTTTAGGGAATTTTAATTAGATGTTCAGAATTATGTGAGATGAAAGTATTCTGTTTATACGTGCAGGTATATAGATGGAAACTTTAGCCAAAGTTTGTAATGTGGGGCAGATTCGTAAGATCTCGTTGAGTCATAACGAGGACATTCTGTTCTGGTGCGTCTACTCGGGTTATCTAACCTACCATCAAGTGAGATAATGTCAAAACCAAGTCCCATTTTTCATAAAATATTTTCTTTTCTCTGATATTTTCATGACCGAGTTCTTGAAATAGGAGAGGATTAATTTCAGTGAGATAACATCATTTCCGTAAGAAATAAGTACTACTGTACGTTTCTGTAACAATTTTGTAATGCTGCTAGATTTTCAATGTTTGCTAGGAATATTGCGTAGGTCATATAAATAAAATAATTAGTACAATTGCTGCGTTAATGGTTGTTGTCATTGAAATACATATTATCCTAATTATTTTATCTCCACACGTGGGAGTAATATGCAACATAATATGATTAGATATCAAATGCGTATGTGCGAACAAAAAAACAAATAAATTATTGATAATGACAATAAATTATGTTCTACAATCTTTCTTCCAAATTGCTACGCCGGCGCCGTAGCACAACAATGTGCTACGGCGTAGCACGTTTCTGTGAAAAATGTATAGGTACCTCTAAATCTAAACGATTGGAAAAGTAACAATGTTGTTTGCAAGCAATTAATTTGAAGCCTCAGGGATTCGACAGTTACCGTTCGTAATAAGTGTCTGCAATTGTCTGTTTGTCTCTTAATGAGGCCGTTGACTTCTATGTCGTTGCTTCCAAGATTCGACAGACATTCCGGCCAAATAGATTTGATAGCTCTCTAAAACGAGCATCCATTAATGTTTTAGGATTCAATTAGTAATTCGACAATTCGCGTACATTCACGATTCTTTTTATGAGTTTTAGAGATTTTCGTATAAACTGTGCTACTTAAATGATTTTTGTAATCTGAACAGCATTTTCACGTATCAAAAAAGCTCATACTGAGCATTTGCAATAAGTTCTGGCGCGTCGTCATTTACGCCGAAAGGTAGGTCAACTTCCTGAATAAAATTCCATTCAAATAAATAAAAATAGTCGAGCGGAAAACGCTGTGAGAATATGCACTGATTGTTTTTGGTATTAAAACAAACTGATCGATTTCTCTCTTACACGTGTGCCCGCCCGACCTGCGAATCTATTGTTTCATATTTAGCAACATTGTGATCTCGATGTTTTGAAGTTAAATTGTATGGATGATCTGAGACCGTAACAAACAAGTCATTTAAGGTCGGCCATTGAACTGCAAAACCAAGGAAAAAATCAAAACGGCTTTGATCGGCAGTCAAAACAAACTGTGATACAAGAAGACATAAATAAATTTGCTATTTTGTCTATAGGATATTTTGTCTGAAGAGTTTTTGATCCATCATGAATGGACTCCCAAACCACATGAACTTATTTCATATAGCTTTTCCCGTTTTATCTCGGGTAATGAGGAAGTGTGTTCATGTCATTGTAACGAGTACAGCCTCAGGATCTCGGTGACCCCTCTTGTGACCCGCATCGAACAGTGACCGGGTCATCAAGCCGTGTGCCGCGCTTAACTGAGCAGTGAACTGAGTCCTAAAGGTGCCAGTTTCATTAAAGTTATAAGCTTCGAGAATTTTCATATCCAAAACAGAAATACTCAAAGCGACCGCATCATCAAACTATGTGCAAAGTGGCTGCTTATATTTTATGTATAATCTTGTTGACTTATTAAATAGTGCACTTCGTATTAAAATATTTTGACTTATACATATAAAAATCTTATTTTTAACTGTTTGTAAATTAACATGTCCTATCTGAGAGAGCCGGTGCCGTGTAACTCAGGACCTTCCTACTTCAGACACCTTTCTCTATTTATTGTGCATTTTAAATACCAGTACCTACCTGTTATATGATGTTGAGATGAAGATTTATGATTACCATTATCGTTTTATTTCGACGAACAGAGAGCAGCGCTGAAAACGTGCCACTTTTTCGCGTTAGCAATGACAGCAAACTAAGTATTTGCCCCAAAAAAGGTTGCACGTGCCTCGAATAGGGCTGATGTAACAATTAATAGCTGCAGCGTACACGTGTTGCATCAACACAGAGCTGTTTTACCCTCCTCATGTTTTATGTATGGGCGCAGTGCGTTACTCAACAAGTCTCATCTGTGTCACTTCCAGTGCACTGCTGTTTGTCTCACGGCTCACTAGACTTCAGCACAGTATTGGAAATAACGCAGGAAATTTCCCCGTGTTGTACAAAATTCAAACTCTATCGTGTATATAAATTGAATAATGCACAGCATTATGGTATCGAATATTACAATAATATTTACTTATTCGAGTGAAATATAAATATTTTTGCATATATGAAGCTGTTTACTTGAGAACATAGATTTACTGGTTTTATGATATACTAAATTGTGATATTTCCAATATTTTAAACAAAATGCGTTTATACGATGGTTTCCTACAACGTTCTTATAACATGATACTTGACCTTTCTCGAATGGACGATGTCAGTGCTCTTTACAGCATAGAGTGGGCGGATTGTTCAGAATGTTCAACTATTTATATGAACAAATTTTATAAAACCCTGAAAAGTGCAATTGCGGTGTAACCCGTCTGCACCAATACCAAGAGATTTACGACTGAATCGATCCTCCGGCACGTGGATAGGAAAGTTTCAATGTTGTTTTTAACTCGCCGCCGCCGTCCACACCTGGCGCGCACTTTACCAAAACTTGGACATGTAATTGATGAACTAATCTGAACCCTATCTCTAGAACTATTAGATCGATATCTTTGTAATTACATGCTCTGATTATGTGCCAGGTATGGACCTTGTTACTGAACGTCTGTTTCCAATCCTGTGATAATTAACGAACTACTTTGATATAGGTAACTACTATGTTTATCATTTGATTATTTACGAGAATTGCTTTACAGTGCTTTCATTATTTCAAACACGTGTTAAAAATCAATCAATGTTGAATTAAAACCTTTTACGCGTTCATCATTTACTATTTAGTTGAAACAATAAATCATTGATAATGATGTTTTAAAAGCATTATGTGATATGTTTCTATACCTATTTAATTTATGTTGAAAGAGTAAACGATAGTTTTTATGACCAGTTTAAGTGATTTGTTCGATGAGCTTTTAAAAGTATCTGTAGGTTCCTATGAAATTGTGCAGATTGTAGAATAGTATCTACCTAGTGATACCTAGGGAATTTTATCAATGTATTGTGGAAAAATACTATTAATCCCACTCGTACTCAACGAACACTGTATATTTTATCATAGATAAACATGACTGTTGCTACGCGTCTCTGAATAGGAATAGAGGTGTGATTTAATGATGCCGAATTTATTGTAAAAATCCATATTGCAGAGCTTAGATATTGCTGAATTATTTAAAGAGTAGATCGTCCATTAGGTACTTTATTTCGAAGCTCCGCTGTTTTCGAAAATAAAGGGAGGTATGCGGCGCGATCGCTAGCTACCTATGTAGGCGAAGGACGACATTACAAAAATGATTAAGCGATACTCGAAAGTTCGAAACCCCTCATTAGCCCAATTTACATTTTGACGGTAACGCATGCAAGTCGCCAAACGTTGTGCAACGTTCATAACTGGGTTAAAAGTAGTATTGTTAAAACGATAACTGGGTCAAGTTTAACTAAAATCGTAATGCGTTATTTACAATTCATTTATTTTCATTTTTACTGTGCCGCGCTTGAATAAATAAACTTTTTCGGTTAACATTGAACTTTTCTGGGTTTAGCAATCATGGTTTCGCAAGTGGTCGTTCAGCTGTTACCGTTTACACTGAACAAAAATGTATTGGGTCAAGTACGCCAACAGTTTGGGCATTACCGTTGCAACATTGTATTAACGATGTACGCAAGGTTTTTTCCAATCAGATCAATGTTTACAATGTATACATCTCCTTTTCTAAAGAAATCAGCAGGTTGCATTTATATTCAGCACGTGCCCAATACTCAAAGCTTTCAGTTTTCATTCATAATTTTTCCACATTACATCTGACGATGTAATGTGGAAAAGTTTACCATTAACATAACTCATGGAAAGCAGAAGCTTTCCATAAGACGTGTTAATGGTAAACTTCTCATTCATGTAAAAATGAGCGATTGTGAACGATGACGCTAGTTGGACATGCTAAATATTTATGTTCGCAAATGCCTACGTAAAGATGAACTATAATTATATTCGGCCGTACGCAAAATACACGCATTGACGTGAAGTTGCGGACACCAGCCCGTATTACCTATTATCTAATTATATTCGGTATTTAATGAGTGAGCATCATAACGTTTGAAATTACTTGGCAGGGTCGAGTACGGAATTAATCAGATTCGGCCGGATGTGTTCAGTCCCCCTGTAGTCTTTATTAACGTGACTTCGACCTTAGGAAAGGAGATGTCAGCTGTATATAAACTTAATTTGCATGCGAAACAAATTATTTGTTAAATTACACTGTCCAATTATCTTTTGAACTGGACACGTGTATTAAGTCAGTCGGCAGTAACACAATGAAAATTAATGGTTCTCGTTCCAAATTGGATGGCAACCAGTTGGTATAGTACGTGTTTAATTGGCTTTCCAGCTATTTTTCAAGGTTGTGTTATGACGAGCCAATTACTGGATTCGGAAAAATTCACAGAATACTCCGGGTTTGTTAATTAAGATGAATTTAATTACACGGTTTCAGCGAGAAATCCTATATCCTTTCATATGTTATAAAGAGGGCGCGGAATATTTTTGAATAATAACTATTTTCTGTATTCGGCCTAAAAATACAAAGTTCATTTATGTGAATAAGTACTATTTCTAGTCATAGGAATTTGAGCTTTGATTATATGAAAATAGAGTTAAGTCATTGTGTTGTTCACAATAGAATAGAGGTAAGCAGTTGTGATGTTCACAATAAATAGAGTTAAGTAGTTGTGATTTTCACAATAGAATAGAGTTAAGCAGTTGTGATGTTCACAATAGAATAGAGTTAAGTAGTTGTGATGTTCACAATAGAATAGAGTTAAGTAGTTGTGATGTTCACAATAGATATAATAGATAGGTATATTCATAAATGGATAACTTAAACATTCTTACTGGAATGCTCTGTAGTAATCGGATAAATTGAATGAAGCCGAAGTCCTTTTTATTGAAAGGCATTTATAGTAGCCAATGTATGATGACATTGTCAAGGAAAACTACCTATCTGACTTATGATACTTTTTCTTTATGTAAAATAGTTGTGCATGGGGTGCGCTATGCTATAAGTACCTATGCATCAATGCTTCTTTACATAGTATTAAAATTGACTACTTATAAAGTTCGTTGAGACAAAGGATCAACCTTAAAAATATATTAATTAGATGCAAAACAATTATCTGTTGTGGACATAAAAATACGTAATTTTGATAATGTTTACAAAGTTATCTGCAGTCTTTAGAAGCTGTTTTTAGAAAGTAGGTAATTCTTCACATATATGAATTAAAAGAAAAAACTAGGTAGGTACCAAAAAATAAAATCGAAATTGTTTATGTAATCACTAGCTGACCCGGCGAACTACGTTCCGACTCAATATCAATAAGCCGTTGCATACAAATGTACGAGAAAATGAATTATCCTCGCTATTAATTTTTTCGTGAATTTTACCCACGTTTTAATAGTTATTCTGCTTTCGGGGCGAAGACAAATCCAACAAATCAAATATCATAAAAATTTGTCCAGCCGTTCTTGAGTTATAAATGGTGTAACTAACCCAATTTGTTTTATTTATATAGATAGAAGATAACAAAAGCAAAAGTCATTTATTCAAACTAGGCTGAGAATCAGCACTTTTCGAACGTCAAAATTACAAAAGACAGTCCCCCTAAATTCCCGCCCTTCAACACTTCCTAGTGCTTTCGTTGAAGAAATTGCGCAACAAACTCCCCAGCAGAACAACTTTTTGTTCAGTTAGAAAATACTTGATTGTACACGATCTTAAACATTTTCACTGTATAGCTTAATACGACATTGCTCGCCCGGTTCCGATAATTTTATTGAACAGCATGCAGCCGGGTTCATTATTGATTCTGTAGCCCTTTCACATTGCAAGTAATTGATGAATTTCCGAGAAACGAGAGTTCTGAGAAATACGTTTCTTAGGATTCCTCCATTTACGGGAACACGATGTCGATATCAATTATATTCATTACATTGAAGGTCTATGAGAGTATACTCGTAGCTTTATGAAGGTTATACCTTCAACTAGTATCTAGCAATAATTATGAACTTTTAAGTCATTGACTGCCACCGCGGTCACCGGTGACCGCCAACAATAGATTTTCTATTGTGTCTGTTGTCTGGCAGTCAACGTGTCGACCGATGGATGACTGATGAATATCGTACCGTAATCATGTACCTAGGTAACCTTGAAGGTGATCGAAACAATCCTGATAGGTACCTATCAACGTATCAGGATTTTTTGGGCAATGGTCGATAACGTAGCAAAAGATTCGATACCATCTCGTATAACTAGCATGCTGATCGTGACATCTCTGTTGCCATTTCTAGAAAGCCATTATAGATTCCAGTTTACATACCTACTTAATGATAATCGTTTATTGTAAGACATGCGTATCAGTAATACTACTAACGCAAAATAATATCGCACTGTGCTTTACAAATTAAATATGGGTGTCATAAGGCTTATCATTTCCATCGAAAGCACAAATATTTGCGTACCACACATGTTAATGATAAGCCTAATCAATTTACATGCATGATGAAAATGATAAGCCCACTTGAAGCTTGAGTGGTAATGAATTAGTGAAATCTACAAAATATGTGCAAAATTATTGAAGCAACTTGCATGTTTTGAGACTAGGTCCATTTAATTGTTGCTACAACCATCACAAACAATTTGTTACATGAAAACCATGCAATGATTTGTCTAGACTACATCTAATCAAAATTACCATTATGCCTTCATCGAGACGGATGAACTAATCTAAAATATTTTTAGTCACACACAATCACTGCAATTAATAAAATCACAATGGTCTATTCTCACAGAAAATCAATGAATTCTAAGTAAATAAACGACATGCCTCATGAGTACTGAGAAGCGCTTCAATTCTGTGAAGGAGACAGTTGAATGAAAGCTCACCTGATCCAAAGTATTGGCGTCCCGGGGCACACAGCTACAGGTCGGCTGAATCGCCGGCAAACACCACACAAGGAACGAAATAGCAAGCAGTCTATACACAACACTAAACGTTTATGAATTCACTGTCCTCTGAGTCCAAGAAATAGCAAAAGAAATTGTTCTATGTTCAAGTAATGCTGTAGTCACTGAAGCTAAGAGCGACGTGGAGCACGGTAGAGCATCAGCGAGCGACTGGGCGGCGCGCAGCCCGCCATCCTATATATACGTAGGTAGCTAGCAACGCCGCCCGCCCTCCGCGCTCTTCGTACATGCAAAAATATCGGTGGAATTCAGAGCCTAATTTTCTCTGTCACTGCCTTATGCCGACACAATGAGAGCGTTGATCTCCTCGCCTGCATCTGTGACACTTGACCAAATTCTTTTAATCTGACGGCTTAACGGCTCCTTACTCATATCCCGTATGTATTCAAAGCCATATACGGGTGCTTTGGTTTTATTAATGTGTTCATTATAGTAGGATGTTTCTCGTTATAATTCGGCATTCATTAGGATTACTAAGGATACCAACTTCCTGCCTTTTATGTCTACACGAACAACTGCCAAACACGGCAATAAATTGAAAAGGAGAAAATTAGATTTCCATGCACACGATAAAATGTTGTTATGACCAGAAAAAAATTATTGCAGCAAAATTTATGAATGCTCGCGATAACAAACGATGGTTTTCGCACGTAACCATGTTAATGCTAACTGCAATAAATATAAAAACAGTTTATGAGTGTATAAAAACGCCAACCTATAAAGTAGAAAACAAAAGAACTGAATTATCGCTACAATTCAATTTATTAGGGTGATACTCGTACCAATAAAAACACAATTAATTTTAAACTTTTAGACTCAACAATAGCAGTACTTGCATTTTTTTTAGTTGAGCGAAATATTTCTGCGCAGTTTCAGTTATTTTTGCGAAGAAAAATGGACTACAAAATTCTCGCTTGTCTCAAGAAGCAATTACCAAACATTTACAAATCGTTTCACACCGAAATATTTAAAAAAGTAGTTTGATCGCCATCACAAGTCTTTTGCAGATAAAACGGAACCAGTTCAAGGATGCTACACAACAACATTGGATTTCCCGAACCATTTTTTATTGTTATTGGCACATATATCTTCTTGTCAAGTATCGATGATTCACGTGAAACTTTCGCTGTACAAACGTGCGATACAGGTTCAGATTAAATATTACGTCTGGGTTTTGAATTGCGAGTAAATTTTAGACGTTTCATAGACCGCGGGAACAAACAATAGTGGTTCCTACACATTACAGACCGTTCGGCGATCGAAGAAATAAGATACTAGTGGATAACGGATATTGCTGTTCTTACATAATCTCAAGGGTCACTAAACTTTTTTTATTACTATTAGAGGATTACGGCAGGATCTAGGATGAGCCCACGCATTTTCGTAGCGGCCCCGACTTACAAGTTATTAGGTCGTGGGTTCAAACTCGGGCAGATGCTTTACTTTGTGTTAATAATTTCAACATCACTGTCAAAATGGTAAAGGAAAAATTTTTGAGAAAACTGGCATGTCCTAGAATCAAAAACTCGAATACATTGGACATCTACCAACCCGCACTGGGCCTGCATGGAGGATTACAGCCCACTCCCACTCACGGAGAGGAGGCCCACAGGCCTCCAGACACAGTCCCAGCAGTGGGAACATTATAGGGTGATTATCCTCTGTGACCCGCAAGGAGTGCGATGACTGTACGTAGAATTGGCATTGTTTAAAGTTTGCATTGAATACGTCAAAACTGAGATTCTTGTTCAAAATAACTTGTCAAAATCGGTAGCCAATACACCGGAATAATGGCAACAGACAATAAGAAAGTATTGAAACTGACAAGAACATGAGGTCACTTGTAGCGTATTGTTTCTCTGGTGAAGTATTTCACAGTGAGTTGTCCTCCAGACCTTGTCGTGGTTGACGGAGAAAACTTTTGTTGTACATAATTGGTAACGTATTAATATAAGGACCTCGGTTAAAGATCTCCACTTTGTGCGATAACAATGAATGTTATCGCACAAAGTGGATATTTCCAGGCAAGTAACTGTAACTTTTCAAATTGCTTTTGAGTGGCTAACTTACCTATTGGTACCAAATTTTTAATTATATTAAAATATGTACATCATTTAAAAGCTAACAGTTTTAAAATAATAATATGTACAAGTATATAATCACAGGGCATCCAAAATTCAGCCGCAACGTTGTCAACAGGAAAAGTGCCAGAAAGGCTGGCAGCATTGCCATGTTGTATGGCAATGCTGATTCTTTGGAGAAAAAAATAGGCCAGCCCTCTGGTCAGGTGCGTCGACCAACCGCTTGGATGTCTCGAAAAACTAAGTGAGCACGCGGACCCCTTGGTCCTAGAGTTCCGACACCTATTGGTTATTCTATATATAAAAAAAAAAACAAATAAAGCTTCAACGATTGATTTAATTAAGAATATGTTGCTCCAATAATGTCAATCACTAGTATTTGTTAGTATTGCGAACGGATCCTCGAATGCACACACGCTACAGTCGAGTCTTAGTGTTCTATTTCCAGCAGATTGATTTTAAGTGAAGTTGTTGTTGTTATGAGAAATATTTCATGCCATAGCAGTTTGGGTTTTCCTGTTTGTTATTTATTTTCATCAATAAGTTTCTTTGAATGCCCTTGTTTATTTATTTTAATCTGATGTGTCTAACTGCCTACCTATTATAGATAGACATAGCTAGTCTTTACAGGATTCTATTTTCAGTTTTCTTTTATTTTAATGCAAAACTCACAATGCCTTTGTCTATTAACCCAGTATTTTCTTACAACAAAAAGCTCATGCCAGCGAACGACGTTAATAAAGACCAATTAATTTACCAGAAAGCTGAAATCACAAGTGATGTACGTCATTGATAATCCTTTTCAAATATTCATGCGCATCCACAGATATTAGATGCGTCTCTAAAGAGACACTGAGGATATGATTATTTCTCAGCTAAATATAATAATCGTCACAATGTCACCGGCTGCCCCAAGCCGTGACGTCTCCGGTCCGTGACGTCTCCAGTCGTGGTGGCATGAAACGATCAAGGCTTCCGTTTGATATAACAAAGTTTAATAATCACAAGTTTATTCAACAATTTCTAGAAAACATTTGCATTTGCGCGCAAAACTATCCTATTCTTGCGCACATTACGATAGGAAGCCCTTCAAATGCTTTCATGAATGAAATTAGGTTCAGTGAATATTCGTATTATAGTTTTCAGTTTCTGATTGATGATGAAAAGTTTTGTTAAAAAACTCCGCTATACAAAATTTGTTTCCTTTCAAAAAGGTCTTCGTAAACGCTTTAAGATTTTAATCTAAGGTTTAGAAGTAATCTTGGCTTATGGCGCGAAAACATACTTATTTGAATATTCTTATCGTCTTCATAATAAAGGCTGGGACTATTGACTTTTAGAGTTTGTTGGGATATTGGACGTAAAATATATTTTAAAAATATTGATCGGAGTTCGAATCTTAGTGCGTTGTACTCTAAAGAGTCATCTGGTGCGTTAACACCGCAGTGCGTTGTGTTGAATGTATAATGTTAGTAAACACATTCTTAATTTAATAAATATGACTATTCCTATCTGTTACGAACCATGACCTAGCAGTACTCATAGGGCCAGCTACTGTGAATAATTCCGTAGTATTTAATATTCTTACGTTTTTATTATTTGGTAGTTTCTGTCATAATATTACGTATCAAATCACGTTATATTATTTATTTATTATTAACAAAATCCACAGCTCTTTGAAATTTTATCTTAAAATATATAAGCTAGTCTTACAGCCAATTACGGATTTACAATTTAATAGCTATACAATACATGCAGCAGAAACAAAAATACAGAATGAAGTGAACTGCTAGCACCATATAAGCATTGCTAAGTGTACAGTGTGACTGAGTGTGTAGGAGAGTGCACGACGAGTTGCGAATGGGTGTGTGAGTATGTGATAGTGGTATGTGGTGATTGTCTGTACAGACAATCACAATTAAACTGAATTGAATAGAAGGTAGGTATACACCTACCTTCTATTCAATTCAGTTTAATTTAGATTTATTTGTCAACTCACATACCTACTGATGCTATGAATTGTTTCCTCTTTTTTGCTATTAAACATATCAAGATGAGAGAATCTTTTGTTATTATGGAAATAGTAGGAACGTATAACCAAGGGAGCACGTTTGTGGGCACTGGTTGTGTATCTATCGGGTAGTTTTGTACCGCAACGACCTATAGGTTTACTTACTATCTGCCTACGTATATAGTCAATATTTACATGAATTTAGTAGTGGAAGATTTTCGATACCCACTGCAACACATATGTTTACAGCCAAGCGCACGTTTCAGCCGCAACTGGCCGCAGCGCAACGCATTTTCATACAAAAAAAAAACCGCCCAAGTGCGTGTCGGCCCACGCACTACTTGCTGGGGATAAATTTATTCCAAAACAAGTTGAAAAACATGGTCTCCCATACATCGATATGCGTCATAGTTAATTCTCCAACTGCAATGTAAGTTTGTAATCATTATTATTTATTTGCGAGTATCCAAATATTTCGTTCGAATTTTTTATTTGGTTGAGGTTGCGTTCCTGATAATAAGGGTCTTGACAGACTGACAGACAGACAGACGGACGGACGAGTGATCCAATAAGGGTTCCGTTTTTTTCCTTTTGAGGTACGGAAATCTAAAAAGTGCGGGGTGGGCCAACTGCTTGCCGTGTGCGTTGGTTTATAGAAAATGTACGGAAGTGATAAAGGTTTTCGCAATGCGTCGCGCAATTTTACTTGCTGCAAATGCCAAACTGCATTGCGATATTTTACTTATAATTGATTTTCATTATGGTTATTTAATAAATGTACAGTACGCGTTATCGTTTACTGTACTTACCTGTCCTTAATATAAAATATATTTCCAGCATTAACCTCATAAGGTGCCACTAGTCGATATTTTTTCGATACAAATTTCGGGAGAGTATTACTCCACTGTTTGACACTGTACATCCAAAGTTAAACATGATATCGTTTTGACATATTATTAATTTTGTCTTTACGGAAGCAGAATAGTAAAATAAAAAGCCATTAAAAAGTTATGAGCCAACAAAGAATCGTTTTTCTTTAATTTGTGTGTGAATAAGTAGTAAAAGAACTGTAAAATGTTCAAAACCAAGTCCGTACCGACAAAGCTCAGCTATCGAAGAGTTCAATAATCTTTAATATTTGTAATTGATTTATGCAATGGTTTTTTCATAAAACTCGATTTTCCGAAGCACTTTGCGAATTTTTTACGCACCCATCAGTTCGGAATGGGTGTTCCTGTGCGTGAGAACAGAGAACTAGACGTTGTTCGTGTAGACTAGCGTCTAACTGCTCATCACTGATACTAGCTCTGTCGTACACGAAGCCAGGTGAGACAGCGTGCTTTTTGGCCATGACCACCAGTGAGTTCGAGCTCGCGACTAGTTTACTCTTAAGAGTAATGAGACACAATGAGACACCGCTAATGAGACACAATTGTTTTCTATTGTAATGGGCCGATATCGTACCACGCCAGGATTGAGTGGTTAAGAACGTGAAGCTTGTATTAAACACTTGTTACAGGTAGCTGGAATTTGAGCACGTATTTCAGATGTTGATTTATGAATAAAAACTAATCTCCTCGCAAAATTCTTACCACCGTAGGCGTATAAATAAACTATGATAAACGGTCTCCGCGGTGACCGTGGGTAGTGCGCAAATATGGTAAGTGCTTCCAAGATTCTTTGGAATGAGACAACGATGTTCATGAAACATTTCAAGATCACTAGTTGTATGAGTCAAGAGCGAAGAGCGTTAAGCGCCTGCGCCGGTTCCGGGAAACAGTGTGAGTAGCGCGGCGCGGCGCCCGCCGTCGCCACTTCGTGTTTACACGCGTTTCATAACAACCGTACGGAGATTAAGCGGAATTTATGTAATAAATATTCAAATATTATAGGAAAATTGAAGTGTTCTAAAACAATTATACGTTTTTAGTTGAATTATAGATAAATAAACCATTTATTTGGCGCACACAAAAAGACAGCACAACATATAAAAGTACAATATTAGATGACAACCAAATTACCCACATGATTATAATATTAAAAAAAACAAAGTGCCGATATAAGGCTCCTATTAACAGGCGCGACGCGATTCGCTCGCGACACAAAGGCACCGCTCGTTGCGCGACATGCGGTGCCTTTGTGTCGCGCGCGATCTTATCGCGTGTCGCGCCTGTTTCTAGGAGCCGTAACGCGGTGCGCTGGTGTATCACGTATTCCCGCGACAATTATCACATACCGAGAAAAGTCGCAATGTTTTCTTTTTGCGAGCTTTTAATAGAAAGGTTACTGCGCACTAGGAAACATGTTTTTCTGTCCTGCGCCCTTAACATTTCCTTTGACGATAAGATATTTCTTCTCATAAAGGATCCAAACAGATGTTGCGGTAGCATTTATCTCCATCTGCATTGTCCACGATCTTGCGAGCTTGTCATCTGCATAGCTATTTTTCTTTAAACAGGTGACGCGCGTGGGTTGACTGGTAGGTGCTACGGATATTTCTGTTCCTTCACTAGAACTAAGCTGGGTCATTGGTGAATGGTGACTGGTTCACTACAGGTCAGGGATTAAACTGTAGGTATATTAAGAAATTATTTTTATTATTTTATTTTTCACTTTCGCGTCCCACGCCCTGCCCGGAATGAAGCATTGTGTCTATATTTTTAAATAACACTTTTTAACCATTGCTATATGATGTGATAAGTATATACAATATTAGATTTGATTTGTGCAGTCATGAACGTAGGCGAAACTCGGGGGAGGACAGAAGCCTCCATGAACGTTTTTACAAAGTTTTAATATAATCCGACGCCCACTCAATTTTATGTTCGGAAATGCATGATGGATTGTTGAATTGCAGTTCTTTATTTATTTATTTTTTTTTTTTTGTTTAGCCTATGCTGTCCCACTCCTGGGCAAAGGCCTCCCTCCACTCCTTCCATCTTTCGCGAGCCCGCGCGTCCTCCTTCCAGTTTTGACGGAACCTATCCAGCTCGTCCCGCCATCTCCTACGTGGTCTGCCGCGACCCCGCCTCACTGTCTCAGGGCACCAATTCTGCGCTATTTGGGCCCACAGTTTGTCCAGCATGCGGCAGACATGTCCTGCCTAGTCCTATTTAAGTTGAGCAGCCTTTTGAGCCACGTCAGCTATCTTTGTTCTTTATTTTATAACTTGGAAAATTCCAATACACGTCAGATATATATCGGATCTTGTATTCTATGAAAATATATTTGCAAGAAGAAGCCGTATAAATAGCACTCGTTTTGGTAGTTTATGATAGAAGTTTCTAACAAAGTACCTATAAATAGTTTTTCAATGAAAATCCAATTAACGTAGTAACATCCTTTATTGGATTAAAAATGCACCGTGGTGTGAATACATTGGCTATTCTGAAAACTGTTCCAATTGTGTTGACTCTGTTCCTAGAATTTGTTAGTTGGGTCGTTCTACTTTTTTACCGACAATAGTCTGTCCTTGGTCTTATTATGGCATCTCGTTGGAGTATTAATATAAACGGTTTTTTAATTCGGTTCGAATAAACGTCCATATTTTTCTTATCTATTAATATTATGCCATTTTTCATGTTCTCTAACCAACGTATTTTATACGTTGTTTTCCGTAAAATGGCGTGACAGAGTGGTAAACTGAAATGTAGTCTCTACAGAAAAAGGCCACTTTGTCACATTATTTCTTTAAAAACTAACATTAAAAAAAAATCAATATTAGCCAGAAAGGAAACTTTAATTGGTCCTAATGAAATACAGATGCAGTTTTTTTTTAAATCCCACACAGAAAACAAAATTATAGATAGTTCAAAAACCAAAAAAACAGAAAAACATCGTTTCATTGTCGGTAAAAAAGAAGAACGACCCAGTTGAATTTAAATTACCCATTGGATCCGGTTTCACCGAGAACGTTTTCGAAGCTACAACAATGCAATTTTAAATTCCAGTAAAATTGAGTTTCTGCACCTACGCTTGTTTTCCACAAGTCTGAAAACTAAAAAGAGAATGAGAACACTGTATAACATTGGAAGTTTAAAACAGGTTTAAAAAAACTGGCCAAGTGCGAGTCGAACTCGCACACGAAGGGTTCCGTACCACAAGGTAAAAACGCCGAAAAAAACACGTTTGTTGTTTGGGAGCCCCCCTTAAATATTAATTTTATTCTGTTTTTAGTATTTGTTGTTATAGCGGCAACAGAAATCTGTGATAATTTCAACTGTCTAGCAATCACGGTTCATGAGATACAGCCTGGTGACAGACAGACGGACAGAGGAGTCTTCCCCTACCCTAAAAAAGACAAGGCATAAATGGTTCTTTGTAGCACTGCCTACATACCGTAGCGCGTAGCCGTAGAGCCTGCGTAGCTCGTAGCAGAATACGTAGAAAGAGATTAGCTACGAAGTCAGTGTCCCCAAGATCTACATTATTATTCGAGAGACCTACTTTATTTCGTTACATTATTATCATGTTTTCATTTCTGTGCTATTTTGGAGGACATTCATTTGTTGGTTATATCTATATTTACAACAAAAATCCTTGGATGTACATATGTATTTAACTAATGCACACTCTAATAAATCCCTCATTTTATTTTATTGATGTAGTAAATGAAATTGCGATGGTATCAAGTTTGTTCTTATTAGATTCACGTACGTTAACAAAATATCCTACTTTATATAAAGCAATAAAGTTAAAGAAGGTCAATATTGGAGGCAATTTAGTTCGATAACATATAAATTTGCAGTAAGGATCGTTCGCTGGCCTAGTTTGTGTAGTCGTAACACAGTTTACCTACACGCAATCTCGGCTTAGTTTGACACGGTTCCGATAGCACAAATTGCGTGAGTCCCCTGGGCAATTAGCGTCACCGTATCCCGGATATCCAGATTCGCTTATTTATTGTTTAAGGAACGAGCTCACGTCAATTCTCAAGTAATACAGCTAGTTTATCAATGACCGTGTTTTTGCACGGAATATTGGAAATATATTGTTCTTTGTGAAAGGTGATCAGTAACGTAATAAACCCGCACGTCCTGACGCGTGCCTGATTTTGTTCGTGAGGTTTTGTGTTGCAAATCTTCATATAAATTGCTTTTTTGATACGTTTTTCAAGATTTTTTTATGTGTCATGTGTGGCTGTAATTATGCGTAAATCTGAAATCAACATCATAATTATCAACCCGTCCAAAATGTATGTATTGAAGGCTTCGTTAATAACACATAGAGTAAAATTTAATATGATCATCCCGATTTGCAGGTAATTTCTTCAGTAGAAGGATTTAATAAATTAATAAACAAATACAAATCTTTATTGCAGACCACATGATCCATAAAAAAAAACATATTTTAAAACAGGAAAATCGCATAGATACACACAAACGTGAGTTTATCACGCCGTTATTCTTGCACAATAAAAGACAAACATTTACACGGATTTTCCAACCACCACTTGTAGGTCTTAGTAATATACATCTTTACAGCAAGGTGCTTACCTATACTGTTTCTAAACAAACCAACCCTACATAGCCGTCCTTTTGATGGAAGTTTTAAACACCCGGCTGTGTATCAAGCACTCCTAAATCTATACCGAATCTAAATCTATACAGAATTATATAATTTTCAGAACCTAACTATCCCTAAAACTATAAACCTACTTAGATCAACTCAGAAATACGAAAAGCTCGCGACTGGGAATATGAAAAGTTCAAACCCATTTCCTTCGGTAATATCATTTAACCTAAAAAGATATTGTACATTTTATAAGTTCTCTTTAACCAAAGACAAATTGAATCAGAATTTACTTTGTTTACTGTTTTTATGAACCAGCCTTTTTTAAATAAAAAACTCTTTATTAACTGGGTATTATGTGGGTGGCACATTTTTCTTTCGCGTAATATAAAACGTATGATTTAATTAGACCCTCCGTTCCAAGGGTTATATTATGAGAAATGGCGGCAATATAATGTCTATGGGAAATATAATGGGTGGGACCCGAAATGAAATACTATGAGCGTGGGCCGATATGACATGCCCATAGACAATGAAGATATATGTTTTCCTTGTACGGAGACGTGACATAATTTTATATTAATATTATTTTTGGTAACGGAAGGTTTGGTAAGAAAAATAAAAACCGGGCAAGAGTGAGTCGGACTCGCGCACTGAGGGTTCCGTACCATCATATGTTTTTAAATTTTCATCGGCGAGGCCTAGATTCGTCAGAGAATTTTAACATTGAGCACTGCGGTGTGGAATATTGCAGTTTTATGTCAGCGCCATCTCTTGACCGATAGTGGAACGAATGTAACTTTTATTGATGACTAGCGACCCGCCCCGGCTTCGCACGGGTGCAATGCTGATACTAAATACACTACAGAAAAACTGTGAACGTATGTAATATCTTCGAAAATATTCACTTAAATCATACGGTGTAAAGGGCCATATAGATCTATATTAAATGAACAATGTATTCAAGGTATTTAATTGGTTAAGGATTAATGCTGTATTGGTTAAAATCGCTTCGAAAATTAGCCATTATTTGTCGTAAAAAGTAAATGACAAAAAAAAGTTATTGTGGGTTATCCATAAGAGATAGACATATACCATCACGGACTTTTCTGTAGACCTTTTCAATGTGTACAATACTTAGTACATTATTTTGATAAAACTCGTAGGGTTCAGCCTGCGTTTGCAATGTAAGCGGAAAAAATGTAATTATTTACGACATCACATTAGAAACCTCAAAAATAACAGTACTTTTCCACTATTTAATGGATGTTATTATACATATAAACCTTCCTCTTGAATCACTCTATCTACTAAAAAAAACCGCATCAAAATCCGTTGCGTAGTTTCAAAGATTTAAGCATACAAAGGGACATAGGGACAGAGAAAGCGACTTTGTTTTATACTATGTAGTGATTTCTGAAAAAGATTTTACTCTTTGCAAATTTTGGAGATAAGGGGAGGAGAACGGTATTTTTTTTTACATTTTTCATCAAAAGTCGAAAACTATGCGGCCTAAAAAAAAGAAAAAATGTTTGAGACTGTGCAAACTGCGCTCTTTCATATGATACTCCACATGCCCTAGTAGCCCCAATCGAATTTTTCAGACCCCCATTCAGTCCTTGTTGCAAAAAATATACATATATTTTTATTTCTTTCTTATTTGCAAAATAGTTGGGCAAACGTCATCTAAAACTATTCCAAATTTCAGGTTGATAACATTAGTAGTTCTTGAGATATCCACCTGTGACAGACAGACAGACAGAGTTTCACCATAAGGGTTCCGTTTTACCATTTTGGTTAGGAACCCTAAAAAACCGAAAATAGCAACGTACGTGGTTTTTTATTCTAATTTCGCCCTTTTTAATACCGAAATAATGGTTGAAGTTGACCTTTGATTAGGTAAATCTCTGCGTGAAAACAAAAACAAAAATGAAGGACAAAAGAAGTCGGTTAAGCTGGTAAATAAAGTTGGAAAGCATACTAATGAACAGACTAACCTACTGATCAGCTGTTTCCGAGAAACATTTTTTTCATCTAGAGGTAAATAAAATCGTCGTATGTAACAAGAAGTTACAAGTTCCATTGTGCAAGCAATCTGAACTTAGCTTGCTCTTTCGTTAAGTTCACGAGTCAACGTGTAGAAGTAACAAAGTTATTAGAAACTAAGCCGCCTACTCCGTAATGGGCGTAATGGGACAAGTTAGGCTTCTAGGACAACAATTATACACCAACAGTGATTAGAGCACAGAGCCTTCCCAGGTGCATTCATATTTGATAAGGTTAAGTGTTTGTCAATTGTGATTACAGTACCCGGCGATAAATATTGCACATCGACCTTTGGTGATTGGTGTATTTTATACAAAGAATAAAAATAATTATCAAAAGAAGCAAATCATAATAGTTTTAACAGCTCCTAATAGATACCGGACTATTTGTATTTCGTGCGACAGTGATAACGCTCTACGAAGCCGAAATTAGCCGATTGTCTCTTTCCAAAGGTCGATGTGCAATATTTATCGCCGGGTACTGTAGTTAGTAAAGGTCCTACCTTTTGAAAGTTAAGAACTTTTGGAGGCATCATGTGCTTAGCCTTTTCTCAATTATGTTAGGGTCGGCTTCCAGTTTAAACAGATGCACCTGAATACCAGTATTTTACATGGAGCGACTGCCTATCTAACCTCCACAACATAGTTACTGGGTAATACGATACCCCTTGGTAAGACTGGTGGTCAGACTTTCGGGCTCCTGACGACCTGTAACGATTGTGAAAAGATCTTCTAATGACAGAATGTGTGTTATGTTCATATTTCTTAATATGAATATGATTAAATATGAACTAGGGAATCATAACATATTTAATTGTAAAAACATAAGAATAAATAACTGCTTTATTTATTTACTTGATGTTCCTGTTTTCACGCTTCAACACCTGGAACAGTTATGTTTTAGCCTTCGAATTCTAAATTAATCACACTGAGATCGATCTCAGTAGGTATGATTAATTTAGCAACAGCAGGGCTATTCGCAACCATTCGATATGCTTCCGTGTCGGCATTCGATATGCTTCCGTGTCTAAACACTACTCACAAACTTGAAACCCGAAAATGTTGACCGTTTAATCCAAAAAGACGACGCTATTCTTCTGACATCTGCCGTCGGGGACTAAGTAAATCAGGTAACTGAAAATGTGTCATTTTCGACCCGGAAGCCTGTCGAGTGGTTGTCAATAGATATGCGGTTCGGTTTTATCCTAGCAACGTGAGCGACCTAGAATAAACGCCAACAATTATAAAAAAAACATGAAATTCAACAAACACGTCGGTTGTATTTTTGTTTCAAAGTCCATAAAATTAAACGTTACAAAAAGGAATATTGAATTCCTAATTATGACATTTCATGGGATGTTAAATGTCAGTGTGTAGGTTGATCAACGATCTACGTTGTCTAAATACGAGATAATTGCACGCAGATGATAGTTACTCAGCTTTATTGACTTGGCACGACTGACATTTGTGGTAAACTTCCGTTGACTGTACCAATCGATTGCGTAATATAATCGGGTCTGTCAATCAGAGATTCAGAATTCGCATGATAGTATATTTATGTCAGATAAAAGGCTTGTTTTCTAGAACAGTGGCAGTTTGAAACTAGATGTCAGTCGAGATAAGTGTCGAATCTGTCAGTTTTAAATCGAGTTTCAAGACTGAACAGCCGTTCTAGAATACCGATCTTGGTGTTGAAAATACAATGTTTTCTTTACGATCGATAATTTAGCATAAAGCTTGTGATTTTCTTCCTATTGTTTGATTTCATCTATGTATATGATATAAAGAAAGAAAGAAAGAAGTTTCTTTCTTTCTTTCTGTAGGTATATGATATATATATGGAGAAAATCTAATCGCTAAATGTTGTCTATTTGGGTAGCACAAGTATAAACATATTCAGCCTGTAATGTTCCCACTGCTGGGACACAGGCCTCCTCTCGGTGAGAGGGAGTGGGTCGTAATCTACCACGCGGGTCGAGCGCGAGTTGATAGTTGTAACATGCCTTCGAATTTTTGATTCTAGGACATGCCGGCTTCCTCACGATGTTTTCCTTCACAGAATTTGAGAGCAGTGGTGATAAAATAATTTACACAAAGCAAAGCGTCTGTCTGGGCTCGAACCTGTGACCTACAACTCGTAAATCGCGGCCGTTTCCACTGCGCCACCACAGCTCATACATATACTATACTCGTACTTATTTATTTATTCTTTAATGAGGGTTTTCTGAAATGACGTTCGCCAGGTGGCAGCACTGACACGTCAGGTCCAGACATCTGTCAAAGAGCCTATATTTTCTTTAGTCATGACTGAATGATGAACGAATGAATGAATCGAATGATGAACGTCATCATATATTTTATATTGGAAGACCCTTGTCACAGTGGTGCCAACTGGTGTCGTAAATTTTCACGAAAACCCTCATTAAAACGATTTACAACCAATTACTGAAATTAATGACAGTTTACACATACACATAAAACATTAAATATAAAATCAAGTAAAAAGTTAACAACACTTTCATAAATCCCTCTCATAGTACTTCTGACATACCGACAAAATCTTCGTCCATTCGTCCGCAAACATGCAACCGCGACATGGAGGCACAGCAAACAGCCTGTGCCTTCTGCCGCGGCAGTAGTTGTGTGGCACAAAGAAGCGAGCCAGAACAGCATGTAGATCAGACGCGTCAATAGTGCCACGGAGCGTCCTACAGGCTATGGTGAGGTCTTTTGCTCGCCTTACCTCTAACGAGGTATATACATCTATACTAATATTATAAAGTGGGTTTGGGCTGAGGCTTCGGTTCCCTACAAAATGGTTGAGCTGGATGATGCTGATCCACGCGTCATGTTCGTGAACGGGCGCCGTCGGTTGAGACTGGTCATCTATTAACTGCAAAGGCTTATTTTTAATCTTATATCTTGAATTGTTTCTTCATTTGTGTCTTTTTTTATATTGTTCTCACATATAGAAGCAACAATAATAATGTACCCAGGATTTTGTAATATCTTGATTTAAAAGAGTGTCCATGGAGTTTCTTGCCCGTTCTTCTCCATAGAGATCTACGTTTTGTAATGGGCAACTAGCTTCAACTTTATGACTAACTGACAGGCTAGTTAAATTTTGACAATTCAAAAGTACCTGTACAAGGTTTAATTGAAATAAATGCTTTGAGTTTGAGTAAAGTTTGTAAGTTTATATGTAGGGGGTAACCTCTGGAATTACCAGTCGGATTAAAAAAAAATCGTTTTGTATTTGATAGCCCAATTCTTGAGGAAGGTATTTAACATCGCGCTAGGAGCCGAGCAAAAAGAAAAAACGTCAGAATAAACGCTAAGCAAAAACTAGGTAATAGCGTGGGCAGGCGATGAGGTACGACGGGCTGGGTCGAGGAACAAGAAACTTCACGCGGACGAAGTCGCGGGCAGAAGCTACATATAATAAGTTAACGGAACCAATAGCAAATTGTAAGTCTAGAAAAACAGACACAGAATCACAGATGTGACTTTAAAAAAATGGCATGATTCGCTGTTCATTAAATTATATTAGTCAGTTTAAAGGCTCGTACAAAAAGGCGCGACGCGACACGCGACACAAAGGCACCGCTCGTTGCGCGACTTGTGTGCCTTTGTGTCGCGTGTAGCGTCGCGCCTGTGTGTACGAGCCTTAATGCCCCAACCCTGTTAATTAGGGATAACGGCTGGTATAATTTGATCAGCCAACGGTTGGGTTCAGTATCCTTTTGACATTGTTAATGGAATAACACAAGCTTTCGACTAAGAGCGTTGTCATTTGAAATATTGACTTTCAAGGGAATCTGCTGAATGAATGAGATTAGTGAGATTTCATCTTTCGAAAATTATGTCTAGCAATGATGAGAAAGATTCACAAAAGCTTTGTTGCAACGTTTGATAGTAATTTGACTAAGTAACATAACCGAAAGTAAGATCACGCCTGTATTGGTATTCTCCGAAGGGGGTAGAAAAAGGTGTACGATAAACTCATATTCCGGCTAGCCCCATGTAAAAGGGGCATTCCAGCTAGCTCCATGTGTATGGAGAAATTACGAATGAAAAACCTTAATAACGTTTAGCTCGACCTGGGAGATTAAGTTTTGCTTGTGACCACTCTACGGTGTGTCAATGATCGATCGTTTGTAGGCAGTTATAGGCGAAAGCGTCTGTATATCCCGTGAAATTCAAATTATGTAAAGCCATATTTCTTACGGTCGCGAATAATTTCAAGATAATATTTTATTTTAAAATACAACCTGATACTGACCTGCAAATTACAAAAGAATATGTGAATAAATTTGAATTTCTGCCTTAGCAACGATGAATTTCGGAACTCAAACCAAATTACAAAAAATATGTGAATTAATTTGAAATTCTGCCTTAGCAACGATGAATTTCGAACCTCAAAGTTGTTTTGATTCGTTTAGTTGTGATTGTTTAGGATCCGTTATCAATCGAAGGAATGACCGGTGAAGCTTGATTTTAACAATATCCCCAATCTCGAAGTCATTGACTCCTGAAGTGAAGTATGAGCTGAGGAGACTCCATAATTTTCAATGTAATTGTTTGATAATGCTTAATGAATTTAAATACAGTGATGGCGCGAAATGGAAGCCGATTAGTCTGAAGTGCCTAGTTATCTAACGTCTTCGTCGGCGATGTCATTGTGTGCAAAATCACAGCGTCAAGTGGGCGCTGGGTATCGGCCTGACACTTCAGCACTTTATTTATAGAACTAATAATAATAACCATATTTTTATTGACTTGGTTCTATATTTGTTTTTGCCCACAAAATGTATTTGGTGGAAATAAATCTTTGTCCTAGTTTTTGGGTATGACGTAAGAATGGGCATGGAACTTGGACTTAACGACTACTACTAATTGTTACTGAGTTAAGGCTCGTACACACAGGCGCGACGCGACACGCGACACAAAGGCACCGCAAGTCGCGCAACGAGCGGTGCCTTTGTGTCGCGCGCGATTCGCGTCGCGCGTCGCGCCTGTTTGCAGGAGCCTTTAGCAGCCGCGCTTGCTCCCAATAGACCAACAATTCTGTCTTTGGGTCAGCACAGACAGGGCAGCAGACACATTACCTTAGTTTCTTAATTAAATGGACTTTTATTTTATGTCGGTACTATATTTGAGGCTAAATAATAACAGCCGCACAGGTCGATCGATCAGGTTAAGCTACGCTTGCCGCGGTTGGTCTGTGGATGGGTGACCATCTTTACATACCGTGACCCCTCCGTGCCTCGGAATGCACGTTAAGCTGTTGGTCCCGGCTGTCATTCATGGATCTTTGACAGTCGTTACGGGTGTCAGAAGCCTGAAAGTCTGACAACCAGTCGTACCAAGAGGTATTGTATTACCCAGTGATTGGGTTGTGTTGCAGAGGTCAGACAGGCAGTCGTTCCATGTAATATACTGGTATTCAGCTGCATCTGGTTAGACTGGAAGCCAACCCCAACATAATTGGGAAAAGGCTAGGCAGATGATGAGGACTATATTTTTATTTATTTATGGCAAATTCTAAAACTAATATTGCTTTTAATGATTATGTACTCGTAACATTATTGTATCGAATTATTATTTTTGTATAACATCTTTTATTTTATGATAAACAAAAATAATAATTTGATACAAAAAAGGAGGGTTAGGGTATTTAAAGGTTTTTTTAAAATTAAATACACAAAGTAAAGTGCCTACCTGGGTACGAACTCACGGTCCACAACTCGTAAGCCGGGGCCACCACTGGGCCACTGCTGTTCTCCAAATTAAGAATATAACTGTGATACTATATATTATATGTTAGTCAAAAATACATCTAATTACAATAAATTTGACGCAATATCGTGAATCAAATAATTACGAGCAAAATACTACTTCCATTAGAAGTCATGTGTGTCAGAGAGGAAACCATCTTCAAAGTGGTACCCTGAATCATCATTATTATCACAATTTACAATCCATTCTGTACATAATCAATGTAAACAGCGTCCGTAACGCGACGTCTTTGTCCCACTTGCAGGATGAAGGAAGTTATTTTAATATATCGCCCTTCGGTTCTCATCCTGGTTACAATGTTTTAAATAGAAGTTGATGAAAAACTCTGACAGTTGATTTTTGTGTTTAATGATAAATATACATATTTTCTTTTTGCTTTGCTAGATGAGATTTCTTTTTACGGGTGTCTTTAGGTACGTTTCTTCGTTTTGTTAATTTACAAAGTGTTGGCGAGTGTCACCATGTGTGAGTTCGTGTCAGTTGTCAGCGACTAAGATGGTGTCGAGTTCTATTATAACATTATTTTAAATGTAGCTTCTCGGTTTTTGGAGCAGAGCTTTCTGTTTTTTTGTTGAAAATTGGCGAAATGTTGGATAGTCAGCGTAATTGGGTTGGTTTAGTTTGTGATCTTCCTGTACGAGTCACAATAAATACTTTTTCTTCTTTCTTCTTAATGAATATTAAGTAGATAGGTCCTGTATGAAGTATGAATATAAACTTTGACTATAACAATGATTTATGAATAAATAGCGCTAATAATTGTAAATGTTTCATTATTTTTTATCTTAGTCAAAATATTATCCATTCATTTTAATACGTAGAATTCTGCTAAAGCTCGTGCAGTCATCACTTACTTTAGATGTTGACTGTACTGTACCCAACTTTTGATGATGACTTTTGATATGACTTGACCGGTTTTTTTTTATTAATATTGTAAATACTAGCCTCAATATTATGAAAAGTTCGTATCTAATCTCTGTTAGATACTGATATCAAAGTTAGGACGCGTCTACACTACTGATGGCGCTTAATATAATACCAGCTTTTAAGTGGATTTATTGTTAATCAATCAATTGGCCAACGACAGTTTTGAATAAAAAAGATGTATAATTAGTTAATTGTTCTTTTGACTCTTTCGTAAAAAGTGATGACCCTTAAAAATACCGAATCTACAGAGTTAATGTGCGCAATTTACATATTTACTATTTTTTGTCTTCGTGACGATATTATCGTGGACGTCCATGTCCACGTCAATGAAATTTATGGATATACGGCACGTCATAACTTTATCGTAGACTAAAATTTAAAAGTGTCGTCATATACCCACCCCCAACTCCCCAGCTCTACTTAATTTGGGGTCAACGGTCAAACCAAAACATTGTGATTTACAAACTAAGCCGTGTTTATCTAAAATTACCGTCTGTCATCAGCTTTTCTTTTTGCCAATTAAACTTTTTGTATATTTTTCCATACATTTTACTACTTCCCTGAGTTATCGTAATACTGATGCTGTGGACGTCTACATGTCGTCACGTGGAATTTTTTAAAAGCGCACAATCGTTATTAAACATAGTTCAGACGGTATAAATAATAAGTTCATCTATTAATCTATTTTATGCTGTTTCTAACAATGTTATAAAATATGTGTCATGAGTAGAACATAAATTATCTGATTAATATTTAGTCAGTTGCAAGAATACATTTTACGATCGCCATTTGTCATTATGACCGGTGGCAAATGCCAAAAGATTGTGTGTACAGATTATAATATTATTATCACTAATTATGCGATGAAATATTAATAGGATTTAAGTCAACAACAAACATGTTGCAGATGTATCTTTTTAACAAAATATTTTCCACCAGTACATGCGCGCACCATCGGTCGGGCTTGATATATTATAGCGTCGTCATATTGGTCGAAAATCTTCAAGATATCACTAATTAACAGTAGCATAAACATAATCAGCCTATCATATTCCCACTGTTGGGACATGGGCCTCGTCTCTTGGAAAGGAAGTCGACTATAAAATATAATCCACCACGCGGGCCCAGTGCGGGTTGGTAAATGTCACTGTCACATGTCTCCGAATTTTTGGTTCTAGGACATGGCGGTTATCACAATGTTTTCTTCACCGTTTTGAGAGCTGTGATGTTGAAATTATTTACAAGAAAGGGCCTGCTTGGGTTTGAATCCATAAACTACAACTCGTAAAGGCTCCTTCAAACAGGCGCGATACGACACGCGACACAAAGGCACTGCAAGTCGCGCAACGAGCGGTGTCTTTGTTTCGCGCGCGATTATATCGCGTGTCGCGCCTGTTTGTAGGAGCCTTAAGTCGGGACTGGATCAACTGTCTTGAAGAAAAATATATGTTGCACCGACCCTAAATAATTTGGGATTAGGGCAGTGGAGAATGATTATGTTCAATAACTAACATTGCCTTTTGTAATAAAACATTTTGTAATTGCTTCGTGTAAAAGCACCCTTACAACGCAGTAATAACAAGCCTATTGAGTGCTTCCGTCTATTTTTAATATTCCTTGAGCTGTGGTAAATCATTTGTATACAAAGCAAGCTATTATAACACCAACGTAGATAACTTTCATGAGATATAAGAGTATTTGGTGTATCTATAGTTGTTTGAAAGTTATTCTCTTGTACTGACTTTCAACAAAGTTCGTACACGTGTAAGTAGTATAAAGGTAAGTATTCGTTGATGGACTCAGGAACCGCTCGTTCCCCGTTCGTGCGTAAGGAGCATTTTAGCTTCACTTAAAGTTCCGTATGTAGGTCGCCGATAGCACTTTGACGAAATGCTTTTCTACTTACATTTGACATCCGTATTCGTGAAATGCTCATAACGTAACGACATTCTACGTAAACATCAGAAGGAAACCGCCATATCCTAGAATGAAAAAATCGAAGACATGTGACATGTACAGACGCCAGCACGTCAAGCTACTACAATCTATCAAATTTCTTTAATAGATTTTCAACTTTATCGCTAAAGCATAAGGTTCAAAGTTGATTGGGAAAATTTTACAGTTTCGGGTAGCTTGATGTGCTGGCGTCTGTACCAACCTGCACTGGGCCCGCGTGGCAGATTACAGCCAACTCCTTCACGAAGAAAAGAGGCCTGTGCCCTAACAGTGGGAACATTATAGGCTTATATACTAACGACATTCTCATGGACATTCTTCATAACAGGAGTATGAGGTTAGCTATCATGACAAAGTTGCGATCGTGGAGAAAGTATTAAGGCTCCTACAAACAGGCGCGACACGCGATATAATAGCGCGCGACACAAAGGCACCGCTCGTTGCGCGACTTGCGGTGCCTTTGTGTCACGTGTGGTGTCGCGCCTGTTTGAAGGAGCCTTTAGTCAGTCAACGATGTTAGTGCCGGAAACAGCCCGAGGCCCGAGATGCGCCGGATTTGCTAAAGTCAAGGCAATTCTCAACACTATTTTGTATTTTATTTATTCATGAGTCTGCCTTCTTTGTCTAGTGGTCGTAAGCGCTGAGCATGGGGTCCTGAGATTTTTCATCCGCAATTTCTAAGTAGCAGCACCGAGTCTGGATTTATGCTCGGTTGATGGCAAAAGGTAACTATAGCTACAGCTCTAACCTAACCTTACCCTTTGGAAAATACAGGCGTGATGTTATGATGTTATGTAACTCATGTGTTAAACCTGAATAGGATTATAGTATCGATTCATATTCATATATTTATTTGCATTCCATAATGTTGTAGAGGTGTTACAATGGCTTAAATCTAAGGTACAATTATGGATCCTGTAGGGCACAGCAAAAAGTATATCTAAAATTAAATCCTGAAATAAAAATAAATTTAGGACACAAATTAACAATAAGCTATTTTTAAAATGAAAATAAATTTAGGACAAATTAACAATAAGCAATTTTTTAAATAAAAATAAATATAGGAGACAAATTAACATTAAACAATATTTAAAATATGTTGTTGATAACATTAAATAAGTAAATATAATATTTTATTTTATTGAGATCGGTCTGCTATAGGTTGTGGCACATAATAATTATTTGGTGTATCTATCATAATTATTATAATATTTATCTATGTATGTATGAATGTATCTATACGACGTGTGGTGTTTGTTTGTGTTCTCGTGGGTATGTTTCGTATAAATATCAATGGCAGGCGCTTTTATGTCAGTTTGGCCACGTTTTTGACACACTAATGTGACATACAATGCATCATTAATTTCCTCATTCCTAACTTAAAGACGTCACAACATAGAATATTTTGCTGTTCTTTTAAATCACAGCACTTTGCTCAAGGCCGTTCTATTTGCAGTTATTGTGACTTAAAGTCATTTTGATGCCCATTTGTCGTGATATACTGCCATAGTTATATGCCCCATGCATGTGTTAGTCTTATGACCGACCTTGCCTTTTTGCTTTCAGCTTAACGACTACATCTTTCAAACGCTTATGCGTTTGAAATAAATAGTCGCTGTAGGTCGCAGGTTCGAACCCAGACATGCTTTACTTTGTGTAAAATATTTAATCACCACTGCTCTCAAAAAGGTAAAGGAACACATTGTGAGGAAACCGGCATGTCCTAGAACCAAAAATTCAAAGACATGTGACATCTACCAACTCGCACTGGGCCCACGGGTAGCTTACAACCCGCTCCCTCTCGGAAAGAGGAGGCCTGTGTCCCAGCAGTGGTAGATTATAAGCTGATTATATCAATTAGCAACGATATAACACTGATGGAACGCTAAAATTTGTCTATTTGCGTTTTCTCTAATAGATCGGACTTTTAGCTCAAAAACGTGTATTCCAAGCATCTGCGACATCTACTTACCTACTTATGCAAGACGAGTTTCATGTGCAAATTGCACAGTCCGTGTCACATTTTTGAGTCAATTCCAAACTTGAATATATCTTACGACACAAATTGTTCGTGTTTCTATTACGAGAATCTTTACTACTATGTGCCATCATGGAATGGTTCGCTTGATACACTGCTAATGGTATTCCTTGTGCTCGTTAAGGGCTAAAATTAAACCGATTTGTTTAGATTCAACATGAAACAACAACTGATAATGAACTGAAAGGGTCTTATCACTAAGCAAGCAGTACTATAATAACTTTGATAAAGTGCCGACCGATAATGATTTTGTTTGCAACAATATTATTTGGGACGTTATTGCGGGTTGAAAGCACTTGTTTATGTTAATAAACCACAATTTATATAAAATGTAATTTTTCTTTCAGCTTCTGGATGTTGTTTCAGTATGTAAAATGAGACTTGACGTATGTGCAAAATGTTCCTACATTTGGCATCAAATTGACAAATAAACATTAAAGAGTTTTTTATACGTCAGTGATTTTAGCAGTGTTCGGATATTTCGTGAACAAAAAGAGCTTAAAATGTTGAAAATATGTTTTAAAATAAAAAGTGTAATAAGAAGACATACTAAGTTGCTAATATTAGCCTTTTTATTGAATCACAAGTCAAGTTGTAAAAATAAAGCGGATTATTCGTCGCCCACGGTTTTGAACCGAATGTCTGAATCACTCCGACATGTGTCGTTGTGAAAAATGACTTTTCCAGGTAGGTATTATAACATTTCAATGACACTGCTTACAAATACCTACTTGTGTTGTGGGTAGTTTGTCAGATAGCTATTTTAATGAGATGAGTTGTTTCTTTGAATAATATTTGGATTCTTGGCTAGTGACACTTTATTTTCATTTTAATACCTACTTACCTACAATGGTTTATCATAGGTATTGTCACTTATTTGTTTATCATGATTTTAGACAGTAACATTATAGTTTGGGATATTCCTCGAAACGTACCAACTTTGAAACGCACCAAAAGTATTCCTCAAAAAAAAAGAACAAAATAATAAACATTAATAAAAATATTATAATTTTATTCCTCGAAATGCATCAACGATGAAACATAGAGAAGAGCATAAAGGATTCGTAATAAATGCTATCAATAGACGTTTCATTTGGTGCATTACAAAGTTGGTGCGTTTCGAGGAGTACCCCAATAATCGAGTATTTTGACTGTCTAAGTAGGTACTATGAACTACCATCTATTTGGTCAGTAGTAATACAGTTATTGGGTTTTTCCATTAGGAATTTCTCAGTAACAGCATGACGTTTGGAAGTTGGTGTTGTTGATACCCCCGTGCCTCGGAAAGTACGTTAAACCGTTGGTCCTGCGCCTGATCTCTCTCCGGTCGCGTCGGATTGCCGTCCCATGAAACTATGAGAGTGAGGCAAGAAAGAGTGCACCTGTGACTACGCTGCACACACACTAAAAAGTGGTGTGCACTAGTGATGTAACGAATGTTGGATTTTTCACATTCGCGAATGCGAATGCGAATGCGAATATTTATCTTCAACATTCGCGAATGCGAATGCGAATGCGAATATCTGTTACATCACTAATTCATTATATAATTATTCATTCATTATTCATTTAATTCCTCAGATATACAAAGTGGAATGACAAAAATATACGTTTGAAGCCAAAGGTTATAAACAAAATTATTAAACTTTAAATATCTAATGTATTAAGATATTTAAAGTTTAATAATTTTGTTTCAAGTAATTGTTTAGTTTTTTAGTAAATAAAAACTGTAAACTTTATTTAAAAATGGTAGTAAAGTAATAATATACTACTAAATAAATGCAAACCTTACATAGTTGTAACAAGGCTGATTAATGTTAGATTTGATCAGATCTCTGAAGTTCTTTTTTCATAAATGAGACTTTTTTTTTTTTGAGGATGGGAAATCATCAAATGACTCCTCCCGCTCTGGGTGGAGCGGAAGGGAGTGTCAGACTCTTACTGACTAAAACCCACCCGTGTTCCTTCCTTCGCCCTTTATGTTCCGGGCCAGCAGCGGTAACCCTTTCGGACAATCCCGCTGATCCGGCAGGCTTCGGCCCTTAAGGGCCCCTTCGTTTAATGCTGACATCTCTTTGAGGCGCGCGTGGAACACGTACGCGCCGTCCGGCACGGGCCTGGTCCTGATCGGACGGTGAGTTACTCATTACTCTCCGCCCGCAGGCCCGCGCCTACGGTGGCCGGGAGTCGTCGCGCGGCTTCCGACGCCCGGAGCGTCTCCCGCGGCGGCTGGGACGGGAGGCTCTCTCCCTCAGCCGTCCCGCCGCCTCCTTCGCTAGCATGACTGCTTCGCAGAAGAAGGCGACTGTCCCCCACTCCCTCTCGCCCCGGACCATGGCTTGAACCAGGCCCGGACGCGAGAGGTCGCCGCTGCTGCCGATCGCCTCTATGAGGACACGGCGGTGCTCCGCCCAAGCGGGGCAGACCTCCACCGTATGCTCCACCGTGTCCTCTGGGCGATCCTGGCAATGGTGACATTCGGGCGTTTCCTCCCGCCTGATTATGTGCAGGAACCTCCCGAAACTTCCGTGTCCGGTGAGGACCTGCGTCAGGCGATAGGTGAGGGCGCCATGACGCCTCTCTAGCCACTCCTCAAAGAGGGGTCTTACCGCCGCTATCGTGGCGTGCCCTTCATAAATGAGACTTTAATTTAGAATGTAGAAGTATGATTTAATAAAAATATCTAAGTGTTATCTATTGTATTATTATTTCACATGCATGCATATAATAATTTCCTTTTTGATTATTAAAAACATTCGCTAAATATTCGCATAATTTTTGCGAATGCGAATGCGAATGCGAATATTGAAAAATATGCGGATATTCGCGAATGCGAATGCGAATGCGAATATCCGTTACATCACTAGTGTGCACTATAATATCACCCGCGCAGAAGGTACCGTTGACATTAGCCACCTTGGCCGAAATACGGTCTGGAGGACTAAGTATCTATATTTCTAGTTAGGTACTGTAAGCCTGAAATGTTTTATGTTATAACTATCAGCGCCCCGCGGTTCCACCCGCATAGGTGTCGATCCCGTGGGAATATCGGGATAAAAACTATCCTATGTCCTTTCCCGGGACTCAAACTATCTCTATACCAAATTTCATCTAAATCGGTTACGCGGTTTAAGCGTGAAGAGATAACAGACAGACACACTTTCGCATTTATACTCGTAATATTATAAGTATGGATTTTTATTTAGGTATTATTGATTAAATTGTTTGTCTCAAACTTTATCAATTGGGTGTAACTTTAAATGAGTATAAAGCAGTTAAAGTAGATTGACGCCATTGAAATCGTATAATTTCTATGAATATTTCTGCCCAACTATGCAGCTTCTTTAGGTAATGCGTAATAGGAAACAATAACGTTTATTTGAGGTTTACGACTCGAGAAGAAATAGTGGTCACTCAAATTCTGTTTATTGTCATTATCACTTCATGAAAATAAAAATGTGTGCGTAGTAAAAATCTTTATGTTAGGAAAAACACATTATGGAACAAAAAAATCGTCACATTAATTCAATTTTATAGCGTACAAATAAAGGAAATCGCTTATTTCAGCGAGAGCTGCGTTGAAATACGTTCAAGCGTCACACGCGCGAAATGCTGCGCCGAGTCTCGCCGCGCCGCGCCGCGCCGCGCGCCGGCCGGCGTCCGCGGGTCGTTCCTCCGGGGCTTGTTGTTCCTACGAGACATGGAGTAGAAAGGAGACAGAGTAATACGACGAAGGTAAATACGGTAAATATACTATGTTACAGACAAAGTAACAAGCGGTACGTACAGTCTTTGTGCGCGAAAAATAATATTTTCACGTCTTCAATGGAACACTTCAAGGCTGAGTCGGGTGGCAAACTGAAAAATAAAAACAGATTAATCCTGAGATAGCATTATCGTTTTATTGTTTTCAGTTTACCACGAAAGATTCTTACAGAGGCTCATCTAAAAACATCTAGGTAGATGTATGAAAAATGAAATGTCAGCCGACACTTTTTTACAGAATTCCGATCAATTCTGATAAATACTGTAGGTACTTACGTCCAATTCAGTGAGATACTTCTAAAGGAGGAACAAGTTAGCACTCCATTTACATACACCTCCGTGCCACGCGACAACTTAATCTGTTCATCTTAATTTGTTGGGCGCCACACGGAATGCCGCGACTCGTAAGTGAGCGGTCAAACACCTCACACCTGTAGGATCCAGCGGCTCCGACAGCCGATGATTCTGCCCTAATTCCTTTGTATTTCTGCAGACGGACTCTCGAACCTTTCTCGTATGGTACACATTTACTGAAGGTTGGTCAATAACCTTTTATTACCACTGTTAAGTACGAAAATATTGGATAGTAACTAAGTGGTTTTTCAAATTGATCAAACATTAATTTTAAGAACGTACATCATTCCTTCATGAATTAATCTCTTTCAAGAGGCTCTTTCAAGAGATATTATAAAGGCGAAAGTTTGTGAGTATGTATGTGTGTGTGTTTATATGTTTGTTAGTTCTTCATGCTCAAACGGCTGAACCAATTTTGATAAAATTTTGAATGAAGGTAGCTGACACCCTGTATTAACATGTAGGCTACTTTTTATCCCGATATTACCACGGGATCGACATTTACGCGGGTAAAACCGCGGGGCGCAGGTAGTTTTAAATAAGTAAGAGAGTTTTATGGTTTTCCTAATTATGAAACACTAGCTACGCCCCGTCATCATCATCAGCCTATAATGTTCCCACTGCTGGGACACATGCCTCCTCTCAGTGAGAGGGAGTGGGCCGTAATCCACCACGCGGGCCCAGTGCGGGTTGGTAGATGTCACATGTCTTCGAATTTTTTGGTTCTAGGACATGCCGGTTTCCTCACGATGTTTTCCTTCACCGTTTTGTGAGCAGTGGTGATGAAATAATTTACACAAAGTAAAGCGCCTGTCTGGGTTCGAACCTACGACCTACAACTCGTAAGTCGCGGCCGTTACCACTTGGCCACCACTGCTCCACTGCTACGCCCCGTGGTTTATCAAAATTGTAATTTCAAATTATATAATATTAGTGTGATTTATTATATGCCCTTTCTAACAATAGTATTTGTTTTTATAATAATATATTATTACTCATTTATTTATTCTCCGAATAGAATTTGTGTAAGTCAATCTATTTATTATTGTTTTTGTATTAAATTATATATTAATATCGTTTATTTACTTATTCGCTTAAATATTTTGTATTGCACTTAGTATATTTAATATATTATTTTTCTTGGATAAGATTCACAACAGTAACTATTTCTAGTACTTTAAATCTTACTTCAATGCTTTACTTAAGTATGTTTGCAACCTTTGTTACAAAGGTTAGCTGACACCTACGCGGGTTTATTTCACTTGACACACAGTGTTATTTCTTTCACTTATAGTGATAGCTGGTATCAACTAATACCGCACGAGTTAGCAAAATCATTTGCATAATGATTTTCATGGTCCCACACTTTGCCATTTAGATTGTTTATTGAGTTAATAGCTTCCGCCCGCGGCTTCGCTCGCGAGGTATGTCGATAAAAACTATCCTATGTCCTTCCCTGGGATGCAATCTATCTCTCTGTCAAATTTTGTATTATATTATATTTATATTTTGTACGTAATTAGGTGTCCATCTTTCTTCTGGAACCAATGTTGGCTACTGCAAAGTCAAATGCGGTAGCGGATTGAAGCAATGTCTCTCCCTCGTTATTTACGTTACCAAATACAATCCTCAATGCACTCTTTCATAAAACCCTCGCATTCTTCCCACATGTCCATTAAAATCACCTCCAACTATCATGCACTGAAATGTTCCTCAAAACTGTGTCAAAGAGGACTTTGACACAGTTTTGACGAACATTTCGGTGGGGGGACCCAAAACTTCTCTTTCACCCTTTCATTACATCCCACCTGCGGTGCATACACACTTAACACGTAACACATAACTTTTACAACGATTAGTCTATCATTAATTCTTTTTACCTCCATCACGCTTTCTTTCAAATTACTGCCTAACACTATTCCCACGCCATTTCTTTTCTCGTCAGTCCCACAGTAGAAAAACTTGTATCCTTCACCGATTTCTCTCGTTTTCGTTCCTTTCCATTTTGTTTTTTTTGCAAAAAACAGTAATTTTACTAAATAGTACAAAAAACTTCACACAAATACGATAAACATTTCTCAATACTATCTGTAAAACTAAGCCGCAGTTCGGGCGCACACAATGTAGTAACGAATTCCCTGTAACAGTACCCCGAGCTCATCACTGTCAACTTTAAAACGACCACACTACATTTAAAACCGTCCTACATTTAAAAAAGTCGAACTCGCACATGAAGGGTTCCGTACCACAAGGCATAAAACGCCGAAAAAAACGTTTCTTTTATACCCCTTTAAATTTTAATTATTTGTTGTTATAGTGGCAACAGAAATACATCAACTGTGAAAATTTCAACTGTCTAGCTATCACGGTTCATGAGATATGGCCTGGTGACAGACAGACGGACAGTGGAGTCTTAGTAATAGGGTCCCCCTAACCCCCACCCCTAAAAAGTCTCCTTTGTACTGTTGACCTTGTGACACGTGTTCGTGTCATTTATTGCGATTCAAAGCGAGCAGCCGAAAAAGTAAACATTGTAGCTACTGACAAGTAGTTGTTAGTTTGTTTCAAGTAGTTTCGTTTGCTTGGAACAAGCACGCGTGGCGGAAAGTTTCAGGCCGAGATCTATAAACGGTATTCAGCACTTAGACATGTTACCGTCTCTATCTTGCACTTGTAGTTTGACATTTATGCGACAGTGACAGGAATTACGCTAAGCCAAGTACGTGCGAAGTAACGTTTATAAATCTGTGCCTCAATGTTCATTCGCCTTTGGGTAAGATATACTAATAAAAGCATTAAGTTAATAAGCTTTCATTTTGTGTGGGAAGTAATTGGTCGTTTTAGACTTATTGTGGACAATAGATTTTATTTAGGGACTTCTAAATGGGGATGTGAAAGAATGAGAGGGCTAACATTAGATGTGGTTACGAGTTTTTACAGCAACGTCTTGATGTTGAAATGAATTATATAAAACTGTACCTACCAAAAGGATTAAGGAATAACAATCGTTAAGATTCTTGTGTCTTCATTATCTATGAACACACAAGAATCTTAACGATTTGATCTATGAACACACAAGAATCTTAACGATTTTATTTTTTGATGTTCGAAATGTACATCCTTGAAATTATGATTTTAGAAAGTCTAGTATTTATTGTCATTAGATGCCGATACCTATTGCATTTGTGATGTTCCACCAGCTAATTTAATTCGATTTTGTTTAGTGAGACTTCTCTATATCAATTTATTTGTGCACGATTCTGTCAGACAGACCCTAAATCAGGTTGTCATGAAATTAGTCATACTTTATGAAAACCAAACTGTTCTATGTGCATGTCTCGCATGAATTAATCAACGTCGGCTTTCAGGACCGCATTTATATCTCCGCACGAGTAATTTTAGGAATGCAGTGAGATCCGTTTAATGATTATTTAAATACTGGAATATTTATTGTTAATGAATCGCCTGAATTAATTAGTTTGCACTAAAAATACACATACAGGGATATAAAGCACTGTGGTGATGTAACCGGCTAATGGGCATTGTTCATATTTTTTTAAATGTTGTAATTGAAAAACCATTTCGAGGAATAGCGTTACTGATCATTACGGACTAATTAATTTTGAAAAATATTCATATATTATTGATATTTTTGATAAAATACGATTGACCTTCTTTGCCCTTCAAATTACGTACGACTGGCCGTACAGTTTTGTATCGTTGCCTCAGAAAATAAAAAGTAAGAGGCAAGTATTGTCTACAATCTGTCAAATGTCAAATTATTGTAAATATGACAAAAATCATACAAAAATATAAACATTCTTGTTTATATCTCATTATTACATTACATACATTATTTCAACACTCGACAATATTTAATATACTGGAAGAGTTATGGAATACAGGAAGTGCTTTGTTCCAACTTGCAGCAATAATAGTAATAATGTCGCCGCGTGCGTTATTATTCTATTTCTACTTAGAAATAGAATAATAAAGCACGCGGCGACCGCGGCCGGCGGCCGCGTCGATTGTTCTAGTGACGATAGAGACCTCCAAGGAATATACTATTCCTTGGAGGACACTTCACATAAAAAAACCATTTGTAAATAAATACGCTAAGCTAGGATTCGATTATTTAAGACGTCTATTCGGCCTATTGACCCTTTGACAGATGTGACATTGTTGACGTTGTGTTGATAGATTAAAATTTTTAATTATGTACTAGTAAGGCAACGGCACTTAATCTTTATGCCACTGGATGACGTCACCTACCTCAAAAACTTAAAATAATTAAATATTTTTTATTAAAATAACTATTGAGCCAATCATCAAAATATTCAAATTAGTTTCTCAAAATGCTCTAAATTTACAAAAAATAAAATAAAATAGAATGGTTAGAAATTTTGGACAATCCCCATTGGCACGGTCTCCTTGGCGACTATTTTCTTTAGGTAACTATTCTTCGCTCAGGTACTCTGTGTGTATTTTATCTTAAACAACATGGAGACTAGCCATCGTATTTTCTAAAGAGCAGTTAAAATTTTCCTCCAGCAAAAACTAGGGTCATAGTATCATATAGGAGAGAGAAATTGTAAGAAAGACATCCTACATGACTAACGTGACCATTTATAGTTATAACTATCATACGAAACATTTAATGAAAGGAAGAGCACCTTCGTGTGGGACGATATGAAATGGTATTCAATATGATATTATTTTCTCATGAATTAAATTCGACTCATATTGATCATCATCGAACCATTCCATGTTAGATGAATGAAGCAGATGAAGGAGAAGAATTGTTACGACGCGACGGGAATAGTAGGCGGTTTCTTAGCAACCGGACTTAGCTGTAATACCTAGTTCATCTAAGTATTTATTGGAATATTCAAGGAATTTGACATATAAATGTTTTATGTAGATATGTGATATGTTCTTCGGCTTCCAACTTAGGATAGGTAGTTACGATCCACGTGTATAAAATAAATTGTGTTTAAGTAAAATCCAATAAAATAACTCTTTGTCGTCATACCCATCAAGCAATACGTCACAACCTGCATTTGGAAGTAACGTGTAATATATTGGCATATAAAGAAAGAATTTATGGTATACCACGAGCCAAACAAACAAAATTTACGTCTATAATAAATGTATGCGATCATTATTTTATGAGTTGGATCATTGATATAATAGAGGATTGTTTTACGATGGTGTAACGGCATGTCAGTGTCACGTGCGCATAGTTCTCGTCAGCCAATCAACTCGTTTCCATGGATCATAAACTTCCCGGGAATACTTCAACGAACGACAAATGGTGTGAATATTAGTAGTTAGGAGGTTATCGTAGACCCTCGTGTTACGGCGCTCCACGTGTTTACAGGACATCACCAATTATGTTTTCGATTGAATAAATAGTGGGCCTAATTTATGTTATTGCTTTACAATTATAACAACAAAACATTACAATGAGTTTAACGATCTCCCGATTGAAGGTAAGTTTTAAATATACAGAATTAGTTTAGTAACTCTGAACGATTAATGACTAAAGGCTCCTACAAACAGGCGCGACACGCGATATAATCGCGCGCGACACAAAGGCACCGCTTGTTGCCCGACTTGCGGTGCCTTTGTGTCGCGCGCGATTATATCGCGTGTCGCACCTGTTTGTAGGAGCCTTAATACGTGCACTGACTGGACAGGTCCACTCAAATCTGTGTGGATTTTTCCTCAAACGATCATTCTACATGGTTCTCGCATCATCTGACCAAGATTATGTCTGGACTTTAAAAGAGAATTTAACCCCTGAGTTTGTTTCGCCATTTCAGTTAGGAAATGTCGACTGCATCTAGCTTATTTTTTTATATGACGAATAAACGGGATTCCCATTTACAGAATAATAAAATTTCATTTCATTTTATTTCAATGATCCTTACTTATAAGATTGCACGAAGTTTATGAACCTGGAAAATATCTCAATCGAGAAGCCCCGTTCGGCGTATAATATGATTTTGCAATAAATTCCAGGAATGAAGGTAGAATCTCCACGTGGAATCGCGCCACGTGTAACAGTTATTACAAAATACTTTTCCTACGCTATATTATTGAGTTGTAGAACATCGTATGCAGCATTAGCGACAACATCTCTCTGTTACTGATACAAAAGAAAGAAAATACATTTATTTAGCACAGACTAAAAGACACACAATACACCAGATAGTCAGATAATAGTCGTACATTATGTATAATAAGAAATTTAGAACTCTTTGTGAAAGGGCCTTCCAGATATTATTTTAGTTTTGTCTCTGGGTTGGTCATCGCATCTGCACGCAACTAGCATTGCAAATGCCCAAAGGTGCAATTGCAATAGCCTGCCAACAGATGGCATAATCGGCTTATAGAAACAAAGAAAAAGGTTTATTTGTGGTAAACATGACGCAGAGAAAGAAGAAAATCGCAAAGAATAACATTATTTCAGAGAGAGTTATTCCAGTCTGATCCCCTTATTATTCTGTTATAATCTCTGTCTTATCCACTATAAGCTTTCTCATATGTTGGGAGAAAATATGCGTCACATCCACGCATAATGCTACGACCCTATGTGTGACAGAGCCCCACAGCGCTGGTACAATGTTTCTACTGGTGGGCACTGGCCTCCTGTATGTGAGAGGGAGTGAGCCGTAATCTATCACGCGGGCCTTGTGCGGGTTGGTAGATATCCCATGTCTTAGAATTTTTAGCTTTAGGACATGCCGGTTTCCTCATGATGTTTTCCCTCACCGTTTTGAGAGCTGTGGTGATGTAATGAATTACGCAATGTAAGGCACTTGTTTGGGTCCGAACCCACCACCTACAACTCGGAAGTAGGCAGGGCATTGGTGGCCCAGTGGTGATGGCCACCTGCTAAGACTACAGCCGGTCGATTCTGTAAAAATCTCACCGTGAAAACTTAGGTGAAGTGAGTTTGTTTTTGCTAGGAATTGACACTATTGACAGCTCACTCCACGCTCACTTCACCTAAGTTTTCACGGTGACATTTTTACAGAATAGCACCGCAGGATCTAAACCCAAAAAAAATGCAAGTCTTATAATGCCTAAAAGTAGGTATATGGTCGACAACAGTAAACAAAATCAGAAAAATATATGATATTCCTCAGGATGCCTATATGCTAGTTAGATAGTGTGTTGAAAACATAATACAACTAATTTGATACGATAGAAAAAAATCGTGAAGATACCTCTAAAAACTTTCTTTTTACAATAAAAACCATAATAACCATAACCATACCTACATACAATCAATCTAATTTTTTGTCAGATTATTCTACAAGCAATTGAAATACTAAAGCACTAGTGTTTAAATTTTTTAGTCCAAACAATATTTTTTTTGTAAATAGATAATTGTTTCATATATTGCAATAAATTACCAGCGTTGTGTCATCGCGCTTCTCTTTCTTTTCTATGCAGTCAGACAAAGTCCGCGCTTTAGGTCATGTAGTCCCCTTAAAATAATTAACAAAAACGGTGGTCTTGCTTCCATAATCACGTGCTTGTGTGATTCATTCATTTTCAAACACTATCTAATTTCCCACACATGTGCATAAAGCTTATTTAATTATACCTACACTTGTCATTTCTACAACTAAATAAGCCAGCGTTGTCACTGTCGTGAACAAACAGGGCAATTGTGTACTTTCGCACCCCATTTGTACGGGTTGGTAAATGATCTTTAAAATACTTTGAATGATAAACTTAGACGTGAATAGTTTTGTTACTATTACGTAATTATTTGTTTTATGTGGTTGTCATCATATGTATTTTTTTTAAATAATTTGTCTGATGCATTGTGTTTGTTCCATGGAGCCTTATTTGGTAATATACAGGGTTATTGGTAAAACATTAACCATTGACCTCTTAAGAGGTCATTGTACTCATCATTATGAACAACTTTTACTATGAGACAAAACCTGAAATCGCGACAAAAAAAAACTATAGGCTAAATAGCAGATGTTTGCCCTGTAGGCACTGATCTAAAATTAAATTAAATTTCCTCAAGTGACTACAAGAATATTGTCACGAATGAATTATTTTTTATTGTAGCTGATGTTTTATTACAGATTGATAGATCATTGCCCACCTCTATATGCACGATGGTATGAGGACTACTCAGTTCAGATGGTATGGAAGAGACTGCACCTGTGTCAGCGTACACACTCGTTCACTATAATATCTCCCGCGTCGAAGGCTGGTCTCCGCTGAGATTGGTCGCCATGGCAAATTTCGGTCTAAAGGCTCCTTCAAACAGGCGCGACACGCGATAAAATCGCCGCAACACAAAGCCACAACAAGTCGGGCAACGAGCGGTGCCTTTGTGTCGCGCGCGATTATATCGCGTGTCGCGCCTGTTTGTAGGAGCCTTAAAGGACTATTACTTATTACTCAGTTATGGGGTAAAGCTTAGCGGAGAAAGCGGACAAAAGTTCGTTGATTCGTTCGTTATTTTGTTATTTACTATCTGAATGATTGATAGATCAGGAGTAGGTACACATAAATAAATACAGTTAAAGCGGCGATCGTATCGTTAAAATTACTTTTCGGACATCCATGCTGAATCATTAGAATTCATGGCTAAATGGCTTACTTTATTTTATTCTATAGTAGCGACTTGAGATGAGGTCAAACACTTGTTCATTTTCTCTAGTAATATTCCACAAATCTAAAGCATTTAACAGTTTCATACCTTCATAGAAGGAAATATATTCGATGGGAGAATTTCTTAATCTTTTAAGACATAAATCCGCTGTGATACAAATTGCTAACACTTGGCAAAACGTTGTATGAAAGCACCTACTGATATTAAAAGTCGGCGACACTTTTCTGGGTCAGATTTTTTCTTCTCAAACGAATTCATCTTAGGGCTAATCTTTCCAACGCCAGATAACTTTATCAGAAGAATAATTTTGATATTTTTAACAGTTCATGCATAAAAAACTGTCAGACGTCAATTTTATTCCACGAATAAAAATTTTCGGTCGATTGATAAATCAGCCCTTATTCTATTATTTGCAAAGCTTGTGAAAAACTTGGAGCGAGTTTATGATCCCTTTAACAAAATTTTAATCCCGCTTTATCATTAAAGTATGGTTTGTTATCTCTTCCTAAGTTACTGAACTATGGTGGGTAACGACCCGCTGGTTGGAGTAGACGAACTCCTTTGTAGGAACTTGTCAGCCAAACGTGATTACGATTTGAAGACGGGATTGTTCGAACACTTTAATGTTGTGACATCGCGTTGCCTTGTGAGGTCGACACCCTCCACTTTGTGTCATACTGCTCAGAATATGTTTAAGGCTTTGATGAATTCAGGGAAGTTTTCTTTGGGAATGTAATCAGGAAGCAGATTAATATTTTCATCATTAATTATGAAGTAATATTTTGCTTACTGCGAGCCCTCACCAGCAAGCTGTTCAACAGTATTTGTTGCACAAAAAATATATATATCAAGCTCACATTAGTGACAGAGTTAACAAATAACATAATTAATCTAAACTGACACAAACTGACTTTTCTAATGCCAGTAAAACTTCTGAAGTATTGAGGAAAAATCTTGGGGAACACTTCCATATTTTATAAGATCAAATTGAAGACATAATGTGCTTATATAATTTCAAATAACAATGAATAATGAATGTGTGCGCTAACCTAGAAACTGGTAACAAAATTGAAATATCTTCGCGCACTACATATCAAAACGGCTCAATATACTCATTTGTTTTATCGATCGTATAAAACAAAACTCTGTCCGTGCTCTATTTTTTTACAGCATAACCCTAAACTATGAGTCGTATAATAGTGAAGCGTAACACAATAAGCGAGGTGGTAGCAACGCAGGCGCAACAAAACAATGAGTCATGCGCGGGCGCCGCGCCGCGTGGCGAAATCCAGGTCAGGCGCGGCCTCGGGGAAGGCCGAGCGACTTGACACGGGCCGTGATAACGTGTACTACACACATAGTATTTGTAAACAATAAGGGATTTACACGTCAGTGTACATGTATTTAGGGAATTTGGAATCGAGATAGACATTCGTACACGGGTCGGAATGTCTGAGGCCAGGCGCTCGAGATTTAAGGCTACATCGATCAGCTCGCATTTGATGTATCATTGTAATTTTTGTATTTTACATCGTTGGTAGATAGGAATTGCACTTTGTTGCGATCGTTTATGGTTAACTAAATCCCAGATTGAGGCATGGAAAACTTCGCTACGCGAAAAGCTCGTAGACTGTCTTCGAGAACAAAACACATGCACATACCGAGTATTTGAAAGATATAGTGCCTAACTAATGAGTCATTTACATTTTTCCGCTGGATCCCGAACTGGACGGCATTGTCAAGTGGTCTTGAGTGGACGGTTACCGGCAGCTGTCGCTCACTGCGATAATTATCTGTAAACCAACACCAACAGATGGGTTTCACCACCATTCGGCCTCTGCCTGCCTCAATTAAAAAGTCTCACAACATCTCGTAGTGTCATTGACATCTAAATTCTTCGCTGTTTTATTGAAATGGTACAGACGCCAGCACATAAAGCTACAATCTAATTTTCTTTAATAGATTTTCAACTTTATCGCTACAGCATAAGGTTCAAGGTTGATTGGGAAAATTTGACAGTTTCGGGTATCTTGATGTGCTGGCGTCTGTACATAAAAATCAACTTCCTTGAGCTTATTTGCATGCTGTTATAAACGAATGCAACAAGTCAGGACCTTGGATAAAGTACTGTTAAAATTAGGTGTTTTCGAAAACTGATACGCTGACTAACACTACAAAATATTCAAAGGAAATAAGACTAAGTTAAAGAGCAACAAAGTTGCGCATCCTGTACATTTCAGGGTTAACCACTTCTACTTATTAATAACTGTCATAAAGCAAGCACGGTAGCATTCCTCTGAATGTGTAAATCAATCAATCAATAGTACTTTCAGTGGGAACAACCTCTTTCGTCCATCAGCGTGGGGAACCTTGGCCTGCAAGGTTCGTATGCACATGAATGAAAGATATATTGCGGTTATAATTTGAGCATGTTCTTCTTCATAATAAAGCATGCTGCAATGTCAGATGCGGCTGTCGGCGCTCTGGCAGAGAGAAGTGGACATCCGTCCGCGAATGTCACATTCTCACTGAGCGAGTAAATACGTTCTAGCCAATTTGGAATCTGCGCCACATTTTCACAAAGTGCAGTTTAAATTAGAAATTAATCGAATCGTACAGTATTTGTAATCATGTCATGTTCCATTAATACTTGACTGGTGTTCGTTTAGTGCTTAATAGATTTAAAATTGCGTTGGATTTGTTTAAAGAATTTTAACCATATGTTGAAGTCATCTAATCATCTAAGAGTAATTTCAATAATGACAATTACTGGGTAATGGATGATGGTGACTAAAGCACATTGTTGAATGAAGTACCTACGTAATGTCTATATGTAAGTATGTAGCTTAAAAACGTATTACAGTCACATGTTGTATGCAACTCTACACGAGAATGAGTCAGTAAGTGAAACAAAATATTTCAATTAACACAGCTGCACCTGATCTATTACTACACAGACATTTACCTAAACATTGTTCAAATATTTAAACATGAATAGTGTGAACTGTTATAAAACTATGTAACTATATAAAATTGCAAAAGAATTTCAATGAAAATCATTTAAAAACTAATAAATATTGAAGTAAGGACCTATCTGAGGTGATATGATGAAAAGCGAAAGAATGAAAATTTTAATACCTACTCGTAATTTTTTTTTTTGTTATATTGCATTTTACGATGTATATTGTTTACACAGAAAAACCTTTTAAAATGATTGACACATAACTCAGCATCAAAAAAAAATGCTGTAAAATGTAACAATAAAGGGGCAATCAGCTTATCAATATTTTGATGTGAGATGTCTTCGATGGTCTTGCACAGCCGGAACGCGGCGGTAGCTTGTTCGGTGGACCGGTGCACGAGGGACGCGCCGGTTTCAAATTCTTTAGGGCTGCCGGCATCCGGCGCTGAGCGAGTGCAGCTGGCCCCGCGCCAACTATGCGCGTACGCAGCTAACATATTGTGGAACCCACCGGCAAATTATCATTTTACAACGTGTATCCTACAAATGTCGTCGCCATTTTTCCCAGAAGTTGAAAATATTCATTGACTAATACCTAATTGTTTTCAGTTTTCAGCATTGTTATTCAAAGAAAAACTGTGACGGTCAAACCGGTAGTAATGTAGGTGTACATTTCAGAAAACTTCCGTTTGTTTATTGAACGTACGCAAATACAATAAAATGTCGAACATGTTATTCTTTCCTTGAAACGAAACGACGAAAACCGACAAATATTTTCTTTCATGGTACCTACATTATCATCTAATTATGCGCAGTATGAAATCGTCAGAAAAATATGTATGTGTCACTCTGCATAACGTGAGTGTTAAAATTACAAATATACCTAATAAAGTTCTATAAATTTTATGACTGGTGTTATTAAAGCTGTCTCCATATTCAGTAGCCTCACTATGAAGACGTATCACCGGCAAGGCGGCGCGCGGCGGTGGCTCGCGTCGTCAGCGACGCGCGCACTGCTCGGCGCGGACTGCCAGATTTACCTACAGCACTTATCACTGCCCTCTTGATAGATATTCTTCAACACCATTAACAGATACATTCCGAACATAAAAAAAGCTTTAGGTACTCATCATTAGCCTTTTTAAAACTTTATTTTTAAAAGTAACTTTCGGCATTGTGTAGTTATTTTCACAAACAAATGATTCACTTGAAATAAAACATTGTTAGATATCAATCTTACTTTCTGAGCCTTTTTTAAAAACAAATGCTATAAATAATAACGTATCATTGCTGTCAACAAATTAATCTCGCTAATTTGAAAGTCATGAACAATATTTTGGCGCCATCACAGAAATATTGTTGTCTTGCAGTTTTACAGCATTTTTATTACTTTCTTTCATTTTTTCTGTTTTATTGGTGGTGACTGATATAAGTGTGTACATATAAAGAGTTGCGAGTGTGAAGAGAATAACCATGTATCTGCCACTTGGTGCTATGCATCATTGACAATCAATTACTCGGCTGAGTGCACCGTCCTTTGTTTTTGTCGCATTGTTTTACAAACTCAATGTTATGTCATAGGGAGCTCGTACACATAACACGAAATTCATGTGTCCAATATATTCACAGATACGCAGCATAAACATAATCGTTCAGTCTATAATGTTCCCACTGCTGGGACACAAGCTTCCTCTCTTCGAGAGGGAGTGGACTGTAATCTACCACGCGGGCCCAGTGCGGGTTGGTAGATGTCACATGTCTTCGAATTTTTTGTTCTAGGACAGTTTCCTCACAATGTTTTCCTTTACCATTTTGAGAGCAGTGGTGATGAGAGCTACGTTACTGGTTACTGTTAGCCTGCATCATCCCACTACTGGGCAAAGGCCTCTCCGCATGATTTCCAGCTCTTTCGATCCAGGTCTAAAGTGGGCCACTGGTCGTTTGTTTGTTTTTCCATCTCGTCCCGCCATGCGCCATCTTCTACGGGAAGCTGCGTAGCTTTGTATTAATTTAAATTCAATAGCTATTAACTCTATTAATAACAAAACGATTGCATTCAAACAGATCTACAGATTCAACATCCTGTATTACGACGGAGAGCGTGCGGCGAAATCCATATAAAAGCAAACGTTTGATATTTATGTTGCAGATAATTTTCCTTTCATTACATAATTGGGCACGAGTGGATTGCATTGTATTCCCTTGACAGCTTTCCAACAATAACTCTACAAGTGCCACTGAATATTTCAGGTCAATAATATATTTGAAATATAGGTAGCAGAAGAAAATGAGAATAGTTACATTTGCGCAGTCAAGGTACTGCCGAATGTACTGTATACATGCTTAACTAAAGCGTAGGCATTGAGTTTGTGAGTCAGAATGGTTTTATAAAGCATGAAGCATGGTGTATCGACGGTTCGGGCTGCGCGTGCTACACCGCGTGGCGTTGTTTGGCAACAGGCGGCCACGATGGGCGGGCGGCGTTCCTTCAGCGGCCGGATGTCGAAACATTCGTCGTAGCGTTGCACAATCAGACATGATGTTTCCTGGTTAATTTGGGTTATTGTTTTTCAATAAGATTCTCGTATTACAAAATGCATTACACTAGAACATCTCATGGGAACATTAGGTGAGTAACATTAGCAGTAATGTATGCTTTATGACTCCGGCGCGATGGTTAACCGAAAACAAGATTTATGTATTTGCGGAAGAATTGTAAAGAAAAGTATGTGTGTTAATGTTGTGTTGGATGAGGAAGTTTTCAAATAATATAATAATGTACGATTTATGTGGTTGCTAGATAAACTGAGTTTTGAGCATAACTTTGTTTATCTGGACTTACGCAAACCGTAACACGGTATTTCGATAAAAATGTTGGTCCAGAAAATTGTTAGGTGTATAATTCGGTTTTTACGTAACCGTCTGGACTGGTGACCTTTAGTGTGGTGTTAGCGAAGAACGAGGGCGTGGCGAGCTGTCTACTATCGACGTCTATTTCTAGTCTCTTGTGAGCCCTTCGATCATCGTGACCACGCAGACTTAAGTAGCTGGAAACGACTGTGAAATATATTAAGAATGGTTTTCTAACACCTCTTAAAGAGATATGGTGTGTAAGGTTCATAATATCTTATCCATCCTTGTGCTGAAAACTAGATGCGGTCAAGAGTAGGCTTTTGACCGCAGCTAGTTTTTAAAATATTATTGACGTGTAAAAATATTTGTATGAACGTACTTACAAAAATAAATATCATTTACTAGAACCAATAAAATTTCAAAGCCATCAAATTAATTCCAGAATTAGTAGAAGGAATTTTGCATGATAGGTCGTTCTTAGTCAATTAAAAAAAAAACAACGCGCCTCATATATTATTTTTTTTTAAGGCTGAGCAATCCTCAACACTTGCAAGATTAAAGTTTTAGTATTACATTATGCTATAGCAATTTAATATAATATGATGAATTCAGTATCGACATTACGTCAACGTGGAACAAAATTTGACTAGAGTGGACATTTTATATTTATGTGCAATTTAGTACCAGTTACTCAATAAAATGCTCGTATCGTATTAAATTCTTCTTTTATGACTACCCTTTCACCCAGTAATATTAACATTATTAATATTAATATTTATATTATTCCTAACTAATATTATAAATGCGAAAGTAAGCGTATTTGTTTGGTCCTTTTCTATACTCCTGACAACGTAATATACGTTGTCAGGAGTATAGAAAAGGACCTTCCATCCAGAAAAAAAAACTTTTCCCGCGGAAAAGAACAATAACTGTCGACATTCACAATTACTTTAAGCTCTAGATGGTGTTACGTGTCTTTCTAATCATGGTTGAAATATAACCCGACTGTCTGAGCAGTATTCTAACAAAAAATACCTACTAGGCTTGCATGAATTCTCTATAGTGTTTCAATCATTAGTATTTTGCTTTTAATAGGATTTGGATGAAATTTGTCACACAGATAGTTTATTATAACCTGGATTAACACATAGGATACTTTTTATCCCGGTAATACGTTGCCGTGACATAATTTCCGAGATCCGCGCGGGCGAAGCCACGGGCAAAAAGTAGTATTCTATATTTGTCTTTAAGACCCTTTTGGCACCTGCCAAGAGACAGGACAGTTCTCATCAGCACATTAACATGATAAGAAAAATATCACTGAAAAAACCTGTTAAGCTTAAGACTATAATTATTGTAATTTGTATATCGATAAAAGTTTAACTTTTTAAAGAATAATTAGTACTTAGATCGGATGATAAATTAATCTTCATTAAGAACTCTTGGCATAACCATACTTTACGAAGTTTTTAATTTGTATTTATGAAAATAGCTGGGAAGGATTTTAAAGGCTCCTACAAACGCGACGCGCGACGCGAATCGCGTGCGACACAAAGGCACCGCTCGTTGCGCGACTTGCGGTGCCTTTGTGTCGCGCGCGATTTTACCGCGTGTCGCGCCTGTTTGAAGGAGCCTTAAAGGTTAATCAGTACTTTGTACCTACACTTTGTTACAAACACATCAATTGTAATAATGTTATTATTATTTTCTTGATAAATAATTGATTAATTTTCACCATCATTAATGTTTCTTGAGCATTCTTTTAACACAACCAAAGGATATAAATGTTTCTTATAGGTACTAAATTAACTAACAAACTAATAATATAACTAAAACTAATCAAACTAAAACTATTATAGTTAGGTTATTTTCATTAGGTATTTCTAGCAACAGTTATGTTTCACGTTAGATCTAATTAAAGTTCGGACATGGCAGTTACCCGGAAAAACATAAGCAGGTGGACAGACAAACCCTAAACATAGAAGAAAAATCGTTCCATTATTTCTAATAACGTTTGTGCTTGTGGCTAAGAAATCACAACCGCACGGTTCAATCGATCAGGTTAAGCTACCTTGCCGCGGTTGGTCCGTGGATGGGTGACCATTTTCACATACCAAGACCCCTCCGTGCCTCGGAAAGCACGTTAAGCCATTGGTCCCGGCTGTCATTCGCGGATCTTTGACATTCGTTACGGGTCCTCAGAATCCCGAAAGTCTCACAACCAATCTTACCAAGGGGTCGTATTACCCAATAAGTGGGTTGTGGAGGTCACTGGCAGTACTCCATGTTAAATACTGGTATTCAGCTGCATCCGGTTAGACTGGAAGCCGACCCCAACATAGTTGAGAAAAGGCTAGACAGATGATGGTGACGTTGCATTGAGAAATATGGCGAGGTCATTTATGTTACTGCTAGAAAATGTACAGTAAGAAAACCGCTCATGTTTTAACATTTTACAAAACAAAGACATTGAAAACTGAAAAATGATTTACACTGCCGTAACATGATTGTTATACCACTTCCAGCTGTAACAACACTCAAATGGGACTGTTATGAGTGGATTGCTGTGTCGAAATAGCCTGACTGCCTGACCCTTTTACTACACTTCCGCGTAGGGCGCGGCGAAAAGCTGCGCGCGTTATGAAAAACTATAACAAAGCAACAGAGATCAAATGGCAGCCATCAATCCCGGTGTAGGAGGCTCTAATATAAATCGTCCTTCCGACGGAATTCATGGCGTTTAACGGTCTCACAAATATCTCCCATGGTCATTGTTGCTTTAAGAGAGCACTAAATCTAAATAGCCGTTGTTTAAAATAACATTTGAATTTTTTTATGAACTTCCTAATGTCCGTTCTAAGGTCTCTTCGTTCGAAGATGTGAACATTTATGAGCCAGGAAAATTTTATTGATTTACTTTTCAGTATTTTCAATTTGAATTGCTTATGCTTGATTATTTGGTGGTGGGCTGACCTAGACGCTGTTCTTGGAGATTAGTCACGGTCATCTGACTAAATGGCGACATCAAGCTGCTACAATCTGTCAAATTTCTTTAATAGATTTTCAACTTTATCGCTAGAGCATAAGGCTCGACAAAGTTGATTGGGAAAATTTGACCGTTTCGGGTAGCTTGTTGTGCTGGTGTCTGTACATCGTTTTCACATGTATAATTTCAACATTAATGATCCGATAATAACCAATATTTTAGTAACAATTTTATGATTTAAAAGGCCTTTCTTCTCCATAGGAGATACTTACGCCTTGTAATGGACAACGACCCCTTTGACAATTCAAAAGTGCCTGGAATTGGTTTATTTGAAATAAATGCTTTGTGTTTGAACTCCTCCGATGCTCGTGTTAAATCTAGAACTTTTGATCTTACTGAATGGTACTAAAGTAATTGTTGAGTTTCGATAGTCTGGTAACTCTTCAGGTCAATGACACGTTCTGGGTAAGTAAACCTGCCCGATAATATTACTTGGAAGCTCCGTACAACAACCTTACAACTAATAAGGATTGCTTAAAGAGCACTTAGTTCTTTCTATTAATTACTGTAATATTACGTTTTATCTTCAGGTAGGTACATATTTTCAGTAAGGGTAACCGCTACATAGAAATCAGAGTAATTGACCGACAAATGTGAGTCATGTTAGAAAAATCAATCATTAGTCGCCCAATGTAAACACTTTAACACACATAATGTTTGAAATTACATAATTTTTAAATAGGACACGCTTTTAAACGCAGTCGACCTAATTCTTAAATTCGCAAGTATGAAGCTCAGTGTTCTGAAAGAATTTAAGTAGTTGTTCCACATAACTGTTAACCGACACGTTAGAGAAAAAATCTTAACGAAATGTAGGTCTTTATAATATAAGAAAATATATTTAAATAAAACAAATGCTTCAGCAGATTCCATTCATAAAATGTTCACTCTGCGGGTGTTATGTAATCAAATTAAACAAAATGAGGTTACAGACTGACTTTATGAATTGTAGATTAGACGTTTGCAGAATGGTCTGGAATTTGTTTACTTTATCATTAGGGGTTCTGCAAAATGTTGGTGTGCGGCGGCAGGTTCTCATCTAAAATGTTTTGTAGAGATTACAAAATTAAAATGATCGTGTTGGTTGTGGACATAAATTAAACAGAAATATTGTTGTTGTTCGACTAGAAGCCGACCCCAACATAGTTGGGAAAAGGCTAAGCAGATGATGATGATTGTTGTTGAAGTCTCGTAACAGGATGCTGAAGCATAAACCCAGGGCCGTCTTTACAACACAAAAATTGGGGCTCAAGCTGATTTTCGCACCCCGGCGCATAAACCTCCCTGTCTATAAGCATCTCATCGTGATAACTTAGGTGAAGTGAGCTGTAAATAGTGTCAATCCCTAATAGTATCAGATAAAAAAAAGGAATGACAGATCCCTTCACCTAAGTTTTCACGGTGTGATTTTTACAGAACAGCGGTGCTATTCTGTAAAAAGATCACCGTGATAACTTAGGTGAAGTGAGCTTAAAATGAGTTGTCATTCCACCTGTTGCTAGGGATTAACACTATTGACAGCTCACTTTAAGCACACTTCACCTAAGTTTTCACGGTGAGATTTTTACAGAATAGCATTACTGGCCAGCTGAACTCACTTTGATAGATGATCTTCATAATGTTTACTAGTCTGACTCTCTCTCGATGCCGGACGTAGCAAACTGTCAGTCGTTCAAACGAGAGTAAGAATAAACTCCCTATTTATAGCTCCCATGAATAAATGTTTACTTTTGATTGGAAATAAACTGAACGAGATTCCCATTCTGAAAAATGGGGATCTTTATACAGACATTCTACGAACACTTTATATGTATAAGTCATATTTCAGTAAACAAAAACACGAACAGGAAGCGAAGTGATTTTATCGCGATGGCTCATTCACTCAGTCCTCGCATTTCTACAAATAAATTAGAATTATGGATCAGTAAACCATTTCATTAGCTATAAATACTTTTGAATGAGTAGGTAAATCAAGTCGGTACTGTGTGGTTTTTTTAGTCTTTGATCTGTGAATTCATTGGCTTCATTCAAGTATTGTGTTGCACTACTTCTCGACATGGATGGTCACAGACTACGTGTTTACGATGCGATAAATTTACGAGCCGCGGTGGCACCCGGCCACGCGGTTACACAATATGTTTAGCGAGCCGTTTACCAACAGTCATTTTTGTGTTGTCGGCCTGGCAACAACGGATTAATTGGCGTTATAACTCTGTCTAAAAGTATAATGATCATAAATCACATTCATAATAACACCTTTTATGTGATTTATTTCAATACTAGCTGCGCCAGCGACTTCGTTTGCGGAAAACAATAATGGGTTTTAATTTTTTTTGCGCGGAATCTTATTTTTTCTAAAATAAAAGTAGCCTAAGTTACTTACTCCTTGTAACATCAGCTATCTCAGTCTGCCAGTGAAAATACCAAAATCGATCAAGCTTTTCGGAGATAAGTCGGAACAAATAAACAGACAGACACAGAAATAAAAAAAATGTTCTTGTTTGTTATTATATATGTACTTACTGTATATCATATATATCGTATATCATATAAGGATATCTATAGGCATTTAATAAAAAGCTGTTATTTTGACATTACAAACAGACAATTTTATTTATTTGTTTAGATATGTCCCAAATATGTCACCATATGACAGTTCTGCCACAATTTAGAGTTTTTACAATACAGCAGTAGGAAATCGTTTCTCACGATCCGTTGACATGGAAATGAATGAGTCATCAAGGTGTTAGTCAAAACATCAAGTGTTATCTACCACGCCACTAATAAAAAGTGAAAAGGTAAATGAACTTAATGTGTGTCAATGCGAGAGTGTAGCTCTTCAAGGTAGATATTTACTCTCGTGAAAAGCAATGATCAGGGAAATATTATAAACTAGCTGCGCTCCGCGGTTTCACCCGCATAAGTTTCAATCCCGTGGGGTGGAGCCTTTTGAGCGTGAAGAAGTAACTATATATAATATTAACTTAGAAGTTTGATTTTTTCCCAGCTTCAAGGGAATGTAGACTTGAGTATATAGTTTTAATTTGAACTCGATACCTCCACGCGTTCCTGAGATAAACGGTCTTGACAGACAGACGGACAACAAAGTGATCCTATAAGGGTTCCATTTTTTTCCTTTTGAGGTACGGAAACCTAAAAAGAATAGGACGCGCCCGATCAAACTCAAACTTAAAGCATTTATTTCAATTAAACCTTGTACAGGCACTTTAGAATTGTCAAAATTTAAATAGTCTGTCAGTTAGTCAGAAAGTTGAAGCATAGTTATCTATTCCAAAACGTAGATCTCTAAGAACGGGCAAGATACTCCATGGACACTCTTTTAAATCAAGATATTACAAAATCCTGGGTACATTATTCTTGTTGCTTCTAGTATATGTGAGAACAATGTAAAGAAAAAAGACACAAATGAAGATCAGTTGATGGCAATAGTCTCGTCCCATTACATGAGACTAAAACATGATTGGCGAAATGTAGGTACAGACACCAGCACATCAAGCTACCCGAAACTGTCAAATTTTCCCAATCAATTTTGAACCTTATAGTTTAGCGATAAAGTTGAAAATCTATTGAAGAAATTTGACAGATTGTAGTAGCTTGATGTGCTAGCGTCTGTTACTATAGGTACTCCTCTCCCTAACCCTTCGAGGATTAGGCGTGATGTTATGGTATGCTATTGAAATAGTAAGGTTTATCAAAAACATTTAAAAAATACAACACACACAGACAACAAAAACACGCACACACCCACAACAAAACAAAACACACAAAACAAATACACACACAGACACACACATTTTAAAACATTTTAAAATTTAGGTTCATTCGAATAAGTATATCGAATTTGTTATGAATATTAACAGCTGTGAAAATAAACACCAGTAAATCACCACGATCAATTGAAATCAACTTCATGGCTAACAAAAATGTTTTTAATATTTATAGGCCACCATTCATTGAACGAGGTTTCTGGAACAGCTTATGGCTGACAGCAGACGATGGAATTATGAAGGGCTCAACCTGCTCCAAGTCACATAAAGAAAGTCGCAAGAAAGCGGTAAGGCCGCCCATTTTTTTTTTTGCCTTGTACCTGTATTTTGTATTGGTTCAATCTATTTTTCACCGACTTCAAAAAAGGAGGAAGTTATCAATTCGGATGTTAATTATATCTTTTTATGTAGGTATGTTCGGGCATAACTCCGTGATATATAGACTGATTTGCAAAATCCTTTTTTTAATGGATAAGGTATGCATCACGGGTGGTCCCAGTTAACTTTGCTTGGGTAGTTTTTGAGTTAACTTCAATAATACGATTTTTTTCCACTTGGTTTATATTGATGATGTTTTTGATAACTTCCTGTCACTGCGATTTACGTAGCAAGTAGTGTTAAATGAATTGGTGTGGGGTAAATAAAAACTTAAAAAAAAAACACCGACTTCCGAAATTAAAGTTATTTTTCACCTTGTAGTTTTTTTTTGGAAGTCTATTGTTTTTTTTTTTTTGAAAAAAAGTTTTTTATTTTTTATAAATTGCTGTGGTATACAATAAAGTACCTATTTATAAATAAACAAATAACTGTTGGAAGGTTCAATGGTATATTTGTCATTCGTGAGACAGAACAACGGGCCGTTTGATGTAGAATTAACAAATTATTATGTCGCGTATAACGAACTATAATTCTTGTTTATAATGTTCATTTATCCCGGGGGAGCGGCCTCGATTCATCAAGCAGGGACCTTGTCTGCGGCTCTACGCTCGTATTCATTCATAATTCCAGAAATTCTACTCTCTTTATACACACGATTGTGACTCGAATTTAATTAAATAACATTGAAATTAGACACACGACGTATCAATTCTCAATGTTCTTCCTTTCGAAAAGAAAATGTGAAGATGGATTGCGAAAATGTTGTTTTTATTGCGAGGCTAGTTTTCATGAGCATCGCCGCCTTGAAATGAAAACAGAGCGTAAATAAATCCACGTCTTAGTTATCGGATAAACGAAGGATTTTAATCGTTTATTTATTTTCACATTACTTCCTACTCTTGTCGGAAGCTATTTATTAAGCTGTCGAACACTTGTGAAAAATCTTTGATTAGATATGGGAGAACAAGTTGTAAACACTTCATTACATAGTCATAGGCTTACGCAATCAATAAATTTTTGATGAAATGGGACCTGATGAAATCGTGTATATAATCCATCTATATCTTTACGATGTATAAAGGGTGTCTCAGAAAGAGTGCACTTTTTAAATTTAGAATATTTTTTTTTTCGTGCAAGTTGCAACTTTGTAATTTGACAGCTGTCACCTATGTTTATCCCGATTATTAAAAATGGAGCGCTTTTCGAAAACACAACGCGTTATAATTCTGAAAACTCATTACAAAAATGGGGAAAGTTACGCTGAAACCGCTCGCAAACTTCGCCAAATTTTCAGACGAGAAAGTGCACTTAATGTGTCAACCAGATCGTGCGATTTAACGCCTTGCGATTTTTTTCGTTGGGGTTTTGTGAAATCTCGGGTTTATGCGAAATAACCAGAAACAATTCCTGAGCTCATATCAGAGATCCAACGCGTCATCGGTGAGATACAGTGTAAAAATCATGGAAAATTTCATGGAAAGAGTAAGGGCCTGTCATCAGAGCCATGGGGGCCATTTGCCGGCTATTTTATTCAATACTTAATCGGGACATATCTTCTTTACAATTCAATAAAAATATCGCAATTCTCTCATAAAATACATGCTTTTATTTTAAAATGAAAAAGTGCACTCTTATTGAGACACCCCTTATAGGTACTAATAATTAAGCTGAATAGTTTGTTTCTTTTGCTTGTTTGAACGCGCTAATCTCTGGTACTGCCAGTCGAATTTGAAAAATTCTTTTTGCATTTGATAGCCCCATTCTTGAGGAAGGCCAAGCAGAAATAGAAAAAAGTCAGAAAGAACGCTAACCGACAACGAAGTAAAAGCACGGGCGGGTGAGACGAGGGAATGAAATTTCACGCGGACAAAGTCTCGGGTAGAAGTTAGTTGATGATAAATCCTACATGAAAAAATTTTGCGGCGAGTGCAACATGCAATTAACTACAGTCAAGTGCAAAAAAAGAATGGAGAATCAGTGAATAATCCTTTTAGCTAACCAGAATATTATATCAAGATATTCCTTATAAGTATAGTAATCCTAGTTAATGTAAATGTCCTTATGTACTACTCAGGTCAGGTCAGGTCGTTCGGTCACGCTATTGGGCATAACCTTTTCTGACAGAATGGACATGGGCATGTCTTTTCTCCTCGCGTTGATTGCTTTCATGCGCTATTCTGCGACTCGTCACTCGTGGTGTCATTGTACTGCGAGTGCGACACAAATTTCATTCGGCTTAGACTATACCTACAATGTTGACCGAACCTCTGTCAGGTAAGCACGTGACATCGGTCTCAATCTCAATCCCTAAACAGAGGAAATGTGAGAGAGGATAATACTAAGACAACTGTTTGTCGAACAAACAAACCTCGCCAGCGCAAAAGGTCAAAAGCTTTTGTTTAGGATAAAACATATATATTTATTTGCATAAAACATACAAAGGTGTTATATGAGTTAAGGATAAGATCATACATGTTTTGCTTAAGATTAAAGCATGCAAAATGATTAACACAACTTATGTTCAAAGTATTCCTTAATGCTACAAAAATTATTATCACATACACGCATGCATGTTGTGATTCATATACAAACATGAATCACAACATGCATCTGAACTTATGTAAATCATTGTCAAAGTCATAAATAATCTCAATCTCAAACCGTTAATGAGAACCATTACCAAAGCTAATTATATTATTACTAGTTGACGCGGCAAACTTTGTACCGGCTCAGAATCAGTAAGCCGTTCCATACAAAATGTATCAGAAAATGAATTATCTTCATTATTTTTTATATCGTGAATTTTTCCAATGTTTTAATAGCTATTCTGCTATTCGGGACGGAGACAAATCCAAGAAATCAAAGATCATTAAAATCGGTCCAGCCGTCCTTGAGTTATGGGGTAACTAACCCGACTTTGTTTTATTTATATATCCCTTATTAAGGGGCTTACTTGACGTAAATCGCGGTCACTGTCAGAATGAATAGAAAAGAAAGAGAAGCGCGATGACATAACGCTGGTAATTTATTGCAAAATATGAAGAAATTATTTAATTACAAAAAATCTATTGTTAGAACTAACAAACTAAAACACTAGTATTTTAGAGATGATGATGATATACCTAGCATATATCCTGAAGAATATCATATATTTTTCTGATTTTGTTTACTGTAGTCGATCATATATTTTTATTGTTTCTAAAACTTGCGTTTTTTTTTCTTTTGTTTAGGTCCTGTAAGCCCCTTAATAAACATTGTATAGCGTCTGTATAGTTACACAACGCTTTGTCTTCTTTTTTCGAAAATTATTTTACTGATAACTGAAAGAGAGAAATCGGTGTGTAAATATTCATCTGATATAATACGTTTATTAGTAAGGGGGATAGATTATTATTTAGTCATTTTCAGCCGTAAGCTGATGCAGAAAGATGCCAAATATTTAAAGAATTTCATTATGTGAAGGAACTATTTAAAACACTCATTAATAATCTAAAATCTTATATTACGCGGATATTTCAAAGTGATTAATGACGGTTTTACGGGCATAGTTTGTAGTGTGTGCATGTATGCAGCACCTGTATCTAGTCGCCGCCGGCCTTGTGGAGCCACACGGCACTCCTATTCAGATGCCGGAACACATCAACTCTGGGAAATGTATTGTTAGGCGGTCTCTTCACGGGCATGGAAACTTTATAAAGACTATCTGGCAGGCTATTTGATACTGTCAACCGACGACAGCTGCATCCAGTTCACAAATAACGCGCAAAACAGTTATTTCCAAGTTTCACAAAAAGGTTAGCTGTCAGCGTGTGAATCGAATATGTCTTCAAACGAAGTTGCAAGGTCGTCCAAACATTTGCCCCTTTATTCATATACGTTGTTTAAAGTTAAGTAGTGATTAGCTTCTGTTTAACCATACATTTTTGACGTTTGAACGTCACTTACGTCACTTTGAACGATACTTCATGTATACCACTAGAAGTTCAGAATAACTCCTCCTACACCAAACATTTCGTTTGAATATGAATGTCTATTGTATATTTTCGGTACCAATTTTATGGATTTTAAAACAAAGTACTTACGCAAATACAGAACAATGCGGAACACCGCATTATTTATTTGCAGAAATTTATGACTTCAAAGTTCGATTATCGAATAAGTATCAGCTGTTCTGAATAAACAAGATATTCTTCTAAATCATTTATAATTAAGAAAAACTACCATCATAGTTCAGCAATAAACTTCAGTAAAACGTCGACATTTACAATGAATTAAAATTTTTGAGAATAACAGGTCTGTTCTGCAAAAATCTCACCGTGAAAACTAAGTTGAGGTGAACTTGAAGTGAGCTGACACTCGACCTGATCACTAAGGATTGACACTATTGACAGCTCACTTCAACTTACTTGTCACGGTGAGAATTTTACAGAATAGACCGGCTAGATCGTTTCCAGTTTGGTAATATTGGCAGAGATATTAGATATTGCAGTTGGTAAGCGGTTTTACTGAGGCGGATTTTCCGTCAGCCGCTATTATGTCGACACGTGATACATTACGACTGTCTGGCATCCCTTTCAGTTCGTTTGTAGGGGTTCAGTCGAAAAGCCTTAAAGGCAGCTTTCACGTAACTGTCAATTTGAACGATTGTTTACCTTGCAATTACTTTAACGTGGCCTTCGTTGGCTTATTAGGTAATGATCCTTTTGAATGTTTTCGCTCATGTAAGATATCTGCTCCATCAGTAATAAAAATCTTTTTATTTATTTTCATTTACTGGAGTGTTATTTGTTTTTTAAATTTATATTAAACGAGGTGTTTTCATCAAGAAGTCGTTCAGGGATTCTTTAATCTTTTCAAAAATCGATAAGCATTTTGAGTTTGTTATTGCTTTGTTGTTGAGTGCATCATATTGCAGATAGTTGTTTGCGTAGTATATTTATTTATTATGTTAAAAACAATGATGAATAAGTGTCGTGGCTAAATCCTGGCTTATAATGGAGCACTATCAGTGTTATCCTAGGTCTGAGTGTCTCACCCTTATCAGAAGTCCACGTGGAGTAGGTTTAACTACAAGCATTATCACCTGATAAAATAGTAACACTGAAGCATTTGAGCTTGCCACGTCTGTCTGTCAGTCTGAACGCGATAAACTCAAAAACTACCGAACGGATTTTAATAAGGTTTTCACCGATGGACGGAGTGATTCATGAGGAAGGTTTAGGTGTATAATTTACTAAGGTTTTGTGTAACTTGGCTGTGACATGACGATGATTGTTGAAGATGTCGGAAAAATCATGCCAACTCAGAGCTTTACTGGCGTGCGTCGCATAAACATTAGGTTATATTTGGTAGTTTGTAACCTGGATTAACACATAGGGTATTTTAAATCCCGGTAATACGTTCTCGTGGGATATTTTTCAAACATCCACGAGGGCGAAGCCGCAGGCAAAAGCTAGTTAATTATATTTTGAATTCAATAAAACTAAAAAATTATAACGTCATCGGCACCTGAAGACAAACAAACAAAATGATTTTGCCAGGTGAAACCACAAAGCTGAGGACAGATATATTTTTATTGTATTGATCTATCTAGGTTCAATTATCACATCATATCCGCCGGATGACTTAATTAATCCATAGTATACTTATGAGCTTCCGTGAAGATACTGCTAATGAGGAAGCTCAGCTGATTACACATCAAGGACATGAAACAATGTTACCTGCTGAAGCAAGTAATTGTACAGACTGCAGCACATCAAATTCAATCTGTCAAATTTCTTTAATAGATTTTCAACTAAAACAAAGTTGATTGGGAAAATTTGACAGTTTCGGGTAGCTTGATGTGCTGGCGTCTGTACTTTACCCAGCCTTCGTTGTACTTAGTTTATCTACATGGTACATATGTATATATCCGTGTATTTCCCATTCTTAATTTCCCCTCTGTTTAACTTTTGGGTTCTCTTAATCTGGAAGGTTTCTCGTACGAGCTTTTGTATCTCGTGATTTGTTTACATTCCCATATGGCAACAGAAAATATAATTATGTTATACACAAGATCAAATTATCATAGTTTGCGAAACTCTGCAGACGTGATGGGGAAACATGATACAAAAAAAGCTAAATAACAAAAAAAAATGGGGCCAGCTGTCACTGGTAGTAGAAAGAAGAAAGAATAAAGAAAGAAAAAAGAAAGAAAGAAAGAAGTCTGTGAAGTAACTGACCTAAATAAAGCTGTTGCCTCAAAAAAAAAATCAGCAGGCAAGATATCTATACCTACTTGATATAATTATATGTATATACACCCTTACATTATGATCGTTTTAATCCTTGAAAGGGGTCATTATACTCATGATTATTAACAACTTTTAATATGGGACCAATCCTGAAAACGTGAACAAATAAATGTTGCTCCATACATTATGTCGAGTTATTCGAATATAAATCTATGGATCAGCTGATATTTTTTTTCACGATTTCAGGGTTAGTCCCATAGTAAAAGTTGTTCATAATGATGACTACAATGACCCCCTTTAAGGATTAAAACGATCAAAATGTAAGGGTGTATTAATTCGACCACTCGTATATCTAACCCGAAAATTTCCAGTGATTATGTGGTACTCGATATGATTTCAAAAGCATTTGTTCAAAGTATATTTGGTTTAAAAACATGTTTTGTTTACCGTCTCGCTGTTAATGACTTCTATTGAAGAGGAATTATAAAGCAGACATTGACGATCACAACATGTTTTCAAACATTTTGAAATATCACAGTAAAGGTGAACCTAGCTACAAGTTCCATAACGTTCTTCCGGCAAGCGGAAGAATCGTAGAATAAACAAAATCGCCCTTGTGTAACTGTAAAATTAATTATGTTATGCGAAAATCAACCTTGGCTCGACTATTTAGCGATGTTAGAATGCCGCCACTAAAATTGGCGGAAAGCAGGTTAGAAGTAAAGATCACCTTCGCTATAAAAATAGCGTAGACGTAGCATTGACAACACCTAGATTTATGTTCGAAAAATCTCAAATACAGACGTCTTGGAGACACGTGTACGTACTTACGTAAACTGGGATACATCAAGTTAATAATCTAGAGGATGGGACGAATTTAAATGTGTTTTATATTAGCAGTAGTAAATAATGCTTACCTTCTTCTATTAGCATTTGTACCTACTTCATCTATTGATAAAGGTAAGTACTATTCTCTTTCTTCGAATAGCATTAAATTAACTATTTGTGAGTAATTTTTGTTTTATCTTAGTTTTTATTATTACTACGACTATTCATGCATTTTTTCAAACAGCTCACAGTTTCCTTGTCGCAAAATTAAATAACATCTAAGTGGTCGTCGCGCTCGGCGACCTGTTGCGTTTGAGTGCACCGTGCACGGAGCAATATTTATCTCATCTAGATTGATCACGAAGAACACAGGTTTTGCTGAGACTTTGTTGTTTTAGTTTTTTTTTATCTTGTAATTATATGTTCTTGATCGCTAGTTTATTTATTTATTTATAAGTATAAAAAGTATGTATTAGGTATGTTGAAACTGTGTGTACTCCCCGTCACTTACTACTCTACAGGTTACACACTCTACAGGTTACACTACCCTAAAGGTTCATTAGAAAACCAGCGTCAGTCAGCATCTGTCTGGCATTAATGCTGAAATGAATCTTTTTGGCGCAGCCGTGAGACACACACTATTGTGGTTGAAACATTACTTTTATTTTGTATTTTGTGTTTCACGAACTGTGTCCACATAAACTATTTTTTTTCTTTCAACAAATTACTACGGAGTGAAATGAGAATATATTTTTCTGTTTCACTACGTCTGCAATCGTACATTAAACTGTGCAAATGAATATGTGCGTATGATGTAAATAGATACGTAGCTTTAACATTTAATGTTACTACTTTTCGTGTGTAACGATTCATACCAAAACGTGTAGGTATAAGAGTTAGGAAGCAATACATTTATTATATCTACACGAGTTTCATAACAATCTATATATATAAAAGGAGAAACTGACTGACTCACTGTCTGACATATCAATGCACAGCCGAAACTACTGGGACTATTAATGTGAAATAAATAATAACACGGCTTCCTTTTATGATGTTGGGGAGCACTAAGAAGGGGTTTTTGGAAATTCAACCTTTAAGGGGGTGCAAAGGGGGGATTTTGTTTGTATGAAAAATCTTATTCCTTGAGTTAATAAACTTGAAACTTTGCACGAATACTTATCTAAGTAAATTATGAAGTGTGATATATTTTGTTTTTCTAAACTATCCCCTAAAGTATGGAAGTTTTTTTAACGCGTGGTCCGATTAACTCGAAATTCAGTATTTATACTTAAGACCAAGAATAACGTGTATCAAGATTTTTCAAAATCTACCGCTAACGGGGTGAAAAGGGCTACTTAATTAATACAGGGGAGGATTTTAGTGCGTAGCTTGATTAACTTGAAAATTGGTATAAATAATCTTTGAGTCAAGTAATGAACACGTCCGGGTCAGCGGGATCAGTAAGAGTCTGACACTCCCTTCCGCTCCACCCAGAGCGGGAGGAGTCATTTGATGACGTCCCATCCTGAAAAAAAAAAAAAAGTAATGAACACGTCACAAACGATTTTAGCGGGGATATAGTTTATATATGAAAAATCTGATTCCTTTGAACTATAAACTGAAAAATTGGCCCGAATACTTATTTATCTAAATAAATGATAAAGATCTTAAGCATACATTTTCAAAATGTTTAGAGGAAAGTACGAAATACACGCGGACAAAGTCGCGGGCAAAGTGCTAGTCTGAAATAAATGTTTTCTCATAAATGGAATGCTCTGATAACTGGGTAATTTTCTCTATTATTCTCAATCCAACGGTGCCCTAATTTCCCTTTCATGAAAGGTAAATAAAATTACTGTAATGGCTCCACGTGTTTGTGTTATTGTTAATTTATGATGCTAGTACATGAATATGGTACACTGATGTTAAAGTTACACGCGCTACGATTATTTATTTTGATACAAATTCGTGTAAACAATAATAAAATGTCATAGAGAATCAGGTTAGTGACTATTAAATAGTGTTTTAACATTTATGGTTAATATTTTATACCACTCAAATGTCCCGGCGGACAAGAGTGACCGCGATCGAAAACCGCAGAATTTCCGAACGACGACTGTTCTGTTACAATACAATATCGAATTACAGTACACAGGTGAAAGTATTATCATTGTTCTAGGTCTGTCTTAGCATAATGGGTGAAGATTCAGCGGGATTGTCCGAAAGGGTTACCGCTGGCCCGGAACATAAAGGGCTAAGGAAGGAACACGGGTGGGTTTTAGTCAGTAAGAGTCTGACACTCCCTTCCGCTCCACGCAGAGCGGGAGGGGTCATTTGATGATTTCCTATCCTCAAAAAAATAAATAATTATAGGTTAGTTTATATGTATAGTTTTACTAGCTTCTGCCCGCGACAAATGAATCCTCATTTGATGATTTCCCATCCTAAAATAAAAAATTAAAAAAATGGGTGAAGATAAGTCGTTGGTGATTACCCTGAACTATAAGTTGAACTATGTTAAGTTCAAATACCTACCTACTATTGTGTATTTTGCAATTTGACGCATTTGACCATGTTAAGATAAACATGTTTCGTTACGAATGTTGATTTTGATATTTTTGGCCATTGTATAGCTTTGCGATCTAAGACAGTGTGAATAGTTTTTACGTCGATATTAAGGTTAGTCTCTATCTAACTTCAATGAAAAAAAAAACGAGACTTACCTACATATGTTATTGTGTTCTAAAATGAATGAGAAGAGTTTGCTACTGGCTTAATTTTCTTTAAGCACCACTTATGATCTAGGTCTTAATTCTTTTTTTACGTCGCTCATTCATTAAGTACCTATAACTCAACACTAAAATTGTCGACATTGTTCCTTAGAACCCCTATTAATAGTTTCAGATTTTCACATAGATGCCAACGGATCACCCTGTATTTGAACACAAGTGAAAAGTAAAGCCTAAAGTAGAAACCTGTAAAAGTAAAGCCCATTCGTTAAGGAAAAACAATTTCGCAATTTCCAGTTACCGAAATGATTACAAAAAAAATTAATTGAAAACTTGTTAATTCTTTCATCGATTTGTTTGGCTTCTTTTAAAGTAAGTACTAAAAGTTACGTGGCTCAAGATGGTAGGCAAATATCGAGAAGTTTGCTCTGCAATCGAGAGCAGTCTATTACTAGGGGTTATCGGTTATCGAAGCCTTAAGACTGTGCAGTCAATTACTTCGAAGAACTAAGAAAACTACTAAACTAAAATAGCTCGTATTAAAAATAGCTCGTATTACACTCGTGTGTTACGAGCTATTTGAGTTTACAATGCAGTTGAAATACACACATCAAAAGTGTCAAGTACATTTTTAACTACAAAAAAATTATCCAATTAATATTTACCAAATCTAGTCTAGTAATAATTAAGTCAAATTGCGATTTTTGCAAATTGTGGGAAATTAACCTAAGTTAATGTTTCTATTAAAAGGCAAAAATGAGTATTTTAAAAATTTATATTGTAAAGATAAAAAAAATAATAATCTGTGTTTCCACTATTGACACAAATCACACAATCACATCGATTTGGCATGCTTAAAATCAGTTCATCAAAATCACTTTGAGGAATGGCCGCTCACGTTCTTTCTAACAAGTCAAAAAGTTGTTGTGGGGTATGCAAGGCATCCATATTACTCGGCAGAGATCTTCTTTGGAGCATATCCCGCGTGTGCTCAATTGGGTTGAGGTCTGGCGAATGATCAGGCCATCGTTGATGCGAGCATCGGCAAGAGTACGTGTTACGACTCTAGCCGTGTGTGGCCAGGCATAGTCGTGCATTAGTCGAAACGAATCACCCAACCGGCTTCGCAAAGGGATGATCACGTCTAAAAAAATACTCTCCACATAAATCTGAGCATCGAGGTTGCCCCTCATCCAAATGAGATCGGTTTTTCCACCGATCCAAATACCGACCCAAACCATTATTGTTCCCCCTCCATATGAATGAACTTCCTGACAAAATTTCAAACGTTCTTGACGTCCAGAGGTCCGCAGACCCTCTTCACGTAAACGATTTCGTATGGTTTGGTCGCTTAACAGCAAGCCTGAAGAGCTGTGGAACCTCGTAGCCAACGTCATGGCGGTCATGGTACGATTCCGTCGAGCAGTATTTTGGATGTACCGGTCCTGTCTGCGAGTGGTGACGCGAGATCGTCCTCCATGTCGCTCGGCCACGCTGCCCGTGATACGATAGCGTGTCCAGAGGCGGCTTATGGCGCTCTGTGTAGTGCCAAGAGCAACAGCCACAGTACGTTGCCTGGAGCCAGTTCGTAACATTCCGACGGCGCTCGTCATCTCTTCTCGTGTCAAATGATGTCGTCGCTCCATATCGATGCAATTTTTTTCAGTTCCGATGCAGAAATTGTAATGTGTTTATAAAAAACGCTATTACACAATTTTATAGGAATCCTGATCGACAGTTGATTTTCTATTTTTAATAAAAATTTAAAGAAAATTCTTTATTCAAATAGTAAAATTTACTAAAAACAACCAATAACGATCCAAAAAAGTTAAAATAATATCTAATCCTCAATTGCGGCGATACTCTAAAACGTATTTCATCCCTAGACACTTTTGATGTGTGTTGACTACACACATCAAAAGTGTATAGGGGGTAATAGTGCAGGTTTAATTTTAATGTTTAATTATTTATAGTGGGACCATCAACTGGATTGCGAAGGTCAGATAGGCAGGCGCTCCATGTAAAACACTGGTATTCAGTTCCATCCGGTTAGACTAGAAGCTGACCTCAACATAGTTGGAAAAGGCTCGGCAGATTGAATCCAAATAGTGGGACGTATTCATTAAGAAACTAACATTTGTATAAATTGATAGTTTGCAAATTGTAACTTTGTCTAAACTGATAATATAAAGAGAAAAGATTTGATATTTTGTATATTTGTTTGTTCAGTTTTCACGCTAAAACGGCTGAACGGATTTGGGTGAAATTTGGCACATGGGTATGCCAGAATCTGGATTAGGACAGAGGATGATTTGATTAGGACATAGGACTTTTTATGCCGATATTCCCACGGGATCGAGACTTCCCAACAAACAAACTAAGCTTATAAAATTAAGTATATAAGGTCTAAACTCTTATACTTGTTATAAAAGAGCATTTATTATGTTAATGTTCCTTAAAGTGGCACATTATTAGAAGATTTGGCTAATATTACCTTTATTCTTATAATTTGACTGAGTAAACGTTAATAAATCCAATTAATACGGCTACAATGAGGGTTTGAAATGTTTTCTTCTTATAGAGGCTAGTTACATTGTTTTTTAGCCATATAATATTCAAAATCATATAAAGGTTTTTTATATGGTTAATTATTCTTAGAAAAGTAATGCACAAGGTAACTATGATGTTTTTTAACTTATAGGAGCATTTGATACGACGTCTATCCGACAAACGGATTCTAACATTGTATATGATCTTTACAAGGATGAAAGCAATCCGTATTCCCTTATACAGTGATTATAAAAATATTATTCTCTACATGGTAACATTAAAATGTTTTACATAACTAGATTCACCATTGAAAGTACAGCAGATTGTGTGAATTTATTACGGAGTGGAATTTACATTTAAAAAATGGATTCAAAACACTGGAAGAAGTTTAAAAGGAGCGGTGGTTACAGAAGAAAAGTAAAAAAAGTTTACGAAAACATGGTTGGGAGCATTACACCCACCATCTCTACTCCTATGATGCTACAAAATGAACAAGCCGATACCAACGAATCAGCTAGTGGTTCCGCAGAGGATTATTTTATAGAATCCGAAAAGGAAACCAGTGAGGAAGAATATAATTGTAGTGATAGTGATATAGGCATATTTTTAAATGAAGAGTTAAAGAATATTGATATTCGTAGTGACAAACAATTAATTAAGGAATACAATACTTGCATTCATCTTCAATAAAGTGGTCGTAAATCAAATACCTACTCTTTACAATTTTGGCACAAAATGAAAGTGAATTGTTGCAAATCCTTTATGTTTTCACGACTAATCACAAAGTGTAAAGGTAAACTAGAAAGAGTCGGATATGTACAATTAAAACATTCCTTTCTTAGAATAAAATGTGTCCACTTCCATGGCCATCGCTTATTATGTAAATTAAGATCTTTTCTTTGTAGGAATTTGGCAACATCTGCCAATATGTATACTACCATTGCAATATCTGCGGACAAACATTTTATATTATAATTATATTCTTTATTGTGTACTTACAATTATAATTATATTTCATATTTAAAATTAGTGCACAAAAGCAAGCATATCCCTATAAAGAGATCTTCTATAGAGAGAATCATGGGAACAAGACTTGCTAGGTACAGGATTTTGTTCGTGAGAAAGGAACCCTGAAAGTATGTAAAATGGCGATAGCATAAGCAACAAATGTGACCATTACAAAGTCTTCAGTCTCATAGACTCCTTGTAGACGATGTGCGAATCGTTTTGATCTCATAAAATAGCACTATTTATAACATGACTAAATAATTAATAATGTTTGTAGCACAAAACAGCTTAAATTCAAGGGCGAGTTGATACTACAACACACAGCGTACCACATTTTATCATGCATTTAAATTCCCATACACTTTTCACTATAAACGAGCACATAAATCAGATAAATAAAGTACATAAAATAATAACTTACCGTTCACTTTTCAGTAAAATGGTTGACGTTACTCTTTTTGTTAGCCAAACTGTTGCGAAAATGTAATTCACTAAGAAAAAAAACTTATTGCAGAATCATAAACAGACGGCTATAAGGGCCTATGGCTTTTTAAGAGCCTATGATTTGACGCAATGAGTTTAACTCCCTTGTATCGGACCATAATAAAACACGTATATGGGTGATTGCCCGTATTAACGCTTTCTATATGTTTCTTTCAAGTGTGTTTGCTTTTTAGGTGCATTTTTTCTGCCATTATAAGTTTAACTTCCTTGTTACTTGTCATAATATAACACGTATAAGGAAAAAAAGTGGACAATAAAGCAACGATAAGAGGGGTATAAGGTTATTGTCTTTATAATTTGTGCCCAAATGCACCCTTATTAGCGATAATGCGGCTCCTATAAGAATATTATTTTTGGCTATATAAGCCACAACAAGAGCAATTTTTGTTTGTTGGGTTATGCGGTTGAAACCGCAGTGGAAGGCGCAGCAAATGTGTGCAATGTGTGTGTGTGTGTGTGTGTGTGTGTGTCTGTGTAAAGTGTGTGCGTTTCGAGGGCGCGGCCACGGCGATATTTAATAAAAGAAACTATGCCCAGAATTTATAAATATTTGTAAAAGTTGATTCCCAAAACCAAAAATTTGTCAAAGTTATTGTCAAAAAGTTATAAGGGTTTGAACGTGGCTGCGCCATTTGAAACGCGGAAAACCGCGCGTAAACGGCGATCTTTAAAACTAAGCGTTGCAGAGACCTGAAATTTAGGTAAATAACAGACTGAATTTGCAAAGAAATTGTAAAAATATAGAAAAAATCGTAGGTATATCTTTTAGGAGTTGCAAGACTAAAACCCCATGGCCGCGCCATTGAAATGGTGATAAGCACGTTATCGCCAATATCTCGCTGAAAAAGCCACCAATACCCAATTACCTATGTTTTACAAATAAATTATTCTTATTCACCTCTGCGGCGTAGGCCTCCCCTTTTTCCCTATTTTTGGCTTGTCTCCTCCAATCTGGTTCACATCTTTCCTTAAATATATCGTCGCAGCGCTTTCGCGGCCTTGCTCATTTTCTTTTTCCATCTCTAGTACTCTATGGTTTGCTTTGTCCATCTTTCGTTTTCATTTCACAGTTAAACAATACCATATATATTTCAGTTATCTATCGGACTTTTCCAAGCTCTGACATTCTTTTTAATATTTCCTTGATAGTTAGGGTCGGACATAACGACGTGTTTACCGAGACGGAAGAAACACGATGTCAACAATCAACATTGCAATCTTCAAGATCGATCTGCACTCTAGCCTTTCCAACGAGTTTGTTCACGTTACATTGATAACCTTTACATAACATTGTTGTTGTGTTGTTGTCATTGTTAACGTTTCGTTATATTGGTAAGGTTTTCTTCGATTGACTGTGACAACTGACAACCAACCTTAACGGGCTTACATGACCTAAAGCGCGGTCACTGTCGGACTGCATAGAAAAGAAAGAGAAGCGCAATGGCACAACGCTCGTAATTTATTGTAAAATATGAAGCAATTATTTCATTACAAAAAATCTATTGTTTTTACTAGAAAATTAAAACACTAGCGTTTTTATTATGTTGCTTCTAGAATAATCTGACAAAAAATCAGAATAATTGTATGTATATTAGTATGGTTTTTATTGTAAAAAGAAAGTTTTTAGAGGTATTTTCATGATTTTTTTCTATCGTATCAAATTAGTTGTATTATGTTTTCAACACACTATCTACCTAGCAACAACAACAGCAACAACCTACCTTTTTCCAACAGAGTTTGGCTAGGCAGATGATGATGGTCTACCTAGCATATATCCTGAATAATATCATATATTTTTCTGATTTTGTTTACTGTAGTCGAACATATACTTTTATTGTTTCTAAAACTTGCGTTTTTTGCCTTTAGGTCCTGTAAGCCCCTTAACGAATACTTTATAAGTTGATGGTGTATAATGAGATAAACACTATTTCATGGTTGGAAGATTAGGAACTAATAGAGACTTATTTTACTTCTGACAGCAGCAAACTTATTGTAACGACAATAAAGATCACAGTGATTTTAACAGACCTGCCAGCGGCAGCAACGCAACAGCATCCTTATTAAAATGAGAATAGAGATCATTGTGATGTTGACAGTGATACAAAATCAGAGGTAACATAACTAAGTACTGACAGAGCGCGTAATCATGAAAAATTTGGATCCAACTCTAGGAGAGTAATATATAAGTCAATACTAGGAATACTTATAAATTATCTATAATTATAATAAAACTAGCTTCCAGTTTAACATACAGACAGATAGCTAGAGTAACGTTCGAATTTCTAATATTAGTATGGTTAGTAACGAAGGCAAAACTGCACAAAGATTATTTAAAAAAAAAGTAATTACTACGAGGTGTGGGAATGAGTCTGATGCCGAAAATATATTTTATGAAATTTTGTTCGTTTGTCTGGATGTGCGCAAATTGGCGCAAAAACGGCTGAACGGATTTGGACACATATGGTACATTTAATCCCGGTAATTTTTAAACGCGAAGCCAGGGCAAACGCTAGATCATTGTAAAATATGTCTTTAATTTCATAGATAATCCCTTTAGGTAATATAAGCGCGCGGAACCTTTACAGTACCTACTTCATAACTAAGCGTAGGTATATGATGCGCCTGAGTCCCTTGATCTAAGTTATTTTCGGTCATCAATGGCCGTACTACTTACCGAATGAATGCGTTGTCAGAATGATGAATGCTGACTTAAATGTGCATTTCGAGGAAAATCGGTCAACATTCTGTATTGTTTACTTATGTCTACTAACATCCGGTCGTTCATTTATTTTCAAAATATTTGGCATAGGAATGTAGTATTTGGGTTTGGATTTGGAATCCTTGTTTATTTAGAATCTAAGAAATAAATTTAGGCTAAGCATAGTTTGCATATTGCGTTTGGTGCATTCTGAATAAGTCAAACACGTAGCTTAGTCAAAATCATTGGGTACTTTTTAAGATGGTTTTCTATTATTCACATATTATTCGGCGCGCTGCTTGTTTGCGTCTGGGCACCCTTTGCGTTGCTCCGCATCGCTGCCAATGCAGTGAAGGTGTCGACTGCCTCTAACACCATGGGCATGGCTTATCCTGCAGTAAAAGCCCTGGCCGGATAGCATGGCATGCCAGCATCAATGACATCACCCGTCGCGCTCTTGCCAGCTGTTTTAGAACCCAATGGCTTGGCACGCGACGATGGGAAAAGACCAGACCGAATGACCATAATGTCTTGGAAGGTAGGTAGGCCTTTGGTGTGGGATGCAACGTGTGTCGACACCCTTGCGCCATCCTATCTTTCAAGCACGGTGAGCTGTGCTGGGGCGGCAGCTGCAGAAAACCTCAAACAGCGCAAATACTCCAATCTCTTTGGAACTTATATGTTTGAGCCGTTTGGGGTTAAAACAAGGACCCACTTAGTATTTCGAGGCATCGCCAAGCGGTTAGTCGACTCTTCATGTGACCAGAGGGCTGGCCTATTTTTTGGTCAAAGAATCAGCATTGCCATACAATGTGGCAATGCTGCCTGCCTTTTGGGCACGTTTCCTGTTGACAGCGATACAGACGAATTTTTTGATGCCCTTTGATTATTTCTCCTCCTTTTTATATACTTGTACAGATTAATATTTATGTCATAATTATATAATTAATGTATACAAAATATTGTAAAACGTTTTTAAAATAAAGATGGAGTTTCTTGCCCATTCTTCTCCATACGATAAATTACCTTTTGGAAGGGGCGACTAGAATTAAATCTATTTTTTTTTTATTAAACGAGCGTTTTCTTTATATTTGTCTAAATACACAATTAGTTAAAAGCATTAAGTTAGATTAGATTTTATTTTAATAAATTTTCCGTTGCCTTTGTTTTTGTTCGTAGAAAATTAAGAAAATGTATACATTTTTGAAAAATCATATTAAGAGATATACAAATACATACATCTCTATTGTTTAGAATAATTTATCATCTTAATTTTATTACAAACTATTTACACTAGATACTAAATTAAATGACTAACTAACTTACTATACAAATAAAAAGAAAAATAAATGCCAAATCAGGCGTCGAAGTACGTCGTTTTTTTTTTGTAAATTTTGACGTTCTAACGTGCCTTTTATTTATGTGCCTATTTGAAATAAATGATTTGACTTTGACTTCAAAATAATGGAAACCTACCTAAAAATTTTGGTATACTTTTAGCAAATCTCCTTCATACTTGGGATTATCTAAGTCATTATCATCAATTTTAAACCTAGTGATAAAAGAGTTTTTCGCCGTATTTAAGTAACCTAATTTTATTTTTATTTAAACATTTTTAAGTTAGTTAGTCATTTAATTTAGTATCTAGTGTAAATAGTTTTAAGATCTTATTTTTTATTTAACTATACCTAATATTACTTGGACCTACTACCTAAAAATTTTGGTATACTTTTAGCAAATCTCCTTCATACTTGGGATTATCTAAGTCATTATCATCAAATTTAAACCTAGTGATAAAAGAGTTTTTCGCCGTATTTAAGTAACCTAATTTTATTTTCATTTAAACATTTTTAAGTTAGTTCGTCATTTAATTTAGTATCTAGTGTAAATAGTTTTAAGATCTTATTTTTTATTTAACTATACCTAATATTACTTGGATGACCAGTGGGTAGATAGGTTACTTTTGTGAAAATTTCAAGGAAAACAATCAGTATAATATAACGTTACTGTTGCTCGCTTCCGTTAATACGTGAATATTAAATGATGTTACTTCGCCGGGATTTCATTAGAAAAGCGACAGGCTACCGAGAAGGCTCCCTTCCGTTGGGTAACAGGGCAATAACAGATGATTACATAACTTGTTACCGACGAGAATTCTAACTAACGCTAGCTAACGCCGAGCACTGAAGTTGTTTATAATAACTTTAAGTCTATACCTAAATGCAACATAGAAATTTAGGAACAAATGTTTGCCTTGAGCAGACTAAGCATTTGTTTTATGCTGAAACCTATAATTATGGATTGTTGTAATTGTATTATGAAATGCAATAGCAATTTATTGCAATAAAGTAGTGTAATGATTAAATATCATATAACCTACACTGCAGACGAATGCCAAATGTGAGTGGGAAGTATTTATTATTTTCACTTTTTAAGCTTTCTGTGTTTAAAACCTTTACGTAGGTAAACAACAGAATTTTAAATTCGATAACAAACCTACTTTTTTATTAAAAAATAAAATACTTGAGAGAAAATGTGTAATTTTCCAGACAGGCTCAATGTCAGATGCAGACACCATTTGCGAAGTACTTCAACAAGCTTATGAACGTGCCCTTTGTGTAGTAGGAATATTTTACTTGTTTTTGTTATGATTGCAACGGAGCCGAGCAGGGAAGGTTAAAAAGAAAATCATGTAAAAAGAAGTATTTTTCAAGCACCCTTTTCCCGCCATTAGCACGTATCGCATCACGAGGCTTCGGCTTGATGTTGTTACATTTCCATGTTTCTGTCAGGTTCGTAATTGTCTTGATATGAGGGTGTGTAGGGGTGTGGGTGTGTTTGACTGCCGCGTTGGTCACGTGGTCGCAAGCGCGACTGCTGAACGTGGGGTCCTGGGTTCAATTCCCGGTTCGGGCAGTGCTATTGGGTTTTTCCATTGGGAATTTCTTAGTAACAGCGCGGAATTTGGAAGTTGGCTGCGTGATACCCACGTGGCTCGGAAAGCACGTTAAGCCGTAGTTCCTGCGCCTGATCTCTCTCCGGTCGTGTAGGATTGCCGTCCCATCTGAATGAGAGTGAGGGAAGAGAGAGTGCATCTGTTTCTGCAAACACACTTGTGCATTCTAATATCCCGCGCCGAAGGCTGGTCTCCGCTGAGATTGGTCGCCATGGACGAAATTTTCGGACTTTATTTATTTACTGTCAGGTTCGTGATTGTCTTGATATAAGGGTGTCCACCGCTGGGAAAACGTGTTCCAATTATGCCTACATCCGACTATACAAATATTGTCATTATTAATCTGGGGGATTACTGACCCATCCAATACCCAGTGCGAGTGCGGTGTCTCTAATCAGAATGCCACTGATGCCGCAATCAACGTGGCCACCTACTGGGCTCAAACAATATTAACCATGGAGGAAGAGTACCATCTATACGATAAGATGATGAATATTAATCTCTACTCGTATCTGCCTGGAGAGGGGTCCATGGCTAAATAATAACAGCCGCACAGGTCGATCGATCAGGTTAAGCTACGCTTGCCGCGGTTGGTCTGTGGATGGGTGACCATCTTTACATACCGTGACCCCTCCATGTCTCGGAAAGCACGTTAAGCCGTTGGTCCCGGCTGTCATTAGTGGATCTTTGACAGTCGTTACGGGTGGTCAGAAGCCCGAAAGTCTGACAACCAGTCTTACCAAGGGTTATCATATTACACAGTATAGTACCCGGCGATAAATATTGCACATCGACCTTTGGAAATTGGTGTATTTTATACAAAGAATAAAAATAATTATCAAAAGAAGCAAATTATAATTGTTTTAACAGCTCCTAATAGATACCGGACTGTTTGTATTTCGTGCGACAGAGATAACGCTCTACGAAGCCGAAATTAGCCGATTGTGTCTTTCCAAAGGTCGATGTGCAATATTTATCGCCGGGTACTGTAACTGGGTTGTGGAGGTCAGATAGGCAGTCGCTCCATGTAAAATACTGGTATTCACCTGCATCCGGTTAGACTGTAAGCCGACCCCAACATAGTTGAAAAAGGGCTAGGCAGATGATGACCCGTATTTGCCTGAAAGATTCAGCAACGAATTTGTTATTATCCTCCTCCTATCCATCCTTATATGCATAGGTCAGACTAAAATAACCATTTAAACATCGCCTCTCAATTATTTATCGTATCTAAACCGAGTAATGTATCATTGACCTCATCATTAAAACTACTCGAGTCATCTCGATCATGATCCAGGGCCGGCGCCAGGAAGTGTTTATGATTTCCATTTTAAGGTCGTGCGATCTGGTTACCTCTTTAGATAATGTCTGATGCGTATAATATCAGTGTTAAGCTAATCATATAGTTTGACATCTCTAGGTCAGCACAGAAGGCTGAATGCAAACACTTACCTTGATTATTTTAAACTTTTATTTCAGTCTAGGAGATGATAAAAGTGCATTTATTTGTTAAGTAAACATAATAAATTTTATATTGCCTCTGAAATCGTGAGACGCAACTCGCTTCGTAAATACACAAGGCTAGGAAAATATTTAGTGGCAATTTTTTTTAGAGACTAGCGGCGGCCCTCTGTTTCACCCGCATAAGTCTTGAATTCTTGATCCCGTTGTTATAACGGGATAAAAAGTATCATATGTCCTAATCCAGGAGGCCTAAAAAAGCCACTTTGGAAGAATTATAAAAGGATAACATTATGAATCATAATTGACAGTTAACTGTTAAGTTAATCGTATCAAATCCCATTGGTGTGAAGGATTTTTCAGTTATTTTTTTTTTGTTTGTGCTAGAATACCAATCAATCCAATCCAAATTAAATCGCAATCTCTTTGATTATACCTACGGAGTGCAGCGAAAAAAAGAAAAATACGGACTGTCTTCGCCATATTATGATTTATAATGTTCTCCTTTTACGATTCTGCCGAAGTGGCCTTTTTAGGCCCCCAGGTCATGTGCGAAATTTCATCCAAATTTGTTTGCCTGTTTTAGCGTGAAAGCATTATTAACATACAAAAAATCAAATCTTTTCTCTTTATAATATTAATAAATTTAATTTAGATGAAAAATCATTTATTTAGAGATGAAAAATCAAAGGTGAAGACAACTATTCTAATCACGTTTTGCTGTAAATATTTTTGTAGGCAGATGTCCTGATGAAATCGCTTGATCTGTGAATTGTTCTCTTTATATCTTCCGCAAAAGCCCCTTAACCGACCACTGACTTGGCAGTCATGTATACAGCAGAAAGTGCTGGCACGTTCCACTTCAGTGAAAGATTTACGGACGGAAATTTCGTAGGGTCAACGTTCTCGGGTTATCTCACTGACGCTGATTGAATTTTAATTACTACCGTTAGTTACTCGCGCTCTGGAATACTGATTAAGTCGAATTTGATAGGCGCCTTAGAAACGTGTAATGGTATACCGACAAGGGAATGGAATAACAATAAGTAGATTCGTGGAGTTGCTCTTGAAATGTATCTTTATATCTATAGAAATAATTTTCGGGAGATGAGAGCCTAGTACATTTCAAAGGCTCTGGTAACATGACAAATGAATAGTTTAGAATTCACAATATCGCAATATTAATGTAAGTACAAGATCAAATTGAATTATCTAGCTAAACTCCGCAGACATGATGGGTCATGGTGGTGGATATCGAAACACGATAAAACATATTTTGTAAACTCATACTTCAAGCAACAACACAACCACCGGTCGTTGACCCTTAAAAAAAACTTTAAATATTATTGATTAATATTTTTCGTTTTTAGATATCGATAGGTACTCATCACGTCCGCAGAGTTTGGCTAGCTAATTTTTATTTTATTTATTTATTTATTTATCTACTTACACAAACCATTACAGGATATAACCCAATGCGGTAAATGCGCTTATCTTAACTTAAACATACTAAAATCTATAACTTATTATAAATAATGCATTCCTTGTGAATTCACTCAGAGAGCAACAGAATAAGTCAGTCCCTCTCGCTATGAGGTTGAGCGTGCGGAGTGCACGCGTCAGGGGCGCCTCCCTTAAAAGGTTGGTCCGAGCACGCGGTTCCACTAGCAGTGGCGGCTGCCGTCGTCGCCACACGTACCTGTCCGGAACGCACAGACTCACCAGCCCTAAAATAACTGCATTATGCACCTTCCCTCTCAGTAACTTAAATATATATGAATATATATTTAATTTGACTCTGTAAAATTGAACTGCATTTCAGGTGACTAATGCGATTTAAAAGTTTCCTTTTATAATAGGTAGTACCTACTTACATTCTAAAAGGTTATGTTTCCTAAAACTTTTCGTAAGTACTTTAAGCCAGTGAAAGTTGAAACTTCGGTGTTAGGTTTTATTGTATTAGTAAATACAACAAAACCTTTTATATAATGTATGTAATAATAGGGCTACATAATAGACGTCATTATGTACCTTTATTATTGGATAATTGTTTGTGGTGGTTACAATTCGACAGGTCTCTTCAAACTATGATAAGGTTCAAGCTAAAGGTACATAAAAGCATTAAAATAGGTTAGTTTGGCAACCGTATTTGGTCAAATAAAAAAAACAATTTTAAATTATTTCCCATCTGGACAAAAACAGGTTACAAAAGGTGAACGGAGTAAAAGCATGGCACAGAAATTTGTTTATTTTCACAAAAAATTAAATTAAAATTAAACATCTTTTTTTTACATTCAACTTGTTTTTCATTTGTTTATACATTTGTTTGCCAGAGTTTGAAATATAAGAATAAGAAAGGCAAATTTTTCAGATTTTATTCACCGTTTTAAAAGTGTAAACAATAACATTTTCTTGTTATTATCATCGATGATTTTGTTGGTGAACTGCCTAATCGATTGTTGAAAACTTGTTTTGGCTACAGATTTAAAATTTTTCTTTAATTCTGTCTGGTTCGTATGATCTTAAGTATCGACTGAGGAGCAATCATAACACATAAGTACCCTGGCTTATAATAAAAACAAATATAATTACGAAGAAGTTACGTTTTATTTGGATTTCTATACGAAATTTGTTGTAATTTCTGACGTTCAAAAGTGCCTATTTGAAATAAATGCTTTGACTTTGACTTTGAAATCTGCTAACGTTTTTAATGCAGCTGAAAGCCGAGGTGTTGAAGTACCTACTCGTACCACCGGACGTGGTCTGACTGAGGAGTATCAACCACAGATAGCCACTTGCTAATCATGAACACTTCAAACGATATATCTGACGCCCTCTAAGCAGTTTACGATGTCTTAAAACACCGAGCTAATAATATTTTCTGCAATTACTCCCGCTAAGTATATTTTTATTTCTCGACATCAATGTGAAAGTATATTTTATTGGCGGAATTAATTACCTAGGGTAAGAACAAATAAATAATCAAAGTAATATCAAATGCATAAAACAAATAATAATTGTGCAAATATTATTTCGCGGCAGTTTCCGAAGATCAATGCCAATATTTTTGACGCAACTTAGCTATTTTAGGGTATCGTCTGAATTTTGATATGAAGCTGCAACGCCTGCCAGCCAGAAGCGACCATGCAGCACTGAAGTGCTTGAGCGTGATCGATTATAGACTTTGGACACGAAACGAAACGAACGTTCATAATAAATTGAATAAGCGGGTCAAAACGTTTGTTGAATAACACGAGGCAACTGTCAATATACCCTGGTTTGATAATAGGCTTATATTTGTAGCGTTTAATGAACCATGTCACGCCCAAGAAAATGTAACAATTGCTTTTAAAAACCATAAACAATGAGGCGTAAATACAAAACAAAACACTCACTTATTACAATGGGTGACCTCTCAAGCTCCGCTAATGAGACATAATTGATTTTCTATTGTATCGTATTACGCAGGTTACGCGCGGAGCTTGAAAAAACAAGCATTTTCGCGAGAATAACGCTTTGTATCCATCTTTTCAATGGACTTTAATTATTATAATACACGTTATTACTGATGCCGGTCAAGAGCCCAGCGTTTATTGTTTATTGCCCGTCTACAGTCGGATAATAAGACTTGTTTATTAAATCGCGACACTATTAAATTTCAAGGAACTGATAATATTTTGACGAGATGACGGTGGCGGAGACGCTGACTTTGGTAAATTTATAATACAAACAAACAGCCATTGGGAAAAGTTTTGGTTCAGTTATTATTAGCTCGATACGAACATAATTAAACCTTTCTAATTATATCATTGCTTATTAGTTTTATGACGGCACATCTGCCGCAAACCACACGCTGATGTCATCCGAGTTTGCTCGCGAATTATTAAATGAAATATCTAAATCGTCGTATTTTTATTACTTGTTTACTAACAGTTTGGAGTTTCCCATGTGACAATTTCGGGGCAGCAGCTGATTCATTCTTTATGGAAAGTAAAGTGCGCAGTGCTGCACACCCATACCCTTTTTCAAGTTAAACAAATATCATCTTTATTTCAATGATAATTAAGTTGATTTCAGAGTGACTATTGAAAAAGTTATAAAAATGTTTGAAGTTGTAGCGCAAAGTGAACTTTATTTTGTAGGAATTAAAGTTATTTTTATATTCATTTATATTTATTTACACTTTTGGCAAATAAATCACGAATGCACTGTAGGTATGTCATCCTGTTTATGTTTATATTTTTTAAGGAAAATTTTAAATAAAACAGCATGGAATCATCTATGATTTCATACAAACATAGTACAAGAGTTAGAAAAAGGTAGAACTCTCATCAGGAATGAGAGAACCTCTCTTTGCCTGTATCCTAATGGCGTAACACGCTATCAATCACAATCCAAGGGTGTTGATGGATATTCGTAATCCATTACTTTATAGGCTTGAAAAATTCGTCTCCACAACAACAACTTAAGTAAAGCAATGAATGCGACTGAACTGTCAAAATGGAAGACATTGCGATCAATTGAAGGGTTAAGTGGACAAAGGTGTTATCTGACCAAGTCAAAAAATCCGACTTTTTTGCATGAACATAGGTTTTAACTGATGATAAATCGATTCATGGATTTAAAACACACCACTTATGATTCGTAACTATGTAACGAATTATAAGTGGTGTGTTTTAAATCCATGAATTGATTTATCATCAGTTAAAACCTATGTTCATGCAAAACAGTCGGGATTTTTTGACTTTGTCAGATAACACCTTTGTCCACTTAACCCTTCAATTGTCATTATAAGTGTGTAACGTAATTACTCCGCTGATGGCTTACAAAAAACTCACGCAAAGTTGCAAACAAGTTGAATTATCATTTTATTTTAACTAAACGAGTGCTATATATACATATTGTGTCACATAACAATATCAAAATATGTAATAATGATACCAAGCTGCCGAACACAATACGATTTCCTAGTACGTAGTTCGAGTGGAGCTGAGTTGGATATTATTATACAACGATACAAACTAACATGCAACTAGTTTCCTATCATAACACCAAACCGCTGGAGAACGCGTTTAATTACTACATTAGATAGTGTTATTGACTCCAAACATAGTATTTTGCTATTAATGAGAATCGTATTTTCCACTAACAAGCAATGACTAGATATAACTTTTTTTTCGTCCAATTGGGATGCCATTAACCCCCAATATCTCAAAACGTGATCAATGTTAGGAATCTGGATCCAAGAATAAGAATAATTATTTGAACATTTTGATTATTACAACATACATCATACATTTAATGTTATTTGGGTCGTTTCCACAGCCTGTTGTTTTTTTTAATATTTGGTTCTTATAATAAATAATTATTACAAAAAAAAATGGACCGTAGGAAATTAATATTTTCTTTTTTATTATACGTAATGTTAGAAATAATAAAACATAGTTCCGAAATATTAAAAAAAACACAACGGGCCGTGGAAACGACCCAGAATAATTACCTATTTGTAAAACTTAGGTAGGGATAGGTACAGGGTGGAAAAAATCAATGGGCCCTGAAGGAAAACCACTTTAAATCTTTGAGATAGATTATTTTACTTAAAGAAAAAGTTCCTTTATTTTTAAAAAGAAACAAAACTGCATTCACAGATTTCTCGACAAGCTTACCTAAACCGGGAATCGAACCAACAAAACATTAAAAAAATAAACACTTGCTATTTTATTTCACTACCGTTTGTCAATAATAACGTATAATTTTGTGAAGCACAACGTAACATGCATTTTCTGCAGTTTCATTCTAAAATAAAAGAAATAACCAAACAAACGATGAGGGCGCCGCTGCGCGGTCGGTGTCATCTTAACGCGTGCATGCAAATTAAATTTTATTACAGCCATAATCTTTTGTCAAATGAAATAACAGTTAAATCTTGAATATTTTTTTTGAGTCACATTGGAAATCAAAGAGATGTCATGTAAATGTAGGTAATATAAACCTACAAAGTTCAAAAAAATACGGTGTTATCTTACAAAAGCTTATTCAAGTTCTCTCTTGTCGTGTGTCAATACTTCATTCATTTTCGTATCTTTGAATGTTGTCATTCACAATAAGGTCAACGACTTCCTTCGCGGACCGTTTCATAACGTACCGGTACAAGTAATGATAAAACTTGGTGTTTGCTCATTTTTCTTCTATAACTGTTGATTGGCTCCCTCGTGGGGGACCTCCACGCCTGACTGCGTACGTACTTAAGTTATTATTATGGATGGACCTGTCAAAGGTATTTCGTCCATGGAGGAAGCGCGGTTGTTCACCTTACGATATGAAACATATTTATGTTTAATGATAAGATGGTAAATCGTTGATGGATTATTTTTCTCTTACATAACATAACGCCTGTTTTCCCGAGGGGTCAAACAGAGGTGTACCTATTGTACAGACGCCAGCACATCAATCTACTACAATCTGTCAAATTTCTATACTAGATTTTCAACTTTATCACTAAAGCATAAGGTTGAATGTTGATTGGGAAAATTTGACAGTTTGAGGTAGCTTGATGTGCTGGCGTCTGTACATCAAAATTTCGCCAGTCGTATTTAAGTTTCATGTAATGGGGTCCCAGCCTATTATCATCATCCGGGCATAAATCCAGCCCCCGGGCTATTACTGAGAAATTCCTGATATAAAAACACAATAACACTTTGGCCGACCTTAGGGAATCGAAAACAGAAGCTCATGCGCAGCTGTTGCTTTTGCGACCACTAGAACAACGAGGCCATTTTCTCGTAGGCTTTTAATATTAGAAAGCTGAAATATTAAGGACTAGTAATATACCTACTCCGTAACCCGCTGGCAATTATAATGGAACTCAAAATGTAAAAATCTGAAAGTAATAGGATATTTCTGATGAAAATAAATTAATCAAGGTGTCACTGAAATTATTTTAAAATCCATTGACCTACACGTAAGGTAAAGTCTATGTTTAAGGTAAGGTAGAGGTACCTATCGAAAATAAGCTCAACCTTAAAAAGTACTACCTAAGCCTTTCAATGTCACTTGACCCATTAAAGCCTACGAGTGCTACGCGCTACGGCGTAGCGGACAGCCTTTCTTATAAAAATGTCATCATAGCGCGCGTAGGAGTATTAATGTAGTATTCACGTAGCAAATAAATATGGGTTGGGTAAACAACCCTGTAGGTACAGTAAACGCGTATGTAAGACGTGAAAAAGACAATGCTCTAAACAAAAACCCAGAGCGAACAGACACAGGATGTAGCTCAGAATTTTAGTCAAATCATTTTGTATAATATAATCATTTTGTAAATATTTCGCTATAAGATTCGATGGCTAAATGTGTGATGATGTGCTATTTGTTTTTCATCAAGAGTGAATTTTTTCTCTTGAAGATATCTTCGAATTGTGTATACCCGACGATGTAATATATAATAATATACATAATACATACAGTATGTTAATTAACGAAGGGCGTTCCCGTTAACCCGCAATAGTATAGCGTCAATACATGCAAAAAAAATAAATAATACAATTACAAAATTCATGAAAAAAAAATCAGCTGTCCCCTACATTTTGACGAGTTATGCGAACATAATCGTAGGGAACAGCAAATACAAGTAAATAAATAAATGCTGTATTATGTTTATTTCTAAATACATAGTAGGCGTATTTAGTAAGTTTTTTTACAAGCAATGAGTACGTTGTTGTCAGTATTGTTACTTTAATCTTTACGTAATTGCCATGGAAATGTAATAACACTATTGAATAATGTATTAATATCGTGTTTATATATATATATATATATGTGTGTCGATTTATTTAAACCGTGTGGTGTCGGTTACGAATACTTGGCACCAACACCTTCTTCTCGGCTTTTCGTAAAAATTGACTAAGAGAGAGAGAGTTGGTTGTTGTTGTTGTCGTGTCATCTAAGTCATAGAGTTCGCCACTCATCACGCTAGGTCTCGCAGAAAAGCGGCAAAAAGTGGGCTGTGGATAGTTGATTTTGACATTCTACAGTCTCTGCCTACTCCTCTGGGATTATGGGCGTGAGTATATGTATGTATTTATACCATCGTTTATATAAATCGAAGATATCCTAAAGAAAAAAAAACTCCTGAAGAAAAACTAATAGCAAAATATCATACATTTAGCTATTGAATCTAATATTGAAATACTTGCAGAATGATATCACTAAATATCACAAAAATTCTGAACTACATCCTGTATCTGTTTGCTCTGGGTTTTTTTTTCATACTTGATGAGCATTCTCCATTAACAGGTCATTTTCCCCTTCTAATGTGTATGTATTTACTCAGAGTGCTTTCACCTTTCTCGCGCATGAACCAAAGCCCTCGTTCCAAATTGTTTTTTAAGGTAAGACGTGCTAATACTGGAGTCTATAAGATTTTATGGATGAAATTATAACAATGTATGTACTTACCTACGTGCTGAATAATATTGTTGAGTCAAAATAAGCACGTAGGTAAGTACATTGTTATATTTTGACTCAACAATATTATTCAGATCGAGGGTTAACATGTGATGATCATAAATTTTAATAGGTGTGCGTACGCTAATCCTCTGTTGAGTTGTGAGTTTATTGGCTTATTGCTACTTGTTCAGCTAAAGAGTTCACTAAGCATCATAGCAACGCATCTTGAATACGTGTAATATTAAATTTCACTGAACCAAGTTCAAATTCGGTGATCACTTAATATACAGACACTTTCGTCCTGCCCAACAATGTGCCCTGCCCACCGCCACTTAGGTTGCCTTTCCACAAAAGATGAGCGAGGTATATAGTATTGATACTGGCTCACCAAGCCGGGCTCACCCAATACCTTTGACTTCAAAAGATTACGTATGGAATCTCAATGAAAAAGGCTTACTCTTTGAAATATGTGGCTATTGAATTTATTAATAAAAACCTTTTACCTCTGGAAGAAGTACATCGTACCTGGAAAGATGAAAAAAATCTCTTTTTCATGAAAATACCTCAGGTAGTATTTAAAGTAAAGAATTGTCAAGGTAAAGCGGTGCCTTCACCCTGAAAATTCTTTACTTTGAGGATGACATTATTCTCATATTTTAATCACAAGAATAAAATATAAATGTTATCATTATCACTGTCATAATATGTCACAAATAACGTTACGCATGTTTATCTTTATCATTATCAAGTATAGTAGTGGCGTAGTAGCGTAGTGTGCAGTGGTGGTGTTTAGTATTTATTCATTATTTAGTGTGCTATTCTATCCTATTATCACTGTCGTAATCCTTGTCACTGTCATTTGAAATAACATGTTTATCTCTGGTTTGAACTGTGCATATACAGCTTCGTATTGAATTTATTACTTTCGTTCACACACGTTTGCAACGGTTCATAACCTAAGGGAGGCTATGAACCGGAAAATATGAAAGGGAAACAAAACTGTCGAACCGCAAAGAATTGTTTAATAAATACAAAACATGGGTTAGACATTTCCAAAATTGGTTTATTTTCTAAGGTCTCGAACCTAATTTACCTTGAAGAAAATTCACGCCTTTATTACAAGAGGCTGAAAATCTCGAGGAGAAAAAGTTAATTTTCCACAAGAGAGCGTCAGTACCCGTTCAACAACAGGATGCAGGTTCGCAAGGGTCAAAGTCCGTGGGGCGACGAACTCACCGCTCGCGTAAGAGGCTGTACTTTCTCATTACTCTGACACCTCTAGATACTTTACCCGCAACTTTTCGAACATTATCCTATCATGAAATAGCCTCATTTATTTATTAATACTTTATCGTACATCGCAAAAATACATAACAAAAAATAAATCAAACTCTACAAAATACATTGTGCGGCCTTATTGCTTTCTGTGATCTCTTTCAGGCAACCTTGGAATGGACAGTGATTTGCCACGACATGAATTATTTTTGTTCAGTCGCACTTCAATCATGCACATGGCAAAGGTTCGATACTCCTCTGGACACAAAGCGTATATTACCCACTGTCATAACACAAAGAGTATGGCAAGTTCAACAAGATGAGGAATCGATGATGTATTTTAATGCGATCCTGTACTGACAGTCAATGTCGGGCGCTTCACTTCGCATTGTCAGACTTAGCGCCACTTCGCCGTCCGGAGCGGCTGGAGCTCATACACATAAATAAACAGGCATTGAACGCCTAACTTTATTCACTTAATAAAATTATGAGAGTAAAAATGTTATAAAGCCGAGCATTAAGGCTTCTGCAAACAGGCGCGACACGCGACGCGAATCGCGCGCGACTCAAAGGCACCGCTCGTTGCGCGACTTGCGGTGCCTTTGTGTCGCGTGTCGTGTCGCGCTTGTTTGAAGGAGCCTTTAAGCCTATAGTAATTAATAAAAAAATCCTGATGACACGATGTTATTCAAAAAGTTTCGGTTCGAAGAACTGAAGTGTGATAATCTTTTATCGGAATTTTCATATTTTGCAGAAATCCTCAAAAAAAGTAAAAGACGTAATATACTCGCTCCCGCTCGCCTTGGATTTTATTGGGGCCAGGCTCTAGACTACTCCTCAGATAACTTAACAAAATGTTATTAAAAAAGGGTGATGACTGAAAAATATATATGTCAGGAAGTCAGGAACTCAGGACCTGCAGTCTCAGTTTCAGCACTTAACCGTTAAAATATAAATCATCTCCATACCTAACATAGCCCCTCAGCCACTTCGAGGAATTCGTAATTTATGTTCGACGAGGTCTCCACCTCCAGAACCTTTAAGTCATTAACTCAGAATAGAGCGCTTTAATTACAACGAAGTAGGCGCTTAAACAAATTCCTGGTTCAACTGCTACGTTTGTAACTCTGTAATGATCACCTCGCTTTAGGAGTCAACGTTCTTGTTCCCTACTTGCCACGTTTTTGGGAAACCGTGGGGCATTGTATCTCTTAATACAGCTTAACACAGAATTACTGGCTTCATGTGTGGAATTCAAGAGGTTCCTGAATTATCATTGTATTCACTGATTCTTTGTTTACTATGTTTCCTTTAGTAAAATTGGGTTATATTAAGAGAAAATATTTATATGTACGAGTAGATGTGTAAAATAATTCCTTTTGATACAATTAACGAATAGATGATTCCTGTAACTGTTAGCCAGAACAGTTCCACTGATTAAGATTTTTTTAATTTGGTAGATAGCATCTTCACTTTCAACGTAACGTATGTATAAATATGTGCCACGAAAGATGAGGCTTGACGAGCTCAGTAGTGGGGAGCTTGCGCAGGTAAGTCGTGTACGAAATAGTTACCCATAATATCAGGGATTTAAGGCTCCTACAAACAGGCGCGACACGAGATAAAATCGCGCGCGACACAAAGGCACCGCAAGTCGTGCAACGAGTGGTGCCTTTGTGTCGCACGCGATTCGTGTCGCGTGTCGTGCCTGTTTGTAGGAGCCTTTATCGATGACATTTAGATTAAAATTCATAACAATATTATAATATTTATTACGATATAATCAAGTGTCATTTTTCGTGGCGCGTATTGTAAGCGTCAATTCATACTAGCGCAGAGTCGAAGCGTTAATCTGAAACTTAACATAGCAAATTTACCCTTATCTCCACAAGACTGGTTGTCAGACTTTCGGGCTTCTGACTATCCGTAACGACTGTCAAAGATTCACGAATGACAGCAGGGACCAATTCCGAGGCACAAGCAAGCTATTTATATGTATAAAGTACTATTACGGAACATAATCAGACGATTCTTCAATAAATAACCTGCAGACGGATCTCTGGCGTAACATGAAAAGGCCACGAGTCGACATAAATGTATTGTGTGACCTTACGATTGTGGTGAAATCGTCATAGTTCAAATTACCAATGTTCTAAAAAAGGATCGACTAGAAGTATCTGTATATATTATCTTCGCGTGACGTAGTTTGATCATTCTATGAACGATTGTGATGGTAATCAATCAGTACTCAGTTTCAGATCATCAACTACGCATTCTGTACATCAAACTAAGTAGCGTTGCACAAAAATAATTGCTGGAAATCGACTTTAATTTTTGGTGTGAAAATTTGCTGTTTGCGGTAGTGCGCAATGTAACACACGCACAACATTATGCTTATATGTCCATACTAGGGAATCCAATCCCGCAAACGCGGGATCCCGCAAATGCGGGATCCCGCACCTTTTTTGCGGGTTCAGAAATGCGGGATTATACCCGTGGGATCCCGCAGATTTGCGGGATTGAAAAAAATATATATTTAAGAAAAATGGGCTCAGGCGACTATCTTATTATTTAATTTATATCATCTTAATATTTAACTTTTCATTAATATTAAATTTGTATTGAAAATAAAAAATATTCCTTTGTTTTAGAGACATAAAGAGGTGAATTAAGTAACGCGCTTCCACACTTGTAGGCGGAAGTCAATTCCGCCTACAAGTGTGGAAGCCGAGCGTGCTTTTTCCGCCGCTGGCTATTTATGCAATAAGATAAGATCAAATCTAAAAGATAAAACGTTAGATACCTTATTGTTTCTTCGAAAGCATTTTCAGAAAAAATAAGCTCACTTTTTACCCGGCGTTTACTTAATTCACCTCTTTATGTCTCTAAAACAAAGGAATATTTTTTATTTTCAATACTTTAACTAATAATGAAAAGTTAAATATTGTATTATATCGTTTCTTAAAAGAAGTTGATTATTTATGCTTCTTAAACATCATTACCTATATTCAATTTATAATATGAGTATAACTTAGCTTCATATTGATAATAATACTAAAAAAATACTTGTCTTTATGTCTTTCATTTCACTACACAAAACAAAAATAATAGTAAATAAAAGCAATGCCGCAAATCCCGCGGGATCCGCGGGATTGATGTCCTTGATCCCGCATGCTTGCGGGATCGCGAATTTGATGCGGGATTGGATTCCCTAGTCCATACAACGGTACAGGGGTCGTGGGGTATTCAAAGTTGCGTTATAACATTAAAACTTGTTAAAAAACGTCAGTAAAAGTTGGAACTTTCACCTTCAATATCTCCGTAACCAGAAGCTTCCAGGTATGGTCCAGTACAAAAAATTATTACACGTGACTCTCGGTGTCTTTTTACACCCGTTATTGTATACTGCCCCGTTGGTCTCGTGGAGCGCGGCTACTGAGCATGGGGTACAGTGCGTGCCACGTAAGAAGAGACTTGACCCCGCCTCCCCCGCTCTTTCCGCCGCCCCTATGACGTCCGGTCTCGTCCCGCACTCAGACCTCATACCGCTAAAGATACCTAAAATCGTGTTCTGCGCATGTCAAACCACGTGGTGTGTCAAGTCTCTTCTTACGTGGCACGCACTGTACTGGGTTCGATTCCTACGTCGGGCAAAGTGTTATTTGGTTTTTCCATCAGGAATTTCTTAGTAACAGCTCGGAGTTTGGAAGCGGACCGTGTGATCCCCCCGTGCCTCGGAAAGCAAGGCAAGCCGTTTGCCCTACGCCTGATCTCTCTCCGGTCGTGTCAGGTTGCAGTCCCATCGGACTATGAGAGTGAGGAAAGAGAGAGTGCTCCTGTGTCTGCGCACAGACTAGTGTACTATAATATCTCCCGCGCCAAAGGCTAGTCTCCGTTGAGATTGACCACCAAGGCCGAAGGTGGACTTTTAATATACCGTACATAATACAGACATTTCCAAATTTCAGTTGCAATGCTGTTATTTAGCACTGAAACTGCAAATTGGTAATGTCTGAAAATCTGTTTCCGATCTGATTACACTAACTAAGAAAACATTAAAATACGAGTGGAATGAGCCTTTTTATTAAATTTATATGGGCCTGTAATACCCACCAACAATCTTACAATCACTGCTACTAAAGCATTCTTATTGTGCGCTCGTTTTTCAATCATTCAAGCAGATTTGATTCGAATAATAAACTTTGTGAATCGTTCGACTAATACATTTTGTAAATCTTGACTCGAAGCGTTTATTCGACGTGAATTTTCATTTGAAATCAATGGGTCAACGGCCGCTCTTAAAGTTCAAAACACTCAAAAAATTATTATAAGGCTTGATTTTTTTCTTTTAGGTAGATATTAATCATTTAATAAAACTCTCGAAAATTATATTACGCCAATTGATAATATAACTTAGAATAAAGGATTTCAAGTATTTAAAAATAGTAAACAAAGTTAATTGAGATACAAGGGTTCACTTATCTCTTGCAGAGATTAAGTGGAATTAAGTATCAATGGAAGCGTTTATTTAAATCTCGGAAAGTTCCGAGTTCATTATTATTGTACTTTCGCAACTAAATAAATTTATTGCCACAGCTACCGCGCTTCGGGGCATTTCCATTGTGTAGAGATAGCCGGTTATTTTGAAAAGCTAGGGTCACCGTACTCAAAGCGCTGAAAGTAAATGAACAAAACACTAAATAACTCGTCTGATTGTTTGTCTCTAAACGGTCGTTTATCATTTCTTTTGAAAGTTTATTTAAAGCGTTTTTGAGATGACAGAATTATTAAATTTGCTATAAAGTAAAGTTATAAGAAGTACGTTATATTTTGATCGATGAACAAATATTTTAGAAGAAAATCAAATAAAAAGCCTTGAAAATAGTGAAAGTTCACCGTGAGGTTGTTCAACTGTTGGGACAGTCAGCTGCAGTCAAGTGGTGCCCTGTCCACCCCAAAACAAGTAAAGTTCTCAGATCTTGTTAGCCCACAACTGCCACTGCCGCGGCGTCGTCGGAACACCATTGATATATTCCTAAATAATCAAATAAATAATAACAAAAAAAAAACTTAACTAAAGTAAACTTTGTGTACATGAATTGCTTGAGGATGAGTATGGGAGCTCTCACATTTCGTTTTCTTTTGTATTTACATGGTGTAAATAGAAAAAAGGTATTTACAGCTTCGCTTACGTGGACTAGTGTTGAACTCCACCTGAGGCCGTAGGCATGAGCTGGTGACGCATCGAGGTTGCGTTCCATACAAAATATATGAGAAACAAAACTATTCATTTTTTTTTTCGTTAATTATTCCTATAATTTAATAGTCATTCTGCTATTCGGGGCAGAGACAAATTGACAAATCAAAGATTTATAAATCTCGGCCCAGCCGATCTTGAGTAATAAATGGTGTAACTAATCCGACTTTGTTTTATTTATACATAGATAGAAAAAGATAGATATCATTCCATTTCAGATTAGTATTAACTTATACTAATATAAATAATAATAATATATATGGTAATACATACCTTATATTACCTTTTATGTACGTGGTGACATTTCTTTTAATTAGTGACACTGGCATTTTAATGGCAATAGACCCGCCCATTACCTAGAACTTAAAGCATTTATGGCGAAAGTGGGTGTACCGAGAATACACACCCTTGCTTACCACTTCGGGGAACGCAGGCGTGATGTTATGTTAGGATTCATATCCTAACATAACATCACGCCGTCACATTAAAGGTCAGCCTCATGGCTGACCTTTAATTTACTCTAGGCTAAACCAGAAATGTGTTTACGGTAATGTTAATTTTGTATACAGTCGTAATAATGTCGTAATCGCATGTCCGTCTGGCGATGTATTAATACTAAGTTTATTTTAAGCTCAGTTAAATAAGGCTGAATGGGAATGCTTGAATTACCAAGGTTAAGGTTATTATGGCCATCAATGCTCTAACATCAAAGAGACCTGTTTATGTTAAAACTCAGGAAAACTGTAGTGTTTCATTTCGGAATTGATTATTCTTTCCTTTCTAATCTCGTAACTTCTTTACTCTTCCAATTTTGTTTCCGGTATTTCAGAATAAGAAACGTAAAAATCTTAAATCGGGATATTTCTAAGAGTACTTATTAGAGTTTAATATATATCAACACTAGCAGCGCCCCGCGGCTTCTCCCGCATAAGTGTCGATCCCGTGGGAATATCGGGATGAAAACTATCCTATGTCCTTCCTCGAAATACAATCTATCTCTCTGCCAAATTTTATCGAAATCCGTTCAGTGATTTAGGCGTGAAAAGGTAACATACAGACAGACAAACAGACAGACTTACTTTCTCATTTAGGTATAATAGGTAGGTAGGTAGGTATGGATGTTTACACTACACGTAACCTTGAAAACGAACCTCCTTGAGAATTTAAATTTTATTTTAAAAACATTAATACGTAATTTTTTCGATGACAGTGACAGTCCGTCAGTTCAATACACAAATTAGGGAAATTAATATTGTTTTGTAATCTTAAATATAATAAGCTATTAATATCGTTATAGTATTCACCGATGAATCGATAAAAATGTATCCAACCATAAGACTGATTACTTACACTGACAAGGGATGCAACGGCGAAACTCTTTAACATCCAGGCCTCCTGACAGTGCGGCCTCGGACCCTTTCGATGTGGCACTCTCCAAACCCGACGACGAACAACTGTTCTACACGGCGAGCGTACACTTCCTGCGAAAGCGTCTGGAGGAGAAGAGCAACCGACTTCCGAAGCCGCACGACGCCACTCAGAGTTGCTGCAACTTGACTAGACCTGTCGTCACTCATCGTAACACTAATGTGCATAAGATTTCAAAAGTAGATTTAGAAAGTCCTCCAAAAGGAGCATTGCCCTCATTATCAATGAATCAAGTTCTACCGTTCCCGAAATCCAATAAAGACGGTTTCTTTGCACGACTAAGGAATACTTTCAGGAAAACCAGACGCCCTACCGACGTAACTGTGCAGAACCCGGAGGAGTCGGAAACTAAAAACATATCAAACTTTAAATTTCCCAGATGTTCACGACTACGGCACCCTCACTCTTCATGTCTACTACAGATATCGGAGGAAACATCTAAGGAAAATATAAGATCTCCTAATGTAAGACATTCCAGAACTAGTAAAGGTGATCTTTTAGAAGAAAAGAAATCTGTGACTCTCTCTAGAAGGTAGTTTTGTTTATATTGTTTTGTTTTGTATATTATTATAAACCGTATTTTATTTGGATTCATATTGACCTTTTACTTCATTTATTATTTTCTATTTATATTAAAACCACTAAATAACAAAAATATATGCAAGTGATAATAAATGCAAACAATATACTAACTAGACCAGATAGGTACCGCCATAGGTAGGTGCTAGGTACCCCCTAGCATACAGATATACACTAGGCAATTGTTATACTGTTTCGGTGGCGAAGTTGCGTTTATCAGAACTTTAATTTAGAAGCTATTTATATTCGCGGCAACAAATAAGGATCAAAACAGCGATGAGTTTGATGCTAATTGAATCGAATGACTACCAAAATAAACGTGATTTTGCAGCTTTAATTAAATTAAAAAATAAATGCAAGGCTTAGTGGATTTTCACGTATTTCTTTAGTTGTCTGAATTCCCTTTATTATCATTACATAAAGCATAATAATTTACAGTCAAAATTTTGAGAATTATACGCTGAAAAATATTGTTTTGAGCTCTGGTTTACGATTGTTTTATCATGATACTATTTTATTTTTATGAAATATTTTTGAATAAGTCTTCTCTTTGAACATTTGACAATACACTCAATTTTTATCTAGCTTGTAATATGTACCAATACACCTAACTGTTCGACAAAAAACTGAGTGTTTTACGGTGTCCTATGTTGACGCAGCGCCTGAACATCTACACCTAGGTACAGGTGCAGCCTTTAGGGGCTTACAGGACCTAAACACAAAAGACGCATGTTTTAGAAACAATAAAAGTATATGATCGTCTACAGTAAACTAAATCAGAACCATATATGATAAGCATCGACGAATAATCTTCAGGATATATGTAGATAGTGTGTTGAAAATATAATACAACTAATTTGATAGGTACGATAGAAAAAAATCATGAAGATACCTTTAAAAACTTTCTTTTAAAAAGAAAGTTTTTAAAGGTATCTTCATGATTTTTTTATTATAATCTGACAAAAAATCATAATTATTGTATGTATATACATATAATAATTATGATTTTTTGTCAGATTATATTCTACAAGCAATATATTAAAGCACTAGTGTTTTAATTTTTTAGTCCAAACAATAGATTTTTTGTAAATAGATAACTGTTTCATATTTTGCAATAAAAAACCAGCGTTGTGTCATCGCGCTTCTCTTTCTTTTCTATGCAGTCCGACAAAGACCGCGCTTTAGGTCATGTAGTCGCCTTAAACAGGTCGAAAATCTCAGACATCAGTACCTACATGCAATTCTTAGAACTAATTAAACAGTTGTTCATTCAAAATAGATTTAATTATGAGTTCAAAGGAATCAAGGGCTTATCCCACATACACACGAACTTATTTCAACATGACGAACTTTAATTAATTCGAAACCTCGAAGTGTGACTGAACAATGATGCTCGTGTCATCATGCGATGTCAACTACAGACGTGGGCAGCTTCTCGAATGTTCTCTGTGGCCGACATTTTAGCACAAACACTCGGAAGCCATACACTGCGCCCTTCATCAGTTTTCACACGATCACACTTGTCGCCTGGGGGCGCGTCTTGTGACGTCACAGGGCTCGCGGTCAATGCCCTGATCCCCATTCAGACCGTGAACATGATTGATGGTGCTACATTCATAAAAATTGTCACAATCTAAGTAATTTGGTATATTATTTCATTCATACGTCATACACATTTATAACAGGGATGGAGAATGTCTATTTGTTAGCCCAGAGTACTTAATACGCACGAGCGTGTTTTTTCCGCAGCGATTTTTTTCGCACACTTGGTTTTCAACGCACTTCGTAGCGCCGAAAGTTGTAAATTCAACAGTGTGTTCTTTTAGATGCGCTGAGATGCGCTCTAAGATTCTCAATGCTAGGCTCAACACCGACGAGACCCGGAGTTGAAAAACCGGTGCGCGATAAAATCCCATCGCGATATTTTTACGTCCGTACGTACGTGAGGGTTAGGTATTGTCCCACGTAATATCCACTTTGTTGTTTTGCTATGTTAAAACAATGTGAAATGCCGACCCTTCATTAAACAAAAGACTTGCCCGAGTTTTAAGTACGCCGTTAAGGCTCGGTTTAACATCTCTTCAAAAATGTTTTTGGTTATAAATGTTACTTTTATACCACAGTCTACACAGCTTTTAGTTTTAGCTGAGGTATTTTTTTCTCGTAGCGTGTCGAAAGAAAATTGAGTTAAAATGGTAAATTACGTAGGTATTGGTTTTTTTGGTATGCATGAAGAAGCCTCTTCGTGTAGCGCAGCTTTGTTCCGCCAGTTACTCAACTGAACCGAGCGCTCGGCGCATCCTGAGCCCTCAAGGGAAGAATCGGCCAGTCAAAAATTCTTCCCTTGCAGTGGTAGGGCTAACTCTCGCCTGGTTTGCGACCACCCTCCCACACCGGTGTCTGGCGTCAAGCAGCCTCCTGTGTTTCGTCGATGCGTGGGAGATCCAGTGCCTTAGGCATCTTCTAGGCACGCTCATTCCATCATAAACTTCATCCATCACTTTCTATCAGGCGTGATCGAGGTCAAAAGCGGGCCTAGTTAGCAATCAAAAGAACTGGCCAAGTGCGAGTCGGACTCGCACACGAAGGGTTCCGTACCACAAGGCAAAAACGCCGAAAAAAACGTTTGTTGTATGGGAGCTCCCCTTAAATATTTATTTTATTCAGTTTTATTTGTTGTTATAGCGGCTACAGAAAAACATAATCTGTGAAAATTTCAACTGTCTAACTATCACGGTTTATGAGATACAGCCTGGTGAAAGACGGACAGACCGACAGTGGAGTCTTTAGTGATAGGGTCCCGTTTTTACCATTTGGGTACGGAACCCTAAAAAATGAGGTTTTATTTAAGTTAATATTATTAATATTATATAATATATAAAAGCCTGTGATTTCCCACTGCAGGTCAAAGGCCTCCCTACTCTCTTTCCACTTCTCTCTTTTAAAAGCTGCTGAGGACCAGTTCTTGTTGAAGGAGACCAGCTCATCCCGCCAACTCCATCTGGGCCTGCCGCGATTTCGCTTGCCTTCAACCATTACCAATATTCTATATGGATTGTGTGATCCGGAATAAACGATATTATTGGGAGCCATTGGGTCGTAGTTTTGGCCCATTATTGGTCGTCTAACATGCGGCAGAGGTGTCCAGCGCAATTGCATTTTAGCGTGGCAGCTTTCAAAGTGACATCAGTTATCTTTGTGAAGTTAGGTTATATTTTTATTTGATTGATTAATTAGTAGTATAATTTGATATTTATGGTTTCGTCACGTTGAGAAGATGAAGTAAACGTGACTAACAAAAGGTATTTACACGACAGATGTGAGTGGAAACGCCGGGAGTGGGACTGTGGGACGCCTTAGAAGGACATATAGTGACCTTATTGGTAATGTTCTTCAGAAAGGTCAGGTGCGTTGTACTCGCAACCGGCGCGTGTGTAAGACCAGCGGCGGAATCGCGTAAAGGCTCGTACACACAGGCGCGACGCGACACGCGACACAAAGGCACCGCAAGTCGCGCAACGAGCGGTGACTTTGTGTCGCGCGCGATTCGCGTCGCGCATCGCGCCTGTTTGTAGAAGCCTTAACACAATATCAGTAGCAATGGCTTTCATTTTGACAGTTCATCGACATTCATTGTGTTATTTACGTTGTTGAGCAGACAAATTTTTGGACATATGAAGCAATATTAGCAATATCCTGATTCCGAGTGTGCAGTGCCGTATTATCCATAAGGCACTTTAGGCCAGTGCCTAGGGGCCCACTATGACCAGGGGCCCAGCACTCCCGATTAAAAAATGAAAAAAGGGGATTGTGTGGTTTTATGAAACCACGGTAAAAGTGAAACTTTTTTTCACATTATAAGGTAAAACCCAAATTGCGTTGTTGTGGTATGAAAAAGGGGGGGCCCGAAACGAGCTGTGCCTAGGAGCCCCGAGATAGTTAATCCGGCCCTGCGAGTATGTAAACGTAAACAAGGCAAAAGAAGTATGTAGGTAAGGATCGTAGCAGGTGACGTTCTGTAGTTTCTCCCTCCCCACGCCCGTGTGAAGAAGTTGTTATTTATGCACAGACGCCAGCACATCAAGCTACTACAATCTGTCAAATTTCTTTAATAGATTTTCAACTTTATTGCTAAAGCATAAGGTTCAAAGTTGATTGGGAATATTTGACAATTTCGGGTAGCTTGATGTGCTGACGTCTGTACAATAGATAAGCGAGTTTGTTAAAAATGTGAACTGAAATATGACACCATTTGGTGAATATATTGGCGCCATTATTGGCGGTTTAAAAAATAAGTCATTGCAAAATAGGTGCTTCAAACATATCGTATCACATTAATGCATATCGAGTATATTATAATACGCAGGTAGGACTTTACGCCTCCGCTACTAAATTAAACAGATCGCCTTTTCTTCTTCTAGAAAATTTATTTTAAGGCGTGATAGCGTAGGATTGCAAAGGTCTTGACATTGTCAACGGAAGGAAAAATATTTATAAAGTTCAAATTCTATGCGAGACACGTATCAACATAATTATAATTCATTTACACAGAGTGCTTATTATACATTCTATGGCAGTGGTTGAGCCTTAATTTGTACCAAGCGAAGCCAATGACCTTTCCTTAAATAATATTCCTTGTCTATAATCTATATTACACCCGAGAGCAATGAATTTCGTCACATAAAGATACCTACCGAAAATAAAAATGATGAAATAAATTGTGTGCAGTACACGCTCAAATATATTTACCAAATTCAGATTGATATCTTTTATCCTTGGACTAAAATTGACGTCAAACAACTCTAGTATAGAAAAACTGTCAAAGCTCATCAGGATAAGACTTACTCTAGGTATAAAAATTTGGTGAAATTCGCACTAAGAAGTAAAATTTGTATGTAGGGGTAATCTTTGGAGTTCCAGAGATCACCCCTACATACAATTTTTTTCCTCTTAAACGCAGAAAAAAAACCAAAACCGACTGGTAGTTTTCAGTCGGATTTGTTTTTGAAGTGAAAACTTCTTTAGCGGCGTTGTAAGTACACTTTTTTTTGTAATGGGTTAAAAATGTTAAACTCGCGTCAGGACACGTGATCTGATCGAAAATTCGTAAGACGGATGGCCGTAGCCGGTACCGCGCGTGTTTTGTTTATAAGACGATTCACAAAATACACACGTAATTGTTCAAGTTTTTTTTTTGCTTTCGATAGCTCAATTCTCGAGGAAGGCTATAAGCTAACATCACGCTAGGACCCTTGGGAGTAAAAAGACAAAATAACACTCTAAGCGAAAACGAAGTAATAGCGCAGGCAGGCGATGCGATACGGCGAGGTGGGTCGGGGGAACAAGAAATTTCACGAGGACGAAGCCGCGGGCAGAAGCTAGATATTATAATAATAAACAGAAAAGATTTGTTTTTGTATGTTTGTTTGTTAAGGCTCGTTCACACAGGCGCGACGCGACACGCGACACAAAGGCACCGCAAGTCGCGCAACGAGCGGTGCCTTTGTACCGCGCGCGATTCGCGTCGCGCGTCGCGTCTGTTTGCAGGAGCCGTTACGCTTTCACGCTAAAACTGCTGAATGGGTTTGGACGTTTGGCATGACTAGACCATAATCTGAATTAGGACTTTTTATCCCGATATTCCTACGGTATAGCGACTTATGCGGGTGAAATCGCGGAAGGCAGCTGCCTTCCGCGGTTTCTAGTTATAAATAACTAGGTGTAAGGATACGGCTGGAAAACATAGTAAACAACATTCGCCTTTGCTTATATAAGAATTAAATATTTGTTTTGCAGCCGTCATTGAGTTTCTCAACATCTAATTTAAACGTTCACGTTTATTGATTTAACAGTGTCTATTTAGTTTCCAGGTATCTTATATCTTTTTTACATGCATTAACACTGAGACGCACTTACATACCTATTAGTTTTTAATCGTTCGTGAAAGGCGGCTACCACATCTAGTGGTACTCGATATTCATCAGATATGTACAGTATTTCAATCTCACGAAGCGACGCGCGCTTTAAGGCTCCTCCAAACAGGCGCGACACGCGATAAAATCGCGCGCGACCCAAAGGCACCGAAAGTCACGTAACGAGCGGTGCCTCTGTGTCGCGCGCGAATATATCGCGTGTCGCGCCTGTTTGAAGGAGCCTTTACTTGTGGTTACTAAGTGTAGAAACACGCTTTGAATGCGTGTGTAAGCGTAGGAGCTCTCGGTACCGTTCAAGACACGGGCGAAGTCAGAAGTGTTTGTATCTGTTTGCGTATCTTTGTGATGCGCTGACGCTACTGTTCTACACACACACGTTCATAGCGTGTGTTTAAACTTGGTTACCACAAGTAAAGCGCGTGTCGCTATATGCTGTACATATCTGATGGATGTTGAGTACTTACTTCTGGATGTGGTAGCCGCCTTTCACAAATGATTAAAAACTCACATGTAAGTACGTAATGCATACTGTATCTATTCTACTCGTATATAACAAAAAGCACCAACACCTACCAATAGAGTCTATTTATAATATTTTTAAGTGAAGGAGACGTAAATAACAAGTCGAATTGTTTTAAACTTGTATTACTTAATAAACATACATAATAATACTAAAATACTAGAAAAATAGAGCCTAAACTTATAACTATGGGTGCATTAATATGCATAATTTGTTCTATCACAGTTTTTTTGACGAATTCTGTCGATAAGCCATAAAAAATTTATTAACTAGCTTAGTGCTCATATACACGAGCGGCACGTTGCCAACGGCAGAGGTACAGACGCCAGCACATCAAGCTACTACAATCTGTCAAATTCCTTTAATAGATTTTCAACTTTATCGCTAAACTATAAGGTTCAAAGTTGATTGAGAAAATTTGACAGTTTCGGGTAGCTTGATGTGCTGGCGTCTGTACCTAACTGCAGCCGTCGCCGCGTCTTTCGTCGACTTTCGTCGTTGGCAGCCGCTGACCGCGACACGTCGACGGCTGCAGTTACCTCTTCCGTAAGCGCGTGTCGCTCGTGTATGAGCGCTTAATTAAATCTTAGAATAAATATTCACATATAAAAAACGAACCTAATAACTAAGTACTTAAATACGCAATATTATGTTCATAATCAATGGATCCATACTTTTAGTAAATTCAATTTAAAAATCCAATTAAACAAGTGATGTTCTAGTAGTGGCTCTTAAAAACTGTACGAAATTTTGCATTTAAGTATTTTATAACAGGTATTGCCCCATGAATCAACACCGGCATTATAATATATTTTAAAATATGACTGACAAATCTCAAAGTTGTCACTAAGCTGCATTATTCTACAAATCTAGACATACATAACAAAACTAGTCTAATTTAGGAATGAAAGAAAAAAAGCTCAGTAGCTTTGAAAAGACGTACACACGAACATATCAAGCTATACATTTCCAGTTCTAACTGACCTCACATTGTACGAAAATCCTATAGCTTTTTGTACAATGAGAAGTCAGCTTATTCAGAAAATGTATAGCTTAATATGTCGTCGTGCGTACTAATCAAACATGACAATCAAGCTTACAACAACAATATAAGTATTAGCATGGCAAAAATAAGTTCCTTTCAAACATGCAATTATCCGGGTCTAAAAGTTGTGTTAATCACAATAAATTATGGAGAAAATCAATAGAGATCTAGAAAACATACATTCTTTTCATTTCAAGCAACTTGCAACTTTCAAATCATTTGTTCTACAATTTATCAAATGGAGTCGCAGTACACACGACGACATATCAAGCTATACATTTCTAATTTTAGCTAACCTCGCATTGTATAGGCTTTTCGTAAATGAGAAGTCAGTATACATATATTAGAACTAAAGAGCTTGTCATCGTGCATAAACCAACTTATGTTGTCTAGATAGGTAAGATGATGTCATATCATAGTGACTTGAATCCCAGAACGAATTATTTTACTGCAAATTATTTACCACTAGCTTGAAAGCTCTGTCAAGAAAATGTTCAAGACGTTCAGTGTTAGGGTTCTTTCTTGTGAGGAATAACATGTTTCAATACAACTTTATGCCGTTTTTCTTCAACTGCCTCGCTACTTCTGGGTCCACTTCTTCCTCACGGAAATTATACCCATAACCGATAACTTTTACAGCCACTTCATAATTCTTCTTCAACGAGTTTAGCCAGATGGTGTAGGAGTAGTCTGGCCATTTTCCCCCGTAGCGCTCTGGCAAGTGGGCGGGTAGTATGTGCTTGTGTAGGGAGGTGTGGTCGTGTCCGTGGAAGTGGATTCTCGACCGCATGTTGGAGTCCAGTAACGGTTTGAAGATGTTGTAGATCTTGTCGAACAACCACGAGTGGTTGACGATGTGGATGGCGTACGTCGATACCGGGAAACATGACTGGAACATAAATGTGCAATGATTTATAAATCTAAATATATAATTTAAATAATTTAATATATATAATTCTTCTGTACGTGTGTTTGTGACCCAACTGTAACTCCTCCTAAACGGCTGGACCGATTTGGATGAAATTTTGCGTGTATATTTCAATGGGTTCCTGAATGGTTTGAAAACACAATTGGACCCGATAGGTGGCGCTGTTCGGGCAGGACAACGTCTGCCTGGTCCGCTAGTATTATATAAAATTATATGAGGAGGTAAGATACTCATGAGAACATGAGACTCTACAAGGGTGCAAATAGCGCAACTACCAGTATTTTGGGTCGACACGTGGTGTTATAAGGGTAATATAATTTGGATCTACGCTGCTTACCCACGGGGTAATTGCGTAACACACAATTAATAGTAGCAATTGCTTTCATATTGACAGTTCAAACAACGTTCATTGCGTTATTTACGTTGTCTAGAGAATTTTTTTTCGAACATATGAAGCAATGGATTAGCAATATCCTTCAAAATCTATACTTAATACTTAATAATATTATAAAGCTGAAGAGTTTGTTTGTTTGTTTGGTTGAACGCGCTAATCTATTGTACTACCAGTTGGATTTGAAAAATTCTTTTTGCATTTGATAGCCCAATTCTTGAGGAAGGCTATAGGCTATATATATATATATAACATTACGCTATAACTTATAGGAGCCGAGCAAAAAGAAAAAAAGTCAGAAAGAACGCTAAGCAAAAACGAAATAATAGCGCGGGCAGGCGACGAGTGCGATGCGACGGGGTGGGTCGGAGTAACAAGAAATTTCACGCGGACGAAGTCGCGGGCAGAAGCTAGTGATTCATATTGAGATTGATAGTTTTTTACGCAATTAGGATGCTGTATTGCTTTCCTAACGGTATTTTCGTTAAGAAGGCAATATAAGATTACATTTACAGTCCCCAAAAAGCGGCTCTAGGTATAAAAAGAGAAAATAAATAAAAATGAAAAAGTTAACACTTTAAAAAGAGCATATGAGTAAACACTTACCACCATAAGTTTAACCATTTTGGACGCGACAGCGGGTGTGACTTGCCACGCGTGCTGGGTGCCAATGTTTTCTAGATCGAACACCACGACACCTCCTAATATTTGCGACCTCTGTTCCAGCAGACCGAGCTCCAAGGCCATGATGGTACCTTTGAATAAGTCTTCCACAGGAATTGCTTTTGGGTTCCAACAACCTGAAAATTACGATCAAATCAATGAGTATAAAATACAAGTTTGAATTATTAAGAAACAAAAATCTCTCCCTCTTGGCCGATTCAATTACAACGCAGCCCAAGTAAATTTGGTTCAAGCAAAAACGTAAAACGGTCATTTTAAAAACTTGGTAAGGTTTTTGTTTATATATAAGTATTGCAAAAATCACGTTACAGATGCTAGTCATGTTTCGCAAACATTTTTTTCCTTTAGTTAATAAAATATAATTATGAAGACAACTCATGGTAATCTACAGGATGGATCAAAATGTTGGGCCAAAAAGGGATGAATGAAAGGCAATTGCATGCAGCTGAGATGAGAATGCTAAGAGGGATATATGTTACACGAATGGATAGAATAAGAAATGAGTACATAAGAGGAAGTCTGAATGTGGCACTGGTAACTCAAAAGTTGTGTGGAAATCGGTTGTCATGGTATGGGCATGTGATATGGAGGAATGACGAAAATGTCTGCGAGGAGACTTTTAGGTATGAATGTCGAGGGCCATAAGAGTGGGGGATGACCAAAGAAACGATGGATGGACTGTGTGAATGATGATATAGTTAGAAAGGGGGTTACTACCGAGATGACGACTGAGAAACATGGAAGATAAAGACTTGAAGGGCCGACCGCAAATAAATTGGAATAACGGCAGGAGAATGATGAAATCATGGTAATGAGGGTATTCTGAAATGACGTTCGCTAGGTGGCAGCATTGACACGTCAGGTCCAGTCATCTGTCAATAAGACTATATTTTCTTTAGTCATGACTGAATGATGAACGAATGAATGAATCGAATGATGAACGTCATCATATATTTTATATTGGAAGCTCCTCCTCTTGTCAAAGTGGTGCCAACTGGTGTCGTAAATTTTCACGAAAACCCTCATTAATCTACACGCCTGGTAAATAATCAATATTATACAAAAAAAAATGTTGCTACGGCCTTCTCTCTGTAAAATTATCTCCGAATTAATTACTATAATTTTTTTGTTAGACGCCTGTAAAACATAAGTTATCGAATGCATACCAAACGTTTGATTAGCAACTGATTGCTCAGCAAAAACGCACAAAAAAAAAAGAAAAACTCGCACGTTTATAATCTGAAATAAGGTTTCTCGAGCGTGAGCGTTTAGTAGGACCTTATGCCATGTAAATGGCAATCCTACATCTTTTGTTTTCTACACTTTGGAGGGAAACCTTTGATGAACACCAAGGAGTTGTTTAGTTTCAAGACCTAAGTACGCACTGCTTTAAAGATAATCTGATCACCATTTTGCCTTCACTATTATCATCCACAACCCGCCTTAAACCACTAGTGGGTATCAACATCTGCTTAGCCTTTTCCCAACTATTTATTTAAATATTTATATAAACACATAGGTATATAAACAGACAAGAAAAAAAGGACAGATAAATAGGTAAAAAGGTGATGCTTATATCCCTATATTGATTTTTTACTATGTTGGGTTCAGCTTCCAGTATAACCAAATGCAGCTGAACTTTACATGGAGCGATTGCATATTTGACCTCCTCAACCCAGTTACTGGGTAATAAGATATTAGATACCCCTTGGTAAGACTGGTTGTCAGACTTTCGGGCGTCTGACGACTCGTAACTGTCAAAGATCCACGAATGAGATAGGTCTCGATATGCTTATACCAATGCCGCCGCTCCTGTGCCGGCCTCTTACAGGTTCTACCAGCAATAGGCTCTATCTTGCCCTAGGTATTGTAATTTAGTACAATGCGTGCCACGAAAGATGAGACTTGACACACCACGTGGTTTGACATGCTCAGTACACGGTTTTAGGTATCTTTAGCGGTATGAGGTCTGAGTGCGGGACGAAACCGGACGTCATAGGGGCGGCGGAAAGAGCGGGGGAGGCGGGGTCAAGTCTCATCTTTCGTGACACGCATTGTACATGGTCTCACCTATTCTATAAAACAGTAGTCTGCGGCCATTTTGGTCCCTGTATGGAGGCACGGCAATCACGTTAGCGTCTCCTATTGTTCTCAAGTCCAGCGGGAACACGTTCTCGAATAATTCCGGATTGTCCTCTTTGAATTGATAGTAGTTTACAATCTGGGAAGAATAAACATACATAAAAGTTAGTAACATTTTCTTTCTATAAAAGTCTTTAATAATGGTGTCTGTACAGTCCGTTCACTGTTATTTTACCTCTGATTTTGCATCACTGTCCAAATAACAGTGATCTTTATTCCCATCCTGATAAGGTTGCTGTTGGGTTGCCGTCACTGACAAGTCTGTCAAAATCACAGTGATCTTTTTTGTTGTTGTATTATGATTGGTGTTAGTTTGCAGCTGTCAGAGGTAAAATAATATCCGTGAAAGGACTGTGTTTAGTTTATTTATTTATTATAGAACTTGCACCAAACTTTTTGCTGGCATTGGCATTTCAAAATTTACTTCTTATACCAGACGAAAGGTATTCTGAACCGTTTGTTTTTATAGAAAGTAAATTTGGCTTAAAAATAAACTTGGCAGGCAAATTAGGCCGACGATTTGGAAAAACCTAATACAGTACCTAGCGATAAATATTGTACATCGACTAATTCAAATTGGTGTATTTTATACAAAGAATAAAAATAATTATCAAAAGAAGCAAATCATAATTGTTTTAACAGCTCCTAATAGATACCGGGCTGTTTGTATTTCTTGCGACAGAAATAACGCTCTACGAAGCCGAAATTAGCCGATTGTCTCTTTCCAAAGGTGCAATATATCGCCGGGTACTGTACCTACTGTTTCATTAAAAATAAAGTTTTTGAGATAATAATACATAATCAGCCTATAATGTTCCCACTGCTGGCACACAGACCTCCTCTCCTCGAGAGGGAGAGGGCTGTAATCTACCACGCGGGCCCAGTACGAGTTGGTAGATGTCACATGTCTCCGAATTTCTGGTTCTAGGACAAGCCGGTTTCCTCACGATGTTTTCCTTCACGGTTTTGACAGCACTAGTGGTGATGAAATTATATACACAAAGTAAAGCGTCTGCATGGGTTCGAACCCACGACCTACGCCTCGTATGTTGGGGCCCGTTGCCAATGGGTCACCAGTGCTCTACAATATTGGCGGGATAATAAGGAAAGCTCTATAATATTGGCGGGATAATAAGGAAAGCTCTATAATATTGGCGGGATAATAAGGAAATCTACCTTGTCGTAATTACAGTTTTATGATTATATCATGTGAATTATTATTATATTCCAATACTTAATTAATAGCGTCTGTTTACGTCAAATTATTTTATAACATCATTTTTTATCGCTTCAATGACTTAACAAAACGATTATTTGCGAAACCTAAGGATTTTATATACCTACTTACCTAAGTATTTTGTTTTGTTTTTTGTAACTAATTGCTTAGCTTAGCTTTGATAATTATTCTAGTTTCTGTCCGTTCTCATTTGATTTTATTTCATTATAAGGATATTCGAATTAACGTACGTAATAATTATAAGTACCTACTGATTTCGTAATAATGCATTTCTGTTTCTTATTTAAACTTGTATAGGTAGGTTTAAAAAAACTCGTCTGGTATGGTAACAAAATATAAATCAATTAATACTCGTATTATACTTTTATAGTGCCACATAATTGATTCAATCAAATAACTATCAAATAAACTAATATTAATCGAAGCAAGACTGTAAATTCTATTATGTATGACAATGATGTGTATATTGTGTATGACTAATATCATTAAATGATATTATTATGCATGTACCCTACAAATATTTGCACGACTGATAAGTCGAATATAGTGAAACTAAAATTATTTTACCATATCATGTAAGCACCTATATTCTGGCAAATAAATTTCATTTCATTTCATTTCATTTCATTTCATTTATAATGAATTAATTGCTCGATACTCAGATTGCTTTCTTACAAAATCAAATCAACAAAACTATACGTAACTTTGCCATTTAATTATCAGAAACTGTTTTGTGCTTTTGTTTCTATTTTTTTAGTTAAAGCAGTCAGTTTCACAATTTTTTTCACAAAAAAAACAACTTTTTGTTTTTGAAGTTGGTTGTGTTTTTTAACCGGCTTCTAAAAAGGAGGAGGGTCTCAATTCGGATGTTTATGTTTTTTTTAATGTATGTTCGTTTCGGAGACAGACAACGGAACTCTTCAATAAATGCTAGCAAAGCAACCGCGAGTACGCAGATGTGTTCTATAATTTCCTGTCACTGATATTCACATAGCAAGTAGTGTTATATGAATTTGTGTGGGGTAGGTGGGTACAAGTAAAAAGTGAAAAATAAAAACTTTTTTACAAAAAAAAAAAACAACCGACTTCAAAAAAAAACATTACAAAGTGAAAAATAACTTTAATTTCGGAAGTCGGTGTCAAAAAACGAAAATGCGGAAGCAACGACACCGACTTCCTAAATTAAAGTTATTTTATTGCTTTACATACCGAGACCCCTCCGTGCCTCGGAAAGTACGTTAAGCCGTTGGTCCCGGTTGTCATTCGTCGTCTTTTAACAGTCGTAAGGACTGTCGGAAGCCTGAAATTCTGACAACCAGTCTTACCAAGGGGTATTGTATAATGCAGTAACTAGGTTGTGGAGGTCAGATAGGCAGTCGCTCCATGTAAAATACTGGTATTCAGCTGCATCTGGTTAGACTGGAAGCCGAACCCAACATAGTTGGGAAAAGGCTAGGCAGATGATGATGTTTAAGTTCCATCTTACCAATTGGCAAATAATGCGGAAATGGCAAATACCGCCTTTTTTCCCGAAGGGTTGATTAGAGGTGTAGGTACACACTGACATTCCGCCAGCTGTATTTAAGTCCCATGAAAGGGGGCCAGCCTATCGCCATCTGCAACTGGGCAAAAGACCCTGAGAAATTATTGGGTTTTTCCAGATGGAAAAATCCAATAACACTTCTCCCAATCCGAAAATGGAACCCAGGACCTCATTCTAGAATAGAATAGAATAGAATACTCTTCATTCTACTACGCAGGTGCTGGTAAATGATGCGTTTTAATATCAATAACTATTTAAGCATACCTAATTAAAAACCTTGTAAGAGAAAGTTGAAATTTTAGATTAAATGCAGGCTTTGTAAAGCTGGCATTTATAGAGATTGACCTCAGAGAACCCTCATAAATCAGATTTATAGTGTGGAAAGTGAAAACTGCCGATGGTAAACATTGTAAACTTACTATTACTTTCATATGGAAATAATTAGCAATGTACGTAAGTTACATTAAATACATTACATTAATTACATTGCTAATGAGAGGTACTCATGTACCTCAAAGAATTTTTGTTAAAATTCATATCTAAATTAGCTCACCAATCTATGTGCTCGTTTTGGAATAAATTTGCGTGCACGCAGGAATTTGATCAAGAAGTCGTCATCCATGCGGTGGGGTGTGCATTCACCACGTTCTGAAATATGAACAAAATATATCATTAAAATCAAAAGTAAAATAAATATGTAAGTATATCTAACTATGAAATCATAGGCAAATAATACCGAGACTCAAAAAGGATATCACTATTTACCTACTAGGTGTATTATTCCGTACGAAATTTCGAAAAATTAATTAAGTTCATAAAATCCCGCGGATATCTCGTAGTTTAACTGAACTAACTCGGCCAGCCGTAACACTATAAGATAATATAAGCAATGCTATATTGGCATAAAGTTCAAGATCTAAGCCTTAATAAATTCAAATCACTCATTAAACGTAAGTTGTGCTAGAAAGCCTTTTATACCGTTAAAGATTATATTGAGGAAAAAAAGGATTGGGATTGAGCTGCTTCCAATTTCTGCATTTTGAATGTTTTTTTTTTTGTATACACATTGACATTAATTATTTTTTATAAGCAATGGCATTTGCTTACTTTGTAAAGTATCATATTATTTTAATTATTGTGAATGTGAAGACGATGTGGGTCATTTTATTCATTTTTTTAATTATTGTGTCTGTTCTGTTAGTTTTTTTCATGGTCTGGCAGTTTGAGTAATTTATGCGGCCTACCTAAATGTGCTTTCTTTGGTATTATTAGTCGAATCGTTGAGCTCCTTAAGTCTTGAGTTGAGCTGCACGATTTCTGACAAATGCTTGCACTGACTGGACGGGTCCTCTCAATCTGTGTGGTTTTTTCCTCAAAAGACCATCTCAGACATCGATCTACATGATCTTCTTATAACCTGACCAAGATTATGTCTGGACTTTAAAAGAGACTGTGACCTTTGAGTTTATTTCGGCCTTTCTTCTCAGAGTAGTCAGATAAATAACACCCACATCATCTAATTTAAAAAAAAATATGATTGACGTGTAAAAGTGTTTGTGCAAACCTACTTACAAAAATAAAATCATTTTTCATTTAAAGGTCGAAGACAAGACGATTTCGCTGCTTGTAAAATATAAATTGAGTTTTTCCAGCGACATTCAAACTAAAAGCATTGATTTCAATTCAACCATTTACTGGCACTTTTGAATTGTCAAAGTGTCGGTCAGTTAGTCAGAAAGTTGAATGCTAGTGGCCCATTCCAAAACGTAGATCTCTTTGGAGAAGAACGGGTAAAAAACTCCTAGGACACACTTTCAAATCAAGATATTACAAAATCCTGAATACATTATCCTTGTTGCTTCTACATAATATATGTATATGTAAGAACAATGGAAAAAATAAAAATGAAGAAACATTTAAAAATAGATTAAAAACTAACCGCTTACCTATCACTATTCAAATTCTCAAGGTACCTACTCTGGGATAGTTTAAAACGTAAAATCTTAAGAATTTACTTAATTTATTAACCTAATCAAAGTTTATACCATATTCGTGGTCTATATACTCTATACCTTAAAAACAACATCCACATAACATCGCGCGATGCAGTTCTGATAAATATTATGTTGTTTGTGATCTTTGACCTTTCTCCACCTTGAGCCTTTTATCTATGTACTGTCAAATTTTCCCAATCAACTTTGAACCTTATGCTTTAGCGATAAAGTTGAAAATCTATTAAAGAAATTTGACAGCTTGTAGTAGCTTGATGTGCTGGCGTCTGTACCTTCTAATAATAAAGCTGAAGAAATTTTTGTTTCTTTGCTCACGCTAAAGTTAGAAAGAACGCTAAGCAAAAACGCAGTACATACAATAACGGACAGGCGATGCGATACGACGGGGCGGACTGAGGAAACAAGAAATTTCACGCGGAAGAAGTCGCGGGCAAAAGCTAGGTACACTTAAATAACATAAACTCACGCCTTCTTCCCATGAGGTACCGCAAAAACTACAGGACGCAATGATACTTATTATCATTGCGTCCTGTAGTTTTTGCGGTTTTTATTTTAATGGTAATTAAGTTGATTTCAGAGTGACTAGTAGGTATTAAAAAAGTTATAGAAAAATTTGAAGTTGTAGCGTAAACTGAACTTTAAAGTTATTTTTCGATAAATTCATATTTGTTTACATTTTTGGCAAATACATCGCGAATGCAGATTACCTGCTACGATCCTAACATACTCCTTGTTTTTTTGTTGCGAGTACTACGCATCTGACCTTTGTGAAGAACATCACCAAAATGGCTTTTGTAAATTCAGTTATTTAAAAAATAAAATGTAAATGTTATTTTAATGTTGTAGCATTTTATTATGTTGGTAACGGAATGAAACTGTTCTAAAAATAAATTACAAATAGGTACTCCCTGATTTTGCCTGATATACAAGATTGTAAATTGAATTGGTCCCTGTTTATTTCACTTAGGTATTGGGAGTTTTGTCTATGGGATCTTTCACTCTTTGTTAAAATGTTAATGTGATATGTTCGTGAATAGAGTATAATTTCTCAATACACGACGGTATCGTATCAATACGGCTTGAATAGACAAAAAGCATCGCGAAACCTTATGTATCTGAAATCTTCTATCGTCTTGGTTGCCGGCTGCCATGATACCTTACTTACCCATATAAATAGTCTGTCTCCATATTGTCTGCTATATGGGTGGGTATATCATAGTTCAACGACCTGCACGTTGTAACTGCGCATGTATCTAAATAATTCGCCTTTATCATTTTAGTCGCGACCACGGACGAGCCTCGCCTTTTTGTCCACATAGGGCGTTTATCCTTTGAATAATTTAGCCGAAAGTCGCAACCTAGATGGGGTAGGTTGTAGTTATTTTTGGATAGCTGAAATGTTGCCGCACTTTCTGCTATTTACTAATAAATTTTATAAGACTCATCTAGTATACTGGATTTAAATAAACAATCCTGAATTCTAGATTGTTACCTACCTAAGTTTTAGTGATTATACTAAGAATCTCCGTGCCTCGGAAAACACGTTAAGCCGTTGGTTTCGACTGTCATTCGTGGATCTTTGACAGTCGTTACGGGTAGTCAGAAGCCCGAAAGTCTGACAACCACTCTTACCAAAGGGTATCGTATTACCCAGTAACTGGGTTGTGGAGGTCAGATAGGCAGTCGCTCCATGTAAAATACTGGTATTCAGCTGCATCCGGTTAGACTGCAAGCAGACCCCAACATAGTTAAGTGCCTATGTCCAAAAATTCACTCCCAAAATTGGGTTCAAATGAACCCAATTCCTCCAAGCTAATGTTTTGTATTCCAGCTATTAGAGTAAGAAGTGTAATACATATTCTCTCTACATATAAGGCAGGCTCGCTAACATGCAGTTTTTCTACGAGAAGTTTTGTAGACGTTCATCACACAAACACATTTTAGAATAAAAATATTCGTACCTAATTATTTATGTTAACTGTATATTCACATTCAGCAAAACATATCAGTAAACCTTGAAACGAAACACAAACTTGAGTTATCTACACAGACGTATAATAAAACGAAGAAAAAAATCTAAATTGTTCATAATCTAAAAACAGTGTCCAAACAGAATGGTTTGGAGTTGTATTCGGAGAAAACCCGGAATTAAATGTATCAACTTTGAAAACAATCAGTCCTTCAACTAAAAAGTTCCCACTGGCGAAACTAAGGTAAAATGTATACTAATAGATTAGTATTTATCTATGTGTACCTTAGCAACTTTTCTTGTAAATAGCGATCACTGAATTCGACTTGAAGTTTAGTTGAATGCCTACGAACTTCTCCGATCAAAAATGATAGCACGTTAGCCACCAGATGCAGCGATGGGAATCATTTAGAAAATAACTATTTTCCTGTGTTTTTTTCATGAACTTTACACCAACTTAGATAGGATTACGAAAGTAGAGCTAAATAAAAAAGTGAAAAGTGGAGCTACCATAATAATGATAGCCCTTTCCTATAAAGGCTCCTTCAAACAGGCGCGATACGCGATAAAATCGCGCGCGACACAAAGGCACCGCTCGTTGCGCGACTTGCGGTGCATTTGTGTCGCGCGCGATTTTATCGCGTGTCGCGCCAGTCTGAAGGAGCCTTAATGTCTGCGCGCGATAAGCATCTATCAAGATACATACACAAAGCTCATTGGTCCTCTAATTCATGTCAGGGTCTCTAAAATCTTGCCTACGTCGTATTGTTCGACTATCTAAGTTGTCTGTTGTGCAACATTAAAACATTATATAAATAATTGCCATGTGATCAATAAAATCTGAATAGATGAGCAAGGTATCTTGATGACTCATGTGAAATGCAGTTTTGTAGATATTGCATTGCTTGCAAGAACCTATTACATAATATGAATATAACATATATTATTCAGCATATCGACGGGTGCAAAGTAAAAAGAGTCATCTACAAAACAGAGCTACTTTTCAGGAGAGCGCATAATAGGAAAAAATGCTCCCATTTTGTCAATTTAAACCAAATTTTTTGAAATTTTCATCATTGCTTCTTATTTAATAATATATCCACATGTATATTTCATTTCTTCTAATTATGTTTAATTTACGAGATATTGTAGTTGTCTGCATCTAAATTGCGCTTAAAAATATGACAACTGTGTTAACTACCACTTGGTCGTTTCTACGTGGGAATTTAAATAGATCTTCTCGGTTCATAATATTATCGCATTGTCGTCTCGTTTTGCCCAAATTCACCAATAATTTACGTCTTTCCATGTCTATTGTGTTGAACCCAAACTGTTTACTAATATGATAACACTTTTACACACACTTAACAAACCAAAACAAACAAATATTCGTGCCGGCCGGCGAAGAACATGTCATCTGACTGATGACGAAATATGACTGACCGCTGGTCCCCCGCGCGTCCCGCGTATAAACGGCCAGGCGGTAGTTATCCGCATCTACATCGTGCAATTTCACAAAACAGGCGTAGTTGTCTTCTTTTACGTGACAAAAGTACCAAAAATAAGGTGATATTTGTATTTTTGTTTTTGCTATGTTGTAGAACATGATATTTTAAGTTAGTTTTTACAAAAAACCAAAAATCTCAAAATTGCAGTTGACTTTTTTTACTTTGCACCAGTCGATATAATGTTCCCACTGCTGGGACACAGGCCTCCTTTCTGTGAGAGGGTGTGGGCCATAAACTCAAACTCAAACTCAAAGCATTTACTTCAATTAAACCATTTACAGGCACTTTTGAATTGTCAAGAAGTCGGTCAGTCAGAAAATATGAAGCTAGTTGCCCATTCCAAAGCGTAGGTACCTATGGAGAAGAACGGGCAAGAAACTCCATGGACACTCTTTTTAAATGATATTTTACAAAAATATTAGTTACATCATTACTTTTGATTTTAAAATTATATAATGTGAGAACGATGTAAAAAATTAAGAAAGACATACGTGTTAAAAGCGACCAGAGTACAACAAATAGTACTTAACAAACTACAATCCAAAAATAAATTAATTAAAAATAAGCCGAAGTGATGCAGCCCCAATATCTACCACGCTGGCCCAGTGCGGTTTGGTAGATGACACATTTCTTCGAATTTTTGGCACAAATACATGCCGGTTTCCTCACGATGTTTTCCTTCACCGTTTTGTGAGCAGTGGTGATGAAGTTATTTACACAAAGTAAAGCGCATGCCTAGGTACAAACCCACAAACTACAACTCGTAAATCGGAGCCGTTCAATATAAAAAACACCGGTCAAGAGCGAGTCGGACTCGCGCACCGAGGGTTCCGTACAAATTTGTAGATATGTAAATAGTTTATTACGGGAATCGTGTTTCGAATATTTTTCCCGTGTTTTCGGATTTTTTCCTTTATTTGTGCTATAGGTATGACATTGCTTCTTGTCAAATTTCATGATTCTAGGTCAACTGGAAGTACCTTATAGATTTTGATTCCCTTGCGAGTGTCAAAACACGCGGCATAAACGGAACATAAATGCCCGTATCTTTTGATTGCGTTCACTTAGAAGTTTGATTTTTTTCACTGCTTCAAGAGATTGGAGCTCTGAGTATCTGATATTAATTTCACTTGATAACTTTACGCGTTTCTGAGAAAAAGCGTCTTAACAGATGGACAGACAGAGGGGCCACGATGTGATCTTATAACGGTTCCGATTTTCCTTTAGAGGTACGGAACTCTAAAAAAGAATAAACATTCTTACAGGCAATGCTCATATATATCTGATAATTTTAATGTCTGGTGCTGTTATTTTTTTTTTCTTAGAGTGCTTATCAAGCGTTAATCATAATTCATCTTTATATGTATAATTATTACTTTTTTCTCTATTCAGTGTAGGTAGGTTTCGTGTTAGAATTACAGCTGACTGACCGACTTACTCGTACGCTTAGTAGGCACCGATCGTACATTTACGTGTCTCGTAAAGGCTATTTTAACGCACACAAATAGTGACATGTAATTCAATAGTATGTACGTACTACGTATCACAATATTGCAACAGCCCACCGTCCTTGCACGTGCGTGACACTGAGTCACCCACACAGTCCCCACAGAGTCACAGACCGCTACAAAGGGCTCCGGGATGTTGGCGGTCATATTTGCGTGGCGACTCTATTTACGCTCTATTGTATTATTTATCTCTCTCTATGTACGTTGTTATTCAGGAATCCTACAAATTAGCGATATGCTTTATATTGTTAATTGAGCCGCGTTTTATTTATATAAATGAATAACAAACCGAAGGACGGAAACGAAAATAAAAGCACATTAATCAAGCCACGTTGCCACGCTCCGTGCTCAGTGAGTGGATTACCGATTCAGTTATTGGTTTTTACTGTTTTGAGAAAGGAAATAATATGTACAGTACCCAATCATAAAATAATGTAGAACATAGACTTATAGAAAAAACACTCAGTCTTTCGTGATAGATACACATTCTGTGTCGTACAGGTATGACTAGGTACGGTTTAGGTAAAGCTTTAGAAAAAATGGTAACACAGGCTGTTTGACAGTCTCCTTCCAAAGCCTGCAGTGTCATAATTGCACCCGGGTACCTACTTTATCACTAGTTCAGAGCAAAAATTCCCCAATATGTCATTACCTTTTTATCCACGATAGAAACTCACCATAAATCATTTCTCTGAGCTCGTAGATGGCCTGGAGGCGGGTGTTGGGGTCCTCTCCCAGGTTCTTATGAGCGTACTCTATCAGCTCCAGCGGGGGCTCGCCCAGATCTAGGTCCACGCTGTAGTCTGGAGTCGGCATCTCGGCCTGGAGAAAGAAATACAGTCGACTTAGTTCTGTTTGTCCCTATTTTGTAGCAACATTAAGTGCCTAATTTTCGTCGTCTTCTACACGTTGGCACGACGTGTAAGAGCTCGTGCCATTAAAAAGTTTAGCCAAAGTTAGGAAGGATGTTAAGGCGTGCTACACACTTGTTCGGGTCGGGCTGCAAATTATACATTCGATTTTGCCTGCGCTGAATAATGCTACACACATGAATGAATGAACGCCCTAACTTGTGTGTGGCACCCCCAACATGGCTGACTGTCTTTTTAAATGCATCATCTTATAGTCTTTTAGTTCCTGCTTGTCGCAAAAAACTTAATATAATCTTCTCCATTCTTGGTTTCGATTACAAAACAAAACTAGCATAGACGTGTTCAATCCTTTATCAATGGATAAGCCAAGCTATTCAAGATTCAGCGGGATTGTCCGAAAGGGTTACCGCTGGCCCGGAACATAAAGGGCGAAGGAAGGAACACGGGTGGGTTTTAGTCAGTAAGAGTCTGACACTCCCTTCCGCTCCACCCAGAGCGGGAGGAGTCATTTGATGATTTCCCATCCAGAAAAAAAAAAAGCTATTCAAGACTCAAGACAAACCTTGAGCTTGCGCTGGGGCTTTGTCTCGTATAGGGTCTTAGCATTATGCTGAGCGATGGACGTTTTGTGTAGATGTGACGCATACTTTCTCCCAAATTGTTATTTTGTTTATTTTTTTTTTATTTTAATGCGTCATGTATTACTGAATGGATTATAATAAAGATGATTTTTAACGATTTCAATGAAAAATCAACTTCTCCGTAGTAATATTTTTTATTTCATTTGACAAGGAAAAAAAAACTAACAAAAGCGTATCAAAAATAGACAAAAATATAAAAGTAAAATATAAAAACACAAACAATATCAAAAAAGGTTCCATTTGGCCACATGCTCCCCTTTTTTAGAGAAGCACAACTTTCTTCAGTGGCCGCCTCAAAATGCCTGCTTGTGTCCGAATATCCACCACCCGTACTACCCCATCACGGCCCGGGTGCAGAGCCGCGATCACGCCGCGTGGCCAGGTTCCCCTCGGCAAGTTCCCGTCACCGATGAGAACCGGGTCCCCAACTTTGACGGCGACATCTACTCCTGGTACGCGACGGGGCGCCAAAGTGGGCAGATACTCGGATACCCAACGACGCCAAAAGTGATCGCTCAGTCGGAGTGCCTTCCTCCAACCGCTCCGGCCAATTAATGCTGCATCCGTCAATTCCTCGGCCGGAAATGGACGACCCGATGAATCCCCTAGTAAAAAGTGATTAGGGGTGAGCGCCTCCGGGTAGTTCCCGTCAGGGGAGATGTGCGTTAGTGGACGCGAGTTCACTATTGCCTCGGCTTCGGCTATTAAAGTCGCTAAGACCTCCTCTTTCGGCGCGTGCTCTCTCAGGGTTACTCTCAGGGCGGACTTTACCGACCGAATTAACCGCTCCCAAGCTCCTCCCATGAAGGGGGCCGATGGGGGAATAAAACGCCATTTTATCTTCTCACGCGCTGCAAACTCTGGTACCGCGGCATCATATTATAAGGCTCTTAGTTGCCTATTCGCTCCCACAAAGGACGTCCCGTTGTCCGAAAATATTTCTGTGGGTGTTCCACGTCGGGCGATGAAGCGTCGTAGGCACATAATAGCAGAATCCGCGGATAAGCTGGCTACGACCTCGAGGTAGACAGCTCTGGTTACCAGGCACGTAAATAAGGCAACCCACCGCTTCTCACGCCGACGTCCAATACAAATAGATAAAGGCCCAAAATAGTCCACGCCGGTATATGTGAAAGCACGTCGATGATGAGCTAGTCTCGCCTCTGGTAGGTCTCCCATGGGTGGTTGTAGGGTTAAACTCTTCAATAACTTGCACAACTGACATCTATGTACCACTGACCGCACGGCGTTCCTCAGTCCGAGAATCCAGTATTCTTGCCTCAGCTCATTAATTACGGTCTCTGTGTTGGCGTGAGCGAACTTGTTGTGGTAATGGGAAATCAAAAGTCGAACAGCTGGCTCCTTTCCATACAAAATAATGGGTTGAGTGTCAGAAACAGCAGACGTTCTCCCGGCTAGGCGGATCACTCCATCACGGAGTACTGGTGACAACCTGGCCAAACGGCTCTTCTTGTTTATGGGTTGCCCACGTGTCAGACAAAGGAGTTCCTCCCCGAAGGCGCTAATCTGGCTTTTCCCCAAAATGTGAAGTTCTGCACGAACAATGTCCTCGGCGACCAATGGTACTAGAGCGGTGGAAGGCGTGGCATCCGGCCGCGAACCGCGGTCAGGTATATTTCTACCGACACAAATACCCCGAAACCAAAAATTTTGAAATTCATGAACCCGATTTCTAAAGATGGCAGCAATGAATTGATGTGTCCTAGCTGTTGCCCTTACAAGCCTAATCCACGAGCTAAAATGGGTAATGTTGGCTACAACTGGTAAGGGTAACTGATGGGAATTAACGACATTAATGAATTCTGCGACATGTGATTGATGCGTAGATGATTTTGACGGATGAAGAGATGGCTTGAGCTCTTCCACTCCAAAAGTTACTGGCGCTATGACTTTGGGCTCTGAAGGCCACTCAGAAGTGGGAGCCAGGAGAAAGTTCGGGCCACATATCCAACGTGGTTCAATGTTGGCCTACCCCCTCGTCGCATCGTCAGCCACGTTCAGTTCGGTTGGAACCCAATGCCATTCCGCTAAACTAGTGATCTCCAAAATCTCTCCTACACGATGCGCAACAAAAGGTTTGTATTTCCTCGCATCACTGCGTAACCACCCTAAGACGGTCATCGAATCGCACCAAAATATCCGTCGATTCGGCTTAAAGCGGTGGGCTTCACAAATCCTAGCAGCAAGTCGAGCGGCTATCAAGGCGCCTTGGAGTTCCAGGCGCGGGATTGAAACTGGTTTCAAGGGAGACACAAGTTTGGCGCTGTGTTTGAGGTGGTACCATCTTCATCAGCGAGCCCTTCACAGAGGCAGCGAGCGCATGCCGTATCGGAGTCGGTGCCGCGGGCTTCAACTAAATCTGATTCCGGGGCGGGACCTGCGGAAACATCCCTTCAGGAAAATGTTTGTTTATTTTGCAAAGGGGGACATCAGTTGTCAAATTGTCCGACATTCACGTCTTTGACAGTCGATGACAGATGGCGTTTCGTTAAAGACAACAAAGTTTGTTATCGTTGCCTTCAAAAGGTTCCGCACAATTTTAAGTATTGTAACAAAAATAAGGTTAGTTGTACAAAAACTGGTTGTAAGCGTAGACATCACACTATTTTGCATAATGATAAGTTCGCTACATCCGCTCATGTTAAGGAGGAGGTCAAACCTGAACCTACGACAACAACGGATGTTGAAAAACCGGAGCAGGTTCTCGTAGCTGTCAACAACACGCAGGTTGAAACCACACTTCGTCCACTATTAAAAGTAGTACCCGTCACAGTCTCTGTGTTGGCGTGAGCGAACTTGTTGTGGTAATGGGAAATCAAAAGTCGAACAGCTGGCTCCTTTCCATACAAAATAATGGGTTGAGTGTCAGAAACAGCAGACGTTCTCCCGGCTAGGCGGATCACTCCATCACGGAGTACTGGTGACAACCTGGCCAAACGGCTCTTCTTGTTTATGGGTTGCCCACGTGTCAGACAAAGGAGTTCCTCCCCGAAGGCGCTAATCTGGCTTTTCCCCAAAATGTGAAGTTCTGCACGAACAATGTCCTCGGCGACCAATGGTACTAGAGCGGTGGAAGGCGTGGCATCCGGCCGCGAACCGCGGTCAGGTATATTTCTACCGACACAAATACCCCGAAACCAAAAATTATGAAACTGAACTTTTTTTTCCGCAAATGAACGTATTTTCTTTCTTTTGCTTTTCTTTCAGCTCAATCGAAATGATAATGAATATTTTTGACTATATTAGATTATTAGCCATTATTAATTTTGATAATGACCAATTCCACGTAAGCAATATGTTTATCCTTTTCGTGTTATTAAAGGTAATTTGTATGCGAATGCATAAGAAATGAATGCCAATACTCGGTATTCGATTGTTTATGTTAGATTTGATTACTTAATACATAATGTTAGCCAATATTAAATCATGATTTTACAAATAAATTATTTTACTACTTTTACTTTTATCCTGCATCATCCCAGTGTTGGACAAAAGCCATGACTTCCAGCTCTTTCGATCCAGGGCTAAAGTGGATCACTGGTCGTTTGTTTTCTACAACTCGTCCCATGATCTTCCACGGGGTCTGCCGCGTCGCCTTCTGGCTGTGTGAGGGCTCCACGTAGTGGTTATTTTCGCCCACAGCCCATTGGGTATACGGCAGACGTGGCCAGCTCACGACGGCCATTCAGCCATTCGACCATTTCAGCTTAGCGGATTTTTGAGCAATGTCAGTAATGTTTGTTATGGAGCGCAGTGTGTTGTTTTGAATTTGGTCTGTTAATTTGACGCCTAGAATACTGCGCTCCATTGCACGTTGGCAAACCTTAAATTTGGACTTTTGAATGTTTGTCAAAGACCATGTCTGGGATCCAGAGTTCAAAATGGCAAGGATGCACATGTCTATAATTTTTCGCTTGAGTGACAACGGAAGGTGTTCTTCCATGCATTTTCGGTTCGCCTTATCGCGTTAAAAATAGGTAGTATTAAAATTTTCGGCTTATTAAGACACCTACAAACAGGCGCGACACGCGATATAATCGCGCGCGACACAAAGGCACCGCTCGTTGGGCGACTTGCGGCGCCTTTGTGTCGCGCGCGATTTTATCGCGTTTCGCGCCTGTTTGAAAGAGCCTTTAGCCGATTCGCACGATTGCATCAAATTCAAAATTTGTCAATTCGTGCAAGTCGGCTATATGAAAATAGTATTATTTAAAAGTGACGATTCGCACTTTTCGGGCGAGTACATTAATGCGAATCAACTAATAAGCCAAATTTTCCCGCAAGTTGGACACAATTAAGGTTTCCTAATATTTCTACTTTCACGTAAAGTTCGAGACTAAAGGTCAAATCATAAAGTTCATATACCCATGAAAACGATTATATGATCAGCAAACTCACGCATCACATCAAAGAAAATCCGCTAAACGTAAAGTAAGCAATATTGTATTAAGTACCTCTTTCCTGTTGGGTTTCTTTAGATTTATGGCTTATTTACGCCATTAAAAAGATTTATTTACTTTAAAAGATATAAGCTTCCGCGTTTGTCCAAATTTCCATCAAATAACACAAAAAAAAATTAGTTGGACCTAATATCTAAAGATATTATTATCCATACTAATATTATAAGTTTGTCTGTCTGTATGTTACCTTTTCACGCTTAAACCACTGAACGGATTTCGATAAAATTTGGCAAAGAGATAGAATGCATCCCGGAGAAGGACATAGGATAGTTTTTATCTCGATATTCCCACGGGATCGACCACTTATGCGGGTAAAACCGCGGGGCGCTGCTCGTTGTAAATAAACCTGATTGCCTATATTGACAAGATGATTTCTGAATTAGCTTTCTCCTAGGATCGTCAATTTATATGATGATTTTTTTTTATTTTTTATTAGTATATTACATATCCATCATCAGTCTATAGCAGTTCACTGCTGGACATAAGCCTCTCCTATTGCACGCTATTCAACTCGACGTAACGTTAGGTAGGACGTAGGTTATCAGCGGGATTGTCCGTCAGCGGGATTGTCCGAAATCAGTGGGATTGTCCGAAAGGGTTACCGCTGGCCCGGAACATAAAGGGCTAAGGAAGGAATACGGGTGGTTTTTAGTCAGTAAGAGTCTGTTACTCCCTTCTGCTCCACCCAGAGCGGGAGGGGTCATTTGATGATTTCCCATCCTGGAAAAAAAAAGGTAGGACGCCCTCAGGCTAGGTGGAGCGATGATCTTCGCAGGATAGGTACTGATAGAAGCTGGATGAGAGTTGCCGAAAATCGAGTTGAATATAACATAAAAGAAGTTAAAATTGTGAGTTAAGGCGACTACATGACCTAAAGTGCGGTTGTCGGACTGCATAGAAAAGAAAGAGAAGTGCGATGACACAACGCTGGTAATTTATTGCAAAATATGAAGCAAATTATCTATTTACAAAAAATCCATTGTTTGGACAAAAAATTAAAATACTAGTCCTTTAATAATTATGTTGCTTGTAGAATAATCTGACAAAAAATCATAATGATTGTATGTATACTATTATGATTTTTATTGTAAAAAGAAAGTTTTTAGAGGTATCTTCATGATTTTTTTTCTATCGTATCAAATTAGTTGTATTATATTTTCAATACACTATCTACCTAGCATATATCCTGAAGAATATCATATATTTTTCTGATTTTGTTTACTGTTGATCATATACTTTTATTGTTTCTAAAACTTGCGTTTTTGCGTTTAGGTCCTATAAGCCCCTTAAAAAAAATTAAAACAAGAAATTGCATACGGACAAAGTCGCGGGCAGCTAGTAAACATCATAACATAACAATTTCTAGCAGAATGATGAATTAATTCGCAATAATTCAAAAGGAAATTACTAAGAAAAAGCGGTGACAGTACGCAACAAAGTTTCTATTGCGAAATATAAAGGAATCACAAAGCTTTACTTAGTGCATTGCGACAAATAATGCAGACGCCTTCCTATTACCTAAGATACTGTTTACTTAGCTATGCAGATGCACAGTTATTTGTTCATCAGAATAAACAAGAAAAGAAAGTGAAACTAAACTCTACAGACCTAACTTCTAGTACAACTAGTATACCACCTATAGGTACCTACACTAAATACATAATCAAAGTAATAGTCAAAGTCACCGTAAAGTTCTTTGTCGCACAGTTTCCTGCATATTGGTACATATTAAGAGCCAGAAACATTAAAAATATTTCATAAATATGAAATAGAGAATTCATAAATATATATAAAGATAAAACAATCGTAAAACGGACCTAAAAAAACAATTTTAGCGTGTAAACTATCATGTTTTATATAATGATAATAAAGGGAATTCAATCGCAACAACAGAAATAGATACTCAAAAACTATTTCACGTGACCATGAATTTAAAAAAAAAATTAAAACTGCAAAGTTACTTTTATTTTGGTGGTCATTCGATTCAACTAACATCAATCGTATCGCTGTTTTGAACTTTATTTGTTGCCACGATGCGCTATTGTCATTTATTAAGAAGAAGAACTAACAGGTGATCGAGGGGGGTGGAGGGGGAGTTCAGGGGATCAGACCGGAAGAAATCAAAAATTTCCTTCTTGCCGCGCCATTAATAAAAGATTACGTGATTAATAAAACCAAATTGCTAGTAACAAGCGCTGTTAGACGCAATTATTGTTTTAAGACCGCTTATAGTAAATTATTTATGTATTTAAGTATATTCAGCACTTTACTTAATATGTTTACTACCAACAATTTCCTACAGTTGGGTAAGTATAATGTTTTAAATTTCCTAAATAAATAAAGATTTCACGAGTGCAGATAAAAATGACGCAACGATAATGCACTTTCACAACTTTTGCTAAGCAGTAACTGAGCAATTGTATATAAATAATAAAAGATAGACAAGCGAAAGGATTACTCACACTGATTAACTTTACAACATATGTATATACGACAGGCTTCTGCCCGCGACTTCGTCCGTGTAAAATTTATTGTTCCCCCAACCCACTACCCCGACCACAAAGTACTTCGTTTTAGATAAGCGCTCGTTTTGACTTTTTTCTTTTTTTCGGCCCCGAAGGAGCGTAGCGAAATGTTAAATAGCCTTCTTGCAACCTTCTTAAATAGCCCTCTCACAACTTTCTCAATAATTGGGCTATCAAATGCAAAAATTTTTTTTCAAATCTGTTTAGAAGTTCCAGAGATTAGCGCGTTCAAACTCCTCAGCTTTTTACTTTGTAAAGTAATATATTATTTTAATAATTGGGAATGTGATGACTATGCGGGCCATGGGTTTTTTTCTCAGGTAGTAATAATCATATTTTGGCAGCTTCAATAATGTATACGACCTACCCAAATATCCTTTCTTTGGTTCTGTTCGTCGAATCGTTGATCTGACCTAGATTATTACGTCTAGGCTTTAAAAGCGACTGTGACCTTTGAGTTTGCCTTTTTTCTCAGAGTAGTCAGACAGGAAACGCCGCGGCGACCTCATCTAGTTTTTAAAATACGATTGACGTGTAAAATTGTACGTGTTCAAATCACGTCGGGATCACCAATGAGGAGAGTGACGGTGTAAATAAAACCTCTATGTTGCCAGTTCTGTGCACTAGTGATGTGGTAAATAGATATCGCCACAGTTTGTATAAACCTACTTACAGTAAGCATTGCCATACAACGTAGTTGTACTGCCAGTCTCTTGGGTACATTACCAGTTGTCAGCCATGCGGATAAATTTTTCGACGCTATATTTAAGTTTGTGAATAGTTTTAGTTAAGTTGGGATATAATTTTGTTATTTTTATTAATTAATTAGGTATTAGCTGTTATTTACTAATAAATTAATAACAAAAAAAAAGGAAGTTCTTGCAGAAATAAAATAATTTATCGACAAAAACCTTTTACTGATTGAGCGGTAGTTTTATACGAGAATTGTTAATAAGAAAAGCGGTGCCCACGACGACGACGCTATCGATGCATTTAATCGATTTAGGATACGCGAGGGTAGCATTTACAGAGAAAGTGCAGAGAAATGTACCTGCACTGGTCGCACTAGTTAGTAGCTAGCCAGGAACAGGCTCCAGTAGACAAACTGGTCACGATATGCCTGTTTCTACGTGGGAATTACTTTCATATTATGTCCGATAATAGTACCTACTTACTTGTTTGAAAGAGAAACGAGTAAAGGCTCCTTCAAACAGGCGCGACATGACACGCGACACATAGGCCCCGCAAGTCGCGCAACGAGCGGTGCCTTTGTGTCGCGCGCGATTATATCTTGTGTCGCGTCTGTTTGTGGGACCCTTAAAACTCAGTTGTTCTACGTAAGTACATATATCAGCCTTTAATGTTCCCACTGCTGGGACTCAGGCCTCCTCTCGGTGAGAGGGAGTGGGCCGTAATCCACCACGCGGGCCCCTTGCAGGTTGGTAGATGGTACATAACTTAAGTTATGTACCATCTGCGTGCGAGGTCCTCTCTGACCCCGATCATATTTTACTCGCCGAAGCTCGCCGTAACCTAGTGTTTCTAGTAGTTTTAACCTTCATGTAACATTATTTAATTTTACCTTTTCGTGTCAAGTGTAACTGCTAGCTTTAGTTACTTGATATCTTAATAAATTAATCGTTACTTATTTACAACTTACTTCTGTGTATTACTTATCCACGCGGTCGCGAATTCCCACAGTGGTTCGAATCGCGAATTCCAACAGGCATGTCCTAGAATCAAACATTTGAATTCAAATGTTTGATTCTAGGACATGCCTATTTCCTCACGATGTTTTCCTTCGTCGTTTTGGGAGCGGTGGTGATGAAATAGTTTACACAAAGTAAAGCGCTTGTCTGGGTTCCAACCCACGACCTACACTCGTAAGTTGCGGCCGTTAACACTGGGGCACCACTGCTTTCTGCATCGTTTTACATAAACAATTAATTTAAGCGGACTACATGACCTAATGCGCGGTCACTGTCGGACTGCACAGAAAAGAAAGAGAAGCGCGATGACACAACGCTGGTAATTTATTGCAAAATATGAATCACTAGTGGTAAAAAAATAAAACACTAGTGCTTTAGTATATAGCTTGTAGAATAATCTGTCAAAAAAATCAGAATGATTGCATGTATATTAAGTATGGTTTTTATTGTAAAAAGAAAGTTTTTAGAGGTATCTTCATGATTTTTTTTCTATCATATGAAATTAGTTGTATTAAGGCTCGTACACACAGGCGCGACGCGACACAAAGGCACCGCTCGTTTAGTGTTGCCCAAATGCAAGACCAAGACAAGACCTTAGCCAGTCTTGGTCTTGGTCTTGCGTCAATACACCTGGTCTTGGTCTTGGTCTTGGTATTAATAATCATAATAATCATAATCATTTTTTATTTGTCTAACATAGGTAGTAAATACAGTTCTTAAATTAAAATTCATAGGTCGCTATGTTATGCCAAGAGGCGTACAAATATGGTTGCATGCTAAATAAAAACAATCAACAATATGGAATCATTTCTACAGTCAATGCATAAATAAATAATCATAAATTAGAATTAGTCACAATATTCAATTAAAATTAGTTTCTCCAGTCAAATAAATAAATAAGTCTACATTAAATTATCATTTAGAAAATCATCAGTCGTATAATAACATTTTTCAATTAATAACAGTTTTAGTTTTTTTTTAAATTGTGTAACATTCAACATTTTTATAACATCTGGTACCTAATTGCGCTCTCAGTCTTGGTCTTGGTCTTGGTCTTGCAGCAAGAGTCTCGCAAGTCTTGCGAGACTCTACTACTTAGACTAGACTACATTCAAATACCTATTAGCTTATTGCTCAGGGTGGCAGGGACATCGACGCGCAACCGCTTACCATGGATTCAGTACATGATTCTGGACCCCCATGCGTTGAAATTTTTCGTCTACTTTTTCTTAATTTTTACGTTTTTTTCTGCATTTTTTTACTGTAAACTGTATAAAATCATTATTTCTATCTGACCCAATTAGATTTTCAATAAAAAAATAGTAAATTCACTTGTTTCACTTAAAACAGCAATGTAAATAAAACTCGAAAGGGCTACCTGATCAGCTGATCAGGTAGCCCTTTCGAGTTTTATTTACATTGCAATCATTGTTTTGAGTTTTATTTTACTTGTAGTAAATTATATGATCGACCGATCTTTAGCAATACAGCTGTATTGCTAAAGATCGGTCGATCATATAATTTTAGGCATTATAAAACTTGTGTCTTTTGCGTTAAGGCCCTGTAGTCCCCTTAAAGAACACGTTTTTAAATGCATACAAAAGTTGTACAAAGTGTCTCTGTATGTAAAAGCAATCAAAGCTGTAACATAAAACTATTCACATTCAAATTTTCATTACAATACAGTGATTATCAAACGATGCCTGCGTGTCCTGTCAGCTGCACGTTACAGGAACTAATGGACTCTGGTGATGGTGCCAAACAAGTAGCCGAATTCTGGGCCGAGTCCATTGAGATTGCTATCGACACGCTAGGAAGATCAATACATTTTTTTGTAATAATAGTTAATGAACAGTTGCAAAACTACGAGTAGTAACAATTTCACAGCTGCACTCAAGTGCACAACAAAGAACACGACGTATGCTAAAACTTTATAAAAGAACACGCAACATCTGGGTCATCGATTTTGCCCTTCATTAAATTACTGTTGCATAAATGTGGTAATGTTACCATTTTCATACATTTTACCCTTACATAATAATATCACACAGCTGTTTAAAACCTGTTTCTTTTCGTTTTCAAACCATTTTGCTAAAATATTTTGAAACCAGCTTTTTTTGCGTCACAGCTTATTAAGTTTACAATTTGTAGTAAGTATGGTACCCTGCAGTGTTGAAATAATATAATTCCTGTGATCAAAAATAATATGCCTACGCAAGTTACTTACTGGCCAAGATTTGCCGAAGGCTAGTGTAGTAAAAAAACCTTTTTGACTTCATTGCAGGCAGTAACACTAGTAACACAGAAATTAGAATGCATTTTCCTAACAAGCTACTGTACATATGTTGTTATTTTTACTTAGGTTATCTGGGTCAATGTTTTGTATCCACTGACCTGTATTATACAAGGTTAGTGTTTGTATCATATTGTCAAATGCACGAAATGATAGATATGTAGAATTAAGCTTCATTTACACGGTGCAAGTTTATTGCCTGTTTCATACCATTCAATTGAAGCAACAATTGACTGGTACTATCTAAACAACACGTACCTACAATTATTACACGATTCGGGTAAGGCCGTTCAAAATTGGTATAGGTGTAAACAGCACGTACAATGAAATCGCATTCAATTAAAATTTCTATCATTAGAACATGATTGCTTTGAGTGAAGATGCGTTAATCATTACTGCTCTTTTGTGACAAGAAATCCTAAAAGAAATGTACAAAGACGCGTAACTCTATATTTAGATGACGTAAAACTTGCATGAAACGAAATGAAATGAAACGTCCGGACTAACGTTCTTAATTTTGGTCGCTCGTGGCTCTGTGTCGTAACAACAATAATGGCGCCCGAATCAGAAATAAACAAAACGAGTAATATGAGTAAACATTACCCTAACTCTAACGATTTTAAAGACAATTCAATTAATTAATACTAATTGAAAGTTATCAGAGTTTTATGAAAGTCAGTCTTAAATATACTAAATAATCAAGTAACTGATAGCTCTGGGCTCGCGCGCTGTCAGTCACAGTTGTATCTAACCTAACCTAAACCAAGTGGTCAGAATGCCCTAGCTTAGGTACTGCGACCAATTCGGCGTTAGAAGCCACACTAAACGCTTAGTGTGACTGCGGATAAGCCATTCTGCATTAAGGCTCGTACACACAGGCGCGACGCGACACGCGACTCAAAGGCACCGCTCGTTGCGCGACTTGCGGTGCCTTTGTGTCGCGTGTCGCGTCGCGCCTGTGTGTACGAGCCTTTACGTCTAAACGTCGGTAGCATTTTTATTGAACGTAATGCAATGGCAATCCAGCTGAAAGTTTTTCAATTGTTTTACACAACGGAGCTGTTTATTAAAACAACTAGCAGTTTGGTAAAACAGTGGATTCGACAATCCATGTGCAACTTAACAAATAAATAAAAACGCGCGGGCTCGCTAAAGATGGAAGGAGAGGACGAAACCCTTTGCCCAGGAGTGGGACAAACTCTGCCTTGTAAGAAGATGAAAAAAAAAATTGGTACATTGCCTAACCACAATACGTACAGTTATCAAGCATTTTTGTAACATAATGATCGTAATACTAACTTATCGTAAATCATCGAAGGTTAATGTAGTACTTATAAGTTCCACGACAAGGGCAATCAAATCAATTCTTCAACTCTATACAGTTGTACCTATTTGTTAGTACGCAGCTAAAATAGCTAAAAGTTTCGTTAGGTAATTGAATTTGACCCTGCATTAAGTCTAACGACATCCACGCGAACGAAATCGCGGGCAGAAGCTAGTAGCTAAATAATACGCATTTCGTAAATTTGTATAATTATTAAAGTAGATATGTATTGTGATCTTTTTTTTTTTTTCAGGATGGGAAATCATCAAATGACTCCTCCCGCTCTGGGTGGAGCGGAAGGGAGTGTCAGACTCTTACTGACTAAAACCCACCCGTGTTCCTTCCTTCGCCCTTTATGTTCCGGGCCAGCGGTAACCCTTTCGGACAATCCCGCTGATTCGGACAATCCCGCTGATTCGGACAATCCCGCTGAATGTATTGTGATCTTAATCATACTTCCAGGGGGCCTAAAAAGGCCGCTTTGGCAGAATCATAAAAGGATAACATTATGAATCATAATATGGCGAAGACAGTCTATTTTGTTTTTTCGTTTCACTATGTAGGTATAATCAAAGAGATTAGGATTGGATTGATTGGTACATTAGCACAGACAAAAAAAAATACTGAAAAATCCTTCACCAATGGGATTTGATACGACATAACAGTTAACTGTCCATTATGATTCATAATGTTATCCTTTTATGATTCGCCAAATTGGCCTTTTTAGGATCCCAGGAACGTGTCTTGCAACACATACGTATGATCTAAATAACTTGAAAAGATCGTGAAGTCTCTCAGCTTAGCTACTAAAACGATGAATTTATATAATGAAAAAGAAACAACAACAACAATAAAAGGAAAAAAACTTGCATCAAGTAAATAATAACTCCTAGACAGCTTACATAACACTATTGCTTGTTCAAAATCAAATCTTATGGACGTGGTTAAAAAAACTTAAATAATACATGTGCCGCTCGTTAGCTGCTTGTGAAGGCTGTTCTCAAATGGAATTAACGTTTCGTGTTAGGTACATATGTACCTACCTCGCTAAATATACATATAATAGTCATACGTTCCTTGTATATAGTACCTTGACCTATAGTACCGGTGATAACCATTTCAAGTTTATGTATTGTTTATGTACAGACGCCCGCACATCAAGCTACTACAATCTGTCAAATTTCTTTAATAGATTTTCAATTTTATCGCCAAAGTTCAAAGTTGATTCGAAAAATTTGACAGTTTCGGGTAGTTTGATGTGCTGGCGTCAGTACTTATGTAAAATTAGTACGATGTAGGTTCAAATTTAAAGGAGAAAATATAGGGCGTCATTTATAAAACAAATCAAGACATGCTTCGCTACTTGCCGACAAAAACCAGCAAGTTTTTGTCTGAGCCAATTCCAAACTAGGTACCTATATTCTGAACTGAATCACAAAAAGTAATAACCTTGATATCGGAGCGTGAGGCGGTTGGCGCTATTTGTTTCGAAGTTTCGAGCTGTCAGAACACGATGACCCGCAATGGTGAAACTGTCGTCTGCCCATTTCGCCGCCGGAAGACCGACATCTAGTATAGGCCGTCTGCTAAACTGAGACGTTGCCTGAGGTAGCAGCGCGGTGCGGGAGGGGTGTAGTGACATGATACGAGAGCTGATTCGTCAACTTTTGACAACTATCACCCCTCCCGCACCGTGCAGGTACCTCAGGCAACGTCTCAGTTAAGCGGTCGGTCTTTAGTCTTCCATTCACAAACAAGCGAACTGTTAGCTTGCCTAAATGGATTTCATTATTTGATAGGTACGCAGGATCTAGCGCTGTCTGTTGATTTGCCTAAACACCCGCCGCGCTGCCTTTTTTTGCTTTTACTAAATTTAGTTACCTACCTAATAAACTAAATTAATATAAGTTACTCGTAGTTTTGGGTAGGAGTTTCTTGCCCGTTCTTCTTCATAGGACCCTACTACGCTTTGGAATGGGCAACTAGCTTCATCTTTCTGACTGACCGACGCCTTGACAACTCAAAGGTGCCAGTAATTGGTTTATTTGAAATAAATGGTTTGAGTTTGTACATTCGGTTCACCCAGTGGCACAAAGTCCTGACAACATAAACAAAGCTTTCGCCAGTGAACTATTAAGGGAAAGATAAAAGATGATGAATATAACTTCAATATGCATGTTTATTAATAAACGCCGGTTATTATAACAGTAGTAAAAGCTAACTTTCCTTTCTGCTCCATAAATTAGTACAGACCGTTAAGTTTTAGATTTAAATCTATCCGTATTAAGGCTCCTACAAACAGCCGCGACACGCTATATAATCGCGCGCGACACAAAGGCACCGCTCATTGCGCGTCTTGCGGTGCCTTTGTGTCGCGTGTCGTGTCGCGCCTATTTGAAGGAGCTTTTAGGATAGGTTTAATTCTGCTTCCTTCAAACGTCTTATAATAAATAATAATGATAAATATTTATATCTGGGGAATATGAGTTATCCGTATGTGGACCTTCTTCAATCGATATCTGCGATTAAAGTTGCTGCGAAATAACAAATACTCGACCGGGCACGTGATTGATCTTTTGAAGACCGTGATCCAAATGCTCTTGTACAGTTCATAAACAAATGTAGACAGAATTACCTACCTATTATGATTATTGATGTTTTTACAAGTTGTTTTTAACATCCTGTTTAACGCAAGAAGAACTGTAGATTTAAATTATCCACATGTTTTATAAAAAAGTATAAGGAAGCAAGTTCTTCCTTATTTTAAACCATAAAACCAGATAATTGCAAATTATTCGAGAACTCGTGATCTAGAACGACCGTCAAGGTTTCCGATTCCTGTATCGTTTTGTACAGTCACGACCATAAATATAATATATTACTACAGACAGCTCGGCAATAATATCCGATTTCATGATTCATCCATTAACATCTGTCGTCAAGACGGCGGAAAATATTTGTCATCATCAGGAAAGCATAACAAGTGACAGCACAAATATATGACATTGAAGGAACACCAAAACTATCTGGGCCCCAATTCACTAAGACCACGTCAAATCCTTAGCTAATCCCGCCAATCTCGCGTTCATTTAGCGCGGTTTCGTTCATTGTGTCATAGAGAATAGGGCCTCTGACAAGATACTTGACGCTAAAACATATAGACCGGGAGATGATGACACATTTTGGTAAGTCATTTCTTACAGTATGGCGCTTTCAGGGGGGTTCATATATACGTAATAAGTGAGAGGAAAATGATGTTCTTACCGGTGGTGCGCGGGACGGTGTCAAACAATTTCTTTCACAAAATTTCTTCAATTTATCGGTATTTCAACAAAAAAACACCCGGCGGTCGCTATGTGCCATACTTCTCCGGTGGGTGTTTAGACCCGCCATACTTTTTTGAAAATGTTTTTTTTTTCTTACAGGCTGTTTTTTTTTTTTAACAATTGGTTTTTTTTAATCTTGTACGAAAATCACCATGCCATACCATTCCGACGGTCCAAAATACCCGCCATACCCCCTCAAACATGGTAGGTCTGTAAAATTGTTAAAGAAAATGTTCAAAATACGTTTTCATTGAGCAGTGGCGGCCTATCAGTAGCAAAGGCCGCGATTTACGAGTTGGTCGTAGGTTCGAAACCAGACAGGCGCTTTACTTTGTGTAAATTATTTCATCACCACTGCTCTCAAAACGGTGAAGGAAAACATTGTGAGGAAACCGGCATGTCCTATAGAACCAAAAAATGTAAAACATGTGTCATCTACCAACCCGCACTGGGCCGGCGTGGTGGATTACGGCCCACTCCCAGCATGCAGCAGTTGGAACGTTATTGGCTTATTAGGATTAAATTTTTAACAGAAATTGAGTATTTTGTTATTTCTTATTTTTTGCGCCTAAAAAGCACAACTACATACATAGGTACTAAGAAGACTCACAGTTTATTTATTATTTAAAATTTAGATTCGCTTCACCGCTCGTTGTGCGACTTGTGGTGCCTTTGTGTCGCGCACGATTTTATCGCATATCGCGCCTGTTTGTAGGAGTCTTTAATCTCGTTTTTGTACTGCACGTACCGTTATAATTATGTTGATTTATTTTTTGTTTTAATAATTTCCTTACTAAGTTTTTAAACATTTTTAGCTTGGGTAGGTTGGTTGGCATATCTTATTAATAAATCTCTGTCAATATAGACTAATAAAAAAGCTGAAGAGATTGTTTGTTTTAATGCGCTAATCTCTGGAACTGAGAGTCGAATTTGAAAAATTATTTTTGCATTTGATAGCCCAATTTTTGAGGAAGGCTAATAGGCTATTGAACATCACGCTAGAACCCGTAGGAGCCCAGCAGAATAAAAAAGTCAGAAAGAATGCTAAGTGAAAACGATGTAATAGCAGACGATGCGATGCAAAGGAGTGGGTCGAGGGAACAACAAATTTCGTGCGGACGAAATCGCGGGCAGAAGCTAGTTTAATGGCCAACATATTCATATTATAAAAGTCCTTACGAAAAAATGGCTCATAAATATAACCATAAGAGAACCATTTGTCGTCGTAATTGTGTGTAAAACATTGATATTTTCGCCAAATAAAAATGACCTTACCTTGAAAAAGTAGCCTATTACAAAAAACAATACTCAGTACCAAGGTCATCTTTGACTTTTAGCACCAGCTAAACTATTTACCTACATTGAAGAAAAAAAACTGGTTTGCAACCGGTTTGATGGAAAAGGAACAAAACAACCAACGTATTTTGTAGCTTCATAACTTTAACCTTCTCGACTGACTCTTAAAAGGCTTTATCTACACCCATACTATAAATCCTCTATAAAAGCTTCTGAAATAGTTAGTTTATTGCCAACATTAAAACAACCAGTGTCTTAATAACAATAACATCATCAAAACGAGTGTTATAATGTTGTACTAAAAACTAAACATTATGCAACTTCTTTTCAAAAAAAAGAACTGGTCATGCACGCGCGATTCACTACCACAGCGCCGTAATTTTAAAAAAAAACTTATTTATAGGTTATTCGAATTCACGTCGTATCCCGCCATTTTTGTTCGATATTAGTATTGCAAAAATTGATTACATTGTTGTTTACGAAAATGGGTGATACAAGCTTTGATAATACACCACCAGATATTTCTAATGCAGCAAAAATAATTCTATTATTAGCTATAAATATTTTGTTTGTATTAGATACTCAGCAGTTAAACTTTCCATGAATTTACATAGTTCTTGCAACACTGTACAACACCCTATAGTTTCAGAATCTTTTATAGAGAATTCATATCATGTGTGTACATAAAGTCTTGTACGCAACTGTACATATAATTAGGTATTAAAACAGTTGCTTATATAACTATTAAAAAGCTATTTGTCGTTATTCAGGGGAACAGGGGCTTACAAACTAAGTTTGCTTCAAACGTGTTTTTTTTTTATTTTATTTTAACCTTTATTGTCTCACTGCTGGTGCTGGGTAAAGGTCTTCCCAAAGCTTACCACTCGACTCGCGGCTATCACTGAAAACCACAGCTGGGGCTTTGCCTAGTAAGTATAGTTTATTAGCATTATGCTGAGCGATGACCGTTTTGCGTGGCTATGACACAAGTTTTCCCCCAACAAATTTTTTTTGTGTTCCTTTTATGCGTCATTTTTAAACGCAAATAAACGTATTTTCTTTCTTTTTTTATTGCTAAATGGGCCCGCTCTTGACCCCGATCATGCCTGATGGAAAGCGATGGATGAGGTCTATGATGGAACGAACGTGCCCAGAAGATGTCTGTTCACTCTTGATTTGAAAGCAGACGGGTTAAATGTGGGACCGACAGAGAATTCCACACATTGGCTGTGCTCCTAATGAAAAAGGAGGAGAAGCGCTGAGTACGACTCGTCGGGATATCAACCAAGTGTGGATGGTACGCTGCCTGCAGTACGCTGCAGTACTTTCTCTCTTCCACTCTTCCCCGTTGGTTGCCTTCTCCGAGAAATCTAAATCTATTACGGGATAATAGAGAAAACTATTAGAAATCTACCTCTATAAGTCTTAGCTAGAAGTTACGTAGGTTCTTATTACCGAACAGGGTGCAAAGATTTTAATTATATATCCATAACATAACAGGTTTCTACTTAATTGGCCTCCCGCATTTCCCTCGAGATGCTTTTACTGCTGACCGTAATTATAAACATTTCCTTGTTCACGGTCTCGTGTAAAATACTTATACCTTACTTAGCCATGTTGCTTGGCAGTTCGGCACTCGTCTTTATATAAGGTAAACATAAACAAAACATCAAGCCTTGTGTCCCTGAAGGGTTGGGCAGATAAGTACGGTCAGCATTAAAAGTCGATTAACACTTCAGTTTTTTTAAATCTTAGTTATTGAGCAAAATATTAACACTTCAGTTTTTTTTAATCTCAGTTATTGAGCAAAATATTTGTTGAAAATTGCATCGTACTTCTGCTGCAATTTTGAATAAATATTTTGCTCAATAACTGAGATTAATAAAACTGAAGTGTTAATCGACTTTTGATGCTGACCGTACCCATAGTATCTATATAGTATACTATTTTTCCATGTAATAGGGGGGGATCCTATTGCCATCAACCGGGCTGCTTCTGAGAAATTCCAAATAGAAAAACCCACTAACACTTTGCCCGACCTGAAATCAAACCCAGGACCTCATGCTCAGCAATAGTGCTTGCGACTACTAGACCACGAGGCAGTCTAGTCTTTAGATTAAAATCCTCCGTAAAAGCGCGACTTGCGGTGCCTTTGTGTCGCGTGTCGTGTCGCGCCTGTTTGAAGGAGCCTTTATGCTTTATTTTCCTTTACTTGCAAGCCTCTGAGAGCTCAATGGGTTTCATTTTGACAGTTCGATAACATTCATTGCGTTAGTTACGTTGTTGAGCAGACAACATTATCGAACATATGAAGCAATGGATTAGCAATATCTTTCAAAATTATTGAGGTTGTGATTGATACGGTGTTACGCAATTAGGGTGCTGATTGGTAATTGAAATGTATGATATCATTAGTATATGCAGAAAGTGTAAAATATTGTGCAACTTTTTAGGGTTTCGTACCAAAATGGTGAAACGGAACCTTTATATTGAGAGTCAGTCTGTCTGTCTGTCTGTCACAGCTGCATATCTCAAGAACTACTAATGCTATCAACTTGAAATTTGGAATAGTTTTAGATGACGTTTGCCCAACTATTTTTCAAATAAGAAAGAAATAAAAATATATGTATATTTTTTGCAACAGACTGAAAGGGGGTCTGAAAAATTCGAAGTGGGGCTACTAGGGCATGTGGGGGGTATCATATGAAAGAGCGCAGTTTGCAAATTCATAAACATTTTTTTTTTGGCCACATAGTTATCGACTTTTGATGAAAAAAAATACCACCCCTTATCTCCGAAATTTCCAAAAAGAAAAATCTGAAGTCATTCTATATGATAGAAGTTTATACAAAGATTACAGGAAAAATAAAATGAAGTCTCTAAATAGCACACTTTTTCAGCAATCATCAACAAAAATTACATTAATTCCACTATCGGTCATGTGATGGCGCTGATATAAAACTGCAATATTCTATACCGCAGTACGCAGTGTTAAAATTCTCTAACGAATATAGGCCTCGCCGATGAAAATTTAAAAACATAATATGATGTTACGGAACCCTCGGTGCGAGAGTCCGACTCGCCCTTGCCCGGTTTTTTTTTATAACATAACTTCACGCCGTTTTCACCTAAGGGTTATGCAGAGGTACCCACACTTCGCCAATGACTTTCAAGTCCCAGTTAAAAGAGCTGCTATTGATTGTCATAAGTCAGATTAATCTACACTTCGGGCTGCTACTGAGAAATTCCTGATGGGAAAACCCAATACCACTTTGCCCAACCTGCGATTCCTGCGAATGAAACCCACGACCTCATAATCAGCAGTAGCGCTTCGGACCAACGAGGCCTTCACGTATTTTCATATGGTTCATAATAGCTTGATACGACCTTGTTACTCTACTATTGTTTAAATATTTTTGCTATTTCGGAACAAAGGTTTAGCAAAAAATATTTCAGTTGAACGTAGTAAAACAGTCATTAGGCATCTCCTAATGATAATGAGGTAAAAACTTAGCTACTCACATGAGGCAACAACTGAACCTTTACAAATGGTCGTAAAGGGGCCGGGGAGCATGCGTTGTTCATACAAACGTAATACCAAAATAATTTGTAAATCAAACATATTCTTAATGTAGTGTGTATTTATTCCGATTGGATTAAAGAATATCTAGGTTCCCAAACATACATAGTGAATGGACTAATAATAATAATACTAATGGATTTAAAGACGAGTTATGAGAACAATAAGTTTTCTATAGAAATATGAAAATCCTCGTATCTCGTCTTTATATCAGTGTCCTTCCAAAATATATATTAGGAACCTAGATATTCTGTAATCCAATCGGAATAAATAAGTACATAATTATTATGTTTGATTTACAAATTATTTGGGTAGGTACCTATTACGTTTGTATGAACTACGCAGGCTACTCTGGCCCCTTAACTGACTACTTAGTGCTATGTGTTCCAGTGTTCACCAGTTGCACTGACTTTGTGAGTCACTAAGTGTAATCACTGACATGTGGGCATCCTGTGAGCTATACGCAACGCGATAAGAGCAGCAGTATAGCAGTGATACGACTTGCTAATTTGTATATAATCAGGGGTACAATGCGTGCCACGTAAGAAGAGACTTGACCCCGCCTCCCCCGCTCTTTCCGCCGCCCCTATGACGTCCGGTTTCGTCCCGCACTCAGACCTCATACCGCTAAAGATACCTAAAATCGTGTACTGCGCATGTCAAACCACGTGGTGTCAAATCTCTTCTTTCGTGGCACGCATAGTACGTGGCTAAATAATAACAGCCGCACAGGTCGATCGATCAGGTTAAGCTGCGCTTGCCGCGGTTGGTCTGTGGATGGGTGACCATCTTTACATACCGAGACCCCTCCGTGCCTCGGAAAGCACGTTAAACCGTTGGTCCCGGCTGTCTTTCATGGATCTTTGACAGTCGTTACGGGTAGTCAGAAGCCTGAAAGTCTGAAAACCAGTCTTACCAAGGGGTATCGTACCTATTACCCAGTAACCGGGTTGTGGAGGTCAGGGTTCTTACTCTTCAATTTAATTCCGATAGATCGACATTGGAATTGTGACGTTTCGTACTCTTGAGTTCGATGCTAGCGCCAAATGATTTTTAGATTGGGTGTCCATTTTGGTGAACTAAGTGGAATTGGGTTCGGGCTTGGCGTGGGGTCATTGTTGACAATATTGTTTTCAAGAGTACCGAATCACGTGACTGTAAAATTAACATTGGAATCATATTGGCGTCTCATTGGAATTAAAATTAGTTTGGAGAGTATGCCCCCAGATAGGCAGTCGCTCCATGTAAATTCAGCTGCATCCGGTTAGACTGGAAGCTGACCCCAACGTAGTTGGGAAAAGGATAGACAGATGATGAATGATAATAATTATGATGCAACCTGTGTGGACACCCTCGCGCTCTCCCATCAGCCTAGCACGGTGGGCTGTGTTGGGACGGCTGCTGCAGGAGCAGAAAACCTCAAACGGTGCCTATACAGGGTGTGCAGTGGCAGAATTCAAAGTTTGAAAATTTGTAAAAAAAAAACTACACCTCTAATACAAAGAATGTTTATTGTTATTTCAAAACAATAAATGCTGATTTTAATTTTTGAAAACCACGTCACAGTATAAATTATCTTTACTGCGACCACGTTCTCCAAATGTTAACCATCGAGCCTAGCACACACGTCAAGAGCACGCATGTTTTAAAAAACGCGTTTACAGAGCGACTGAATCGTGTAATTCTTGAACTATTTGAATTATACACGGATGGAACTTGAGCTTTTTTCGCATAACCTGTAAAGTTGATTTCGTAATTCGTAATATCGATGAACGTGCACGAAGTGATACGCGGTGATAGTGCGGGTGCGAGTGTGGTGCGTGTTTCATAACACGTTCAACATTTTCGACCGTGGCTACCGCTGGTAAGTATAGGTCCTGGGTGCTTACCCTTGAATTGAATTCCGATAGATCGACATTGGGTTTGTGACGTTACGTACTCTTGAGTTCGATGCTAGCGCCAAATGGTTTTTAAATTGGGTGTCCATTTTGGGGAACTAAGTGAAATTGGGATCGGGCTTGGCGTGGGGTAAACGGTACTCTTGATTTTATTTTGACAGCTATGTATTGCGTCAATATTACGTTGGGATAGTTTGTTGATTGTGATTTTTCCAATAACAAAAGTATTTTTTAGAAATTGTTTTGCGTTTTAAGTGGTTTTCTGTGGGTTCTAAGAGTATAATATGGCACGATAAGCAGTAATATTTAGTGTTTTACGTAATTCCCATAAAAAAACTGAAACAAAGACGAGATGAGCGTCGGATGATGCGTTATACGGACAAAGCGTATTTCTATGAATGAATACGAATTTAAAGCAAATTATAGAGTGAGCAAGGATTTTACTCCTCTTTCGTATTACATAACAACATTTTATCCTATCTCTATACAATAAAAACTTTCTAGAACAATTAAGTTACTAAAATCGGACTTCCGCATGTTTTAATTATACAAAATTCTTTCTATCTCTAAAACCCGTAGACCGATTTACATAATTCAAATTAGAATATCAGTTTTAAACATAATCCTCTCATTTGGCACTAAAATCTAGCAAATATTCCTATAAAAACCAAACCTCGTTTTCAAGTTACGTAAATTATTCTATTATATTTCTTCGTACAAAATAAAAATGATTAAAAATTATGTTAAATATTCATAAGTATCAGATTCTAACACGAAAACTAACAATAAAAGCCACTTAGAAAGCTAATTAATACAATATAAACACTTAAAATTTAATTAGAAAATCAAAATCTTACTCAGTAAAACAGTACCTAGTAGCACTTATCGACTCCCACGCTAGGAACTTTATGGTCTTAACTATCCTATTCTAACTATCATACATATTCTAACTTATTTATCACTTCCCTGATAAATAACTCAGTCATTTTCGCTATTCACATAAACACGTTCGGCGTTCGTTACAAAAACATTACTTTATAAAGAAGTTGTATAACTATTTACTTGGTACCACTTGTATAAAACTGTAATACTAATTAAGATACTTATTAACTTAGCGGACAGTAATTATTTCTTACTAAAAAGTACCAAACGCGAACAATATTGTCTTATACAAACAAACTTGCAGTTCGAATTCACTTCTAAAACCACTTGACTTTTTTGTTTGAAATTGAAGAACTTACACGCAGTCTGTTTTTTTAGTTGTGTAAGCAACGATCCTACCTCATGAAGTCAAAGTCATGGTTAATTTTATGATTTTAATCATTTTCTTACGCCCAAATGAATTTAATACTTTATAATTAATCAATTAAAGAACTATTTATATCAATTTATTTATTAGCCTTGTTATTTAAAGGATAAAGCATTTTAAAGCCCTATTACTGGTTATCGTAATGAGTTGAACCACACTATTGCAGCCCGTAACATAGCTAACTTCACGTGTAAGAAAATAATCGCGGAGCAATGTCAATTTCATTTCAATGTTGACAATATTGTTTTCAAGAGTACCGAATCACGTGACTACGATTTGATACGATTAACTTAACAGTTATCTGTCCATTATGATTCATAATGTTATCCTTTTATGATTCTGAAACTAAGAAAAGCTCATTGGGCATCAAAAAATTCGTTCGCATCGCTGTCAATGGGATAAGTGCCCAAAAGGCTGGCAGCATTACCACGTTGGATGGCGATGATGATTCTTTGGGCTAAAAATAGGCCAGCCCTCTGGGGGCCTAAAAAGGCCGCTTTGGCAGAATCATAAAAGGATAACGTTATAAATCATAATGAACAGTTAACTGTTAAGTTAATCGTATCAAATCCCATTGGTGAAGGATTTTTCAGCAATTTTTTTTGTCTGTGCTAAAATACCAATCAATCCAATCTAAATCCAATCCCAATCTCTTTTATTATACCTATGTAGTGCAGTGAAAAAAAGAAAAACACGGACTGTCTTCGCCATATTATGATTCATAATGTTATACTTTTATAATTCTGCCAAAGTGGACTTTCTAGGCCTCCTGATCTCAGTCTCAATCTGTCAAACATACCTCAAATTTCCCTACATTTTTCACAAGCTTTTGACATTTGTTTGTCGCCGAGATGAGACTGTGACTAGATTTTGAACGTTTTAAATTTTCTTACGAGAATTGGCCTTCATCACTTACAATGCGCGCCACGAAAGATGAGACTTGACCCCGCCTCCCCCGCTCTTTCCGCCGCCCCTATGACGTCCGGTCCCGTCCCGCACTTAGACCTCATACCGCTAAAGATACCTAAAATCGAGTACAGCTCAAGTCAAACCACGTGGTGTGTCAAGTCTCAACTTTCGTGGCACGCATTGTACCTACCTACTATGTGACTTTAAACTGCACTATATTTTATATTTTCTTAGGTAATGCTTAATTATGTCGTAGTAAGAGTGGGTAAGGTCAATCAAATTATCATTAACTAGCGGTCGCCCGCGGTTCCGCTCGCGTGGATGTAGGTTACCGCTGCAAAAAGCCTACCCAGGAAAGACACGGTCAGCAAAATGATTCCCAGGTCAATTCACAGACACCGACACTAACATCGACGACGCAGTCATTATCCGCAGGCTGCATAGATTGCCTTTATGAGGATGTTAAAGTTGTTAATGATGAAAATATTTAAATGTAATTAATACTAAGTTTTCACTTCTGCCGGCAGTCCCGGAGTGCAACCCGTTGTTTTAGGATAGATAACTAAAGCGATTATTGTAGAGCTTCTCTATAAACAACATTTGACGTTAAATTATGTATTTTCAGGTAACAAAATATACTGATGGTCGGGAGCCCCGACCCGTGATATATGCGTAAAACATTCTTTTCGTAAATCAATTCCTACTAATTTGAATGTTTGGCCCTGGGATTTCCCAACTAGCAAAATAATCCTGGATTGCGATTCTATAATGCTACGTGGACTTATAAAGCTCCGATGATGGTTTTGGTGGTTGCTACTGCGCTTTTAACAGCATAAATACATGCTGGTTTTACTCAAGTACACTTAATCCTATAATTTGTACTTATATCGGTATATGGGATCATATTTCCTGACAAACATAGGATCAAGACTCCTATGAAAGCATGAAACAAGAGTAATTGCACTCAAGAGTAATAACTCCGGTAACTCGGACTTATATGCGCCTATAAGATAACATCTGCGGACCATTTAAATCCTAACACTCCTGTAGGAGCATGTACCAGGAATATATGCACTGAGGAGCCATTACTCTTGTTATTTTTACTTATAACCTCATATAAGCTAATATTTTATGGCCAATATAAGTAAATTAAAGTTAAATTTCTGTAAATCATTTATGGTTTGGTTTTACATATGCTTAAAAGTAAGTAATTTCATATCCATGTTTTAAAAACAATAAATCACCAAGATTACACAGCATGCAGCACTCGGTAGGATAAATTTTTCTCTATATCGATTTATCGTATGCCGTTTTAAACCTAGACATATTTATATAGGCATTCCACAGTAGTGTTATTGTCCAAGAAATCTCAAAGAATCCTGGTTAAAACTCTTAAGAAGCCACTTTTGCTTGTAACGACCAGTACAGGCAAAAACACGCTTTATATAGTTTTGCAAATTCTATTTTAGGATTTGACATCAGCCATTTTGATTAGGTACAACTGTTTTTGTTTACAAATATTGAAAATGGATTTAAATAAGTGGAAGCGGTTTAAAAAGGAGATCTTATAAAAGAAAAGTTAAAAAAAGATATAAAGAAATGTTTACCGCAGTGAGCACCGATTTTTTAAATTTAACTGGTGAAGACCGTATCGCCAATTCTAGCGAGGGTTCCGGACAAGATAATTGTATTACTACTTTAGATGGAAGAGGTTCGGACAACGAAAGTACCAAATCTTTGAGCGATATTGAAAGCGAAGATCTTTCGGATTATAATAAAAATTTAGAACTGCGTTATTTTATTAAAAACTGGGAATTCCCCGAACCACAAAGCCATGCTATTGAAGCTTAGCAACGTTGCGCGTGAGCGGGCGAACCTGCGAGTATTATGCTGTCGATTTGAGATGGTCAAGAAAGTACCATGAACTCTTAGTAAACGACTTCTTTTTAATTTATCGTAGTTGCTACCATAGACGTATAAAAACTAATACAATTCATGAAGAAGTTCATGGTACTTTTTTGACCATCTCAAATCGACAGCATATAATACTCGCAGGTTGATCGGTTTACCAACGGCGTTGCCAGATTTATCAGCATGGCTTGTAAGAAAATAAAAAGACTGTGCCCGTACCTATTGTGTTATTGTAGGAGATCCATAAACATTTGTGTAATATTGCCCAGACATCAGATTAGACTAGTTACAAATTTCACATTCGTCTCTTGGGAAGTGATCATAAACTACGTAAGTAGAACAATTCTCACACCAAAATCAATCTTGATATAGCAATGATCTGATGTGCTCTTGATTCTGAGTAAAATGTTAATCTCTAGTGTAAATAGAAACCACGCTGTGACAACCGGGACATATCTCCGATAACAAGAAATGTGTAACACTCCAAGGCCATTTTAAGTTCTTTGAAGATCGGAAATCTTTTTTGGTTAAAAATCGATCGATATCCAGGAACATCGGCATAGTCTTGTTTAAATCGTCGGCAACCTCTTATATAAATATGTTAAATAAAAACAATGTTTAAACTAATGTTTAACCTAGCACGTAGAACAAACCCTTAAAATATTCCTTTAATTTACTTATGTATAATTAATATCAATCGATTTTTATCGGGCATTGCGGAACCCTAATCGGTAACAATGGCGAATCTTCTTCGGTTTTGAGATAACCCAATATAGAACCAATATACTTATATTGGTACTATGTCACACTTGGAAATGCTAAAAATACTTATTTTAGCACTATGTCACACTTGGAAATGCTCACCAAGAAAATGGCAGCTGCCTTCATAATATTTATTTAATATTAATTAATACTAAAATGTAAATAAGCAAATTTCAAGAGGCGCTTTAAAAATTTTATCGAAACCATGATAGATTTCACAGTAAATTCAAGTTCCCCTATGAATAAGCTATAAGTAAGACTAACAATTTGGCAACAATAAGATTGTTTTTCTACTATGTTTGACATGAATAATAAAAATGTCCTCAAGATGTTAAAAATATTTTTTACAATGCGCGATACACTCACTTCGACTGTTCGCAACTTTGAGCTTATAGAAACATTTCTAGGCGCGTATTAATCTAATTTTTTACTATAATTCACTTATAGTGAGATTTACAGGAGTAATTGTATTGACGTAATTCAATTACAGGAGCAATATAGGCTTATATGGCATTTCAGCGGTCTAATATAAATACGTTATAAGTAAAAGTAGACTTATAAAGTGGGCCCTTTTCGCAACTTATATGCGGATAAAAGCCTCATATAATCCTCGATATATGATGGTTCTAGGATAGTTTAAAAACCACTTTTTGCTAGTTGGGTTGTTTATCGTTAGTGCGAAAGAAATTTTTACTGGAAATTGGAGCCTTTTGAAGGGTATAGGCAAATCAGTAGGAATCATGGGTATTCTTGGTATATGAGCTAATTCACCAGCTGCAGGGCCGGTGATAATCTTCGCTACTATTAAATTATCTTTTAGCTCCTTTATAAGAAGTCTCGTGCCATTACACATGTTGGGGGGGCTTAAATTTCTGAGAAGCATTATCGGCGTGCCAACTTTTAACGACAGTTCATGAGGTGGTAGCCCAGCGGGGTTCAGAGAATTTAAAAATTCCTGGGGGTAGTGCACTGTGTCCTCGATGTTAGTGACGGTGTCATGGATTTATAGCACTTAACTTCACCCGGTACTTTCTGCATAATTAAATTGTTTATTTCGTTGACTGTTTCATTCCTGGGAGAAACTATTGCTCTACAACACAGCCAACGAAAATCATTTTGATGTAATTTTTCGATGTCAGGATATATAGCATCTATCAGACTATCTAAATTATGGACTATTTGGCCTAGAGACTCATCCAAAGTAACTGCATAATCGGTGCCCAAATTTAAAGATGGATATATTCCTTCTCCAAGTTTTATCCGCTGTTGTGGAAAATTGCTATGCGTATTTTCATGTAGATGAGCTCTCATATTGGTGCGCAAATTCAAATGTTGAACAGATGTCCAAAGTTGAGACGATTTTAAACATGCCTTCATAATATCTGCTCGCGTACTTCTGTTGACGACTGGAAGCGTTTGTCGGAAATCTCCAGCAAATACAAAAGTGATACCTACCACCCATGACATTAGCAGAGCTTCGGAGGTCTTTTAAAGTACGGTCCACGGCCTCCACATGAACTCTATGACTCATGGTGCATTCATCCCATATTACCAACGACGCATCTTGCAGTAACTTACCAAGAGGCCCATTTTTCCGAATAGAGCACGTAGACCGTTGATCTAAAGATACGGATAGCGGAAGTTTAAACGTAGAGTGAGCAGTTTTTCCTTCGTTCAAGGAGTTGAAGCAATTCCTGACGAAGCAACTGCAATCGCTATCGTCCCTGATTGCAAATATCAAATTTGCGAGAAAAGTCTTTCCGGTGCCTCCTGGTGCGTCCAAAAAAATAATCTCCCCATGTTATTGTTCACGCTATCCACAATAGTCTTATAAGCATGTCTTTGATCTGGTACTAATTTTGGTACATTGTCATTTACAAACGATGTTAGATCATTTCTGAACTGTTATACTGTTGTACCATTGTGTCAATAGTATTATTCTGGCTGGGTACGAACGGGAGAAGGTAATCCAAAATCACACTTCGCAACGGGCCGTGCAGCTGAAATCGTCATATTTTAATTTCGCCATAACTTCAAAACCAAACGTCCAATTTTACTCATTCAAAGACCAAATATTATCTACACAAACTGTACTTAGTGATGAAATTATTTATTTTGATAAGGATTAATAGCATGAGTAAAATAAATGCGTTTAAATGTAGCCCAAAAAAATTCAAGATTTTTAAATAAAAAAATGGTTGTTGTGCCTCACTCGACATAGATAGTGTGTCGCGGACTTTTTTGTAGATATTTATAAGATCTACAATTAATTAGAACATTTTATGGTTCTATTATTTATAGTTTAGGCAGCGTACGCAAAATAAGTAACTCTTCTGGTTGATTTTTTACACCTTGTGTTCGAAAATCCCAAATATCTTACGGAACCCTATTCTTTTCTAAAATAAAATTTTGCCTATGTTACTCGTGGATAATGTGGCTTTCGAATGGTGAAAGAATTTTTAAAAACGGTCTAGTAGTTTTTGAGCCTATTCATTACAACCATACAAACAAAGTTTTCCTCTTTATAATATTAGTGTAGATAAATCACAAAACAAGATTATAACGCAGAATTATTCCAACAAGGTAAATTATTATCGCTATTGAAACCTGTAAAACACTCATTGGTAATTTTAATGCGTAGGATCAGCTATTCTATAAAAACATTTACGTACTTAAGTATTTTGAAAACAGAGGCCTTTCAAAAACTTTGAAACAAAACTGTATTTATAGGCCAACAGATTGTAAAATACCTCAATTGGTATATCAAGGACAATATTGGTACCCAAGTTCATACGACATTACCACGATTAAAGAAATGCAAATGTGAGCAACGTAATACACACGAGTCACGACAATGCAGTGTGTGCCGCGGCTATTTATTTACTAAACAACGCGCCGACCGTGCAATTTCTGAGTCGTCCTAGACGCCCACACGCAGCAACAAATACACTAAAGTAATATCGAAGTAAATATGTTTACTTCATAACATCACTTAACATAACATTTAATAAATTTTCATATGTAGAGGTCGGTTTCCAGTCTAACCAGATGCAGCTAATATTTTACACAGAGCGACTGCCTATCTGACCTCCACAAGCCAGTTACTGGGCGATACCCCTTGGTAATACTTGTTGTGATTTTTGGGCTTCAAACTACCCGTAACGACTGTAAAAGATCGACAAGGCGTAATAATCACGCTAAGTCGGGACCAACGGCTTCTGAGGTACGAGGTCTCAATATGTAATGGATCGTAACCCATCCGCGAACCGACCGAGGCGAGCGTAGCTTGACCTTCGACTGACTCAAGCGGCTGTTATTATTTAGGCACGAGCGCTCGTAACTAAGTTTAATATTACCGAAATAACCCCAAAATAATTTCCGGGAGCAACGAATTAGCGGAGCTTTTCTTTCAGTTTCGCACAAAGCCAGTAAAATGTCCCTAAATCTTTATCCCAAAATAGATGGCTCTTTACAAAAAAGTTGCGATTTTTTGTGGCAAATTAAAATCGTACCACAATAGAAGGGTAAAGGAAAATAAACCAGTGGCTCAAATTCTAAAGTCAGTGAACGAACGGGCAACAACCATGAGTTCAAGGGTCACAAGCATTTCCTCGTTTTCCTCGCGGGAGAAGTGTTTACACGTTCATCGTGTTGGAAGTACAAATAAATATAACGCGTGGAAGATTGACATATGTATTGTTCAAAATTTTCCCATATTTTTTTAAGGCACAATATTCATTCTACCTTTTGACGATAACATTGAATAAATTAATGTTATCGTCAAAATATCATTGATCAATGTCATTGATAACATAAAATCTAAAGATGCAAAGACCAAAATAATCACGTCAGTCCGACATATTCAGTCAGTCTAAAGATCTCACATAAATGTCATCAACGGGGTCTCGACATTTCGATACACATAAAAACACCACGGTAAAAGGGAAAAGCAGAATTCATGGTCACATCAATGGCAGTACCTACAGTGGATCGAAGACTATATCTGTGCTATATCCCCACGTGTGCGAATGAATAGCCGCTGCGCCGTCGTCGCCAAGGTCGGCGCGCGCGCAACTCCACAGGCAACGCCCCTGACGCACCGAACGCGAAAAGATACAACCGATGGTTTACGATAGAAAGAGAACGTACATTTTGACTGTTTCGTAAGCATGATCTAAAAATAGAAGGGCAAAGTGCAATACCCTACATAGGTGCGACCTTGTAGCATATTTAATCAAAGTAAGTAGGTATATGATAAATCTAACCAACTGTGTCGCTGGTCTAGTAGTCGCAATCGTTAACCGCTGATTATGGCATTTGGTTCAGTTCCCAGAGACGGTGGGATGAGCCGCTCTGCGGAGTAGTACAGAACAATTTACTTAACTCGTCTGCTACTACTGCGGAACGTGCGCGCCTGCTGGCTGTGGGTAGGTGACAGTCGGGTCTTTGGCTTCATGCACTACCTTCGTCGAACATAGGCACTTTATTCGACGACACTACTTTTCGCCTCGCTGTTTCCCTACGACTAGGCACTCCTTGCTGTTCTCCCCATCGCTGTCACTGTAGCGAAGATTTCAAAAGCTTCGGATATCACGGCCTGTCTTGCAGGCGAAGTGCGGGTCGATAAGCGCGGCTCTTGTCACCGTCGGCGTTCCAGCTGTATTAGAACCCAATGGCTTAGCACGCGACGATGGCAAGAGACCGGACGGTATGTCTTTATTTCCATGGAAGGCCTTTAATGTGGGACGCAACGTGTGTCGATACTCTTGCGCCATCCGCCATCCCATCTTCCTGGCTCGGCATGCTGTGCTGGCGATGCTGCTGCGGCTGCGAAAAACCTCAAGCGGCGAAAATATAATAACCTTATCGGAAATTATATTTTCGAGCCATTTGGTGTTGAAACTCCGTGGGATCCGAGTGCTCATGGTCTTTTTAAAGAAATTTCTAAACGGCTGGTTGACACTTCCCGTGACCCAAGGGCTGGCTTTTACTTTGGCCAGAGGCTAAGCATCGCCATACAACGTGGTAATGCCGCCAGTCTCTTGGGTACATTACCAGTCGACAGCGATGCAGATGAATTTTTCGACGCATTTTTTTAGTTTCTGTATAGTTTTAGTTAAGTTAATTGTGTTATTTTTGATTTCCAGCTCGGGAAAATTGTTATTGGATTTTTCTATTAAGATTTTTTCAGTATTAACCGGGTCTTTGGATTTTCGCCCGGTTCCCAACCAACATTTTGACGCTAATTTCCACCTCTGTTATCGTTTGTATTGGTTTAACAGGTGTATAAAAGCGCCCACTAAAACTTTTGTTTATTCAATGGTCATGACTATAACTAAATAACTCATCAAGATGAGTAACGGTAACAAGAAGACATAATATGACTAAGGTAGGTATAAAAGATAAAAGCTAAACCACAGTAACACTAGGTGTAGTAACTTCAAGTAACAATAAGTACCTAAGGTAATAGTTGGATTTCTAATAAGTCTCACTATTTTCAAGTGTTCTTAAAGAGTGCTAAGTAAATGTTTTATACCACCTATCTTGCCTAGGAAACGTATTACTTAAGGAGGTATAAACGGTACAGTCGCAACCATCATAGCACCTGCTTTTATAAATTCAAGTAACAGAAATTACTAAAAGTAATATTATAGTTTGTTATAACTCTTTCTACCGACAAGAGCTCTTGAAAATAGTTAGCAAAATATTTTTACCACCTACGTTGCTATAAAAGTATTAATTGCAACTTATTTACAGCTACTTAATTCAGTAATCAAAAACCCCTATTTATGATAGCAATTGGTATTATGGAGTTATTTTTAGATCCCTAATCGTTACAGTGGGGTTCAAATTTACTTTTATGTTATTCTAAGCCATAATAACACGGAATTTAAACATTTAAAACCCTATTCTGGTATAACAAGTGCTACAATAGTTCTAACTACAGCCCATCCAGTACTTCTTGCTCATTAATAGTAATAATAGGAACCTAGGATAATAAGGAGTAGACACCATTTTAAATCAAACATAACCTAAAAATAAATCAGAAAAAAACTAGTTTAAAACTCATATTTTGTTTAATTTTCTCATTTTAAAACGCAAAATATTTACTACAATACACAATGAATGTAAAAGACAGAGCCAATATCCTGTTTTTATCTAAATTTAGATTGAGTGTATGCCCCGCATGATAAAATGCAATTTATTTTTACTTTAAATATCACTTATTTTTAAGGCCCTGCAAAATTGAGACGCAAACATATATTATTTTCTCAATAAAGTAACCCTCGCAATAAATTTTAGCCATGTGATAAAGAAATCAAACTTCACTCATCGAGATATTGACAATCCGTAACTTGAAATTCACTTAATTTCAACTCGTTAGTTTGCCATCATTTTTGAGAAATAAAGTAACACTTTTGGAACTAATGTATATGCAAAACAATAGAAAAAGAAAACAAGCTACAGCCCTGAGTTGCTAATCAACACTGATCAAGATACATAAAGCAAATCCAAGAAAAAAATGGACCTAAAAAAGAACTAATATGTTACTATAAAATTTATACCAGTAGACTTCAGAACTTGTGTACCACCTATAGTTTTTATTATAACCATAATACAGACTTTAAAGTGCTTGAGGTAGCTAGATTTATATTATACCACCATTATAGATACAAGAAATTGTTTGCCACTAACGCCACCCTATAACTATTATGTAACTCTCAGTGTTAAAAGAGTGAGCATTAAAACGATTATATTACTTATAGCGCTATAAGACGTGGGCCCAATCGAGAGTTTGTAAGGGGTTAGAGCGTGCTCTAACACCAATTGCTAAAACCATTGTATCACTCTTGCTTGCCAAATTCACTTTTAAATAACTCTTTTATCACCAATTCTTATTACCAAAATGCTAGTTGGGTTATGGCAAAAGACTCGCCCCCTATTACATGGGACTTATACATAATTGACGAATTATGGATAAATGTATACGCACACCTCTGCCTAAAATTACGGCTAATAAAGGCCAATTTATGCTATTCGTATGTTATAAATCTTCTTGTTTTACCGGATAGCTGCTAAAGTCAAGATTAAAAAGAAACTAGGCAACCTCGAAACGGTAATATGACTTTTAACATTGATGAATAAATTATAGGTTATAATAATTAAGGTATACCTAATAAGGCAAAAATTCACTATAACATTAACCACCGTCGTCATCTACCTAGCTTTTTCCCAACTATGTTGGGATGCAGCTGAATACGAGTATTCTCCAAGAGCACCATAACAATAACCATGCATCTAAATGACTCACGTGGCCTTGACCTTGACCATGAAATTATGATGAGATTGAAATTGTTAAGTAAGTGATATTTTCAATCGATATGACAATAAGACAACCGAAAACATTCGCTGATTGTACATATTCTGTCACTTCTTCTTTTCATATCGACGGCACATCAATATTATATTGTTTGGGCCCAGCGGTGCAATTCTGTAAAAATCTCACCGTGAAAACTTAGGTGAAGTGAGCTGTCAATAGTGTCAATTCCTAGCAAAAACCAACTCACTTCACCTATGTTTTCACGGTGCGATTTTTACAGAATCGCGGTGCTGTTGGCCAGGTTTATTGCGATGTACCCCTTTGCTAGATGGAAGGACGACCTAAAGAAGGTGGCTGGGACAGACTGGAGGCGGAAGGCGGAGGACAAGGTGTTGTGGCGCAGCCTGGGAGAGGCCTATGACCAGCAGTGGACTGCAATAAGCTGAGTTGATGATTGCAATATATCAGGGAATCTAATCTGTGCTCTAAGTCCGTCAACGAAGATATTCTGCCCGTCCGAAAGTAGTTGATTCGTCAATATAAGTGTCAAATTATTTTTTTCGGACGGGCTAATTCATAGTAGGACAACCTAGGAACAACAGTCAAATCGTGTGGTCATTCATGCTTAGTTCGGAGTGATACGGAATAGGATAATCCAGTAACTTTGGCTGAAACTACGCAGTTCGTACTTAGGGAGTAGACCTCCAGAAACGTTGTACAGAATTTTCACTAAAATCTAGACCAGTGCGTCCATTTTATTAAAAATAAACTAGATTGAAGTTACCACGTAAGCCGAGAAGCCAAAGAAATGGATTTCATATCTTTGAAATATTTACAAATAAATATATTACCAATGTAAATAACATACCTTCGTTACACTGTTTGTTTCTGTACCTAATTCTGTCGCACAACTACGTAACTGATATGAATTACAATAAATTTTATATAAGACCCTGATATTATCTTTATCAAAAGTCGATCAACAACGTGGAATATTTATGTGTTGAATGTTTTCAGTAAATATCGGACAATACTTATCTAGGAAATCATTAGTCAATTTTAAAATAGATAAAACCTATCCATGTGTATTTAATATCAGATTCAATTAAATATAAATTGATTGTTTTTTTTTTTGTAAAGAATAAATAGTAATAAAAATATAAAAAATATGGTTTATGGTAGTTTAAGGTTAGATGACCACAGTAGATAAATAACTTGCGTTTCCGTTTCCGATAGTCATCGTCAAATGTGACAATAATCCTGTAGGTATAAAAAGGAATCTTGGGATTGATTATAAAAATGTCGTCTAATTAGTTAAATCGTGTGGTTATTCATGCTTAATTATGATGAGATTGAAATTGAAATTATACCTTAACTACAAGTACTTATAAAATATGATCTACACCACTGATTCATAGCTAGCCTACGTATGTACTCACTATATTTACCTAAGATGGAACGTCATATTATTATACAAAACCCAGGCGTGCGACAATTAAAAACATTATGAATGCTTTCTTGATGTTTCAGTTAGAAAAGCTCACGTAAAAAACTGAACTATAGGTATCTTAAAATACTCAAAACAAAACTTAAGCCTATCATGATCTACTTGTATTCAATACGGTTTACAACATTGATCTATTTAGCAACAATGTTGCCAAACAAAGACCCAAAACAAAACAAAGCACAATGAGTTAAGCAAATGTTTAAAAATTAAATGATAAATTAAAGTTCACATAGTATTTTATACAGTGTGCAATGTACACTGAAAATAGGAAATATTCAAAAATATCTCACCCTTAAAATAAACAAAGCACAAAAGGAGGCGCGCGCGCAGCGGTACGGCGCGACGAGAACTGCGCAGTGCGCACACACACGGTACAGATCACGGCACACGGAACACTCGCTCTCCAACAGAGTCCTTTAGTCGTACTAAACATTCACGCAAATCCACTCAGATACTCTATACCGCATACATTTGGCACCAGCGGTGATATGCAAACACGTGGGGCAATTGACGACACCGAAAATAATCATCACATCAATACCTACCTATATTACAATTTATTACAACCAAAACGAAAGTAATTTTCACGTTTTATGAAACTAATTGTGTTTTTGGCACAATACTGCTGCCTGCTGCCCCGAACAAGGCCAGTTTTGGTTGGCTATTGTCTAAGGCCAATACAATTGGCTACTTGAAATCCTTAACCTTTTGGACGATTCACTGCGGTTTTATAACCGCAGTGAATGAATGTAAATGAATTGGTTAATATTATTTATATACATAATACTAATCGATTCATTTACGAAGTCTACTAACGAAAAAGGCCAATAGGTTCTAAAAAAACGTTACGTGCGTCATTTTTTTGTTATGTTCCTTTCTAGAAAATTTCAATAATAAATTAATTTATGCTACTTATAACTTATTACATTTTTCGGGCTACAACAGAGGAATCAGTACGGGTGGATTTTTCAAGCTTCAGATGACTTTGATCTGTGGAATAAATATTGAGATTCAACAGAAATTGATGTAACATTTATTCTTTGGAAAATAAACAAAGCTGTCTTTTGAAAAATCAGCCCTCCTTAGTATGTACCTAAAGAATAATGGCATCAGCATTATTTTTAAACTTTAATTTTAAGTTAGTTTTCAGTTAGAAGTCGTCGCGGCAGACCCCGTAGAAAATGGCGGGACGAGCTGGAGAAAACAAACGACCAGTGTTCCATTTTAGCCTTGGACCGAAAGAGCTGGAAGTCATGGGGAGAAGCCTTTGCTCACCAGTGGGATGAACAATAATTAAGTCATGAAACTCATAAATAAATAGCATGATATACTGACCTATTAATTGAACGCGTAGACATGTACGAGTAGGTATAGCTATTATTTCAATGTATCTAACTTTTGTAGTTACGTAAAGGCTCCTGCAAACAGGCGCGACGCGCGAGACGAATCGCGCGCGACACAAAGTCACCGCTCGTTGCGCAACTTGCGGTGCCTTTGTGTCGCGTGTCGCGTCGCGCCTGTGTGTAGAGCCTTTAGAGGATATGCTATTAACATAATATTTTTAAGGTAAAACTTCTTTAGGCGCGTTGGGCATTTTTTGAGATAGAAAAAAACTGTTGAACTCGCTCCACTGTTACTGTAACCGACACCGCTTGGGATGTGTTCGGCTGTCCTCTGGACGTACTCGGTTTTAATGGTATATCCGATATGTCAGTGAGTGATGGCAAAAAATTCTGTTTTGTTTTCACTTCTGTCGGCACTCCTGGAGTGCCACTTTTTTTTTGTCCATAAAGCACTCAAGCAGTGCTACCTACAATCACATAAGAGAATAAATTAATATACCTACGTACCTACCTAGACAAATCCCACCATTATTTACCTTTTTTCGTTGATGGCTGATTAATAATATTATAATATTATGAATTTTATTACATAATAGACTCTGTTTTACATAACAGTGACCTTGGCCGATAAATAATTGGATGTCTTAAATAACGGCTTCATGAATAAATTGCTTCCTAAAACAGGTGTACTGATTTCGAAATCCAAACAAAACCTGTTCTCAAAATAACACCTTTTTCGCTAATCTGAGGATAAAGACTCCTACATACAGGCGCGACACGCGATATAATCGCGCGCGACACGCACCGCTTGTTGCGCGACTCGCGGTGCCTTTGTGTCGCGCCCGATTTTATCGCGTGTCGCGCCTGTTTGAAGGAGCCTTAATATTAGTATATGTATGTATACCTATAGCTGTTAGTTTTCCTTCAAGAAAATATTTTTAATGCATTAGAAAATTGCATTGTAAATTATTTACATGATTTAAAAGCTATTTACAAGTAGGTACGGTCAGCATCAAAAGTCGATTAACACTTCAGTTTTTTTTAATCTTAGTTATTGAGCAAAATATTTACACTTCAGTTTTTTTTAATCTCAGTTATTGAGCAAAATATTTGTTGAAAATTGCATCGTACTTCTGCTGCAATTTTGAATAAATATTTTGCTCAATAACTGAGATTAAAAAAACTGAAGTGTTAATCGACTTTTGATGCTGACCGTTCATAAAAAAGAGCACAGGAAAGAATCATAGAGCATCAAAAAGTTCGTTCGCATCGTTGTCAACAGGAAAAGTGCCGAAAAGGCTGGCAGCATTGTCACGTTGTATGGCATTATGGCAATGCTGATTTGGCAAAAAAATAGGCCAGCCCTATGGTCACGTGAAGAGTCGACCAACCGATTGGATATGTCCCGAAAGTAAATAAATTAAAAAAATAAAAAAAAAACAGTTCTTAAAACATGTGGCTGCAAAACGGTGTTAAACTATTTTAAAGGAAATAAGTTCTGAATTTGTTGCATACTCGAAAATTTTAGATAACCCAAAAACTTTTCGAAGAAGCCGCTTTATGCTTGTAGCAATACCATAAAATCTTAAATGAACATTATCCATGCATGTTTTACACAACTAATTGAAAATTTATTACGTTCTGTCTAATGACCATTATTTTGGCCAATACGCAAATGGATTTCTTCGGCAAAATGTGTCAATAAGGCCATTATTATTGGATTTCGCAACGGGAAACATAATAAAAGGTTCCAAACTAAAATATTTCCATTATTACTAAGAAAACAGTATTACGGCAATGATAACAGTAGCTAAGTGAGGAAAGTTACAGCTGAAGAATAATAAAACAAATTGCAATGACAATACAGCCCCCAGCGTTATATTGCTGGGTTTGTTTTCTCCTCCATCGACGACCGTTATTTCCCGGCAAAGTTTATTCCGTTTATATGTAATATGTATGTTTGAATTTAGCTATGTATTTATTTTTGTTTGTAAAGGCTCCTGCAAACAGGCGCGACGCGCGACGCGACACAAAGGCACCGCAAGTCGCGCAACGAGCGGTGCCTTTGTGTCGCGCGCGATTAAATCGCGTGTCGCGCCTGTTTGTAGGAGCCTTAATAGTTATTTTCGTGTTATCTTTCTGTTATGATAGCTATAAACTGTTATAGCTATCATAACAGAAAGATAACACGAAACTAACTATAGAGATTTATATAACTACATATATAAAATAACTACTCCTACTGAGAAGACCAAAGAAACGATGGATGGACTGTGTGGTTAGAAAGGGGGTGACTACCGAGATGACGACTAATAGAGAAGTATGGAAATAAAAGATATGTTGTGCGGACTCAAATAATTTGGGATAAGGAGAATGATGATTATGATGATGGTACACGCCATGTTTTCTCGCTGCATCACCCCAAGGTTGACTGGTAGAAAATGCCTCAGACATAGTTAAGTTATGTTTGGCCAGACTGGCAGTGCGGGCGTGGCGAACTCAAACGTAATAATAAAATTATGTACTTCCTTTGAATGTCCATAGTGGGCACGCGGGCACGGTGAGCGGCGCGGGCTGCTCGGCGCGGGGACCGCGCGGGCAACTCACGCCATAGCTCGTGGGTGCGCGGCGCGGCCCGCGCGTGGACCGGGGTTCTCAAACTGGTTCGAGCTTTGTTCTAGTAAAAGTAAGTCTTCTTCATTCATATTATATTTGAACACTGGACACGACAAAACGCAGAACGCAGCGCTCCAGTGCGGATAGGCAGCCTGCGCGCGTTCCCGCACCCGCTTCCCAATCTGGCCGAACACTAAGGCCGTCCGCTGCGTTAAGCGGGTGCACGGAGTGGGCGCCTGCGTGGAGTGCTGTTATCTATGATCCGCGTGCGACGGGAGACCCGCCTCACGCAGCGCTGCTCTAAGGATATATAAAAGAATGAATAGCACCCGCTTTAAAACGCGGCGGACGGCCTAATTTAAGTCCGCCTTTGCACAGTTTTTTTTTACTTGTGCATAAAGTTTTAAGAAATAAATATCGCGTGAAAAAGGTGACTTCGACAGCGAATACCTACGTGATGAGCACGTGGCCGAATTTTTTATGAGCCAAACTAATTTCTACTTCCTAAACTTCTTTCTAAATGTATCATAACCCGATAGGCATTATGTCTGTGAGCCACTCACTTGTCGTGTTGCAATGTAACACCAGACAGATAATACCAGAACATAATAAAAAGTAGAAAACCAAAATACGTACGCAAAATACGCGCATTGACGTGGAGTTGCGGACACCAGCCCGTATTACCTATTACCTAATACCAGAACATGATAAAAAGTAGAAAACCTGAATTATTATGCCTCTCAAATACTAGTACCTACTCGTTATCAAAGATTGAAATGCTGCTGATCCTTTTTTCTTCGGTCTTTTGGACTTTGGTCCTTTGATGCTTTTCTCCTGGACCAAGTCTGGATTAAAAGATTTTTTTTTTTCAACCTCAAATAATGATCAGAATAAAAATTCGTTTCCTATTGCTACATGTTAAGCTAATTAACTACGCCAGTGCCCGACTATTGACGAAGTTATGACAGTATTTGTTTTAACCAATGACGATGCGTTAGTCTTAAGGAATCGGGGAAATGATCTTGCTTGTTTAGCTGCGCAAGGTGTTAAAAGCTGTATTTCCGTGTGTATACAAAATGTTATTACGAGGCACAAAGTTTTCCAAACATCCGTACGTCGCACAGAGATCGCAAGAGTCGCCTAAATGCAGCATTGCCAGGACCCTATTTAAGGCTGGTACAAACAGACACGACACGCGATATAATCGCGCGCGACACAAAGGCACCGCTCGTTGCGCGACTTGCGGTGCCTTTGTGTCGCGTGTCGTGTCGCGCCTGTTTGAAGGAGCTTTTAATACAAATGAAAATGCGAAATCTGTGTCAAAAAATTACATAATGGTATCATTATGACGTCAGATGCTGTTTAATAAAGCAGAAACTACGAAAAAAACATACAAACTAATCAAAATCAAAAGTCTTTTAGTCAAATAAGGCTAAGAATAAGCACTTTTCGAACGTCAAACTTACATAAGTCACTCGCTTCACCACTTCTTACACTCAAAAAAAAAACGGCCGTTAAAGGTCCAAAATCCCTTTGTCGATTTTTTTTTGTGCTCCTGACGTAGCTTTTAGGCCATGCGTTCGTGGAAAATCTAACGCGACGATCAACTTTTTTTTGTCAAACGCATTTTTACGACTTTTTGTCACTGTGCAAACGTTCTTTTGAACGTAGCGTAATATTCTTTTATTTTTTTTGTGCGATTTGACACAGCCACATAAGCAAACTAACGCAGAAACAAATGATATTTAGTATTTTGTCACTTCGTTAATTTGCCATTTGTGCCTACGACAAAACACTTTAAAAAGAACTGTTGTTCAACTGACAAAATTACTTTATCAAATTTCGTTTTGTGCTTCAGACATAGTTTTTAAACCGTGCGTTCAGGTAAACATTTACGTGACGACAAAGTTTTTCTTTGCAATGGCTTTTTGTTACTGCGTTGATGCTACTTCGCACGTAGCGTCAAGTTTCTTTTTTTTTTACTACGACCTATAAGGCTAAACAATCCGTTAAAAGCGTAATTTAGATAAACTATAACGGGGAAACAGAGTAAATCTAATGCTTTGTTACTGTGTTAGCTTAGCTTGCCATTGCGTCTACGGCAAAACTCAATTTACTTAGATAAAAAAAATATTCCTTTGTCGCTTTTATTTATGCCGTGTGTTTTAGTAGACATGGACTCCGCCACAGAGTATTTTATAATAAAAAATGTTTTAAGGTATATAGGTACACATCTACCTAGTTCTCAATATTCATAGATAGACAGACCTAGACCAGCTTAGTTTATTCATACTTATCTACTTATATCCCTAGTCTGTTGTAGCAAGTAGGTAAGATAGGTATCTGCCTAGGTAGGGCTTCGAATCACAAGCAGATGTTGGGTTAGCATAGCGGGTTCGTTACATAGGATACGTACCAGCCCACCAACTACAAAAAGTTATGCAAGTAGGTAAGTAGGTATACGTACCTACCTAAGTAAGTATTGTTTGTCTTGAGACACGACCAGTCCAGAGTGACTACCTACCTACCTAGTTTTAGGGATACCTACCTATGGTTTTTGAAGTGGATATTGTATTAGGTAGGTAACATTACTTCTCTGGGAGCAATGACGTTTTCAAACGGGAATTAAGTACATATTATGAAACCATCATTGTCTGGGGGACGGGCGTTTATCTACAAGAATGAAACACTTAGGCAGGTAGGTACCTACCTACACACCTAGACCTACCTACCTACACGCCTACCCACTTATTATAATAACTATCTACTTAACTAATTGCTACCTATATACCTAGGTACTACAAATCCAGGTCCCACAACCTAGTTTGATCTTTAGATAGCTCTAGGTGAAGGCAATCAAAGCCCATTAAAATTTGTCCGTCGTTGCGTCGTGTTATACATACTCGTAACAAGGTAGGCGCTGCAACAGGCATTATTAGCATTAGCACAGAAGAAATAAATAGCTGACCATGTGTAGGTAGGTATATGATCTAAGCTAAGGTAGTAAGCATATAAATGTACATATAAACCTTCCTCTTGAATCACTCTATCTACTAATAGCTCTGTGAGCTGAAGACCTCCCGAGCACACTAACACATACCTATTGAATCGTTTATCTAAAAATATTGTTAGGTTCCTACCTATTTTATTTTCAAGTTTTGGTTTTGGGATAAAATTTCCATTACTGGACAAAAATTTCGAAGTTCATTTTTTTTTGTAGATAGTACACATAAAAAGAAACCGTTTTACAAATTTTCAATACGCGGACGCCCACAGTTTACGAGATAATTCTTTAAAGTTTCTATACAGATTGGAAAATATCACGACAACACAGTACAGTAACAGCACACGGCGGCGCGACGTTTTTGTGTGAAAGGAGGTTTTTGATTGTTATAGTTGTAGTGTGTATGAATTGTTATAGTCCTAATAATTCTATTAAATTGTCCACTGTGTACTACCCCGAGCCACTGTATTTATTATTTAAGGCCTAGCCACTGTGTCTGTGACGCTCCATGGTACACAGTGGCTCATTTCTAACTAAAAAAAACTGATTTTTATTTTTTCCTATGCCATTACTCAATAAAATATTTTTACAGAATCAAACTAGCTGAACTACACTACACATGAATGTATGTACACATGAATGTATGTATGTTTTCAATTTCAATGTCCTAGCTCTATCCAGAGCCGAGTTATGTCTTTCAGAAAAAAAGTGATCCACTGTTGACCACTTGACCTTACCTACAGATAGAGGAATACCTAAGTGATTATTAATATTTTGACTTAGATTATTAATACATAGGATTAAGTAATATTATGACGTAAAACGTTATGGTTTCCAAAACTATGTTTCTATTTTTTTGTTAATAATTCCATACCTACCTAAAAATATTTCACAAAGGCCTTTGTCAAAATGTTAAACAGGACCAAGTGCTGTTGTGACTTCGTCTAAGTTACTTGGCAACATTGAACAACACGACAATAGCACATTGTCAAATCGTTCACAGACGACTAGGAGTCAGGACAGGACGGCTTTCCATCAGCGCATTCATTCGTTCGTACTCATCAGAGCGGCACGCGTTCTTGTCTTGTATTTATTTTATGTTTAGCCCACTGCATGTCTTCAAAAAAAGTTAAAATAGTAATATGTTATCACTTAAAACGTTGGTATAGAACAGTTAAAACAGTAAAACCAGCGAGTGTAAATATGTTTTCTCCAGAACTACATATGTTTTAAAAGCTGGATTGGAGCATCTTTACCAAGTTTTTACTGGTAAGTACCTGTACCATATATAATTAATAATTTAATATAATTTTGCTCTTGCTCTCTATGTCTAACTGCTGGGCAAAGGCGTCCCCCCATTTCCTCCATTCTGTACAATCATGTTGTGCAGTGCTTATGCTTTATGTGGTCAAAACTATTTTCTTACAAATCAACGACATATGTTTAAAAAAAAGTTTTCAAGTTATCTGCCTATAGTTTTCAATTTATCTGCCTCTGCTTGCATAAATCCCTTTTACTGGACTACTTACCTGACGGACAATTCTGTTCAAAATTGCTAAAAGCATGTGATCCGCTCGTGACCTCTTGAGATAATCAGACCATGCGTCCTATAAATCCTTGTCTAACATTTATTGTGATGATAGCCCTGTGTAGGTTGGTATTTTTTTATGCTTCCTTGTCCTCGGTACTACAGTCGTAAAATATAACCTGGTCACATTGAGTTGGAGTCGCGTCGCGCCCGCCATCTTGTCGTTCTCGGTTTGCTTGCCGCGTGGGCATGGTTTCACGTTATAGAGGGGTGTTCTTATTTTTATAGTTTGAAAGTTTGTACTTTGAAAGTACTTTTTCTTTTACATATTATTTTTCTGTATGTCCCATACATGTAAATGAAATCAAAATAGTGTTTTTTTCCCCTTATCCAAACCATGTTTTAACTGTAATACTCTTTCAGGATTGGGTACAAGAAGAGTGGCCGTTCGTGCAAGAAATTGGCCCTTTGGAAGACAAAAAGCAGCTGAAAGAGTTACTAGAGCTCACAACCTTCGGAAAGTGTCTGTTGCAGAAACAGGGTCAGCCACTCACTCCCAAAGATCGAAAAGGTCTAGTGCAGTTGATTGCGTTTTGTGGAGCACCAACTCCGCATCTTGCCTGGCATTAAAAATACAATAAGACAAGAGGTTTGGAGCAGCTGGGCCAATGAAATATGCACCTTATTTGAAGGGGAGCACCCCGATGTTTATTATGTGCCCTACCGAGTAACTGAGCGACAAGCGTTAGCTGCCTCTGGCTTGCTGCATAATAGACTGATAACCCATCGCCGTTCCCTGAACCAAAACACCTCACGCAAACGAAGCAGTAGCAGCGGAAGCAGTACCAACAGCGACAGAACAACAGATGCCAGAAACTCAAAACGATTGCGACCTCTTCCACCTGCCCATAACTTACCTGTTGAAGACGAAGACTCCGATGCATCAATAAATAATGGCTAGAGGCGTCTTCATCGCCTTATGAAGTTGTTATTGTATAATGGATGGCTTCATTTCAAGCAAGACATGAAATATTAAAAAATAAGTCAATCAACGATTATTTTAGCCAGTTTTTATCTCTGCGGCTACCGACCGGTCACCAATTGGTTAGTAAAAATTTAATTAGTAGATAGTTAACAATAGTAATATCTTTCTTTGTATTTGTGGCCAAACGGGTTAACGTTTTGATGTTTATCTTTTTTATTTAATTTATTGTTAACGAACTATGTTTGTACTAATTCAAATACATACAGACTAAACTAACTGTATTCAAATAACTTTATTGTAATGTAAGGCCTTCAAAAATATTAAACCCTTCTGTTTTTATTGTTCATTCTATAACTATAATAATTGTTTATGTAAGTGTTAAGGTAGACGCGTACACTTGGTCTCTCTTATGTTAATTATGACATTTCTTTAATAATTAATAGAATTGTATTTAAACTGCTACACTGGCTTTCATTTATTTTGCAGATCTGCTATCACGACGATAGCCTGTCAATGCCTAACGGTGTGGCCTCGAAAAGTTCTGGAAAACCCAGTGACGTCACCTTTGTGGTAGGAATATTATTACCTTAGACGTAGGCACAAAGGCACATTAGGATAGCATTAAAAGCATAATAATTTATATCGTTCTCGCTTGCACTTCTAAAGCGGGATGCAAGCGAGAACGAGATAAATTATTATGCTTTTAATTCTATCATAATGTACCTTTGTTCCTACGTCTAAGGTGATAATGTTCCTACCACAAAGGTGCCTTATCACAGGGTTTCCCCGAACTTTGTCGTGGCGACAGTATAATATATACCTTATACGTAGTGACAAAGGTACATTGTCGAGAGACAATTTACCTTTGTGATAGGGACATATTACCTTGGACGTAGGGACAACGGTACAACTGCACCAAACGAAGCGTCAGAGGTACATTGTCGAAGTGACGACGCACCATAGACATGGAGACAATATACCTTTGTGATAGGGACATATTACCTTAGACGTAAGGCCAACGGTACAACTGCACCAAACGAAGCGTCAGAGGTACATTGTCGAAGTGACGACGCACCTTAGACATGGAGACAATGTACCTTTGTGATAGGGACATATTACCTTAGACGTAAGGACAAAGGCACAATTGCACCAAACAAAGCGTCAGAGGTACATTGTGAAAGAAACGATGCACCTTAGACATGGAGACAATGTACCTTTGTAATAGGGACATATTACCTTAGACGTAAGGACAAGGCACAGCTGCACCAAACGAAGCGTCAGAGGTACATTGTCGAAGTGACGGCGTACCTTAGACATGGAGACAATGTACCTTTGTGATAGGGACATATTACCTTAGACGTAAGGACAAAGGCACAACTGCACCAAACGAACCGTCAGAGGTACATTGTCGAAGTGACGACGCACCTTAGATATGAAGCCAATGTACCTTTGTGATAGGGACATATTACCTTGGACGTAGGGACAAAGGCATAACTGCACCAAACGAAGCGTCAGAGGTACATTGTGGAAGGAACGACGCACCTTAGACATGGAGACAATGTACCTTTGTGATAGGGACATATTACCTTGGACGTAGAGACAAAGGCACAACTGCACCAAACGAAGCGACAGAGGTACATTGTCGATGTGACAATACAGTAAAAACACATCGCTAATAAACCTTTAACAAAATTACAATACCCCGTATACGAAGGAACAAAGTTACCTATCGATGCTTGGCTTTACCCATCATATTGCATTGTCATGTGAACAATGTCAAAGTTTACAGCGCTAATACGAGGTGACAATATATTGCGTCTAAGTTCCTTTGTCGGTGACTTGGTTAAGTGTTCAAATTTCCTCTGACGCGGGATCTGAGGCCTTTAGACGGCTCCCATTTGTTAAGGGATTTTAGTCGCCACGTTTAGAATTTTCTTTGAGTGTAGTGCTTTCGCTGGGAAGAAGAAGTAGCGCAAACGCAGCACAGCTGTCTGTTCAGTTAGAAAAACTTGATTCTATACAATAGTAGGTATGCAAAGTAATTAACATTACGAGACACAAAACTTGCCAATATACTTACTAACAAATACAATGAAAACTATACTCAGCAAAGAACTAATATTTAAAAATGTAAACAATAACTTAATATCTAAATAAAACCCTCCAGGCCTAAAGGGCGTGAAAGCAGCACAAAATTATCAGATTGTCGAATTGTAATAGCCTGTCGCCTGTCGGTTTTATTAAACAGGCCCCAGGTTTTATTAGGACGATTAGTTCAAATTCGATCGGTTGGTTGGCAAAAACTTGTGAAAGCCATGTGCCAACCGTGCAGTTTAATTAAATTGGAAGAACATTAGTGCTCTTAATTTAAAAGAAATAGCAGCATGCATAAGAATTTGATTCAAAAATAGAAGTGGAAAGGTTAAGAAACCGAGTTAATTAATGAACAGTTAAGCAATCAGTCGGGGTGATGCAATTCCATCATTTTGAATTCAGAGCGCCATTTTGGAAAGCCTATTCGATGTTATCTGTCGTCAGATCTCGTGTCCATTTATACGATCAGTTTCTGGCTAACAAAGGCTTTCATGAGATATGACAGCAGATTTTACTGTTCAGAAAATTAAAAACCGGCCAAGTGCGAGTCGGACTCGCACATAAAGGGTTCCGTACCACTGTACAATATTAACAGATATATTTAAAACAACATGGTTCTTGGGACCCCGTTTACTTGTTAACTTTATTTTATTTTTTCTATTTGTTGTTATAGCGGCAATAGAAATACACACTCTATGAAGATTTCAACTGTCTACCTATTACGGTTACATACAGCCCGCTGACAGACAGACGGACGGACAGCGGAGGCTTAGTAATAGGGTTCCGTTGGCAAGGGATCCCTAACCCTAACTGGGGGGGGGGGGGGGTAATCTTACATCTTATCAAACACATTTAAGTGCACTCTCGAGTGCAGTTTCAATTAGGACACTTCTGCTCATGTAGGACACAAAAGATTTCGCTATCGCTCATTTTCTTACAAAAGTTCACATAAAAAGACAAAATTAATTGTGTTTACCATTTCATCTGCCGACTTTCAAAACGATTCATCACTTCATTAAGCGTCTCCTTGTTTAATTGCCTTTCCGTTAATTAAAATGTCCAGTTATAACTTTAGTGCCTAATTATTTTCATTAACCTTTGTTTTATTTGGACTCTGGATGAGCTTACCTGAGTCTGGTATTGACTTCCATAATGTGTTCCTTTTTTGCCTAAGTTTCTCTTGTACTTTCGGCAACATAGTATAATGAGCCTATAAAGTAGGTACCCAATGCTGGGGCGCAGACCTTCTCTCTGTGAGAAGGAGGGGGTCATAATTCTCCACGTAGGCTCAGTGCGGGTTGGTAGATGTTACATGTCTTCGATTTTTTGGTTCGAGGACATGCCGGTTTCCTCACGATGTTTTCCCTCACCGTTTTGTGAGCAACGGTGATGAAATAATTTACACAAAGCCGTCTGGGTTCGAACCTAAGACTTGAACTAATAAGTCACGGCCGATTCACTGGGAAACCACTGCTCTCATCTCACACGCCACTGGTACAAAAAAAAAATACATAAAGAAGATGGTACCCAAAAAAAAAAGATGGTACAGACTACAGACGCCAGCACATCAAGCTACCCGAAACTGTCAAATTTTCCCAATCAACTTTGTAACTTATGCTTTAGCGATTAAGTTGAAAATCTATTAAAGAAATTTGACAGATTGTAGTAGCTTGATGTGCTGGCGTCTGTACCTGAGCTTGAAAGGGAGAGTACTTGCCTAGTATCTACTATGAAGACTATTAACTTTAAGGAAAAGTCTTCTCAATCATTTCTGACTGCAGGTACTTTATTAGTTGTTTGCAAGACAAACCGAAGTCATATTGAGACAGAAAAAGTTAGCCAAGTTCAATTGATATTCACCTTGATCCCTGTGGCAATATTGAAAGAATTAGCTTTTCGTTCAAACAAGAGTGCAACGACACTTTATTAATTCAATAATATATATCAACTTAAAATTATTACTTGCCAATATAAAACAAACATAGTTGTATGATTAGGACAGCGAAGGTTAAATCGATTATAGTCTCTGCCAAACCTGACTTAAGAAGACTGTATGTAGTAAAAAATAAGCAATTAACATTTTCACAGGTGAGAATAATTACAAACATCTTTAATGTTAATTTATTTATTTACTCAGGCACATTACATAAAAAATCATTAAATATACTATATAAAAAAATTTAAACATTAAAAATAAAACATTACAATATACTATACAAAAAAATCATTACATCATTAAAATAAGTACATTATCATATCATTCAATAAAATCATGAATTTAAAAATAAAAACTCATTAGACATTATAATTTAGTCAAATTAGCATAAAATATCACAAAATCTATATTGGTTGGCACTCCGATGAACTTCGATCCAATGTAGATCGAAGTGCTCCAATCCTCACTAACGTCCGTCAGCAGTTACTGATTGGTCGATTTTCGTAAACTGCTGTTAATGTTTTCCTGTTGTTTGTCTTATTTGTTTTAGTATATTCGTGTATTTATTTGTGCTTATATTTAATTAGGTATAGGTTAGGTATTTAATTAGGTTTTGTGCTTTTGTTTGGTTAGATTGGGTTTTATTATATTACACTGGCCTGCAAAACTAATATCACACTTTTAAAATTGGAATAACTTTTTAAGTACACAAGATACCTATACCTAGTTTCGAAATAAAAAGCACTTGATAAAGAGCTTAATTTTGTATATAAAAACTTCATAGTCGAGAACCTTCTTTTAAGAAATGGCTGTAAAGAGCTTTAAAAACAAAAATAATCCTTTTCGAATTACAATTTTACCATTCATTTTTTTGTTTCTGTATTTGTTTTCAAATTGTTTCTTGATCGATGAGTCTTGTTACAAAAGCTAAGTTAGAAAACAGCACATACATTTTATTTATCATGCCTCTTTCACCTGAAGAATGTGCTAGGATCTTGACTTTTCTGAAACTAGGCGTATGCATCGTACTGCAAGAATGGTGGGTGTGACGTTACGAACGGTCCAGAAGGTGAAGCGAAGGTACGAAGAGACTGGAAACCATCTGAGGAGACCTTGTAATGGTAGACCCAGGTGTACTAGTGCCCGAGAAGACCGTTATATTGTTTCCACTGTGTTGAGAAATCACCACCTTAATGCAGTTGAAGTCCAGCAACAGCTTCTTCAAACCCGAAGGGACTACATTGGTGACAGTACAGTGAGAAGAAGACTTGCTGAAGCAAATCTGAAACCCCGAAGACCAGCGAGTGGCCCCAAACTCGAGAGACAGCATCGAGCGAGACTGCGATACGCCCGTGAACACATACAGTGGGATAAAGAAAAGTGGTCAATTTTGATCACAGATGAGTCTCGATTCTCACTTTACACTTTGATGGAAGGCGAAGTGTCTACAGGCGGCCTGGTGAACGGTATCTTCAAGACTGAGAAAGAGACCAGTACGGTGGAGGCAATGTACATGTATGGGCTGGCATATCTTCAGAAGGTCGCACAGAGTTAGTGACCATAGAAAATGGTACTCTAACTGGGGAAAGATATGCCCAAGAGATTCTCAACGAGTATGAAGGGCCATATTTAGCAAATATGGGTGATGGATCGAAGCTGATGCATGATAATGCCCGGCCTCACACGGCTCAGGTCATGCAAGAGTATATTCAGGAGGTTGGTATCAGCCTGATGGCTTGGCCATCAAGAAGTCCTGCAGTACGATTCTATAACCATCTCACCGTGAAAACTTAGGTGAAGTGAGCGTGGACTGAGCTGTCAATAGTGTCAATTCCTAGCAAAAACAAAACACACTTCACCTAAGTTTTCACGGTGAGATTTTTACAGAATCGACCGGCTGATCTCAACCCGATTGAGCACGCCTGAGATGAGCTGGGGAGGCTAGTCAGAAGCAGCAGACCCCACCCCTCAGGGCACTAAAACAGCCCCTCATTGAAGAATGGGAGAAAATTCCCCAACATCGACTCAGAAACCTCGTGTTCAGTATGTCAAACCGGCTCAAAGCAGTAGTCAGATCAGAGCCCGAGGAGGCAATACCAGTTATTAAAAATTAAATAACATTTAAAACATACTTTAAAATGTCAATTGAGTTTTTTGACACTAAGCTAAAAATGGGAATTTTTATTGTTTTATCTTTTCTTTTTTAAGTTAAAAGTGTTACTAATGTATAGTTTACTAGTTTTAAAGAAATCTGATATAATTTTCTATAAAACGTTTTTTATTTTAAATCTCTAACTTCAATGTTTAGAAAAAAATAAATTTTAAAAGTGTAGTAGGTACTTAGTTTTGCAGGCCAGTGTAATAAAACTCAACCTCATCAAATAAAAATATAATATAATAGTGTAGTTTGTAATAGGTATACTTATGTGTATCTTTATATTTAAATAAATATAGATTCCTACATTTTTCGTAATTGCACCTACCACTGTTTGTCTCTGCATCACCCAAAGGTTGACTGGTAGAAAATGCCTATAGCATTAAGTTCGCCTCTGTACATTTTTGTGCTTGAAGTATTTAACACTTCAAGCACAAAAATAAATGAAGTGAGTAAATGTTAAAAAGGACAGACGTAAGATACAACAACAGACAATGTCATTTCGGACACAAACATCTTAAAGGCTCCTACAAACAGGCGCTACTCGCGAAGCGAATCGCACGCGACGCAAAGGCACCGCTCGCGATTCGCGTCGCGTGTCGCGCCTGTTTGTATGAGCCTTAAATCGGTTCTTTTCAATCTCAGATCTAACATTTTCTAAGAAGTTAGTTAGACTAGGGAACCAGTTAAGCACAGTATAATTATTTTCAAACACCTTTTATCAAGAGGACTATTCGAACTATTTATTTTTTACTTCTCAAGGAACGTCTGAAAGTCAGCCAGAGAGCAAACCTGGAGGCCTAAAAAGGCCACTTTGGCAAAATCCTATAAGGATTTTTTTTTTCTGGATGGGAAATCATCAAATGACTCCTCCCGCTCTGGGTGGAGCGGAAGGGAGTGTCAGACTCTTACTGACTAAAACCCACCCGTGTTCCTTCCTTCGCCCTTTATGTTCCGGGCCAGCGGTAACCCTTTCGGACAATCCCGCTGATCCTATAAGGATAACATTATGAATCATAAATTGACAGTTAACTGTTAAGTTAATCGTATCAAATCCCATTTGTGAAGGACTTTTCAGATTTTTTTTTGTCTGTGCTAAAATACCAATCAATCCAATCATAATCTCTTTGATTATACCTACGTAATGCAGCGAAAAAAAGAAAAACACGGACTGTCTTCGCCATATTATGATTCTTAATGTTATCCTTTTATGATTCTGCCAAACCTAGTGGCGTTTTTAGACCCCTAGAAATTGGTGCTGGTTGAAGAATGGGACACTTTGCCTCAGGAAATGATTGAAGGTGTCATCAGAAGCTTTCCTAGACATATCCAAGAATAGAATAGAATAGAATAGAATAGAATAGAATAGAATAGAATACTCTTTATTATGTACACCATATAAATTACAGACATAAATAGCAAGCCCTTCTAAGGGCGCATGGAGGCAACATGTGCTATTTTTTTTTTAATTTAGGTCGGTTCTTACGCATTAGAAAACATCAAAATTTTTCAGACAAGAGATTTTTTATTAAATAATTCCTAATAAACCCTATAGTTTTTTTTTTCTAGCATAAAATAAACGAACAGACTCAAATGAAGCAAAAACATTAAATAATAGACATTCAATGTCAAAGAATTTTTTTTTTGTGTTCCTCTAATTTTGTCGGTGTGTGTATTCAAACATCAGCGTGCTCTATCAAATTGGATATTTACAATACACTCAATTGCAATCCCAGTTGCCGTATGGTGTGATATTAGAGGTCAGCTTACTGCTTCTCAGAAGTTTATAAAATGTCAGCTAATTTTCCATCCTCCCGAAATATAAATTAAATCTTGTCTAAAAGTCAAACGCCCACTGTTCAGCTAAAACTCACTGAATCATGAATGGTTAACTGGGTCTAGACAAAGATAAGGTGGGATCCTATTGAATATATGTATGTAAGGTGGGAGTATTGTTTAATGACGCACCCACGCTTATTAAGTGGCGTCTGAGATAAATGTTAAAAGTAAGTTCAGCGTACAAAGTTCGAATTGTGTTACACCTTGAACTGTATAAATAAAAAATAAAATAAGCCTACAATGTTGTTAGTTCACCACCAACTATTTATTATACATTATAATAATATAATCCACTAACCGCGGCAAGCATAGCTTAACCTGATCGATCGACCTGTGCGGCTGTTTTTTTATTATTTAGCCACGGGCAACGCTAAATTTTTACAGATTAAAATAAATTTTTAAGTGCCTTGTTGAGAAATTGGTGAAATTTTTCACGCTTATTTAAAATCTCGTTCGATATTCAAAGTAATAAAATTTCTAGGAAGAAAATTCTTTACATTTCCGAGTTAATTTCCTGAATGCTTTGAAAAGTGTTTGACGTTCTTCAGGAGAATACTGTGAAAAATATTGAAAGTATGTAGGTGTATGGTTTAGCGTATTCTTATAACTCCGTTTGCAGGAATACATAACCATTCTCGCATTTTTAATGGCATATACTTAATCGAACTAATAATAATACTTCTGATTTTGCGCTCCTGAAAACATTTTTGAACACTCTAATATAATGATTGCGCCTCTTTTTGTGTACCTCAAATAATTCCTATTTTGGTCCTAAATATTCTAAATGGCCAAGCAATTGCTACCAATTTGGACGTTGCGCTCGGCGGCTGCTAACTTCGCTCGCTCGGCACACGCGCGGTTGGTGAAAGTGCTAACCTTTTTTTTTTTTTTTGTCGCTGAGAAATGACGTGACGCATCTCCGATCGTCGGAGGACGACACGGAGTATGTGGGACTCCCTGCCAAGGTAGCAGTATACCCACTAAAACTCAGCGGTGTTCCCTCGTCGCCTTGATGGAGGGGTCATGGGAATCCGGCTCAGGCTTTGCGTCCACAACCCCCCGGCGCATGCCCGCCTAACTGGCGGGCCCCGCATGTCCCCCCGGCTGGGGGGCTACGGGAATGGCCGGGTGAAAGTGCTAACCTAACCTAACCTAACCCCATTGGGTCGGGGTGTCCTAGCTTAGTTACTGCGACCAATTCAGATTGCTCGGTTGGTCACAGCATTAAAAATTTTATGAAGAAAAGGAAATTATGTGGCGTTTTTAATGTTCATATTATACAATACATATATGTACATATAATAGGCAGGTACACCTATGAGTTGTTTCTAGGAATAATACTCGTTAGGTAATAATTTATGTTCACTTATGTACTGCGGTCATTTTTCCTATTCATCGTTTTCCTAACAATATAACTTAATTACACTTAATTACCTTAAAAATATAACTAAAAAAAATTACAACAATACCAAACACATGCGAGATCAATATTATGTCAACGACTCTGGGTTAATGCTGTGTATGTGTTAAGTGTTTAGTTGGTAAGCCTTATTAAATAAACTTAATTACTTCATTATACATTATAATAACAATAAGTTCAAAATGAATGTTGCATTTGCTTCATAGTCACATTACTTCTATTCAATGCTAGTTGGTTCATGATAGGTTCTAGTTTTGCGAATGCTCTAAGATTCTATTTTAAAAAGGCATTTAATTTTTATACTGAACTAGCTGACCCGAAAGATGTTGTCCTGTCCAAAAGTTTGTGCAAAAATCCCATAGAAAAAAGGACGTTTTGAAATAATTTGAAAATTTTCCGGGAAACCTTTTTTTCCAAAACCCTTGTTCGGACAATTACGAACATGTTAAAACAAAAATAGCCAAATCGGTCCAATCTTTCTCAAGTGATGCACTTACCAACGAACAGCATTCATTTCAGTTTTATTTATGAACATTAAAATTAAGTGTATATTTATCGTTTTCTTAGCGTAGAATTAATATTTAACAAAAGGTACGTTTAAATATTTATCCATAAATTAAAAAACCAAATGAAAAACAACATTACGTTTTTTTTGCATTTAAAATCCTAAATAAGCAGGTACGCTGGGACACAATTGCAGTCATTGAAATATAAATATTTACGATAAATATTTTAAGTACTTGTAAGTACTTGTAAATGAATGTTCTTACAGCAAAATTATATGAAATTACTGATAAAAATCTTGACAATTTGTTTCCACGGGAAAAAATTACAATTAATTATGGTAATTATAAAGTAGCACGGCATGGGAAAAGGCTCCTGCAAACAGGCGCGACGTGCGACGCGAATCGCGCGCGACACAAAGGCACTGCTCGTTGCGCGACTTGAGGTGCCTTTGTGTCGCGCGCGATTTTATCGCGTGTCGCGCCTGTTTGAAGGAGCCTAAACTCGCTTATTCTTCAAATAGTTGTTATGTCTGTTCATACTTGGCAGGATGGATGAATGGATGTTGTGACGCGGCCTGGGAGAGGCCTATGCCCAGCAGTGGACTGCGATGGGCCGAGTTGATTGATTGATTGATGTATCACTACATATTGTGTAATCATGCAACAAAGTATAATCAAATGGTTTTCTTAGTATGGTTTTATAAAAACGTACCGCTTGTTGAAAAACACGTCATGATATTGAGTTTAATTATAATTTGCACCAATAGTTACTATATAGGTACAGTAGTTACTATTTGCACCAATAGTTGTATGGTGTACTTACAGAGGAATTCCTACAAAAAAAAATAAAAAGTAATGAATATACACGAGCGACACGCGTCAACAGCAGAGGCAATGCAGACACTAACTCAAATTTATTGCACAGCGTAGCCGTTTCGTAGCGCTACTTAATAAAGAGCTGCGTAGATACTATGAAGAAACCGTGTAGACACTACGAAGAAATCGTGTAGTCACTACGAAGAACCGTGTAGACACTACAAATAAACCGTGTAGTCACTACGAAGAAACCGTGTAGACACTACGAAGAAACCGTGTAGTCACAACGAAGAAACCGTGTAGTGGCTACGAAGAAACCGTGTAGACACTACGAAGAAATCGTGTAGTCGCTACGAAGAAACCGTGTAGTCACAAAGAAGAAACCGTGTAGACACTACGAAGAAACCGTGTAAATACTACGAAGAAACCGTGTAGATACTACGAAGAAATTGTATGGACACTACGAAGAAACTGTATAGGCACTAGGTACGAAGAAAACGTACAGGTGCTACGAATAAACTGCGTAGACACTTCACAGATGAATAGATGATAAAATTATACAGATGAATAGATGATAAGATTATACAGACAATGTAGTACCAAACATTTAGAGATGCTGTTGCTGCATATCATATGTGCCTATCTATAAAATAACGTTTTGACATTGACTACCAATGTCAAAACGTCGCACTTCTATGGAGTACATCGGGATCTACTGGCCTGTATTCACCGAGACCGAGATCTAAGTATGGGTGTGCCAATACTTACCTGTATCTTGTACAATAGAACATTATTACACAATAAAAGTACTCTTGATCATGAAATAGTGGTAGTAATGATCATTATGTCATAAAGATAATAAACATAAGTTCAATGACCAACAATCGACAAGTTCAACTACCTACAGCGCATCTGGCGGAAAATTTAAGAACTAAACACTACGTAGCCGTTGCCGCTTAGCGTAGCGACATGAAGGCTGTATTCTACTTGACGGTACGGCTGAATAGTGTTGCTACTCGGCAATAGATGTCGCTGTATAAGGCTATCATACTCAATTTTATTTTAAGCTACTTTACGCCAGGTGTCGCAGCGGTGTTCATGGATAAAAATATTTAGTTTTATTTTTACTGCGTTAGAGGATTTTGGTAGCATGAAGTTGTAACATACTAACTTATAAGAAATTATTTTAACAATAAATTTCCCATTTTTGTTTTAATTTCTCATTGGAGCAGATCGTGTGTCGGTGTTCTTTGTGGTTGCGAGCATAAGCATAGGGAAAATAATTAAAGCTCAACAAAACCAGACCGCTCATAGTGGCATAACACCGACCTAGTAGTATTTGTAGTAAACATCTCAGAATAGTTACCTACTATACGAGTAGTACTTATAAGAAGTAACTTCCCAGAGAATATATTGTGTAGGTACCGTATAATATTTTTTGCCGAAATGAGCAAATGGAATACGCATGGAATCACTCCGGGGTATGAATTGCATTGCATCATTCCGGTAAGTAGTGAACTATCAATAAAAATGTGTGAGGCAAAGTGACATCCTATCGGCGAAACAATTATTATGGAAAGTCAATAAAATGTATTGGATTGACATAAGCCACCGAACAGCTCATGTCAATCCTGTTGAAACAAACAAATAGCAATCGCTTTCAAATCATTTCGTATTTCTACAACGATGTCATAATGTTATCCTTTTATGATTCTGCCGAAGTGGCCTTTTTAGGCCCCCTGATCATTGTTTATATCAAGTAAGTAGGTATATTATGTATGTTTTAAAGCGGGCGAAAACCCACCGACGAGTTACAGGAAATAGTTTAATTACTTAATTACCTATTAACCTTACATGCATAACTTCTGGTTAGTTCATTAATACCTTCAACTTTAACTGGCATTGTGACGCTGATTATACTTACACTTTTAAGTATAACAACGGAGATCAACTTGAAAATAATGACGATTGGAAGAAAGTAAATCGAAGAAAAGGTCAAAGACAAATAATTGTACCTAAAATTAAATTGTCACTCTTGAAAAACATTATTGTTATCTCTTTTTGCGGAAACTCCTAAGTTCACCTTTCCTCCACCTGTTGGAATGTAACCGTTGCCACGCAAGACTCCTTGAGTCCTTGAAACTCGGAGGCTTGGACTCGTAACCTTGACTAAGACAACCTAGAATACAAAACACAATAATGCATTCATGTAATTGATAATCTATTATCTACTATTATTCCCACATGACTTGTTTATAGTTTCTCTATAAAATCATCTTGGTTATGATAACTTCAATCTCAACCATAATCATAAACCCAGTGGTGAAACATATGGCAAAACAGTTAACGATGCCGGCACTTGAAAGCAGAGGATTACCTTAGATAGTTTCAGCGCAACACTTTCCTTCATGATGCAAATCATAACAAGCGAGGCAAGCTCACTTAATGTAACAACAATACAAAAGCAGCGTGTAGCGAGTGTAGAAGCGATAATATTGGAACGTAGAGAAAATAGAGGCGCGCGCCGCTATCAGCCGTCCGTCAGTCCTCGCCGAGCTTTGTGCGACGATACTCGCATTCACCACGCCGCGTCGGTCGTAAACTCACTCTTTAATAAAAACGACATAAAACCCATTCCTTATTCAGTTCTAGTCACGCGATATAACTGCCAATTCTTTGAACGTGTCAAGGACCGCCTGTGTTGCCTTAAGGGTCAACGTCAAATCGATCGTGAAGCTTTCAAAGTTGTGATAACCATGCCGGCTGAAGCTGAGGCCAGGATCGTGCTGCGGGATGTTACGCCAGAGAGTGAGTACTTTATCTTTAATCAAGCTAATTATTTATGTGTCTCATGTAACCTATGGTGTTTAAAAACCATACTGTGTTAGCATTCATTGAAGGCAATGACAAATGATCTCAAGTGACACAAACTGGGTCAAACTCATGCATGTCAGTTAATCCAATAATGGACAAGCTTTTGTATAAAAGCCTGAACTATTTCAACCGAACTTGACGACAAATTCTGTTGATTAATATTCTACTTGTTTCACAAAGCATTTCGGTCGTATCATAAGAACAGCTGACAGTGATCGTCACGTGTCCGATCCCTTTCAAAACATTGTAAAAGAAAACATTTCCAGCTGATTTGAATCATATCGTTGAGTAAGTAATACAAACATAACAATCGAAAGTGCCAATGGCAAACACTTCATTGTCGCCGGCGGCGGTGAATCATACAGTTCAATTCAATGTATTGTTAGTTGACTGCATTCATATTATTGAGGAAGGCGTCGGAAACAATTTAATCTGATTCGAGTTTAGGAAGTGTATTAGTAACATTTTGACAAGCACTTTTATTGAGTATGAAAGAGACCTTGGGTACCACCAAAATTGTTTAGAGTATAAGGGCGTTCTCCACAAAAGGTTCAATCACGAATCTCAATTTATTTGCCCGCTTGTTACCTGACAAAACAGACAAGAATATTAAAGCGTGAACCTCCAATGTAGCAACTTTACCAAAACAGAGTCGACCAGCCAAGTACGATTGGGACTTGCGCCACAAACCGGCGAGTTTCAAGAATCTGATTAATCTTATATGACTGTAATCATCTTACGAAAATATAAACATATGCAACCAGGGCTGTAAATATTTCTTAATACGACGAATGCGGTTGGCACAAGGTTTCGGGTTTTTTGTCTCAATGTGAATTAATCCGGGTATAATAGAGTACTGAATAACTTAATTCCGCCCTTGGAAAGCCTCTGCAAAGTGCAAGGAATATCTAAGTAAACACCCATATTATCGCTAATGGTAATATGTCTTCATAAGGAAAACTATTAGGTGACACTTGAAGAATTAATATATTCGCATAGAATATTAATTTATTATTTGTTCCTACTTACGCTCCTAGATTATCACATAATATAAAAACAAAAATAAATTATAAATTTCTTCTTCAACATTCTACATATTTAACTAGCTGACGGGACAGACGTTGTCCTGTTTCCTAGTACTCGATCGCAGCGCCACTTACTGGGTCCAATTGTGAATCAAAACCATCCAGGGACACTTAAATTAAAAAAATATTAAATCGGTCCATCCGTTTAGGAGGAGTTCAGTGACTTACACACCGAAGAATTATAATATATAGCGATAACTTAAACTAACTTCGGCCCACTAAGCAAAGTTTACCGTAACAATTTACCTTGAAATTAACTTCACGATTATTCGTAACGTGAGCGTGGGAGAAAATGGCGCGCCTTATGAATACAATTCAAGTATATTTTACTATATTTCCAATGTTAAAAGACTCGTCATCTGGGCTCACGCATAGCTACAAATCGACCAGTCAGTTTCAAAGACATTGCAAAAAAACGTTTTCACGGTCGTCAGTCTTGCATAAAACATATTTTGAATAAAAACTCATACAACTTGCGCGAACGAAACGACTGGAATTCGGCGCAGTCTAGTCTGAGCTACAAAGATTGCAAAAGATTTGCAATACATTTGGTTGTTAGTGTTGTTACAACAATAAATCCAAATTACTAGTCTTAATTATTTAAGATGTTAAATAATTAAACTCTAGTAATTAATCTCTAGTAGTAATCTGGGCAGATAATTATACATTAGGCCATTAAGACGAGGTTGAAAGAGTACAATTTACAGAAACTTATTTTGCACGGACACTGACGAATTAGCTGTAGATATAAGGAAGTGCAGTCTCGACAACAGTCAAGTTTTTCTTAATATCCATATGTCGGTGGTTGAAATCCGGCTCGAAGGACCAATATGTTAACAAGTGCGAGTGGACTATGTTAATGACGATGAACCAGTAACCTGAACTGTTCATTGCTGAAGAATGCCTTCCGGTATAAGCAATGACTAAAAATACAATGGATGCCGCGCGTACAATATTTGGATCACTTGTGTCACAGAGTACCTAACTGATTATTATTGTTGGACGTGATAATAGTATAATACCCATTTGATTACTTTTAATTTTGACTCAGCTGGTAAAATTAACAAGTTATTGACCTACATAACGATTAATATCATTAATTAGAATGGTTTGATGTCTGCATAATAAATAATATAATTTAGCTTTACCGCTCAGCTTATTCATAGTTTACTGAATAAACTTTTCCATGCGTTACCGACAAAAAAGAACCTTATTTTCACGACACTTGCATTCAGTAATCTTGGCTGAAGTCAAGAAGTGTGCAAACTATATCACGTGAAAATACATTTATTGTACAGTTCCGTTCCCTCGTTTTGCAATCATCATCATCAGCATCAGGTCAAAGGCCTCCCCAAGCATCGCCATTCCGATCGGTCTGTGCTTCCCGCATCCAGCGGATTCCTGCGGCCTTCACAAGGTAAGGTAAGGTCCACCTTGTGGGAGGCCTTCCACCGCTACGTCTTCCAGAACGCGGTCGCCACTCCAAAACCTTTCTACCCCATCGGCCATCTCTTCTGCGAGCAATGTGCCCTACGCTGACACTCTTAAGTTTGGCAATTCTTCGGGCTATATCGGTTACCCTGGTTCTCCTGCGGATCTCTTCATTTCTGATTAGATCACGTATGGAAACTCCAAGCATAGTCTTCTAATAAGGCCCATTGTGAGCGACCACGTTTCAATGCGCCATAGGCCATCATCAGGCAAAAACATCGTTTAGCAAAGGTAAGAAAAAAATTTAAGAAGATTTGCGAACGCATCCTGTTAGACTGGAAGCTGACCCCAAAACTGTTGGGAAAAGGCTAGGCACATGATGATATTGGTTAATATTAAGACTCTTGTATCTTTACCAATAATGAAGCAAAGACCTCATAGCTAGTAGACCCTCCCATATAGCTACTTATCACAGGTAAAATTAGCTTACGAATCTATGTATTTGCCACTAGCTGCGCCCCACGGTTTCACCCGCATAAGTGTCGATCCCGTGGGAATACCAGGATAAAAAGTAGCCTATATGTTAATCCAGGGTGTCAGCTACCTCCATACGAAATTTTATTAAAAATTGGTCCAGCCGTTTGAGCGTGAAGAAGTAACAAACATATAAACATACACACACACTCCCAAACTTCCACCTTTGTAATATTAGTGTGATAAAAATTCATATCATTGGTAAGAAAAATGATTCGTTTTTGTTTAAAGAAACAGAGCATTAGACGTAAGGATTCTAAGCCCTAATAAGCGGTCATTGTTTGACAAAGCTGAGGATTATAACACTATTACTCGTATTGTGTCGTAATCGACCACTATATAAACAAATGAATACCATTGACTGGTGAGTTCACTCACCTGCACAGTGGTCCAGTGACGTAAAAACTAATGCATATTAAATTGAGGAAGTGTGACTGTTGCACTCTGTGTATGTTTACTTGTAACGGTGCTTAAATTGTGCGTGATTTGATATGGAGACACAGGACAATCATTTTAGTATTAAAATTCGAAAAAAATTGAGAATTCAATTGGCCTGCTGTATGATCATTACAATTTCATACTGTCGAGCAACATTCTTCTCTATCCTTAAGGAGAGCAGTGGTGGCCCAGTGGAAAAGGAATATTTCATCACCACTGCTCTCAAAACGTTGAAGGAAAACATCCAGAGGAAACCGTCATGCTCTAAAAATTCGAAGACGTGACTTCCACCAACCAATCCGTACTGGGCCTGCGTGGTGGATTACAGTCCACTCCCTCTCACAGAGAGGAGGCCGGTATCCCAACAGTGGGAAAATTATGTAGTATGCTTATGCTTGCGCCCTTTAAATAACGATGTTATTGAAACGAAGTTCCCTATCGCACGATATACTTTGCACACTTGGCGAATGAGAGCAAGTCCGAAAAAAGTGTAACATTTTGACAGCCGCTATTGCTATTTTTTTTATTTAGTTGTAACTCTAAAACGTTGTTCATTTGTTTCAATGTGCCTGTTATTTTTTGGTATAATTATTTTCACTTGCAGAACAGTTAAAAGAACTTAAGGGGCTTACAGGAGCTAAACGCAAAAAACGCAAGTTTTAGATACAATAAAAGTATATGGTCGACTACAGTAAACAAAATCAGAAAAATATATGATATTCTTCAGGATATATGCTAGGTAGGTAGTGTGTGGAAAACATAATACAACTAATTTGATACGATAGAAAAAAATCATGAAGATACCTCAAAACTTTCTTTTTACAATAAAAACCATACTAATATACATACAATCATTCTGATTTCTTATCAGATTAAGGCTCCTACAAACAGGCGCGACACGCGACATAATCGCGCGCGACACAAAGACACCGCTCGTTGAGCGACTTGCAGTGCCTTTGTGTCGCGCCTGTTTGAAGGAGCCTTTATGCTACAAGCAACTTACTGAAACACTAGTGTTTTAATTTTTTTGTAATTAAATAATTGCTTCATATTTTGCAATAAATACACCGTTGTGTCATCGCGCTTCTCTTTCTTTTCTATGCAGTCTGACAGTGACCGTGGAGTTTCTAACTCTTCTGTGTAGCTAAATTAGAACGGACCAGCAACTGCTACAACCGTATAAGGTCACTTACATTTAAATACATTAAAGATATATGTACATTCACCAAAAGAGATAAGTAACCAGGGTCGTCGGATACAGTTGAAGTTTGGTAAGAAACCGATGAATGTTTTCGAATGGTAGAATGATAGTATGTCATGCTCACACAAATGTCTCGCTGACGGTGGCGTGTGGATCATTTAGCTCCCTTCAAAATGGTTGAACTGAATGGTGCTGATCTATGCGTCATGTTCGTGAACGGGCGCCGTCAGTTGGGGCTGGTCATCACTTAGCTGCCTCGGCTTATTTTTAATTATTTTAATTTTGAATTTTAGTTTTCTTACAATTTGCTGTACTCTGGACGCTTTTAACGCGTATGTCTTTTTTACATCGTTCTCACATATAATTATAAATTCACATTAATGATGTAACTAATATTTTTGTAAAAATATTATTTTAAAAGAGTGTCCATGGAGTTTCTTGCCCGTTCATCTCCATAGGTACTTACGCTTTGGAATGGGCAACTAGCTTCATATTTTCTGACTGACCGACTTTTTGACAATTCAAAAGTACCTGTAAATGGTTTAATTGAAATAAATGCTTTGAGTTTGAGTTTGAATGAAATTTAATTTGATAAATGAACTGTTTGTTTTCTATTAAATAAATTAAATTTTATTCGTAAACATCCATTTGTTTTTTACTAAACTTCAACTATATCGGACGACCCTGGTTACTTATCTCCTTTGGTGACCTCAAGTACCTAATAAATGTGTTATCTAAACTAATTAGCCTATATTAGCCCACCGCAGGGCAAAAGCTTCCCTCTGTCTTTTCCTATAAATGTGAAGATGCCAATAAATTAGAATCTCATTTAAGGCACTTCATTTTTAATTGATGTGCGCATGCGCATATCAAACGTCAAATTTTCACTTTCTTTCTTATAAACCCATGAGAGGCGAAAGCGTAACAAACACATATATTGTATGTATTTAAATGTTACTTAACATTACACGAGCAGTGGTGTTTCAGTGGTAACGGCTCCGACTTTCGAGTTTTAGGTCGTGGGTTCGAACCGAGAGTTGTAGCTTAGGGTAGATTTTCTCCTGCATGTGTTTCTCCCGCAGTAGTTTTCAAGTCGCCTGCCCATTTTTTAAATAGTCTTCGCCTTTTTCACTTTCCTTCTCTGGGATACCAATACAATTCCGGTACGTCTCTGGGGCTGCTTATTATGTCCAAATAATTTAGTTCATCATCAAAATATTTCGATCTGAAAATTTAGCCTGAAAAGCTACGAAGTGAACATCAAAAAGGGAAAAAAATCTTTACCGTTGGATATATTTCAAGCGGAGTGGACTACCTTCTTGCTTTAATCAAATTAATTATCAACGAGGTTTTTCGAACAGAAGATCCTTACCTGAGTAAACAAAGTACCCCAACCGTGATTTTTTTCTTCAATTAGTGCAGGTATTTTACGAATTATTTATTTATTTATTTAAACTTCTCGCACAAAAAGGTACAAAGGCGGACTTAATGCCTTAGGCATTCTCTACCAGTCAACCAAGGAATCAAGGGGTCAATTATCAGCCACGTGTCTGAGCGATTATGTTGTTATTTGTCAAATCACTGAGGCGTTACCCAGCATGACATTGACGGTTTTTCTTGTGCAGTAGACAGAAACCAAAATTACTAAGATTTCCACAGATTCTTGTAATTCTCGTGTCATCGAACAGTGAACTTAGGTATAATTACAATGCATGATCACAATAGTTTATAGATTTTCGCATTGCGTCAAACCGACTAAATTTTGTTGTATTAAAAAACGGTTTGTAATAGTACATTATGATATAAGTGCGGTAAGTTGAAAATTACAGCCGAGGCGATATTGCTTGCCCGAGCCGTAGGCGAGGGCTAAAAGAAAGCAGAGGCTGTAATTATCAAAGCGCACGTATGTCATACGACGTTTTATAACATATTTGCGAGGAAATAAATAAAACTAGGACTTTGGATTAATTTTTACTTCTTAACAAATAAGCGATGCGTGCGCGTTCGCACTTTTTTTTCAGGCATAGGCACAAAACAGCCAGTATTATTAATAAAGTAAATTAATATTTTTGCTTTTGTTACAGATATTAATGGTTGTAATTTATTGTCAAAATTAATTAAATTAAAGAATTAAATGTTTATTTATTATATTTTATCTCCCAAAGTTAATTTTATTCATAAAATGTTGACTACTTTTCTGAAATAAAAACTCTTTGCTAAGATTTAAAAAAGTACCGTTCGTTTTGACGGAGCATCTTGATAAACCGTGCGATTTACTTTACATTACCGCACAAGTGCGTAATGAGATACATTACGATATTGAAATTGGTGAAATAAGAGACCCTTTACGAGCAAATATGTTATAAAATATTTTACAAACCGTTTTTCAATACAACGAAATGCAGTCGGTCGGATCTAGTGCAGTAGAGTAAGGAGAGTCATCCAACCATCACCGCGCCGATGAGGACGCGGATTTCTCATTCAAGAAACCTACAAGGGAGCATTGGTAGACTGGTGGTCCAGTGGAAACGGTCGCGTCTTAGTTGTTGGTCGTAGGTTCGAACCCAGACAGGCGCTTTACTTTGTGTGAGATATTTCATCACCACTACTCTCAAAACGGTGAAGGAAAACATCGTGAAGAAAAGGGAACATTATAGGCTGGTTATGCTAAACGTACAATAGATTATAGGTCCCGTATATCGCTGCGCCGGCGAGTACTCGTTTATCGCAGCGACAATAACTATCAAAGATAGTACTCGCTCAGCCCCGCTAGTTTGACGTGCAGAACACTCGCTGAGAGAATCATGCTTGGCACGTACGCATACCAGCGAGTAATCGTTCGTCACCGTTGGGTACTCGCTGATCGCAGCTCGCCAACTCATTGCTAGCTCTACTTGCTTCTCATTAATCACCGGCGATGGGACAGGTGCCTGATTGACTATCGATTAACTCGTCTTTAGTTAACCCACAAGGGGATGACATGGATTTGTCAATCACTTAATGTCAGAAGCGAATTAAGTTTGTATAACGGGTTCCTTCATCTGACAGATGTTCTTTTAGCAGAAATTTATTTGGCATAATCCACTTGGCATAATCTTCTATAAACGAATATTTTTAGGGCATAAAAATTATTTAACGTAATTATTATTTGGCCGAATGTTTATCTGTCCCTCCGAATTTACAATGGCATACTTATAAGATAGCAGAATTTTATTTGACATAATTTCACTTACGAATATTGTTTGTTCGGTGTATTTTTCCATGGTATTTGAATGAACTATAAAAATAATGGTTTCTATAAGCAATCTTAGGACTTGGGGCACCCCGACTTCCTTTAAACCCTATAGACAGAAATAGCGGCCCCGTGAAGCGGGGCTCCGTCGACTACGTCTTATTTATGATTATGAATTATATTGCTTGTAAACCAACTTAGACCCTAACTAATTATTAAAACAAAATGGTTAGGTTAGGTTAAAAGTGTGACCTATACGCACGAGCTCACTTATGCCAAAAGACGATCCTGACTGTGAACTTTCTGCGATATGATGGTTCCACTTTTTAATTATTATGGATATGAAATTTATGCCTGAAGATGATTTCTGACTTACAAAATTATGAGTTTTGAATGTATGATATATGAGTTTATGTATGCCAAACGATTTTCTGCGAAATTAAGTTTATGCTATACGCTGTTATGCAAAATAATATTATGACATAAAAAGTTCTGCTATAAAGGGTGGACCCTTGTATAACAAGTCATGGAGTTAATTACCATTGTCACTGCGTAAGAAATTAAGCCCCGTTCTCTTTCGCCTAAACTGTTGGCCACGTAGCATATGAGAATCTACTTATAATCGGTATTATTTGACACTGACATTTATTTCGCAACTTTTTATGCTTGGTCTTGATCTAAAGGCATAGTCGTGAGCCAATTAATCTTTATTTTCTCAATAACTGTTATTCGTTATTGCTTTTTTTTTCTTTTATAAAGTATCACAGTTAGTGACACTTTATTCACATTACAATCTAGCAAATTCGCTAAAAAGTAATAAGTAACTATAAAATTAAGAAATCGTCCAATAATGTCTTTCTAATTATTCTATTCTGTGCAAGTGGTAGTTTTAATGTTTATTTTTAAACTATACGCATTCTGGTAAATGTACCTTACAGTATTAAGTGCAGCAATGGTATAAGGTTACTATGACTTAACTGTAAATAAATAAATAAATGCTTAATGGGTAACAATCAATAATTGCTATTCAATCACACCTCAGGAACCACATGACCTCAGGAATTCTATATCACGACACCTCTGAAGGTCAAGCCAATGAATGTGTTTGATGACTAACCACAATGAGTGCTTCGAGTTTTATAGGTTCCTTTAGAATGGAGATTTTACTTAGGAGGTAAGATTCTCTCAAATACGGTACATCAAGAGAAATTAAGTGAGTTTTTGTATAACTTAAATTGCTTGAAAACTTAGATAACTAAATCATCATCTGCCTAGCCTTTTCCCAACTATGTTGGGGTCGGCTTCCAGTCTCACCGGATGCAGCTGAACACCACTATTTTACATTGAGCGACTGCCTATCTGACCTCCATAATCCAGTTACTGGGTACCACGACACCCCTTGTTACTGGTTGTCCGAATGTCAGCCGGAACCAACGGCTTAACGTGCTTTCCGAGCCACGGAGGGGTCTCGGTATGTAATGGGCGCCAACTACGAACCAACCTCGGCAAACGTAGGTTGACTTTCGATTGATCCGTTTAGCTGTTAATATTTAGCCATCAGGATATCTTAGGATATCTAAATGTTAACCCTAAAGGCTCCTTCGAACAGGCGCGACACGACACGCGACACAAAGGTAGCGCAAGTCGCGCAACGAGCGTTGCCTTTGTGTCGCGCGCGATTATATCGCGTGTCGCGCCTGTTTGTAGGAGCCCTAAATCCTGTATGTTGGCGTAAGTCCGACTTCTTTTTCATATATCGGGGTAATTGCGTAACACACTCTTCTTTTTCATATATCGGGGTAATTGTGTAACACACTCTTCTTTTTCATATATCGGGGTAATTGCGTAACACACTATCAATGGCTTTCATTTTTACAGTTCAGCAACATTCATTGCGTTTTTTTTTCCGTTGTTGAGCAGAACTTTTCGAACATATGAATCAATGGATTAGCAATATCCTTCAAAAGTATTCAGATTGTGATTGATAGTGTGTTACGCAATTAGGGTGGTCCATTGCTATTTTAGGTACAGACGCCAGTACATCAAGCTACCCGAAACTGTTAAATTTCTCCAATCAACTTTGAACCTTATAGTTTAGCGATAAAATTGAAAATCTATTAAAGAAATTTGACAGATTGTAGTAGCTTGATGTGCTGGCGTCTGTAGGTACATACGACTGGTCATTCATCATTTTTGTTTTGTGTTTGTTAGTTAATTAGTATGCGTTCCATATCAAAATAATGAACCTACGTAATACATTCTGAAAACCCATAAAAAATTCAATCATTATTGTTCGCAGGAAAATCAACAATCTTTATAAATGGTAGTGTTTACTAAATTATAGGCGCGGCTGGTTTTTGTGGCTTGTCATGTAAATATTATCAAGTAATTATTAAAATCCTAAACAAACTTGGTGGATAGTGTAACCTCGAGCAGATTTTAAATGATATCTACTTAATTATACATTATATTTTTAAATTACAGCATATCGACGCACAATTAATTCCTATTTATACTTTAATTATATTTAGAACATGCTAAGTACTATTTATATTTTATTAAATGTTTGTGTGTCGGGCACAAAAATTGGATTGAAAACCATGTGAACTTTCTAACTATTAAAGATCTTTTAAAACACATGTCATGTGATATGCAATAAAAAATTGAATTGAATTGAATCGTAATACGCTCTGTAGTTTAAACTAATTTAATGTTACAAAGAGATAAAGGCTACAACAGCCTACAAACAACATATCACATGAGATGTGTTTTAAAAGATCTTTAATAGTTAGAAAGTTTTATTTATTATTATAAAACAGTTAATTGACCTTTGTGTTCTGTGACCTTTTAGCTACATACAAGTTACGACGGTAACATTTTGCCTGTTTTCGGATCAGTAAAAAATACTGTTTTGAACGTTAGGCTCACATGGAACTGTTTAAAGAAGGCTCAGATCAATGTTTAAAAAAAATTACTGCTTATTTTTTTCAGGGCAGTGGCCTTCAAAAGTTAGTTGGCATTTTTCAACCCCAGCTGTGACACACAACATTATTTAAAATTGTAGTGATCCAAATGTTTGAACTGCTAAAACGTTTATATTGACTAATTCAACTAAGTACCTTTGATTTATCATACAAATAATCAAGTGAGTAATCCCTTAGGAGTAACTATTTTTTTTTTGTTTTATTGGGCAACACAACTGAAGAGGAAGAAGTCAACTAACTTTTGAAGGCCGCTGTATATTTAGAAGAGGCTTCAATAATCCCCCTACCTACCTTAAAACTCAAATTTTAGCACACACAGCGTAGGTATTTGATTAAGAGGAGTATTACAAAAATGGGCGTAGATGCATTATTTTCTCGTTGAAATTGAATAAGTACTCTTTGGTTGGTATAAATAACAATTAATTGGTAAAGATAGTTTGTTTTTCTCTTATACAATGATAATAAAAGCGAATTTTTTTTATTTATCTATTTATAGTTTTTTTTCTATGTTTTCTGTAAGTTCACTCATTTCGAGATACAAAGTCGATTAGAATCGTATTTATTTTTAAGCCTTCGACGTCCCCTGCTTCGCACGGTTTTCTCGACTTGACATAAAATCGAAAAAAAAATCTTTGCTAAATGTGTATTAAAATTAAAAAATTGTACACACATAAAACTTCCGCAAATAAATTCTAAATAATGGTGGAAACCGGATCAACACCCGTTGCGTAATTTATAATTATTATGTATAGATTATGTCTGAAGATAACTTTTTTTACCTAACTACCTACCAGGCATTAATTTAAAAATATCCGATTCACTTGTGCTTCGTTATAGCCTCGGTATTTATTATCTATACAAATAAATAAAATAGGAGTATCTGTTTGTAACATTAAAATAACCGCTTTTTACTAATTGCATATGGATGCATACACGGTATATATACCAAAATAACATTTTTTATAATTTTTGTCTGTCTGTGTGTCTGTCTGTTTGTTCCGGCTAATCTTTGAAACGGCTAGACCAATTTTGACGGGACTTTCACTAGCAGATAGCTGATGTAATAAGGAATAACTTAGGCTTAACCTTTATTTGAGAAAAAAAAAATAAGGTCCCACGAAAAAAATTAAAACCAATGAAATGAAATCTATACATCTTCTATATACAAATAAATAAAATTGGAGTGTCTGTTTGTAATGAGAGCACATTCAGCCGATTCAGAATTTAGCAAAATTCTTCTTGATGTTGGTGAGAGAAAGTGTCCAGAAGTGAATAGTACTCATGAAATAGAACTACCTACCGGTCTTTGTCAGATTGTGGCGGACACTGAAATATTAATACATAGTATTTATGATGATATTCAGAATCTCAATATCGGTATATGTTTTACGGTACCATAATAAAATTGTTTTATTTTGAATGCAACTTTTTTAGCAGATGAGCAACAAAATTAATTTGGTACTAGATAGCAAAAACTTTTACTTTCATAGATTTTTTTTCTTTTATTTTTCCGTCTCCAACACTGACTTGTTTTATACAAAAACCACTGACCTCTATTAGACAAGTGTAAAAAACTCATTAGATATTTTTTTTTTTAACTTGAAATTGGCATCTTAATGATTTTTAACTACCTACCTATTTTTTCCTTTTTTTGATAAACGGCAATGTTGGCCTCCTTTGTAATCCTAATGTAATTATCTTCATTGGAATTTCAGCTTTGTAAAGTAATAAAAGCCCGTTGGTATATTATTATTTGTTGCGGCAAACAAAGTGGCATTGAGCCAGTTTTATTTCAATGTTATATCCTCAGAACCTTCAACACAGGAAAGCTTACGAGGCTAATTTCAAACCGGCTTATAAAATGGCGGATGAAAAACCTACTGGTACGCACATTTACCCTGAAACCTATTATGTACATGCAATTATGATACTTATCACCATGGGTAATTTGAAATACACACATTAATGCTCGTTATTGGTTTACCCGTGTGTTAATTGCTCAAATATAACTTCATTCATGGATAACTTCAACACGTAAAGAGCTATTATTCAATTAATAAGGAAATAAACAAGAGTTTATTGTTACACACGTAAGTGTTTATTTTATGTTGAATAGGGATGCTGATAGAACTGCCTCTATTGTTTAGTCAATTGAATTAACTATGCACACCTAAGCTATTACCATTAATACTGAACGCGATCAGCACATCTTTTCACACACACGCACACCGCGTTCAAGAGCTGTCAGTGTCAGTACACAGTCTACAGCAATTATGACACAGACAGCTGTTGAACATGGTTTAGATAACGTGCATAGCTATTTACAAATATTCGATGCACTTATCGTACCGAATCGAACATCAATCAATTGTTATCATTGGAGTCCTCAGTAAACGTCATTCACAAAAATTCAAATCCCGAAAAATTTGTCAGTTTTAATCAAAAAGACGAGTGCATTTCTTCCGACAGCTGTCCCCTTATGGGAGCAAGGCAAATCAGGTTATCGAAATGTGTAATTTTCGGTACGATAGCCTGTCGAATGGTTGTGAATAGCTGTTCTGTTTCGTTCACTTTTATTAGCGAACTTCGCCATAAGATGCACACAACCTTTGGTACACTCAATAAGTAACCTCATCATCTGCATACTGCATAGCCTTTTCCCAACTATGTTAGGGTCGGCTTCCAGTCTAACCGGATGCAGCTGAATACCAGTATTTTACATGGAGCGACTGCCTATCTGACCTCTACAACCGAGTTACTGAGTAAAGGCTCCTGCAAACAAGCGCGACGCGCGACGCGAATCGCGCGCGACTCAAAGGCACCGCTCGTGGCACGACTTGCGGTGCCTTTGTGTCGCGCTTTTTTGAAGGAGCCTTGATACGTTACCCCTTTGTAAGACTGGTTGTCAGACATTCGGGCTTCTGACTACCCGGAACGACTGTCAAAGATCCACGAATGACAGCAAAGACCAATGAGGTGTCACGGTATGTAAAGATGGTCACCCATCCACAGACCAACCGCGCCAAGCATAGCTTAACTTGATCGATCGTCCCGTGCAGCTGTTATTACTTACCCACAAGCCCCTCCTATGATAAGTAACCTCTTTGAAGCTTTCATTACAGTTATCGTAGAAAAAAATCAATATGGCGGCGGTCACAATGAATCGGTATTTACGAATTACTGGCTAAATGGGTGGTCGCAGCGAGCATCGACCTACATTTCAGATAAAAGACCATTTATTCGGACCATCATCGTAATAATATTATGCTCGCTATAAATATCACTTGCCATTTCTAGCTGACCACATTCGACCTCATTTTGTAATCGCTACAATGACTGGCTCGTGGCCATGTTGTATGACAGACTAATCAGCTGTCAAATATGTACCTATTAGTCATATATTTTGGCATGTTTTAATAAAACTGATATAAATAAAATTAATAGAAAGACAAAGAAATATCTTGAGTTAAAAGTTTGCATGATATCTATACAGGGTTATTGGAAAAATACCAACAACCTCTTAAGAGGTTACTGTAGTCATAATTATGAACAACTTTTACTGTGAGACCAAACCTGAAATCGCGAGAAAAAAATCAGCTGTTCCCTACATTTATGTTCGTATTACTCGTCAAAATGTAGGGAACAGCTGATTTTTTTTTCGCGATTTCAGTTTGGGTCTCACAGAAAAAGTTGTTCATAATGATGAGTACAATGACCTCTTAGAGGTTGTTGGTGTTTTTCCAATAATACTGTATAGGTAGACGTCAAAATATTTTTTCTCACAAATGCACAAACGCACTGCCTGGGTTTTACTCACAAATGTATAAATGTAACTGGCGGAAGTGTCGCGAAGTGTGTATGTACTACATCTTTGCTTAACCCTTTGGGGACTACAGGCGTGATATGATGTACAGACGCCAGCACATCAAGCTACCACAATCTGTCTAATTTCCTTAATAGATTTTCAACTTTATCGCTAAAGCATAAGGTTCAAAGGTGATTGGGAAAATTTGACAGTTTCGGGTAGCTTGATGTGCTGGCGTCTGTACCTACACAAAGTAGTAAAGCTTATAAATGGATGACTATAAATAATACCTAATGTCTAAAGCCAGACGTAAAAAGCATGCATGAGTTAAAATCGAAAATAACTCGATCGATACATTACTGATGGCGGCAGAACGAACTGAGGTGATACACCTTGAACTCGCCAGATTTGTAAGTCACAAAAACTAGTTTGCATTGTTACGCTAGTTCAGGGACTAGAATATACAGGAGATATCATTTAACCAGGTCGATTAAGCAGTGTCTGTAATAGCCACAACCCTAGCGAGGTACAATGCGTGCCACTAAAGATGAGACTTGACACACCACGTGGTTTGACATGCGCAGTACACGATTTTAGGTATCTTTAGCGGTATGAGGTCTGAGTGCGGGACGTAACCGGACGTCATAGGGGCGGCGGAAAGAGCGGGGGAGGCGGAGTCAAGTCTCATCTTTCGTGGCACGCATTGTACCTGTGTAACACACTAACAGTAGCGATGGCTTGACAGTTCAACAACATTCATTGCGGTATTTATGTTGTTAAGCAAACAATTTTTTCGAACATATGAAGCAATGTATTAACAATATCCTTCAAAATTATTCAGTTTGTGGTTGAAAGTGTGTTAGGTAATTAGGGTGCTTTTATATGTATTGTTTCAAGTTAAGGCTCCTTCAAACAGGCGCGACACGACACGCGACATAAAGGCACCGCAAGTCGCGCAATGAGCGGTGCCTTTGTGTCGCGCGCGATTATATCGCGTGTCGCGCCTGTTTGTAGGAGCCTTTAGGAAAAGAAAAGCGTAACACGAATTATTCCGACTTACTTCCGATCTACTTAGAGGCTTGTGGCTAACTGATAACAGTCGCACGGGTCGATCGATCATGTAAAAATACACTTGCCGCGGTTGGTCCGTGGATGGGTGACCATCTTTACATACCAAGACCCCTCCGTGCCTCGGAACGTTAACCCATTGGGTCGCCTTCCCGGATGCAGCCAAATACCAGTATTTTACATGGAGCGACTGCCTATCTGACCTCCACAACCCAGTTACTGGGTAATACAAAACCCCTTGATAAGACTGGTTGTCAGACTTTCGGACTCTAAAAGCATAACTGGCGTAAATAGATTGAACATCTAGAAAATCATAATATTCACCCCTTGTTACCCCGAAGGGTTGTGCAGAGATGTACCTACCTACAGTACACCCACATTTCACAAGGTATGTTCAAGTCCTAGGACATAGAAGGCGAGCCTATCTAGTGGTCGCAAGTGCCTTTGCTGGGTATGAGGTTCTGGGTTCGATTCCCACGTCGCGAAGTGTTACTGGGTTTTTCTATCTGGAATTTCCCAGTAGCAGCCCATCTGGATTTGTGCTCCAACGATCTAAAAAGTTGAACAGACATAATAGATCCAATTTAATACTCTTCCACCTTTTTGAAATCGACAAACTCAATCGTCTATTAGGAGTGGAGTGTTGTGACGTAAATCATTTGAATATTTAAAAAAAATCTACTTTAGTTTTTTGCTCTCAATAAAAAAATAACCTAATTTGTTAAGAAATTAGATTTCGAGCAAGTTCGTGATTTCGCAACACTTGGCACATATAACGTAAACATAACAAAATTAGTAAATAAGTTCATTTACCCAAATGTCCTTTCTTTGGTATTGTTCGTCGATTCGTTGAGCTCTTTAAGTTTTGAGTTGAGCTGCACGATTTTCTGACAAATGCGTGCACTGACTGGACAGGCCCATTCAATCAGTGTGGTTATTTCCTCAAAAGACCATCGCAGACATCGATCTACGTGGTCTTCACATGATTTAAAGCTCTTACAAACAGGCGCGACACGCGACGCGAATCGCGCGCGACACAAAGGCACCGCTCGTTGCGCGACTTGCGGTGCCTTTGTGTCGCGTGTCGCGTCGCGCCTGTGTGAACGAGCCGTAAATCAAGATTATGTCTGGACTTTAAAAGTGACTGTGACCTCTTGAGTTTGTTTCGGCCCCTCTTCTCAGACTAGTCAGATAGGAAACGCGCATCTCATCTAGTTTTAAAAATATGATTCACGTGTAAAAGTGTTTGTGCAAACCTACTTACTGAAATAAATAATTTATCATGATAAAAATAAACGAACAATTTCTGCTTTTCAGTTAAGAAGCCTCTGAAGGTAGTCGGTGTAAACTGTTGTAGTTTCGTAACCTTCTATTAATAACCAGGATTGTTTTATTTACCTCCCTAGGTTAGGGCGTTGCCATGGTTAAACAATTTCTCAGAACAATCGGACCCCGAATAGAAAATTATTTTAATAGGGGCTAAAATATTTTATTTTCAAAATAAACTTGACACAATAACTCGAAACTTTAATTGAGTAATTACCTGAATTATACGTAGCAAATGCGCCCACTACTGGGGCCAGGCCTATTCTCTTGGAGAGGGAGTGGGGGTGGGCTGTAATGTACCACGCGGGTTGGTAGATGTCACACGTTCCTCACTATGTTTTCCTTCACCGTTTTGAAAGGAGTGGTGATGAAATTATTTACACAAAGCAAAGCGCCTGTCTGAGTTCGAACCCACGACCTACAGTTCGTAAAGGCACCTTCAAACAGACGCGACACGCAATAAAATCGCGCGCGACACAAAGACACCGCAAGTCGCGCAACGAGCGGTGTCTTTGTGTCGCGCGCGATTATATCGCGTGTCGCGCCTGTTTGTAGGAGAATTAAGTCGGGGCTGCTACCATTGTCACTGCTCTATTATATTAAAATAATTAAATTATACATACCTAAGTACCTATATTCTGAAGGTCATACTTAACATGTACCTATAGCTGTAATCTCTAATTCCCTCGGGCAATAATATCGCACATATGTATTCATGTCCAAACCAACCACCGATCCGAGGTTCGTCAAGGCATGGCCGTGTGGCAGATAGCCAATTTACCTTTAGATCATAAGAATACTGCACATAGAGGATAATGAGACATTTATTATGTATACCTTCTTCACAATACTTAATTATTACTCAATTACTCACGTAATTGAGATAGTGATAATTGCTTTATAAAGGAAATTGCATGAATGTAAATCAAATTATGACGGTAAATGATAATTAAATGATTTATTATTGACTATCAATGAATTATGGGCTACGTCTGGGTGACAATGGCCTGCCGTGTATAATGTATCACATTACGGTAATACACAACAGCTGTCACTCATTGCTTAAGAACATGAACTTAAGAAAAATAAATTGTTTTGCTGTGCCCGACAATCCACGATTGTTACAACATTGTGGAATGCAATAAATGATTGAGTATTGAGTACCTATTGAGGTTATCGGCAAAGGAAAAGATTTACTGACACCCTCATGTAGGTACCTATGCTTTTATGTGTAAAACAGCATTCGTGCATCTTTATTTCATAAGCACGAATTTTATTGCTTTAAACCTAAAAGTTTTATTGACAAAATATATATATATATACCTATAGTATTAATGTCTGAGAATAAAAATGAAAAAGGAGGTAAGAATCCTTATCCTTACTTACATTTACATAGTAGAAAACAAAGTCGCCGATCAAAACGTTACACTTTTTTGGTCCAACTCTCATTCGGCAGTTGTGCAGAGGACAACGTTCGATAAGGAACTTCATTCCAATAATATTCTGGTCAAAAATAAAGGCCTGCTATTGAACTTTAAGGCGCCACGACACGCGACACAAAGGCACCGCAAGTCGCGCAACGAGCGATTCCTTTTTGTCGCGCGCGATTATATCGCGTGTCGCGTCTGTTTGTAGGAGCCTTTAAGCAGTGCCTGTTTGCACTCTCGTATAGGTTGATATATGGTACTATTATACATTAGTATTAAGTACATAAATAAATAATAAATGATTCACCTAAATAGGTACCTACAACCGCAACGGAAATCTTATGACGATGCTCATAATTATACCCAAATATAAACCTGAATAAGTCATAGGTACATACCATCAATTAGGAACGTTTTTGCTCAATTTTAAATATAGCACCACTATAATAATATATTTTTGTAAACAAACTGTTTACCTACTATTGATTATTTCTTGCTATCTGTAATAAAATGGCTACTTGAACATTCTTCTCCATACGAAACTAGCTTTTGGAAGGGGCAATTAGAATAAATTCTATTTTTAACCGACTTAAAAAACATGAGGAAGTTCTTAGTTCGTCGGAATTTTTTATTGTAAATGTTGAATAGAATAGAATATTATTTTATTTGCTCAGAATGTAGGTATTTACAATAAGTTTGTTACATTATTGTTGATGTTCAAAAGTGCGTTTTATACTTTTGTACCCTGTATTTGAAACAAATGATTTGATTTTGTTTGCAAAAAGTGCAAAGCAAAAAAGCTAAACATAATAATATCCAATGTTTCAATAATTTATTATCTGCATAAAGGCTCCTTCAAACAGGCGCGACACGCGATAAAATCGCGCGCGACACAAAGGCACCGCAAGTCGCGCAATGAGCGGTGCCTTTGTGTCGCGAGGGATTATATCGCGTGTCACGCCTGTTTGTAGGAGCCTTAACACCACGCCTGCAGTCCCCAAAGGGTTAGGCAACCTTTACAACACCCACTTTTCACCAGTTATTTTTAAGTTTCTTGTAATACGGGGCGAGCCTATTGTTATCAACCGGGCACAAGTCAGACTCCGGGCTGCTTGCTACTGAGAAATTCTCAATGGAAAAAACCAATAAGAAACTCAAAGCATTTATCTCTATACTAGCTTCCGCCTGCGACTTCGTCCGCGTGAAATTTCTTGTTACTCCGACCCACCCCGTCGCATCGCATCGCCTGCCCGCGCTATTACTTCGTTTTTGCTTAGCGTTTTTTCAGACTTTTTATTTTTGCTCGGCTCCTAAAGTTCGTAGCGTGATGTTAAATAGCCTATAGCCTTCCTCAAGAATTGGGCTATCAAATGCAAAAAGAATTTTTCAAATCCGACTGGTAGTTCCAGAGATTAACGCGTTCAACCAAACAAACAAACAAACTCTTCAGCTTTATAATATTAAGTATAGATAAATAAAACAAAGTCGGGTTAGTTACTTACACCATTTATAACTCAAGAAAGGCTGGACCGATTTTTGAAGTGAGAACTTCTTTAGCGGCGTTGTACACTTTTTTTGTAATGGGTAAAAAATGTTAAACTCGCGTCAGGACACGTGACCTGACGGTCGATTCTGTAAAAATCTCACCGTGAAAACTTAGGTGAAGTGAATTTGTTTTTGCTAGGAATTGACACTATTGACAGCTCACTCCACGCTCACTTCACCTGAGTTTTCACGGTGATGGTTACAGAATCGCACTGCTGATCGAGAATTCGTAAGACGGATGAGCGTAGCCGGTACCGCGCGTGTTTTGTTTATAAGACGATTCACAAAATACACACGTAATTGTTCAAGTTTTCACTTCTGTCGGCACTCCCGGAGTGCCACATAGTTCTTTTTATGATCTTTGATTTGTTGGATTTGTCTCTCCCCGAATAGCAGAATAACTATTAAAACATGGGGATAATTCACAAAAAAAAAAAAATTCATATTGTATTTATTGGTTCTGAGGCGGTACGTAGTTTGCCGGGTCAGCTAGTTCACAAATAAACCAATTACTGCAGTGCGATTCTGTAACCATCTCACCGTGAAAACTTAGGTGAAGTGAGCGTGGAGCGAGCTGTCAATAGTGTCAATTCCTAGCAAAAACAAACTCACTTCACCTAAATTTTCACGGTGAGATTTTTACAGAATCGACCGGCAGTCTCTTTTAAATTGACAAGGGGTCGGTCAGTCAGAAAGATGAAGCTATTTGCCCATTTCAAAGCTATTTGCTCAATTCAACACTGCCAGACCTGAGAATTGAACCCAGGACCACTTGACCAAAGCGGCAGTCTAATTTCTTATACAATGTGTTTCAGAGGGGTGTGACCAAACTTGGGGGTGTGGTACAGGCCATCAAACTGAACAACTTTTTCCCGGGGACAAACACAGTAATCGTGAAAAAAAAATCAGTCGTCCCATACAAAACTTCAATACCTTCTTGACCAAATGTATGGGACGACTGATTTTTTTTTCACGATTACTGTGGTAGTCCCCGGGAAAAAGTTGTTCAGTTTGATGGCCTGTACCACACCCCCGAGTTTGGTCACACCCCTCTGAAACACATTGTATATTCTTAGATTAAATCTAAAAGATAAAAGCTTAGGTATTACAACACAAACTAAACGAAGACGCATGCACTTCCGTGACTTTTCCAAGATGAAGTCTCCCCAATCATCTTATCTTTACAACGTATTCAGATAAAATCCATCAGCTGTTTGCTACAGTCCTACAGATTAGATCGAAGCAGAAGTAACAAAAGTCACGTTCCGTTTATAAATCACGGCCAGCCGATAAGACAAAAACATAAAGGAAATAAGTAACTTTGTAATGCTTTGTAGCCTTGTGCTTGATGAATGAAGTAGAAAAAAATTAAACAGTCGTAATATATCCATTAAATAATAGTTACAGAACAATTGTAGTACAATGCATTGTAATTGATGAATTATGTAAATAAAATGCATTGGTGCATTTTATTTACACAATACATAAGTTCTATCTATTCATATACGAAATATCTTAAGGGTCATTGTACTCATCATTATGAACAATCCAGCCATCCATTCCATCCATGCCATGCCATCGTCCATTTCATCTTGGATTTTTAGTTTGAACTTCATTCCTGCCTGGAGTCCCCCGACCCCACACGTTTTTTTTTTGTGAGCCCCAAACTAGACAGTTTGCCTGTATGGGGCTTCCTGCGCCAATACAACAATGTAACGACATGACCGGAGAGAGATTGAGCGACCAACACCTTCCAAGTCCGAGGCATGAGGGAATCACAGCACCAATTTCCAAACTCCGAGCTTTTACTAAGAAATTCTTAATGGAAAAACCCAATAAAGGCTCCTTCAAACAAGCGCGACACGACACGCGACATAAAGGCACCGCAAGTCGCGCAACGAGCGATCGCTTTGCCACAGTAGGTACCTACATATACTGGTGAGTATCCGACCGAGACCTTCAACTGACCGCATAAGAAATCCGAAAGTAAAGGTTAGCATAATCGGTTGCAAGAAAACAACATTACGAGTAAAATGCTCCTTTTTTTACTTTTTACTGCTACAATGTTTCCTTAACCGTAGGTCGAAACTATATACCACACTATTTCAGGGAAATATTCCAAGTTTAGCTTCTGCCCGCGTTTTCATCCGCGTGAAATTTCTTGTTACCCCGCCCCACCCCGTCGCATCGCATCGCATCGCCTGCCCGCGCTACTTCTTCATTTTCGCTTAGCGTTCGTTCTTGCTTTTACTTTTTGCACGGCTTCTAAGAGTCCCAGCGTGATGTTAAATAACCTATAGTCTTCATCAAGTATACTCGACATCCGTGTGTCACTAACGGGATGCAGCAGAATACCAGCGTCAGGTATTGTACCTGGCATATGCTGAGCTGGACTCCCATTTGGTGCAACCATGAGACACATACCGCCCAGTAGTGATCGACCGTTATATGTAGATGTTTATGAGCTAGGTGTCTATGGGTCAACTTATATTTTTAATCTGTGTTACTTTTAAAAAAAAATTCACCTTTTTTGATGATTTTAATGTGTCTTTTGTTGCACTGAATAAACGTTTTATCTATCTATTTATCTATACATGTATTAAGTTCGACTGGTAGTTCCAGAGATAACCGCGTTAAAACAAACTCTTCCGTTTTATTATTAGTATAAATAAGATAGATGAAGGTTTTTGAAATTTGTTGGCATGACTGCATAGGTTGGTTTACAAATAAAACATTTCACATTTTGTTTTTGTTTTTTTTTTTACTTGTTAAACATATTTAAGTCACCAAAAATGTTTACCAACCAAAGCAAATAAATAGGTCTTGAATTTAGAGGAGAAGTCCTCGTGCCCTTCGATAACTGATCAATGATGCCCGCCTGGCTTCAAAACCTTCCTCAATGCATGTGATGAGCATTTAAACAAAATGCCTTCACAATCAAGTAATTTATTCGCAACGGAATGTATCTGGAGTTAATTATTCATTGAGCCATCTGCTGCAATAAGTACGTTGGACAATGATAGAATTCTAACTAGTGAGTGACTAATTAAACATCGTCCATTAGGCCCCGGTCAAAGTGCACAGGAGAATAACACATTTTACTATGTAGATATAGCTTGTTCTGCCATTTCTTATCTGTTTACAAAATAAAGATAAGTGTCATCCTGCTTTATTTATTTCCATATAATGTTTACAACTTAATTATATCAATATTATTTTTCTGTGCCGAATGACCCGATGAACCGGTGCGGTGGCTTATTAGTCGATTCGCACTAATTTACTCGCCCAAAACAGGACAATTACTTTAAAAAAAAAAATGTTTTTTTTGTTTAGGCGACTCGCATAAAGTTAATTAATAGAGTATAGAAAAAGGACACTCTCGCAGAAAAGTGATAAAAGTTAAATATTATAAAACGTATAAAATTCAAAATGTGCCAATTGCCGAATACATTATCCTAGAGTCGTCGACTCACCCACAAATAAATAATATCGTGAGAGTTGCCTATAGAAAAAAATATATTTAAAAGTGGCGATTCGCCAGTTTCGGGAGAGTAAATTCGTAAGCCGAACCCACAATCGGTTCGACTTACTTGCGTGAATAACAATGAATCATATCCTTATTTATTAACAATGACAAGATTATTTCGAGTGTTTCGTTTTCGTCTTTATTTGTTTTGGTGCTATCTATTTAAGTGATACGAGTATGCATACATATAAAATCAATTTGCAATTTACTAGCACTGTCAAAATTTACGTCATCATCATCGAAACATTTTATACCGCTGTGCGTTGTCCTTTACTTTTCCTATTATTAAACTGCAAGTTAGTAAGTATACAACGATGTGTGATTTAAAATAATTTTAGACTAGACAATGACCCATTAATTGGATTATAGACGGTGTCTGTTTACGTATTGCGAGCACGTGTACTAGTGCATTAACCTATCGCTTTGGCGTCTGACCAAACATGCGCTCTGACGAGCCTGCGAGTGTCCCTTAAGTTGTGACGTCACCGCTTCCTCGTGTGTTCTGTTTCGGAGAAAGCCTTTGTTTCGTGTAGCAGTGGTGACCCAGTGTTGACGGCCGCTACTTACGAGATGTAGGTCATGGTTCTCAGGGGAGGCCCCTTTACAGTCTCCCCAGGGATGTGCCTTACAGGCGTTGCACGGGGGGTTCCGGAATTGGTCTTTTAAGAGGAACCGGGACCACCCCTATGTGCCGATGGTGATCACCGGGGCGGTTTTAGTGAGGTAAAAATCCCACACTCCCCGACCTCCCTCCCCGGAGGTCGGGTGCCTTTTGAAGGTTTCACCCCGACAACAAAAAAAAAAAATAGGTCATGGGTACGAAATTTCGAGCCCAAACAGGCACTCTATACTTTGTGTGACATCGAACGGGTTGGTACAGCACTGAGCCCGCGTGGTAGATTTTGACCCATCACTACCTCTCGCAGAGAGGACGCCTGTGGCCCAGCAGTGAGAATATTATAGGCAGATTATCGACGCCATGCCTCAAACGCAACTTCTGTCCAATTTGCTTGAACAATCAAGCAGTTTGCATCAAGCTACCCGAAACTCAAATTTTCCCAATCAACTTTGAACCTTATGCTTTAGAGATAAAGTTCAAAATCTATTAAAGAAATTTGACAGATTGTAGTAGCTTGATGTGCTGGCGTCTGTACAGTCAATAAAAGAGATAAGTATACTGGACCGTCGGATATAGTTGAAGTTTAGTAAGAAACCGATGGATGTTGTCGACTGAATTTTAATTTGTTAAATGAGCTGTTTGTCTTCTATTCATAAAATTTTATTTTATTTGAGAATATCCATCGGTTTCTTATTAAACTTCAACTATATCCGACGATCCTGCATACTCATGTCTTTTGTTGAATACATACTCTCCCATGGTATTCTTTTAATTCTCCAGAGGACATCTTCGTATTCCAATCAATAAGCCGCCTCATATCCTGGTTCAAACTCGTCTTTACCGAAGGTAATATATGATCGGTGCTATGATTTTATGGAATAATGTGAAAAAAATCCAAACAGATTCCAACATACTGTAACAATACCGTTCTTATATAATAGACTTGTTTACCATTTAAGGCAACTTCTAATTGCGTTACAAACACGCTGAGGTAATCGAAGATCTCGTATTATTATTTAATTTGCACAAAATTCGTATAAAGCAAAGCCAAGGCCACACTTTCACAGACTAGGCTCCCAGAATGATGCTACACATGTAGAATGTTTAGTTTTTGGCCATATAATTATAAGCGTAGCATACTATAGCATAAAGGCTCCTTCAAACAGGCGCGACACGACACGCGACACAAAGGCACCGCAAGTCGCGCAACGAGTGGTGCCTTTGTGTCGCGCGCGATTATATCGCGTGTCGCGCCTGTTTGTAGGAGCCTTAAGTCTATAATGTTCCCATTGTTGGGCCACAGGCCTCCTCTTTTCGAGAGGGAGTCGGCCATATTCCACCACACGAGCCCAGTGCGGATTCGTTCACGATGTTGTCCTTCACCGTTTTGAGAGCAGTGGTGATAAAATAATTTACACAAAGTAAAGTGCCTGTTTGGGTTCGAACCTACGACCTACAACTCGTAAGTCGCGGCTGTTACTACTGGACTACCACTCTATACAGTACCCGGCGATAAATATTGCACATCGACCTTTGGAAAGAGACAATCGGCTAATTTCGGCTTCGTAGAGCGTTATCTCTGTCGCACGAAATACAAACAGTCCGGTATCTATTAGGAGCTGTTAAAACAATTATGATTTGCTTCTTTTGATATTATTTTTATTCTTTCTATAAAATCGAATAGGTCGATGTGCAATATTTATCGCCGGGTACTGTAAACCATATAAACACATCTAAAGGAATAATGGACTCTAGAGCAACATTTTGATAACAACCCAGGCGGTCGCGGCCCTGCACACGTCAAGCTTTACGGGATATAATTTCCCCTAATGACGTCTACTGTCAGGCACCAAGCCCGCATCAAGTTCGGTTCGGAAAATTCCGAAACGCTGCAGAGACAGGCAGACTGACATTTGAATTTATAATATTTATTATTGTGGGAGTCGACTGAGTTGATTGACACATCCACACAGTAATCAAGACGAGGAGGTTAAACAACCATGTCAAATCAATCCACTATCCAAATATTTCAATCTAACACGAGTAACAACTATGTAACACATTGTAAGCGATTCAATCATATTTATAAAGCGATCAACGCGACGTCCAAATAGTTTCGGATATAGCTTCTAGAGACTACCTCAATACGTGTGCTAATGACGTTTATAAAGCTGTAATGGGAATAAACTTGACCTGGTGTTAAGTAAGGAGTTGCCAAGCGGTGATATACATATTGTAGATTGACAACGTTAATATGTCCCAGGTGTATTTATTAAATGTTGTAGTGTGGAGCGACGCGCGACGCGAATCGAGCGCGACACAAAGGCACCGCTCGTTGCGCGACTTGCGGTGCCTTTATGTCGCGCGCGATTTTATCGCGTATCGCGCCTGTTTGAAGGAGCCTTTTAAGTTCTATAGATAATGTTTATTTGCAAAAAACAATGCTTACATTTCCTTATAGTCTATATTAATAGCTAGGTTTACATAACAAAATAAAAATAAGAGGAAGTATCGCTATAATACTCCACACTAGGTCGAGTCCATGGGTGGTATTACTTGTATGCACTTTCTTCTTGTAACAAAAGAAAATATTTAGGCTTGGCTTGGTTTAAGTCTGATAACTTTTATCTCAAGAATAAATAATTAAGTATGGCCGTTAAACATTGCGGCTTTAATACGGTGACAGTGTGGTTGAATGACAATAATTACAGAAATGCAGAGACTAACATTACCCAACACAAAATAATATCACACAAATGTGCCGATTACAATGATTCCAGCTGTTCGTGTTAACAAACAGGACAAATAAAATTAAGTATTTGGGTTTTATAATTGACAAAAGATTAAGCTTCCAGGGACACATTGATCAGTTAACAGCAAAAACACAAACTATTTTTTTTTCCGACATGTGGCTTAAAAGGATTTAATAAAAACGATTTACCTAACTCTTGGACAGTCACAACTTAGTTACTGCATTTCAGCCTGGAGAAGAGCAGTAAAAACCGCTATGCTGAAAAAAGGCGTAGAAAAGACTTGACTGTACTAAACCATCATTTAAAACCAGTTTTGCACATAGTTTCTTCTACTACTAAGGTTGTAATCTGTAATGCTATTCTGTAAAAATCTCACCGTGAAAACTTAGGTGAAGAGAGCTTAAAGTGAGCTGACAATAATGTCAATCCCTAGCAACAGGTGAAATGACAGCTCATTTTTTTAAGCTCACTTCACCTAAGGTTATCACGGTGATATTTTTACGGAATAGCACCGCTGTACAATAAAGTTAACAGGTGCTTGTCAATTTACCCTCATCTAAAAACCAAATGTAAGGCAGTAGTTAGAGAATGTTTGCAAAATTTGGACTATAGTTCTACGGAAGACCTACTTCAATGATATAGACTAACAGAATTAGAAAACTAGGTAAATACACACACATACACCCCCACACTACACACACGCACGCATCCAACACACACCCTCATACTACACATATTATTAAACACACCACGTGTACGTTACCCCAGCAAGAAAGTGTCTCCTAGAGTTATAGGAGTAGGACGTATAATATGTGCCCTATCTGCTGTAAATGTGCCCCCAAATAAAAAATGTGTGCCCCCTGTCGTTTTGGAAAAAAACGGAAAAAACGATTCCTGCTGGGGTAACGTTTTTCTAGCAGGAAAATTCTAAACGAATGATCGGAGAGAGAAAAATTGTGCATGGCCAGAGAGCTTATAGGTGTGCCTTAATGTGCCCCCAAAAAAAAAATCTGTGCCCCTTCAGGTTTTCGTGATATTGCATTTCCTGCTGGAGTAACGTTTTGATGAATCGTATATCTCTACAACCATTGCATGTGCCCCTGTAGAGTAAACATACACGAGTAGCTCTTAATGTGTGCCCCTTAGTGCCCCAATTAGTTTTAAGAAAATATTTATAGTTTTCAAGTTATAGCGGTTTTATGAAAACCCGAAAAAACATCGCAGCGCCTAAATTAGACAAGAAACAAGTTCGCTGAAAACTGTATTCGGTCCTTCTTGACGCTAATAATAACCATACAAAGTTTCAAAACTATTCATGCATGCGTTTTTGCTAAAAGTCAAAACGATGGTGTCCTAACTTTGACGGCAAAATACAAGGAACCGGCTCAATCCGAGATGTGTAGGTGTAAACCAAAATCATGTGCCTTTAGTCAAAAATATATGGTGAAAATATTCAGCTTGGAATGTTTCGCATTAAGTAAATATTAACAAAAAACCAAAATATGTAAGCAACGGCTGGTTATCCGACCAAATTTGAATGACTACTAAAAAGCGACGGATTCATACATATCGATGACCTTCTTTATTGAACGTATTATACCTAAGCTGTTGTCCGTACAGTCGCGTTCAAAAGTTTTGGGGGCTAATTAAAAAATATATTAAATGCACCTTGTGACTATAATAAATGAAACAGCTTGTTGATGTGGAAATTATTATTTTTATTCCCTTAATTTTAATTCTTAAAGTAATTATTGCATCAAATCACAGATCAAAGTTCCTACCTATAAATATTAGAAATTAGTATATAAAGTAATGAAAAAAATCGGTTGTCTGTAAAGTCGGTTTACTGACGATAGTTGAACGTGACAACGTCATAAGAAAATACTGATGGAATAGTTGCATTGCATTTGTTAATATTCGCTTGCACTTCAAGCCGCCATGGAACGCTACAGAGCGAGGCCGCGAGGTAACGCTACATGAGTCATGTTTTTTCGTGAGTGCAGCCAGCTTCATCGATTTATTAGACGTTGTCACGTCAAAAATCCAAGTACTTGATAAGACAAGTATTTTTAAATAGGTAATTCAAAACAATGCCATTAAATACTTACCACCGCAGATCGTGCCATAAAATTCAACACCCCTACAACCACATAATTGTTATAAAATGCTTAATACGCCACTTTCAACCAACTCAAAAAAAAGTAAACAAACAGTATCAGTGCAACTGCGTGACTCAACGTAACAGTGTCCTTGGCGTCATAACATAACTGCAACTGTTTACCAATACCAAGTAATAATCCAAACGCACTTCCTCAATAAACACTTCGTACCTATTATTCATAATAGAGCGACGTTACACGTAACCTGTCTCTGTCACACTAACACCGTACGCGTACTAGCTGTCTCACTTTCTCCAAGCTAGACAAAGCGACTCCTTGCGACACGACGTCAGCGGATGCCGCGGGGCCAGAGATATATGCAGCGGTGTGGGGAGGCGAAAAAAGGGAATCTTCTATTAAGTAAGGTGAATGCTCCAACCAGCCCGCAAAATTCAAATTTTTTTCTGTTTTTTTTTTGTTCCTATGCCTTTATGAACTTGGAGGGTTGTATTGGTGATTTTGATGATTATTATTCTGTAACTATATACGTCTTACAACCGCGAATAATATTTTAATCAACATACAACCTAGCACTGGCCTGCAAATTGCAAAAAACGCAAGAAATTTTGAATTTCGCGGGCTAGTTGGAGCATTCCCCTTAATGATGAAAAACTTACAATGCGTGCCACGAAAGATGAGACTTGACACACCACGTGGTTTGACATGCGCAGTACACGATTTTAGGTATCTTTAGCGGTATGAGGTCTGAGTGCGGGACGGGACTGGACGTCATAGGGGCGGCGGAAAGAGCGGGGGAGGCGGGTCAAGTCTCATCTTTCGTGGCACGCATTGTACTGTTAATTTATCTAACCTACGGCTTATCAATAAATATATATGTACCTAATATAAAAAGACAAATACGGGCTTTTTATTTATATACAAAAAAGAGCTACCTCTTTTTAGTAGTAGGTATGTTTATTAAAGCTAAAAGAATTTACACACTAACTCTATAATAGAAATAAAAATATTTACAAGTATCAAAAAGAGTTACAGGGCGTCGAAAAATTCGTCCACATCGCTGTCAACAGGAAAAGTGCCCAGAAGGCTGGCAGCATTAGTAGGTATTCATCACACATTTCATGAACTATATTTTTTTTTAAACATCGGGACCAAGTCAAAGACCTGGCTAATATCTCGATGTATTTCTTTCGTTCACACATAAATTACTGGATGTATTTTAATGAAATTTAGAATCGAGAAGATAGCTTACCTTGAAATAGCACTTAGGCTACTATTTATAATGTACTTAATCATGTGTAACGTCATAGAAACAGCTAGTAGAATATAATCCAATAACAACTTTATTTAATTACATATTACTTTTGTAAGTCAGTGTACTCAGGCACAACACGTGTGAACCGGTTAGTGAGTAAAGTAAAGAAGGTCATCGATATGTATGAATCCGTCGCTTTTTAGTAGTCATTCAAATTTGGTCGGATAACCAGCCGTTGCTTATATTTTGGTTTTTTGTTAATATTTACTTAATGCGAAACATTCCAAGCTGAATATTTTCACCATATATTTTTGACTAAAGGCACATGATTTTGGTTTACACCTACACATCTCGGATTGAGCCGGTTCCTTGTATTTTGCCGTCAAAGTTAGGACACCATCGTTTTGACTTTTAGCAAAAACGCATGCATGAATAGTTTTGAAACTTTGTATGGTTATTATTAGCGTCAAGAAGGACCGAATACAGTTTTCAGCGAACTTGTTTCTTGTCTAATTTAGGCGCTGCGATGTTTTTTCGGGTTTTCATAAAACCGCTATAACTTGAAAACTATAAATATTTTCTTAAAACTAATTGGGGCACTAAGGGGCACACATAAAGAGCTACTCGTGTACGTTTACTCTACAGGGGCACATGCAATGGTTGTAGAGATATACGATTCATCAAAACGTTACTCCAGCAGGAAATGCAATATCTCGAAAACCTGAAGGGGCACAGATTTTTTTTTTGGGGGCACATTAAGGCACACCTATAAGCTCTCTGGCCATGCACAATTTTTCTCTCTCCGATCATTCGTTTAGAATTTTCCTGCTAGAAAAACGTTACCCCAGCAGGAATCGTTTTTTCCGTTTTTTTCCAAAACGACAGGGGGCACACATTTTTTATTTGGGGGCACATTTACAGCAGATAGGGCACATATTATACGTTCTACTCCTATAACTCTAGGAGACACTTTCTTGCTGGGGTAACGTACACACACACCACACCTCTAATTGTAATTCGAATTGGCGTATAATTACTAAATTAATATCTTGTCTTAACTAAATTCTTCTATACGTGTCCCTATTTAAGTTCTTTGTTATGTTATGCCTGATTTCGTGGAGTGAGGACCTGGTGATCTGTAATACAGGTTTATACCTATAATAGACACCAGCTCCGAACATACACTTGACTGAAATTGTTTTTGTTTTATTTTCATCGTCTAAGTCTTGTTTTTGTAGGAGATTTAAAGATATTATTATTTTATAAACAAAATCTGACAAACCGCCATATTAATTACTCAGATAAAAATTATTTTGTGACGATTGCTAAATTGGCCCTTAACAGAATTAAATGTTATTTAACTCTATGCAGCCAGTGACAAAAAATGTGTTGATGGTCAGTTGTCATTCGATAAAGTTTTGCGTTGCTTTTTTGTTTTTCACTTTTTCGGTTCAAGGTGAAGAACCGACCATATTGGACCAATATTGGACATTACTAGGCCGGACCGGCCTAGTAATGTCCAATATTGGTCCAATATAATTATAGAATCTGAACAATTGAGGTAAATTTTGTGGAAAAACGTTGCCTGGATATTGTTAGATGAACTACCTAAATACTTACACGATCACGGTCCGGTGATCCGAATTTAATGGGTCACATTTGATGCTTCGGTCCATTTTCTTTATTATCAGACCACTGGACATAATAATTATTGTTATTAGGGCACTAATCTTTGAAAAAAAAATACATAAAAATTTTGTAGAAAAGTGTTTGTGATATTTAAAACGCCTGCTCACTGGTTACTTTAAAATTTAAATTACTATTTTATTATTGAATTCCTTTTTAGGGTTCCGTAGTAAAACAAGGAACACTTCGACAAGTCGGTATGTTTGTCTGTCTGACTGCGACTTATCTCAGAAACCATTGGTACTAAAAAGCTATAATTTGGCAAGGTTTTACATAGTAATCACCTGCCCTGCCTCCATCATGTGTCTAGCCTTTTCCCAACTATGTTGGGGGCTTCCAGTCTAAGCAGATGCAGCTGAATCCGCTGATTGTACACAGTCTGGCCGTAAATACTGTTACAATTAAAAATAAGAAAGATATTACATTTGAATTTAGAATCTGTCATTTTTATACGATTGTTCATTGAATTTTCTAAATTTGGCGCCAATATATTGCACAATATTTTGCGATATTAAAATGGAGTGGGATGATAAAGAGAACCGAATCGCTGTGATTGCATTACACAAAGTTGGTATGGAGCCAAATGCAATTTTTAAAACTCTCCATACGCTTGGTATTAGTCAAATGTTTGTGTACCGGGCTATTAATAGGTACAATGAGACCTCCTCTGTTTGTGACAGAAAAAGATCTGACCGCCACGTAGTGTTCGTACGAAAAAGGTGGTCAAAGCAGTATGGGAAAGAATTCGAAGAAATCCTGTCCGAAAGCAAAAGATTTAATCTCGGGAGATGAAGATAGCACCCAGAACCATGTCGCGTATTATAAAAGATCACTTAGGACTATGCAGCCTATAAAAGACGCACTAGTCATTTTTTAACTGATAAATTAAAAAAGAATAGGGTGGTAAAATCGAAACAACTACTGAAGCGGTACGCAAAGAGAGGTCACAGAAAAATGTTGTTTACGGACGAGAAAATCTTTACAATTGAGCAACATTTTAACAAACAAAATGACCGTATTTATGCTCAAAGCTCTAAGGAAGCTTCCAAATTAGTCGACAGAGTGCAACGTGGGCATTATCCGACTTCAGTGATGGTTTGATGGGGTGTTAGCTATGAAGGAGTGACTGAGCCATATTTTTGTGAAAAAGGTATCAAAACATCGGCACAAGTGTATCAAGATACCATTCTTGAGAAGGTAGTTAGGCCCCTTAAGAACACCATGTTCAATAACCAAGTATGGTCCTTCCAACAAGACTCGGCGCCGCCGTGTCATAAAGCTCGGTCCTCGCAGTCTTGGTTGGAAATGAACGTTTCGGACTTCATCAGAGCTGAAGACTGGCCGTCGTCTAGTCCCGATCTTAATCCGCTGGATTATGATTTATGGTCAGTTTTAGAGAGTATGGCTTGCTCTAAACGCCATGGTAATTTGGAGTCCCTAAAACAATCCAAACGATTGGCAGTGAAGAATTTTCAAATGGAAAGAGTGCGTGCTTCTATTGATAACTGGCCTCAAGGTTTAAAGGACTGTATTGCAGCCAATGGAGACCACTTCTAATAAGTTTTTTTTATATTTTAATTTTTTTTATATTTATGTATTAAACTAACACACTGTAAAAGTAATAAATATTATTTGCAATAAAAAAAATGTTTTTTGTTCGTGACAACATTTATGGCAAGAATAGAATAGACTAGGACTATAGGCAAGACTAGGTATTATTACATATTATACATATATTTTACATGGAGCGACTGCCTATCTGACCTCCACAACCGCAACCCAGCTAAGCTAATAGCTATACTTACCCCTTGGTAAGACTGGTTGTCAAACTTTCGGACTTCTGAATACCCGTAACGACTGTCAAAGATTCTACAAATGACAACCGGGACCAACGGTTTAACGTGCTTTCCAAGGCACGGAGGGGTCTCGATGTAGTGTCTATTTGGAAAAATAAACATTTTATGATGAAAACTACATAGTTTGTAGTATCTTACCTATACCTATATAGAAATTTACCTACGCTCTCCTTTGCTAGGTAGACAGAGCTAGGGATAGACTTACAATTAGTGGCACATAAACAGGATATTTTGGGATCCCCTATTTAAAAAGTGTAGGATAAGTCGTCGTGTTTAAGTCAATCGTTTTTGAGATATTTTAGGTCATAACCACAGAAATAACTTCGATTTTCATAGCTTTTCGAAAAAAAAGAGACAAAAACAATGCCGTGCATGCGTAAATATTAATCCCAACTACGGAACTCTTCACTGTGCGTTGTCCGACAAGCACTTATAACTATCAGTCTGAGTTATTAGCGTCATCTATCATCCAATAGGTTAACTAAGAAGTTCAAACTGTTCGAACTGTATCACAATATTCGTCGAGGCCACGGAATATTCCGTGGTCGAGGTAAACGTAACTGTGCTACTCGATGACAGATGGCGCTGCTTTTAATCTTCAACTTCACCATTGAACTTAGAGATTTTATATTAGAGCGCAATACATGAGTTTGTTATTTCATAAAATTATTATAAAAATCACTTTTAATTTGATTTCTATAACCATACGTAACATCACGCTTGTATTCCCCGAAGGGTTATGCAGATATTATGTAAGTATCTAATGCAGGGTGCACTTGATACATTTCGACTGCTTGTTCGTCCAATATAATACACAATGATACTGTAGTTTTAATTTGTGTTTGGAGGGTCGTTTTTAAAAGGTACCTAATTAATAAATATCCGCTGAATTTTTACCCACCACCCAGTATCCGGCGGATAGTAAAAAATAGGCCGGGTAGGACGGATTCCGGATAGTAGTCGGAAATCTATCCTTTTTGTCTCTAAGTATATTTGTACAGACGCCAGCACATCTACTACAATTTGTCAAATTTCTTGAATAGATTTTCAACTTTATCCCCAAAAGCATAAGGTTCAAAGTTGATTGAGAAAATTGACAGTTTCGGGTAGGTTGATGTGCTGGTGTCTGTACATACCTAATATCAACGCTTGAAATCTCACTTTACTTCCTTAACTTAGCTTAAATTGATTTCTCAACAAAGTAGGTAGGTAACAAAAAGTTACTATGTGGTACCTACCTTAGTATGTACCCAAGTAGGTAAATAATAATAATTTTATAAATAGGTAACTACCTACCTATTTATAAAATTTGCCTTTTTAAACGCAACAAAATCTGACTGCTTTACCTTTCATCTCCTACCAAGCTAACTAACAAAAATCAGGCCCGCGCTCGCTTTGCTACTTCGAACTATGTAGGTACTCGCCACGGTCTACTGACCACACGATCGATAACCGTGACGTCACGGCTGTTGAGAAAGAATCTTCACACATCTACCCCTCATTTACTTGGTGTCCGTACTAATGAGAACAATATACTTAGTGACAAATATCCGTGGAGCAATACTGACGGAACGTAGGCAAACTCGGCGCCTAATATAAGTAAATGTTGGTTAGCCGAAAGTCAGTCTCGTGGCTAGACGCTTACTGCGACGTCGTATTGTGAATCGTATCAAATAAGTGGAAAATACATCGATAACTTTGTAACGATGGTTAAAAGTGAGTAAATCTACAATACTTTTAATCTTAAAATAACTTTAGAATAAAAAAAATCCATTTCATTTGGGACAGTTTGAAAGAATGTATTCATATTTCATAGTCATGTCTTTATTTGTGTTCTATGGAACACAAATAAAGACATGACTATGAAATATGAATACATTCTTTATAATGTTTAAAGGTAACCTATTTGATGTAAGGTTCAATATTACGGACTACATAGGGCACAAAAAAGTATAAAATTAATTCTTAAAATAGAATAAGGCAACAATGTTATTAACAAAAACAATTAAGTTGCAATAATAATTAACAATTAAGTCGTAGTGTCGGAAACGTTATAAAGATGCATGCCTTTTATACCACATTGCAATGTTTGACTCAGCTCAAGGTTGCATTATAAAAACAAACATACCCCACAATAATGTGCACACCTTTCTCATTAATTTATTTGGTTCTAGGCTTTACTGACACTTCTGTTTGATAGGTAAATAGTGCAAATGCAGTGAGAATGTTCGTTGGACGCAGACACATTAAATACTCAGGTAGATTACATTCGAGTAAATATTCGTCGAGTCAGTGGGTCCTCTTGGGGGAGTTTAAATTATTTCTACTAATACTAAGCTAACATAACCAAGCAGATTGTGTCCAAAATGATCTCATACAGAATTTGGTTTTTCCTACACGTTTAAAATAGCGTTCAGATTTATCGGAATTAGTACTTAGGTAGGTACTATTATATATATTTATTTATGTATATCTACTTTATTGTACACCCCAAAAATACATAACATAAAAATAAATCAAACACTACAAAATATATACCGTATTCCGGACGATATACATAAACTTCGACCAGATGTTCAGACCATGGAAATAAGCATTTTTTTATTATGGACACATTAATGAATCCTCATTTTTTATTTTTTGTTAATTTTCATACAAACTAAATATCTTGACGTAAATCACGAATTGGCAACATCGTATTGTCTATAATTCACAAGATTTGGCGCATTTCAATGTCAGAAACATCATTCAAAGCATGCCAGATGGAATGCAGGCCTTTATTAGGGCTAGAGGAGAAAACACCCGATACTAAAACGTAGAGACAATAAAACATTTTTTTTATTTTTTATTGTAGTGTTTTAAAATTGATAGTGTAAAATTCTTTGTTTCTGCAAAAGTGCCCAATTTAATAAATAAAGTCATTGGTGTAGTGACGTTTTCAATGTCAAGTTCTAAACGCTTATGAAACACTTACCGAGTGCATCTACCCTTCTTTCAGTGTCCAAAATACACTTAAATGCGGAATATCGTGAAATTTACATATGGCCAAGTTTCCGTGGCGCATGCCGCCGGTACGGTAGTACTATTAGTTATTCTGTGGTGCCGGTGAGTGTAGATAATATTGCTAAAATATAAAACATTCTGCGTCAGATCAAATTGCACATAGGTAATAATAAAGTCATCATCATCATCAGCCGAAAGACGTCCACTGCTGGACATAGGCCTCTCCCAAGCACCTCCATTTCGATCGGTTCTGTGCTTCTCGCATCCAACGGGTTCCTGCGGCCTTCACAAGGTCGTCGGTCCACCTTTTGGGAGGCCTTCCAACGCTACGTCTTCCGATACGCGGTCGCCACTCCAGTACCTTTCGGCCCCATCGGCCATCTGTTCTGCCAGCAATGTGCCCTGCCCACTGCCGCTTAAGTTTGGCAATTCTTTGGGCTATGTCGGTCGGTTACCTTGGTTCTCATGCGGATCTCCTCATTTCTGATTCGATCACGCAGGGAAACTCCAAACATAGCCCTCCCCATTGCTCTTTGGGTGACTTTTAGCCTTCTAATAAGGCCCATTGTGAGCGACCACGTTTCAGTGACATATGTCATCACTGACAACACGCACAAGTCAGACTTTCGTCTTAAGCCACTGCGGTATGTGGGATGAGAAGATATTGCGTAGCTTCCCGAACGCTGCCCAGCCGATTCGGATTCGACGGGTGACCTCTTTCTGGAAGTTGGACCTACCTAACTGGACAGTTTGTCGTAGGTAAACATACTCGTCCAAGTGTAGCGTTTCCGATCTTTATTAGAGTGGGTGTTACATGGGCATTTGACATGGCCTTCGTTTTATCTACTCTAAGCTCTACTGAAGTCATCGAACATTGTACTAAGGTCCTCCATAGTCTCAGCCATGACTACGATATCGTCGGCAAACCGAAGGTGAGTTATGCACTCTCCATTGATGGCCCCTTTCCAGTCCAGAACCTTAAAGACATCCACCAGTGCAGCAGTGAACAGTTTCGGAGAGATAACGTCTCCCTGTTTAACATCTCGCTGCATAAGGATAGGCTTCGAGGTCTGGAGGCCTACCGCGAGCTCTTAACGCGAACTGTTCTTCTTATTCGTACCGTCAGTTTAACGATTCAATTTAGGCCACGTCATCTGACAGCCATTGTCCCAAACTGAGTCGCAAGTTTTGGTTTCATTCATTCAATTTTGTACTTGTTTGGTACCATGACGTTCATAGAGCAGCTCAACTGAAACGCTAAACTGTCAATATCACCGATTCAATAAAAGTTACTATTTCTCTAATATAAACTGAAACGGTTGGTGAATTATTGACGAAAATAAAGTGTTTTAGTGCTATTTTAGTGGAATTTTACAAAAACCAATGTACTCGTAAGTGTACTTTAATCTTTCTTTTAAAGTCTAAAATATCTATTTTACATGCCTTTTTAACCGCATTTGTTTTTCTTGGTACGTTCGAAACATAAACATAATTTGTTTTATTACGTCGAAATAAAAAAAAGATCGTTTAATAAATAGCAAAAGGTATCTACGAGTAAATCAATATCTACTTTGAATAAGGATTATTTTAGCGATAGTTACCGTATTAACGTGGAATCTTAAAAACAATTGTTGAGTGTCTTTTTTACTTCAAAGTAATGATACTGAGTTAAGAACAAATAAAATGTTACTTGCTTCTGAACGTGTCTGACACTAAAATGTGCGCGAAACAAACTTATTTGATAATAAAAGGGTTGTCTCTTTTTCACCAAAAACGTTTCAAACGCGGTTCTGCCACAAATTGCGATCTTTCATTCGCATTGGACGTCATGGTACGACTTTGATGCGATGCAGTTCATGAACTTAAACTGAAATGTCTTGCTTTTGAATCGTTTTTAATTAGATCATGGTAGGCCACCTGATCCTGGAGTCGGACTGACATAGTGGCGTTTTCGTACAGACACTTTAGCACCTCTCATTCGGAAAGATAAAGTAGGTAGCAAATAATGTATAATAACACAAACATGCGATGATTACAAATGTACCACGAATGTTCAGCTAGCATCTTCAGGGGATTCACTAATTTCGTGGCATCAGATAGTCTTGCACTTGATGTTGAACAATTTCTAGAATGCTTATAACTACTGGTACGATTCCTATTATTTTCTCTTAGTCAGCGGCTTATACCTAATAGTTTATTATTAGTGTATTAAGTCACGGCTATTTTAAATACCTAACGCGGCGACGGATTCTAGCTCTGAATTGACTTCTGAGCGAAGCGTGGTCGTATATATTATAATCCTGAGTGCACCGAGGTATTTAAGTTTGCTCAAGACAAAGACACCTTTATCCAATGAGAATACTCCACTTTTTGCTCCTAGTGCGAGGTAATAAGAACCAATTCTATTCGCATTAGTAGTTTATGAAACTGTTAAATAACCTGGGAATTCGTAGTTACGTGTAGTTTCATACACTATTTTATCTAAATTCATGCAATTTCATGAAAAACACAGTAATAATTAGTATCAGAATTATAAAAATTATAAGTAATATTGTAAATATGAAGCCCATATCAAACATTCTAACGCGCATAGTAGGTACACGCCACAGCAACCGATCAGCTGTTGCTTGTTGATGACATGCCGTGCAGATAATGTAGAGACAGCCGCTGTCGCAGAGTTCCGCCGAGTCAAAAAAAATTGGATTGGCCATATACAGAAAACAATTATTATATATATGTTTTATATATTTAATTAATAAACATTATTGTTACTTACTATAATATCTCTACTACCTAAGTAGCAAAATAAAAATTTGTTCGTCAACGGCAACTATAAAACCTATGAAGTTGAAAAAGTTTATATTTTGGTTTATGTCTCCATACGACTATCTAAGTTGAGGTTCCAAATTCAAATCACAAATTATAATGATGATACTGAAATTCAGTAGGTACAATGCGTGCCACGAAAGATGAGACTTGACACACCACGTGGTTTGACATGCGCAGAACACGATTTTAGGTATCTTTAGCGGTATGAGTTCCGAGTGCGGGACGGGACCGGACGTCATAGGGGCGGCGGAATGAGCGGGGGAGGCGGGGTCAAGTCTCATCTTCCGTGGCACGCATTGTACAATATTAATGTCTGGTTGAAGCTTAGAGCTTAAATGACTTGCATTAGGTTAGGTTTGCATGACATACATAATCATCATTCTCCAGCACTTATCCCAATTTACTTTGGGACAGCATAGTCTTTTTACGATTTGTCTAGCATTGCTGTTGTTAACTTTTAGCTAGAATTTATGCTGTGCACTTTTCCAATAGAGCTTGTGCCTAGCTATTAGGAAACTGTAAAACTTATTTCATAATAACACAAACAAACATATTTAGAGGTGACCGACCAAAGGTGCAGTTTCGGTTTCGGCCAAAAAAAGAGGTTTCGGCCACAGTTTCGGTTTCGGCCAAAAAGTGGCCATTTATTTATATTTCACCAGATACTTTTGGAATGCATAGTAAAATAAGTAACTCATTTCATTTCTACCGTAGAAAAAACCACGAATTTTTTTACGTTTATTAAAAAAAAATAATTAGGATGAGGCAAGACGGGCGTAGAGGTGCAGTGGTGGCCCAGTGGTACCTAACGGTCGCGACTTACGATTTGTAGGTCGTGGGTTCAAACCCAAGCAGGCACTGTACCTTGTCTAAATTATTTCACCACCACTGCTCTCAAGACGGTGAAGGAAAACATAGTGAGGAAACCGGCATGTCCTAGAACCAGAATCAAGGATGTCGAAGACATGTGACATCCACCAACCCGCTCTGGACCCGCGAGGTGGATTACAGTACAGCCCACTTCCTCTTACAAAGAGAGAGGAGACCTGTGTTCCAGGAGCGGGAATATTATAGATAGATTAGGTATGCTACAAAAGGCGTAATTTTGTAAGTTGTAATTCGCATAAAATAAGCTGCATTCGGTTTCTTATACAAAAAAATACATGTCTGTTATTAAATAAAATAAAAAATCTCAAAATCATCTATTATTATTTAGAACGGCCCTCCAAACATCCACACCAAATAGAGTTGTACCATACTACGTGTCCTTCTATGTTAACCAAAAATAAATAAATAGAAGGTTCTCGCATTCTTAACATTCGAAACCTGAATTAACTACGTAATACGTATACAAAATTATCTATCTAATGTAATCTGGTGGGTATTATGCATCAATTATAATGATTGGTGATAATATATAATCATTAATTTATTCTATAGAGTTCTATTCTTAGATCATTGCCTCGTAAGGAAGGTTTTTGACAAATATTCCACTACAATTAAATTGGTATTAAGTTGAGGTTATTGGTTAAAATTGTACTTTAGAACTAGTTTTTGTGTGATCGAATGACGCATTTCACACTTACAATCGGTTTGCTCATAAAACAATTTATGAAGTGGTTGCATTTGCGTTCATTTAATTTTATGATTTCAATTAGAAGATTGAAGGACCTTTGTTATATCGGACCTTCTGCGGACATTTTTTAACCCTTCCTTATTTATTTTTCAATTATTATTGTATGAATATGTATACACAAACTATACAACCCGACACATTATTTAATTAAAGGCTAATTTTTCTATCGCCAGATAACTTTTATTCGAGGAATAAAATAGACGTTTGATAGTTTTTGTATAAAATAACTGTCAAAATTTCAAAATTATTTCTCGAATAAAGTTCAAATTCAAATTCTTTATTGCGTTTTTAGATAATTTTTTTAGCCAATTTGTTTATTTAGATTGGGAATCATTTATTACTAGTTCATGATTTATATTTTTGTTATTTGTGAAAAGAGCAGTCTGCAAATAAAACCTTAGGGTGCCGAATAGCGTTAAGTAAATCATTAATATATATGAGAAATAGTAATGGACCTAGTATCGACCCTTGAGGTACACCATATTTTATAGATCTTGGGTTTGATGTATATTTAATTTCTGTTTTTGTAATGGACATAATTATATTTCAATGAACTGTACTCTATTACTGAGATAGGATTTGATTATTTCTAGTGCTTTAACTCGAACTCTGTATATTTCTAGTTTATGTAGTAGTAGTATATGGTCAACATAATCAAATGCTTTGGTCATGTCCATGTATAGGGCTGTGACCTGATTTTTTTTATCTAGTTCCGTTACATTTTTTTGTAAAAACTGATGCATTGATATAGGTATTAATTAACCGATTTCCCTTTTCTAAATCCAATTTTGTTTTTTTCGAAATATTCACTAAGATTATTATACAGTACTCTTTCAAATATTTTTGCCATTATTGGAATGAGAACGATAGGTCTATAACATCGTATATCTTCCGTGTTTTCTTTTTTGAATATTGGTCGAACTACAGTAGTTTTCAAATATGTCAGGAAAATTCCTTCTTCAAGACACTGATTTAATAAGTAGGTGATGATAGGAGTAATTTCATATACTACAAGTTTTGTGGAGATTCCATCACAATCTGTACTGTTAGTGTTTTTTAATGTCATGATTATTTTGGCATCATCGTAATGGGTAACTGGTGCTAAGAAACAAGAGTTTGGTATGTTATAGGTTAGAATATTAGCGAAGTTTATTGTATTATTCGTTAGTTTTGAAATGCCATCAATCAAAAAGTTGTTGAATGTTTGTGCTATAGTATCAGAGTTATAAGTAGGAACATAACTTAACTAAAACTATACAGAAACTAAATCTAGCAGCAGTACCTTTGTACTCAATATATCAATTATAATCATGTCATATCCCTATGTATTTTACTGTGTGTACATAAATTATAAAATAAATAAAAAATTGCGTAGAAAAATTCATCCGCATCGCTCTCGACTGGATGTACCCAAGCGACTGGCGTTATAAGTTGGTTATTATAATTTATTCTATTATCTTTTTCCGGGGGTTCTGTTTTGTATTTATTGATTATTTGCCACACTGCTTTAGATTTATTTGTGGCTGTTTGCATATGATAGTTGTTTTGTGACCTTTGAGTGATTTTTATGATTATTTAAACTTTTTTGCATATTTCTTAAAATCACTCCTATCTCTATTATTACTTGATAGTCGATTTGTTTTAAGTAGCATTCTTTTACGAAAGGAACATCTTTTTAATCCTTTACTGAGCCATTTAGTATTTCGTATAATTGGAACTTTAATTTTTATGTTCGGAAAGCAGAGGTCATAAAAAAGTTTAAATAGTTTATGGAATTCTTCAAAAGCAGCATTTGGATCACTTTTTCCATAGCAATCACTAAAAGTCAGGGCTTTTAAACATTTAATAAATTTTTCAACATTTTCGTTGCTATAGTCTCTTCTAAAGTACCAGTGGGTTATTGAGTACGTTTTCCTAACAGGACATGATAGTATTTGTGCTGTATGATCAGACAGTGCTAGTTCTAAGACACTTTGTTTACAGCCTCTTAAATTATGAGCAATGTTATCAATGCACGTTTTGCATTACGAGTTGGTTCTTTTATTGCATGTTTTAAGTTAAAGCTCCGTAATAAGTCTTCAAACTCTCTCGAAACAAGAGTATCTTTTAAGGCTCCTACAAACAGGCGCGATTATATCGCGTGTCGCGCCTGTTTAAAGGAGCCTTTAGTCGATCAATATTATAATCACCACAAATAACAAGTTTCTTACATTTGGTACATAATTATGCAAGCAAGGATTACAAAAAAAAAATGAAATGGATTAAAAAAGATCCATTTAATTTTTTTATTGGTAATCCATTTCATTAAATTGATTACAAAATATTGTTTATAAAATGTAATTGAATTGAGTTAAACTATTTCAATGAAATTGAAAATAAAACGTAAAAAAGAAAGCATTATTATCAGTGAAATTCTAGAACTAGTAAAAAATTTGTAAAAAAAATTAAACAAAAAAAAAACAAAAAGAGATCTGTGTTTTCACTGATAATCGACCTTCTTATCACACAAGTTACACCGTCTCGCTACACCTGCTTAGAGAAAGTAAGTGAAATAGCTGTACCAGTACTAGGGAAAATGATCGTCAAAAGAAGCGTTGTGTAAATGTGTAGCGCGCCGTTTAAATTTTTTGAATTAGTTTGAACTATTGTAATGAAACAATCACACAAAGTTCACTTGGGTTTATGTATGCATACATTTTATGTTTTAAACGTAGTTTCTAGCTTCGAACAATGTTTATAGGTATTCAATAAACGGTTTACACTAATTGTTTACCACTTGACAATTTATTTTATAATTAATTATATTATTGTTATTTTCCACAGTTATTTTCACAAGTTGTTGCCAATGTGTTGTAGTGACTATTGTTCATTTGTGCACAATTTACACTTAGTTTTAACCACCTTTGCAAAGAATTACTATTTTTAATTATTTTTATAAGAAGCTAGTTGTTTAACGTGGCAGTGGCGCAAAGGACCTGTTATCAGATGATTGAAAAATCAGCCCTAAGATGAAAGGAGCTCCTGAAACTTATTATACAAGCTGGCAGGGAAATCGACGCGAAAACTGTAACATAGATTTTTTTCGCCGGTTATGTAAAAAAAAATCTGCTGTTTCATAGACAAGTGCAATACCTACGCGGTCAAAATGTATGGAAAAGCATTTTTTTTTAATAACCGAAGAAAATGTCGCAGGGGCGTTAAGAGTCATGTATGTACCTACTGAGTGGTGAGGTGCTACGTCAATGTGCATCTTAATGAAATAATGTGTCAGGTTGTTAAGTTTGCGTATAAATAGTGTTTCATTTTTGACAAGTAGGTACGGTATTGTTTTAAACACTTATTTATTCTGACGTGTTAAACATATGTTTAAATACATAACAGTTCTCCAGTATTTGCGATGTACTATGCAAAGCAAAGGCTAGACTTAGGGTTGCCACCTGTACTATATTATATAGTATCGTACTATATTACGGTCAATTGTACTATATATTATAGAAATATAATATAGTACGAAAAATATTATATTTACATTGCTAACTCCACTGCTGCACTTTTTTGTATAAACATCGTCTAAATTGGAACGTACCCGTAGTGACGCGTTGTGAATTTTAGAACGAAACGCACTCACGAAGCCTAGTTACGGCTATGCAACGAAACGTCATTTCTGTTTCTATTCTGTGGTTCTGTCTGTCACTCTGACATTGTTGATGTTGAAAGAAATAGAAGTTTAATTAAGCTCATTAAAAATGAATTGCTGATTTTTATTAATATGGAAGTAAATTGCTGTGATTCGTATAATTATTTTAAAAACAATAAACTGTTAATATCCAAAGCGCAGAGTAACAATAAATATACTTGGAAAAATAAATAATGTAATTTTGTATTTGTGTTTCTTTTGTACCTACTTAAACTGGTGTGCAATAAAGTGATATAGGATTGTAATTTGTATATAATGTTTAAACATGATAAATGAATGAAGGTGTACTATTTTTTTTCCAAAATTTCCCAAAAGTACTATATTTTGGCAAGGTTTTGAGAAAAATACTATATTTCTTCAAAAAAAAGGTGGCAACCCTAGCTAGACTAGCTTTTGGCCGCGACTTCGGATGCGTGAAATTTCTTGTACCCCACCCACCCCGTCGCATCGCATATTACTTCGTTATCGCTTAGCGTTCTTTCTGACTTTTTTCTTTTTCTCGGCTCCTAAAGGTCATCGAGCGTAATGTTGGTTAGTCTGTAGCCTTCCTCAAAAATTGGGCTATCAAATGGAAAACGATTTTTTCAAATCCGACCGGTAATTTCAAGGATTAGCACGTTGAAACAAACTCTTCAATTTTATTATTAGTCTAGATAAGTTTAGGAAGTACAACTTCCAGCTGCGCACATCCTTAATCCAACAAGTATTTAACACGTGTCTCTCTCTTCCAGTATCGCAGCACATGCTGACAGACTTGGAGAAGATCCCAGGAGTGCAGCTGGGCGACTTCCTGCTGCAGTTCGAACTGGACGAGCCTCGGGAGTCGGTGCGGGAGATCGCCAGGAAAGAGCTCCGGGAGACGCCTGACGTCGTCAGACCTGCTGTCGAAGAGCTTAAGAGACTGCTTGAAGGTATAACTAAACATAATATAATAATACACGCCTGTTACTGTCTAACTACAGGGTATAGACCTCTTCTCATACAGAGAAGTCACGAGCATTGATCACCACCTCAATGAAGCTTGACGATTTCAGACTTATATTAACTGAGTCCAGCTTTCTACAACAACTCAGTCACTCAGTCTTCAGTTTTTGAAGTGAAAACTTCTTTAGGCGCGATGGTCATTTTTTGAGATGGGAAAAAGCCGTTGAACTCGCTACACTGTTACCGACACCGTGCTACATCCGGATGTATTCGGCTGTCCTCGGGATGTACTCGGTTTTAAATCCGATATGTCAGTGAGTGATGGCAAAGTATTCTGTTTGTGTTTTGTTTTCACTTCTGTCGGCATTCCCGGAGTGCCACTGTTTCTCCTTCTGTAGAACACCTGAAAAGTTTTTCCATGAAAGAAGATTCAAGCCTACCTCGCTTCTTGCTTGTTTCATCTTCTAATCGATGAATTAACCAGTCGTGGGGTCATTATAGCATAGGTCAGTGTTATGATGAAGCCCATTTGTTGGTAATGACCACGGTAATAAACTAATGACACGTAATTAAATTTAAAAAGGAGAATCAATTAACTTCGATTTTAAGAATTCATTTATTCGACTGTTCGAATTTGAAAACAGAAGGGCAATTCCCATATTCTACATTAGTCTCGCAGAAGGAGGCTGCGGAAAGGGAGAGGGAGACTTCATCCACTCACCCGGCCCGCAGCAGGCGCACCGGGCGTCGGTGGAGGGCGGACAACGCCCTCTTCCAGCCCCACCTAAATGGGTCCTGGGGCGACGAACTTGGGGGCGCCCGTCGCCCCCCACACATCAGAACCCGAGGTGGCGGCGCGTAGTGTTCCACGCGCGCCCCTCTTAGACGACGCGGGGGGAATCAAACACTTCACTCCTCCCCTGACCCGAGGAATCGGGGGTTGCGGAAGGATCGTACGTTCCCGCGGCCGCCGGCGTAGGTGTGAGATGGAACACCGGGGTGGTTTTTAGTCAGTAAGAGTCTGAATGACCCCGCCGCCCGCCTCAGGGCCGCAAACAATCATGAGGATTTTCCACCCCGGAAACAAAAAAAACGTACCTGCGCGGTGCGGGAGGGGTGATAGGTGTCACAAGTTGACGAATCACTGAGCTCCCGCATCACGTGACCACACCCCTCCCGCACCGCGCTGCTACCTCAGGCAACATAAGCGCATGACCTTCAACACAATAGTTATCCTTCTCAAATATAAAAATGAGGTAATATGTATTTGTTCATTATTAAATCGAAGGTTACCTAAACTGAAACCAAAAATACTAAAAAAAAACTCACCAGAGCGTTTACCGACCGAGACCGATTTACAAATAAAAAATAAGTATGTTAATGTAGTGCTTGCGTATTGCTCTCTTTGTTTGACAAGCGATGTACCTAGTTAATTAGAGAACAATAAACTTGAGTAATAGTAACCTTCAAATGCACAAGTAACGTTTAAATTCAACCAACCTGGTTCGTATACAAACTTCAGCCCCTATTTATAACCCTGGGATAAACTTCCCATACAAACTTCAGACCCTATTTATAACCCTTTGGGGCATGAAGTTCCCATACAAACTTCAGCCTCTATTTATAACCCTTTAGGGCATGAAGATCTCATACAAACTACAGCCCCTATTTATAACCCTTTAGGGGATGAACTTCCCATACAAACTTGAACCCCTATTTATAACCCTTTAGGTAATGAATTTTCAAAAAACCCGCCATAGTGCTCACCTGCTCACTTTCGCTATAAAAGGCACTCCGTGCAAATTTTAATGCTTCTATGCCGAACGGCTTAGGTTGTGCGTAGTCTGCCAGTGAATTAATGAATTAAAAATTTTAATTAAATAAGTATAGGTACGACCACTGAACGCCTGAGGGCGGACATCGCCGTCGAGGTAGACCACGGCGAAAGTGGTGCGACGATGTGGTAATATTTGCAGGGCCAACATGGCCAGAGATCGCACAAGACAGGGAGGTTTGGAAGAAACAAGGGGAGGTCTTTGCTCAGCAGTGGGACACAAAAAAGGCTAACAAAAAAAAACAGTGACACTCCGGGAGTGCCGACAGAAGTGAAAAACAAAACACAAACAGAATACTTTGCCATCACTCACTGACATATCAGATAAACATTAAAACCGAGTACATCCCGAGGACGGCCGAACACATCCCAAGCGGGTATCTTTTAAATCGTCTTATAAACAAAACACGCGCGGTGTCGCTTACGGTAACAGTGGCGCGAGTTCAATAGTTTTTTCCATCTCAAAAAATGCCCAACTCGGCTAAAGAAGTATTCACTTCAATATAATTATACGTATACCTTTAACGGATCGTGTTCGAAACACAATACTGCGCTCCAAAACAAAGATAGCTGACGGGGCTCAAAAGGGTGCCCAACTTAAATGGGACTGGGCAGGACATGTCTGCCGCATGCCGCCGAACAAATAGCACAGAGCTGGTGCCCTGAAACAGTGAAGCGGGGTCGCAGCAGACCACGTAGGGGATGGCAGGACGAGCTGGACAGGTTTGGACAAAACTGGAAGGAAGACGCTCGTGGTCGCGGAAGATGGAAGGAGTGGAGGGAGTCCTTTGCCCGAGAGGGACAGCGTAGGTATAAAAAAATGTAAATAAGTATGCCAAGACTCAAACATATTAAGTACACCTTATTACAGAGACAGTATCTACATGGTACCTACGTAGGTAATTATCATATATTAGGTATTAATGATATTTTGCTATATCCGGTAACTTACAATTACGTATAATCAACAGATTCAACAATGTATAATAATAACGTGGGTGACAAAATTAACGAACGAGTAACAATATACCTATATACTAGTACTAGCTTCTGCCTGCGACTTTGTCCGCGTGAAATTGCTTGTTCCCCCGATCCACCCCATGGCATCGCATCGCATCGCCGGCCCGCGCCCTCACTTAATTTTTGCTTAGCGTTCTTTCTGTTTTGTTTTTTCGTTTTTGCCCGGCTCCAAAGGACCATAGCGTGATATCTTATATAGCCTTCCTCAAGAATTGGATTATCAAATGCAAAAAGATTTTTTTCAATTCAGACCGGTAGTTCCAGAGATTAGCACGTTCAGACAAACAGAACTCTTCAGCTTTTTTATTAGTAGGTATACATACGATTATACCAAGGCTCAAACATATAATAATCACATCTACCTACAGTTCATAATATATAGTAGGTGTAGTACGGTCAGCATCAAAAGTCGATTAAAACTTCAGTTTTTTTAATCTCAGTTATTGAGCAAAATATTTGTTCAAAATCGCATTATACTTCTGCAGCAGAAGTATAATGCGATTTTGAACAAATATTTTGCTCAATAACTGAGTTTTAAAAAACTGAAGGGTTAATATTTTGCTCAATAACCGAGATTAAAAAAACTAAAGTGTTAATCGACTTTTGATGCTGACTGTACCTGCGTGGGCAAATAATTATCATATATGTACTAATTATTCGTTTCTATATCCTGTAACTCTTATGTATAATCATTAGAATCAACAATTTTTGAGAGGCCCGCGGCTAAATAATAACAGCCGCACAGGTCAATCGATCAGGTTAAGTTACGCTTGCCACGGTTGGTCTGTGGATGGGTGACCATCTTCACATACCGAGATCCCTCCATGCCTCGGAAAGCACGTTAAGCCGTGGGTCCCGGCTGTCATTCGCGGATCTTTGACAGTCGTTAAGGATAGTCAGAAGCCTAAAAGTCTGACAACCAGTCTTACCAAGGGAGGGGTATCGTTTTGTCCAGTAACTGGGTTGTGGAGGTCAGATGGGCAGTCGCTCTATGTAAAATACTGGTATTCAGCTGCATCCGGTTAGACTGGAAGCCGACCACACTAGTACTACTAGACGCAGTCGCGGGCAGAAGCTACCTGTATATAATCATCTGCAATCACTAGAAGTGACTACTTATGCAAGGGTTCCATTATGTAGCGTCCAGGGGGCTTACTCTCCAAACTAATTTTAATTCCAATGAGACGCCAATATGATTCCAATGTTAATTTTACAGTCACGTGATTCGGTATTCTTGAAAACAATATTGTCAACAATTACTCCACGCCAAGCCCGAACCCAGTTCCACTTAGTTCTCCAAAATGGGCACCCAATCTAAAAATCATTTGGCGCTAGCATCGAACTCAAGAGTACGAAACGTCACAATTCCAATGTCGATCTGTCGGAATTAAATTGAAGAGTAAGCACCCTGGTCAGTCCTAAGAAACATCGCCATAACTTTTTTCACACAGAGATTTGAAGTGAGCCGCCATAGTAGTTATTGTACTATAATAAAATACCTATCTAATGACATAAGTGGCTGTTATTGGTGCTAGGCAGCTTCCATACATTTTTGCATTCTCCTTTATCTGTTAATCATATCCATGATAAGGTAATGCAACTGGTGTTCGATTGACACGTTTATCATTGCTGCATCTTTCACGCCTTTTCTCGAAGGGGTAGCCCTCAAAATTAATTATTTTATTGACTACTAGCAGCGCCACGCGGTTCCACCCGCATAAGTGTCAATCCCGTGGGAATATCGGGATAAAAACTATCCTGTCCTTCCCCGAGACTCAAACTATCTCTATACCAAATTTCATCTAAATCGGTTCAGCGGTTTAAGCGTGAAGAGGTAACACAGACACACTTTCGCATTTATAAGTATGGATTTTACGAAATATCAATCAATAGGGTTATATGAACTTAGAGGGTTGTATTGATCATAATTCTGGAAATACATACTTGTTACGGTCGTAAATCATATTTTGTTCAATATACAACCTGACAAAACTCAAACTCAAACTCAAAGCATTTATTTCAATTAAACCATTTACAGGCACTTTTGAATTGTCAAAAAGTCGGTCAGTCAGAAAATATGAAGCTAGTTGCCCATTCCAAAGCGTAGGTACCTATGGAGAAGAACGGGCAAGAAACTCCATGGACACTCTTTTAAATTATAGTTTTACAAAAATATTAGTTACATCAATAATGTGAATTTATTTGTTTATTTTTTTGTTTGTTTATTTGTTTGTTTGTTTATTTATTTATTTGTTTTTTTTTTATTTTTTTGTTTATTTATATGTGAGAACGATGACCACTGACCAAAAAAACATATTGCAAAAAAACGTCAGAAATGCAGGCTACCTATGGTCATAGAATACCTTCCCTTTTTTACGCTCGCGTGAGTGCCATGTAATAGGGCAAGAGCCCCAGACAAATTCACACTGCGGGCAGCTACTGAGAATGTTTTATGATTGAGTATTTCTCCGATACCAGTTTACCCGGGCGTGTTTACAAAGGCTAATGCATTTCGGTCCAGTCCTGTCATGGAATCATTTCAAATCAGGGTTTTTTTTTCCAAAAAGCCTTAAATATTTACCAAAGCCTAAGTGGATTTCAGTTTGAATGATTTAACCAACCTACAGATTTGTCATAATTAAAAAAAAAACAACAAGCAAACACAATGTTGTTTTAATTCAATGCTACCACATTGTCATACTTAATTGAAATTTTTTATAAAAAAAAAATGTGCCCAACAATTGTGTTAAGCACATTTTGATTTATAAAAAAGTCTAGAACTTGCACTTGCATTGGCACGTGCAAGTTCTGTGCTTGGTAGCAGTACCTAGCTCCAGCAACATGCGAAACAGCTAAACAAACTATGATCTAGCTGTAAAATGGTGGTAGTAAGCAATGAGTCACTCGCTTGTACTTGTTCCGTTGGGGTCATCGACCCATTGACGTTCACTGCTAACCTGGGGTCATCGACCGATTGACATTCACTGCTGAACATAGGTATCCCAATAGATCGCGAATCTGAGACTTATAACAATGAATGTTATTGCCACCGGACCACGCATGGAAATCTACCGGTGATAACAATATTTTGTTATAGACCATCTTATTGACGAAAAACTGGCCAAGTGCGAGTCTGACTCGCACACGAAGGGTTCCGTACCACAAGGCAAAAACGCCGGGGAAAAATACACGTTTGCTGAATGGGAGTCCCCTTAAATATTTATTTTATTCTGTTTTTAGTATGTGTCGTTATAGCGGCAATAGAAAGACATTCATCTGTGAAAATCTCAACTGTCTAACGATCACGGTTCATGAGATACAGCCTGGTGACAGACGGACAGCGGAGTAATAGGGTCCCGTTTTACCCTTTGGGTACGGAATCCTAAAAAGGAGATAGGCAGTATCCTTGCCGTTATTTACGACAGTTATTAGGAGTTAAGACTCCTTCAAACAGGCGCGACGCGCGACGCGAATCGCGCGCTACACAAAGGCACCGCTCGTTGCGCGACTTGCGGTGCCTTTGTGTCGCGCGCGATTTTATCGCGTGTCGCGCTTGTTTGAAGGAGCCTTTAGGGTTAGAACTATTCTTAAAATTGAAAACTACAAGGTAACGTAATGCTGATCGTCATAAAATAACCACCGTCCGTCGATTAGCACATCTATATTTGTTTACCTACAAATACACAATGATCCGTAGATTACAGAAGTGTAATTGCATCAGTAAGACGTAAGGCTAGGTAATCATCAGTTAGGATTGTCTGTGACATGTCACGGGGAATCTACGCAAAGTAAACGTAGTAAATTAAACTTACCTTGATAATAGATAATAGACGCTTACAGTTACCTACACTGATTACCTATATCTAATCTTGGAAAATTTCAGTTTCACTACTGAAATTATGTAAATACTAGCTGCGCTCCGCGGTTTCACCTGCGTAAATGTCGATCCCGTGTGAATATCGGGATAAAAAGTAGCCTATATGTTAATCCAGGGTGTCAGCTACCTTCATACAAAATTTTATCAAAATTTGTCCAGCCGTTTGAGCGCGAAGAAGTAACAAACATATAAACACACACACACACATACTCACCAACTTTGCCTTTACAATATTAGTGTGATTATTTAACTCAAATAAAGCCATATCATAATCTGCCTATAATCTTCCAGCTGCTGGGGCCTCAGGCCTCCTCTGAGGGAGTGGGCTATAATCCACCACGCAGGCCCACTGCGGGTTTGTAGATGTCACATTTCTGGGTTCGAACCTACGACCGTTACAATAAGTTTGACACGTAAGTCGCGACCGTTACAATTTGTCAACACCACTGCTCTAGCAGTGCAATCCACATGTTTCCTTTTTATTCACTGGTATGAAAAAAGGCCAAAAACTCATTTTGTTTCGTCATGTTTTCCAAACGGATTGGTAATCGCAGGTAAATAAAATAGACCCCAGAATACTGCTGGGTAAACTCTTTGCATTCAAATCCTTTTACACCACACTGAAGGAGAACAGCGAAAAAACCAATTCTTTCTCAACAACCACAATAACATAGAATGTCCTGTCTAAGCCTCTTCACCCAAGATCTAAGTAAAAATCATTTGAGAACTAATCATATTTGCACGACGCTTACAGAATGAAATCGCTTAGCGTATTTATAGTATGTATGCCTTATTATACCATACACGAGATAACAGTTTGAGTGTACGTGCTAAAACAAACAGTATAAGAACGAATATTACTTGTACAAACAATTGAAGTTAATTGATTCACTGTGCACGCTGTGAACCCTATTTGGCAAAAATCACGAACTTCCATAGCCATACATACTTTCATCTCTTAATGAACCTGTTAAGGGGATCTAATCTAACCTAACCTAGCCTGTATTGTGCCACAGTAGAACAAAAGCCGGGTCTCCCCTTTCCACACGATTCTGTCTTTTGCTGCTGCTGGTCAGTCCTTTCGGTAGGAGTCGAGCTTGTTAAGCCATCTTCGGCTCGGCCTGCCGCGATGGTGTGGTTTAGTGGGACTTGTCCTCTGATTTGTCATCTGACATGCGACAGACATGTCCTGCCCAGTCCCACTTAAGCTGTGGCTTTGTGGGTAACGTCTGTGATCTTGATTTAGGGGGTGTATTTTCAAAAATACTTCTTTAGTGAGCACTAACGAAGTGTTTTTGAAACTACACCCCCTTTCCCCCTTTTACTTTCGGTAGGTATATGTATAAGGAACTCTTGCGTAAAATTTCAAGCTTCTAGACGCAGCGGTTCAGGCTGTGCGTTTCTGTCAGAAAATTTAACATAAATTTAAAGTATATTAAAATGGCACATGGTTTTTCGTTAGAAAACAAAGGTCAAGTTTACAAAGCGTAGGTACAAGTTAATAACTAGCCTATATCAATAACTGCGTTTCTAATCAGTGTTCGAAGGCTGCAAATTTAGTGGATAATAATTGTTCTCATGTTAGTATTACGTTGTATTGTCTACAAATACTGTGTAATTTTAATACTTTTTAGAGTATTTGCTATATGTCTGAGGAAGGATTACAGTTATTTATTTCGTGCTGTTATAAATATGCTTTTAAACTTGTTCATGCCTCATCAGCCTTCAGTAGTCCACTGCTGGATATAGGCCTTTCCAATTGCTCGATTTTCGGCAAGTCTCATCTAGCCACCCTGGGAAGATCGTCACTCCACCTAACCTGAGTGTCATCGGTTCTACAGCTAATATGGCCAGCCCATGTCCACCTCAACTTGCTCATTATGTAAGCTATGTCGATACCTGTACAAAAATATGTATGTCTATTTTAAAGAAGCGCCGTCATTATTTTTTACCGTCATAATCTAACTTTGACAAACAATAGATGATCAGATCCGGAAAAACTAGATCTCTGTATTGTAAAATTGCAGACAAACATCAGCAGTACGTACCTATACCTACATACGTTTGTTGGTGATATTTAATGTTCAATGTTCGTTCAATGTTCCATGGAAATGTTAAGGTCATCATCATCTGCCTAGCCTTTTCCCAAATATGTTGGGGTCAGCTTCCAGTCTAAACGGATGCAGCTGAATACAAGTTTATATGAAGCGACTGCCTATCTGACCTCCACAACCCAGTTGCTGCGTAATACGATAAGTACTGTTTAGTAAGACTTTCGGGCTTCTGACGACCCAAGATCCACGAATGACAGCCGGGACCAACGGCTTTACGTGTTTTCCGAGGCGTGGAGGGGTCTTGGTATATAAAGATGGTCACCCATCCACGGACCAACCGCGGCAAGCGTAGCTTAACCTGATCGATCAACCCGTGCGGCTGTTATAACTTAGCAACAAGCCCCTCCGTATGAAAAATGTGCTTTCTTTGGTATTGTTCGTCGAATCGTTGAGCTCCTTAAGTCTTGAGTTGAGCTGCACGATTTCTGACAAATGCGTGCACTGACTGGACAGGTCCCCTCAATCTGTGTGGTTCTTTCCTTAAAAGATTATCTCAGACATCTACATGGTCTTCATATAACCTGACCAAGATTATGTCTGGACTTTAAAAGAGACTGTGACCTTCGAGTTTGTTTCGGCCTTTCTTCTCAGAGTAGTCAGATAGGAAACGCCGACCTCATTTAGTTTAAAAAAATATGATTGACGTGTAAAAGTGTTTGTGCAAACCTATTTACAAAAATAAAATCATTTATCATTTATAAAAAATATAATAAGTAAATTACTGTGTCACGGACCCTGCCTCGATTTCCGTGGACCTGACATATGTGCATAGTAACCTAGGTGCATTATTTTATGCCCTTTTTTTGGGTGCATTATTTTATGCCTTTTTTTTTCACGATGTGAAATCGTCAAATGACCCCTCCCGCTCTGGGTGGAGCGGAAGGGAGTGTCAGACTCTTACTGACTAAAACCCACCCGTGTTCCTTCCTTAGCCCTTTATGTTCCGGGCCAGCGGTAACCCTTTCGGACAATCCCGCTGACCATTATTTTATGCCCTTGATTTACTTGTGTAATTTCCTCTTCTTCTGCCCGCGACTTCGTCCGCGTGATATTTCGGCCCACCGCGGCTCATCCAGTCGCTAACCCGCGCTTTTAGGTACTTCGTTTTTGCTTGGCGTTCTTTCTGACTTTTTTCTTTTTACTCGTCTCTCAAAGGTCGTAGCGTGGCCTATAAACCTTCCTCAAGAATTGGGCTATCAAATGAGAAATTATATTTTTAAATCTAATAGTTCCAGAGATTATCGCGTTCAAAGAAAAAACAAACAATCTATTTGTTTATTTTTTGTTTGTTTGTTAGCTTTATTGTTAGTATATAGATCTTATCTCTCTATTACTTACTAGACATTTAGGAAATATAACCAACGATCTAATAGATATATTTCTCAGATATAATCAATCAGCCTAAGGTAACAACATGTATAAATATAAAATACCTATCTATACGAATCTTCAAGTCCTTCGATCAATAACTATTTATTGATCGAAGGTCAAGTCAATAAAATTGTTACAACTAAGTATACAGGTACAGTGCGTGCCACGTAAGAAGAGACTTGACACACCACGTGGTTTGACATGCGCAGTACACGATTTTAGGTATCTTTAGCGGTATGAGGTCTGAGTGCGGGACGGGACCGGACGTCATAGGGGCGGCGGAAAGAGCGGGGGAGGCGGGGTCAAGTCTCTTCTTACGTTGCACGCACTGTACAGTTCCGGTCCCGTCCCGCACTCAGACCTCATACCGCTAAAGATACCTAAAATCGTGTTCTGCGCATGTCAGACCACGTTTTGTGTCAAGTCTCTTCTTACGTGACACGCACTGTTCTTAACAGTGAAGTATTGCGGTAAACATACAGTACTAGCAGCGTCCCGCGGTTTCACCCGCATCAGTGTCGATCCCGTGTTAATATCGGGATAAAATCTAACCTATGTCCTTCCCCGGTATGCAATCTATCTCTCTGCCAAATTTTATCGAAATACATTCAGTGGTATAGGCGTGAAAAGGTAACATACAGACAGACAGACAGACAGTTACTATAAAATTGATAATATTACTCCCCAAGTAGCACAAAATAGCTTTATAATCGATGGATAACAGAATTAGCATATTATTATAGCTTTATAAGAAGTCTACATATAGGCATTATAAACCACTATACAGCTCTTGTAATGCTAATTTGGGCCCCAAATTATACAGCCTTAAGTGTAAGAATGGCATTTTAGCAGCATTATACTGGTTGTCTACCGGAATGATAAACGCATTATAATGGGCTGTGAAAACAGGTTAAAGCAGTGCGCATATGTTAAATGCGGCTCTTATACAGCTTGTACCATTACAAAGGCAAAATAAAAACATTTTCAAATATTATTTTTAATTTCTGTTATTATTAATAAATCTTGTGTAAAAAGAACATGGATACTTTCAACAAAAAAATATAAGTGCTACAAGGCAAGTAATTAAACTCTTGTTTTTGTTCTCTATGAGGAATTAAGGTTGCGAGTATCAGTTTACTGTGAAAGTATGTATATATTTGAATCAAATATTTCATGCGCCTTCAAATTAAAGAGCTATTTATTACAAAAATATTATAAAAATATGTGGAATTGTAAAAAAAATTATGCTCTTACGAAGAAATCTTTAGTTTTAGTCATTATGATACCTGTATTGTACCGGCCGGTCAATACCATAGGTTGAAGTCCTTTCTAAAGGACTATTTACCATAAAATTAAATTTTAAATGTTATCGATACAAAAAGCAAAATGGCGTAAGCATAATTAAAAACTTTAGGCATGCGGATACGACTTTTTTTTTTTTTTTTTTTAAATCTTTATTGAAAAAAAGAGGATTTGATCATACATGATCATGTCATCCCCATAGTTACATACATCTTACATTCACATCTTATCTACGTTTTAGAGCACAATCAACCATTTTATATACGAATCTCGCTTCCTCTGATAAGGGCATCGCTAGAATAGTGTTACATAGACCGGTGTCGTGTAAGCTAATGCCGTAAGCAAGCCTAAAAGATAACCTTTCGGCTTCGTTCCGAACACATTCCACTAAAATATGAAAAACGTCCTCAATAAAATCGCAGTCAGTACAATTCTTAGAAGTAACTTTGCCCATTAGGTACGCAAAACTATTCAGTGGGATATGTCCGGAACGCAGTCTCATAGCAGATACTATGGTGTGTCTAGACAGTTCTGAGTTAATAAACCAAGGAGAACGGGACAAATTATGTTGGATTGTTTTATACCATATGCCCTTTACTAGAGAGCGCTCATCAAAATATTCGTTCCACATGTTTCTACATTTAATCCTTATCATATAAAAAACGTCGAAATAATAGGGCAAAAAAAACATAGGGATACCATCAGATAATGCTTGTCTAGCGAGATAATCTGCCTCTTCATTTCCTGCCAAGCCTACGTGTGAAGGTATCCATTGCAATACTATTGTATAATTATTAGTGGCTAATGTGGAAAGTGACTCCAAGATGCTGTATGCTATCGGTGTGCCTCGACTATTCGAGGTGCATCGAGCAATGTGTTGTAGTGCACTCTTGGAGTCTGTTAGAACCACGTATTTGCCCGACTGAAAAGATTGAATGTATGAAATTCCTTCTGATATTGCTATCAATTCTATCAACATTATCGAGATGTTTGAGTCTATACGTAGTTTCACTGAACTACTAACTTGCGGGTCATAAATAGCTAATCCGCCACAATTACTTACCTTCGAACCGTCCGTATAAATTTTATAAAAATTTGAATATGTGTCTTTAATAAAACTATTACACAATTGTTGTAAAGCCAAAGAATTATAACTTCTTTTAGCGTTACTTACGGCATCTATGTTAAACTTAATTATATTCGAAATATCCACATTGCTGACCCAGGTATCAAGTGCAAACATATCTAATTGTGTACTAACATGTACAGCAGTATCTTTAAGGTAACTATGAACTAACATTAAAATGGGCTTTTCTTTGCACCTCCAATAAGAATTTTGACTAAAAAGAATTAAGTCGTCCAAAATTTGAATAATCTTATGGTTAGAAAAGGATTTCGCTTTTAACCAATATTTTCCGGCCAGGTAATATCTTCGTACACTTAAAGGCGGTAGGTGTAGTTCGCACTCCATGACGTGTATAGGTGTCGTTTTAATAAACCCACCTATTACCCGCATACACTGATTCTGTATTTTATCCAGCTTGCTTGCATGTGTCTTACAACTATTACCATAAAGGAAACTTGCATAATCTAGTCTACTACGAATACACGATATGTATAAACGCCTTAAATTAGTTGGGTGAATGCCCCAACCTGTTCCCGCTAAAACTTTAAAAACATTAAGCACTTTTGACGATTTTTCTCTTAATTCATTTATTTGTTTAGCCCATCGTAACTTTCTGTCTAACCAAATACCTAAATATTTTACACAATCCACTACTTCTAAAGACATACCATCAACAACTAGAGACACAGGGTCCCGTACAAATTTATTTTGGAAGATACAAATTTTACTTTTGAGTGCTGAAATTTCTAACCCGGCAAGAGAAAGAGTATTAACAAATTGATTTAAAGCTAATTGTAATTGGTGTCTTCCTTCTTCTATATTACTACAGGTTACATATAGCACGAAGTCATCTGCGTACTGTGATATAAAGACATTATTTATTGACTTGCAAATCTCCATTGTTAAGATATTAAATAAAAGCGGGGAAAAGGGATCGCCTTGAGCCAAACCGAAACAACATCTCCTACTTATGACTGAGTTGTTATCTGTCTCAATACTTAAGTTTCTCTCTTTTAAGAAACACCGTAGGTACGTACATATTTTATTACCTATCCCTATACTGTCTAAAATATATAGTAAACGTTCTAAATTTACATTGTTGTACGCATTATCAATGTCAACAAAACAAGCGATCGTTGATTGTTTTTTAGAAAATCCTAGTTGAATTCTCGACACCAAGGTAGACAAATTATCTAAAATGGAGCGCCCTTTGCGAAAACCAATAGTATCGGCCGATAACATGTTATTATGTTCAATAAACCATTCTACTCTTCTAATTAATATATTATGTAATATTTTACACACACAGGAAATCATAGAAATAGGTCGCAATGAAGAGTCAGACTGAGGATCCCGGCCGGGCTTAGGTATAGGTATTATAGTGATGTTACGCCACTGCTGGGGAACAAAACCCATCGTAAAAAAAATATTATAAAAACTAACTAAAATCAACTTTGCATTATTCGGTAAATAATATAGCATTGAATAGGAGATTTTATCGCTACCAGGAGAAGTATCTTTAGTGCGCAAACATTTATCCAATTCGTGTAAAGAAATCTGTGTCCCAAGCTTAAGGTTATTTGAATTAAATATTGGGTCATCAGTACAAACGAAGTCCGGCGCCAGTTTTTGTAATAATACAAACGCCTTCTCTTTACTAATACCCGATCGGGGTACATAGCATCCCTTAAACCATTTCATTTTCTTCCATAAAACCGTATGAGATGTTGTACCGTCTAATGAAGTACAGAAGTCTTGAAAACCCTTACTTCTTGCTATACGAAGACACCTCTGACCTTCCCTAATTTTCTCCTGCAACTTGTCCAAATTAAAAGGTGTAGGGTTACGTCGAAATGTTGATAACGCTAACCGTCTTTCGGCCACTAATTTTGATAAGGAACTATTCCAGTAAGGTTTCGGAGTGAAATTTTTCTCAGGGTCAGAATTAATTTTAATGTATGGAATGTGAATATCGGCAGCTAAATTAATCAACTCAATAAACGAATCATATGATTTTTGTAAGTCTTTCGTGATAATAAAACCTTGCATAAGCGTTTGTATTAAGTTGCGGTACTGAGACCAATCAGCTCTTTTATAATTCCTGCGTACCGGAGGTATGGATAGACTATCAACCTGCATTGAAATTTTAATCAAAAGGTGGTCGCTGCCAAACGTTTCATTAAGCGTGCCCCAATTAAATTGGTGAGCTATGTCTGAGGAAGCCAATGATATGTCTGGAGAAGATTGTTGTACTAAATTATTTACTAATTTAATACGAGTAGGGTTGCCATCATTCAATGTTACGAGCCCAGTATCTAAAAGTGCGTCATAAATTTGGGTACCTCTCTGATCTATTTTATGGGACCAATTTGTGTGGTGTCCATTAAAATCGCCGAGAATCACTACCTTACTGTGAAAACGAGAAAAAAATTGTTCCCAATCACTTTGGCTCGTATGAACCGACGGGGCACAATATAAGGATACTATATACTGAACACGCTCACAATTGCAAATCTTGACACAAACTATCTCAATCCCCGGGTTAAGGCTTTCGAAAGACACATAACTTGATTTGAGTGACCTGTGGACTAAGACCGCTACCCCACCATAACCGTCATTCCTATCCTTACGATATATCATATAACCGTTTACCTTCAGCTGAGAATCCCGTTCTAACCACGTTTCGCTGAGTGCCGCAATGTGAATTTTCAGTTGACCCAGAAAATGCTCCAAGGATATTAATTTTGGTCGAATACTTTGACAATTCCACTGTGCAATATTTAATCTAAAACAAGGTTTCTGACTAAGAGCCATTAGGGGAAATATAGTCAAAAATAATCTTAAATATAGGCCACTTTGATACGAATTGTACACTCAATAATATTAACCACTCTAAACAACACTTTATCACCCCATGCATCTTGTCTTCCATCGACAATTCCCTTAAAAATATAATTTCTTTTAGTCTCACTAATAGCTCGTCCAAATGAATACTGTCCTCCTTTTTCTCTTTACCAGCAGCAGTATCAGAAGGAACTGCTGACTCACTACCCCTATCCATTGTTGATGAGTTTACCGGGAGTTCCCAGTTACAGGAAGGCTTGTCCCTACTACGCGTACGTTGAAATCTAGATGGAGTATTAGCAGAAGTGTTTTTATCATCATCCTCTTTATGCACTGTGATGTCAGCTTTTACTATCTCTGCAAATGTGGGGGTGTCCCGTTGTTGAAATCTAATATCAGGTTGTGATTTTATGTTTGTAGGAGGGTTGCCAGTGTTCCCGAGAATTACTTTTTCCGGACAAGGAAATCGAGGGCGGTACATATACTGTTAATGCTTTTCTATAAGTACAATTAAATTCGACCATGATCTCTCTCAACCTCTTCTCCTTTAAAAAAGCTGGACATGAAGCTTTATGCAATGCCAAATGGTTTCCACCACAGTTAACACATTTGAAGTTCTGTGTTTCACAGTTCTCATGGTTATCACCACATTTTGGACAGACTATTTTACTGGAAGGGCATTTCTTTGTCGGGTGGCCATATTTCCAGCATTTCGAGCATTGCGATACGGGAAATACGTAAGGAGTAACTTTAATACGTAATCCATGGACATATATGTACTGTGGAATAAATGAACCTTTAAAACACACCTGTACCGCTTCACTTGGCTGCCAACCTTCTCCCTCTCTGTCTCGACGTTTAAGCCGAAATACAGATATTATTTCCGCAGGTTTATCACACCTTATATTTGTTAAAATGTCCTCGTCAGATAAATCAAGATCAACATCCTTTATGACGCCATAAGATGAAGTCCTTTCCATGGCCCTGTAGATCTTCCAACCTTTTTCTATGAATTCCTGACATTTTTCGATTTTATCAGCACTCAACTCACTGCAAACTTCGACGCGAATCTTGAATGGGTTAATGTATTTTACTTTGGTAATATCAACTATCCCATACGCCTTCAGCATCTTTGCTAATGCAAATTGTTTAGGCAACTTCTCATTGCTAGATAGGTACATCTCAATATCCTCCTTCAGTTGTGATTTTAATCTCTTCCCTTTACTTTGGACTAAATTCCATCCCTCATTATCCTCATCATCTCCGATAAAATCCTCCTCCCTATCCCTTTTCTCCCGCGTAAATTTTTGGTCTTCTTCCATTTTATATTGTACTAAGTTCTCTTCTCTGTTTAGCTCCTCTTCAGCATCTGATCCACTATGTTCGCTCAAGGAACTGCTGCCTGCCATTATTATTATATTCACATTCTCTAAATGTGGGTTGTTTACATTCATTAGTATTATAACACGCTAATGAGTATCTTCGTTATTCGTGTGCCGCTCGCACGTTGTTAACATAACGGTACTCCGGTGCGCCGACAGCGAGACCTAGCAGCGCACACAACTTTAACCACTAATAACGCAAAAATAATGTTTAATAGCGAAACACGCGTCTCCCTCGCACGATTACCGCGACGAGACTGTGGTATACGACTTATTGCTTGTTAAAATTCTTGTCATTATACGTTTGTATAGATAAAGGCTATATAATATTATGATGAAATGCTTTTAAAAAGCTGGCATTAAAACAACACTAATGTACACCGTTAAACAGTTGTGACCCATGCGAAAGGTCGTTATAAAACATAGAGCAGTTTTAAAGAATTTTAAAATGCTTTTTAATAGCCTAAGCCGTAATTAATGCTTACATACGGCCTACACTTTTGTATAATGCTTACAGCTGTATTAGAAGCTGTATAGAGACATAAATTATGTCTAAAATAAAACCTTTAGCTGCACAAAAGATTGAAAAAGAGGATTATATAGCTTTAGGAACTACAAAGTTAATAAAATGCTGTTATACAGAAGCAAGACATTGCTAAAACCCTTCAAATTCTATAACGAAGCTAGAAGAAATTTTCTGGTCATCACTTCTTCCATTATATCGATTTTGTGTTACTTGGGTCGTAATATGGATTCCATAATTACCTACAGTAACGAATGGGTGTTACCCATTTCCTATATTAGCTATCTCTCCATGTAAAATTCTGGCATTACTGCAACCGGTTAGACTGGAAGCCGACCCCAACATAGACGGGGAAAGGCTAGGCAGATGATGATGATGACCTCCATATATAGGTATATATATTTCTAACAAACCGTATGTTTTCTGTTTTAGACGATAAAGACTTGTTAGTGCCGATTGATAGTGAAGCCTGGCTGATAAGATTCCTGAGACCCTGCAAGTTCTACCCTGAAAGCGCCTACGATTTGGTAAGTAAACCTATTGTTTCATATACAGCACCCTAAGCTTTGTGTTCACCAACATTTAAATCAACTGATTAAATATTTAATCAGTTCTATATTTAAAATTTCATTAAGAAATTTGACATAAGCCAACTGTTTAAATACCTAACCGGTGGTTTGAATGTTGGTGAACTCAGGCCTAATTGCGTAAACACACTATCGATCTCAATCTGAATCGTTTGAAGGATATTGCTAATCCATTGCTTCGTATGTTCGAAAAATGTGTCGCAACGCAATGAATGTTGTTGAACTGTCAAAATGTGTCGCAACGCAATGAATGTTGTTGAACTGTCAAAATGTGTCGCAACGCAATGAATGTTGTTGAACTGTCAAAATGTGTCGCAACGCAATGAATGTTGTTGAACTGTCAAAATGTGTCGCAACGCAATGAATGTTGTTGAACTGTCAAAATGTGTCGCAACGCAATGAATGTTGTTGAACTGTCAAAATGTGTCGCAACGCAATGAATGTTGTTGAACTGTCAAAATGTGTCGCAACGCAATGAATGTTGTTGAACTGTCAAAATGTGTCGCAACGCAATGAATGTTGTTGAACTGTCAAAATGTGTCGCAACGCAATGAATGTTGTTGAACTGTCAAAATGTGTCGCAACGCAATGAATGTTGTTGAACTGTCAAAATGTGTCGCAACGCAATGAATGTTGTTGAACTGTCAAAATGTGTCGCAACGCAATGAATGTTGTTGAACTGTCAAAATGTGTCGCAACGCAATGAATGTTGTTGAACTGTCAAAATGTGTCGCAACGCAATGAATGTTGTTGAACTGTCAAAATGTGTCGCAACGCAATGAATGTTGTTGAACTGTCAAAATGTGTCGCAACGCAATGAATGTTGTTGAACTGTCAAAATGAAACCCATTACTACAATACACTGTGTTACGCAATGGGCATTGTTCATATTTTTTTAAATGTTGTAATTGAAAAACCATTTCGAGGAATAGCGTTACTGATCATTACGGACTAATTAATTTTGAAAAATATTCATATGTTATTGATATTTTTGATAAAATACGATTGACCTTCTTTGCCCTTCAAATTACGTACGACTTTGGCCGTACAGTTTTGTATCGTTGCCTCAAAAAATAAAAAGTAAGAAGCAAGTATTGTCTACAATCTGTCAAATGTCAAATTATTGTAAATATGTCAAAAATATAAACATTCTTGTTTATATCTCATTATTACATTACATACATTATTTCAACACTCGACAATATTTAATATACTTACTGTAAGAGTTATGGAATACAGGAAGTGCTTTGTTCCAACTTGCAGCAATAATATAATAGTAATAATGTCGCCGCGTGCGTTATTATTCTATTTCTAAGTCGCCGCGTCGATTCTTCTAGAGACGATAGAGAGTAGTATATTCCTTGGAGGACACTTACACATAAAAAAACCATTTGTAAATAAATACGCTAAGCTAGGATTCGATTATTTAAGTCGTCTATTCGGCCTATTGACACTTTGACAGATGTGACATTGTTGACGTTGTGTTGACAGATTAAAATTTTTAATTATGTACTAGTAAGGCAACGGCACTTAATCTTTATGCCACTGGATGACGTCACCTACCTTAAAAACTTAAAATAATTAAATAATTTTTATTAAAATAACTATTGAGCCAATCATCAAAATATTCAAATTAGTTTCTCAAAATGCTCTAAATTTACAAAAAATAAAATAAAATATAATGGTTAGAAATTTTGGACTATCCCCATTACCCTGCTGAATGATAAGGACATCGACATGCAACCTGTTACAATGGATTCAGTACATAATTCATAATTCTGAGAGAGTTTTTTATAACTGACGTAAAATTTCAACGCGCGGGCGTTGAAATTTTACGTCAGTTATAAAAAAAAATAACTGCTACATACATTTTGACCGCGTAGGTTCACTGTTCTATGAAACAACAGTTTTTTTTTTTTTTTTACAACCGACGATAAATTTCTATACTAAGGGGTTTACAATGATGATGTGCTGAATACATGGTTACAGTTTGCGTATTGATCTCCCTGTCACGTTGTATTAATGTCGCAGCCAACTGGTTCAATTAGCCGTTTAGTTAATCACCTAGCCTTTAAACTAAAAGGCGGCCGTTCAACTAACGGCCTGAATGATAGTTTAGGTTGGAAGTCTGTAACCAATCACGCGCGAGCCGTATTGGTCGCAGCCCCCCTAAATGGACGGGGAAGTCCCTCGCCCCCCACACATCAGGACCCGAGGTGGCGGCGCGTAGTGTTCCACGCGCGCCCCTCTTAGACGTCGCGGGAGGAGTCAAATACCTAACTCCCTCCCAGACCCGACGAGGCCCGCAGTGGCGGGCCGGCACCAGTCGAGGGTTGCGGAAGGATCGTACGTTCCCGCGACCCCCGACGTAGGTGTGAGGTGGAACACCGGGGTGGTTTTTAGTCAGTAAGAGTCTGACAGACCCCGCCGTCCGCCCCAGGGCGACGGACATCCATGAGGATTTTCTAACCCGGAAACAAAAAAAAAGTTAGAACTGTGATCAACCGCGTGCGAGCCGTGAGAGCGAAGCGAGGCGAGTACTAATTCCAAAGCCCAGGCGGTTAACTAAACGGCTAATTTAACCAATTGGCTGCGACATTAATATTATGTACTTAGATATTTTAATACACTACAACTTTGTTACAAAGTTAAATTGTAACGAAGGAATTTTTAAAGCTTTTATCTCGTCATTGCAACCACTTACTATTTATTTAACCCAAACCCTTGAGTTATAAATACAAGTTACCTGAGAAAATACTTTGTAAGTGCTATATACCTAGTGATCTTCGAACCATGGCTAATAATAATTAATAAACTAGATCCATCTATGTATTTAGTTTACCGAAGCGATATTACTTTGTGCCTACTTACATATTCATTCTGGTATGATTCAAAAATCTAAATCTTTTACATAGGTATAATTCTTCTGTACATGTGTATGTCACTGAACTCCTCCTAAACGGCTTGACCGATTTTGATGAAAGTTTTTGTGTGTTTGAGTCGATTCCTAGATGTTTAGATTCACAATTGGACCCAGTATTAGATAGCGCTGCGATCCAGTTCTAGGAAACAGGACAATGTCTGTCTGGTCAACTAGTATAGTATAAAAAGTTGTTTTCGTGTCTGTCTATGTGACCGGTTAGATCTTCTAAACTATACAATGGATTTTCATGTGGTTTTTCCCATCATTAAGACCATTATTTACGAAAGGCTTATTTGTGTATACAAGCATTCATCATCATCTACCTAGCCTTTTCCCAACTATGTCGGGGTCGGCTTCCAGTCTAACCAGATACAGCTGAATACCAGTATTTTACATGAAGCGACTACCTATCTGACCTCCTACAACCCAGTTACTGGATAAAACGATACCCCTCCCTTGGTAAGACTGGTTGTCAGCAAGATGGCCATCTATCAACCACGGCAAGCGTAGCTTAACCTGATCGATTGAACCGTGCGACTGTAATTTCTTAGCCACACGCCGCGGGAGACGCTTCGGACGTCGGGCTTGCGGGCGGAGAGTAATGGGTAGCTCACCGTCTGATCAGGACCAAGCCCGTGCCGGTCGGCGCGTACGTGGTCCACGCGCGCTCAAAGAGATGTAGCAGCCTGGGGCCTGTTAGGGCCGAAGCCTGCCGGGTCAGCGGGATTGTCCAAAAGGGTTACCGCTGGCCCGGAACATAAAGGGCTAAGGAAGGAACACGGGTGGGTTTTAGTCAGTAAGAGTTTGACACTCCCGCTCCACCCAGAGCGGGAGGGGTCATTTGGTGATTTCCCATACTGAAAAAAAAAGTCCCGTATATGTATTATACATTCATATGAAACTTAAATATAGTATAGAAATGTCGATGGTTTGTCAAGTCGTAAAACCCATGCGAGGCAGGGGGCGGGGTCGCTAGTAGCATGCAATTGTAATATTTAGAAGTGGCAGGATGTTAATAAACCACAACCTTGTTACTCGCATATTATTATGTACTTTTCGTTTGTTTACACGCAAATTCATTAATATGTAGATTAATGTGAGATCTTAATTTTTTTACATGATGTGTGTGTTCGGGCGCATCCGGCTCGAAGGATCATTTGTTAGACTCTCGTTTCATTTATTCGATTTCGTACCCTGATTGCGTTACAGACTATCGATCACAATATGAATCATTTTGAAGGATATTTCTAATACATTGCTTCATATGTTCGTTTTTTTTTACTCGACAACGTAAATAACGCACTAAATGTTGTTGAACTGTCAAAATTAAAGCCATTCTTAGTGTTAGTGTGTTACGAAATTACCCCGCTTATCAGACCTCGTAATGAAGTTGGGGAAAACGGGGTATTGGGAACCACTTAAGCGAGAATTCAAATAAAAGGTTATTTAAAAATTAAAATTTTAATGGCATTTGCCTAATTACATAATTTACTTATTCATCTATCAACTGAAATAACTTTTAATCATTTTGTGTACAAACTTCTGTAATTATAGAAGTTAAAAAAAAAAACAGTTTTGATCCGATCATTGCACCGAGGTGATGACAAATTGTGATCACCCTGTGGGAAATGATGAATGAGAAAAAAGTAAAACATCAAATAAACTAGAAATTATTATCACAATTTAAGTTACAAATCACTATTTTCAGTGACAGACTAAATACACATAAAAGTCTTATTAAAATACAATAGAAAATTAGACCCCTTACCTTTTGTTTATTATTCCGAAAATTTACAACAGCGCGGCGCAAAATCGACACCATGGCTGTCACTCAAAATGCGCGCGCGGATCCACATATAACTATATTATATAGTATACACGTATATAGTTACCTATAACTAGTGCTAGTGGTCACGCGGATCTAAAGCGAGTCGTTTGTAACAATGTCGGGGAGCACAGGGCTGGGTGCAAAGGTCCTTTACGAGAGTCTCCGGATGTTTAGTTTTGTAGATGTGTGGATGATCCCCATTGGCTAAGGCTGAATGTGAAAGTCAAAATCAAATAATTTATTTCGAATAAGTAATATGTACACAGGTACTTTTGAACGTCAAAATGTACATAAAAACAGAATTGATTCTAGTTGCCCCTTCCAAAAATTCAAGAAACAAGAAACTCCACCTTTATTCTTTAAAAATGATTTACTTACAATATTTTTTACCTATACATTAATTATATAATTATTTACACTATTATAGAATGTCACTTGCACGTCTTAAAACGACAATGTCTATTTTGTGTTTGTGATAGTTAGATAGTAGTTATAACCTTATTCAAGTTTCAATTTACTGGAAGTTGTTGGTAAAAAGTGGCAAAGTAATTATGACGGTGACTATACCAACATCAGTTAAGGCTCAGAATATCTAAAATGACCTAAGTGACTAAATTATTTTCTGTTTGCCATCGTGCACACGACTGAATAATTTTAACAATTTCTTAACTGTATTGTCTTCCTGTTTCAGATTAAACGTTACTACGGGTTCAAACTCAAACACTCGAAGCACTACGATGGTCTCATTCCCAGCAAGGAGACCAACGTGTTCATCAACAACGTGTTGACAGTGCTGCCCACACGCGACCAGTATGGGCGACGAGTGCTAGTGCTGGAGTTAGGAAGTAAGTTGTAGAACTATAGTGGTCCATAGTATAACGAAAACCAACGTGTTCAACCAGAACGTGTTGACAGTGCTGCCCACACGCGACCAGTATTAGTGCTGGAGCTAGGAAGTAAGTTGTAGAACTATAATGGTCCGTAGTATAACGAAAATCAACGTGTTCAACCAGAACGTGTTGATTTGACAGTGCTGCCCACACGCGACCAGTATGGGTGACGAAGACAAGTGTTAATGCAGAAGCCAAGAAGTAAGTTGTAGACGTTGTAGTAGAACTGTTGTGATCCATAGTATAAAAGAGACGAACGAGACCTGCACGTACTTAACGAGCATAACCAGAGCGGCGAATTCTAGTGATGTAGTTCGGAAATAACTAAGTAGCCATATCAGTAGTCATAAAATATGATACGACGGGAGGAGAAGTAGTAGCTACCACTGGCATTACTTTCTGCCCTCGAGGTATGATTTTTCTACCTGTTCCTAAGCAGAAACAATTGCGACCTAAATAATTTTGCTAGAAGTCAAGTCACAAAAGATAACCTTTAGCATCATCCATAGTAATCAAGATTATCAGGTTTAATGAACATAATCGTGAATGCAAAATCTGCCTAATTTTTCTATACGTGTAGATAATAAGTACTAAGATTAAAATTTCTGGGTACTCAAATAGTCACGCAACCATGCCCGAGATAATGATCAACAAATAATACGTTGCATACAATACCCACACACGGAACATACCAGCTAGCTAACTGATCATCATACCTACGTCACTTATTGTTGCCATAGTCATCTTTTTGCACAATATACACGTGAGCAATTGATCAGACTCAGAACAAAACATAAAATAGTCCAAGTAATTGTAAAAATATCCGGATATTTTTTGTCCTAGGTAACGGAAAACCCCACTGCAAATGTTCTTGGCTTGGATTCTATGAGCACTAGTTGAAAAATTTTCCACTATAGACGCTTCGGCTAGTAATATCTACATTGTCACGATGTTTGAGCTTATTGGTATCACACTTAATAATCACACTAATATTATAATGGCGAAAGTTTGTGAGTGTGTGTGTTTTTATGTTTGTTACTTCTTCACGCTCAAACGGCTGGACAAATTTTGATAAAATTTTGTATGAAGGTAGCCGACACCCTGGATTAACATATGTAGGCTACTTTTTATCCCGATATTCCCACGGGATCGACACTTATGTGAGTAAAACCGCGGGGCGCAGCTAGTATTATAATAAAATATTGACCAAGTACGTGCAATTATCTACATATTTAAAAAGGTGCCCTTTGTAGGTATTTCGTAAAATCTGTTGGCTTTCCCGAGGATGATGCAAGCCGATACCTTAATCTTTATTCTTATTTATTCTTCTTTATTTTTTTTTTTATCTTTATTTTTTTTTCTTTATTTTCTTTCTTTTCTTTTTCTTTCTTATTTCATTCATTAATCTTTTTTTTGTCATGATCTAGTTATATATCCGTGCCTAGCCTTATTGGTATAGCGGTCGAAGCGCTACTGCTGAGCATATGAGCTCCTGAGTTCGATTAATAAGTTGGACAAAGTATGATTGGGGTTTTTCAATCTGGAATTTCTCAGTAGCAGTAACTCCGGCGAGTTTGGATTTGTGCTCGGTTGATCGTAACAGGCTCGCCCCCTGTGAGATGACTCTTAAACATAACTGACGAAATGTGGGGGGTTCTATAGGTCCACGGATTACAGACGGATTATAGGCATCATATTACGTAAATAACCGACATAGCCCGAAGAATTGCCAAACTTAAGAGGCAGTGGGCAGGGCACATTGCTCGCAGAACAGATGGCCGATGGGGCCGAAAGGTTCTGGAGTGGCGACCGCGTAACGGAAGACGTAGCGTTGGAAGACTTCCCACAAGGTGGTCCGACGACCTTGTGAAGGCCGCAGGAACCCGTTGGATGCGAGAAGAACAGAACCGGTCGAAGTGGAGGTTCTTGGAGGAGGCCTATGTCCAGCAGTGGACGTCTTTCGGCTAAAATGATGATGATGATATTGCGTCATGTAAGTTGCGAAGTTAATAGTTGTTAGTCATTCTTCCTTACAGAGAAATGGAAGCCAAGCAAGTGCTCCCTGGACGAGGTGTTCAAGGGCTGCGTGCTGTTCCTGGAGGCGGCCATGTTGGAGCCGGAATCGCAGATCTGCGGCGCCGTCGTCATCTTCGACATGGACGGCCTCTCCATGCAGCACGTGTGGCAGTTCACGCCTAGCTTCGCCAACAGAATCGTTGAATGGCTACAGGTTAGTCTTGCTATTATCTATTTTATATTTTCTACCAAGTAATGGGACGTTCTTCAGAAGACGGGACATTGGCACATACTTAGCTACCTGATGATGATGATGATGATGAACTAGCTAGAGGTGAATCTTAGATACTTACTTATAATCCTACACCTCGAAATCTACAGAAAGCTATTTAGGTAGGTCAGCGGGATTGTCGAAAGGGTTACCGCTGCCGCGCTGGCCCGGAACATAAAGGGCTAAGGAAGGAACACGGGTGGGTTTTAGTCAGAAAGAGTTTGACACTCCCTTCCGCTCCTCCCAGAGCGGGAGGGTCATTTGATAATTTCCCATCCTGAAAAAAAAAAGCTATGTAGGTACATAAGGGATATTAGTACAGAAATCCAAACACCAATTTAATCCAAAAAATTACGGAAAGACTTCTTATGCTGCTTTTGCATGTTTCAGGAAGCCATCCCACTCCGCATCAAAGGACTGTACATCATCAACCAGCCATTCATCTTCGAGATGGTGTTCAAACTCTTCAAGCCTTTCCTGAAGGACAAGCTTCGTTCCCGCATCGTGTTTATGGGCAGCGACAAGAAGATGCTGCACGAGTATATCAGTCCTAAGTGCCTTCCCGACAAGTATGGCGGCACTCTGAACATTCCAAGTGTGACTGGAGGACAGTGGTTGGAACTACTCCTCATGTGCGATAAGGAATTCAGTGGTAAGTGATGCATGCATGCCGTCTGTCGGGACAGGTCAACTCAAAGATGCAATGGCTCTACCTTCAAAAATCCCTTCCAGATATCTCTGAAAGGGATTTTTTTTAGGGGAACAATAAATGCAAGGCTATGGCCCTGCATTTATTGTTATATTGCTAGACTCATATAATATGTTTGGACTTTAAATGAGACCATGACGGTTTCGGTGGGAAAAGTCAGCTAGGAAAGGACGAAGCTATCTTGTTTTAAAATATTGACGAAAACATGTGCGTGTGTCTTAAAAGATCTACTTAGATATATAAACATCATCAAGTACAAACAAACAATATAAAAAGACGATAAAATTAGAATTTTTAATGCTCCGAGCAGCTTTGCGTGTGATTCTTCGTAATAAGTCATTTTAAACTGCGGTCCAAAGATGGATGTATTGACGTGTCAATCTATACAAATAAATAAAATTGGAGTGTCTGTTTGTAATATTAAAATAACCGCTTTTTACTAAATGCATATGGATGTACCTATACACGGTACATATACCAAAATAACATTTTTTTACAATTTTGTTTTTTTGCCGATTCAGAATTTAGCAAAATTCTTCTTAATGTTGGTGAGGGAAAGTGTCCAGATATCTACCGGTCTTTGTCAAGTTGTGGCATACACTGAAATTGTAGTACATAGTATTTATGATGATATTCACAATCTTACACAATCTTATTCGTGGTTGTGTGAAAGATCAATTTAAGCACCTATGAACGACCATGTTACTGTGCTTAATCAGCGCATTTTAGATAAGCTATGTGGTAAATCACAAACATACCTTTCCATCAATACAGTTTGCAATCCGGATGAAGTGGTTAATTACCCAACAATTTTTAAACAGTATAATTGTGCCTCGTCTACCCCCTCACAAACTAGAACTTAAGATTGGCGTGCCCGTCATAGTACTCCGTAATTTTAACCCACCGAAACTTTGCAATGGTACCTACTAGGTTGCGAGTAGTGTCGTTGCAAAGAAACGTTATAGAAGGTCGTATAATATCCGGATGCGGAAAAGGTGAGATAGTATTTATACCACGGATTCCTATTATTATAGAATTTCCGAATTTTTTTCCGGATTTCCGTTTTTCCGTCGAATTTTCCATTTGAATTCAAAAGATTGCAATTCCCTGTCAATGTCAGTTTTGCTATGACAATCAACAAGTCACAAGGGCAATAGTTAAGCAAAGCTGACATAGATTTAACTAAGGGTTGCTTTACCCATGGGCGTATATATATATATATATATACGTGGCATGTTCACATGCGAGGAATGCCAGTAGTGTTGTTGTTTTAGCCCAAGAAAATCGTACACCAAATATATTGTATATAAAGAAATGTTTCAAAAAAGATAATACGAAAAACTAAAAATAAATAATAATTAAACTAAAAATGCAAAAACGAAAAAAAAAAGAACTAAATGGAAAAATTTATACAAAAACAAAATATCGATTCATAAAATAGAAGAATTTCATTAAAATTAGCATAAGGATTTCTGTACGTGGAATACAGAATTAATAAGTTATTGTAAACTCTGCGAAATGAACAATAACTTTTTGTTAAATTCCACGCGGACGAAGTCGCGGGTAACAGCTAGTATGTCATATAATTACACTGGCGTGTATAAAGGTGACAATAACTATACTTATATTAATATTATTAGTCTAATGTCGTGATTTTACTTTCAGCGATCAACTCATATGGATACAAGAAGAAGTGAATCCTGCACGGGCGCACAGGGTGACATGGACGGTTTTATGCAATGTGATAATGATTATGCATATCGTGATATTGATACTTGTATTTAGATTATTATTCGTACAAACCATAGTTTTAAGGCCTTAGCCACTGGCATTTTCGTGTATGTAGGTATGGTGTAGAAATAAATTAGTCGAGAATTTCTATTTGATATTAAACTTTAAATTATAGATTGCCGAAAATATGAATGTTGTTTCATATGCCTATGCATTTCGTAGTACTTTGGACCAATATTAGTGAATTTAAAAGTCATATTTTTATGGGAAACCTCGTTTTAGCTCAATTATCTACCTAATGCATATTTTTTTGAGGCTGTGGAAACATTTGAACCAGGATTCTAATAGCATTTTGTATATCATATGAAAGTGTCATAATACGTGATTACAAAATACTTAGGGCTATTAGCAAAAACCATTTCGTAAAAAGCAAGCTGTGATTTCCTAAAATTTATATGTTATTGTTGATAATGTTTGGAAGTCCAAACAAAATGATTATGAGCTTACAAATTATTCAAAAATATATCTACATAATTATGTAGCTACTTACCTAAATCTGTAATAGACAATAACTTTACCAAAAAATATTTATTTACAATTTATATTGCCATAAACTATAGCTGTATTTTTAATAAAGCTTGCAGAATAAGAGTCCATGACAAAAATAAATGATATTATATCAGTAAGTAGATAAGTAATTATAAATCGTATAAATATAGTACATAATTTTAACGTCAAGGGTAATCTCTAATTTATATTATTATGATTGTATTTAAAAGACAAGTTTAGCTTGTAACATCACCACTCATGAGATGTACCTACCTATAGTGGCCTCCAAAAGTTAGTTGACATTTTTCCATTTCAGCTGTGATGCCACATTCACAAAACATCTAATTGTTCCATAACATTAATTATATTATAATGCACCATGTTAATTGCTAAATTGTACGTTCAGCAGTAAGTCAAAACGTCAAATCTATAAGCCTTGTGAAGTTGTGACAGTTGCGCTCGCGCGCAGATTATTAATAACCGGCGGCGGCGCGTGAGTCGTTGCCCGGAATGTTACCACTTGATATATTTCATGTTCATACCATCTTTTTGTAAAGTATATTTTATTTCTTATTTTGATTGTTGTTTTTATTTATATCTAATCGTATGCTGCACGGGCTGACGTCATCACGTCAACACCGGCTGTCGCTGAAAACCACCGCTGGGGCTCTGTCTCGTATAGGGTCTTAGCATTATGCTGAGCGATGGCCATTTTGCGTAGACGTGACGCATACTTTCTCCCAAATTGTTATTTTGTTTGTGTTTTTATTTTTTATTTTTATGCGTCATGGTTGCCGCAAATAAACGTATTTTCTTTCTTTCTTTCTTTTTTACATTAATTACGATTTAAAATAAAAAAATATCAGAAAAAAGAAATATCTGATATTTTTTTGGGTTCGCTTGATTTAGGTATGATAAGTCAAAGGTAGTTGAATTTGTCAATAATAACGTTATATTATAGCAGTTGAAACATTTGGATGACTAGAATTTTAAATCACATAATGTGGTGTTTAAAAGCTAAAAAAAATGCCAACTAACTTAGGGGGCCAGTAAGCCTAGCCTAAGCCTATATTCCTACCTATGTAATAATAAAGGTAACAAAGAAAAGTTATATGTATTTTTATAAATCCTTGTTCTATACATATATGGTGTACATAATAAAGAGTATTCTATTATATTCCATTCTATAGCATTACTTATATATTATGTTAAAAAACGGTAATATTATACCACTTAAATTATCCCTTTATTTATTAAGTTAGTATAAAAGGTACCAATAAATGGAGAAAGTAATAAAACAATTTTATATTTAAAAAACTGGTTTCTTATTTAATAACACCAGCCACGTTGTACTTTTAGTCTTTTACGTTATATCATTACAAAAATAATCGGTTTAGCTAATTAATTATTACTCTATTATTTAAGACTCATATAAAATCGTAGAGCATACTTATTTTCTTACCTGAATCTTACTAGGCCTTATTATTAAAAATGCAATAATAACATTCCTAATTAATATTTCGCGAGTCCTTAAGTATTTGAGCGTTTGAGTTCCATTTTGTACTGCAGCGACAAAGTGTGTTCTACGCCTTATTATTGTTCACTTTCTGGACGTAGCCGTAGGAGTTCGCCACTGTAAAAGAAAGTTTAAGATTTTCAAAGGCTTCTTCAAGGTGGCACAAGGAAACAATACCAGCATAGCTATTCGTGAATTCCGCGTGCAGAATCAAACATCAATCAACGCCATCATAAAAATCCTTTAAGTTATGGTTGTTCACAAATCCAAAATCCGAAATGATGGTATTAAAACCAAATAGACGGCCGCCATTCTTCAAAGGGGCAAGGCAATTTAGTAATTGAAATAGTGTCATTTTCGATTCGACAACCTGTCGTATGGTTATATGGTTAGCTATACCTACTGGAAAGAGGGAGGCCTTTGCTCAACACACTTGTGGGACACCAGGATAGCAAAGTAAAAAAATTATAATAGATACTTCATTTGTATATTTATTGCCATCATATGTATTCATTTGTATCAACTACAGACAGACACTTATCATCCTGTGTCTATGTCGCCTTTCGCTCATCCAATAAAAAGGCGAACACGTCTTCGCCAAAGCCAAACCGCGAAAATTGACGCAGATGCTATAATATGACGAATTGACGACAGACATCGCCGATATGAAACTATAATAAAAATACCATTCACGTCTCGATTCACCAAAAGGGTGAGATTGAGATAGCTATTGCTGTACAGTGCAAGTACATAAATATTATGAGACAAATGTATGCAGTCACCAAACTCTACATAGAATATTATATAATACCAGGAAAAGCGCATCACACTTTCACTTAGGAAAAGACTTTCACACTTAACTGCGGTACTTGCAGTAATAAATTACATACAAACACACACAACATCGTGCCTGCATTCACCGAATGGGAAGGTAGAGAAGGTAGGTAGGCTGGACGACCCTTAACTGAGAATATAGGTATCCCATTATTTTCGAAATTACACCACCGTTTGTCTCTGTATCACCTAAACGTTGACTTGACTGGTAGAAAACGCCTAAGGCATTAAATGCGCTTCTTTACATTTATGTGCTTAAAGTACAGAGGCCAGCACATCAAGCTACTGCAATCTGTCAGATTTCTTTAACAGATTTTCCAACTTTATCGCTAAAGCATAAGGTTCAAAGTTGATTGGGAAAATTTAACAGTTTCGAGTAGTTTGATGTGCTGGCATCTGTGCATAAAAAATTTAATACTTTGCCCGTGTCAGGGATTGACCCCCCCTCCTCCCCCTTCCAAACAGCAGTCAACCTCACTCACACTATTCAAAATACTCACATTTATAGTCTTCCTCGTAATGCCGCAACATCTTCCACAGTACATCCCCCGTGATCTCCGGCTCAGGCAGCAGACCTCCATGCCGCTTCCTCAGCGCCTTAGGGTCCACATGTTCCATCAGCGAGCTCATATTGGTGCCGTGGAAGTAGATGCGCGAGCGTAGCTTCTCTCTCATGAATGGCTTGAAAATGGCGAACAGCATATTGAAGATGTACGGCTGGTTTATGATGTGGACCGCCTTTACGCGAATTGGTACGGAATCCTGGAAATATAAATTACGAATTAAGTCTTGATCAATTTACATTCGTTCCTATTATGACAAGTGGCATTTGCCCTGCGAATTACCCTATTTCCATAGACAATCAAATCAAAACTCTGCATTGAGTTATACTACTCTGTCTCCATCACAAAAAGTTCAGTCAAACTTACTAGTTTGACTGGACTTTTTGTTTGTTTTTGTTGTTAATGTAGTCATTGGACTTCTACCACAAGCGTAACTTTAGAATGCCTATAGACTCGACTAAATTCTGAAGCAATCATCTACCATACCTATACGTATTTCCAGTACCTGCTAAACTTGCTAAAAGAATACCAGTAACATAAAAGCCAACTGATCTCAGTTGAACTACAAAACTACTTTCCATTTTCTCAAATAAAATATATAGGAACGTGACCTAGAAATGCAGTTTACTGGTCAAACAGGTAGTTGTCTGCTAGCCCACTTCACGTGTTGCCTTCATTGCGTAATGTATCGCACTACTGGTCATTGGCCTGCGTTCGAACAGAAATATATATGTTACCGGCCAAACCCGATTTTAGGCTGAACTAGTTTCGCCTAGGCTAAACCAGTTCTCCCTACACGGGTTGCATGGTTGCGGTCGGTCGATAGGCTAAGGGCACCCCGAGGTTAGGTTAGGTTACTTTAAACCCTTTACACAGAAATAGGAGCCCCGCGAAGCGGGGCTCCGTCGACATAGGATGCAAGAGCGAGGGAGAACTGGTTTGGCCTAGGCGAAACTAGTTCAGCCTAAAATCGGGTTTGGCCGGTAACATATATACCTAATAAAGTTTTGACCAACATCGTAGCTACTAGCGAGAAATAATTGAACATATTGCGTTTCAGTCTGAATGTCTGGCGAGTTAGGCATATATATGTATATAATTATTACTTAGGTATTTATGAAACGCTACAAGAAGCATCCGTTTTGCGAGTCTGAAGAATAATCGCTGTTTAGTTTCGAATTAACATTGCTTCTGCACATGAGATCAACCCAATGACTAAAGAAGATAGACATTGGATCAACCTCAAGGCATTCGTGGAATTGACATTTAAATAATATTTGGTACTATGATATTGATAGACCATCAAACGCTAGAGATTGTTGTTTAGTATCAAAGTAGGTGGCATCATTTGATGTTTGATAGATTCTTAAAACTTCCCAAATGTTCTCTTCTTTTAATTCTATAAATAAATAAATAATATCTTTATTTCCCAAAACTACAGTTATAGAACATTTACATAAAACATTTGGATGCTGCAGAAATCTGTACACATAGATTAATCTATGGAGGAACCATTTTTGTGATTACCTGCGGTAACCTTTGACTGTCCTTGGTTGACAAGATTATGAAATTTAAAGTAGACAGCCAACAATCGAGCTACTTAAGATAGATTACCGATAACATATGCAGGTATCCATTACAGACCTATGTCGACCGAACGTCGATTTAAAATTCACGAAATCACGACAACTTTGAATCGACGGCCGACAAAATTGTTGTGTTGTGTCATGTGTGTGATTGTGATTGTCACCTGTTAAGGTCAAGATCGTGTTGCGATTACCAATCCGTTCGTACTTGAAGTAATTATGATAACTATCCATGATTAAACAAGACTGCTTTACAAATTTAGTTTTTACCTGTATCCAATCAAGCAGCATCTTCGCGTAAGACGGCGTGAATTGAATGATATGTTTAAAGGACAGTCCCTTCATATCGAACACACTGATGACGCCGCAAATCTGTGTCCTGGGCTCTGCCATCGCCCCCTCCAGCCCCACTTGCATGCCTCGGAACACCTCCTTGAGGGCCACCTCTTGTGGGTTCCATTTATCTGGAAAATTAGCAAGATTTCATAAGCATTAGGTATGCACTTGTGCAGTCACGTTTGCATTACAACATTCGTTTTAACACGTACCTAAATTAGTGGGCAGATTAACGGCGTTTTACCGCTAACCAGTATGGGTCAATCGACGGTGAAAGGGCTATCTGACCTCCACAACCCACTTACTGGGTATTACGATACCCCTTGGTAAGACTGGTTGTCAGACTTTCGGGCTTCTGACTATCCGTAACCACTGTCAAAGATCCACAACTGACAGCCGGGACCAACGGCTTAACGTGCTTTCCGAGGCACGGAGGGATCTCGGTATGTAAAGATGATCACCCATCCACAGACCAATCGTGGCAAGCGTAGCATAACCTGATCGATCGACCTGTGCTGTGCGGCTGTTATTATTTAGCCACCATCATCTTTTTCACTTTACCTACATATGCCTTATTGACTACATAATTAAAATATTTTTATCATATCCTAACTAAACAAATAAAGAGAAATCCACCAAATTAGCAACACAAACGGATTCGTAGGTTTCAAGTATTTTCCGAAACAAAAGAGGTTTTATTTACCAAGGCTTGGACAATAGTAACAAGATTTTTTTTTTACTTGCGCTGTGCCGCGTGAAACGTCTACAAAAAGTTCAAGTCAGTTTTAAATTGTCATTTAACTTTAAACGACTAAGGAGGAACTCAGGTCAATTGCAATGTTCCTAATTATTTTTAACTAGTGAACTTCGTGCCGCCTCAGATTTATTTTTTTGTTATTTTTCCCCTGTTTTAATAATTAGGAACCCTCAAGGGCGTCCAAAGAACACGCTACCAAAGTTTCATCACAATCTGACCAATGGTTTCGGAACGCATGGAGGACAAACATACAAACATTGATTTTTATTTATAGTTAGATGTATTGTCTACCTATACCTAGCACCTCTATGCTAGCTTAGACAAATAAGGAAATATAACACTTAACGAGTTTTACAATTTATATATACGTGTTTCTATTGGGCACATTGCGCTTCAACATACACTAAATAAATAGTTTTAGCCTTACTTCACGCACTATTTCATCAATAAATCAAAATTTTTATTCAAATAAATAGAACATAAGTATAGGAATAAATTAAGCTCGGTATGCGTGGATTCCTATTGCCGAAACAATGTGAAAAACATAAAATAAAAAAATGGAAAAATGTTTCACCGTCATCGCGAATATTAATTTATACATAATTATTATGATCTCGTATATTACATCAATAATAATTATGTTTCTTGTAAAATTATTCTTGTTGGTGAATGTTTTTTTACATAAATAATATAGTTTAGTACAGGAGAATAGACTATTTATAGTCTCCATGGTTTCTATGTAGGTACAGCTTGGCAAAAAAGAGTGTGGAATAAACGAGGTCGCCAGTATCGCACCTGTGGCAACCCGAAATAGTACGACTTAACAGTTTTTGATACTTGTTATTTTTGGAGATATGATCCCAATTCCAAATGGGTGGTTCAGTCCCTCGGACGCTACACAAACACCACGGTAGGCTTCAATGTTTAATATTAACAATGTTAATAGTGGGCGCTGAAGCCTTGCACGAAAGCGGCGCAGTAGGTACCCACAGACAGATAATCAGGCCCCCGAGGGCAGTCTAACTTTGGGATTGTTAGAAATTGATGATAATGTTTGGGTTCAGGGATAATGAAAGAACACTTTTTGTTTGAAGTTTTATTTTCCACCAACCATATCTTTATCTCAGCAACTTTTGAAGCGCTAGTTGGTGCCTTGTTCAAGACCACCGAATGGTAAGGAGCTTTATCCATTACAATAGTAGTAGGTTCTCGAAGGTTGTTCTTTACTCCAAAATAAATGTATTGAACATCGTACATTTTGGAGTAGATGCTAATAAAGTTTATGCACTCCAAGATGGTATGCGGGATTTTTCCGACAGTTTTTGAGCGTGCATACCAAGCTATTTTTAAAAATTACCTAAAAATGATTAAATTAAAAAAAAAGTTTCCGGCATGATGAAGAAATTTTAGCCCTCATCACACACTTCAAATAGGTATGCCAGACCCTTCCGGTAAGAAAAAGTGGTTTGCGTGATTTTTTTATAAAAGCCAATAAAATTTACTGTCGAATACATAAAAATAAATTAATATACGCGATGACGGTAAAACATTTTTCAATGTTTTTTTACCATTTTTTTTTTCACTTTATTTCGCCAATAGGAATCCACGCATACCGAGCTTAATTTAGTCCTATACTTATGCTCTATTTATTTAAATAATTTTTTTTTGATTACGCTATGACGGGACTTTCAGTGTTACCGGCTCCTGGACTATTAGTACGTTGTAGATATCAATTTCATGCGCACAGGCCGTTCTCGCCCTAGATATAGTCTTTGTCCACGTTCACACGAACGCAAAAATATCGCGGCGGGATTTTATCGCGCACTGGATTTTCAACTCTCGGTGTTGAGCCGAGTGTTGAGAATCTAACTGAGCGCATCCCAGCGCGTCAAAAAAATACTCTGTTGGAATTTCAACTCTCGGCGCTAAAATGTCGCATGTCGATACGAAAATACAACGCTACAAAGTTACAAATTGCTCTTGCATGGTTATCAGAAACAATAATGACTTATGATTAAAGCGATGGGTACTAAACGTCAATTAAGTATTTTCTGAGCGTATTTAAAATAATTATGTCTTTATGGTCAATGCCATAATAAAGATACGCGGACGCATCGATCCTATTATAATAATTTACTACGATTCATCGATGTCTTGTTGCAGTTTAGTAGATAAATGTAACTCGTTAATTTTGCAGACTTGCTTAAATTAATTTCAATTGTTTTGATTTTTACTATTTGCTGTATAACTGTATATTTTTATCAAAATATGCACCTAACTAATACTGTACTATGTTGGCGCTTTACCTGAACCATAGAGAAGTAGGTAAATAGATTTATGATTGCCTACTCAAGTATGAAAATTGCAGGCCGACGCAATCATGAGTGGTTCACCGCAAACTTGAGCCGAGCTTAAACTCTACATTTAGGTACCTACTGAGTGTACAGATAGCGTCAGTATGTGCTAACCCCTCAAGTTTTAAAATGTTACACATTAAATTCCTTACAAATAATCTAAAGAATACTTCAAAAAGAACCCATTGTTCCGATTCAGATTCGAACCATCGCATCACCGAACGTCGTCATACTCATACCGGCAGTTTGACGAACTAGCCAGCGAGCCCATTATGAATTGCGTTGAAATTGTTATCTACTATGGTCTGAGTCATTTTATCTTTAGGTGGGATGTCTAATCGATAGATGTTATAATTTGAGGGTATCCATTAATTTTACTTACATACGTTGTCTTTATAAAATTTATCCATACCCTCAAGTTATAACTATAACGTTTGATGTATACGTTCACTTAAAACGGCGAAGAGTAAACGACTACGATTTATTCATTAATTTTTAAAATGATTTATGATTTTATGAGAACTAAAATAGTTGTTCTGTGTGAACAAAATGTGAGCATAAAAGGAATTGCGAGACAGCTTGGCATAGCAGTAAGTTCATTATAATATTAATTGTGTTCTCCGATTTTTTTCTTGTTGAGCTATTTGCGGTATCTTGTGTGTGGTATTTAATAACTTATTTAAAACCATTTTTTTCTATACAGAGACAAACGGTGCGCTTATGGGTGCGCAGATTTCAAGAAACCGGCGATGCTAAGACAATGACCATGGGTCGGAGAACTACTGGGATCTATACGGACCAATCTGAACATCATCCGGATATTGTTAAGGTTCACACTACACCGCCGTTTACATCCACTCGTTACAGTTCGCAACGGCATGGAATATCTCTCTGTCCACGGTTCAAAGACATTTACCTACACGCAGCGAACATTCACAGTTATCGACCTGCAAAATATGTCTAACAGAAGAACATCGAAGAGAACGATTGCGATTTGCCCAGAAATAGCAGTTATATTAATTAAGTATGACAACAAAATAAACAACGAAGACATTTAACTCAATTGATTCCACTATTTTACTTTGTATAGCAAAATATTCTAAGTAGATATCATGAGCTAATAAGAGATGTTAATTGATTATCTATTGATAACATGTTTATTCACTTATTATGCTCATGATTGTAATCCTGCCAAACTAACTTCTAGTTCCTAGACAAGTTGCAAACGCTTCAAAACTTGTCTCTTTCGATGTCACTTGTCAGACTGTCAAATGTCAAATTTGTATGCTGAGACGACATGACAGGTCACGTGACATTTCGTTAGATTATGTCAATCTAAAATATTTCTACCGCTTACTATTTTATCGTTTACCTTAATAGGATGCCACTTGTCTAGGAACCCAATTGTGTCAGTTGGCAAAATAGTATATTATGATAACTGTAAATAAAATTATCAAATCAAAATAAATCTTTGTTGTAAAATAAGATCATAGTTTTGTTAAATAATAGCAATAATAAATATTATTATATGGTTATTAAGGTATTTTATTTTTCTTTATTTTTTAATTCTTTATAAATAATTATTAAAACAAAATAGAAAAATATATTAAAATAATAATCATAATGAACAAAAAGCACATTTCGTGGCTCTGATTTGAACTTCCACTCATAGGCACGGCAAGCGGTCTTAAAACCTCTAGTCTATTTAGACGATGAATAAAACGTTCGTAAATGTTAACCCTATTATTGCTTGTCGTTTTCGCAATAATAAAAGTATTAACGTTTTATTGAAAAAAACAATAATAAAAACAGAATTTTAAAAAATAAATACTATCTTAAACTTATTTATTCACTAAAACAATAAATTAATTAAAATAAAATGTTTTTGCAAAATACAAAAACCAACTTGGGCCTATCACGGATTTGAACGCACATGTCTTTTGGAGGGGTAAGCACTTAATGAAGCTCTGTGTACATACAAAAACTAGTTAGAAGTTACAAAAATATATTAGTATATCTTTTATTTCTATCCGACTGTTAGTATCGTTAACCTAACGATCTCGTGTCATTTGAGATATTTCGCGTCACATTTGTGTACAATTCCCCTCAGAAGGTTCTCGGCTACTTCTTCAAAGTTGGCACTTTGGCTGCATGTTTAATTTGAGACACAAAGGGTAGGATAGGGTATATAAGGGTAGGGTAGGTAGGGAGTGGGGGGCAGTCGCCTCCTTCTGCGAAGCAGTCATGCTAGCGAAGGAGGCGGCGGGACGGCTGAGGGAGAGAGCCTCCCGTCCCAGCCGCCGCGGGAGACGCTCCGGGCGTCGGGAGCCGCGCGACGACTCCCGGCCACCGTAGGCGCGAGCCTGCGGGCGGAGAGTAATGGGTAGCTCACTGTCCGATCAGGACCAGGCCCGTGCCGGACGGCGCGTACGTGTTCCACGCGCGCCTCAAAGAGATGTCAGCATCAATGGTAGGGGCCCGTCAGGGTCGAAGCCTGCCGGGTCAGCGGGATTGTCCGAAAGGGTTACCGCTGGCTCGGAACATAAAGGGCTAAGGAAGGAACACGGGTGGGTTTTAGTCAGTAAGAGTCTGACACTCCCTTCCGCTCCACCCAGAGCGGTAGGGGTCATTTGATGATTTCCCATCCTCAAAAAAAAAAAGGGTAAGATAGGAGGTGGGGTATAGTTTGTGACACAGCTCCACAATCGAGATAAGTAATAGTAATAGTAAGTCGAACCTCGTAAAGTAGGGCCCTTTACGAGGTTCGACTTACCTCTTCCCACCTAGGTTCGGAGTTGGTTCAGGGACTTTCAAGTGGACCACGGGAGGTGAAAGTTGTAGGATCTAAAAGTATACGACATGGAGTAATAAATACAAACCTCCACATTCAACTAAAATAATACGGCGTCCATGCTGATCCCGTGGCGCTAAGATGGAAACGATTGAATGTTCGAATGGCGCCTGAATGGCAGAGGGCAGCAGATCGTAACAGTAGTCCGCGTGTGCTATCCTGAACTTGTAGTATGCTTGTATCTAGAATGCGAAAAAAAAATATTATTATTCTTCTTCTTCTCTTCTCTAATAGACAAACAAAACAAACAAAGTCTATTTTTGTGTCTGTCTGTATAACTGAACTACTTAGATCTTCCAAACTTCAGAATTTTTCACCATCATTTAGGGCATTTACTCCGGAAGGGTTTTTTTGAAGTGAAATCTTCTTTAGCGGCGTTGTACACTTTTTTTGTAACGGGTAAAAAATGTTAAACTCGCGTCAGGACACGTGACCTGATCGAAAATTCGTAAGACGGATGGCCGTAGCCGGTACCGCGCTTGTTTTGTTTATAAGACGATTCACAAAATACACACGTAATTGTTCAAGTTTTCACTTCTGTCGGCACTCCCGGAGTACCACTGTTTTTTTTATTTGAAATGGGTTTGCTCTTGACTCTAGTCAAAGATGACAGAGACAAAGTTTACGATGGAGTGAGCTTACCCAGAAGAAGCCTGTTCACTCTTACTTTGAAGAGATTCGACTGTTAGTATTTAATACGGTTTATGCGTATAATACTTTAATATTTAACTTTGATGTACTTAGCACAAAAAACTCGATGCTTTGACATGTCGCCATTACACCCGTAAACCAAGCCCGCGGGTCTCTGGTATAAGTAGCATAGCAACATATAATTATGTAAGCTAGCACGATGATGGATCTTTGACGTTTGAAACACCCGTTTTGGTCATAAATAACAGTAACCAAAACAATCGGTGCAATGTATCTCATGTAGTATTGTATTTGCCATCGAGTACAGCCCTTCACAATAAACATCTATGCTAAGTAGTTGGGTCATCATTCGCGATTGAGTTGCCAAACATGTAAAAAAATATGAGTTTTAGAAAACACCGTAATTCCCACACAATAAAGTTCAGTTTACGCTACAACTTCAAACATTTTTATAAGTTTTTCAATAGTGCTAGTCACTCTGAAATCAACTTAATATGCACCACAATAAAGTTGACATTTGTTAAACTTCAAATAACATCAATTGAAAACGAATGGACCTTACATAATGTAGGTATATTACCATGACCTATTCAAACAAATGACTGTAAAAGCTCTAAATGTACAAACGCCAGCACATCAAGTTACTACAATCTGTCAAATTTCTTTAATAGATTTTCTACATTATCGCAAAAGCATAAGGTTCAAAATTGTTTGGGAAAATTTTACAGTTTCGGGTAGCTTGATGTGCTGGCGTCTGTACATAAAATAGCTACTTATAGTATTAAAATGTAATCAGACACCTAAGCGGTCATCACAATTCTGTCCAACACCGTGGTAAGTGTTTTATTAAGGTATTATCTATACTAATATTATAAAGCTGAAGAGTTTGTTTGTTTGTTTGGTTGAACGCGCTAATCTCTGGAACTACCAGTCGGATTTGAAAAATTCTTTTTGCATTTGATAGCAAGGCTATAGGCTAACATCACGCTATGACCTTTAGGAGCCGAGCAAAAAGAAAAAAAGTCAGAAAGAAAGAACGCTAAGCAAAAACGAAGTAATAGCGCGGGCAGACGATGCGTACAGTATAAACTTATTACTATTCACAAAAGTGTCATAAAATGTATACATAACACGTACATAATCAGCTTATACTCTTCCCACTGCTGGGACACAGGCCTCCTCTCTGGGAGAGGGAGTAGGCCGACACAGATGTCACAAGTCTTCGAATTTTTGATTCTAGGACATGCCGGTTTCCTCACAATGTTTTCCTTCACCGTTTTGAGAGAAGTGGTCATGAAATAATTAACACAAAGTGAAGCGCCTGTCTGGATTCGAACCTACGACCGTATAAGTCGCGGCCGTTACCACTGGGCCATCAAATGCATAATAAAGTAGTCAATACAAACCTTTTTAAAAGCACTTTCAGGGTAGAACTTGCACGGCCTGAGGAACTTCAGAAGGTAATCGTCTTTCTCGATGGGAACATGAAGGGATGGCTCCTCTGAAAAGAGAGAACAACGTATCATTTTCAGAATTCACGCCTGAGTTCTCCTGAAACTCCTGAAAATTTAACCTACTGTTCCTGACACCAGTCAGTGCGACAATTCTAGAAGCTAAAGGTCAAATTCGCAAACATGTATTCGTTTGTATGAAACTGACAGGTTCCTTGGCACCTGTCTGCCTTGGCACCAGTCAGGTGCCTTGGCACCTGTCAGTTTGACGAGAGAATGCGCTATTGATCACATTCTCTCGTCGGCCGCACTGTAAAAGTCATAATTCCAAAGTCAAATATCGGGAAGAGTTGGACTGATAGATTGTCCTGTTTGATATAGCGAATAGTACGACAAGTTCAAAGGCAAGTGCGAGTTACCAAGTGTAACAGCAAGTCGACTTGCCGCCAGTGTTCCACATCGCAAGTTTTGTACAGCTAGTGAACTCAGCACATTAGAACAAAAACAACAGCCTTGAATTGAACGCAGCAAAACACAGTTGTTACGAGTAAATTAGCCTTTTCGGGTACAACGTACTGTTTATTATATTTTAAATATTTGCGAATAACCCATAAGTGTGCACAGGGACAATAAATTGAGAATAAATACACTTAAGTAGTATCTGCTGGTTATTACGCAGTATTTGGACAAAAAATCACAAAGTTTGGAGGAAGATTTAACAAATCCACAAAAAATACATAGCTGGTGTTTTTGTTCATAAAGAAGGTATAATACTTAAGATAGCATAATCAACCTATCATTTTCCCACTGCTGGGACACAGGCCTCCTCTCGGTGGAGTGGGCTGAAACCCTACACGCGCGCCCAGTGCGGATTGGTAGATGTCAAATTCTTCGAATTTTTGGTTCTAGGACATAGGTTTCCTCGCAATGTTTTCCTTCACCGGTTTGCGATAACCGATACTAAAACACATATGGTAGAAATAATATTTATAAAAAACCATCCAACAACAAGATAAAGCCCATATAAATACATTTAAACACTATATGATTCTGAAATATTTCTCCGACATTCGTTTCGCCGTTGAACGGTTCACCGATAGAACGATTCACTTTTCATTTTTTAACCTATAGAACGTTTCAATGACGAACGATTCGCCGACAGAACGATTCACTTTTCATTATTTCACCGATAGAACGTTTCAACGGCGAACGATTCGCCGATAGAACGATTCACTTTTGAAAATTTCATCGATAGAACCTTTCACCGGTGAACGATTTGCCGACATTACAAAATCCATTAGCTCCAAAATAACAGTAAAACGAAGTCCGCCAACACGACAGCCAACTTTCACATATTATACCAATATCATAAAATGCACTGGAGTCGTGGCACAACAGGTGAAATACCTTATTAGGCCGGCGAAAATGGAATATTTTCAAAACAATAATGGAGTTCCAGAAAGAACAAAAGCACACAGAATGCACTATAGAACTCATTAATTTCTCGGAGCCAAAAAGATCAAAATATCAAGAGAGGATTACTCAGCATTTGTCAGAAAAAGATGATATGAACATAAAAACTTACTTAAATGGCTGGGCGCATATTTCTCATTTAATGAATACAAAATAATGTGTCCTGTGAACTTTAGAATGGTTTTTGTTAATCATAGTTGATTTGTTGTGTTTTTGTTTTGGTATTAATCATGTTGTATAGGTAATTTTTAATAATAAAAGTTATTTTGATTTGCAATTCATTTAACCTTTCAAAACGTATGTATAATCATAACATGTATGATACATTATATTGACATTGAATCAAATACATTTTTGTCATTTTTTGTCTAGTTTTTCACAAGTTTTGTACATAACTTCAAATTTCATCTTCACTATTTGATTCAGGTGTAAACAATAAACGGAAATAGGTCTAAATGTCGAATACCTTTGTTTTATACCCCAGGGGCAGACGAACAGTTTTGTTGGCGAATCGTTCGCCAATGAAAGGTTCTATCGATGAAATTTTCAAAAGTGAATCGTTCTGTCGGCGAATCGTTCGCCGTTGAAACTTTCTATCGGTGAAATAATGAAAAGTAAATCGTTCTGTCGGTGAACCGTTCAACGGCGAAACGAATGTCGGAGAAATGTTTCAGAATCAACTAATATTATTTCACTAATTACGATTATATTATTTATGAATACATACAGTGCCTTCTATTTATTAACGTTATTTTATTTCTCTTCACTGTACCATGTCTGAACGATGCAAGTAACTTTCCTAAGCCAGTGAAGTAACGTGCTATAATTAGAAATCACAAAACCAGTCCTATTCAAAGATATGGCGATTCGAGTTATATGCTGCGTGATAACTTGAATCAAAGATCAAAGATCAAAGATTTTTATCCAATGAACAAGCTATGATTCACACCGACACTAAGTCAGATCATTAGATACAATTATGTTATAGTTTGACATTGAATTTTGCCCGAAGAATTGTCAAACTTAAGTGGCAGCAGGCAGGGCACATTGCTCGCAGAACAGTTGGCCGATGGGGCCGAAAGGTTCTGGAGTGGTGACCGCGTACCGGAAGACCTAGCGTTGAAAAGCCTTCCACAAGGTGGACCGATGACATTGTGAAGGCCGTAGGAATCTGTTGGATGCGAGAAGTACAGAAACGTTCGCATTGGCGGTGCTTGAGGGAGGCCTATGTCCAGCTTTAAACGTTTTTCGGCTGAAATAATGATGATTGGATTTTGCTACTTAGGGGAGAATACATCATCGCCATTTCGGCAGAACCGAAAGACATCCATCTACTTCCAGATAATTGTGCTTACACGCCCCAAGCGGTCAAGTCCCGCGGTTCCGTGATCGTCGAACCGACGACACGGAGACGACGGCAGAAATGTTTTTGAGGGTTTGACCGAGTATTGGCTTCTAGTACGTCATGAAATCTGTCGTAATGGACTAATTAGAACAACATTTTCTTTTAACTTTTATATTGGCGTTCGAATTAAATGAATAATGGAAGGCAATGTAATAAGACTAAGAGTAACATGACCAGACATGAATACCTAAATGAATACCTACGTACGAAGTATGCAGATAATGGCGCAGATCCCACCCAAATGGATCGGTGTGAATGACCAGCAAAGCTATCAATTGATTCGATTGCTGGACATCACATTCGACTACTTTCTACTCCCCCTCAAGTTTATTTTTAATTTAGTTTATTCAAATTTAAAGTTAAAATCTAAACATGATTTGTGTGCAGATTCCAAATTAGATCAACCTTGTTCTAAAGCTGAAACAATAAAAATAATTGACGACCAAGGCTGCAGGAAACGATGGAGCCTTTAACTACATACATATCAATTACCATTAAAATACATTTCAGTACATGGAGGCAATTAGATGTTTGACATGTCTGAAAGAGTAACTCGACATGCTTTTATTTATGAGGGCAACACGCAACTTGACACTTTAATTTTTTTTTCTTGTTTGTGTTTTTTATTTTTATGCGTCATATTTGCCGCAAATAAACGTATTTGCTGTCTTTCAAATGACTTTCAATCTCAACAGAAGATATAATCTTGGTTAATATTTGGTCGGTAATAAACTAATAATATACATATCTGCAAAATTACCTGTTATATTCGGACAAAAACGAATAAGTATATAAAAAATATGCACACTCATTCAGAGGCGCTGGCATTGCCACCTGTGAATGAGTATGCATATTTTTTATAGACGAAACCACATATTATGTAAATCAAGCTTGGAAACTTAAATATACATATATTAGAATAGATAAATAACGATAGGCAGTCGCTCCATGTAAAATACTGGTATTCAACTGCATCCGGTTAATTCCAGTTAGACTGGAAGCCGATTCCAACATAGTTGGGAAAAGGTTAGACAGATGATGACGATAATGAAATAACGACTACATCAAGTCAATCAGTTTGTTAGACAATAGGAAGTAAACACAAGGTAACATCAAAACTCATTTTGACTACTTCATCAACCTGAATCAAAACGCAATCAGATAAAATAGTATGTACCTATGTATAATTTAAATAAATTTTATCTAAATTTCTAAGATAATATTTACATAATATCGTATAATCTGACGGTCTTAAAATAACAATAATAATATGTACACAAAAATAATTGACGACCAAGGCTGCAGGAAACGATGGAGCCTTGAACTACATACATATAAATTACCATTAAAATACATTTCAGTACATGGAGGCAATTAGATGTTTGACATGTCTGAAAGAGTAACTCGACATGCTTTTATTTATGAGGGCAACACGCAACTTGACACTTTTATTTTTTTTCTTGTTTGTGTTTTTTTATTTTTATGCGTCATATTTGCCGCAAATAAACGTATTTTCTGTCTTTCAAATGACTTTCAATCTCAACAGAAGATATAATCTTGGTTAATATTTGGTCGGTAATAAACTAGTAATATATCTACAAAATTACCTGTTATAAGCGGACAAAAACGAATAAGTATAGTCCACCAATGCCAGTGCCTCGGAATGAGTATGCATATTTTTTATAAACGAAACCACATATTATGTAAATCAAGCTTGGAACTTAAATACCAGGGTGAATCAAAAAGTTCTTAGAATTGCATATTATATAAAACCTATTTGGGAGTAGTTCGATATTCAAATTAAAGAGTGACAATCACACAATATTTATGCAAACTGTCACTTGTTTTTGTCAGTTCGTTCGCACGTAATAAATTGTTTTGTGCAACGAGTTGCTAAAAATACAAAATTATGGATAAAAGTGAGTTACGTGCGGTGATAAAATATTTAAGTTTGAAAAAAATGCCTACGAAGGAATTTTTTTCGGACATTCAGCAGACATTAGGGGATAATGCTGTACCCTATTCTACGGTTGCGTACTGGGTGGCTGAATTTAAAAGAGGTAGATCAAGCTGTAAAGATGATCCGCGTTCTGGGCGGCCTTCAACCTCCGTTACGGAAGAAAATGTCAAAAAGGTTGAGAATCTGGTTTTGGAAGACAGAAGAACAACTTTAAAATATATAGCTGAGATCCTAAAGATATCATTTGGTAGCGTTCAATCCATTTTAATTGATTCACTGGGATTCAAAAAAGTGTCGGCAAGATGGGTGCCACGAATGTTAACCGAGGAAATCAAAAAGCGACGTTTGGAAATTTCTAAGCGTAATCTCGAAATGTTCCAGCGTGATTCGGATAACTTTTGCCGTCGCCTTGTCACCATGGATGAAACGTGGATCCACCATTTCCATCCTGAAACTAAGAGACAAAGCATGTCTTGGAAACGACCATCCTCTCCATCCATTAAGAAATTTCGAGTTGCTCCTACCGCTGGCAAAGTTATGACCTCAGTGTTCTGGGATAGTTAAGGAATCCTTTTTATTGATTACATGCCAAAAGGCCAGAGGATTACTGGACCCTATTATGCAAATTTAATACAGAAAGTGCGTGAAGCGATTAAAGAAAAACGTCGTGGAAAACTGTCGTTGGGCGTGTTGTTTCTTCAAGATAATGCTCCTGCTCATCAATCGAAAGTTGCGCTCAACGCAATCCGCTGTGCTGGCTTCAATCTCCTTGACCACCCACCATATTCTCCGGACTTAGCCCCAAGTGATTTTCACTTATTCCCAAATTTAAAAGAGGAAATTCGTGGAACAAAATTTCACGATAATGACGCGGTTATGGCTACCGTAGAGGAGTTTTTCGAGAGTCAAGAAAAACAATTTTTTTCGCAAGGAATAAGGAAGTTAGAAACGCGTTATTCTAAATGCATTGCATTGGAGGGAGATTATGTAGAAAAATAAAATATTTTTTTTTAAATCTTTGAATTTTTTAATATTGATTCCAAGAATTTTTTGATTCACCCTCGTATATATTAGAATAGATAAATAACGATAGGCAGTCGCTCCATGTAAAATACTAGTATTCAGCTGCATCCGTTTAGACTGGAAGTCGACACCAACATAGTTGGGAAAAGGCTGGACAGATGATGACGATGATGAAATAACGACTACATCAAGTTAATCAGTTTGTTAGACTATTGTCTGATTTGATGTTACCTTGTGTTTACTTCCTATTGGAAGTAAACACAAGGTAACATCAAAACTCATTTTGACTACTTCATCAACCTGAATCAAAACGTAATCAGATAAAATAGTATGTATGTATAATTTCAATAAATTTTTGCTAATAACACATATGTGTGCACAGGAACAATAAATTGAGAATAAATACACTTATGTAGTATCTGCTGGTTATTACGCAGTATTTTGACAAATAATCACAAAGGTTGGAGGAAGATTTAACAAATCCACAAAAAATACATAGCTGGTATTTTTGTTTATAAAGAAGGCATTAGGCACTAATCAACCTATTATTTTCCCACTGCTGGGACATAGGCCTCTCGGTGGAGTGGGCCGAAACCCTCCACGCGGGCCCAGTGCGGATTGTAATTTTTGGTTCTACTAGGACATGCCGGTTTCGTCACAATGTTTTCCTTCACCGGTTTGCGATAACCGATACTAAATACACATATGGTAGAAATACTATTTATAGAAAACCATCCAACAACAAGATAAAGCCATATTAATACATTTAAACACTAATTAATCTTATCTCACTAATTACGATTAATGAAGAGTTGCTTTAATGAATACATACAGTGCCTTCTATTTATTAACGTTATTTTATTTCTCTTCACTGTAGCATGTCTGAACGATGCAAGTAACTTTCCTAAGCTAGTGAAGTAACGTGCTATAATTATAAATCGCGTAACCAGTCCTATTCAAAGATATGGCGATTCGAGTTATATGCTGCGTGATAACTTGAATCAAAGGTATTTTTTATTATCCAATGAACAAGCTATGATTCACACCGAAACTAAGTCAGATCATTAAATACAATTATTTTATAGTTTGACATTGGATTTTGCTGGATTTACCCCGAAGAACTGCCAAACTTACGTGGCAGCGGGCAGGGTAGATTGCTCGCAGAACAGTTGGCCGATGGGGCCAAAAGATTCTGAAGTGGTGACCGCGTACCGGAAGACCTAGCGTTGAAAAGCCTTCCACAAGGTGGACCGATGACATTGTGAAGGCCGTAGGAATCTGTTGAATGCGAGAAGTACAGAAACGTTCGCAGTGGCGGTGCTTGAGGGAGGCCTATGTCCAGCTTTAAGCGTTTTTCGGCTGAAATAATGATGATGATTGGATTTTGCTACTTAGGGGAGAATACATCATCGCCATTTCGGCAGAACCGAAAGACATCCATCTACTTCCAGATAATTGTGCTTACACGTAGTGTTGCCCAAATGCAAGACCAAGACAAGACCTTAGCCAGTCTTGGTCTTGGTCTTGCGTCAATACACCTGGTCTTGGTCTTGGTATTGCGCTCTCAGTCTTGGTCTTGGTCTTGGTCTTGCAGCAAGAGTCTCGCAAGTCTTGCGAGACTCTACTACTTAGACTAGACTACATTCAAATACCTATTAGCCTATTGCTCAGGGTGGCAGGGACATCGACGCGCAACCGCTTACCATAGATTCAGTAGGTACAGACGCCAGCACATCAACCTACTACAATCTGTCAAATTTCTTTAATAGATTTTCAACTTTATCGCTAAAGCATAAGGTTCAAAACTGATTGGGAAAATTTGACAGTTTCGGGTAGCTTTATGTGCTGGCGTCTGTACATGATTCTGGACCCCCCTGCGTTGAAATTTTTCGTCGGCTTTTTCTTAATTTTTACGTTTTTTTCTGCAATATTTTTACTGTAAACTGTATAAAATCATTATTTCTATCTGACCCAATAAGATTTTTAATTAAAAAATAGTAAATTCACTTGTTTTACTTAAAACAGCAATGTAAATAAAACTCGAAAGGGCTACCTGATCAGCTGTATTGCTAAAGTTCATTTGCGAGATCAACACTGTCTTCGCGCTCACGCTATTCGCTTTCAAATGCCGCGACAAAGGGACCGCAGCGCCAAGCGGTCTCCTCGTATTATTATTAATGCACTTGAAAATAAACTTTAAGATTATTACAATAAAGTGCATAAATGCTTGAACCTGACAAAAAATGCGGAAGATTGTGGGAATCCCCGCGCGGCGTCGAGTCGGCCATGAATCCCAATGAATCTAACAGACGCGTCACATGAGGCATTTTAATCATCTACATAATTGAATGACCCATTTACTACTTTTATTTTAGATTCGTTATGAGGGGATAATTATTTTTCTAAGGCTTCATCGATTTAAGGGGGAAACGCTAAGGTAGCCCGCGAAATTGAAATTTTCTTACGTTTTTTGCAATTTGCTGGTCAGTGAATTTCGCGGGCTACCTAATACCGCTTTCGCCTTAAGTAAAGAAGATTAAAAAAAACGTGCAGAAGTGTATTGATAGTCACGTAATTTTTCGATATTTTTTATTATCAACAATAATTTTAGGTTTGAATGCAATTCAACAATGTAATTTACTGTTTCATAAAAAAATACATCCATTTTCGCATAATCGGGATTGAAACCAAATACCTACTATAACGCCCAAATCTCAGTTTGACTTAACTGCGAGACGCAAGAGTCTTGCAGGCTTAGTCTTGTTCTTGCTCAAGACTTGCAGGGTTCAGTCTTGGTCTTGGTCTTGCTAAAATAAGTCGGTCTTGGTCTTGGTCTTGGTCTTGCAAAAATGCAAGAACAAGACCAAGACTGCAAGACCAAGACCGATTTTGGGCAACACTACTTACACGCCCCAAGCGGTCGAGTCCCGCGGTTCCGTGATCGTCGAACCGACGACACGGAGACGACGGCAGAAATGTTTTTGAGGGTTTGACCGAGTATTGACTTTTAGTACGTCATGAAATCTGTCGTAATGGACTAATTGGAACAAAAATTTTTTTTAACTTTTTTATCGGCGTTCGAATTAAATGAATAATGGAAGGCAATGTAATAAGACTAAGACTAACATGACCAGACTTGAATACCTAAATGAATACGTACGAAGTATGCAGATAATGGCGCAGATCCCACCCAAATGGATCGGTGTGAATGACCAGCAAAGCTATCAATTGATTCGATTGCTGGACATCACATTCGACTACTTGCTACTCCCACTCAAGTTTATTTTTAATTTAGTTTATTCAAATTTAAAGTTCAAATCATAAACATGATTTGTGTGCAGATTCCAAATTAGATCAACCTTGTTCTAAAGCTGAAACAATAAAAATAATTGACGACCAAGGCTGCAGGAAACGATGGAGCCTTTAACTACCTACATACATATCAATTACCATTAAAATACATTTCAGTACATGGAGGCAATTAGATGTTTGACATGTCTGAAAGAGTAACTCGACATGCTTTTATTTATGAGGGCAACACGCAACTTGACACTTTTATTTTTTTTTCTGTTTGTGTTTTTTGTTTTTATGCGTCATATTTGCCGCAAATAAACGTATTTTCTGTCTTTCAAATGACTTTCAATCTCAACAGAAGATATAATCTTGGTTAATATTTGGTCGGTAATAAACTAATAATATACATATCTGCAAAATTACCTGTTATATTCGGACAAAAACGAAAAAGTATATAAAAATATGCACACTCATTCAGAGGCGCTGGCATTGCCGCCTGTGAATGAGTATGCATATTTTTTATAGACGAAACCACATATTATGTAAATCAAGCTTGAAAACTTAAATATATGTATATTAGAATAGATAAATAACGATAGGCAGTCGCTCCATGTAAAATACTGGTATTCAACTGCATCCGGTTAATTCCAGTTAGACTGGAAGCCGATTCCAACATAGTTGGGAAAAGGTTAGACAGATGATGACGATAATGAAATAACGACTACATCAAGTCAATCAGTTTGTTAGACAATAGGAAGTAAACACAAGGTAACATCAAAACTCATTTTGACTAGGTACTTCATCAACCTGAATCAAAACGCAATCAGATAAAATAGTATGTAAGTAGGTATGTATAATTTAAAAAAAAATTATCTAAATTTCTAAGATAATATTTACATAATATCGTATAATCTGACAGTCTTAAAATAACAATAATAATATGTACAGACTAAATAAGGGGATAGTGGGGAATAATGAGGGGAAAGACTGATAAAATAGTTAGAAATTAATACTAGAGCATAAAAAAAATGATCAATCGGGGGATATAATTCTGCAATATTATACTAGTTTATTATATTTCATAGGTATAGAACGTACGGCGTAAGCACAATCAATATGTATAAACACCTACGGTATGATTGAACACAAGCACGAACCGGTTATTAAATGTCGGAAAGTTTCAGTTGAATTGAGCAATGATTTAGATACTTGTATACGTAGGTAGACTAGACACTTAGACAGCTTCAATACCTAATGTAAAGAAACTTTATAATTTTAAAATTTGCGCGGAGTTCATGTGGCCTCGAAGCAGCCTCTTTGCCGCGTCGTCATGACGCTCCTAAGGTGGAATCTATGGCGGTGCTACGGTGGCGTCTACTGCGCTGATACGCGTGTCGTCCACGCTGTGCTCCAGTGTCGTCTACGGTGCTGCTACGCGTCGTCTACGGCAGTGCTACGTCGGCGTCTACGCTGTGTTAAAACTTAGGCTGCGTTTACTCTAAGCGTATCGGTTGCCAACACTAAAAATTTATAAAATACAAAGGACGGTCAGTCGGCGGCTAAGTTTTTTTCCCATGCATTTTCAAATTGCGAACTAACAACTACCTATTAAAGTAGGCAGAATTTTCTAAAATGATATACTACTGCTAATTGTGAAATATGAGCGACCATAAATCTTGCTCCTTCAACCCAAACGATTCGCTAATTTCACTACATAGCACTGACCACTGTATTTCAGTGTTAATTATAAAGCAGTGTTACTAAAATAATGTGCGAGTACTTTCAAGTTTTGTAAACTATCGTCGAGTTCTTGAAAACGTTGGTTTCGGGTGTACTGGTGGGCCTACCCAGAATCTAGTTATTCTGATTTTCTGCTTGATTCAATGTAGTTTGTTGAAAACCGGAGTATTTCCCGATCAGTCAATCTATACTATAAAATCTCATCCTGCAAACTTAGGTCAGACTAGCACCCTAATTATCATTTTGAAGGATATTGCTAATCCACTGCTTCATATGTTCGAAAAATTTGTCTGCTTTACAATGTAAATAACGCAATGAATATTGTTGAACTGTCAAAAATGCCTCATGTACATACTACACAATCTCCCTTTTTATGAAATATATTATCATTATTATTTATTATTATTAAAATAAAAACATTTCTAATGTTACTCCGTTACTAATAAATAAACGTATACATATATCAGATGAATAGTTACACACAGATTTCTGTTTCAGTCGTCAGTAATTTGACTTTCGAACGAATAAAATAAAGCGTTGTGTAACTATACGACGCTACACAATATTTATTAGTAAGGGTAACCCCTTAACTAATAACGCGTTACGCAATTACCACGCAGGTTTCAATAGGGATAGATACTATTGACAGCACTTCAACCTCACTTTACCTAAGTTTCCACTGTAAGATTTATATACCATTTTATATACCAATATACCGGCAGATTTTTTTTAATTAAACAATTTCTTCGACACATTTCTCGTCTACAGCCTTTACGTCTTTAGAACGTCTATCATATCATACTAGAGGTATGTACTGTGAAAATCATTCCTTTAATTCTAACTTTGCCGTTTTGTAATATTACGAATAAATAAATTATATACATTGTTTTATTGTAGTAGGTACTTACAGCTATCATAAGGATAAACAATTAGTTACTTTACAATATATGCAGGCTCTTTTTTATTTTTATTGGTAATTAACTAAATTCATTAGGTATCAAATGTATCAGACAATGATGATGTAATTTTGTTCTTGAGAATTTTTTTATCAACATCAGGCAATATTTTATCTGATGCAGACTAAATTTTAAAATTTTATAAAAAACTTGGTAATTATATTATTAGGGAAATGTTAAAACATAATGTAATGTCCCGAATTTCGTGTTTGCCTCGTTGTTTAGTGGTCGCAAGCGCTACAGCTGAGCATGAGATCCTGGGTTCATTTCCCGGCTCGAGCAAAATGTCATTGGGTTTTTCGATCTGGAATTTTTCAGTAGCAGCCCTGGTTTTGTGCCCCGTTGGTGGCAATAGAGCCGCCCCTTATTACGTTAAGAGGAAATGCGGTCGGAGAGACGTTTTAAAAGAACCTAAGTAAAAAGTCATAATACGAGGTTTGACTCTCGCCCATTTTCTCCTCCAATATTGGACCAATTTAGAAGATATTTCATAAACAGAATAAGAAGGATATACACTGTGTTCCTATGTTTTTCTTTTTTCATTAATAGTTGTTAAATTTGTACACTAGGCCTCTGTTAACAGCGGCAATTTTGAGCATTTTTTGAGGGTTCTAGTGTTTATAACAATAATGTATCATCAAATAGGTGGAATGATGGTGGGATGAGCTGGACTCTTTCCATAAAGATTGGTCCTTAGAAGCTCGACAGAAAGAGGTAGAAAGAAAGTAGGGAGGCCTTCGACCAGCAGTAGTATAGTATACGGATAGTAAATAACTTTGAGATAGTAGAGTACTTAATAATTTTCCAACTTACTGTCTACTTTGCATATAACGTTTAGAGGACCTACGAATGATATCTCGTTCGGTTTGTATTATAATATTTCTGTTCGAGATGTGAAGGGAAAGCATTAAAAACTCATTTTAATGCTAACTTTCGTTTTATACATGCGTGCACTTTGATATAATGCCAACTCTCGCTTTACTCACAATGAGTCACATTTTAACATTTCGCATTCAGTTTTTTTTTTTACTTTTTAGTATTGGTTTTACGCTTAACTACTGGACTTAACAATAATCTGTTAATATCAATCAATCCAGAAAGAAAAAAAATCGTAAGACTTAATATTTTTTTCTTTAAAAGTTTATTATTGAACTACCTAACCATAAATATCACTTTTACTAACGTTGTTATAACCTACTTCCATGCAAATCATACGTGTTGACGTATTACCAAATAGTTGCAGAAAGTTATTTAGACTCACAAACCTTTACTCAAGCAAATTATCAAAACAAAGAACCAAATTACCCACAAAAGATTTCAGAAAAATTGTTTGTATTTGCTAATTAGGTAACAAACAGATAAGTACCTAAACACAAATATTGATAAAAGTAATCAACATGATAGTCATATCGACAAAGTACCTAGTTCCTAAAGTAAATAATTACTTTTCTGACTAATTATATTAAATAAATAAAGATTAAATAATTTTGTTGACTTACTTTTTAAAAGTTGTCGTAACTCTATCAAAGCTTGCTCGACCACTTCCGGAGTTTCTCTCAGTTCTTTCTCGGCTTTTTCCTTACTAACTTCATCATCTATCGGGTTCAGCTCCAGCATTATTTTATTGCCACCCCATGTCACAAACGGTACGCCATCAGATCCGAACTGTAACTCCATTTTTATTTATATTAATTTTCACTATAACTTCGTAAAAATCGCTGACTTCGCACTGTTGTTGGTGTTTGCAGATAATCCACGTTTGACTTATAATGCGTGTCAGCAAATTGTAGTCAGTCGGACACTCGACACAGTTTTTACAATGTTACTATACGCACGAGAGATTAAAATAAATTTTACTTATCATTGATGATGATGACACTTGAGCTTAACAAAAAAAACTTGATGCTTGTAGCGCTCGCGTCTCAGTTCCCGTAGCGTTTGAATCGATGATTAAAAGTGGTATATATATATATGTAAGCACGAGCGTGCGCGCACCGGCTGCCGCGATATTGTGCTTATTGGAGAGGCCATTGTGAGCCCATCTTAACGGTATCCCACCACCACGCCATGTTGATGGCGCCGTTCACTTGTACTCTAAACAAATGCCTATTCTCAAGGCACTATATTATAGGATTTAAAACGTATTATATTATGTAAATAAGTGCTCTGAATAGGATATTTACTTATATATTATTTCCTAAATTTCCTGTTTACTAATAGATTTTTCTCATATGTTTCCCGCTGTTTTATAGTAGATAACAATTGTAACAAAGTTAAAAGACAAATTCTAAACAAAGGTTCCCTCGATCTTCCATGAATTCAGGATCTAAATAAACCAAATTCTATGCAAGCACATCTTAGCGGTTCCTTTCTATCTAGGAAGGAACACGGGTGGGTTTTAGTCAGTAAGAGTCTGACACTCCCTTCCGCTCCACCCAGAGCGGGAGGAGTCATTTGATGATTTCCCATCCTGAAAAAAAAAGGGATCCGTATACTTAAACAAAGTACTTATCGGCTTATTGCATTCCTTTACAGTTACTAATCGTAGGTAGTCTGTATGGTTTCATTTATTCATTACAGTGAATTTACATAAAGAAATGATCATAGGTGCAAAACTAATTCAGTGCCTGAACTAGATATAATGGATGCAGAAAGCAAGTAGGTATTGTGAGGCACCGAGGAGGAGAGTATGAACGTATTATCCCATTGAGCACATCACCGCAATTAACTAAACGCCTGTACTAAAATAGACAGCAGCTTTTGGCTTACTTGTTGATGCTCGTCATATAATAATAACGACAGGAGTGTGTAATTGAGTCAGTAATGATAACTAGTAAAAGATACATATGTACCTACTTCCACTTAATTAGGGCTAGGCCATGCTTCGGCGCCAACTTAGAAAGGTGGTCTCCGTTGGACACAATGCCAACTATTGTTACTGAATTATTGGTTAACTTAGAAAACTCATATCCCCACGTCAAATTTGAAATTTAATAGATCCCAGAATAGTCCCTTGGGGTACATATTTAATAGTTTCGGCAATATGTTCGCAAAAAACAGAGGGAAATTTCTTTACCAATTTCGCTATTTGAACAATCTAGGTTTGCTATGACATGACAATAAATTCCCTCAAGTCACGCAAGAACCATATTATATTGCTGGGATCGAATGGATTCCACGTCTGGGTATATAATTTGTACCTATAGGTGTGTTCCTTCCCTACGTCCTCTTGTGATACCTATGAAAACTATTTACTAGCTTTTGCCCGCGGCTTCACTCGCGTGGAGGTTGGAAATTACACAATATCTTTATCCTGATAGCTAGCTACGCTGCTAGCTATAGAGGGTGTATTTGGTGGAAATTAGGCGGTTGAGGGCTATTAAGCTTACACGAGAATCACTGCAAAGGGTATGTGCGGAACGGGCGTTACCCACGGAGGCGAGAGGTGAGGGGAGGTTGTAAATATCCCCGTCGCGTGGCGCTGACGTCCTGCACCTATAGGTCGGAGTATTTTAGGAAACCCGCGGATATGTATTGAAGACTCGTCGAACCGCGGTTATCTTCTAGGGTACATGCGTGGAAGGTGTCTTGAGAATGAAAGGCGATATGTTGAATCTTGAGAGTGTTCAGGAAGCGATTTCGGGATTCTTCAGGAACTATGTATCTTGCCGACGACTACGTAATTTCTATTTTACAACGATTGTTTAAGTGGCTCCAAACTTTACCGTGAAGAGGACCCGAAATTTCTTCCTGATTTTAACTTTATTTGTTTTAAAATGACCTTAACCGAATACTATTACAGGCCTAAATGTCTATATGTATTTCTAAATGTAACCATAACGTGTCGCATATCGTTTGATGCAGTAAAAAAATATCTATTTAACCGAGTTATCTATATTTTTTACATTTGCAATTACTTAAAGTTATTTCGCGAGAACAGCAAAAAAGGTACTAATAAGTCGCAAAAACTATCTTTTAGGCTGAACTATCTGAAGGCTATCTGTCCGATTTTCAAAATTTTTGGCTACTTTAAACTATTCTGAATGTTCTAACGAAATGTACCTATACATTTACGTTAAGATATCTTACGTTTCCAGGGCGTGAAGCCCTTCTGAAGTGTTATTGGAAGACCATACTATATTCCGATACCGAACAATAGTTCTATCACTTATGAACTTGATTAAGTAGGCGTAGTCTGTAATCTCTAAACTGTATATAGGTACCTGGAAGCAACAAAAAAAAACCATGCGGCCTACTCAACAGAGGTTCACAGGTAGCACGGCCATTGTTGGTTAATGAAAGAGGTGTCGTAAACATTTTATTACCACTTGCTTAACTACATGACTCTGACACTCTAAGTTGAAATACAAGACTTTGATGAGGCTTCGTTTAAGTTGTAAACAAATCCCATTGAGTTGGTGCCGCGTTCTACCCAGCCAAAAACTCAAAAAAAACTCAAACTCAAAGCATTTATTTCAATTAAACCATTTACAGGCACTTTTGAATTGGCATAAAGTCGGTCAGTCAGAAAATATGGAGCTAGTTGCCCATTCCAAAGCGTAGGTACCTAAGGAGAAGAACGGTCAAGAAACTCCATGGACACTCTTTTAAATTTTATTTTTACAAAAATATTAGTTACATCATTAATGTTGAATTTATAATTATATGTGAGAACAATGTAAAAAAGACGTACGCGTTAAAAGCGTCCAGAGTACAGCAAATAGTAAGAAAACAACAATTCAAAATTAAAATAATTAAAAATAAGCCGAGGCAGCTAAGTGATGATGACCAAAGAAACGATTCTAAATTACATCAAAACAATAAAGATTGTTCACGCTTCGTCGCGAACAATAATACTTGACGAGCCTTCTTTGTCCAAAGCACTTAGATATACTTAACTTAAAATACATGATTCTAATGACTCTAAGTTGATATCAAACCCTACTTGGCTACGCGTTATTCGTGGCCACAAACGATTCTAAATTACATCAAAACTAATGATAATGATTGTTGACGCTTCGTCGCGATCAATATTTTTAAGCTGTTTTAAATTAACAAGCATTTTGTATTACTAATATACATTGTGGCTTGCATCAGGAATGGAAGAATTTAAATTGTTAGTATGTCCAAATTAAATTTTACAGGCCGATGTTCCATACAAATGAAAGTACTGCATTTGTATGGAGTTCTGGACGAAAGGAGGGTAAGGAGAGAAATTCTGAATCGAAACTAGGTATCTATTGAAAGGACTCAAAAAAAAACACAAAAAATAATTAAACAATTTTATTTATTAATACCTAAACGAAACGCATAAGGAATTGGATGCATTTCGTATCAAACATATGTATATTGAGCAAATCAGGTATTATCATCTTTCGTACAATAAAAGTGTTACAAACCTATAAAAACAATACAAAATTAATGTTTGGAATGCGTCTACTAAAGGCACATGAGACTTCACAAGAGAAACCATGTTGATGTTACAATGTTACAGACATACGCACAGTCACTTTTTTCTCGAAGATATTCCGAAATATCGCAATAAACTTATACTTAATTACTATAGTAACTCATTGAATGCTCAAAAGTATATAACATTTAAAGATATCAACACTTCTTAGAGGGTCGTGAATGTGCACCTCTACAACCACAATGGATACGAAATCATTGAATCACTCGAGAATAAGCATTTCGCAATTGAACTATAGAACAGGCACATATCACTCGCAGTCAGCGACGATTAAATGCGACGAAATGCTATTATGTGCATCAAAAGTTCTTTGAAAGCTTCTATCGATTTGCAATAATTACATATTCCTGATAATTGCAACTTGAAATTGAAATGAAAAAGTAAAATAATAATAATATTCAAAGAAAGTGTACCGTGTTTTACATATCATCGCTCATCCAATTTCTTAAAATATTATCAAACGTAAGTACAGTAAATATTGAGTTACACTACATTTGGTGATTAAATGTTCAGAATTGGCACCGTACGTCATCACTTTCACAGCCTTATCGACATGCGAGTCAACCAACGGGAACATATTCCTTTCTTATATCCAAATAAATAACAACTCTGTCATTGATACAAAGTGTTCCTACTAACATGTCATGAAATTCGCTCACACCCCATGGAGATAAACATCCACGTACCACATACAAACAATTATTCTAAATATAACATGAACCAACCAGTCGCTGCACGTTCATATAAAAATTACCTAAAACCTGCATAGATGAAACATACTGTTGATTGCTCAACCGCAGCTATCTAGCCTGTATCGTTCAGTTAACATATAGCCTTAAAATTTAGCCTTACATTACCTAGTTGTCCATATTTATCACATAATATTTGTTATTCATTCACTCACACTCTTAATTTTTGGAACTATGTTAACCTAACAGCTATCGTCTTCTTTGAATTACTTTATTTTAAATCTAAATTTGGTAATATTTAAACTTATATAATAAAGAACCCTGATTATGGAAGAGCTCAAGTATTATACTAATGGTGCCCGGGCACATGGCATTATCTAACGATTACCTAATCACCACTCCAAGCCAGAACTTAAAAACAAAGGCTATTCAAACACGTACTTCACTTTAAGTCTTAAAGAAACTATAAAACTAAATTACATAGAGAATAGTATAAACGTGTGGTCTGCTAAACGTGATTCACTGGACATGTCTTTTATTTCGTAAAGAAGAAGAAGAAATGCATTTTGGAAATTAGTTAGAAGATTATTTCGCGGCAACAGAATAGGAAAATAAGATGGAACATCTCAAATCAGAAAACCCTGAGGTCATAAATACGTTGTACTAAAAACTGATCTGAAATTCTCGCCTTTGACCACGGATGGCAGTCACAACTCTACGTGTACACGTGTCCACTAGATGTGGCTACTACCTACGCTTTCTTGGCGATTCCGTAGGTGTTCCAGTTGTTGATGTGCGGCAAGACGTCGTTGATGACGGGGTACCATTCGGCGCCGGAGTAGTCGATGGCGGGAAGCTCGCCACCGTAGTCGGACGGCAGGTTCGAGGCCGCCATGTGCTTGTGAAGAGAAGACATCTTGGAGCCGTGGAAGAAAATCTAGAAAGAAGGAAACTATGTTTATGTGAAAGGTCAACAATAGATTGCTGGGTGCAACATTTCAAAATGAAGTACCTACCTGTGTTAAAATTCTGTTGAGAATGGCCTTTAGGTACTAATAAAAATGTAAAAACACAATTAGGTCTCTCATGCAGATAATGACATCCTAACCTGACCATGAAGCCTAGTAACAACATTCAGAGTAAGAAGCAATAACTACTCATATAGTTATAGATCGGCATACAATCGACTCTACATAAATCGAGAAAAAGTTTCCGCCTACTAAAACTAGATGGCGTTAAGTTACTTAGGTCTGATGGCAATGAAAATCTTGTAAGTTACGTTACAAACAGCTTTACGCAAAGTTAGCCTAGTGCGCAAGCGTCTAATGCAATGCAAGGAAATACAAAGCAACTGCAGACAATTTAAATGTTAATATTTGTAATAGCAACAATGATAAATTTCCTCTTAACCACTTATTTATAATAATTAGTTAACTCAAGTGCAATCTAAATAATATGTAGCAGCATTGAGTGACCTTCAGCATCCAATGTCGCAAAGATTTAAAGTACAAATTAGCACAATCGAATGTACTTTACCAAACTTGGGTTCATTTGACAGCTTTGAGGAACCACTCAACAAAATCCCATCATGAATATTAAGTGGTCAAGTGATAAAACACAACTCATAATTTGAATGAACTTGAAATTTCTTTGTTTTTATTTCCGTATGTATTAATAATTGTGTAAAAATATGCATAAATCACAAAGGTCAAAATACATCCCCAAATAATCTTGTGTCATTAAGGCTAGCTTCAACTTGGCTGAATGACACTATTATATCATTGAGAGTCATATGCTTGTTACGTAAAGAGAATGGACAGCAAAAATCCTTCTATATGATTTATAATTTTTTAAATTATGGCAATATATTCCTGTACGTCTTTTAGCAAACCTATTTAAGTAACGATTTCAAGTATATTCCACTTACCCTGTTCTTAAGCTTCTCCCTGATGAAGGGCTTGAACATATTCCATACGACGTTGAAGATCATTGGCTGCTTGACGAAGTGCACCTCCTTCAGCCGGAGCGGCATGGCATCCTGAATGAAGGTCAGCAGGCGCTTGGAGAACGCTGGCGTTAGACCCATTGTCTGTGGACAAGTTCGAATAGGAGATGAATATGTGAAGAAGTATTTTAGACTGGATTTAAAAATTAAGTACGCCATCGATCTACTCTGCTGGTCAAGACATTTCAATGTCATCCTTAAGGATCCCGTTTTGATCATCGCACATTTTAACAAAACTCTTTTGTGCAAGAGGATCCTATCAAACCTCTATTTTTCTATCCATGAACAAGTAACGTTTCTGGATATTCATAGAATGACTGACACCTGACCTCCGGGCATCAGTAACGATAGTAACCGCATCACTACCGCAAGAAATACTTCTTTTTACCCTTTAACATATCGTTGGATAAGTGACCCACTGTTTCTAAGAATAGAAGCCAGTTTTCCTTGAGGTTCCTTTATATTGAAGTGGCTTGATAAGAGGCTCTTCATATTTTTTAGCTTATTATGTCAACATGCAAGCGATAACCCATGGAACTTCTTCAGACAATAAATCGTTATGTCTAATTTCAATCAGCTCGATTAGACGTCATTTGGCGAAGTTGGTGGGTGAGTGACCGAATATAGTCGATAACCTACGTCCTAATACCGCTTGGCAAGCGCGACCAACCATCGGTTCCGGCTTGGGTGACGTCGGTCAGTGATCCGCGCATTCGCAGCTCTCAAATACATTTTGTATGCGTCTATTGTTACTCTGCCTCACGGTATTCCCATTTATGGGATGAAGGATACTCGTAAGCAACAATATGGTTCTGTCCTGTATCAAATGCATAAATTATAGCGCAATCTAGAGATGTCTCGATGTCTTCGATAGTAACTAGATTCCTCATTGACTCCTACAAATTGTCTGGACGTGAAGTGAATGATTTATGTTCTTTATTAATAATGGGATAATATTCCCTTTTATGATCCTTAATGAGTGCTAGTTCAAGGTGATGTTGTAGATTAAATAAGTATCATAATTCATTATAATAATTGCACCATGTTTCTAAACTATTATTGTAATTTATGATTGTGAGTTTGTTAGTGAGTTATGCAATTGGTGCGCTGATTAGGTACTCTTCACATATTTATATTTTGCACGTTCTCTACCCTACATATTTTCTAGCGACAACACAATAGATACATACCTAAACGTCTACATTACAACAAGATGCAGTGCAATGTCGAAAAGTATTGACAGATTGTTTGAGAGCCGTCGTAATATCAGCTTGATTCAGAATAATCAAGGAAATAAAAATATCGAATGAAGACACTGACAAAATACCTTAGTAACAAGCCAAGAAAGACGAAAAAAGGAAAAACTTTTAATCAAAATTGATTATTATCACATGAGCAACAGCACGTCGACAAAATTCGGAAATATGTAAGAAATATCCGTGATAAAGAGCAATAAATTTTCAAAAAGCTTACTAAATTATAGAAGAATAATATCTAGATACTAAATTAATCATCAGTCCTGGTGGCCATATGATTTCGTTATCGCCAGTTTGTATCAATTCTATCTTAAATTTTTGTAAAGCCTAGGGATCTAGAGATAATCTGTAATTCCAAAGGAATTCGAGTTTTGAGCAATAATCAAAATGATTTATACTAATAAGTCATTACCACACGTCATTACACGTTTTGTACACATGTATCTTCATTTCTTAGTACTTCTATGCAATGAGAAGCGACTGCACAGCGTAGTTATACAGAGTCAAATTATTAGCTAGCGAAACTCAGCAAACATAATAGGAATCGATATACAGGGTTATTGGTAAAACATTAACCGCCTCTTAAGGGGTGAACAACTTTTACTATAGAACTAAGCCTGAAATTGCGAAAAAAAAGCCGTTGTTCCCTACATTTATGTTCGTATAACTCGTCAAAATGTAGGGAACAGCTGATTTTTTTTTCGCGATTTCAGGTTTGGTCCCATAGTTAAAGTTGTTCATAATGATGAGTACAATAACCTCTTAAGAAGTTGTTAATGTTTTACCAATAACCCTATACATACATTATGTTAATACGATAAAACACAAATTAAATTAATGTTGTTTTTTTTTGTGGGTAGTGTATTCACTTGAAATATCAGTTTTAAAAAATCTGTATTTTTTGTGAACTTCACACAGACGTGTTAGGTATCAATGTCTAAACACGATAAAACAAAAGAAAACAGATTATCATACTTCATGTAACAACACTACCAGCGGTCGTTGACCCCATCATAAATAGACATTTTTTGTTCTATCATTTTTAAATATTGATACCCATCACGTCTTCGGAGTTTCGCTAGTTAATTTAATTTGACCTTGTATAAAGTAAGAGGATTGAATCTTTATTAGACACGAGACAGTCTCAATATATCACGACCCAGTTGCGGCTGCACTGACCACGAAGGTCGAGAACTTCGGATTGAGGAGCAAACAAGTGGAACCATATCAACTATTTACCCAACGTCCGTGTCGTATTTACCGTCGTCCTTTAAAAGCGTACCTATGTAACTAAAGGAAAACCCATTTCCTCCCATCCTCTAATATCAGACAAAGAATGTTTAACTAAAATATTGATCTTCAGTTAACCTAATGTTTATGTTGTACCAAATGGCATCACGAACGCAGTATACTGCCGCCTTAAGTAAAAAGGGCGCATCTGAGGAAAGGGAATAGAGGAAAATGAGCCGTAATGGATGGTGCCTTTTTGTTCCATTAAGGCTCATTTTCCTCTATTCCCTTTCCTCAGATGCGCCCTTTTTACTTAAGGCGGCAGTATATACCAGAGATTCAATTATAAACCAGGGCCGCAGGGCTAGCTAAGCTTGCTCAATATCCGCTCGATTTTCGTAACATTCGTTATTTAGACCTGTAATACTGCGATTACTTAATAACTACATGTTACTTAGTTGTTTTATATTTAACTATATAGCTTCTGCCCGCGACTTCGTCCGCGTAAAATTTCTTGTTCCCACAACCCATCTCGTCGCATTGCATCGCCTGCCCACGCTATTCCTTTTTTCCCTTAGCGTTATTTCTGACTTTTTTTCTTTTTGTTCGGCTCCTAAGGGCCTTAGCGTGACGTTAAGTAGTCTATAGCCTTCCTCAAAAATTGGGCTATCAAATGCAAAAGTAATTGCTCAAATCCAACTGGTAGTTCCGTAGATTAACGCGTTTAAACAAACTCTTTAGCTTTATTATTAATAATTATAGATGTATCAGCGTAATAAAGTCTCTTAGGGCCCATAAATCTATCAAGATAAAGATGGAAGGATCTTTATGTACTGTGTTCCGATCTACGGAGTGATCAACAACCTCGGACGTGACGCCCCTTGAGAGGAAACCCTGAACATGTACGTTTTCCCTGTATGCAACGATTTATGAATCACCGATGACTAATTTCTTCAGTTTTTCATACAATTACACATTAATCTGCATTCGTTTCCTTCAGTCTGATTATCGCTATTCTTTGGAAGAGTATCAGCCGAGTACACGTGACTTTCTTAAACGTTACTTAACGCTTAATATAACATGGAATTTGAAAATATGTTTCAGTTTCAGCCATTGTTATTCGATCTATTTATCAAACATTCTTTTGAACTGAGGAAATTAATAACAGTTGTACGCTCACATACGCAGATAAATGTTTTATTTTATTAATTTGGGAAAATAAACGGTCACACGTTACAGTATTACACAAAATTTGAGCTTCAGAGTGACTGAATGTAACCCACGACATTTTCCAAAAATTATAAAACGAATGTGATTTGCGCTAACCTAATCTAATCTAAACAATTGCATTACTGTGATAAAGAACGCGGTAGTGGCGATTCACACGGGTTTAATGATATCAATTTATTCTTACAAACATGAAGCCGACTACGTGATTGGTGAACAAAGTACATTAATTTCGCAGATCCTAATATATAAAGCAGGCGACATCGTTCAGCGTCGACCTTTTCGACCGATCGTGATGTGACTAGCAAAGGCATTAATTGTGTTTATCGGTAAACACACTTCCTTGCTTCGTGGAATTTAGACTTTACAGTACTACCGGAAGGAAGATACCGCTTATTTGTCATTTTAAATGCCGACAGATGCAGACAGAAGTGAGTAGAAACGCCGGGAAAGTGGAAACGCCCTAGAAGAACATATAGTGACCTTATTGGTGATGTTCTTCAGAAAGGTCAGGTGCGTAGTACAGTACCCGGCGATAAATATTCCGTTGCTAGTGTTGCTACAAAAAAAAAACTGTACTGCTTGTACTGATAGTGTGTGACGTAATTACCCCGCAGGTCTATATTTGTTTATTTAATAAAACTTTATGCACAAGTAAAATAAATACTGTACAAAGGCGGACTTAATGCCTGAGGCATTTCTGCCAGTCAACCTTAGGGTGATGCAGAGACACAACATGGCATGTGCAACATACGGGATAAATAGCTAGGAAATGACTATAAAATACAAGAACAAATACTAATACATAGATAGATACATACATACATACATATAAACATAATGAGCTATGAGGAAAAAAATATATCGGTAGAGGAGAAAACGAATCCTGCAAGTCAGAATCAAGAGAACAATAATCGCCAATCCGTCCTGGAGCAAGCGTGGTGATCAATGCTCATACCTTCTCTGAATTGAGAAGAGGCATTTCCCCTACCCCTTACCCTGCAGTGGCACAATGATACGCTGCTTATTAAAACAGAAAGAAATAAAGCATTAAGGTGAATGGTGGTAGACCGCGAAATTAAAATTTTCTTACGTTTTTTGCAATTTGCAGGTCAGTGTCAGATTGTATCTTGATCAAAATATGATTCGCGACAATAACAGGTACATATTTAGAGGATTATAATCATTAGAATCATTAATATATCTTTCTGTTAGATTTCTACCACCAACCACCAATCTCTTATGGAAAAGTGTTAGTGGTAGAAATCTAACTTAGAAAGATGTATTATTGATTCTAATGATTACACTTCTCTAAATATGTACCTGCTATTGTCGCGAATCATATTTTGATCAAGATACAACCTAACACTGACCTGCAAATTGCAAAAAACGTAAGAAAATTTGAATTTCGCGGTCTCAACTATCCATTCACCTTAAGGCTCTACAATCATTTTGACTGCGTCAATTAATCAAACATGCAAAATTAGCATGATAACGTTAACCCTTATATGATATAATATCGGAAGAAGTTAATTATAATCTTTTAAAACGAATAAAAACTAATCTGCTTTCAAATGATAGATTACTTTACGTACAATATTGATAAGATAAACATTCGCTGATAGGCTAGATCCTGTTCAATGTTTACAAAGCTACAATTTAGCTAGAAGTGCTAAGTACGTGTCGTAATCTACCCGTTTTGTTTATGTAGGTACATACAATCATAATAGTATTCAACACATCGTGTTATTATAAGTGCAGTGGAACGCAACGTTTTGCTAATTCCTATTTAAATGTATGACTGCCATTATCTGCATGGTAGGGTTGCGCAATATTTGTCATCCAGTCGTAAAATCGCAATATTTTTCTTTGGTATTCGATTATCTATACAAATAAATAAAATTTAAGTGTCGTTTGTAATGTCAAAATAACAGCTTTTCCAAAATGCAAAGTATACATATACGGTGCTCAAAAACAATCTTTAATTTTTTCGTCTGTCTGTTTGTTTGTTCCGGTTGTAATCTCCGAAACGGCTGGGCCGATTTTGACGGGACTTCCACTGGCTGATAGCTGATATTATAAAGAGTAACTTAGGCTACTTTCATATTAGAAAAAGAATTAGGGTTCCACAAAAGAGAAAAAGATTCTTCCTTTACAATGGAGGAGTGGTACCTACACCTCTAAGCGACACATTATTGATACCCGACATCCAATATACCTACGTAGGTGACAGACTATTGAAATATCGCGATTTATTTAATCCTTCATTCATCATAACAAATCTTTGACCCTCAGACGGTCGCGGTGTTAATAAAACCGCATGAAACATTTATAAATACTAGATCCTGTTATTAAGCCAAATAAATAATAATACATGTAAGGCTCCTTCAAACAGGCGCAACACGACACGCGACACAAAGGCACCGCAAGTCGCGCAAAGAGCGGTGCCTTTGTGTCGCGCGCGATTGTATCGCGTGTCGCGCCTGTTCGTAGGAGCCTTAATACGCCTTACATGCGGAGTATTAATGCTCAATATTTTTTCGTAACAACGCAGAACAAAGATAAGTGAACAATGCAGAGAGCGATGCACGCTAAGACATACTTTACACATTTCTTTGTTCGCAACTTACAGAAACATGTGCATTGTACTTTGAGCTAGGTACCTACACTTTGTTTTAGGGACTTCGTGATTCATCAGCTTGGCCAGTTGTCGTGGAGACTTGCGGTTGTAGAAACAATAATAGGTTTTTACATTTACAGTACAATGTCCAACCTAAACAAGTTCTTTCTTTAATTTTTCACACAATTTTTTTTCCATCCATACTAATATTATAAATTCGAAAGTCACTCTGTCTGTCTGTATGTTACGTTTTCAGATCAAATCAAACAACTGAATAGATTTCGATACAATTTAGGAAATAGATAAATTCCTGGGGAAGGACAGCCTACTTTTTGTCCCGATAGTACGTTCCCATGGGATAATGTCGGACATCCACGTGGAGGAAGCCGCAGGCGGAAGCTAGTTAGAAATACAAGTAAAAAGATTCATAGGGAAGTGTAAGATTAGTAGTAAGAAAACTATTGGAGTAAGATTTACACCACACTTGGTAAGAGTGAATGTGAAGGAAAGAGTGCGTGCGCATCAAAAAATATACAACAACTCAACAGCAATCAAGTAAAATGAGTCAGTATTAAATCATTCATCAACCATTATAAAAAACCTAAACAAATGGGGTTGTATCTCACAACATGGCTGTGTACACAGTCACAGCGCATGCGCTGTCAGTGCGTTACGATGCCGATGAATTCAAATCAGCGCACGTGCAGTGAAAGTGATCCGTCCACTTCCAACTCTGATATCGAGTATGGACATTATCTCTATGTCATAGTATACACATATTTTTATTTAACACTACCATAAATAAACAATGACGTTATCAATACGATATAATCTGCACATTTTTTGGATGTCTGCCAATAAACACTAAAAAGGCATTTACAATTCAAACAATGCACTCAGTTCAAGCAGGTATCTAATTTTCACCTTTTATCTCCTAGTTAAACATTAAAGTTTCCATTTTCCACGTCAATAATAAAGAACAATGCGCATTATGTATGCAGTCCCATATATGATTAAAACAACGACCTAGAATTACTGAATTATTTGTATTGGTAATTTCCTGAAAAGCAAGGGACTGTGTGTGCCAAAACACTTGTGCAAACGACAATGAACTCTAATACAATAGCAGCAAGAGTCAGCGACATTTGTAGGAACTGCGTAGTAGCACAAACTAGTTTTTAGCAAATAAATCGTTGGATGATTATGACGACACGACAAGTTAGTTGGCACAAATAGCGACATAATTATAATTTCGTAATGAAAAAGCCGACACTCCACGCATGCGCTTGACGTAAACTCGAAAGATGGACGATATGAGATGGGTAATGGCATAATGGGTTACACTTTAAATTTGCTAAACGCAAGTCACTTGTAGAGTACGTGGCCAGTTGAAATAGCTACTGCGTTGTTATTGCATAAACATTGTAAATAAACACGCATTATACCTATGTATCTACTTGTAAACAAATTAAAAATCCACAAATATTTAGGAATCTACGTTCGATTAAATTAAGATATTACGCATTGCATTAAAATGTATGCTAAAAATCTATACTAATATTATAAGGCTGAAGAGTTTGTTTAAAGCTTGGAAAGCACGTTAAGCCGTTGCTCCCGGCTGTCATTCGTGGATTTTTGATAGTCGTTACGGGTAGTCAGAAGCCCGAAAGTCTGACAACCCGTCTTACCAAGGGGTATCGTATTACCCAGTAACTGGATTGTGGAGGTCAGATAGGCAGTCGCTCCATGTAAAGTACAGGTATTCAGCTGCATCCGGTTAGACTGAAAGCCGACCACAACATAGTTGGGAAAAGGCTAGGCAGATGATGATATTATTTCAATACAGTACAACCTCTACGCCAAGCGCCAACACACCTAGGTACACAACCTAATTGTTACATAGAAAAACCGTTAAAAAGCTGATTGAACAAAAGTTACAGCTGTCTTCACGTAAAAAGAACGCTAGGCGACACTGGAGGGCCCTCTAGAGTATATAATATTAGGTTCTGTGCTGGAGGGAGTGTGTCTGCGCACGAGTACAGTCGTGTCCTAAAGTACTAGGCTATTGTTATTATAGTATAAGTGTAATTGTTTTATTGTAGAATCATAATAGTTACTTTACTAGCGGCGCGCTCTTCCCTCATACGAGTACCACCAATTTGATCGTTAAATCGCTCAGTACGCAGGTAAACGCCAGCGTTCTTTTTACGTGACGGGGCCAAAGGCCAATAATTCATGAAGCATCGTAGCTGTACTGACCTGTGTCCAACCCATGTCGTTGAAGTCCATGATGACGACGGTGCCTCTAACCTGTGACTCGGGCTCCAACATGGCCGCCAGATGGATCAGGTAGAACAGCCTGAACAGCTGGTCAGCGTTCACTTTCTTCGGGTCCCATGCACCTGTCAGATAACACTATTCGTTAGTTAAGTTTACATAATTAGATATTAATTAATGTTTTATACTGCCTCGTTCGTCTAGTATAGTAGTCGCGAGCGCTACCTGAGTATGAAGTCCTAGGTTCCATTCCCGAATCGGGCAAAATGTTATAGGATTATTCCACCTAGAATTTCTGGATTTGTGCCCAGTTGATGGCACCTATTGCCATCAACTGGGCACAAATCCAGAAATTCCTCGTCCCCTGTTATATGGGGCTTAAACATAACTGCTGAAATGTGGGTGTATTGGTGTATGGGTGTATAGGTGCACCTCTGCTCACCCTTAGAGGATTACAGGCGTGATGATTTGGTATGTTATTTAAATAATATTCGGACACCTCACGAGAGGAGCATGGCCTCTTTGGATTGTTTAAAAACTGAAGCTGAAGAGTTTGTTTGTTTGAACGCGCTAATCTCTAGAACTACCAGCCGGATTTGAAAAATTATTTTTGCACTTGATAGCCTAATTCTTGAGGAAGGCTATAGGCTATTAAACATCACGCTAGGACCCGTAGGAGCCGAGCAAAAACGTCGGAAAGTAATGGCGCGGGCAGGCGGTGCGATGCGACGGAGTGGGTCGGGGGAACAAGAAATTTCACGCGGACGAAGTCGCGGGCAGAAGCTAGTGCTTTATAAGCTGCGTTGTTGAAAAACAATACATTACAAGAGGTCAGGTAAACATAATCGCTACATTATTAACAGTTACTTACTTTGCTAAGAGCGTTTACGACGTATGGCATTTCATACAAACTTTAAAACCCTTGTTTTTCAAAATGAATAAACCGTTTTTAATGAAACTTCATACGCATAAGCAGGATACAAAGGTCTAAAAAGTTACTTAAGAACATTTTCGAAATATCTTATTTAAAAAAAGATAACTGGAAATCTCTGTTTTCATGGAAAATTTAAGTTCTAAATTGGCTGTAACACTATTTTTCGAAAATGTTCTTAAGTAACTTTTTAGACCTTTGTATCCTGCTTATGAAGTTTCAACAAAATCGGTTCATTCATTTCGAAAAACAGAGGCTTGAAAGATTGTATGAAATACCGTACGTCGTAATCGCTCTTAAATGATATTCATTTTCCGAAGAAATGTCGGTGTATTCAGGACAAAAGGCTATTAGATAATTATTTCATGTCTGCCCCTTGTGTTATATGTCAGCTGGAGGAATGGGTTTTCGTAATGTTTTGTATGCGGCACAGTAGCCGACTGTCACTATTTATGCATATTGCGCACACGCTTCGAATACTGAATTACTTAAACGTCGCTTTAGAGCAATCCCACAAATCACACAGTTGGCGCCTATTCGTATTTATTTTCTACTCGACTGAACATAAAAATATAAGCAAAAGTAAATCAAAGCACTATTGAAATACGTTTATGAATCCACAAGTCAATTGAATACGTAATACCTATCAAAGCGACGAATGTTTGAAAGGAAAACAGGAAAACAGTCATTCTGAAAAACTGTGCAATCTTTACTATGTTTTTTTATTCTCAACTGATCTCGGAGATATCGTATCATCGAGCACAAAAATAGAAAGTGTTCTCGTCGTCTATGTTTCGTCTCAGAGTACAGTCAAACGATAAATCGTTAAAATCTATGACGAGTCAACGAGTGTAATTGTTATGGGACCCGTACGAAGCTGCACGACGCATTCACGAATTCACGACTCTATTGGTATGATTTTGACAGATTGATATCTAAAATATTCACCCGGTGACTGATACTACGTAGAATTCGTATTTTCAATACGTTATCTTGTTTTTAAACATAATATTATGTTATTCTATTTGAAAGGAGGTTACATTTGGCATATTTTTTTGGTGAATCTAAATATTGAAAGAGTGAAGTAGCATTGAAGTGGGAAGCATTAATAGAGGTAAATGTCGTGACCTCTAAACGACTATATATAAACACTAAGCCTGTAATACACATGTCTGTAACTTGTACGAAACTATGCATGTAGCTTGCATGCCAATGTACAGTTAGCAACAAAAGTCGATTAACATTTAAGTTTTCTAAATCTCAGTTATTGAGCAACATATTATTAACACTTCAGTTTTTTTAATCTCAGTTATCGAGCAAAATATTTGTTCAAAATTATATACATACATCTGCTGCAATTTTGAACAAATATTTTGCTCAACAACAGAGATTAAAAAAACTGAAGTGTTAATCGACTTTAGTTGCTGACCGTACCATAATAGCTTCTGATTGGTGAATGTCACAATGGCATTATTTGCATAGTTTTGTACTAGCTACTGCAGGCAGATGTATTATGGGCTTTACTTGATAAATTGCATCAATGGTACCGGTATCCCAGGACTTTGCACACACTGTACAAAGATTAACCAAAGAAGAATATCAGGGTGCTCACTCTTCAATTTAATTCCGATAGATCGACATTGGAATTGTGACGTTTCGTACTCTTGAGTTCGATGCTAGCGCCAAATGATTTTTAGATTGGGTGTCCATTTTGGAGAACTAAGTGGAATTGGGTTCGGGCTTGACTACTTGATTGTTGACAATATTGTTTTCAAGAGTACCGAATCACATGACTGTAAAATTAACATTGGAATCATATTGGCATCTCATTATAATTAAAATTAGTTTGGAGAGTAAGCCCCCAGGGCTGTGCTGTTAGTCCCTATGGAGGACAGCATCATGCTGAGTGGAAGTCTCTTCTTGTCACAATCACAACGTGCAGCTGACGTGCACCCTAATTGCGTTACACAGTTTAATCACATTCATTGTTTCATACTATGTTCAAAAAATAGCGTAATGAATGTTATTGAACTGTCAAAATAAAAGCCATCGCTACTGCTGGTGTTGCGAAACTATCCCGCTGATCTGAGGTCTGTTTTTTTTTTATTCGATTAAGAGCGTTTACGCCGTACGGCATTTCATACAAACTTTCAAGCCCTTATTTTTCGAAATGAATGAATCGATTTTAATGAAACTTCATACGCATAAGCAGGATAAAAAGTATGGTCTAAAAAGTTAGTTGAGAACATTTTCGAAAAATAGTGTTACAGCCAAATTAGACCGATTTTAAATTTTCCATAGTAACAGAGATTTCCAGTTATCTTTTTTTAAATAAGACATTACGAAAAGTTTCTCAACTAACATTTTAGACCTTTGTATCCTGCTTATGCGTATAAAGTTTCATTAAAATCGGTTCATTCATTTCGAAAAATAAGAGCTTGAAAGTTTGTATGAAATGCCGTGCGGTTTAAACGCTCTTATCTTTTTTTTATGCACGTGTTTCTGTGAATAATAAACATATTTTCGTGCTTCATTTTTTATTAAATCACAATCACTGGAAAGATGTGGTTGATCTGAAGGTCAGCTTTATTCTTTTAAATATAACAAACTTCTACCCGCGACCTCGTCCGCTTGATATTTCTTGTTCCCGACTAATCCCGACCCACCCTCGCACGCATCTCCTATCCGCACTATACTTCGTTTTCGCTTTGCGTTCCTTCTGACTTTTTCTTTTTGCTCGACTCCCGAGGTACCTAGCGTGATGTTAAATAGCCTACAGCCTTCCCCAAGAATTGGGCTATCAAATGCAATAAGAATTTTTCACGCATACTCCTCACCTTCATTATTAGTAAGTATAGATAATGTGTGTGTCAAAACGGTGAAGGAAAACATCGTGAGGAAACCGGCATGTCCTAGAACCATAAATTCGAAGACATGTGACATCTACCAACCCGCACTAGGCCCGCGTGGTGGTTTACGGCCCACTCCCTCTCCCTAAAAATAAAGCTACAGTTGAGTGAACAGCTTACCTCCGACGCTAACGATGAGAACCCTCCTGCCTTTGTGGTCACGGCCCTTCAAAACATTCACGACCTTGTGGTCGAGGAACGCTACCTTTTCTTGCTCAGGCAATAAGTTATCGAGCAATGATGCGTTGTCACGTCTGAACTCAGCTGAACGACGCATCTGTAAATAATATTAGTTAATATTTATTACTAGCTCTTACCCGCGACATTACATACATAGTTATAAACTATAGCAAAATTCAAAGGCTTGGCCCTTATCTCTTTAAGATCAATAGAAAAGACACAAACGCAGGACCAGTTTTGGTATAAGACTCCTTGGATATAATTTCTTTGGGATTTTGGCACATTGTTGTGAAACATTAAATATCTGTGGTATGTTATTTAAGTGTCTGTTACAAGAAACAATCAATTAGAAACAGATAGAAGTTAAAATAGGTACACATGAATAGTTACTTTTACTTTAGAATCTAGACTTACTGATCTACCTACAGCGTTAGTGCGAAAGAGACGCAAACAATCCACTGCGAAATCAAGTTCTCAACAAGCTTTCCGTACATTCAACTTATTTGATGTATGCATAAGTTATCAATGTATACAGTGCTTTCTGGCGAGAAACTTTAGCTTCAAAGAGAAAATGTTTAATGATATAATTAGAGGTAAGCTAGACGTGTTCGTATAATTTGCCGGTATACCTGCCTGCTATCTGGATCTAGATCATTTGAACCAGTCTCGTGCGTCTAATACTAGTTATTACGAAGCTGAAATAATTTTATCGGCCTTAAACGTTTTTTGTTAAAAACTGTAACAAGGAGGTTTTTTTTAATAAATTTTTGTTAGGAGCTACTTAGAAAATATAGCAATTTAATAGGATCTCCGTCTCCTGATTAATATATCTCCCGAACTATTCTGTTGAAACTTACCGTGATAACTTAGGTGAAGTGAGCTGTAAATAGCGATCCCTAGCACCAGCGGCGGTGCTATTCTGTAAAAATCTCACCGTGAAAACTTAGGTGAAGTGAGCGTGGAGTGAGCTGTCAAAAGTGTCAATTCCTAGCAAAAACAAACTCACTTCACCTAAGTTTTCACGGTGAGATTTATACAGAATCGACCGGCAGGGGAGCAATTCCCGTATTTTTAAGATCGGTCACATTCTAATCTCAGTTACATTTTGTCAAAACCTAAATTTTTTATAAGTTATTGCACATTAATTGTCGCTGAGATGAGATTGTGACTAGGTGTTGAACCTTTTTAATTACGGCAATTGGCCTTCAGGTGGAATGATAGCAGTGCGATTCTGTAACCATCTCACCGTGAAAATTTTGGTGAAATGAGCGTCGAGTTAGCTGTCAATAGTGTCAAATCCTAGCAAAAACAAACTCACGACATCACCTAAGTTTTCACGGTGAAATTTTTACAGAATCGGCCGGCACTGCACCTAAGTTGTCGCGGTATAATTTCTATTCAGGCTTGTTATCCTAACTAATATTATAAATGCGAAAGTAAGTTTGTTTGTTTGTTACCTTTTCACGCCTAAACCACTGAACCGATCATCCTGAAATTTTGCGTAGACGTTGTCAGGTGTACAGAAACGGACATAGGTTACCTTTCATCCCGGAAAAAGTGCTGTTCCCGAGGAAAACAACAATAACGTTATTATGATAATAGATGGCGCCACGTGTCTTTCGAACGGGATCGACACTTATACGGGTGAAACCGCAGGCCGCTGCTAGTTCCTAATAATTTGGTTGTTATTGCCAAAAGGTGTTCAACTTAGAAATGTTATACCTATAGATAGCAAAACATCGTCAATTTAACTCGACTCCAGCCGGTCGATTCTGTAAAAATCTCACCGTGAAAACTTAAGTGAAGTGAGTTTGTTTTTGCTAGGAATTGACACTACTGACAGCTCACTCCACGCTCACTTCACCTAAGTTTTCACGGTGAGATGGTTACAGAATCGCACTGCTGTAATGTAATCTCAACCTGATACGATAATAATAGAATACTTAGTTTACATTATCTGTGTAAAACACAATGCAGCCCATTTCCTTGTTAGTTTCAATAATATACCTATTCAACGATGAAAACAACCGGTTAGTAATTTGTTTTGAAGAGAAGTGCATAAGGTTACCTAAAGCACTTACCTATTTACCTACCTATGTATAAAGTGAAGCGTGTTATGTAAATCACGTAACATGTTGATGAATGGGACCGCTACACACGCGAATCATACAAACTACAGATTTAATCAATAGTCTATTAATTTACTTCTACTTGGCATTGCGTTCACAAATTTTGGACGTACGAAATAAGTAGGTACATGCAGGTATGTGCGTCAAACATGCCATTAGAATACTTATACGGAGGCAGCTTGCATTGTTTTCTTAGGAAAATTGCTGATATTACGATAATAGGAATCCGACACGCACGTTTTAGGGTCCCGTAGGGTGCCGAAGGGACCCTATTACTAAGCCTCCGCTGTGTGCCCGTCAGTCCGTCCGTCCGTCCATCCGTTCATTCGTCCGTCTGTTTGCCAAAGGGCTGTATCTCATAAACCGTAATAGGTATACAGTTGAAATTTTCACAGAGTGTGAATTTCTATTGCTACTATAACCAGTAGATACTATTAGTTATTCTATGCTATAACAACAAATAATACAACAAACGCGTTTTTTGCCTTGTTGTTTGCTTTTGGTACGGAACCCTTCGTGTGCGAGTCCGACTCGCAAATGGCCGCTTTTTTTTCAATTTTGAATCTTGCATCCAAAATTGCAGCAATTTGGGTGGTGCAACACATGTTTATCTACTTCACGGTCAACAACTTCTTGAAAAATCATACTTAAACATTGCTCAATAGAACACTGTATCGTTTAGCAAGCTATTTTATATTTATTACTGACTTATAAGTACGTATGGCCGTGAAAATTGTTGTGCTAAGATTGATTGCCTAAGAACTGGTGGCCGGTTAACGACTGATTGCAGCTGTAACTCTCATAGTTGGCACGTACGGACACCATACCATCGCAGCGTGGCGGAACTGGTGGCCGATTAACGACTGATTGCAGCTGCAACTCTCATAGTTGGCACGTACGGACACCATACCATTTCAGCGTGGCGTTGCCTAATACCTACCGCTAATGTTATCATATTTAAGGGGCTTACAGGACCTAAACACAAAAAACGCAAGTTTTACAAACAATAAAAGTATATGATCGACTACAGTAAACAAAATCACAAAAATATATGATTTTCTTCAGTATACATATATGCTAGGTAGGTAGATAGTGTGTTGAAAACATAACACAACTAATTTGATACGATAGAAAAAAATCATGAAAATACCTCTAAAAACTTTCTTTTTACAAAAAAAAAACATATTAATATATATACAGATTTTTGTGAGATTATTCTACTAGTAACATACTAAAACACTTGTGTTTTAATTTTTTAGTCCAAACAATAGATTTTTTGTAATTAAATAATTGCTTCATATTTTGCAATAAATTACCAGCGTTGTGTCATCGCACTCCTCTTTCTTTTCTAGGCAGTCCGACACAGTGACCGCGCTTTAGGTCATGTAAGCCTCTTAATAACGTCTTTCTTATTGTGTTTGCCTTTGTTAACTAGTGCTCTCACCTTATGCAATTCACAACAATCTACGATTCCATTCATTTCGATTACGTCTGTAGTTATTTTAAGAACTGTGTCTAAAAATGTATGGATTGCTTAACTTGACCTTTACAAACCTAACTTTAGTATTAACTTGGTTACCGATGCATTATTCGTTGTTGATGCGCTGTTTCTCAGCTTATGCAATTCAAAGCACTCTACGATTTCATTAATTTCGATTACGTTTGTAGTTATCTTAGGATCAGCCTCTTAAAATGTATCGGTTGCTTTAACTTTACATTTACTAACCTAACTTTAGCTTTAACTTTGTTACCCAAGAAAATTAATGGAATTCTACTAAAACAAAAATCTAAACTGTAGAACATTCATATCGCATTTTTTTGTGTTTATATATGTGTATTATTTGTGTGTATTTTCTGGTGTACAATAAAGTATATATAAATCAATAAATAACGTTACAGCAGCCCTATTCTGTAAAAGTCACACCGTGAAATCTTAGGTGAAGTGAGCTGACAATAGTGTCAAATGTCAATCCTTAACATTGCGTGGAATGACAGCTCACTTCAAGCTCATTTGACCTAAGTTGTCACAATGTTGTTAGGCCGGTAGATCTATTTATATAAATTGTTATCATTGAAACTGTTACATATTTTTTTATTTCGACATCCAACTTATTTTACACAAAACATTCATTCATAACTGTGAACAGAAACACGATCATTATCAATAAATGACGCCTTTGTATGTTATTCCAACGGTCAACTGTTACCAAAACAGATACCATATCCACTACATAATATACACATGTAAAAAGCTTATTAATATATTATTAACAATTCACTAATACATTACTCGCATGCTAAGTTCTGTAATTAGGCTTTATCATCCACTTTGTGTTATTACTTTGCATGCAAGGTCAAATCGTAGCGTTTGAAATACGTTTATATCTTAAAATTAATAAGATCTCTGAAATTAGAATAAATAAGAGAATATTGCGGTAACTCTGCATGCCCTAGATCAGGGTTTCTCATTCTCATATCATATAGGTACCAGTATTTCCAAAAGCCTATCTGAGCATGTGCTAAAAAAAAAGAAAAGATTACATTTTTTGTATACATTTGTTTGTTACGGTTTCATGCTAAAACAGCTGAAAGGATTTGGATGAAATTTGGCATATACCCATATGCCAAATTTGGCATATACCCATATGACCATGACCTAGAAATAGATATAGGTTACTTTTAATGACTGGATCTCAGACGAAGTCGCTGGCAATAGCTAGTGCCTCATAAGGTTAAAATGATCAGTTTTCTTAGTTAGACCTTAAGAAAATCTTGTCTTGTATAGGTACCCGTGACTCCGTGCCCTAATGATGCACCTCAGGGGCTCATCTAAAAACAATCCCAGTTAGAGAAATCCTGTTCTAGGCAATACACATATCTAGACAACTATCCAAACGGCAAACACTGATGTTATTATGTACATACACATAGTAATTTAATTATATCTAAAGCGTCTTGAACAAATAAGATTAAGTATATCTATGGAAAGTAAACATACTTATTAAAGCCAACACTGGTATAACATATCTACCCTTATCCGAATTAAATATTAACACAAGCATTTGTTAGTGCGCGTACGCAACACATTGATTAAGATTGATTCGTTCCACGTCAAAGTGCATCATGGAATCGTATTTTTTAAATATTTGTTTAATTGCCCTTATATTTATATCTCTACCACGGTTGTTAAAATATTTCTACGCATTAATGAATTAACTGTAATCATATGCTCCGTCAAACACATGATTAGTCATTGTTCGGAAATCGGTGCTTTTCTCTAAGTGGAAGAAAACATTGTTTTCAGAACGGTGACTCATACGGTACACAATCGGTAGGTATTATAATTTATCGGTTCATGAATTAGTTATTCGACCTTGCTTAGTGATAATATAAATACTTGTTAGTAGGGTAGGTATTTGTAAGTTTATTTTCATACAAACAACTGGAACTCTGCACCAACAATAACATCTATCGTCCCCAGAATTCGGGATAGACTCTGATATCAGGCGACAGGCGACACATATGAATACTTTTTACTGAAAAACCCAACAACCTATGATTCGAAGCTTACAAAGTCCATTATTGTTACCATGCACTGATAAGATTCCACAGCATGAATGGAAACATACATGTTGAAACAAGCGACAGTCTACTATCAGCTAATGCAGGCTAGTATTAATGAATATCCGGGTCGTGCCGTGATAACCGACTGGTGAAGTCCTACGGATCACTCATACTCTATAACATGAACGCGCCCTTTGGACAATACCTGCGTATCGTAATCAAACATCAAGGCTCACTTTGTTTTGAAATTCTAGTCATTGGCAATCTTCTACCTACTGGCTTGGGTTGATTGCCTTTGTTCTAATTGTTCTTCGTGTACATTTAATTGTTTATCGAAACAGTTCAATGTCATCTAATTTTACAAGGGTACCTACACTTTGTTGCATGATAGTTGCATATTCAACCTTAAACAAACTAGGTTTTTGTGTCTCATCCTTGCTAAAGAACTCCTGAGTACCTTATTATGAACTTTCATAACGTCTATGAAAATTCAACATTAACAGGAATTTAGGATCTTTCAATATTAATACATATTTGCTGATTTGCATTACCTATATATCATATAATATACCATCGGAAAATCGTAAACATATCTACAAACATAAGAATTTCTCTAGTCTGAAAAGCGATTAAACACGTGACTAATACGAAATTTTCAGTAAAAGGAAAGCCGCGCACGTGCCTCACTGACGACTTGCTCGAGTGCTCATACAGTCGTCGAGACCTTGCAGGCTTGCGGCCTGTTTTCCCGGCGTTTACAGCACTGTATAACTGGTCTATTGCAAATCTTCCGCGTGAGACATGCAACCGCGCGGAGTTGTTTGTTAAACAAATACGTGCACAAAACGAATAGTGTGTCAGTGTATAACAGTAGTGAACGCTACATTAAGATAATGCAGACTGTAACCAAATCTTATCATCATCAAATAATTCGATCACCTACTCATGTTTAATTTCCTAAGGCGCTAACTAGATGTATTTGCTGAAACTTTCGAAAGATATCTACGGCAGTAATTAGGAATGCTGCCATATATTTTGGTTCTGTTAGTAGTAACAGAATTGAATAATTTGAACAAAAGATTTAAAAAGATCCCTATGTATTTTACTGTGTGTACATAAATTATAAAATAAATAAATAAAAATAAAAAAACTGGCACTCCGGTAGTGCCGACAGAAGTGAAAACTTGAACAATTACGAGTGTATTTTGTGAATCGTCTTATAAACAAAACACGCGTGTTAAGGTGTGTTCCTTATTTTATAGGGTTTTTTGCAAATCAGCTATGATGACCAAAGTGACTGGTTTATTCTTCTCGTGAAAGGAATTTATTCAGATTTACAAATAAGCACACAGGATAGACTTCAGTTCGTGGTGTTGATCGCGGCAGTGGTAAGAGAAGCAAGCCCATGGAGCTCGTCGTCAGTTATATATCCGTGGTTCAGCGCCATCTCGTCGTTGTTGGATGAACTACGTAGTTAGTACGCGAGGCCCTCGTAGTTCTTCCCGATGTGCATAGATGGCGCTGTCCTCAACAACGCGCGTCTTTCGTTTTACGTCTTACGAATCTTGCGATCAGGGTCACGTGACCTGACGCGAATTTAGAAGTTTTTACCCATTCCAAAAAAAGTACACAGCGCCGCTAAAGAAGTTTTCACTTCAACTAGGCGAATGCTAAAGTTTAACTTGAATAACAAGTCTGGGACAACATCTGATTGCTATCTTAAAAATGCCAATGAATTTAAGCTGTACAAAGTATTCATTGGCTCTTGAATTTTTATCTTTAAAAATAAGAATAAGAACATATTGTAGTTTCTACGGTAAAATACAAAGTTTACGAGGAGAGGCAAAAAGCCTAGCAATACTTTTGCACAGAAGAGTTTACTTGAATCTATATCTTTACTTATTAATAGCTGTTGTCGTCAGATTAACCGGCTCGACCACTTGTTCACTGTGCAATATGTTCAGTTGCAAATATGTGTTAATTTATAGACTGGATGACATTGAACGGAGTCAGTGTTTATATGCACTCTACGATATTTGCGCGAAAACAAATGTGCGGCAGCTATCAAAACAATAACACGGGTCGGAAAAACACCATTCATGATACGTAGATTATGAAATTTAAAGTCAAAGAAAATCTAGGCTGAAGGGATTGTTTCTTTCAGTGATTTTTGGGCAGTGACAAGAATCTACCTATTTCGAAATCTGAGTGAGGCCAGCAGTGCGATTCTGTAAATATCTCACCGTGAAAACTTAGGTGAAGTGAGCGTGGAGTGAGCTGTCAATAGTGTCAATTCCTAGCAAAAACAAACTCACATCACCTAAGTTTTCACGGTGAGATTTTTACAGAATCGACCGGCAGTTTGTTAATAATAATCACAATATAATGCTCCCATTGCTGGTACACATGCCTGCTCTCGGTAAGAAGGAGTGTGCCGTAATCTACCATACGGGCTCAGTGCGGGTTGGTAGATGTCACATACCTCCGAATTTTTGGTTCTAGAACGTGCCGGTTTCCTCACGATGTTTTCCTTCACCGTTTTGAGAGCAGTGGTGATGAAATAATTTACACAAAGTGAAGCGCCTGTCTGGATTCGAACCTACGACCTAACCTACAACTCCTGTTAGCATAGGTTAGTCTTCTGTCTTCAAACGATGGTCAGCCATATGTTTTAAAATGCAGTGTTCAAGTATGTTTTACAAAACCACATTACCACATCCAAATCAAATTACTTGTAATGTCGGATTCGTATCATTCCGACCTCAATTTTCTCGTGACCCCGACTCTCCAACTGGTTGAAAAATAACTTTTCCAATGTTTTGTTTACGATACCCTTTAGACAATTTCAAAATACAGCAGCAAATAATGATAGGTGATAACAATTATCTCGTCGTGATAAGCATTGAACTTTGACATTGCGTCGCGTGGCTTATCTCTCCCTTCCCGACGGCAAACGGGCAGATTGCTATATATGTTTATAAACAGAGGAAATTGTTCTATCAGCGAACTAACGACAGATAACTCGATGACACTACAACTGTGGAATTGGACTCATCAGTCATCGTGTTATTATTGCTGTATTTTAAGAATTCCATAGATACCTATCTATTATTATAAAGAAGAGAGAGTAGTAAGTATTCTATTATGTTCTATGATAGAGAGTGTACCTACCTAATAATGTTTTGGGATAAACGTGAATCCTTTAGGTAAACATTGCCGTGAGGAACCGCCAGATCTATCTTAATTAGGAACCTACAATTTGGTTTTCATTAAAATAAATATTACAACAAATTACGAGAGACATTCTTTCATAGGTAACGTTACGTATAAACCATTGAACTCTTCACATGTCAATGCCCTCATTAGGTAACACTTACATTTTACTACTACTCATTAACTACAATAGCTTCATAAGTTAAAGAATAAAGAACAAACACACATAAAAAATAAACGTTCTCGAGATATTGGTTATCCACGTTTAATTGTTATTGTATAACATTGTCTCTGCATTACGATGTTATTATGTAAGCATGCACTGTGTATACCTAATTACATCGCCAATAAATGAATTTAATGATTGCGATAATTTATTCACCTAAGGGACTTACTCACCGTGACCGCGCTTTAGGTCATGTAAGCCCCTTAATAGAATCCACGAGAGTTTCAAGTCACTGTAAAGTTGCAACATTTTTTACCTAGAGCATCTTTATTTTTGTGCTGGCAAGGTAAAATGGAATTGTTCTATTACTTAACGTATTATTGCAGTATTGCATTTTGAATAATATTAACATTAAGATAGAGATAGAAATGAGGGCCTTAATACTGGCATAATAAATAATTGGGAAATTCAGAATGTTATGTAAAGTCTGTCTGCAGTACCGACCTACTCATTTGAAAGTTTAAGAAGGCTCTAAACTTTAAAGTACATTTCTATAAACGTCACTTAGCTCATGATTTGACTTAACATGTTCCCGTCTTTGTCTTGCACTTGTAGTTTGAAAATTGTGCGACAGTGACAGATATAATAATAACGCTTAGCTAAAGTACGTGATAAACTTTATGGATCACGGCCTAAGAACCCACTTAAGCCACCTAATAAAAACTTTTTTCAAGTGCTTTCAGACTTAAGTTAATCATTCAAATATAGTGATTTGCTTACTAAGACATAAAGAAATTTAAAGTTCTATAGGTACCGAACTACTGTCCCTATCATTATTTCGACAAATTATCGACTCTAATACTAATGATCCCTAAATGAGCAAAGTGACTAAGTTTTGTTTCAGAAGTCAATATTTTTACATCTATTAAGTTATCACTTTTGTTTTAATTTACTTCAACAATACGGTGTGACCAATGACTCTACACGAATTATACTTTGTGAATAATTTTATATACATATCTTTGTTATACAGATATTTGTATTGATTAATTTGATTCCTACAAATGATAAATGATAAATGATTTTATTTTTGTAAGTAGGTTTGTACAAACACTTTTACACGTCAATCATATTTTTTAAACTAGATGAGGTCGGCGTTTCCTATCTGACTACTCTGAGAAGAAAGGCCGAAACAAACTCAGAGGTCATAGTCTCTTTTAAAGTCCAGACATAATCTTGGTCAGGTTATATGAAGACCATGTAGGTCGATGTCTGAGATGGTCTTTTGAGGAAAGAACCACACAGATTGAGAGGACCTGTCCAGTCAGTGCACGCATTTGTCAGAAATCGTGCAGCTCAACTCAAGACTTAAGGAGCTCAACGATCCGACGAACAATACCAAAGAAAGGACATTTGGGTAGGCCACAAAAATTACTCAAACTGCCAGACCATGGAGAGAATAATAAAAAATATAAAATGAATAAAATAAATGACCCACATCGTCTTCATATTCACAAAAATTAAAATAATGTAATACTTTACAAAGTAAGCAAATGTCATTGTTTTAAAAAAAATATTAATGTCAATGTGTATATTATATAAAAAAAACAACAAAAGAACAACAAAAACACTCAAAATGCATAAATTGGAAGCAGCTCAATCCCAAGCCTTTTTATCCTCAATATAATCTTTAACAGTATAAAAGGCTTTCTTGCACAACTTACGTTTAATTAATAATTTAAATTTATTAAGGCTAAGATCTTGAACGTGGCTTGGTAGTTTATTATAAAAGCTATTACATTGGCATCTGAACGAGCCACCTATTTTCTTGAGCCTTGTTGCAGGTACAACAAATTTGTGTTTGTTTCTAGTATTTATATTATGGATATCACTGTATTTTTTGAACAATTTTATATTTCAATCAAAAAGGTTTAAACAACGCAAACCTATAACAATGTTCATTATCTCAGATAACTTACATTCCATCGCCAATTACAATGCGTGCCACGAAAGATGAGACTTGACACACCACGTGGTTTGACTTGCGCAGAACACGATTTTAGATATCTTTAGCGGTATGAGGTCTGAGTGCGGGACGGGACCGGACGTCATAGGGGCGGCGAAAAGAGCGGGGGAGGCGGGGTCAAGTCTCATCTTTCGTGGCACGCATTGTAATCAGAGAGGCAATTCTCGTAATTTTAAGAACGTTCACAGTCTGATCTCAGTCTCAATCTGTCAAAAATACCCCCAATTACCCTACATTTTTGAAAAAAAATTGATATTGATTGTTGCTGAGATGAGATGCGACTAGATTTTGAACGTTTTTAATTACGGGAATTGGCCTTCTGTTATCTACTTTAGTGAAATGTATTCTAAGTTGATTTTTGAGTGACCATTTGTAACAAAAAGGTCCTAATTAGTATTTGGTTGCAATGGAATTTGAACTTTGTTAATTATGACATACAGTTTGTTGTTCCGTGCTTGAAAATTACCTCAAATTCCTAGCCTACATTTATATAAAGGTACCGGGTAACCGGTATAAAAAAGTACCTCGTAAAACAAGCAATTCAAACACACAAGTAGCGCAAAGTAGGCAGGTTTCAAGGAGATATGCCAACCTCACCAAGAGGCTCCATCATATTTAAGCAGATTATAATCACTGTTTATTATCCTTGGTATAAATCGTATAATAACCGGGGTCTAGGACAAGACAGCGAAGCAGTCGTTAACCGTTTGTAATTGAAGTTGCCAAACATCACTACATTATGTAGCTGTGTTGCGCAAACTTAGTAGGCTGTAACAATATGACCCGCTTTTAAACTTACACTCGTGTTTGTTAAAGATATCGAGTGGTTCAATTATAATAATGCCAGCTTACTAATGTTCCATCGTGGGTTCGAAGAACTTTGAACCCCGACAGCCGCTTTACGTACTTTGTGTAAATAATTTCATCGCCATTGCTCTCAAAACGATGAAGGAAAACATCGTGAAGAAACCGGCATGACTTTTACAAGCCCGCACTGGGCCGGTGTGGTAGATTATTAGCCCACTCATGGGAATATTATAGTCTGATTATGTTATTGCACCACTGTAGGACAAAATGTTCTGCTCACACAGAGAAGGCACGAGCATTACTCACCACGCTAGCTCAAGACGGGTTGGTGAGTGTAGACTTATTTTGACTAAAAATCCTGGTTTCCTCACTATGTTTACTTTCACCGATGACACACATCCAAGATATACGAAACTAAATCTAACTTTAGTTCTAGCCTTAACCTTAGAATCAGTATTTGTATTTCGAACTTTGTTTCGATTTAGGCAAAGTTCTTAAACTAAAATGACAACTTAGCACCGAACTAAGTTGTAATTTTTGTATAAAGAAGTGAATTCCTATAACAGTTAGGTTCTAAATTCAATAACTGGCTCGGTGGTATAAACCTGATCCAAAGAAAAACCTTGTTTTGTAATAATAAAGTATATATGAATTGAAAAAATCAAGGAAACATTACCTATTATTATTAATGGAAACTGTTATAGAATTAACAATTTTATGGATAAAAAAAATAGTGGCACTCCAGAAGTGCCGACAGAAGTGAAAACTTGAACAATTACGTGTGTATTTTTTAATCGTCTTATAAACAAAACACAAACAGAATACTTTGCCATCACTCACTGACATAATATCGGATATACATTAAAACCGAGTACATCCTGAAGACAGCCGAACACATCCGAATGTAGCGCGGTGTCGGTTACGGTAACAGTGTCGCGAGTTCAATGGTTTTTCCCATCTCAAAAAATGCCCAACGCGCCTAAAGAACTTTTCACTTCAAAAAAAAAAGGAGCAGTTTTAATAACACTAGCCTACTTTAATGTACTCCGCGACCGAAGTACTAGTTGTCATGGCCCATTAACCACATGTGAATAATTTAACATGTACACGAAGTACGGGATTTCAGTGTTGTCAAGTCCAGTCACTTAAAAATAACCCTGTCTTTGCTGTCGCACAGTCGGGTATTAATCTAGTCAAACACCGCACGAAACTTTCAACAAAATACATACATATTTTAAAAAACTTACAAGTGCAAGGGCGCTCTCTGGGTACCACTTGCAAGGTCGCAAGAAGATCGTGAGCAGCTCATCATCCTCTCCGAAGCACAAGTCTTTGTTCTCCTTCAGCAGTTCCTTCAGCCTCTCCAGGGCCTCGCGGACTCTCTCAGGAGTCTCGCGTAATTCCTGCTCAGCGATAGCTCTTGTTTCTGGCGATAGCTCAAGGCTACGCTCCAGTCTGAACTCGGTGGAACTCATTTTGGTATCTAGAATGAGGGAAGATGGTTAATTTCCTAATATAAAAAAAAAACTTTTATATAGTAGGTACCTTTGTCTCGTAAGTTACAGGTACCCTTAGTCATGGAGGTAGGGTTTGCATTATTTAAGGCACCTATTTAAACTGAATTGAAATTGTTAAGTTTCTATTGAAACAAAGGTTTCTTGCTGGAATATGTATCTTCTCTTGAAAAAGGTTTCAATGTTTAATTACAAAATATGTTATAGCAACAAGGTTTCCAAGATATCAGCTGACTTAATCGATCAGATAAAACGTTCGCACTCATTATTCTCAAAGAGCATCGTTAAGTTACGGGCATTAGCGTGTGTTGACATGACACTGGCCGCAAGGCAAGGACTTATTGTGGATTCAGGCCACGCTGCGCCTGCGCACGTGTCGCCGACTCCACGTTTAAAAACACATTATTGCGTTGGAGATCGATTGCACAAATCTATCGGCTGCTATACCCATTGCTATAATGACCCGCCAGTCTCGGAGCCGCTAATAAGTATTATTACTTATGGTGTTAAGCAACTGGGTAGTTTTATGTAATCAGCAGGTTATTTTTGTAATCAGTTTAAATGACTAAGTTGGTTTATTTAACTGAAGCTTTCACTTTGAAGTTAAGTTTAATTCAATTCAATAAATCTTCATTGTAATCCATAATGTATACGAAGTGGTAAGTATTAATCAATAGAAACAATTATGGACAGCCCGACAGGTCGGGCACAACACAATTTTAAATAAGTAGGAGAAAGGAAGAGCGCTTTCATTATTTTCCTTATTACTATCCCCCTTACTAATAAACGTATTATTTCAGATGAATATGTAGTTACACACCGATTTCTCTGTCAGTCGTCATTAATTTGACTTTCGAAAGAAGAAGACAAAGCGTTGTGTAACTATACAGACGCTATACAACGTTTATTAGTAAGGGGTAAATATTTATTTTATTTCCTTTCTATCTGTTATTAATTAAATGAAGATCCTTGAATTTTCTTCAAGAAAATCCTTAAGATATATTGCATTATTTCTGATACCTCAAGAAATTTATATTCAAAATGCAAAACAGAATAAGTGGGTAAAATTAACAATGACATATGAAGTGTAAATATTGAAATCCCAAAAGTCTATTTGCCCATTAGAGTTGGTTAGACAGTTTTGATAACGACCATCATTATACGAAGGATTTTCAAAGCCTCAGCAACAAAAATACAATACTTATTTTTTTTTTCTTTTTTTATTTGTAATGGGTTTGCTCTTGACTCAAGTTTAGGTCAGAGGTGACAAGACAAAATCTACGATGGAATGAGCTTACCCAGAAGAAGCCTGTTCACTCTACATATTTATTAAAAGTAGTACCTAATGAAGCTATGTAAACAAATACTACAAAACCGTTTGAAAATATATAGATATTGAGTCAAGAGCTCTTACACTAGGTACTTGTAGATATTATGTATTTGTTATTTATCTTGAGTTCAATCAACTCTACACGAGTACCTACATGATTGTTCTACATAATTTGCTTACGTACATGTCACAAACTATTAATATTTTTAGGTACAGTCAGCAACAAAAGTCGATTAACACTTCAGTTTTTTTAAACTCGGTTATTGAGCAAACACTTCAGTTTTTTTTAATCTCAGTTATTGGGCAAAATAATTGAACAAATATTTTGCTCAATAACTGAGATTAAAAAAACTGAAGTGTTAATCGACGTTTGTTGTTTACCGTACTTACATAAGTGTAAGTCTGCCCATTTGTCTAGGAGCGCACTAAAATGATGAAGTGTGTTTTTGTTCTGTAATGCGTCAACTAAGCTTGTTAAAGTAATTTAGTGGTAAATAAGCAAATTATGCAATAGGTAATACGGGCTGATGTCCGCAACTCTACGTCAATGCGCGTATTTTGCGTACTATTAAATTATGCAATAATAGTTTTATTAATTGCTAATCGAATCAAACTCAAAGCATTTATGTATTTCAATTAAACCATTTACAGGCACTTTTGAATTGTCAAGAAGTCGGTCAGTCAGAAAATATGAAGCTAGTTGCCCATTCCAAAGCGTAGGTACTTATGGAGAAGAACGGGCAAGAAACTCCATGGACACTCTTTTTAAATGATATTTTACAAAAATATTAGTTACATCATTACTTTTGAATAATAGTGCTAATTTGTCTTTATTTCGTTAAATGGGTGTTTAACTTGAAATTCCAGTTTATGGCGTAAATCAAAACAATTGCAATGCTTCATAAATTTAACATAATGAGTGCGGTTTCCAAAGGGTGGATTATATTTTTGCGCGGTTAAATATTAAGATCATAACTAATTGGTTAATTAAGTTATTGCAAGTTTGAGTATAACTCTTTGTTTTGGTAGGTTTGGTACACACACCATTACCTATTTTTATTTTTCCATAATGTTTGGTTTTTTGTTAGCATTTTAATTATTCCGATATTTTTTAATAACTTTAAGTAAGTTTACACACTTAAATCCAATAACAGCTTGCCACAGTTCAATAATTATTAAAAACTTAGCGAACAACAAAAAGATTATTTCGGCCTAACAATAAAATCCATTCGTATGTCCACAATGCCGTGTACAAGCACAAAAACGAGCACAACACAGTTTGAACACAAACGCTTGCAAACCTTCGCTCTATTTTTTTCACTAATAAAACAACTGAATTGTGAAAATGCACTAACCTCACTCGCGTATGTTCACGCGTCGGTGGAAATCACAATAAAGGGCGGAAAATCGATCGTGCGGCGGTGAGAGGCGTAAGCGAGTGTGCGCGCGCGCAAGCAGCCAGCCAATATATAGACACGATAAGCGCACACGCTTACTTTGTGCCCCAGCCTAGCGTCTCGCAACTTGCACTGTATTGTATTGTAACAGTTTGAAAATAAGTCGCCATGTGTAGCCACGGATCTAATTTCTTGTTGAACTTCAACAACTGCACTGTTTTGAGCAAGCGTTGCACACCAGCATTCTTTACTGGTACAATCTCTTTCCACAAGCAAGGGGTGCAATACCTACTTAATTATAGTTACAACGGGGAGGCTTTACAACAATGCAGGCAGCACATACTGTAGGTACCTGTCACAGTATCTAACCCTAGATTTATAGAATGCAAAATATTCAAAAATATACCAAAAATATCATCAGTTACTACCTACCTCAGTTCCTCCACTCCTCGCTCACCATCACCACAAATGGTTCTGCGTTATATGTACCTACTATATGCTTTTATATTGGGATCTTCCTATCATCTCTTCATCAGCCAGAGAAGCAAGAACAATATCATTCTCTATCAGATGTTGCCCCTTATAAAGAGTGTCTTTAAAAAGTGTCCATGGAGTTTCATGCCTGTTCTTCTCCATAGGTACTCGTACCTACTACGCTTTGGAATGGGCAACTAGCTTCATTTTCTGAATGGCTGACTTCTTGAGAATTTAAAAGTGCCTGTAAATGGTTTAATTGAAATAAATGCTTTGAGTTTGAGTATATTGTCTATGCATTAAAAATCTAATGGATAACCCCATCATTTGCGCCGGAGTAAATGTAAAAAGGGAGCATTACAAGTGCATCAGGAGAATGTTATTACCGAACTGCAGTTATTAGTTAAGTAGGTAATACCTAGATCATTATTATCAACCTATATAAAAGTAACTTACTCTCTGTCTAGCCAAGTTATGAAACTTTAAAAAAGTATTACTAAGCATTTTTTAAAGTTAAGTATTTAAAATAACCCCTAATTAATATTATGCAACCCGACAAATGATAAATGTCTGTGCACACCTAGATACATGTTGTCAGACATTCGTTACAAAGTAATATAAAAATGATTAGATAGTGCAATTTAGCTACTCCAGCACAAAGGAAATTATCACATGTGTAAATAGGTAGCCATTACTCATAAGTTGTACCTAACTTACACGCAGCCATTCTGTGTTAGAAAAACATCATGCAATGTATTTGCTTGCACGAGTAAAGAAAATATATTTTAGATAAGTTGCATATAAATAACCAACTGACATACCTTACAGTTTTTCTAACTACTCATCGAATTACTTGCAAAATTATTTCAGGATTTTCAGGTAGGTAGCCTCTTAGACTCATCATCTGCTTGGCCTTTTCCCAACTATGTTGGGGTCGACTTCCAGTCTAACCGGATGCATCTGAATACCATTATTTTACATGGAGCGACTGATATCTGACCTCCACAACCTAGTTACTGGGTAATAGATACCCCTTGGTAAGACTGGTTGTCGAGACTTTCGGGCTCCTGACTACCCGTAACGACTGTCAAAGATCCACGAATGACAGCCGGGACTAAAAAGTCAGATTCCACACTATTATAACAATCGATAAAGACGAGGGTGATGTTTTTTACTCTACTAAGTATATTGTATTGAATAGGTTTAATTACATCACTCTCCTGATAAGCTGACGATTATGGACTGATGAACGCATTATTGACAGCCAATTATTTATCAATCTCCTTGAACCCGTAAGTCTACAACAGGAGGTAGAGAGACTATGGAATTTCTTAAAACTGCTTTTCTACTTAAAAACAAAGTATCTTCGCCCTAGGCTAGGAATTGCTAATGTAGATACCGTGGTTGCATTTACCTACAGACATAAATCTCACATGCACAAACATCCATTAGGAATAAACAGGTATATGTAGACCATTAAAACATGTAGGTAGGTCGGTACGGGAATCAAATCCATGACCGAGCCGTAGGGCAGAAACGCTTACTCAGCAACTGCTACAACGCCAACTGCGTATGCCGCCGAATTCTAATTACTTCAATTATTTTATAAGTAGCAACATATTTTTCTACTAAGCAAAAGTAAATGAAAACTGGTAGATCTTCTGATGATCGAACTTCGGGCTATCTAAGTCATTTGTAACATTATGATTGATTCTATGACTAAAAATGTTTCAAAGCTCATAACTTTATCTGTATCACGAGCGCCACTGTCTATAGTCCACAGATCAAAGAAGTACTGCATGCATTGCATACATAAGAAAAGAACAATGCCCATATACGTGACTCATAAGTAGGTACATATTGGACGTACTTACACAAAGACACATTTTGTTGTTGCGATAGGGACTTCGCTGCCCTAACACCTTTGTTCAAGTTGGACACTGAAAGAAAGTCAACGCCCAAGTTTAAGTATAACCTTATACCTAAATGCTTTGAGTTTGAGTTTGAGTTTGAGTTTATACCTAGGGTGGTATTTTCTTTGCTCCTGTTTCATGATTGTTTATATAGATTAGTATATGCTTTATTTATGTATTTATTGTATAACTAGCAGCGCCCCGCGGTGTCCCCCGCATAAGTGTCAATCCCGTAGGAATATCGGGATAAAAATTATCCTATGGCCTTTCCTGGGACTCAAACTATCTCTATACCAAATTAAATCTATATCGGTTCAGCGGTTTAAGCGTGAAAAGGTAACAGACAGTCAGACAGACACACTTTCGCATACAAATATTGTAAAACATTTTAAAAGAGTAACGGTGGAGTTTCTTGCCCATTCTTCTCCACGGGAAACCACCTTTTGAAAGTGGCGACTAGAATCAATTCTATTTTATTGTAAACTTATTGACATTCAAAAGTGCCTTTTATGTACCTATTTGAAATAAATGCTTCGACTTTGACTTTTGACTTTGATTCCTCTTGCAACCGTCTCCGTGCCCATGTCATGTACCTAGGCGTGTCTGAAGGAAGGGCTAAAACAATAGACGTTAGCGTTTTGTGATACCTTGACCTTGATCTTGATCTTGAGCGGATGCTCCACCCAGTCCTAGGTATTCACTAATAATTATTATCTTATCAGCTAGTGATTTTTTTGACCTTAATATACCTAAAATATACGAAGAATCCACGATAGCCGATAACATAGAAAAAAAACGTATTCTTTCTTGACCCTGTCACTGCGTGTCCCTGTTTTTCTGCATGTACATACCTACTTACGACTTGTGTCTACAAATGGCCTACGATTTAACAAAACATCGCACTGAAACAATGATGACTTTGAGACTTCACTATATCTAGGACTTTAGCCTTGTTGGATCACACGTCTCACGTAAACGTAATATATATAGGTAATATAAACGCTTCTTACAATCTATACTTATAATAAATCTGTAGAAGTGAAAATTCTGTACATTGAAAATATCAAAAAAATAAATGGCAGGGGGTGTTACTATACCGACACCGAACCCAAAAATGTGATTAAAAAATTTTTTGTCTGTCTGTCTGTCTGTCTGTTTGTTCAGGCATCACGCAAAAACTACCGGTTAGATTACGATGAAACTTGGTATAATTATTCTTTAATATCCTGGGCACCACACTGGGTACTTTTTATCCCGGAAAAGTATATACAACAAAAAACAAACTTAATTTTGCGGTTCGATCCCTAGACCCGATTACTGTACCAACCGCAAATAATAAGTTTGTCGTAGGTTACGTCACCCGCAGTGGAGTCCACTAAGGGGCGCTGCACACAGGCGGCGGGGCCAATGTCCTGACCCGTCACAGGGGGACCAAGGGTGCCCAGACACGGGGTCGTCGGGCGCCCAAGTAACACAAAATCGATATAATGGAAAAAGTGATGACCAGAAAATTTCTTCTAGCTTCGTTATAGAATTTGAAGGGTTTTAGCAATGTCTTGCTTCTGTATAACAGCATTTTATTAACTTTGTAGTTCCTAAAGCTATATAATCCTCTTTTTCAATCTTTTGTGCAGCTAAAGGTTTTATTTTAGACATAATTTATGTCTCTATACAGCTTCTAATACAGCTGTAAGCATTATACAAAAGTGTAGGCCGTATGTAAGCATTAATTACGGCTTAGGCTATTAAAAAGCATTTTAAAATTCTTTAAAACTGCTCTATGTTTTATAACGACCTTTCGCATGGGTCACAACTGTTTAACGGTGTACATTGGTGCTGTTTTAATGCCAGCTTTTTAAAAGCATTTAATCATAATATTATATAGCCTTCATCTATACAAACGTATAATGACAAGAATTTTAACCAGCAATAAGTCGTATACCGGCATCCGCATGCCTAAAGTTTTTAATTATGCTTACGCCATTTTGCTTTTTGTATCGATAATATTTAAAATTTAATTTTATGGTAAATAGTCCTTTAGAAAGGACTTCAACCTATGGTATTGACTGGCCGGTACAATACAGGTATCATAATGACTAAAACTAAAGATTTCTTCGTAAGAGCATATTTTTTTTTTTACAATTCCACATATTTTTATAATATTTTTGTAATAAATAGCTCTTTAATTTGAAGGCGCATGAAATATTTGATTCAAATATATACATACTTTCACAGTAAACTGATACTCGCAACCTTAATTCACTCATAGAGAACAAAAACAAGAGTTTAATTACTTGCCTTGTAGCACTTATATTTTTTTGTTGAAAGTATCCATGTTCTTTTTACACAAGATTTATTAATAATAACACAAATTAAAAATAATATTTGAAAATGTTTTTATTTTGCCTTTGTAATGGTACAAGCTGTATAAGAGCCGCATTTAACATATGCGCACTGCTTTAACCTGTTTTCACAGCCCATTATAATGCGTTTATCATTCCGGTAGACAACCAATATAATGCTGCTAAAATGCCATTCTTACACTTAAGGCTGTATAATTTGGGCCCAAATTAGCATTACAAAAGCTGTATAGTGGTTTATAATGCCTATATGTAGACTTCTTATAAAGCTATAATAATATGATAATTCTGTTATCCATCGATTATAAAGCTATTTTGTGCTACTTGGGCGCCCATGTGCTGGTTTGGTCCCTGGGGTGGTCACGGCGTGCTATGTGTTCTGGTGCGCCGGTGATGGGGAGTACTCCCCAGAGGAGGGTCCGGCAACGGACAGCCGCGGCGGGTTCACGGATGAGTGCTAACGCGTGCCCGTGTTCCCGCCGTAAGCGGCAGAGGAGGACACCGTGGAGTTTTAGTGGGTTAGAGTCCCACATAACTGCACTATCTCCCCGTGGTAGTGCAGTATGCATGAGCATTTCTCCACGATAAAAAAAAAGAAAGGGGCGCTGCACACGGCTAAGATACTATAATATTTTATCTTAAGATTACAATATCGCTCGCCATACAATTCAATGGACTATCACACACGACGAGGATAATAAATAATATTTCATATTTTCGTATCTTAAGATGAATTTGTAAATACTAATAATAAAGCAGAAGAGTTTGTTTGTCTGAACGCGCTAATCGGTCGGATTTTTCTCGGAATCGATTTTAAAAAATATTTTTACATTTGCTAGCCTAATTCTTGAGGAAGGCTATGTAACATCACGCTATAACCCTTAGGAGCCGAGCAAAAAGAATAAAAGTCAGAAAGATCGCTAAGCGAAAACGAAGTGACAGCGCGGGCAGGCGATGCGATGCGATGCGACGGCGTGGGTCGGAAACAAGAAATTACACGCGGACGAAGTCGCGGGCAGAAGCTAGTCCATACTAATATTATAAATTCGAAAGTAACTCTATCTGTCTGTCTATATGTTACCTTTTCACGCCTAAACCACTGAACGGATTTCGATAAAATTTGGCAGAGAGATAGATTGCATCCCGGGGAAGGACATAGGATAGTTTTTATCGACATACCTCGCGGGCGAACCCGCGGGCGGAAGCTAGTATATAAATAAACTAGCTTCTGCCCGCGACTTCGTCCGCGTAAAATTTCTTGTTACTCCGACCCACCCCGTCGCATCGCATCGCCTGCCCGCGCTATTACTTCGTTTTTGCTTAGCGTTCTTTCTGACTTTTTTTCTTTTTGCTCGGCTCCTAAAGGTCATAGCGTGATGTTGGTTAGTCTGTAGCCTACTTCCTCAAAAATTGGGCTATCAAATGAAAAACTATTTTTTCAAATCCGACCGGTAATTTCTAGGATTAGCGCGTTCAACCAAACAAACAAACAAACTCTTCAGCTTTATAATATTAGTATAGATGGATAATAAACGTATTATTGAAATCCTTAGAACGACCTTTCCTTTGATGTCCTCCTTTTAACCCTAACAGGAGAGCCCTCTTCCTCTTTTCAAGAACCTCTCTGGGTTGATAGGTTCTCTCACAAGAATATCTTTAGCTGATCTGACTTAATATACCAAGTAACCTATTGCACTATTAGTTTGTCTATGATATCTGCCTAGGTTTGGTAGCACAGTTTATAATCCACGACTTTGTACTCATCTGGAGCCTGAATACGTTGTCGAGGTCGATATTACGGGAGCATTGTTTCAATAAAAATAATCAGTTTTTAAAGAGAATATTTAATTTCTTTGTTTTAAAGTACTCGAAGACAAAGGTTTTGTTCGGAAATTCTATACGTAGGTATTTTTGTGTTCTTAGCCCAAACCATCTTTGTCATAATAATGACACAAAGACGACGCAAGAGAATATTATTTTGCTTTCTTTATTAAAAAATAAACACAAGGAGGTACGTACTTGGGTGCTGAAAATCTGGCAAAGTACCTACAAGGCGAAAGTATCAGGGTAGCCTGCTAAATTCATTTTATTTTTACGTTTTTTTTGCAATTCGCAGTTCAGTATCAGCGGTGCGATTCTGTAAGAATCTCACCGTGAAAACTGAGGTGAAGTGAGAAACAAACTCACTTCACCTAAGTTTTCACGGTGAGATTTTAACAGAATCGACCGGCTTATTGTATGTTGATCTAAATATGATACCCCGTGAACGTAACAAATATTTATATACGTATAGAATTATTCTAATGATAAAAATCATCAATGTAACAACTCTCTAAGTTCATATTACCCTATTGAATGACTATTTCAGTGAGTTGTTTTGCTGATTATTATAATTCTGTAAAGTCATATTTGTTACGGTCGTGAATCATTGTATGTAGTATACCATCAACTTACATCATGACACACACTGACCTCCAAATTGTAAAGACGTAAGGAAATTTGAATTTCGTGTGCTTCCTTAGCACGCCCCTAATAATTTATCACGTTAATATCGTAAAGAGAAATGTTTTGTTGTTTTGGGGGTTGACATAAAAACGCATTATCCGGTAGATAAGAAATCTTCACTACGATAGCTTATCGTGTCATAATTGACATAGGGACAGGGTATGTATGTATATTATCACTTACGTAGTAACAAGTAAGGAGTCACTTTGGATTATCTACGTATAAAATATTTAGATATACTTATATGCATTACGTTACATCACAAGCCACCAATTAAAATTACATAAGTGTTTATATTTGAAGTACCAAAGCGTTTGTATGTAAACGCATACAAATGCTTTGGTCAGGTCAATAATGTAAGTCTACTATAATTTCCATTATAATAATAATAATTATGGAATAATAATTATAATTATACATATGTATTTAGTTGAATAAAGGATATAACATCCATAATTTTTCCGTATATTTAACGGCCAAGTAGGTAATTATTTTCTTAAGGATAGGCAGTAGATGAGACGATGGGTGATGTGTGCTGGATTAAGAGGGAGAGGAAGGCCAAAGAAAAGATGGATGGCTTGTGTGTGACGAATAATATGAAAGAAAAAGGAGTGATTGATGGCGTGACGGTTGACAAGGGACAATGGATGTAGAAAACGTGATGCGCCGACCCAAAGTAACCCATGTTACTTTGGGTCGGCGCAACACGTTTTCGGTTTTGCCCCATGACAAGGGTAGGTAGTGATATCATCATCTAATCTTCCTGATATGAGATGATGATATCACTCTACAGTAATAACAACATTGGTACCTACACAAACGACGGTCATAGTGCCGACATAATCCAATTGCTAATGTCGATCATTGTACCGGTCTATAATAGACCGGTACAATGATCGACCACTGTGTGGGTCTCAGATCCAATAGACCGTCTATTGGATCTGAGACCCACACAGTGGTGAATTCACGACCTGTTAAGATGATGAGACGTTCCAAATGGCACAGTTATATGAAATGTCTAATAGTCTCTACAAAAGATGATGGCACGGATGGCGCAGTATCTGCTCGCTGCGTGTTGTGGGTTAGATTCCCGTACGGAATAAATATTTATATGCCCCTACAGATGGTTCTTCCAGCACCCTAATTGTGTCACACACTTTTAATCACAATCTAAACAATTTTGAAGCGTATTGCTAATGAACAAACATTTTATTATGAAGCTATGGAGCTTCATATATTCGAATTTGTCTGCTCAACAACGTAAATAACGCAATGAATGTTGTTGAACAAAATGAATGCCATTGCTACTGTTAAGACCGGTTGTTTCAATCGGTTGGTTAACGTAACATACGTAGGGTGAGTGGGGGGAAGATACAAAACGGGGTAACACAAAAAGTTGTCCATAACGTCAGACTTAATGCAGTTTTTGCAGTGATGGCAACATTGTTAAGATCGCCGTTTTGTTACGTCGCACATCTCAATCAGCGTTTACCGCTTTGAGTGAATGGTTGTGTGAAAAATGCAAATTTCTGCGCAGTGACTTTTACGCAAATTAATCGAGTGTTTTAATCTTACCCCGTGTCCTGTAACTTTACTTATGAGGTGGGTACGAATGTTTTATTGGAATATCTACTCATTATTTTTAATTCTTAGTTGTGTTATTACATCCAAATATGGCTATTTTTCGTATTTTAGGATTTATTTCAATTTTCCATCTTTACCCACCAATATTTGACGGGGTAAGAAGAACATTTAAAAGTTTCGACCTTACCCCGTTTTCAAAAGTCATACAAATAGTCAGATGTTCTCAAACTGTTCATGATAAGATAAGTATACAAAATAAAATAATCGGTACCTACCCTTTTATGATGTTCTTATAGAATATCGTTTATGCAAAGTTTGAATGAATTAATTTTGTGTATAATTGATTAGTGATTACAAATATTATTGTTATAAATACCAACTTAGGACTACCGAATGACTATTCAATAATTTCATTTTGTCAATTCAGAATCACCATGCCACGTAACTACGTCCGGACATCTCTACGCGCAACTTCCTACACCTATGACGATATTGCTAACGCCATAGAGAAAGTAAAACGGAAGGAATCTTTATAATATAATACGTCATAGTGTGAAAGAACAAGACATCCCGAAAAATCCGTGCCGAAGTCGAGATTATTATGTTAAGAATTAAGGTACAACTTCGTAGCCAACTGCAAGCAGCAGCAGCAGCAGGCGACGTGTCGCCACGACACTACTGGTTTCTATGTGTTTCTATGAAATACCTTTCGTAGCTAGCGACACGTTGTTTTCATAGAAATACATAGACCCCAGTAGTGTCGCAGCGACACGTCGTATGCTGCTGCTGTCTGCAGTCGACTACGAACTCGTACCTTTAGATGTAATAAAGATTAAAATTGAATCTTTAAAGATATTGATCCTAAATATGGCAAATTAATGTAAGATAAGTGATTTGTTATTGCTTTTTTGCCTTTGAAGAGTCTTTTTATGTTTTTGTTATGGGCATGAAGCCATACATTTTTTATTTTTCTAAGATGTTGCTTGGATAACTATTTAATTTTGAAATATTTTATCTTTATGTCACTTTTATTTGTTACGTATTGCGCTACATTTGTAGACTCAGATGAAAGAAAAATGCAAACTCTCTGTTTTGTAATATCTCGGTAAATATTAGGATAAAGTAAAATTAAAGGATGTATTTGATTGATAGCAATGTTTTATTTTCAGTATAACCTTAAGCAATTAAAGTGGAAAGTTTGAGAACCTCTTTGTCAATCTTCCCCCGGTGGGGTAAGATTGAAATATATAAAAATATAAAAACGTTATATCTTTCTAAACTAAAGGAATTTTGACACTTCAGTCAGTTCTCAGTTTTTAGGGCACTTCAAACTATAGACTAGTGACCACCAACAGCGTCTGACAATCATTTAAACGATTTTAGAAACTATTTCGATCTTTCCCCATCACCCTTTCATCTTTCCCCTGGTTCATTTTCGTGATAAAAACATTTAATTTAATTTTTTTTATGCTTTGGAGCAGATTTAACAGGATGTTATCAATATGATAGAAAAATATACTCTTTGCTCTTTACTCAAACAAATAATTTTTTAGCATAAGCTCATATGTACTGTTCTACAAGACTTCAAATACAACACTGCTCATCTCATCAAAAAACCGTTCGATCTTGCCCCCACTCACCCTACGTCAAATAATAACGAGTATAATAAGGTCATAATTTTGTAATTGTAATTTGAAACAACGCTTTTTTTGGTTTGACGACAGTTAGCGCCATTTTTTACGTATACGCATGCGCCAAGTGGACGTGAAACAACCCGCCCTCAGTGTGTTACAATGCGTGTCACGAAAGATGAGACTTGACCCCGCCTCCCCCGCTCTTTCCGCTGCCCCTATGACGTCCGGTCCCGTCCCGCACTCAGACCTCATACAGCTAAAGATACCTAAAATCGTGTTCTGCGCAAGTCAAACCACGTGGTGTGTCAAGTCTCATCTTTCGTGGCACGCATTGTACGTAATTACCCCACGGGTCTAGCTATTTGTGCTTTTGATATAGTTTGTAAACAAACCCACGATAAAGGTGCAATTAAATTCCTAGTGTGGGACAATGCTTTTGGTTTTATAAAAGGTGTGCTTGCTTTCTGTAAAATCGCCTCCGCCGGCCGGCTTGCTGTCTAACTAATCTTGCTACAAATAACATGTGCAGTTAGGTAGCCACGACCAAGACAAGCATTCTTGAAACAACACGATACGCTATCAATATGTTACAACGTACAGACGCCAGTACATCAAGCTACTACAATCTGTCAAATTTCTTTAATAGATGTTCAACTTTATCGCCAAAGCATAAGGTTCAAAGCTGATTGGGAAAAATTTACAGTTTCGGGTAGCTTGATGTGCTGGCGTCTGTACAATGAAGTAATCACCAACGTCTAGATCGTCAAGTCGTCCTAAAGTGTAGTCTTTGAACTATGATTCAACAACAGTTATCAAACCTACTGCCCTTTGCAGTCAGATACATTAGCTCATCGTTAGTACCTAATTGAATAAATATAATTAAACACGAGTGGGCCTTGTGGCTATGTAATAACAGCCGCACGAGTCGATCGATCAGGTTAAGCTACGATTGCTGCGGTTGGTCCGTGGATGGGTGACCATCTTTACATACCAAGACCCCTCCGTGCCTCGGAAAACACGTTAAGCCGTTGGTCCCGGCTGTCATTCGTAGACCTTTGACAGTCGTTACAGGGCGTCAGAATCCCGAAAGTCTGACAACCAGTCTTACCAAAGGGTTTTAAATTATCCAGTAACTGGGTTGTGGAGGTCAGATAGGCAGTCGCTTAGGTACTGGTATTCAGCTGCATCCGGTTAGACTGGAAACCGACCCCAACATAGTTAAGAAAAGGCTAGGCAGATAATGAATTAAGGCTACGCCGACCGCCTAGTGGCGCCCTCATCGTTTTATTGGTTATTTCTTTTATTTTCGAATGAAAATGCAGAAAATAAGCACCTTAAGTTGTGCTCACGGAACGGAAAATAGTGGCCACTATTATCCGTTTTAGTGATTATAATAAAACTAAAAATGTAAAACTACTAAAAAACCGTTTATAATAATATTAACGTATAATCTCGTGCAGCACAACTTAAGGTGCTTATTTTCATTCTAAAATAAAAGAAATACTTAACCAAACATTTGATGAGGGCGCCACTGCGCGGTCGACGTTTGGTCGGCGCGGCGCCCTCTTAAAAACGATTGCTCATCGGAACATATTGGTTGCTCGACGATAACGGGTCAACTCGAAATAGATAAAAGATACTATGCCGGAACTTTCCACAGGCCGTTGGGGGACGGATTATAAATATATGTATACTAGATTCTGCCCGCGACTTCGTCCGCTTGAAATTTCTTGCTCCCCCGACCCACCCCGTCGCATCGCATCGCCCGCCCGCGCTATTATTTCGTTTTCAACAGCGTTATTTCTGACTGTTTTTCCTTTTGCTCGGTTCCTAATGGTTCTAGCCGAGTGATGTTAAATAGCTTCCTCAAGATAAATTGGGCTACCAAACGCAAAATGACTTTTACAAATCAGACTGGTAGTTCCAGAGATTAGCGCGTTCAAACAAACAAACTATTCAGCTTTATTACTAGTATAGATTACTAGCTTTGGTCCTCAGCTTCGCCTGCGTAGGTAGAGGTGGAGATCGGAAATTATCTCACGGGAACTTTGTACCGGGATGAACAAGTATACTTCGTGCTAACACAGGTGATGGTCAACCTGATTGCCAAATTACATCGAAAACCGTTCAGCCGTTAAAGCGCAAGCCACACGGCGGTGTGGCCTGTGTTCTAATGGCTGAGGTGAAACGATGCTCGCCCGGCTCGCTCGCTCGCTCGCTAGGTGGCTAGCTAGCGAGCGGGCGAGCCGGGCGAGTGTCGTTTCAGCTCTTTTCATTCTTCGGTTACAGAGATGGTGCCCGTCCGCCTTGCCCGATGCGCCCGCCCGCTTAGGCGATCTTCTTCCGTCCGTCCGTAGTTTTCGGTGTGAAACGCACGATGTGATCTGAAATCGCGAAAAAAAAACACCTGTTCCCACATTTATGTTCGTATAACTCGTCAAAATGTAGGGAAGAGCTGATTTTTTTCGCGATTCCAGGTTTGTTCCCATAATAAAAGTTGTTCATAATGATGAGTATAATGACCTGTTAAGAGGTTGTTGGTGTTTTTCCAATAACCCTGTATAGATGGAAGTATGGATAAATTATGAACAATGATTGTAATAAGTAGGTGTCGTATCAGATATCGAAGTAGGTATTAATATGTTTGGAATCGACTTTGTAAGGACATTAGGTACGCACGCCAAAGTACTAGTGCAAAAGCAAAGTGCACCTAAATCTAATCTTTTGTGTAATTTTGTAAAATTAAATGGCTTTTGTATGGTCAACAACAGAATGATTACTCATTTTGTTGTTTGTTAACATTTAGAAATAAACATCGACTTTGGACCGGCGCCGCGGCGCGGGCGCCCGCTGTTCTCCTTTGAGGTCTAAATAAACATCTTTATCTGAGTCCGTTGGTTTCTAAGTTTATTTATTTATATTTATACTTTATTGTACACCAGAAAATACATAACAAAAAAAATACGATTATGAATACAAAACATACAATGGCCGGCCTTATCGCTTTCTGCGATCTCTTCCAGGCAACCTTGGAATGGACAGTGTTTTACATTACAAAACTACTTTACTAAGATTACAGAATTTATAAACCTAACTACAATCTATTTATGTAACTACTAGCTGCGTCCCGCGGTTTCACCCACACACACACTCACGAACTTACGCCTTTATAATATTAGTGAGATTATCAAATATTACACACCTACTTCCAATGTGCCACCTACTAACAAAGGGACGGAAAAGAAAAACTAGAAGAAAATTAACTAACAAAACATTTATTTAGTTTTACGATTCATCCATGTCATTCGCCGTGTTCTCATCCATTTCGTTGGTCGCGGTATCATCCATTTCGTTGGTCGCGGTATCATCCATTTCGTTGGTCGCGGTATCATCCATTTCGTTGGTCGCGGTATCATCCATTTCGTTGATTGTTGTATCGTAATCTGAGTTGGAATCACTGTCACTGCCACTCGCCTGCGACACAAATAAATGTTCAAAAATTATCAAAAGCTCTGTAAGGTTAGGTTAGTTGGGTCAGCGAGATTGTCCGAAAGGGTTACCGCTGGCCCAGAACATAAAGGGCTAAGGAAGGAACACGGGTGAGTTTTAGTCAGTAAGAGTATGACACTCCCTTCCGCTCCACCCAGAGCGGGAGGGGTCATTTGATGATTTCGCATCCTCAAATAAAAAGAAAGGTTAGTTTAGTTTATATGTATAGTTTTACTAGCTTCTGCCCGCGACTTCCTCCGCGTGAAAATTCTTGTTTCCCGACTCACCCCGTCGCATCGCATCGCATCGCATCGCCTGCCCGCATATTATGCAAACCCAATTTATTCAAATCCGACCGGTAGTTCCAGAGATTATCGCGTTTTAACAAACAAACTATTCAACTTCATTATTGGTATATAGATTAGGTGATAATTATTTAGCAATCAATCATGTATGCCAATGTGTTTCGGATGGGTATCTTATTCACGTGTAATCTAGGAATTACGTATTAATGATATAATATAATGGTATTAAAAATGTATTGCTATGCTATGAACAGATATAGATCATATTACTATGTATATGATACATAGCCACAGATTATGTAGCTCTAATAGATGGATAAAATAGAAATCTATTAAGTAATTGTTTTGTTTTTACGTGATTTTTTTAACGTATCACATCCAACACAGTACCAGTTAATACCTACGCTACGGTACACACCACACAATAATAGGTATGTGCAAGTTATAAGCGCCGTTTATGAAACATAGCGGGACTTTAATAGAAATTGTGTAATCGGGTTCACTTTATTTATGTAATGATTCATAATACCGCCATACGGAACGAAGTTTTAAAAAGGCGGTGGTAGACATTTTATTAAAACGCCTATAGTGCATATCCCGCCGCACCCTGAAGCCGAGTATTAGCCCCGATGCTCCAAAGCAAAAAATCAACTTTACACATTGGGTGGAAGTTCAAGTCACCGTGAAAACTGCATTCCAAGATGACACGCGTGTAACGCCGAACGTCATGAAATGCAAAAACATCTAGAAACTAAAAAAAGGATTGAAAAAATTCCAGTTATGCTATTTTAACCAATTTCAAAAAAGGAGGAGGTTCTCAATTCGGATGTTTATATTTTAACCGACTTCAAAAAAAGGAGGAGGTTCTCAATTCGGATGTTTATATTTTTAACAGACTTCAAAAAAAGGAGGAGGTTCTCAATTTGGTTGTATTTTTTTTTACCTCAAACTTCAAATCTGGGTTGGTACTGTTGAACAGCGTATCCTTGACGTATCGGAACATGTGGTCGCGGCAGATCTCATCGGTGTTGGGAGGCAACCAGCCGCGCTTCTCGTGGCACAGGTAGCCCGGCGGAGGTTCAGGAGTCAGGATCTCATCCACTTCAGGCAGTTGGATGTCACAGTACTGGGAACAAGTGGTTGGTTGGTTAGTTAACTTAAAAACTAAGATAGGTAGGTGGTATTTCCAGGGTCGCAGGTTGTTCATTAAAGGCCACAAAATCATGGCAATGCGTAGGTGACGGCACAGTATAAATAAATATGGACAGTATGGAAACTAGGCCCGTGGCTAAATAATAAAAGCCGCACAGGTCGATCGATCAGGTTAAGCTACGCTTGCCGCGGTTAGTCTGTGGATGGGTGACAATATTTCGTGCCTCAGAAAGCACGTTAAGCCGTTGGTCCCGGCTGTCATTCGTGAAACTTTGACAATCGTTACGGGTAGTCAGCCCGAAAGTCTGACAACCAGTCTTACCAAGGGATATCGTGTTAAACAGTAACTTTAGTTCAGATAGGCATGGTTGGTAGTTCTGGAGGTCAGATAGGCAGTCGCTCCATGTAAAATACTGGTATTCAGCTTCATCCGGTTAGATTGGAAGCCGACCTCAACATAGTTGTGAAAAGGCTAGGCAAATGATGAGTTTGGAAACTAGGCCTATTTGTTTGAAATACTTACCTACGATCCATTTGGAGCGTTAGGGTTGTCACCATAGAAATGTAAAAAACAGGTTATCACTCTTAATGTTTGTACAATTGAAAAGTGTTTTATTGCGGTTTGCTGTAGAAGTTAACTGGTAAAAATCGTCACGCGAAAAAGCGTTCATGAATACATGTTATGCCTTCATGCAAATTTCTTCTTTGGTCAAAATGTCAATCCAAGATGGCGGCTGCGAAAATAGTTTACCGGCCGATCATTATCGCTTCTTGGACAGAAACCAACGTTTAATAAATTAAATTTTGGATACTCTCTGTTACGAATTACGATTCATTTTTAATAAAAACGCCTGTCAGTATCTACTTAAACAATAAAATGTAGGTGGGTAAAAGGTAGCTTAGCTAGTGAGTTCCTCCTCCTCCCTTCATGATTTTGAATAAAACAGATTATACCCCGGATAATAATATTTCACTTTTCTATTTCCATCGACATTAGGCTTCTTCTGGGTAAGCTCAGTCCATCGTAGACTTTGTGTCTGTCACCTCTGACCTAGACTAGAGTCAAGAGCAAACCCATTTCAAATATTTAAAAAAAATGCATTTAGTAATTACTCACTTTTCCCTATGTTGTAAATGAACCTATTCTAACAGCCGCAAAAAGATTAGAAGAAAAACACAACACAAAAATTGGGGTTTTGCACAATACTAAATAAGAAAACGAAGTCAGTAGGCAATTTTCCTGTTTACCTGATAGAATATGTGCCGCTGCGTGGGGGTCATGCCGGGCCGGAAGTACACGCTGCCCTCGGCGATTTCCTCGGAGGCCGAGGCGGAGTGCTCGGTCGCGCTCCTTTTCGGCTTGCGCTCGCGGTCCGTCGTGATGTCTTCGCGAGACATTATCATGGAGCGCACGCCCGCTAGGAAAACGAGAGGAAATTACTTGTCATTGAGGTGTCAATAGGTTACAGCTGGAGGTTTGCACTTTGGTTTTTGCCTTTGTAAGTGAATAAAGCATTTCAAATATATTTTTAAAATAAATTCTCAATTTTTTTTTCTACTTTTCAGGTGCCTGAATCAGTATCTGACACAATACATATAACCACATAAGAGCATATCTTACAAGAAACATGAAAGTAATATCATGTTGCTTGTTGGTTAATATCAGAAATATTGGAAGAGCAAAAATGTACAATAGAACCAATTTAAATACCTGCATGCCTCAGCCTGAAGTCCAAAGTTTGGTATACTCTGGCACCAGGTTCTTTTCGAGGGTCGTACCCGAATCTCACCCACATTGACCTCCAGGGTCCAGTTTTCATGTAGACGGCTAAACAAGGCATGATGACCTTTAGAGAAACTAGCCTGATCTTTGTGTTATACCTTATCAAGTTCAATGACCAGATTGGTCTCTCTTCAAGGAGCTAAAAAAGAATATTATTCTTTAATGTTTAAACAGGAGTCAAGCTCGTTCCGCCATCTTCGTCTCGGCCTGTCGCGATGGCGTCATGTGTTTAGTGAGACCCAATCGGTGGTTGGTAGGACCACCGGGCTAAGAGGCCCGGTATTCCTACCAAACGGACTGACTTGCTAAGGGCAGAATTGTGTGGAAAAGGGGGCCTTTGCCCTGTAGTGGGGCAAAACAGGCCAGTAAGATAGATAGATAGAATGTTTAAATAAGCATTGCCTCGGTTGCATTTGTATATTGTTTTTAATTACAAAAGTAACATACCTTCCGAACAACATCATACTCCTCAACCAACCGAGGATGTAAATCAAATTTCAGTTCCTTCTGCTTCAAAAAACTTTCATGCGGTTCACTTGGCAAGTCATCGGTCAGATTAAATATATATGGAGACACTTGGGAGCCTCGTAACATTCTGGTTTTGCTATGAACACTTTCTCCACGGTCGGGAGAAGACCGATCTGGATACCTTTTATCAGTGTAAGCGTAACATATTGGCTTCTCAAATCTTGTGAAGCTTGATGGAACTAGCAGTAGTGGTGATGGCTGTCTACAAAAGAAAAATAAAGCTTCATTATAATAATAATAATTTATTTAATAAAAACGTTTACAAAAGGTGTACATTTAGCTAAAAAGTAGAAAATTTTCCAAACAATTAAAGTGCCTAAAAATAAACTAAAACAAAAATATTTTTTTCTTACAGGTGCAAGTAATAGGTAATACTGGTTGGTGTCCGCAACTCCACGTCAATGCGCATATTTTGCGTAAAACACAGGTGCAAGCAGCGATGGTTCGGAATTAGAGTGTTAGATAGCAACCCGTCCAAACTAGGTTTATTCAAACCTGTGTTTCAGGCCATTGAATGGAGCTTGGAACATAAGTAATTAAGTTTAAGCAATCTGTTATTACTTACAGCATAAAATCAATTGGATCTACGCCTGAAGGTAGAACTTTTTCTAAAGCGCAACTTAGAGGGCCATCACTAGGTCCTTCTCTATGCACAGCTAAGTATTGGAAGTCACACATTGCTAGAAAAAACAAGAGATTATTATGAGCATGCAAACTACAGCCCCATACTCGCTTTCATTATTATCATGAGCATGCATAATCAACCTACAATATTCCCACTGCTGGGACACAGGCCTTCTGTCGATGAGACGGAGTGGGCCATAACCCAACACACGGGCCCAGTGGGGGTTAGCGGATGTCACATGTCTTTGAGTTTTTTTTCTAGATCACGTTTCCTCACAATGTTTTCCTTCACTGTTTTGAGAGCAGTGCTGATGAAATAATTTACACAAAATAAAGTGCCTGCTTGGGTTCAAACCCACTACCTGCAACTCGTAAGTTGCGGCAGTTACCATCGGGACACCACTGCTCTTATCATGAGCATTTCAGCCAAAATACACCTCTAACTAGCTTTTGCCTAAAAAGTGTAAAAGTTTACAATCATTATCTTCTCAAACCTCAACATTGCCAAAATTATCGAATGTTACGGATGAAGAACGAACTACAAAAAAAAAATTAAATAGCTTTTGCCTATAACACAATATCAATACAATATTTTCATAATAACAAGATACTAACATTCAAATCTGATCATAGTCTTGACGCAGCCAACCACAGAAGTTGACACAACTTCTCTCCTTATTTCATTGCCTTCTTTTACTTTCTTGACTTTCACTTTCAATAGGACACCTGCTGCCCTCTTGGAATTACCATATATTTTCCGGACAAATGGATTCTCGGGCTGGAAAGACAACCCTAGACGCCTTTTTGCTGAATTACTGTAGACCTGGAAAATAAAGAAAGATACTTATTAGGTACTGAAACTCTTGAATACACTGTACAAATTTAATGGAAGCCTATACAATCCGCAAGAGTTATCTTGAGACTTCGCTCGGGGGACGTATGCGCCCGGTACTGAAGCGTCGATGGCGAGAGCGGTAACAGCGTGGGGGTCGGAAAGGGCCGCTCAGGTCTCAAGTTTAACTCTTGCGGGCAGTGGCGTAGCGTGGGTGGGGCGGAGGGGGCGGCCAGCCCCGGGCGGCAGGCCGCGGGGGCGGCAAAATGTCGCCGGAGAAGCGGGTTGAGATCTATGATTCATTCATTTCATGTGTCAGAACGTCTGACAAGTCAAAAAACAACAATGACGTAAAGGAGACGGGCGAATCTGGGCCTAACGTTACACAAATGAAATATTTATCAATATTTTGTTTCAGTTTTTTTGTGGTCAATTATAAAATATTAAGCAGTTTTATCATGGGATAAAAAATTAATTATTTATTCAAATTAATACTGACTTCCCTTATTTTCATATTAAAACAATGTTGCCATATCATATAGGTAAGTTAATCGATGTACAGACGCCAGCACATCAACCTACCACAATCTGTCAATTTCTTTAATAGATTTTCAACTTTATCGCTAAAGCATGGTTCAAAGTTGATTGGGAAAATCTGACAGATTGTGGTAGGTTGATGTGCTGGCGTCTGTACAATCGATTTTTATTACAAAAATGTCAATGTCAGGTCAAAAACTCAAACGTCAATCACAGGGGTAAAGGACCACTCTGGAGCTCCTCCAGTTCATTCAAAAACTGAATCTCGGAATTTCGGTTCCAAATATAGTCATCTTGATTCGCATATATTTGACTTTGGCGATTAGTGTTGCAAGTTGTGAGAGAAGTTTTTCGAAGTTGAAGCTAATAAAAAAATATCTCAGATCTACTATGAGCTCCGCTAGACTATCAAACTTGGCTATATTGTCGATTGAACAAGAATTGGCTGCAAATACATATTGGTTTTGACAAAGTAATTTCTGACTTCGCTGCTCATAAGGCCCGTAGAATCCGCTTGTAAAACCGCTCATCCTATTTTACCTTCAATAAAAGATACCTCATCGCCTGTGAAATTTAATTTTAATTAAGCACCTATAGAATGGGGGCGGCAAAATGGGTCTCCCGCCCCGGGCGCCAAGATGGCACGCTACGCCACTGCTTGCGGGTTGTACTTATTATTTTACGATCAACGTGAAAAGGGGAAAGAAATATACCTGTGAAATGCTTCTAATACCACCCAAACACGCAATAGCTTTGTCTTCATTTTTGACGATTCCAGGAAATTGTATGCCAACTAATTCACGATCCAAATTATTACTTTGCATTGTTGTTAGATAATTAAATTAAAATTAACAACAAAAACAGCAACACATGCTTTTTATTTTGACAAGCATTGACCAGCTGATAATTTGACAGTTCACGTTCCAGTGTATTTTGGTGCATGCATTCTTAGCATAAGAGCATAATTTTCTGATATTCTCGTTAGGTTTTCAAACCCAATGAAGAATAAGATTTTATAGAAATTCAAATAACATATAACTAAGTACAATAACATCACGCATGTAACACCCGAAGAGTTAGGTAGAGGTGTACATAGTACAACCATATTTCGCCAGTTATGTTTGCCTATTGCCTGGTCTGCCTGTATTATGTGCCTGGTCGATACCAGGCACATAATTATCCGGACTGCTACTGAGAAATTCCTGATGGAAAGACCTAATAACACTGCCCGACCTGGGAATCGAACCCAGGACCTCTAGACTAACGAGGCAGTAAAGAAATAAGGGCTGAGAATGACAGAAACATCAACGCGATGGCCGAAGGTAATGGTCAGTGGATTCACAGTTATCTCGGTTTAGTCGGACTTTTAATTAGCTGCAGTAAAATGACAGCATGTGTTACTTGAATGACTGAAATTAGCGTTTTTTTGTTTTTTTACGGCCCTCAACCAAATCTTGTTTTTCTAGTACAGAATAGTGCAACAAAACTTATTTGACATGCATATCTCTAAACTCAGTCCGAAATGAGATTATGAAGTGTCATTTTACTGCAGCTAATTATAAGTCGAACTATAATGGTTGTTTTTTTGTGTTGAATCATTAGGAAGCCTTATCGGCGTAATAAAAATTTTAAATATTTAATATCACAAACTTAGTCTACCTATTTTAATGATGGCTCATTATGTAATTATTATTGCGGTCCTTAATTATTATAAGTAGTATAAAAATATAATATTGTGCTTCTTCGGATTATTATCATCGATGCGCCACGGCTTCTACAGCTACCAAAAGCCTGAAACATAAAAATAAAAAGAATTATTGCCTGTTAGAAGAACCGTAAGTAATTTTTGTTTGATCAATTTTAATATTGATATTTTTTTAGCACGAAGTTCTTTAGCGGAGCTTGCGGTAGAAGTAAACTGGGAGAAATTGTCACGTAACGAAAAAGCGTTATGCCCTCTCCATGCCACTTTTTATTACATTTAATAGAGAGAGAGAGATAGCGAGTAGATAGCGATAGTGAGATAGTTTTCATGGTTTTCGAGGGTGCTAAAGCCGATAGTGAGGTCAAAATGAAAATCCAAGAGGCTGCAAAAAAAAATTTTTTTTAATGAAAATCCAAGGTGGCAACTGCGAAAATTTGAAAATATTCGCAGCCTCCACGTTGGATTTTCATTTTGAACTTCATTCCTACCGGGAGCACCCCGACCCCGCCTTTTACGCCTTTTAAGAAAGACTTACTTCTACGCAAAATACGCGCATTGACGTGGAGTTGCGAACACCAGCCCGTATTACCTATTACCTAAGACTTACTTCTCTAACAGGACATTCCTTTGTCTTTCAATCTCAAGCCTGTCTTTTTCCATTTTAAGTCTTATATTATTACACCTCTTCTTCTCTAAAAGCTTTTGCTTCTCAATTCTTATTCTTTCTTCTTCTAAATTAAGAAGTCTGTCATGCACAAGTCCTGGAAAGAAAGAACATCATGATTTTCAATAACAACCAATTTACTTCTTTCATTCAACTTGAAAAACTACTTATTTAAGTTTTTATATGAAGCAAAAGGAACATGTAAGGATTGCAGCAGGTGCATTCTGTATTTTCAGCCCATGGGATAAAACCGTTACTTTATGTTCATGTAAAAGCTTAGTTTGTTAATAAAAATACTCACTGACTGGTCTGCCTCTCTTCCACAAAGGTTTCCCTGTGACTGGAGCAGAGGACACCTCATTGGGTCCCATGCCAGCATCAGGGTCAGTCACCACTCCATCACCTAGACTCATCTCTATATCTGCTGCTGTGAAGTGCTGGGACTCTGATGGCCATTTCTGCAATTTTATTAAATAGCTGATTGTTATATGAAAAACAAATGACAATTTATATTTTTAAAAAAAGTGCTAATTTGACTATTACAGAAATGTTATTTGAAGACTCCCTAGACTTACTTTCTTTTTAACAATATCTATGTGTATTTCGCTATACCCATCTTATATTTCTATCTTTCCCTGTATTACTTAATTAAAATGATTTTTGTACATAGTTTAGTTTTCAGTTAGAATAAATTTCATGTTACTCATTTTCTTGTTATTGTACATGTACCTTATTCTAGGGTAGACCCTAGATACTTCTAGGGCAGTCTAGGGTACATGCATGTTCCAGAGATTTTTTTTTAATTTTGACCAACTTTATTTTTAAACCATCTGCAGGAAGAATAAACAATATTCTATTATATTATGAATAGACAAGTAATGACTTTCAAGAAATTTACTTTATTTAGATATTTGATGGGATATAAAACTACCTAAGTTCAAATAAATAAACTGCAAGGATAGATACATAGATAATATTACCATACTACTTGTAGAAGGATCAGCACTGCACATGTCATCTGTGGGCCCTGTGCTTTGTGCTGGTACCTGAAACATGCCATGTGTTTATTCCTAATTTTAGAGTTTATTAATTCATTCACATGTTATGATTAAAGAAATAACATTCAAACAATTATTAGAACAAATCTACACACAAACGGACTGTCTCACCATGGTGTTGTTCATTGCTGAAGTCTCCGGCACTCCTGAGAGGCCAAACACTGAAGTATTTGTACAGATAAGTCTTAATATTTTTTCTTCAGCCTCTGTTAGTTGTGTGTTAGCATTACAACCGGGCGTGAATCGGTTTTTCCGTATTTTGAACGCTTTTTTCTTGACATTTGATTTCCAATCTCTCCATGTCTGAAAACATTTTGTATTTTCACATTTAACTTTATGTCTGACTTTGTAATAATATTACATATCAAAAATTAAATAAACAATATAAATGTAATAATATTACCTACCTGTTGCCATTTATCTGGAGTTTTAATTGCGCCAGAACCAAAACCTGAATTAGCATTAAGTTTTTCTGTGATTTTGATCCACGCATTCGTCTGCCGAATTCTTCCCTCAAGGCCTGTAAATTTTCCAATAGCTAGTTCCTTGTCTTCCTCAAGGAAATGCAAAAGCATGTTTAGCTGTTCCGGGCTAGCTTTCCGTCTTTCCATTGTTGTAATGTTGTGATCTTAAATGAATAGTGGTGAAATTATGCTTCTATTCTCTTAAAAACAGTAATTAAACTTCCAACTAATTCTTATAACTAAAAAATATAATTATTTCCTGTTATAAAACAAAGTAATAAGTAAAATAAAAGTATTTGTTGTTATCGCATTACTGTAACACAAGTTTGTTTTTTATTTCAGCTGTCTGCTGTCTGTCATGTCAACGTCAAGCAGAGCTGTCATCATTTATGTCAAATAAAATTCCGTTCCACTCCATGGTGCAAATTATGATGATTTTTAGCCTTAATTCTCGATGATTTTGCCGAAGTTAGAGTCAAAAGCTGCGTTTTCATTACAAAATTACGAATATTAAAAAATACAGTTGTCAAAAAATCATAGTCTATGATGGTAGGGATAAAGTTTGTGTGAATGTTTATTTATTTACATTTTTCAGAACTAACTTGTATCATAAAATATAGGTTAACTTATTCTTATGAGTGAAAAGTTACATAGATAAATACTTTTTAGACTTGTAAAAACGAGAAAAATGAATACACTTTTGAAACTAAAAATGCTACGAGGCAGTGCTTACAAGGAGAGAATAGCTCGAAGACATCTCACCGACTTATCTGACTGTGTAAACTTACCAGATTCCTATCTGTTGAAGAACTGTGGTGTAAACAGAGATGTTTTCCATCACATACTGAGAATTCTGGAACCTGTTGTTCCCAAAACTCAAAGATCAAATGGTATACCATTTCCTTTGAAGGTAATTTAAATAACTCTGAAATAACTTTTCTTCCTCAGTAGCTACTGTAGATCCACAATTCCATGTAACATTTCTTTCTCAATCCCAGGTTCTGGTGACCCTGTCGTTCTTAGCCAGTGGTTCTCACCAGAAGTCAGTGGGCAAAGACTTCAGTATCAACATATCACAGAAGTCAGTGAGCCGAGTTATCAAGATAGTGGTTGAAGGACTTAACATGGTGCTTGATGACTGTATCATATTCCCTAGTTCTGTGATGCAGAGAGACCAAATCAAAGAAGGGTAATTTCAATCACAAGAGTTTGTCCCTAAAATTAGTATTATTTGGACATACTAATTCATTATTAGGGGTACATCTCTGTTACAGTTTCTATAGAAAATATCATTTTCCTGAAACTATTGGCTGTTTGGATGGTACTTATGTTGAAATAGTTTGCCCAAGAGATGATGAAGAGGCTTTTTATGATAGGAAAGGACAATACTCCATACATGCACAGATTGTAAGTTTCTACTTGACAGAGAACTATTGCCTGCCTAGTGCCAATTTACTTCATTCACATTGTTTTTGTTTTCCAGATGTGTGATGCAGATTCTAAAATAATAGCTGTGTGCTGCAGGTTTGGAGGGTCAGCCAGCAGTGCATACATTTGGAATAAAATGAATATCAGACCTTTTATTGAAAGTATTAGCCGTCAGGGAGAGATGAGCTGGCTCATTGGTTTGTTTATATTTTTAATACCAAAAATTCTTGATATTCTTAAAAACTATGAGTGTTTAATACTTATTATCTTCCAGGTGACAACAAATATCCTCAAAGAGCCTGGCTAATGACGCCTATATTACATGCCCCTCAGGGCACACCAGATTCTCAGTACAACCACTTTCAAGGAAGGACCAGAACTTGTATAGAAAGGTGTATTGCCAAGCTCAAAGGCAGATGGCAGTGTCTACACAAAAGACCACTGCACTACACAGCACAGCAAGCAGCTAAAATTATAAATGCTTGTGCTGTGTTACATAATCTTTGCATAAGAGCTGGTCTGCCGGACCCTCAGCTTTATATGGACCCAGAACCAATGCCAGTCATAAATGAAGTGACAGAGATGCCTGAGGATAATGTTAACGATTTATATATTGGTATAGAAATTAGAAGGCAGCTTGCAGAAAGAATCTACTACAGTGTCTAAGACTGATTTTGTCAGATGCCACATTAATTTTAACTATAATATGCTATGTTCCGCCTTGATGAATCATTGTAATCCTGTATTAGTAAAACACAGTATTATTAATAAAAAATATTTAATGTGTAATCAAAACGAACTTTATCTCTAAGAAGACAATTTAATTAATCTTAATGCATCAGGATTTGCATCTGTGCCAGCTGACTGTAAGTGTCGCCGGGCATTCTGTACGCGATGTTGCCAGCGAATGTGTTCAATACTTCAGCTTGTTCACGCAGCCATTCCACTTGCTGGAATAAACACAGAAAAGAAAATTCAATAAATTGACAAAAACAATATATAAACCCAACCAAAAACCTATTCCAGCTATCAAGTACTGTTCGGGGTTGGGGTGAGATTGAGATAAACTAAGATTAAAGGTTATAAAAATCTATGTATTTCAGTAATACTTATGGGATAACGATTAAAACTAATAAGGTGAATGAGATGAGATTGAGTCGCGCCCGATATGCTATCCGAATACGTACTGACTGACTTTACTTAGGTGATACATAAAATAGTCAAGGCATATCGCGCGGTGTCGCAATTACGCTGACATGTTTATTATTGTTCGGTGATTGACCCGAACATGCTCCCGGGGGAGAAAAAGATGAGGTTAGTAGATGTAGGTATAGTTTAATGGGTAATGAAATTAATATTAACAAGGTGATAACAATATTCAAGTAATACTAAAATAGTTATGTAGGGTTAGTTATGTTAAGAGATGAGATAAAAGTAACATTATAAATTAAACAGAATCACTACAGTGTAAATCAGGAAGAGAAAACACACGAAAGATCGGTGAAGAACCTCTATCTTCCTTTTTTTGTAAGCACTCACTAGATAGCGCTAGTCGCGTATGATCACTTTGCACTGATTTACTACTAGATTGCCCTTTTTCCCTAATTTCACTACACTCAATCACAACACTTTCTGGAACGGTGTGTGGAGATGGCCTCGCAGTCGCCGCAGAGGCTGTCGACCGCTCTCTTGTAGAAGAGGAATGATTTACTTTACGTTGCCTTTGCCGCCAACATTTAAAACAGTAAGCTGCCACCAGTAACAGGATTGCCGATATGATGAGATATATAGCAGTATACTGGTGGATGTCGTGGTAGGAGATATCGGTGCTCAAAGGTTCACTCTGCTTCATGATCTCAAGACTTCTCTTAATAGCTTCAAACTGCCTGAGGTTCTCTGAGTTATTGGGATAAAGCTCATATGGGATTTCTGGCATAGTGATATTTATTATGTGATTGATTGGTGATATTTCGGGCGAGATAATCTTTGTCGTCGTGCTAATTTTACTAGACATTCTTTTGTTCGAATACACAATAAAATCTTCTGTTTTTACTAAACAGCCTTCCCCAACACGCAACAGACCAGCATCTGATAACCTAATTGCCTGAACTTGATTTTCACACAGAAGTTTGATGTTACATTCACTGCAGCATAAATAATAATATTTGTTTTCTGACGTTAACTCTCTCCAGTCATTCTTGCACGAGGTTGTTTTAGTTTTACAAGTTCTTGTGCCTGGGATCGTCTCACAAAGGCTGTGATCATCTTTCATGTGGTGAATAGGCTTTCTGATCTGACACAGAATAGTCATACGGTTTTGTAATACGCATGACTGCAGATTCGTGTCTGTGACAGTTAAATACGAATCCTTTCTCATGTTGATGGCTGCTAAGTCAGAGATAGTTTCGACCTTCATCATCATGTTATCTTTCACAATACGTGGAACCGGGATAAGATTGAATACCTCGTAAATATCCCTTTCAATCAGGGGTATTTTTATTTCTATAATAAAGTATTTGCCCGAGTATTTGGCTCTTACTTTGAGCAAGCTGTAAAGATCTTTAAGATTAAAGTTGTCGACAGGAACTACCAAGTCTCCAGATATTTGGGCTGATATTATGCTTAGCTCTGATCTGAGTTGCTTCGGTGATATCAAATGAAAATCTAATTTTCCACTATAAATATCAGTTACAGTATCTAAAATTGAGTCCTGGATTCGTCGAAGGGTATACAACAAGTTGTTGGCAGTGAATGCCGAGGTTATGAAGTCTGTGATGCTAGTTATGTTTTGCATTTGTTGAGCGAGATTTTTATAAGAATCTTGGAGATGATTAAGCTTTTGATTTATTGCTTTGTGATGTTTGTTTATAGTATTCTCCATCCTTTTCATGAGATTAAATTCCGCTTCTACGACGGACGTTTGGTTTTTCCAGAGGTTGTATAAATGATTTTCATTATGCTTTAAAAGGTCAATATCCTTCTCATATTTTTCTGCAAATCGTTGGTCCAACACTCCGAATAAACTATTTGCAACGTAGCCTACTCCGTCTATTAACCCGCGTCGCCGACGTTTCATATTAGTCATAAACGGGTCATTCGTCATGACAATATTATCATAATGTTTCATTTCTTCGAACTCGTGCTCGAGTTGTAACATGACGCCGTCGCATGGTGTTTGTGTTCTAATCGTAGAGCATAGGGTTTCAAGATACTTGATATACTTTAATAATGCCGCCGTTCCTTCTCTATAAGGATTTGTGTCATAATAGACTATCAAAAGCCAATCATCTCTAATTAGATGCATATTAGATATTTTGTCAAAGTAGACACTATTGTTTGTCAGCAGGGTGAAGTTGTAGGATGCTTGAGCTGTGTTTATTAGTGCCAGCAAAAATAGTGTCAAAGATAAGACCATAGCTGAGAATGAGATAGGACGTTTTTTCTTCACCACTGTTGATTTTTTATCAACTTTTGTGGCATTTGTATCTTGATCATTCTTATTTGTTGGCAGTAAGGACAGTTTTACAACTGGGCGTTTTAAGAGCCCGTTTTTGGTTCTAAGTGTGACGACCCTTACATGTCCGTCACTTCCAGGATGCAGCGCTACTACGCGACCTAGACTCCATTTTCCTGGTGGAAGGTTGTCGTCCTTTATAATAACGATGTCGTTAAGATTGAGATCCTTTTGATGCTGTCGCCATTTGGACCTTGTGGAAAGCTGCGAGAGGTAGTCAGTCTTCCACTTATCCCATATATCTTGGTAGATTTTTTGCGTCAAGTGCCACCGTGTTCTGAGATCATGCTCGGTTTCGAAAATTGTTAAATTCGGGCCGCTTGCTAAAAAGTGAGCCGGGGTCAAAAAGTCCAGATCCTCAGGATCTTCTGTCAGAGGGCACAGTGGCCTTGAGTTCAAACAAGCTTCGAGTTGGGATAGTAGGGTAATATATTCCTCGTAGGTTAATTTTTGCTCTCCCACAACTCGCCTGAGATGATGTTTTAGGCTCTTCACTGCAGCCTCCCAGAGTCCGCCAGCAGATGGCCATGATGGGGCGTTAAAGTGCCACTCAATATTCATTTCAGAGATTGTCGATGTTACTTCTTGATCAGACAAGATGCGGGAGATTTCGGCAAACTCTTGTTTTAAAATTTTGTTGGCTCCTATGAAGTTAGTTCCCTGATCACTATAGATGTGCCCAGGAACTCCTCTCCTAGCGGACATTCGTCGAAGCGCGGCAATAAATGCTGACGCAGTGAGATCTGAGACGATTTCTAAATGTATGGCTTTAGTTACCATACAAACAAAAACTGCGACATATCCTTTACAGGTTTTAATGCCACGACCTTTGTTTGCCTTAATAAAGATGTGTCCGGTATAATCTATGCCAGTGTGGAAAAAAGGTCGGTTAGGAATCAATCGTGCTGGAGGTAGGTCACCCATGATTTGATGTTGTGATATGGGATTATTTCTTTTACATTTGACACACATTCTTAATCGTTTCTTTGTGACTCTGTTTCCTCCAAGAATCCAGTATTTGTGTCTTATAAATCCAGTAGTCATTTTTACTCCACCGTGAAATACAAGTTCGTGGGATTCATCTATGATAAGATCTGCCAATTTCGATTGATTCGGGATTATGATGGGATGCTTCATTTCAGGATCAAGATTCGAATGTTTAAGTCTGCCACCGACACGGAGAATTTGATTAGTGTCTAGTATGGGATTGAGATTAAGAATCTGGCTTTTCTTATTTAATTGTTCATTATTTTGCAGTCGCGATATTTCTTCATCGAAATATTCGTTTTGGACGTGCTTAATTAACATTTCTCTTGCTGTCTTTATATTTTGCAGAGTAAGAAAATATGTGCGTTTTTTCTTGTAAACAACAATGTCGATGAACTTGTTGATGTAAGCTAATACTCGAGTAACTTTCCTCAAAGTGCTATATTTTGTTAACAGTTGATTGATAATTAAGTTATCTGTATTAACAATGACCGTAATTACTTCCTCCTTTTTTTTGAGTTCTTCGCTAGTAATACTCGTATAAATCGGCATCTTATGAGATTCTTTCGGCTTATATTGCGGTAACCAGTTGGGCCCTTGCCACCACAGCGAGTGATTGGATAGTTGAGCAGCAGATAAACTGCGGCTTGCGCAATCTGCAGGGTTTTCTTTGGATTTTACATAACTCCATTTATCTTTAGGGATTATTTCAGTAATAATCCTCACTCGATTCGCAACAAAGGGTTTCCATTTCTCCGGTTCGCCACTCAACCAGCCTAGCACAGCCATTGAGTCAATCCAACCATAAACATGCACCTTGTAGCTCGATAGGGATGAGATGATTTTTCGCATAAGTTTCGACAACAAGAGAGCGCCGCAAAGTTCCAAACGTGGGATCGATTGTGGTTTTTTCAGCGGTATTACTTTTGACTTCCCAGCAATAAGAGTCACGTGGGTTTCATTTTCTCTCTGTATTTTGCAATACACGACGCAAGCGTATGCTTTTGTGCTAGCGTCGCAAAAGCCATGGAGTTCGATGATATCTTTTTCCTGGGTTTGAATCCAACGTGGTATTTTAAATTGAGATATATGAGATAGATCGGCTTTAATAGTATTCCACTCTAACGCGGTTTCTTGAGGGACAGGGTGGTCCCAACCCAGGTCCGATTTCCATAACTCTTGGAACAAGATCTTAAGTTTTATTGTGACTGGTGCTAGCCAGCCCAAAGGGTCAAAAATTTTAGATATTTGAGATAAAAATTGTCTTTTTGTAAGGGTGTCTTGAGAGGTAAATTCTATAGGTTGAAAGATAAATTGGTCATTTTTTGGTTCCCACCGAAGACCTAAAGTTTTAGTTGACTCCGGCTGCTTAAAGTCAAAGTCTTGCTTTTCAAGTGCATTGGAACTATCTATTATTTCCGGCAAGTTTGATCGCCATTTTCTGAGATTAAACCCGCCAGCTTTGAGGAGGTTGATCATGTCTGCTTTGAGCTGTTTAGCTGCTCTCGCTGAATGTTCCCCATGCATGAGATCATCCATGTAAAACGAGTTTTCTAAGATGTCAGGAGCGCAACTTTGTGGATAGTTTGGTCTTTCATCGATGGCTAGTTGTTTTAGTGTCATCATGGCCAAAAAAGGTGCGGCTTTTGTGCCATAGGTAACTGTCGCTAACTGGTATTCTTTTAAAGGTTGAGATTGATGGTTCCGCCAGATTATTTTCTGATATTTCTGGTCATTGGGATGTAGCCAGATTTTGCGAAACATTTTTTCTATATCTGCCGTGAAAGCGTATCTAAATTGTCTCCATTTTAAGATAAGGCTCTGAAGGTCTCGTTGTAAATTGGGTCCTCGGCACATAAGATCATTGAGGCTGTATCCACTGGAGGTTTTTGCCGAGGCATTAAAGACAACTCGCAATTTGGTAGTTGATGACTCAGATCGCTGGACGCAATGGTGCGATTGAGATTGAGATAAACTAAGATTAAAGGTTATAAAAATCTATGTATTTCAGTAATACTTATGGGATAACGATTAAAACTAATAAGGTGAATGAGATGAGATTGAGTCGCGCCCGATATGCTATCCGAATACGTACTGACTGACTTTACTTAGGTGATACATAAAATAGTCAAGGCATATCGCGCGGTGTCGCAATTACGCTGACATGTTTATTATTGTTCGGTGATTGACCCGAACAAGTACTTTGTAGAACAAGTGCTGATATTTCAATTTTCAGATAACTTGTATCTGAGAAATAAAAATTGCGTTTTGTCAGATTCTGTATAGAAAATATGTCCAATCCAGTTTATTCTTCAGATAATAATCATCTGACGATTGAAAAATCGCCCTAAGAGTTGATTTTTCATGAATCTAATGAGCTTTTGTTTCCAAAATATGTCAAACCACCATTATTTATTCTTCAGAGATATCTGACGACTGAAAAATCGGCCCTAAGTCGAACTATCTTCACATAAATATATTCTTACCTTATTGTTCTGTCCTGCAAGCGGTTGCACCTGCGCGGTGCGTAATCGTTGCCGTTGCGCCAGTAAGATGGTGCATAGCGCTCGCAACACCGCTGGCAGACTGCGCAGTAGCTCTCCACGGGCAGTGCGCGCGGCTGATACTCGCGCGTCTAGCTCACTCGCGTTCAATGGCACCAGTTCACATTCACGAAGCGTCTGTAAAAGTTCTACTAATGAAATCATGATAACTCAAAAAACACAAAGTACGGTATTTTCCAAAATTATCTGGATAAGAAAACGTCCTTGAAGATGCCTATTTGTAGTGCCAGTTAAAAATTGAGTGCTTTGATTTGATTATTTGATTTATTCCGGTCTGAACACTTCCCGAAATTCTAATTTTAAATCACCTTACAAATGTTTTTCATTTGACATTAATAGAATTTGTTTATTCTGTAAATAGGATATTGATATCACTTAAAATAAGTTTGGATGGAGTCGACATTTCTTATCTACCCCTGAGATGAAATTGGCTGAGTCAGATCATGTGAGGACCGAGTAGATCCGTGCCATGTCTGCCTGAAATGATTTTTTAGGGAAGAATCACACAAATTTGAGGTGTAGCTCAACTCAAGTTTGACAATAGAGGTTAATTTTATAAACTCCATTTTCGTTCACGATATTGCAATTACAATTTAATAATGTTATAAAAACAATAATGGTTGTCCCTTTAGCAAGTGATTGCGTAAGAATTTAACCTGCACAAAGTTTGTTTGTTTACACTTTCTTCTGATACTTTTGAAACATACATTAATAATAATATCTAGTTTCGTCCTACCTCAAGAGCGCCTTCATAGTTTTCGCTGTGGAACTGATCAAAGAACGTCATCAGCTTGCAAAGCTTGGTGTATGCCTCAACCAGCGCGGCAGACAGCGCGGTGCCGTCGGCCGAGCGCAGTCGTCTCGAGACATGTTCCGCGAGTGTTGACAGACGCTGACGTAGACCGCCCGCGCCTCCACCACTGTTCACTACTTGCGCTAACAATACGCAGAATAGTTCTAGAACCTTCTCCAAGTTCTGCAAAGGAAACCGAACATGTAAAGATTGAAGCAAAAGAATCCAAATAAAGATAATGGGTGATGAGACATTGATATCTTACCCCAGCAATATCATACATTGTTATGGCATCTTCAAAGAGTCCTTTGTTCACTAGCTGTTCTGCTACATTCAAAGCTATAACCTGCAATCAAGTACAATTATTGTAGTACCTTTTAAGACAATTTTAGTAAATAAAAAAAAATATGAAGTATGCATACCTTGCTATCAATATGTGGATTATTGAATTGGTCCAAAAGGCCTTGGCTACGCATTCCAGTCAGAGCGTCCATTCGTCCGAATAGCAGATCGTAATCACGGCTTTCAAGCGCCAGGTCAGTGCAGCAACACATGAATAAGTTCTTACCACTAGGATCTTTCAGGTTCCTGAACAAACAATCATAACAATGAGTACGAGCGAAACAAACAAATAATATCAAATCAAAGGTTCGAGAAATAATTTTGGAGTAACTACCTCAGGAAGAAGTAGTAGTGTAAAGCATCAGATGGGTCTGTGAGTTCAAACTTTCTGACATACAAGAGCAGTAGTCTCGCCAAGTTCAGGCGACGGAGTGGCGAAGGATCGTCTGTGTCAACAGACACTGCAACAAAAAGATCAAATTTTATAATTGATCAAAACATAAATTATTAATAATTTTTTTATTAAATAATAACAAAATTTTTATAACATAAAAAAAGATTCCATGGTAACAGATTGCGCGTATACGGTACTTATAATAAAAAAAACAAATTTTAAAGTTTGTGTGTGTTTGTTCCGGCTAATCTCCGAAACAGTTGGACCGATTTTGATGAAATTTGGTATGTGGATACTTTAAATCCTCTTTATCGACATACCACGGGCGAAACCGCAGGCGGAAGCTAGTTTAACATAAATTAGAAACACAAACTAAACCGTTTGACAGATACATGAAGAAGCAATAAAAAAGGAAAGAATAACATTCAAATAAAAAATATAAAACGTTTACCACAGCTAACCCCTTTGCAACATTCCACCACCATTAACACGAAAATGCACAAACAACTAGTTGGTTTTAGTTTGAAAGCTGCTTGGTAGGCCAACTAAGCCACCCGAAGTGACTACGTCCACCACCCACCAACCTTACTATACCATCCTTGCCAGGAAAGATGCAGCAATGCTGCCATATGGCCAAGTCCCATGGGGCCATCCCCAATAATGAGAGCTTATACTTACATAATGGTGCTTGAACATTACGAGGTGTGCCTAACATGTAGACGTCGTGAAGAGCTAACGCCATGTGGACACCATGAACTTGGAATCTGTAATAATAAATTAATTAAGGCCCAAAATTTCTTAATTTTTATTGTCAATTTGTAAAGTGCAGTCAGATATTTACCTCGGTATTCTTGATAAGAATTCTATTGCAGGTTCAAATTGGCCAGTCAATGTCAGCATTTGGAAGTACACCACTGGTTTCTCATAGGCATGATAATGTGTTTCACCTACAAAACGAAAATAAACATAATATGTAGGAAAGTTATTCTCAGGGTAGGTATGTGTTGGGCCTATTTAAATGATTGGAAAGCATGTTTAGCAGTAAAAAGGTATAATTTGTAAAACACAGTATAAGGGCACAAACAGGTAAATATTAAAAGAAATAACTTTTATGAGCGGGCCGCGAGCATTGTGTACGTACCCGCGATCCTTCGTCCACTGACGTTTGACACGAAGGCGCGGGCGGGGGTGTATGCTCCCCGTTGCCGTGCATAAGGGCACGTTCACACACATTATTCGAAGGCAGTGTCACACATAGTATTTTAGCCATTAAATATTTTTATCAGGTAACCTAAGTTTTTATTTCCATTTACTTACCATATTCCTCTAAAATCATTTTCTGTAGGTCAGAATACGAGAAGGTTTCAGTCTCACTGTTGCCGCGTGATTTGATGAAGGATAGTTTGAGCCAGAGGTAGTCGTCGGCCGTTCGCGCCACTTCGTAGTGCTCGTCGCTGAGATCACAACAACCTATGACGCAGTATACCTGAAATGATAAGACACTGTTATAATACAAATACTTTCACATAGTGAAATGTTTATTTCTGTAAGTAGGTCTTGTAAGACAGTTTTAAAAGTCAATTTGGTGAATAGTTTAAAACTAGATGGTTCCGGCTTTTCCTAGCCAACATACCTCACGCCTGTTCTCCCAGAAGGGTTAGGCAGACGTGTACCTGCATTATTTATTCCCTAGCTGACTGAAGAAATAAAGTGGTCCTTATCTATGAAATAGTCAATTATCTATACTTACAGCTCTTTTGTATGGGTCTGTAGAGTTGCGCACTTGTATCCTATATTGAAAATTGATGGCAGTTTGTAGTTTGTCACTCAATGGCTTTTCCGGATTCTTTATGTGCTCTTCTAGAGCTGATATAAACTCTTCATGATCTCGACTGTGAGCACACAAAAACATGTAATTAACCGCAATACATAAATAAATCTGTCTAGTGCCTGTCTTTCTGGCTAAAACTTGTTTGAATATTTCTTTCGATTTTTTTAATTTACTGCAGTAATATGAGATTTTCAATGCCTTTGATACTTTTTACATACAAAAAATTTTGTATTTTTCTGCTTACCCTGCTTTCCTCAAACAATGCAGCGCCGCATTGGCGTCGCCACTCCTTAAACAGTAGTACACCATGGGCCATAGTGGGCGTTCATCAATCACGCCATCAGTTAACACCTGCACATTCTGGCCCTGTAAGCGGAGGCCTACGAAGCCCCGCACTAGAGGGTATGTGCCAGGCTCACCACCACGCATCGCTGCTGCTGGGTTTGAGCGCACTACATCACTCATGTATAGTTTATATCTGGAAGAAGGTTATGAAGCTTTAGAATGAAGATTTCGTAGTCAAAATAACATTGTGAGATTTTATTAAAATAAAAAAAGGCTTTACTTTTATTGTTTTATGAGGTGTATTATCTACTTTTACAGAATATACAGTGTTAAAATATGTAATGGCAATAAGTACAGACCTTTTTAGGCAATAAAACAAATACTGTCTAGTTAGATATCTTGTGAAGCATACCTTTTCTCCAAGTATTTCTTTCCTTGAGCAACAAGACATTGTTGTATGGTAGGGTTGCCTCTGGCCTTGAGAGGGTCCTCATCCCTCACTAAGGCTGGAATATTTGCCATTGTTTTGATGATCTCCCACATTTCTTTAACTTTCTGAAAATATTTTGAATAAATCAGAAAGATTTTCATAAATCAGGATTTGTAGATGTTTTGTAAGATTAAAACTTTCAAAAGACATTAAAAAGGTAAGGTTGCTTACAGGATCATTAAATTCTTCAGCAACTTGGGCAAATTTCTGATGTAAAGCTGTCCTTGACTTAGACCCCTGGAACACCAGCTTGTTGTACTGGTGAACTTGTCTGGCATATGCAGCCTCTATGTTGTCAAGCATGGAATGTCCAAACTTCTTCGGAGTGTCGGCAATACTTGGTGGCTCTGGGGTCCTCTTGAGGTCCAGCCAGTTTTGAGAAGGACCAATCATAGCATTCATCAACTTTATCTTTTCTCTATTCCATTCTGATAGCATGTGTTCCCATTTCTGATCTTCTGTTGTTTGTAGGGACTGGAATTTATTTAAAAACCATGTGAAAGTAGAATTCAGATACTCAAAAGCAGAATCATGTTCACAATCAGCGTTTGTGTTTACAATTCATTTATACTTACATTTTTATTAACCTCATCAATAAGTGACAAAATAGCGTTTTCTCTTTCATTTCTCAAAAAGCTTTCTATATCAGAGTCAGCTATAGGTTGGAGTGGCTCAAAAGTCCGTTTGGAGCTTAGTGTTTCAAGTTTTTGTGATATCTGTTGCAAATCTATTCCTTTGGAGCCAAACAAAAGATGCCTGTAACAAAACACATAGGCGAAGGTAAATAGCTACGAAGAACAGCCCAGAAATTAGTGTCTAACGTAAAAAATGCAACAAATTCTTACGCCTGAATATCATTCGCTCCTGACTGGATTACTCTTGAGTAAAGCTCCTGCGACGCCTCAAGCACCTGGCCCAAAGAACGTTCAACCCTCGGCAGCTCTTCATTACCCTCAATTTCAGTCGTCAACTGTTCAGCTTGTTGCAAAAGTTTGCTGAAATCATCGTCTGCCATCGTGCACTATAGGTTATCAAAGTTTGTTTGCACAAATATACACAGACCTTGACACTACAATTTTCTGCTCTGCTTAATGGATGCTATTAAAACTCTAGAAATACATTGGTATCACAGTACACACTACACAGATGAAATAAAAACAATAAATATCAGAATAACGGCCGGTACGCGCTCCTCAAACCAATAAACAATTTGATTTGACAGCTGGATTTTTAAAATACAAACTATATTTTTCATCTCCTTGAAACCAAGCATTTTGCGACCGCTGACGTTGTGTATATCTCCTTGAAACCAAGCATTTTTGCCACCATTGACGTTGAGTGTATTGCTTGCATGCTTTGATTTATGAAAGCCACGCATAAAGCTGCGTATTTGTTTTTTTAAACCTTAGACCATTTAAGGGGGAAGCGCTAAGGTAGCCCGCGAAATTCAAATTTTCTTACGTTTTTTGCAATTTGCTGGTCAGCATTAAGTTGTATGTACGTTGATTAATATATCATATATTCATATATAATCATATATTAATCAACGTATAATTTAATACTGACCAGCAAATTGCAAAAAACGTAAAAAAATTTAATTTCGCGGGCTACCCTACCCTGGCGCTTTCGCGCAACATATATAAAATATTGCGTAGTATTCAATATTGCTGTCAACAATATTGCGCCCTTTTATTTAGTATGTTATGGAACATTCATTTGCATTTTACGGGCTCTATTAACATTCCATTTTGATTTTTGCCCACTAAACATATACGTATTACTGAAACAATGTTACGAAAATTAGGTTTCACAATTGAATAGTAGCGTTTTACCTTCAAACAAAACGCTTGTTGTGTCCGGAGACTCATTCGGGGTCATATAAACAATATTTGAGTCTAGCATCTTCCGTTTTCGTGTCACATCTATGTAGGTATATGCAACTATCTCCTTCTCGACAACACTATGATGACGTATTTCCGCCCGCGTTCACCAGGTGGCTGCAGCGCGCTAAGTCGTTCATTGTGGCCTCAAAAACCTAAAACTTGAGAAACCCAATAAAAACCAGGCAGTGTTTAAAATTATGACCCCGAATGAGTCTCCGGACACAACAAGCGTTTTGTTTGAAGGTAAAACGCTACTATTGTGTCCTTCGGCCTCATTCGGGGTCATATAAACAATATTTGAGGCTTTGTTTGTTATCGCCTGGTGAACGGGACGCCAATGTGTTGTAAAAGACTAGTTAAATTAGATCAAGAAAAAATTATACTTAAAAATAAACACCAACGTAATAACGATTGCATTGCTATAAAATAATAATTGTTAATGTTATAAGAAAAATTACTCAAAATAGTCCCTGACAATTCATGACAGAGTAAACAGAACACTTATACGTACCTCGAATCCATCATCATGTAATTCTTTGTATAAACTTACCATAATCATGTAAAATTTATTATTATTCATCGATACAACATCTTATTCTCATAATTTAAACGTCTTGTAGGATCATCAATATCACAAAATAATTTATTTTATTTAATCAGAGGTAATTAACTTATTGGCTGAAAAAGATGACTCAAGGAGCTTCCCTGCGCTGGAATCACTTCCTTCCTGTAATGTTTTTTGAAAGTATTACCAGATCTCCAATTAGCTCGTGCCATTATTTCATCTAGAGGTTCATTATCCAACCAACTTCGTGAAGCAACTGCAGAACGAAAACTACCTGGAGTAGCCTCAATTCCGGCTTCCCTCAAAATAGACTTAACCCAACCTGCCAAAATAGTTCTAGTAGCCGGCTTAGCTTTTCCACATACAGTAATAAACAATCTATCGCTCGAACAAAGCAAACGACGCGGTCTTCCAATGTCTATAAGCTTTTTAAGCCAAAGTACCGGGTCAAGCGCCTCATTTTCAAGATTCCCTAACAACTTCCAACCTGACTGTACGTGAGTTTCAGAATCAGTTTTGGAACCAAAATGCGGCCAAAACATAATGCTATTCTCGCCTACTATACACCTGTCTGGTGAGATACTTAGTAAAGTTAAATCGTGTATCCTACGCCCTGAACATAATAACAGTAAAACTGCACAAACTCGTGAAATTTCGAATGGACTTTGATTCTGAAGAGATCTACTGCCTAACCAACCTTTTAGAGACCGAGGATCCCAAACAGGCGGTGGACACTTTTTAGGCTGTTGCAACGCTATGGCTTTAATCATCTGTTTTACCAAAACGTTTGAACTTAATCGGGCTTCACTCTTTGTATTACATAAAGTGGACACAACCGATTTATGAAGTAAAATAGTACGATAGGATAATTTTTCTTTTAGGTGTAAATCCGCTAAATATCGAGCCAATTCACTACCTGAAGGGTCTGAGAAATTTATACCAAACCTGGAACACCAATTCAGCCATCTCTGCCATGCTGGCCTATATGTATTTAAAGTAGACGACCTCCAACCTTCTTTCAGCAGACGCTTTTGCTCTTCAGACCAGTCACCTAAGGATTCAGACCACCCCCACATCTCCATACTTCTAAGACCAGCTCCTTCACTCGCGGTGGGGGCTGCCCGGTCCTCGTGTCTACTAGCACTTTCGATAACCTGTGAATCGTGAACGGCGGCGCGATCGCTCTGGTCTTCAAGTCTGCTCTCCAGAATGCTCGAGGCCACCTCGGTGCAACTATCAAGAATATACCTCTCGCGTGATTTAGGTGCATCAGGACCCGGGGTATCAAACTCGGAGGAGGAAAGACCCAAGCCAGACGAAAATCCCATTTGAAGGCGAACGCGTTGTGTCTCCATGCTCGCCGATCCCGTTGATCTAGAGTTACATAGCAAGGTACTACGTGGGCTGTGCTGGAGGCAAAAAGATCTGTTTGGGGCACACCCCACTTTGCAAAGACAATACTGGTGAATTTGGGGAGTAGATGCCATTCCTGTAACATCGAGTGACGCGACAGACGGTCTGCGATGTTGTTGTACCGGCCTGGTATGTGATGGGGGATTACATGAATGTCGTACTTTTGAAGTATGTAATATATTCGGTATATTAACTCCATCAAGATCCGCGACTTGTTTCCCCCCTCCTTCCGCAAGTACGCTACAACCGCCTTGTTGTCGCACTGCAGAAGCAGAGATGTGTGGCTCAGAGACGGAGCGAATTCTACCAAACATTTTAGAATTGTTAACATCTCTTTGTGATTCGAGTGAAGCAGCTCTTCTTCTTTTGTCCATTTGCCCGATAGGTGAAGACCATTTAACTCCGCTCCCCAACCTGTATCTGCTGCGTCTGTTGTTAAAAAGTTTTTTACATGTGGTGGGTGAAGCCTGGATTTCTCGACACAGTGAACCTTCCACCAACTTAATTCTGCCAGCACCTCCGCAGGCAAGGGATAAGTCGACTGAAATGGCATTTTTAGGACCAGATTGCAATAAGCCAGTAGGTGCCGAAAATTCAAACGACCCATTGGAACTACCAGACGAGCAAAATTTAGAACGCCTATGACACTCTGTATTTCTCGAAGAGACGCCTTCCGCCGCCGGAGCAACCTTGATAAAACAATTTGCATGTTGTGAATTTTGTTTTCTGGTAAAGATTTTAGATTTTGCCACGGATTCCACATCAAACCCAAATACTCTATTATTTTCTGAGGGATAAGAATCGATTTCTCTCTGTTCACCTGCCAACCCAGCAGGCTGAGAGTTTGAAGTACAACGTCGACGTGTTTTATAAGTGTCAGTTTGTCCTGTGCTACTAGGAGATAATCGTCGAGAAAAACCACTACTCGAATGCCTAGATTCCTGAAAATCTCGGCAGTCCAGTTGGTCAACGATGCAAATACTTTGGGCGCTGTCGCCAGGCCAAACGGCAAACAAGTCATTTGCAGTAACTGATTTCGATACATTAGACGAAGAAAACAACGGTGGGCGGGTGCTACATTTACGTGGTTGTAAGCTTGCCTGAGGTCTATTTTGACCATCCAATCCCTCTCCTGAATGAAATCGGGAAGTCGATTTACCGAAATCAAACGAAATTTGCTTATTTTCAGGTAATTGTTTAAACTTTTTAAATTGAAAATAGGGCGGTAGGTTCCGTCGCTTTTGAGAATCAGAAAGAAATTTGATATGAAACTCGGTGTCAGGGGGGCATGTTCTAAAATTTTCTGTTTCAATAAATTTTGGATGACTCTGTCCATCTCCGGCGATGGTAGAGTAAGATTGCAACGTTTCACCTGCCTTGGCGGGACCAGAGGCGGTTTCTTTTGAAATGGAATTCGATAACCTTTCACTATTTTTATTAATGGTTCTGGTGCCCCCAGTCTCTTCCACTCCGTTACATGATTTTGTAAGCACCCCCCCTGAAAATCTTGATCCGAGTCAAAACTTTTTATTGAATCTAGCCGCGCCCTTGCCCCTTTGAGCATTGTTTTGCGATTCGTTTTTTCTAAAACTATAGGGCTGGTAAAAGCGTTGTCCAGCCAGTTGTCCTCTCGGTTGGGGACGAAAAAATTTTGGATTATTCATAAACGGGTTCATTGCGTGATAATTATTATAAAAGGCTCCTGCACTCTGAGGAGGAGGAAATCTATAGTTCATCGTCAGTGCCGAAGCGCGACTGGACGATTGATGTCCACTAGGTCCAGGGTACGCCGCCTGGGGTCTAGGGGTTTTCTTTTCTTGACCAGAAAAATTAATTTTATTTGAATAAAAAATTTTGTTAGCTCCGCCATTATTCTTAACAAATTCACTAAAAGGTACTTTATCAAACAAAAATTCACTAGACGGCGGTATTTTCTTCAAACACGGCTTAAATGATTTATCTCTTAATTGTTTAATGAACACTTCGCGTCTTTGTTCAATTATATCGGCCCTACGGCCACAGACTAGTTGCAAACAATCACGTGAAATCTTTTGATAGTCATTGGAAAAAACGTCTTTTAATTTTGTTGTCAGTTGTTCTGGGTCCATACTACCCGTATCTTTAGCCCAGTCCACTATCTGTCGAAAACCCTGTTGCATGGCATCGCTTTGTATTACCAGCGCGCGGGTTACAGCTCCAAGAAATTTATCCGCAGAGGTTAGATGGGTAACTTTTTCTAACGATTTGATTTCATCATTTACTTCAAGGTCAACATATCCAGGACGAGCATTATAAACCTTTTGTGATTCCACATATCGAACATTATTCCAGTTATTATTATTAAAATATTGAATAGAGTTGAGCAATTCTAACTGATTAGATGGAGTTGCAGTGACAGCTGGCTCCTTTAATTGCGTTGCCAAATCAAAATCAAATGATTGAACTGGTACAGAGTCTGAGACGGGTTCTGTAACCGGTTGTTCATGCGTCGTTTCGAAATCTTCGCCATTATATATTGGATTATCACAGTCATAATTATTATTTTCATAATACATATTATGAGGGTAGAAGTATAAATTTTTCAAATCACTGACCTGTTTTGCAAGCTTTTTGATTACCTTGCTTTGTCCTCGATGACGCTTACTCTTCTTCTTCTTACTTACTTTCTTCCTCTTACGGGATTTATCTACCTGATCAACCTCTAAATCCGACGGGGGTGATTCAGAGGAACTTGAGGAACTTGATGAATCCGATGACGAATCAGATTCTCTACGATTACACGGCTGTATTCTATCCGCCATCGTAAGAAAATCTAAACTGTTTTATTTTTAAGAAGCTATCACTTTTAAATTAATTCACTTTTAAAAACGATCAATCTTTAACCTTTATATTTCTAAGCATATACCGAACGCTAACAGCGTTATTAAAATAAACTAATAAAAACTATAGTTTTCTAAGAATTCAATTAAAATTATTCTTTTCCAAGAATGTCGAACGCCAACAACGTTAACTTTTTTAAATTTAGATGTGAACCGTCCGAAAAACAGGACGCCAATGAACGACTTAGCGCGCTGCAGCCACCTGGTGAACGCGGGCGGAAATACGTCATCATAGTGTTGTCGAGAAGGAGATAGTTGCATATACCTACATAGATGTGACACGAAAACGGAAGATGCTAGACTCAAATATTGTTTATATGACCCCGAATGAGGCCGAAGGACACAATACCAGGTTTATACCGATGCAACAGTGCCTATCACGTTCATTAAATATGTTCTAATTAATTTTAAGATAAAATATAACGGCATTAAGTAAATAAAAATATAAACGTAAATAAGCTCTAGTTTATTTCTGAGATATTATAGTAGATACATTAATATTAACATACAACAAACACAACAGTCCCGCCTCTCAATCTCATTTCACTGTACAGTCTACACAGACAAAATTCCAGAGCAGCACTGGGCACAGCAGGCAGGTTTCAACGTCAGACGAATACGAAAAAGGGAGCCCACGAAAAACTCACGTTTTTATTAGTCGTATTTTGATCAAATTACAAAATAAAAAAGTCTTCGCGGAATCCCGCGGGCTACCTCAGCGCATTGGCAAAAAGACCCTCTATCTTTTCTCTATACGCGACTATGGGTTATTTAAATTTTTTAGGTCCGAATATGAGGTCAGCATCAGGCGCCCCTTTAGGGTGCTGATATTTCTGTCGCACGTGCTGCCCTCTGTTGGGGTTGCCACTACCACCGGAACCCCCTCCACTTTCCGCGCTGTATTCCTCCTCTTCTTGCCTTTCCGAGATATTTAGGGTTAACCTGAAATTTTTTTTATATTAATTATTACATATAGTTTATCTTTTGGCATAAAAAAGGAATGCACAGGCATGGCGTGCAAGTTTAAGAAATTAGACTTGTATGCACTATAGATAACAATATACATACAGTTTCATCCTCTCCATCTCTTGTTTATCCGCCAAGGCCTGTTGTTGTAGGTTGCTGGCCAGCTCAGGCGGAGCATTGAATGATTTGTACTGCGGCTTAGTACCCTTTCGTACCATCAGCACAAATTCCACGCCTTCTTTACCTTCCTGTAAACATTTTAAAACATTTTTAGTATGTATAAGTTTAACTGGAGTTCCGAAAAATTATTTCTTACTTTCCTGTGTTCCATGCGGAGTTTGTCCTTCAGTCGGTCATTGAACTGCTTATGTTTATACATTTCATAGTGACAGGTGTTATTTTAGATTCAATAATAAAAAAGATCATTAACATTCATGCATAAATTCACACCAATTTCCCATAGGTAGCAGTAACTACACAAACTACATGCTACGCTTACATACTCCTTTTGCTCCGTCGTATATTGACTTACATTACATACCAACAACTGTTCGTAAGTTTTCTTGGTGGTCTGTCGGCAGGTCATGGGAACAGCTATGTCTCGCTGTTGAGGCCTAGTCTCGCGCTGTCGCTCGGCTATATTTTCCATTACCATCTTTTCGAACGCTGATTCGAATTCAACATCTTCAACCTAAAAAATAAGTAAGTTTTTATTTTACATTGCCTGTGTCACAAGTTTGATGTCAGTATTTTTTGTTAAATCACTCACAGGCTTTGGAGCAGGTCTCCTGGGTTCATTTGCAATATCGTCGTTTTGCTGGATTTCACTTTCGTCATTCCCAGTATTCTCTGTAATAGGCTCTTCATCAGAGCTTTCTTCTGGAAGTTGAGGATTATCTGTCTCATCATCGGTCTCAATAATAGTATCTAATCCGTCGTTGACACTATCGTCGCCCTGATCATCGTTATCCATATCTTCCTCGCCTAGTTCTGGGAACAATGTTTGACGCAACTCTTCTATTGCATCTTTACATTCTTGCCAACTATTAAACAAGGTTAACTTAGGCCTCAGGGTCGTTAAACATTCTTGGTATATGTATTTTACATAAATAGGAAACATGTTGTCATCTGTCCAATAAGGATCAGATTGTTTGAACCAGTAGTAGTTTTGAAAGAATGTTAAAAAGTAATCAAGACGTTTTTTGCTAGATCCGCTGTTAAAGTAAGCGCCACACGTCTCGAGAAGGGCGCATACCAGTCTTATTCTGAAAACATTGTCTGGAAGGTCGAGAGGAGAAACGTTGCCGTGCTCGTTCGTTACTCCGAAAGTTATAAAAGAGTACAAAACAGTGAACACATCGCGGGAATCTAAAAGCTTGTAGTTGTACAGTTCTCCAAGATATCTGACTGTGGCTATTCTTCTCTGGTTATATCTGGGGTGAGGGTCTTCCATGGTGACTCTGATCTCTTCAAGTATGGTGTCGACTACAGCGGGGGCCACGGCCTCCTGCCACGCGGCTAGTTCCGCCGTCAGTCTGGCCAGCGCTCTCCTGGCGCTGGCCCGCACTCTCCAGCCGCCTGCTAGGTGCTGTATAGCAATAGCTGCAGTGTCTGGCTCCTCCCAGTTTAGCTTTCGCATCAGTCTTAGTATCTTTTCCTCATTGCTCTTCTGCAAGTCTTCATGGAGTACTTTCCTTATAAACTGGTGCATGGGGAGCTCTTCCTCCTTAGGCTGAGCTGGTGCTTCTGGTGGACACACGTAGTAAAATGCGTTTTCAATTTGCGTCACGTACCGTGAGTCTAGGGCTGATACAGTCTGAAATTAAAGTTATTTATGAATTATGTTTCTTTTATAACAAAAGATATTTTTTATGTGAATGACGTTTTTTGTTTTACCTTTTTCCTCATCATTTGTTGTAGGTAGATCATTGTGCGTTGGTGTGTATCTGGGTTACAATATAAGAACCTGCCACATGTCTCAAGGAGATTGCACGCCATTTCAATATGATGATGTTTGAAGTCATGCAAGAGTACCTTCAAACAGTACAGTGCTTCCATTTTAGAGTACAGACTGAATTTAACCAACTCGCCAATGAAACGCACCACTTTTATCTGCAAGGCAAAAAGAAGAATGAGTAGACGATACTCGCGCGCGCACACACACACGCTCGTATATTATAGAAAAAGCGAGAGAGAAACTCGCATGGAAGACACAAACGCTTTTTCCTTACGTGACGATTTCTACCAGTCCACTCACACACCGTAGAACTCCTACCGCAAGCCGCGTTAAGTTAATATTGTATTAATTACCGTCTATGATTCACGCAGAATAAAAGTAAGAAAACTGATTTGAAAATCATTACCTTTGACTCAATATTAATCTGATCTTTTTTCCTAACATGATATTTGAAGTCTTGTTTCAGCATCTGACACAAATCTGCACATACATCAGGCAACACTGGGTACAGTATAGCTGCAAATCTTGAGTAGAAGGGCAGTAAATCTAGTCTTGTCCTTGCAACACTGAAGAGGACCCTTGTTAGTTTTTTCCTATTATTCTTAGTATTGAGATTCAGAACAAAATCCACTGCCGCATTGTCAATCAATTCCCTATTGATACAGTTTGGTAGCTCATTCAAAAATGCATCCAGAGCATATCTGTGAAAAAGATGATGACATATTTAACAAAATGAATGTCTAATGTAAACAAGGACAATACAGAGTGGCTGGGACAACAACTCAAACTCACTGAACACTCAAACTGAAACCATGAAATCAAATGTACAGACGCCAGCACATCAAGCTACTACAATCTGTCTATTTTCTTTGATAGATTTTCAACTTTATCGCACAAGCATAAGGTTCAAAGTTGATTGGGAAAATTTGACAGCTTGATGTGCTGGCGTCTGTACATGATTTTAGACCTAGTGGGTCTGAAGTTCTGGACACATTATAGACACAGGGTGGCAGGGACATCGAAGCGGCACATGTTGCTATGGATTTCAGTACATGATTCTGAGCCCCCTGCGTAGAAATTTTTGATAAGTCATCAATAAAAAAACCGGTCAAATGCGAGTCCAACTCGAGCACCAAGGGCTTTACTTTTGTATGCATAAATCAAATTATTATGTTTCATACCGTAATACACCAAAAATAATTCCGTAAAACAGAATTAATGATAATTTTTCGCCCGAAATTATATTTTTTATCTATGAATATTTAATAGAAATTCTAACAAAAAGTATTTAATAACTAAATTGTTATTAAATACTTGTTGTTTTCAGTAAATTTTTTTTCAAGCAAGGTGTTTACCTTGCTTTAAAAAAATTACTCTAATTTAAAGAATAATAATATTTTTAAATAATTGTTGTATGCAATGCTAATTATCAATATAAATCTCGCGGCGCGCGGCCTTAGTTTCACTCTTCAGCAGCGTTGCCGTTTGTATGGCAATTGCCGTTTCGTACGCCATTCAGGCTCTTTTAAGACGTATTGTACGGTGTACGGCAGAGTGGTCATTGCCGTACGCTAAAATACGGCAATCAGGCAATCATAGCATAAGAGCTACTTTATTTGCGAAATGCAGTAAGATTTACCTCGAAACGAAATTAAATAATTTGTAGATGAAACTTAAACGTAATCAGCGTTTGCGTAAAAATGAACGCAACTCTACATTATTGTATCAAGTCTTTGGTATTTGGGGAATTCCCTAATCCTAATCGGTATAGGACAGTTTCTATAAACACACACAGGCAATTAAATTATTACATACTCCCTAGAGTATATATGTTCTGTGGTTACATAGGACAGTTATGAAGATGTCTTATTAGGTGATTTTGTGGATTTGATGGGAGGAGAGGAGTGATCAAAGAGTAGGTATGGAGTGATCTGTGGTGCCTTTTTCTATCAAATCTATAGGTTCAGTGGCATATTTTTCATAAACAGAAGGTTTTTTATTTGTTTTACTTGTGTTACATGTCTATATTTTAATTTTTCATGTAAATAAAAAAATGTACGGCATTTTTGTTTCAGTACGGTAATTGTCTTGCGTACGGTAACCCTACAAATGACCAGCGGCAACACTGCTCTTCAGTCCAATGTGACCAGAATCAGTATTTTAATACTTTTTTGGTATATTTTATCGACTTTTTCGAGCATCAGTAATTCAGTATTTTTGTAGGTATTTTGGCGGAAATAAGTATTTTTGGGTATATTTTGGATAAAAAGCAATGGTAACAACGTAACGATTGTCCCCGCGAACATTGATGTTCAGGGAATTGCCCGGATTTAGTCTATTATATTTCATTCAGTATTTTTTTGAGGTGCTTCGGTTTTTTCGTAAAATTTAATCTGGTCACACTGCTTCACTCTTCAGTCTTCAATCAGTCCGCGCCGAAGAGCTACCAGAGGGAGGACGTATCGCTCGCTCGCTGATGCCGTCACGTGATCTCGCTCGCCAATTCGCCAAGAATAAAGCGCGACCAACACTTCTTGATACAAGTGTTTTTTATTTTTATTGGGTATGATCTGATTGTAATGCGTAAGTATTTTCCTATGATATTCCAACGCGAATATATCGTGTATTATAGAAAAAACACGTAAATATAAGGTCCCATTAAAATAGATGGACAAACTTTTAGAAATCATTCAGACCACCAAAATAAGGATGATGGTAAAAAAATATATAAGAAAAACGCATAGATACTTACAAGAAAAATAATGAGCGAACGAAAATACACTAATGTGCAGTTTATTATTTTAGGTTAAAATCACTTTAATCAGTGTTTTTTTTTTTGCTTGGATATCATTGGTTAGACGTACTGAGCGCTGTGTTAAAATTTGTCCATCTATTTTAATGGGACCCTGTATAGTTGTTGTTTTCTTCTTTTTCTGAATTTTTTATTTATTTTTTAAATTCAATCATTATTTTCAGACATAAGTAGTTGCAGTGTGGACTGGTACTCAATGCCAACTAAAAGTAATAAAAGTTTTCAATGAACCTGGTACCTGAAAAAACTAGTTTTATTAGGAGTACGTGCTTCTTGAAATCATAGATTCGAGGAAAGCACGGTCTATGCCACTTCAGAGAATATTATTTTAATTTATTTTTACAAAAATCTATTAAATACTGTTTACTACTAATAGTGTTTAATACTGTTTTTTTTTGTTCCGTACCTAAAGGGTACCAACGGGACCCTATTACTAAGCCTCCGCAGTCCGACCGTCCGTCTGTCAGTGTCTCATGAACCGTTACAACTAAATTTCAAGTATATGCCTATATAGTTGAAATTTATAGAAAATGTGTACTTATTTTCTATTGCCGATGACATTTTTTTAGCGTATATTATTACGGTGGGTGGTACGAAACCCTTCGAGTGCGAGTTTGACTCGCACTTGGCCGGTTTTTTTTTTGAAGTGAAAACTTCTTTAGCGGCGCTGTGTACTTTTTTTGGAATGGGTAAAAACTTCTAAATTCGCGTCAGGTCACGTGACCCTGATCGAAAATTCGTAAGACGTGACGCGCGTTGTTGAGGACAGCGCCATCTATGCACATCGGGAAGAACTACGAGGGCCTCGCGTACTAACTACGTAGGCCTCGCGTACTAACTACGTAGTTCATCCAACAACGACGAGATGGCGCTGAACCACGGATATATAACTGACGACGAGCTCAAATACATTTTATGTACAAGGCCAATAGTATGTAAAAATGTAACTAATATCAATCGTACCATCTACGTCCTCTTCTAATACGCCTCTGCAAACATTATGGTAATCGAACAAAGGTAACATTGTGTAAAATTTCATACAGGCTCCTTATTAGTTTATCTAGTTACCACTTTAGAAATGATTAACGAAGCACTGCCGCGACCAACACCACGAACTGAAGTCTATCCTGTGTGCTTATTTGTAAATCTGAATAAATTCCTTTCACGAGAAGAATAAACCAGTCACTTTGGTCATCATACCTGATTTGCAAAAAACCCTATAAAATAAGGAACACACCTTAACACGCGTGTTTTGTTTATAAGACGATTCACAAAATACACTCGTAATTGTTCAAGTTTTCACTTCTGTCGGCACTACCGGAGTGCCAGTTTTTTTTTTTTAACTGATCAGACACCTGTGTGCTGCTGGGGAGTTTGTAGCGCCTATTCTTCTTCTCAGCGAAAGCAATAGGAAATGGTGAATTTGAGGACTGTCTTCAGTAATTTTGACGTTCGAAAAGAGCAGACTCTCAGCCTAATTTGAAAAAAATTACTTTTGATTTGTCTTTTTTACTTTCTTTTCTTTTGACTTTTTATCTAAATTGTAGAAACAACATCACATTGCATTTATTTATGTAAATAAGTACTTAAATGTCTACCTACCTGCTGAATAAATTACATATGTTTAAAGAAACTTCGTAAAGTAGTACAAAAGTAGGTACAAAAAGTATCAGTGCAATTCCTTTCTTAGAAACTAGCAACGCGCAAGTAATGCTTCTGGCATTGCAAGCGTCTATAGGTTGCGGTAACTACACACCATCAAACGGGCCGCATGCTAGTTTGCCACATTAGTGGCATAAAAAAAATCAAGTAAATTTTTATGACCCTATAGTAACTCTATAGGTAAACTGCTGTTCTAGGTAACATTCAATGGTACAAATAATATTTCATGAAGTATGTATAATAACAGTAATTTAATTTATTTCGAAAACAAAGTAGCAAAGGCTCTTGTAGGTTTGTTCCTGGTATCCGACGCATAGCGGTTTGCATGTGTGCGTGGTGTACTTCATTAGACGCACACGGCACATCCGCTGCCGCGCGCCGTCGAATTTACCTAAAACTGAGCACTTCGATTTTGTAATAGCGCTCTTAATAACCAATGAAAAATTTCAGTGCATGGTGTTCAGAATCATTTACTGTATCTATGGTAACATGTAGCACGTCGATGTCCCTGTTCCCATGTATAATTGATTTATTCTACCAATTAAAAATTACAGTATGTATATTAATAAATTACAACATTTTTGAAACAGAATAAAATGATTCAGTTCAAAACATATGAACTTAGACATTCAACTACTAAAAAAAACACTGTCCTAAAATTGTTCATAAAAATGTGTAAAAATTATAATAAACATACTTGTTGGAAACATTAGAAGGCTGTGCCTCTTCCTGCTCCATGTCAGGAACGGTTGGAGGTGCTTCGCTGTCACTCAGTTCATCCTCCTTCAAATCCTCATCCAACATTTCTTCTGTTACTGTCTCAGGTTTACTTTTTACTGTCTGTAAGAAAGAAAGAAAAGAAAAAAAAATCAGTTCAGAAAGGAATTACGATTCTGAACAATGGTTTGGAGCAATTGGTGGTATGTATAGTGGAGATTCAGAGTAGCTTTAGTACTGTAAAAGGTGATTAATATAACATGATTTGGATGACTGGAGAACTGAAGCACAAGTTGTACTGGCTAATTTATCTACGTTTAATATCACACTATCAGTCATTTCGGCCTAATGTTGCAGCAAATTAAAAAGCATTGCAGACATAAACACACATCACATTCCATTGCATATTTTTGTAGATGTGTCGCTCGGTTCCCAGCCTCTAATGATCCTGTTCAGCATTTGTAGCTGCTGATGATTCTTACATCAATCTTAATAAAAAACTATAATTTGACCATGGCTGGTTCAAGGTAGCTCATATACGCAAATACTAGGAAGAATTTGAGGGAAGCTTTTGCCCAGTTGTGGGACAAAGTGGGCTCTCAAAAATAAAGACTTGGCTAAAAGTTCCCAGCAACAAGGCCATTAAAAAAAAAGTTACCATGTTGATTACTTACAGTACTCACTTCTTTCACCTGATAGTTTGGCATAAAAACTTTCAAATCTGGCAAGCTAGTGTAAAAAGTCCTTGTGTCCTCATCTTGCCAGGGATCTGTGCCAGCCTGCATAGTGAACTCCTCATTGCCACCAATGGTCACCGTGCCTTGTGTTTCAGTCACCGTCAGTGTCAATGTGGGTGGTTCACCAGCTTCTCCTAATTCCTCACCTAACACTTCTGCAAAGCTCTGTGCACCAGACAGTAGTTTGTCATAGGTGGCCTGAAAAAAAGAAATCATAGTTAGAAAATTGGTTTAAAGAATTTATTCTCATAAAGAACAGATAAGTTCGGGTAAGTAATATATGATATAATTACAAAACCTCAAATATTTACAAGATATAACAACTGAACCTATAATTTTATTTTTTCTATAAGCATAACAGACAATATAAAATCATTTGATATACCACTCAAAAGACATAAACCTAATTAGTGAACTCTGACAAAAAAATAAGAATTGTCCATACTTAAAATATTGAATCCACTGCCTAAAATACTAACTTTCCGACTACTTTTGTCCGAATAAAAATGACGAAACGACCGAATGAGATACTGAAATCTTCGAAAAATAAACATGACTGTATATTGCTTTATTACTTTTCTACCAGCTTAAATACTACGAGTCTCTAATCAATTAATATAAACCTAGGCAAAGGTATTTGTATTCTCATACACTTGCTCTTGCATTCTATGTCGACGGAGCCGGGGCTCCTATTTCTACGTAAAGGGTTTAAAGTAACCTAACCAAACCGAACCTCGGGGTGCCGTTCGCTCGCTCTTGCGTCCTATGTCAACGTAGCCCCGCCTCACGGGGCTCCTATTTCTGTGTAAAGGGTTTAAAGTAACCTAACCAAACCTAATCTCGGGGTGCCCTTTGCTCCTTAGTAAATATGTTTTCGGAAACAGAATCAGGGTGTTAACCATACTGACACCATGCACCATGCATGCAAGCAAGCATGCAACATGCAGCAGGCATGCAACATGCTGCAGGCATGGTTTCTGTCACGGCTCTGGCGGTCCCACGCAACCTTATCGTCAGAGCTGGTTTTAACGCTCACCACCGCAGCTTCGGCTTGCTGGCCGGGCAAACCTCAGCCACGGCGGCGAAGTTTACACCCAGCTGCTCCTCAGCTCGCGACCCGCCCCGCCCCTCCGCGTCTACGCGGGCTTAAATTACACTGTAGGGGTAGGGCAGACAAGATTACGTGGAGTCGGTTTTGCAGTGATTCTTTTCTGTCACTAACTTTTGTGACTTTTTAATACAATATTTAAATCCACGAAGCAACGAAGGCCTTCTAACCTAACCGAGTCGGAATAATATTTTAAACGATATACCTAATGATTTTTTATTACATAAACGTTAAATCCAATAACATTATACAAAATAAGTTTTAGAGTAGGTATATAAATGTTATATGTAAAGAAATTATATCAACAGTTGGTATTTCTCACGTTTATTATATCTTGTGAACGTTATTGAATTGAAAATATACCAAATAACTTTATATGATATGGGACGCACCCGATAAGTTCACATAACATGTGAGATATACAAATAAATCATGCAGTTAACATTATGACTCTGCGAAGAGAAAAAAGAAAACAGAATATTTAGCAGCAGTGGACGTCTTTTAGCTGAAATGATGATGATGATGAAATATCTTCAACATTCAAAGCATGTTTCAGTTCACTTCAGGGTTTATGCCTGATCCCTTTAATTCCATCCTGTTCTACTTCGTGCTAACCTTGTGCAAGTATTACAATAGTTAATTTTATAATAATATTGTAACAATTTTTGTTGTATCATCATAACATCACCTGATGTTGTTCCAACTGATCCTTTCTCTCCTGTGACAACTCTCCCCTGGTATGCAGAGTCCTCTGATTGGCTGCATGCAGGGCTTGCAGTTGTGCTCTCTCAGCCAGCAAATGCTTTGTAAGTGATGAGAAGTAATCTTTCAGAAGAGTTCTGACTGCTGTCTGCTTTTCAGCTGGTAAAAATGGATTTCTAGGAATAGTTACATTGTTTTTCTGAAAATTAATAGAATTCAAATTAACATACAGACCAAAAAAATAAGTCGGAAATTGTCATCAATATGGTTTTACCACAATTATCTACTAATTATTTATTTACTTATTAGACTTATGCAGAATTACCTCAGCAGTTTCTCTTATTTTCTTTGGAACTAATCCAGCATAGTCCTCACCACAGTGTTTACAAAATGACAACAGTATTGGTATATTGTTATGCTCCTCTTTATCCATATTTATAAGAACTGTGAGGACATTGCCCAGCAAAGGCAGGCCCATTTTATTTGTAAATATACCAACAGCTACCAGCTCCGCATAGAATCTTATATCCACACGCAATTTTGATGAGTTAGTTATCTTATCTGTGGCTTTGAAAGTCAGGATCTTCTGCCAGTTTTCAAAGAAATTTGCAGAAAAATCTGCATATGTGCGATGGAGTGCAGAACATAAATTAATTGCAGCTGCAATATCAGACATCTTCAGCTTAGCTTCCGCGATCGCTGCTGCCACTTCTGAGATGTATTTAGTAAGATTTAGGGCGTTGAAATCTTTTAAAAGTGTATCTATTTGCGTAGCGCTAAACGACTTCAATTTCTTTACAAAAGTTGTGTTCTTCTTTAATCCAGAATCTAATTTAGAGAAATGATTGTCTGGTGGACGTACACAATTCAGATTTTGATTTCTAAGTTCAGACTTTTGTTTTATCCTAGATTCTAGGTTAGATGTGTATTCATCGAGGGCTGCTTTCTCGTCTTCCGCATTTTCTATTTTACCCTCTGTGTCAGGCTGTTGTTCACTTTTCTCCGCATCTTTTTCAGTGGACGTCATGTTTGCAATAATCAAAATAACATAATTATTATCAATAAAAACGTTCCCCTTGATTATAAATTGTTATTTTCGTTGTCGTTACTGTCGTTCTGTTTACTTTTTGACAGATGATGACAATCAAATCAACGCGTCAAAAAAACCACAAGCAAATAACCAAATAACACAACGACAGAGTGCCCAGTATATTTTGAGAGTACCAACGCTGCTTGCTGCTTGCAGATTCAATTGTTACACTGATCATAATCTCGCCCCGTCTGATAATGGTGAGGTAATAAATCTATCTTATTTCAATGAAAACTATTTGTTAAACAACAACCCGTGTTTGCGTGCCTGTATAATTTATTATCGATATATTCAAAATAAATGCATTGTGACATCACTAGTTTTTTATCAAGTAAGTTTTGCTGTCACTGAACTGAGGATGAGGATGTAAATATTGCTTTCTTTCAATTTCAAATGAAACTTCATTGAATAGTTCGATAAAAATATTAGGGTGAATTATTGATTCTACAATGTGCGGAATACTTTGTGAAATATGTTTTTGTAACAACACACCAAGCAAGGTAACTATTACCAAAAAAAGACCATGCTGAATAACCTTGTTTTGTATTTATTTACCAAGAAAAACTTGTTTCTAGGACGACCATGTTTTAAAACGCATCAAAAACAGAGGCCCCAATTGGACACAAACCTTAGAAATAGGTTTAGGTGATGGTATGAATTCATTTTTCTGTGGAGCAGTATTGTGGATGCAAGGTCCACAACTAACACCTCAGCCTATGGAAACAGAACAAGGTGTGTTATTGTATAATGGAGATATATTTGATGAAACATGGCCCAGCAATGTCAGCGATACGCAAGTGATCATGGAAAAACTAAACAATAAACCTGTAAGATTTAACTGTACTTACCTTTAATGCAGCTTTATATAATTAATATTTTACCTTCATTAAATTCTAATCACAGGGACAATCATCAGATGAATACATTGTACAGCAACTAAAAACGTTAAAAGGACCATTTGCCATGATATACTATGACAAACTAAATAAAAATATATATTTTATGAGGGACAGAATTGGAAGAAGTACCTTGTTATTTCATAAAGGTGAAAATTCCATTATTATCAGTAACGTCTTAGGAAGAAATTATGACTGTATTGAAGTACCAGCAACACATATTCAAATATTAAATTTGAGTACAAATATAATAAAGCTGTATCCATGGAATAATGATTTAAGCTCAACCAAATTTGTCACTGAAGATTGGTTAAAAGAACTGAGAACACAACAAAGTCTACCGGATGATGAATTTCATTTTGAGTATGCAGAAGAGGAATTTACAAAAGTTTGTAAAGTGATTTTAATCTGAATTCTAGTCAAGGTCGAAGTGTTTTTTTAACCTACATTATATTATTATTGTTTACAGGATGAGGTAGTGCAATACATAGAATCAGTAGCTATACAAATAAAATGTAAACTGACAGTAATGAAGAAACTATTAGAACATACTGTAATACAGACAACGATTCTGAAAGTAACCAAGCTGTTAGAAAGGAGCATTAAACTGCGTTTGAATAAACAGCCAAATAAATGTAAAAAGTGTTTGAATGATGAAACAGATAGCTGCAATCATTGTACAGTTGGAGTATTGTTCTCAGGAGGTCTTGATTGCACAATATTAGCTTTACTTGCTGATAAATATTTACCAAGGGAACAAAGCATAGACCTTATAAATGTTGCTTTTAAAAAAGATAAAAATGCTACATATGAAGTCCCTGATAGATTAACAGGAAGGCAATCATTACAAGAGTTGCAAAAACTGTGTCCAACAAGGTAATTCAACTTGATCAATTAGAGTTTTAAAACTGTTATGTGTTAATGATTGATTTTAATGTAAAACAGAATGTTAGATTAATTAATAATTTTAGTACATTTGTAGGAAATGGATATTCCTAGAAGTGAATGTACCAAAAGAAGAACTAAAAAAACACCAAGAGAATACTATAGGTGACCTAGTTTATCCACGACAAACTATCTTAGACGAAAGTCTTGGATCAGCCTTGTGGTTTGCTGCTAGGGGCCAGAATTGCTCAGATACCTCTACAAGCCGGGTAAGTTAACCATTGTGGAGTATAATTATTATTAAAAGTATAATTATTATATTGGGATTAGAATTAAACTAAACGCTTCTATTTTCAGGTTTTATTAGTGGGTTCTGGTGCCGATGAATTGTTTGGTGGATATATTCGGCATAGAAATTCTTTTAAACGTAATGGCTGGCTAGGTCTCAGCAAAGAATTACAACTGGACTGGAAAAGAATTTCGTTCAGAAATTTGGCCCGTGATAACAGAGTCATATGTGATCATGGTAGACAACCTAGAATGCCGTATTTAGATGAAGACTTTACAAATTATATACTACAGTTAAAACCATGGCTTAGGTTAATACTTATTTAATAATCATTATTACTTTGTGATTAAACATAACAGCATAATTTAAAAAAAATAATCCGCTTTTGACTGATTTGTAGTGTGAGATCATTTTAACTTTTCTATTCACAGGTGCTTCCCCAGTGAAGATTTGGGTATCGGTATTGGAGACAAGCTTATGTTGAGGCTAGTTGCTTTTAACCTTGGATTAACAGAGGCTGTTATTTTGCCTAAAAGAGCCCTTCAGTTTGGCTCCAGAATTGCAAACAAGAAAGAGAAAGGTAGCGATATATCCAAAACGTTCTTTAAAAATATATCAATTTCAATATACATTATTTCTTTTATTGAATCGTAACGACGCTGCAACGGCAGTCTTTTTCAGGCAATTTTTAGTTAACCTTTGCAGCAATTATTAACTGGTAATTGTAACTGGTAGTGATTCGATTACTCTCTGGTTATAACGATCGATAAAGTTCATAAAAGTATTTTGTTTTTTAAACGATGTGTCCCATCTCTAATACATATTAGTTTCACGGACTCTCACGTTGCTATCAGCGACAAAATGGTGAAAATTAAATGTCTTCATTTTGTCATCGATAGTCTGAAATCCAGCGTACTTGTATAATACAGGTGCCTCCGTACCCTTAACCCCATCGGTCATGACACAAACTGACCTGAATAAATGCGTTTCCTATTTATTTCCTCCGACACTCCTTAGCTTATTATACTGGTTTGGATTTATACCAGGCATGATATACCGAGCACACTGAAAGAGAGATAAATAATTATTTTTTGGCGATAAGTTGAACTTTACTGTCGATACTTTCATTCACATCTCTTTAACCATAGACAAATATCTATGTTGAACTGTGAAGTTGAAGTTTGAAGTTGATTTTGATTGATCAACAAAATACTTTCAAGCACTCACACAAACTCAATAGTGTAGCATTCCTATATTATATATAAATAAAACATTACCCACACATAGATCACGAAAATGGCTGCAAATCGTCGCAAGCAAGACGATAAAAATTTAGAAATTTTACGTGAGCTTATTTCACACAATGGAAACAAATATTGTTTAGACTGCAACCAAAGAGGACCTACATACGTGAACAGTACAATCGGTTCTTTCGTGTGTTCGAAATGCTCGGGAATGTTGTGAGTATTGTTTCTGCGTTATTCTGCTTTTGTCTAAATGAACAAGATCAACAAACGGATTCCTGTATTATGTTTCAGGCGTGGCCTTACTCCGCCTCACCGCGTGAAGTCCATTTCCATGGCCACTTTCACGCCGGAAGAAATAGAATTTATAAAAGCGAGAGGTAACGACTACTGCAGGCGCGTTTGGTTAGGCCTTTACGAGGGTGAAAGTGTGAATTTTACAGATGAGCAAAGCGTTAAAGATTTTATGTCAGACAAATATGAGAAGAAACGCTATTATTTGGACTCGCCTGCGCTGAGTAACAATCCCGTCAATGGTTCGATTATGAATAAGCCCAAAGTTAAGACCGGAAGTAACGCTTCGGGCTCAACGCCTTTGATATCGATTTCGCCGCAAACATCGAAGAACATGGTCAATAATAACACAGTCGCCCAAACTGCGAAAGTGGTAAACAATTTTCTGCCTGCTAACGACATTAACTACAGAGTAGCTCATCCAGTCAACAATTTGACAAAGCCTGTTGTGAACACTGTCACCCCTTTACCTGCTGTCGTACCAGCCTCAGTACCTGAGTAAGTCGTTTAGAAAAGAATACAGACACTATTCATAATGTTATTTAAGTACAGAACATAACAAACATATTTCTTTTCCAGTTTTCCTGTTGATTTTTCTACAGCAAATATTTATAACAGTAGTCAGTTCAACAATAATGTGAACAATAATTTTGCATCTTCTCCGTCCATGACCTCACAAGCATTCAATGCTTTTAGCCCTCCAGCTCAGCCTGCAAGTAAGTTTACAAGTGATTATTTACGGTTATTACTTTTTATAGGGGTCAGGGTAAATATGTTCATGATTTTGTTTTTGTACAGATGACCGCTATGCTGCATTGGCAGATTTAGATCTGGCGTTACGGCAACAAAACCAGAAACATATGGGTAAGAATATTGTAAAGTGTTTTCGAATTTGACAGTTCAAGTCGTTTCCCTGCTTTCATTACTCTGCATGATATGTCGCTAAATATTTATATATGTTAAGTACATATATAAATATTTAGCGTTTTTTCAGTCTGTAGATGATATTAAAATTGTAATAAAACATATACTGTAACTTAAATTGTGTTACGCTGTCTCAATTAATTTGTAACTGTTTCAGAGGAACATAACATCGTAAATAATAAAAATCCATTCCAAAGCACCACAACCAATGATCTGTTTGCCAATAAAAACCCATTTTTCAATGGAGGTTGGAGCACTGCGACGTCTGCTGTACCAGTCAACCCATTTATGGTGAGAATGATTACTTTTTATTATAAGACTAGCCGTTTGTTACTCGCATCCTGTAGAAACACTAATGTCCCAGGTTAATGTGTTGATCTGTCAGAGTCAACCCGTGCACCATTTTCATCCTAATCCATTCAGATGTTAGAGCATGATACAAGTTACAAGCATTCAAAGTCAAAAACATCCTAACTCTTCAATATATATTATAATATTGTGATGTATTCAAAGCAAACACATTTCTATAGGAAAATAACATAGAAGAAATCTCCAGATAACACATAATAAATAAATAAATGTGCTATTAATAATATTAAATGTAATTCATGTGAACCATTCTAAGATATTAATTTGGATTTGACCTTCAAACTGTTGGTTGTTTACATTAGCATATTTGTTTGCATTAGGTATTGACAGATCTATCAGGCATGTGACTGAATTTAATAGATGTTTCCTAATGGTTAGGTGCATCATATTAATTAAATGTATTTTGCATCTAACTCCCATTTGCTACATCTATGTACCAATTGGCATAGAACTAGCAATTTTTTTTGTGTTCTATTATTATTCATGGATTGGTTTATTTACATCTTTTAGTTATGACTCCCAATTAATGTTTTATTTTTGATTTAATTAGTTGCCTAAAGGATTCAAATAATTTCGACATGTTCTTTTTGTCTATGAACCATGTTTTTGCTAACCCAGTGCATGTATTCATTTATGAACTATTTTGATACTGTTATCTAGTGAAAACGTACAGGAAATAACCACTGATAGTTAGTTTTACTTCCCTACATTTTGAGTGTAGTTCACAGAAATAGATGTGTGACTATGTTTATATACATAGCAGGCAGTATCATATATGGATAATCCAATGACTCATTAGTGTGATAATATTTAATTGGCTTATCATGTTTTTAGCAGTCTACAAATAACGGGAGTTTCACAAATTCCAAGAATCCATTCCTCTAATTGGACTACGTAAACAAGAACTAAGTGAGATGTCAAAGAACAAACTACGTAACAAAAAGCACAAACCAAGCTACAAATTTTATGTTATTGAACAATTGTATAGTAGTTGTATAATTTATTAATGTTTAGCCATAGTGGGGATACAGTAACACCTCGAGATTACGCTTTCTTTAATTAATTTTCATGTATTTAACTTTTACAAGATTAGAAAATGGTGTAAGTCGGAATATTACTGTACCTTTAGCATTAACAGTCCATAGCTACCACGATGCACCACGCTTGTTATGGTTGTAAAATTGAGTGCCTCAATATGCCTTACATTTTTCAATATGTATTTACAATAATTATATGTCTCAAACTAGAAAATGATAAGTATTTGAATATGGATAGTGAAGTTGGATAAGTAATGAAATGTATAAATATGAAATATTGTTGAAGACTCTGGTTTTAGCTTTATTCTAAATTATTTAGATAGTATTGTATTGAAATGACCAGTAAATGACGAAGCTATTTACCTACATTAATATTAATGTAATGCGAAATTTCAAACACAGGTTACAGGTATCATAAAATGTATCAGCAACTGTGCGTTCGTAAATCCGTGCCTTGTGTCAGTAAGTTTTGTTGAGTGAGTCAGCCAGTGACTGGGAGGTGCCTGCGCCTACCGTGCGTGATGTCATAGATTAAGGTTACTGGCCTTATTTGATAGAGTAGTTTGGAATTGTATGGAATGGTACAAAAATTTATTGATAAAAAATATAAGATTATTGGGTATTTTAATGAGTAGGAATGAGTATGTGTCTGCATTTTGGTGTCATTTAAATTATTCAATACAAGTCAAAGTATATAATTGTATGAATTGCTCATTACAATTAAATATGTATATGAAAATATGCCTACCCCCAGCCATGGGAAGAAGGTGTGAGTGTAGTATGTATGTATATTGAAGATGTATGAACCCAACAAAGAATTATGCTACTAACAAATTCTACCATTTCAAGTTTTATTGAGTAATGTATTGTTGACTTTTTGTAATCACCACATGAAATGTAAGTTATTTTTAATGTTATTTAATATTTTAACATTTTGCTTGACAAAATTGTACTGAACATTTTCTTAGTCAGGGTTTAACATTTATATACGCCTATATTTTTAAATGAAATCAGTTGCAAATGTAGTTATAATTAGCCAGTTAGAAATTGAGCTCTCAAATTATGTGCTTCATCTGTGATTATAATCAGTTTTATTTTTATTTGAAGGAGCTAACTTGAACAATTTTTTTATTTTCTAATCAATGCACTTTCCTATTTATTTAGTTCTTAAAATAATTGTTTTTTTACTATTTGAGCACTAAGATCTGTTAATTTGTATAAATAAAAATAATCACTATTATTTTTTATACATATTGATTTTTTATTTCCGATTCCTAATCATTCAGCATTATCTCTGAAGTTTGGAAGTTTCTTAAAACGTTGGAAAGTCGCCAGTCTTTCTCACATCCCCGCACGTCAGTTACTTTAGTTTGTTTCCAGACCTCAGGGTCTGGAAACAAACTCATATCAACCCCTTACCCAAACGCCTAAGCCGGTCTCACCCACCGATTTCTATCCTCCCATAAATCTGTAAAGTTCTTGAGCATATTGTTCATCAACAACTTTCTGCCTTTCTCTTTACGAATGACCTACTTAGTCCTCTTCAATCTGGTTTTTGACCTTTTCATAGCACAGTAACGGCTCTTTTGAAGGTTACTGATGACATCCGCTGGGCCATGGATCCACAAATCTCTGTACTAGTACTGCACCATGGATAGTGGTAGACCGCGAAATTCAAGTTTTCTTACGTTTTTTGCAATTTGCAGGTCAGTGTCAGATTGTATCTTGAACAAAATAATTATGATTCGCGACAATAACAGGTACATATTTAGAGAATTATAATCATTAATATATCTTTTTCTAAGTTAGATTTCTACCACCAACCACCAATCTCTTATGGAAAAGTGTTAGTGGTAGAAATCTAACTTGGAAAGATGTATTATTTTAATGATTATACTTCTCTAAATATGTACCTGCTATTGTCGCGAATCATATGTTGATCAAGATACAACCTGACACTGACCTGCAAATTGCAAAAAACGTAAGAAAATTTTAATTTCGCGGTGCCTTTAACTCTGTTGATAGCTCACCGTCCGATCAGGACCAGGCCCTTGCCGGACGGCGCGTACGTGTTCCACGCGCGCCTCAAAGAGATGTCAGCATCATTCGGAGGGGCCCGTCAGGGCCGAACCCTGCCGGGTCAGCGGGATTGTCCTAAAGGGTTACCGCTGGCTCGGAACATAAAGAGCTAAGGAAGGAACACGGGTGGGTTTTAGTCAGTAAGAGTCTGACACTACCTTCCGCTCCACCCAGAGCGGGAGGGGTCATTTGATGATTTCCCATCTTCAAAAAAACTATTCTCTCTCTTCTCTTTTTATTAACCCTGTCAACAGTCTTCTTATTCCCGCGTCTAAGCTGACGATCGCGTGCCCATGTTGCGTGGAGACAGACACGCCCCCTTGCCACTTCTCCTGTATTTTACATTTCTATTGTTGCGCGCTACAAATAATGCTTGATATATGGCGACATTAGTTACCACTAGCGCCATCTAGTATCGGGTAGCGGAACTAGTACCTTGGTACTAGGACATTGACCCTTCACGGTACTAGTAATTCCGAGAACTGTCGACGTCGAGTCAGTCGGGACCGCTATGTGCTCGAACATACCTACTAGATGTTTATAGAGTAGCTCTGTGGCACTCTGTTCCCTACATTTATTTATGTACGCATAACTCTTCAAAATGTTGACACAAATGTGAACACAACTTGCTTCAATTAGCTCGAAAACACCAATTTTAGAGTTCATTGAAGCAAGGAGTAAATCTTCCCCTAAAATCTTGATCACCCCTTTTCACTCAGTTAAGTTTTGGGTTGTGTGCTATGTCAGTCCGAACGAAAATTATCCCAAAATTAATGTGACAAATTGTAAAGCGCGCGTAAACTGCTGCGATTGGCTGTTGTTAAAGCAATCAACCAATCACAGCGGCACCCTTATTGCGTAACACTATCAATCTCAATCTGAACCATTTTGAATGATATTGCTAATCCATTGCTTCATATGTTCAAAAATTTGTCTGCTCAACAACTTTAATAACGCAATGGATGTAGTTGAATTGTCAAAATGAAAGCTATTGTTACTGATAGTGTTTTACGCAATTACCCCGCATTTTAGGCGCGCTTGATAATTAGTCATTTATTTCGCGATCATTTCCATTTGAGAAATTGGCCCTCGGTCGCGCGACAATAGCTTTGGTTAGGAGGCGGCAAATGCCTTGCTATTGACAAAAACAACGCAACGCAAAGATCAGTGAGATTAAAAAAATAACACACATCATTCATGAGATTTTTTAATTAAGTATACATTTTTACAAGTGATATTGATACCCTTACACTATATCAGTCAGTCTCTTCACATTTTACATTTTCTAGAAATTGTATGTCACATTTTATATTTACTGCTTTTCCGCGTGAACACCGGCGTTGAGAAATTGTCGGGCGTCACGTTAGGACTCGGAAGTGGTGTTTTAGGGGTTTCATGTGTTATCGACACAATTGACGCATTCTTGATGGCATCTGGCAAGTCTTCTGGTAGGTTCGCCGGTTGCGAAGATGTCGCCGATGACCGCTTTTCTGATATAGTTTTTAGTATATTTTTCCCAGCTTCCTTTGTCTGCAAATGTAATGTGGCTTATTTATAAACCATTGTAATATAAAGAGTGTGACTACATTGGTTCATTGTCCATGGAACCCAATTTTACAATCTTTTTACTTTTAGGACTTATTTCACTACTAGCTTCAGCCCGCGACTTCGTCCGTGTGGAATTTCTTGTTGCCCCGACCCACCCTTTCGCATCGCATCGCGTTCTTTCTTACTTTTTTTTATTTATCTCTGCTCCTAAGAACCTTAGCGTGATGTTAAACTAGCAGCGCCCCGCGGTTTCACCCGCGTTAGTTCCGATCCCGTGGGAATATCGGGATAAAAATTATCCTATAATTTTGTTAATCCTGGTTTTAAACTATCTGTGCAACAAATTTCATCCAAATCCGTTCAGTAGTTTTTGCGTGAAGAATTAACAAACATACAAACACACTCACAAATGTTCGCCTTTATCTATACTAATATTATAAAGCTGAAGAGTTTGTTTGTTTGGTTGAACGCGCTAATCTCGGGAACTACCAGTCAGATTTGAAAAATTCTTTTTGCATTTGATAGCCCAATTCTTGAGGAAGGCTATTTATTCGCGCTATGACCTTTAGGAGCCGAGCAAAAAGAAAAAAAGTCAGAAAGAACGCTAAGCGAAAACGAAGTAATAGCGCGGGCAGGCGATGCGATGCGACGGGTTGGGTCGGAGTATCAAGAAATTTCACGCGGACGAAGTCACGGGCAGAAGCTAGTAATACATATTAGTGTAATAGTGTGATATACTATAGCTTTCCTCTTGAATTGGGCTATCAAATGCAAAAAGATTTTTCCAGAGATTAGCGCATTAAAACAAATAAACTCTACAGCTTTACTTTTAGTAAAGATAGATTTAGAATAAAACAATCAACTTACACTCTCGTGCTCCAAACACTTGTAGGCGTAATGAGCGGCGTGGTCCAGTAGTGAGAACCTGAGGTAGTACTGAGCTAAGTACCGCTGCGCCGCTGGCAACTCTTTACTCCCCGCGTTGGCCGGGTCTTGACAAGCTGCTGTGTACGCGGCCGCTGCACTGTTTGGCATATTAGACTTTTCGTATAACCTGAAAATATTGTATTTTTTTCCATATTAATCAAGTTGTGACTACTGTATTACTGGCCTTGTGTCACAGCAGTGGGAGCATTATACAAAAGATGATTATGCCTATGCGATAACTAGCAAAGATACGCTGCATAATTCATTATCCAGCTACTAATTAAAATAATAAAGTCACAAAGACTAAATTCCTCTGCTTTTACATCAATCATTAAAGGTTATCAGTTATCCATTAATTACACTTGATTTATTGGTGCAGAGAAGGTTTTCTAGGTTACATCTATCCATCAAAATAATATTGAGTTCTTTATAGTAGTTAGGGGGAAGGGCTAAGATAGCCCGCGAAATTCAAATTTTCGCAGGTATTTTGTAATTTGCAGGTCAGTGTCAGATTGTATGTTGAACAAAATATGTATGATTCGAGAGTGTAACAATTATGTATTTACATAATTATATTAATTATAATCCTACCGATTGTTATTTCGAAATAATAATTCAATAGGATTACATGAACTTAGAGGGTTGTATTGATGATTTTCATGACTATAATAATTCTGTAAAGTCATATTTGTTACGGTCGCAAATCATATTTTAATCAACATACGACCTGACACTGATTGCAAAAATCGTAAGAAAATTTGAATTTCGCGGGCTAATCTGGCGCAACCTCCTGAATTATAGTGTGGGTGCAATTTATAGCAAATTTTAAATACTGAAACACTGCACTTACTTTGCTAGTTTGAATAAGGCCATTCCTTCAATATCACCAGTGCTGTGAGCTTTGTAGTAACACTTGAGGGCATTGGGGATTTTATCCATCTTCTCATAGGCTTCTCCCAGAGATACCAACATCCTCGAGTCATCAGGTTTTAGCTGTGCTGCCCTTGAGTAGTAATATATACAGTAACCATTTAGGCCTAGGATTTCATAAGCTTGTCCGAGCCCATTCCATGCACGATAATCGTTTCTGTTTACATCTGAAATACAATGTCAAAATAACAGCTTATTACTGAACGCATATGAAAGTATTTATGGTACTTATTACAATTTTTTTCTTTGTCATTTTTGTCTGTCTGTTCAGGCTAATCTCCCAATGGATATTTATGAAATTAGGTATGGGGATACTTTGAACCCTGGGGAAGAACATAGGCTACTATATACTACTATTATCGACATACCACGCAGGCGATGCCGCGGATGGAGGCTAGTGTTAATAAATAAATTATCTTAATACAATGAGTATAATTACCAATAGCTTGTCTGTAACACTGTATTGCAGCATTGGAGTTCTGTAGTTCAATGAACTCATGCCCCATGAGTATCCATGCAGATAGGTACTGAGGATCCAAAGACAGGGCTCTTTGAAAGTACACCACTGCTTTCTGGTGCTCGCTTCTCAAACTATAGTAGTTGCCTGTAAGTCAAATGAAACATTTTCTTACCACAAAAAATAAAAAGAAAATAAATGATTACGAATAATTCTTTTTCTTTCATAATTGTTTTACCAAGTAACCAGCGGTATATCATAATATTCATGGTTCTGTTAATCAGTAGAACGAAATAGGCCAAGTTAATAACGGATGGCAAAAATTAAAATAACTTACCAATAACACAACATGTCTCAACTCTATATTTATCTATTGACACAGCTCTTTGAGCTAAGTTTGCAAGTTCCATTCGTTTTTCTTTTAAGTACAGTAAATGTGAGTACACGTCCCAGTTATCTAGTCGATATGGGTCATTCTGGTAGAGTTCACGGAATAAACTCAGTGAAGAGTCCACATCTGAAACATTTAAACATCATATTTTAAGTGTAGTTTTTTTTTCTTCTTCAATGATTTATATTACAGGGTAGCAAGGACATACATGCGCAAATTGTAACCTTGACGTCAACACACTATTCTAGACCTCCTACTGTAGAAATCTTTTGGTTATCAAAAAAAATCTGCTGTTTCATAAAAAAGTACAAACCTACATGGTCAAAAGGTATGGCACAGCAAATTTGTTTTAATAACTTTATTTATTTATTAATCATAAAATCCACAGCTCTTTGAAATTTAACAAAAAAAAAAGTTTAAAATAAATACTTAAATAATCTTTTTAATAAAAATTTCAGCACAAGGGGTCTAGAATCTTATGCTGAATTCATAGTTTCAGTTGGTGCTTCAATGTTCTTGCCACCCTGTAAACTTTTAATTTTAAAACTCATGTAAATAACAACAAAGGTACAACTACAAAAATTACCTCTTCTATCATGGTGGGCAATAGCCATTTGTGCTGTAACATAAGTACTCTTTTCAAACCCTGCTGCAACCAACACCATGTAGGCTTCCAGAGCTTGCTCTGACGATTTCAATTCAACAAAAGCATGTGCAGTAAAGAAATCCACCATCCAATGTTTGGGGAGTTGAAGTGAATCTAATGCTTCATACTCATTGGCGAGGCTTGCAAGCTCCACCCATGCTGCCCAGAGTGTGGGCGCAGCGGCCACGGCTGCCTGCAGCACTGTCACTGCTTGACTCCGCAAATCTAGTTTTTTCAACACCACACCCTCTAAGTACAGCAGATATCCATCTAGGTTGTTACGGTTTGCCTGAAGAATGAAATATATCGTGTAAGATATTTTGAAAAATTGCTGAACTATCTTCGCAAGTGCAATATTGAATAATAAAAACCACTGTTAATTTAAAATTATTTAAGTACCTTAAAGTAGGAAAGTAGATCCAACAACACTTGTGTAGATTCTGTATTTTCTGTGCCTAGATCTGTAGCATTGTCTAGTCGTTTTTTTTCACTTGACATATATTGGGAATATTTGTGAAGAAACACACATTTAGAACTCAAACAGTTCTCTAAAAAATGTGCAGCTCTGTCGTATTCTTGACAGTCAAAATAAGTTTTGGCCAGGGTGTAAGCCTCTTTCTCTTCTGGCGAAATACCGTCATCGTGAGTTGTTGGAGGGTTTTCGTATGTAATTTTGTGATCCTTTAGAGAGAAATTTAACTCAGCAAGCCATTTAGCAGTTTGTGTAAGGCCCCGATCTGTGCATTCACGAATGCCATGTAAAATATCGATCCTTACTTGGTTTATATCAATTTGTATATCACCTTTAGAATTAATTGTTATTGGCTGCATGATATTTTATATATATAACGTATGACCATAAAAATGCGACTACAATCTAATATAAAAAGTTAACCGGGATTGACCGGCTTGACCGGGAAGAAAAATTGTAAAACGGAAAATTAAATTTGACATTGACTGACAGTTAGTGAGAGTGACTGTGACACCAGTGACAGTTGACATTCTTGACAACCGTCCTTTTTTTTTTAAAGGCTAAGGTCTGAAACCATGCTGCCTAGTCATCAGTTTTACTATTTTTTTTGAGTCTAACATGACATTAGAATATGGGTGTACACATTCTAATGTATTAGGAGTATTTGGCAGCAAATTTATCGAATCAAGTTTCCCGGTAAACTTCGCTGAGGTAGCCAAAACTACAAAAAAATTCTCAGCTCCATTTTACCGGGATCGCGTCTGTTTCAATGATTCCACATATTGTCCAGTTGCGCAGACACTTGAGATACAAAACTACACCAATTTTACATCACAATATCCACTAGGAATCAATTTGCGAATAATTAAAACAGCCAACTAGACTTCACTCGAAGAAATCCCGCCAAAAACTCTTGACAACCGTCCTTTTTTGTCAGAAAAACAGACAAGACATTTGACTTTTGTGCATTTTCTATTCTATTTTTTTGAGGTTCTATGATTTTGCCAATGTCAATGTATGAGAAGATAATGTTCGTAAACTTTTACACAACTACTGATGATCAGTAGTTGTGTAAAAGTTTAAAGCCAAAGTTCACTGATCAATAATGAGCTCTTTTCAAATTGACATAAGAAAAAAAATAATAAGTTTTCTATATCCTCGATAGATGGCATAGCTTAAAACTAAAATGTCAAAGTTGTTTTCAAATCTGAGTTTCAATTCAATCAGCCGTGAAAAAAGTTCAAGCAACATTAAATAGATTTTTTTAACTGCCTACATCTACTACGTTGATCTGTCATGGCTAGCCCGTGCTGTGTACAATACTGTACAAATATCGGCACGCACTTTTTTCCTAAGAATGAAGTGCGAAAGACCCAATGGATACAAGCCATTAAATACAAGCATGTTATACGAAAAACTTCACGGATATGCTCTGCTCATTTTCGTCCAGCCGATTTTGCTGTAACTCCTACTTCTTTTACAAAATTAGGTAAGTAAATTCTTCTTCTTCTCTTCGTTTAATGGCTTTTGCGGAAAAACCACCACAATTTAGCCAATGTCAAGTGTAAAAATGTAAAAATAGTATACTAGGCAACGTTGTACGGTTCAATCAATAAAAATCTTCCAAAATCATCTATGAAATGTTGGGTAGATAAGTACTTAAGCACTGTGATAAGCACAATATTCATAACACACGTCAAATCGAATTGAGTGAAAACAAATAATAACCAAACGTCAAACTAGTGATAAACTTTTTACTCATAGCTTAAGCAATATGCAGCCAATTTTGACAGATCATTTTTTACTAGAGCCATCTATGGGAGCTTTTGAAAACTTTTTTTTTAATCATGCTATTGAAAAGGCTTCATTGATCAGTGAACTTTGGCGTGCATTTGACATTGGCAGATTTGTCGACATCGGCACTATTGCCATAGAGAAAAATAGAATAGAATAGACTTTTGTGCAGTCACATCCAAACCATCCAAACTTTAAGCATCCAAAGTATCATAGTTCATCCATCACTCATTCTATTTTGCTTATTGTTTTCTTTTTACTTTATTAGTCTTCTCAGCTGACGCGGTAGCAGCCAAGTAGCAGCCCAAGATTTCTGGGGAGAGGTGAAGAGGAGGACACCATGGGTGGGTGGCAGCCACTGACCTCTATTAAACATGTATACAGGTCACTGGTGCCAGCAGAATCATTTCAATAATAATTATGTCGCCTTATGGTGAATGGGTAGTTGAGACCGCGAAATTCAAATTTTCTTATGTTTTTTGCAATTTGCAGGTCAGTGTCAGGATGTATCTTGATCAAAATATGATTCGCGACAATAGCAGGTACATATTTAGAGAAGTATAATCATTAGAATCAATAATACATCTTTGTAAGTTAGATTTCTACCACTAACACTTTTCCATAAGAGATTGGTGGTTGGTGGTAGAAATCTAACTTAGAAAGATATATTAATGATTCTAATGATTATAATTCCTTAAATATGTACCTGTTATTGTCGCGAATCATATTTTGATCAAGATACAATCTGACACTGACCTAAAAATTGCAAAAAACGTAAGAAAATTTGAATTTCGCGGTCTACTACTACCCATTCACCTTATGCATAAAAACTGAAAAATTTAAAATAAAACGGGGTCATGTCCCTCTGACCCCTTCCCCCTGGTGCCGCGCCTGCTGACCCTGTTCCGTAGTTTCAAAAGTTATAATGTGTCCTGACTTGATAATATAAAAAGAGAAGAATATGAAAAGTGACCAAGATAAAAAGTCTTGACGAACGAACATCTATTTTCGTTCACAGCGTAGACAGAGAATAGAGGGTTCACAGCAAAGCAACTGACAGCAACGTCTGGGGCAACCGGGCAACGTCTATATTGTCTACGTGAACAAGGCTTTCCATGTCTATTAAAATTGTTAGTCCTATGACATAATACATGAATATTTAGGGTGCGCTATCCTTGTTTTATTGCCAACAAAGAAAAGAAAAAAAACATCAACTTTTTGTCAAGCGGAGTTTTTGAATTAGGATTAATGCTAAGCTATTGTATTATTGTTCCGGGTTTTGAATTCTTCGTTTCGTGTCATGTCGTCTTGTCATTTTGTTTTGTCAATGAATTCGCTAGGCAATGTTTTAGTTTAACTTTTACATGTTGAATTTTAATTTATGTTACACTGAAAGTCGACTCGATTCAGTTATCGCTAGAATTTCGACGTGAAAGCACTCTCTGTGTGTTGAATATTTTTATAAGCGAGACGTAAACCAAGAAAGTATTGATTTGAAAACAAGGCTGCAATTCGGTCGTAGAAGAGAAGAATATACGCGATGGCAGAACCAAACACAGAAGCAACACCAACTGACGTGGAGAGCACTTACACAGCACCGGGAAATGATCCTAAAAACATGCAAGAGGTGACACAATATGTAAGTTGTTAAATATTTTACGAGTTTAGTTTTTCATACGACGCAATATTAAAATAGCACTGCAGTTTATTTATTACTAAGGTTATCATCTTGAAAACATTAATTATGGAACCAATTTTTAACCTTACACTTTATTATAGAAAATAATTAACTTATTTTATTACAAATTATTTACACTAGATACTAAATTAAAAGTCTAACTAACTTACTATACAAAATACCTTACACTTACATAAATAATGAATTCAAAATTATGTACATAGTGCATGTTTACTTTATTAGATAGTCCAACTAAAAATTGATAGTACATATTCTCAATATTTCACCATTACAATTATTTTGATAAGAGCTCGACTGTCACTAAAGAGACAATTACTTTTTCTATTGTTACCAATCTTTAGGAGATTTCGCGACATCGGAGTGGATCAGTGAAGTTACCCATATTATGCTTATGATACTGAACTATGAGGGTGGACAGAAAGTCTATTATTTATGTCACTGATGACCCTTCAATAAAATTGACACATGACTTTCAAAAACTTGCCTGCTTGCTTGAATATTTACTCAATATGTAGGGCGTATTCAAAACTAAAGTTTTAATTGGCAAAAGTAATTGATTTACTAAGCAGAGTTCTTGATTAAACATGTCTACATAGGTTACTATTGGACTTAGATTAGGTTTTAAGTATGATCTTGGAATGTTATGGAATGCAAATAAAGATATGAATATGAATCAATTAGGATTTTCCTCTTGCCCTTCACAGGCCTGCCTGAGCTGCCTGTTTTATATGATAGACCCAAAATGCATTTCTAATACACATACTTCCAACTAATCCTAATTCATTTTAATATTACAGGTGCAGTCCCTCCTACAAAACATGCAAGACAAATTCCAAAGTATGTCGGATCAGATCATCAACCGGATAGATGAGATGGGCACCCGTGTTGACGAGTTGGAGAAGAACATCACAGATCTTATGACACAAGCTGGTGTGGAGAATGAAAAGTAGTCATAGTAGCAGTGAGCCTAGACATAATAATCACACCACATTGTTTTGTGCCTGAGTCATGTCATTTTTACCATTTAATGTCAAACTAAATACTAAAATGCATATATAAAGATATATAGGTCATGTCACTCCAAGGGGCTAAATGATTATGTGGCTCATGTATTTATAATTGTTATGTATATGACCACCCACTATAGATAAGCTAATATTATTTAAACATAAGTGAAAAGGCAGGAAATGGGCCATAGCCAACATCTCTCCATATTCGTGTGGGCAATAATTACAGTAAATTACATGGAGTGTAACACCAATTAATTAGTTAATTGATGTTTATATGGTATCAATACACATGTAAAACAATGACAGGTGTATCATTATTACAGAATTGTTACACATTATTTCTGAAAACCATGTTAGGACTTGCTCGAGTAACATTACTAATTAATTCTGGTAATGGAATTCTGAGCTGTATTCACTACTAGATAGTCCGGTTAGTTTACACATTAAGATTGTATATCATGTGACATAAATAAGCCATTAGTGCATGTAATAGAGTTAACAGTAACATTAAATAGACATAATGGCATGAAGTTTGTGAATTTGTTCAAAGATATTGGGATTTACTGAATGGATTAAGATATAGTGTTCCTTTGTTACATAGTACGCTAGTAGTTGTCAAATCTATGGAAAGTGGATATCAAACTAAATACAAAGCAATATGGAGTGATCAGATAATTGTTTTCTTGTAAGATTTTACAAAGCACAGTGGATGTATGTGTTTGTGCAATTATTTGTATGATTGTTTATTTTGTAATTAAATTGTGTTGTATTACATATTTGATGTTTTCGTTACTAGAATAAACAAGGGTTAGTATCTAGAGGGTGAATATTGATCAGTGCAGTGCCTGGCGCGGAACGGTACGGGATACACAAGATCGCGTGCACGTCAGAAAGAGAAATAATTTTAAGGGCATCGCAATTTCACATACTGATACTGTTTTACTAACAGTTTAAAAAATTTTGTCTATATTGAACTGGAATCATTATTATCATTGTTAAGGACATAACTAAAGGTTCGTAAATGAAAGTAAAGTGAACGAAAATATGTTTATGGCTATGTAATAACAGTTTGGAGATTTCATCTATACTAATATTATAAAGCTGAAGAGTTTGTTTGTTTGTTTGTTTGAACGCGCTAATCTCAGGAACTACTGGTTCGAATTGAAAAAATATTGTTGTGTTGGATAGTCCATTTATCGAGGAAGGCTATAGGCTATATAACATCACGCTACGACCAATAGGAGCGGAGCATCAATGAAAAATGATGCAAAAACGGGAAAAAAATATTCCTTTTGAGAGCTTTCGTTGCGTACGCTGCGTAAACGGTTAAAGTTACGCAAAAATCATGTATGACGGAATTGTTGCCCTTTAAAAGTTCTAAAAAAAAGTCCGCGACAGCATATGTCTATCTTTTAAGGTTTACTCACTATAACCTTTTTTTATGGTAATCAAATTTCTTCTAAACTAATGCATTATTTGCGAAGTTGCGTTTTTTTTTTATAAACATGATATTAATCCTTATCAAAATAAATACGTTATTCATCACAAGTATTTAATTTTGAATAAAATTGCCCTTGACAACATTTGATTTCAATGAATATCTTAGGAGTTGCATAGTTTACAAGTAATATTAATAGTCGCATAGTTTACATGTATAAGTAATAATCTTAAGTAATATCTTAAAGTAATGAAATATATTTTTAACCGACTTCAAAAAAGGAGGAGGTTCTCAATTCGGATGTTTCTATTTTTTATTTTTTATGTATATTCGGGCATAACTCCCTCATATAATATGTATAGACAGACGGATTTGCAAAAATTTTTTTTGTTCGAAATATTTTTATTCCGGAAATATTTTTACTCCGAAACTCATCATCAGATCTTTATGAAATTTAAATAGGACCAATTTAAATTTCATAAAGATCTGATGATGAGTTTCGGAGACAGACAACGGAACTCTTCAATAAATGCCAGCAAATCAACCGCGATTGCTGCTATAGCATATGTATGCATTGTTTACGCAATCACACAACATAACATTACGCCTGTACCTTTGAAAGGGGTAGGCAGATGTGTTCAATAGCTTCCTGTCACTGATATTCACATACCAAGTAGTGTTATATGAATTTGATTGGGGTAGGCAGGTACAACTAAAAAGTGAAAAATAAAAACTTAAAAATAAAAAAACAACCGACTTCCAAAAAAATACTACAAAGTGAAAAATAACTTTAATTTCGGAAGTCGGTGTCGTTGGTTCTGTATTTTCATTTTTTGACACCGACTTTCGAAATTAAAGTTATTTTTCACTTTGTAGTATTTTTTTTGGAAGTCGGTTGTTTTTTTTTGTCAACAAGTTTTTAGTAGGTTTTTTCCTGAAATTACCGCGGGTGAAACGGCGGGGCACAGCTATTATTAAATAAAGTTACCTTTAGCAGTTAATAGAACAGAAAAACAAACTGTTGTTTGTTTGTTTGAACACGCTAATCTCTGGAATTATCAATTATTTTTGCATTAGATTGTCCAATCCATGTGGAAAGCTTAATCACGCCAGGACTCTTTGGAGCTGAGCAAAAAGAAAAAGGTCAGGAAGAATGCTAAGAGAAAACGATGTGATAGCGCGGGCGGGTGATGCGATGCGATGGGTTAGGGGAGCAAGAAATTTCACGCGGACGAAGTCGCGGGCAGAGGCTAGTTAGATAATAAGCCATAATAATCTCATAAAAAATTGTATTCGCGCCTCTAAATTTACATGCATATATGGTGCAAATGCTGTACCTACTATCTATAAGTAGGTATACGAGTATAAATAATAAACTCATAAGCTCAATTAATATGAAAATGTACAAAATAGATTGTGTATTTACCATACTTATCCATTATTATGTTACCTAGGCTACTTAGTAAAAATAGTATTACAGTCAGACGTTTTAGTATTTTGCAGTGTTTTGTGGGATAACACTCATGAGTATACTTATACTAGGTAATAGTTCTAAATAAAATAACGAGTCATACTCATACAGTGTATTATTTAGATATTCAACTATGACAACATTCTTATTTCTTATGGGCAAGTACCTACTAGTTATCACACACAACATGTATTAATTAACGCGATTCAGTCTCTTCAGAAGAGTCTTCATCATCAGTTTCCTCGGACTCCTGCGTGAAAAAAAATGGATTAGCATGGGATCTTTCTAATTTAATTCCATTAAAAAAAATATAAAAGGGTCATATTACGGATGTTTCATCGTCTACTTTGGTCGGCGAATTATTCATGAGAGCTGCTAGCGAGCTGGATCTTGCCATTCCCGAATTAGGATACTTTTCGGGCGACCTCGTTTTTCGCATGCTCTGTAATGATATTGTTACTTTATTAGCTAAGCTCCCTATATGACCATGCTTAGGTAATGGTTTTGCTCACGCACAGTTCATTGGGCTGTTGTCGATAACCAGCCGATAAACAGGCACGCAAGGACAGAACCCTTAATGGGAATTAGGGTCGCGGTGATCAAACCAAAAAGGTTAATAAGTATAAACAACCAAGGCAATTTATAAGCATACGCGGCTCTAACAAGTTTTAGGGTTCTTTCAGACGTTCAATATTCAAACCACACCACGACTAAATTACATGACAATCAAAAACGATCGTAACGAGTAGGAGCTCAATAACAACCACAGCTGAGGTCGGGCTAGGCTGTTGGCAATTCCAACCGCATGTTGTTTTAGTTATCACAATATAACAAACTACAGACTTGCATCATAGGTACCACTGCCAGTTCACTTTTTTCTACAGTGGCGGTTTAATGTCTCGGGCGTTAGCCTGAACCCTGTGTCTGAAAAACGGTTTCGCTTTATAATGCTACGGCTACATTGTCGCGATAACGCGTACTATATTCGCGCGCTCTCTGTTGTGTATGTACTACAGTGAGACGTCGAGAGGTGTAAACCGTCATACCTATAGAAAAACAAAGTTTAGCTTTATGATAAGGTACGTTACCACCTATGTATGTACCAACCGATAACCTTTTGTATGCAAGCTGTCGGCGTCCATGATCCGGCGCGTCTATTTCCACACACGGCATGACGGCAGTGGTACCCACACAATGTAGGTAATGCATGCAACGTGTTTATTAGATGATAAATGGGGCTAATGCTAACCGCAGAATCCTCATCATTAGTTGGGGACTGCTGGTTCATGAGCGACGCGAGTGAAGATGATCTTGCTGACATTCCAGAGTTCGCTTGTTTCTCCGGTGAACGCAATTTTCTTTTGAAGTTCTGTATGGTTATTGAATGAATGTTATAAAATGAAGCAATATGCACAAGTTATCATTAAATAATATTTACCGTTTGATCCTCGTTATCTGAAAGACCTGCGTTCAAGCGCTTTACAGAAAAAATATAAAATTAGAAAGTCATTTTAGTAAAATTTTCAAATCAAATACCTGCCTATCAATCTCTTCCAGAATACAAAAACATCAAAGAATTGGATGCGCTCTAGGCGCTTCCCTCTATCAAGAGATTATTATGTACCTACCTAAATTCTCTAAGAATATTTACATACTGGACAAAATAATCCCATACCTAACGGTCAAACATGCTACGAACTCACCTCCAAGTCACCCTTGTCATTGATATCACTGATCTGCTGATAAGCAACAGTGAGCAGTTCTACTGCCTTTGCGTGGAAGCTCATCTCAATCATGACGAAGTCTGACAGAAGCGTCTTCAGCTGCTGAAGTTTGCGGCGCTCGAAGAACTCCGTTTGCTCACTCAAGCCTTTGGCAGTCCGCGACATTTCTGCAGAAGCCTTCAGTAACTCAGATTCTGCATACGTCTATAACAGAATTTGAATATCCATGAGTCTAGTCTATAGCCAGTTGGATATAGGTACAGGATCAAATTAATAAGTTGGCGAAACACCGCAGGCGTGATGAATATCGATATGTAAAGACAATAAAACAAAAAAAAAAATGATATTTTTGTTTGGGGTCAAGGACCTCTTGTAGTGTACCTAATCAATGAGTTCTTTGATTTTTTTAAATCGTGTTTTGATATCTATATAGGTACTATACCCATGACGTCTGTGAAGTTTACAGAAATAAAAACGGATTTTTCACCTACCTACGGTCGTTGACCCTAAAATAAAAATTACAACGAATCATTTTTGTTTGATATCGATTGCCACCACGTCTGCGGAGTTTCGCTAGCTAATTTAATTTGAATATTTGATCCTGTGTAGCTGAGTACCTAGTTACTTCGGTATAACAAATTAGTAGAACCGAATCAGCACCTAAGGTTTCGTAGATATTTCAAAATTTATTAGAGTCAGCGATGTCTATAATAGGTATTGATTGTGTCTAGGTAAATCTCATTAGATACCTAAGTACAAGGAAGACACATACCTATTCCATACCATTAAATACTTAGGTACTTATATTATTATAATTATGTACCTTAAGTACCTACCAAAGTGGTTTGGGTAGATTTACCATAATTATGACAAATTAACGCTTCACCTCTGCATAGGCATCCCTAGGCTAGGGGAATACTGGCGTTATGTAGTGATAAGCTCATGCTAATACACATAAAACAAAAGGCGCTCATAGTATGTTAGGTTAGGTCAGAGTCTGTCTTGAGTGTTAAAGTTCTATAAACACTTGGTGTTCATTATAATCGTAAGTATATGTTATACAAGGACTTTAGTGCAGCGCAATGCGGCTAGCCGCATACCACAGAGTACACTATAATATACCGCATACTCGTGCATGCTTTATCTACTTAGAATTCGATTTCAAGCAAGATGTAGATAACTATAATAATAGAACGTACAACTTGCTGTCTGTTAAAAGGCTGCCTCTCCCTGGCTTTGTCGAGCACTTTCTTGCGTGCCAACTCCTTCTCGCGGACGTTCATAGTGTGCTTTATCTCCTCCCTGGCATGTTTGCAAATCGTCTCGTATTGGCACAGCTCACCAATTACCTAAGTAAACACATTTATCGTCGCTTGCATGACTAAAAGTCCTATCTAATTTCTCTAATTTTTTTGCTGATTTGGGTTGGGACAGCAAAATTTTTCTATTTGTGATTCTTTACACTTTTCACTAACCGTCGTACCTCAATGTTATTTGGATCTCAAAATATAACCATTTTGAAAGACAACAAAATGTAAAGAATCGCGAATGGAAGAGTGTAGTTGTCCTGACTCAAATCGGCTAAAAATGTGATAGGACTTTTAGTCATGCGAGCGACGTTATATCAAAACGGCATTTGGGTAGTTTTAAAAATAAAGAGCTAATGCTAAGTGTTCTCACTAACACTAAGCGACACCTAAATGAATGCTCGAAAAAAGGGCGGTTGAATTTTCAACTTTCAGCGTTGAGCCGAGGGTGGCAAATCCAATAGCGCGCTTATGTTTAAAAAAAATATTTGGTGGAGCCTAGTGTAAGTGACAAGTATAAGAATAATGTATTACTTCCTAGAAGTCCTTGATGGAATAATAGGAACATAAGTATTACCAATAAGCAATTTATCAATACCTGGAGGTTGTCAATTGCATGTAACTTTACCTTAGCTTCCAAACGCTGTACTTCACAATTCCGATACTCCTCAATGGCTGTTAACGTAGTAGACAGATTTTCTAAGCCGCTACTTAAAGATTTGTTAACGATTTCGTTATTGGCGTAGTCCTTTATAACTTTTATAAGTTCATCTCCCATGTCGCGCAATCTATTTAAGAACATTGGGAATAGTGTAACTGTTGTAGGTAGACACCTATCTATATAGTATAAAGGTAACCAAAGTAATAAATGGCGAGAAGACACAATAAGTACGATATAACTGTGAAGGTAGAGCATTAGTAGACTCTAAGTGCATGGCCAGACTGGCAGCGCGTGGCGGGGAGCGGTGCGGGTGTGTGTGTTGTGTTGTCGTGTCCAGTCTTTGTCAAAAAATAATATGGATGAAGAAGACTATTTACTAGAAAAAAGCTCGAACTAGTTTGAGAGCCCCAGTCCCTGCATGGGCCGCCCAGCGCACGCACTGCGGCCACTTGTATGAACGAGTTATGGCGTGAGTTGCCCGCGCGCTCCTCGCGCCAAGCAGTCCGCGGCACTCACCGCGCCCGCATGCCCACTATGGACGCTCAAATGAAGTTCTTATGTTTGAGTACAGTCGCCAGCACATCAAGCTACTACAATCTGTCAATTTTCTTTAATAGATTTACAACTTTGTTGCTAAAGTATAAGGTTCAAGGTTCATTGGAAAATTTGACATTTTCGAGTAGCTTGATGTGCTGGTGTCTGTACATCAAAACTAATTAAACACGTCAGTACCACATCGTCATCATTTACAGCCCGACTTCACCCACTGTTGGGCATAGGCCTCTCTTTGCGTGTGCCAATCCCCGATCTCCTGTATGTAAATACCTACCTATCAAAACAAAATTATATTTTTGCAACGGCCCACTTAAAGTTCTTCACTTTACGCCTAGATAATGACCTCTCGCAATTTGTGCCCACCGGGTAAACCTCATAAAATGCACTAGCGCCCTCTATGAACAATCAGTGGCGAAACAAGCAGTTCCTAGATATTGTATCCAAACTCATTTTTGAAGTGATAACTTCTTTAGCGGCGTTGTACACTTTTTTTGTAATGGGTAAAAATCACTGACCTCTTATAAGAATGTTAAACTCGCGTCAGGACACGTGACCTGATCGAAAATTCGTAAGACAGATGGGCGTAGCCGGTAGCGCTCGTGTTTTGTTTATAAGACGATTCACAAAATACACACGTAATTGTTCAAGTTTTCACTTCTGTCGGCACTCCCGGAGTGCCACTGTTTTTTTTTAATATTTTGATTCACATAATGTACAGACGCCAGCACATCAAGGTACCCGAAACTGCCGAAATTTTCCCAAGCTACTTTGAACCATAGGCTTTAGCGATACAGTTGAAAATCGATTAAAGAAAGGACATGTTATGAAATGGGCTTAAAATAATAATATTTTTGAACAGCTGTCATGTATGGTTTTTCTGATAGGGAAACTTATTCAGGATGGCCTGACAAAAACTAAAAAAATATTAAAAGCACCATTATTGAATAAATACATATTTTAAATCCAGATATTTTTGGTGTCTTAATATTATTTTTGCACATTGAAACAAAGAAAAAATGGTTAAATATCATTTTTTAAAGGAAATTATACACCTTATTGTTATTTAAAATATTCTAAAACAATATTAGATGGCTTAAAATAAAACCAACGAATTATCTCCATGAATTGTATGTATGGCATTGATTCCTTTGCCTCCTAATGGAATCTATGAAAATATTACCTGTGCCAGCAAGGTTGTCACACTTGTCAGTTGTCAGTGTCACACAGGTGAAAATTGAATTGAATTTGACACTTGATTGACGTTCACAATTCACAATGACAATAATGACATCCAACCGAAAAGTGTTGCCACAATCAATAATTACTGTGGGTTGCAATTTAATTTTTAAATAATAATTATTAAAAAATATAATAAATAAGGAAAGGGTGCTTTAAAAAAAAAAAAAAAAAAATATACAAAGTTTCCTTAATGTATGTACTTTCATAAAAATATAATCTCTTCCCTGTTCACAGCAGCTTCGAATAAAAGCTCAGCCTCCATACAAAAACCTAACATGTCCTTTGACAGATTGTTGTAGCTTGATGAGCTGGCGTCTCGTCTGTACTTTACATATTTATAAATATTTTTTAAAGGATTGTACCTGAATTACAATTACCTACATTATCTCACCTTGCAGTTTTTCTTGTGTAGTCACCAAATGCGACACAAAGTTCGCCAAAGTTTTTTTCCACATTTGTAATTCGGTCTTGAATGAACTTAGCTTGTTGTTCATAACTCAAAGAATGCGGATTATCGCCTCTAAACATAATTAAAGATTGAAAAATCTACTCACAATATTCTTGCAACTGATTCTTATTTATTTACTTTTTGGTAACTATGGCAACCATCATAAAATATCATGTCATGGTCATAAAGACAGATTATATTTGTTAATTTATTTATCCATTTATTTTAGGCATCAAGGCCCATATAAACACATGCAATACAATATTAATAATACTTAAAAATACTGTAAATACATACAACATAATTACACTAAAAACTAATGTACGGACGCCAGCACATCAACCTACCACAATCTGTCAGATTTCTTTAATAGATTTTCAACTTTATCGCTAAAGCATAAGGTTCAAAGTTGACTTCGCACCAGGCGGTCTACTCCGAAGTGGTTTTATCGTATCGGCCGAATGTTCGGTCATTTCAGTGTTGCTAACACGTGTAGATCTGGATCTCGTCGTGTCCGTCACTACCGCAACTCCGTAGGTTTTATACACTTTCCAGTCTTATTCCAAAACACGATCTAAATTTAGTCGTTTTATGTTATTTTAATGAGTTTGCTCCCCAGTAAAATTACTTAACCGTCGAAAAGTTGGTCGAACTTCACCTCAACTTCGATTCCTCTATAGTTACTTTACTCTTTGACTCCGATTAAGCAATAAACCTACTCTATGGTCTAATTGTATGTAGCCCGCTTAACATATTAATGTTAAAAGTCTTGAAATACGGACCTGCAACGCTGGCAAGAGTGACGTAATGTCATGGACACGATAACTTACTTATAAGAGACTTTTGGCGGGAAAGTTGAATAGAATAATCTATTTAGGCTTTTAGCTTAAAATTAAATATAATAAAACAGAGTTTTTAAAAGTAATAGGCATAAAAATGCCTGCAGAGAGTGAAGGCGATGATGATGGAGATTTCTTAACAGTCAAGAAACGTAAGAGGAAGGGTCCATCTATTGAAAAAGATGAAAGCGGCAACGGCAGTTCCAATCAGATAAGAACAAAATTTCTACCTTATTTTAAGCCTAATTATCAACGTTTATATCCGGATAAATCCAACCACAACGAATTTTCAGTGTTCCTTGAGAGCACAAATGATGATAAGCTGGGTAATAAGGATCCCATAACTATTCAAAAAATTATAGCGAAATACGTAAAAGGTCAATATGAAATGAGTCGTGTTAGCGCACAAAAACTTAAAATAACTTTTAAGCAATCTACAGATGCTAATGACTTCCTTTGCAATGAGTTGTCCCTAAATAAAGTCAACATAAGATCATTTATACCTTCATCCTTCGTGGAGAAGATAGGGGTAATACAACATGTATCTACAGATTTAAGTAATGAAGATTTATATAGAAAACTGTCTGGCGAATACGAAATTGTTGCAGTGAGACGGTTTATGAAGAAAACTGAAAATGATGGAAACCTAGAACCTTTAAAAACTGTGAGTGTAACTTTTGTTACAGGTGTTTTGCCGCAATGTATTTACTTAGATCACTGGAAGATGCCAGTATCTACATATATTCCCCCAGTCATGCAATGTTATAAATGTATGAAATTTAATCATTCTGCCAAAATATGTAAAAATGCTCAGGTATGCTCTGTGTGTGCTGGTGGGCATTCCTACAAAGACTGTAGTAATGATGAAGAAATTAAATGCAGTAATTGTGGAGGTGCTCATCTTGCCATATCCAAGACATGTCCAGTTAAAATGGCGCGTATTGCAAAACAAAAACAATCATATTCTAATGTAACAAAAAACATGGAATATGCAAAGATCTTTCCAGCTTTACCTAAATCCAAGCAGCAACCTATAATTAATTCACCTGTATTATCTCAAACCAGTGAGGTACCTTCTACTTCAAGTAATTCATCAAAAACGCAAAACAATAATATTGTACTTGATGACAGAATCATTAATGCCATGGTTAAAACATTAGTTTTACTAGGAAATATGTCAGAAAATGTTCCAAAAAACACAGCTAAAATTAAAGAAATTTTATTAAAAAACTTAACAACTACAAAATAGAGGAGCATGTTCTTAGAATAGTGCAACATAATTTACAAAGTTTAAATAATAAAAAACCCTTATTACATACATACTTATTAGAAAACAATATACAGAGTTGATATGACAGAGGGGCATTAAATTACACTACGTATACTATACGTGTATAGTATTAATTCGATACAGTACAAAAATAGAAAGCGCCAAAAATGAGATTTTTTTTTTTTCAAACAAACTAAATAGCTTAAAGTCAGAGTGAAACGCAACCACCCTTTATAAATAAATTTGACTGACCTTAGATGCCTAGGTAACAAAGTCGCGCAGGAGCGCGTGTGCGTGTGTGTTATCTCTCTTGGCGGGGGCGCGGGGGGCGGGCGGTTTAGACCGCTCGCGCCGTCCGCGCCCGGCTGGTTGTTAAGTACGCGCACACACAAAAACACAAAATTTTTAAATTCTCGATGTGTCCTCGATTCATATTAATGCACAAATTATACCGACGGAGAATATTGTTATTTATTAAATCACTGTCCGTCGCTAAGCACTTTAATTCCCGTAATCTTTGTACTGCCAATTGTATGGTGCCGGCGCGCGGCGTTCCTAGGGCTATTGCGCCGGTCACCATACCTTTCTCGGTATGTTCGCAGAGCTAAATCTGCGTTTCCACGGCATTCACCGTAAATTAAAATCATGTAAGTGTATTCTGACGCCGTGTAAGTTACACGAGGCATTGCTGAACACTTTAATGATTACACACACACACAACCAACGTTTAATTACGTATCCTATCACAATAAAAACAGTCAAACACAAAAAAACACTAACACTAAATAATAATATTCCCAAGTTAAACTTATTTAGTGTCTATCACAATAACAAAACAAAATCACAATTATTGTCAGCGAGTTCGACAAAACATAAAGGCGCGGCGGCGGGGGGCTCCCGTATTACGTAACGTACGTCCCGAGTGGATGACGCTTGCGCACTGTCCACTGAAAGAAAGTTTTTTAGCAAATTCCCAAGGATCTAGAATGCAATAGCAACATACTGACCTATTTCTATTCCTTTTACGCGCGGGAAAAAGGCGCGGGGGTTTTGCTATGATTGTCACTCTCATAGTGAAAGTGCAAGTGTGTGTGTATTTATTGCTTCGTGAAATATTTGGTTGTACTTGTGCGGCAACAATGTATCTTATACTCAGATTATCGTTTTAAGGTGCATGACCTATGCGTATGAGATAATCAGCTGTTAGGAAATATACATCGTGTTCAAACGTAGCAAAAACTTCAAAAATCATTTGTGACTAAACTACTGCTCCTATTTAATTGATTTTTGGTACAGAGCTTGAAAATGGTATCTAGTATAGGCAGTTTAAAGAAAAGCCCCTCTGTCGTATCAACTTTGTAGATATTTATCTGATTAATGAAACTTGGTTGAAATCTTCAAGTAATCCTATACATTTTTATGGCTACAATTTTATTTTCAAAAATGCAAAAAATGAACATGGTGGGGTAGGCATTTTGATAAAGAATAGTTTAAAATATAAATTAATTGATTGTCCTTTTTATGAAGATATTCAGGCGGTCGCAGTATCTGTGGATACTAAGGCTGGACCCATTGCAGTTGCTTCTGTTTATTGTCCACCTAAAAACAATAGATTTCGTGTTAGTAAGTTAAGAACAGTTTTTAATAGTTTACCTAAACCCTGTATAATATCTGGTGACTTTAATGCCCATCATATAGCTTTTGGTTGTGCTACATCAAAATCTAGAGGTAATGAGCTTTATCAAATGTTTGATGATTTTGACTTATGTATTTTAAATACAGGCAGTCCCACTACAATACAACGTCCAAACAGAAATGCATCAGCAATAGATATAACTGGAGCTAGTCCAATCATAGCTCCGCTTTGTGAGTGGTATGTTGGTAATGATTCATTGGGTAGTGATCATTATCCCACTTTTATTGATATAAATGTTTCTCCTTTATTATATGAGTATAATAATAATATACAAAAATATTTATTTCACAAAGCTGATTGGACTAAATTCTATTTGCGATCAAAAGAACTTAGTGAAAACTTTCAAATTAATTCAAGGAATCCTTTAGATTCATATGATATATTTTGTGAATTATTAAATACCTTAAAATCTGAATGTATCCCTCTTTATGTCGGCAATAATAATTGTAGTCGTAAGATGAGACCACCAGCTCCTTGGTGGAATGTTGATTGTGCAGAGGCTGTAATTAAGGCAAAAGAAGCTCTTATTAAATATAGATCTGATTATAATTTGACATCATTTATTGAATTTAAGAGGTTGACTGCTGTTAAGAAACTTGTTTTAAAAGAAGCAAGAAAAAATAGCTGGAAGGCTCTTTGTGAGTCACTTAACAGATATACTCCAATTTCAAGAATTTGGAACCATATTCGTAGATTTAAACGTATGTATAATTGTAAAAATGTGTACAGAAATGATGAATGGATACCAGAGTTTATATCAAAGTTATGTCAATTACCAATAATTACTGAAAATTCTGATATTAATCTTCACAATTTGTTTAATTCTGAAGTCAAGTCTGCAGATGCAATGTTTTTGTTAAAACCATTTACATTTGATGAATTGTGTACAGCATTAGATTCAAGAAAGAATACTACACCTGGCTTGGATGATTTTCCTTATATTATGATTAAACATTTACACAAATTTAGCAAACATATTTTGTTAAATATATTTAATGATCTTTGGAAAAACCAGAGTGTTCCAAATTCTTGGAAGACACAGTGTGTTATTCCCATATTAAAACCTGATAAATCTCCTGATGATTATAATTCTTATCGTCCTATATCTTTGGCCTCTTGTGTAGGTAAGCTGTTTGAACAAATGGTTAAGTTAAGATTAGATTATTTTGTGGAAAAAAATAATATATTACCTGATTTCCAATTTGGATTTCGTAAGGGTAAGAGTTCGACAGATAGTTTCGTATATTTCATAGAAGATATGAAAAAATGTTTATTATCACATTCCTCCGCAGTATGTGCATTTCTTGATGTTCAGGGTGCTTATGATAACGTAGATTTGCGTCAATTAATATATGTGTTGAATGACATTGGTATACCTGGAAAGTTATTAAAATGGATTTATGAATTTTGTTATGACAGAACATTATATGTGAAATTCAATAATCTTTTACATGGACCTAACAAAGTTTTCAGAGGACTAATGCAAGGTGGTTGTTTATCACCATTGTTTTATAATTTGTATACATCTCAAATAAATAAACACATTAAAAATGATGTGAAAATACTTCAATTTGCTGATGATATTCTTATCTATTGTATTAATAAGGAAACTGTTGTTGCTGAAAACTTTGTAAATGAAGCCTTGCAACAGATGTATGAGTACTATACTAAAACTTTACATTTGAATATAAATTGTCAAAAAAGTTCAGTATTAGTGTTTGGCAATGACAACCCTGTAAATATAGTTTATAATAATGTGAATATTCCTCAAAAAAAACAGCAAAAGTTCTTAGGTGTAGTGTTAGATGATAAATTGAAGTTTGATAAACACATCAACTACATCAGTCAAAAGGCAATGAGAGGTATTAATATTATGAGATGTTTAGCTGGAGTTTTTTGGGGCTCAGACCCCAAAATTTTAAGTTTGATATACAAAAGCATAGTAAGAAGTCATTTTGACTATAGCTGTCTTGCTTATTTTAATTCTAATCCTACTTTACTTAAAAAGTTAGATGTCCTTCAAAATATAGCTCTTAGAATAATCAGTGGTGCTATGAAAACTACACCCATTAATGCAATGGAGATAGAGACTTGTATAGAACCTCTTGGTATTAGAAGGATTGCTATAGCTCAGAGATTTTGTTTAAAAATTGCATCACAAAATAATTCTTTACTGTTACAAAACTTGAACTTACCTGAGATTTTATGTAGCAATATCTCAGATTTATCAGTTGGGCCATCAGATATCAAGTCAAACAGATTACCTGAAATGAGTACCATAATGTATAAAGTTAAACAAAATACTGTAAATATATTTAAGTCAAATGTTTGGCCTCCATTATATTTTTATACATTCAATGCATTAATAAACAGTAATGTTAATATAGATTCACGTAGCATAGAAGATAAATTTGAATTTAGAAAACAGATATCAGATAAAATGAATGTTTATAAAATATATACAGATGGTTCTAAATCCATCAAAGAAGTTAAAAGTGCTTTTTATGATCCACAATTAAATTTAACAAGAACCTTTAAAATAGATAATAATTGTAGCATATTTACTGCTGAAGCATATGCTATCTATAGAGCTTTACTGTATATTAATAGTATTGAGTCTTCTAATAATTTTCTTATTTTATCAGACAGTCTAAGTGTTTTGAACTCACTAAAACAGTTCAATATAAAGTACAAACAAAATTATTTAATACTTAAAATTAGATCTTTGTTGTATTATAGTATTAAGAATATACAATTTAAATGGGTTCCATCTCATTATGGCATAGAAGGAAATGAAATAGTAGACAAGGCTGCAAATTCCACACCAGACGAAGATCACACAGAAATTGTTGGAGTTCCATTTACTGACTATTACACCCTTTTTAGAGGACAACTCAGAAATTTATGGATTGATTATTGGAAGGAAATTAGCAAAGAGAAAGGAAGATGGTATTTTAATATCCAGAAGGAACTGCCGGATAAGCCGTGGTACAATACATACAAGAACATAGAAGAAAGAAAATTTATTACAGTGATAAATAGAATGAGGTTTGGCCACTGCCAAACACCTCAGCATCTACACAGAATCAAAGTGGTGCAAAGTAAAAATTGTACTTACTGCGGCTATGAAGAAGGGAATTTGCAACATTTAATTCTTGAGTGCAATCATTTTAGTTTACAAAGATTAGCACTAATAGCTGATATTATGGATAGTACGCCAGATGTTCCCCGCCACCTACAAGATATGTTAGCAAACAAGAAATTATTTGCAGCAATTTATAAATATGTTTGCAGTACGATTGAAGTTATTTGAAGAAAACCAAACTTTACCAAACCCGTTTAATAGTACATCTTTGACAAAACCATTACCACAGTGACCCACAGACTACATACAGTGACCGTGCTATGGCAACTAGGAATTAAACAAACATAATATTGGATGGACTGCTGTAAAAATGAGGATAACAAGAAGAATTTAAAATATAAAGTGAAATCTGAAAGTGAAGTGAACTGAAAAGTGAAAAACAATAAAAGGACTTGGCTTAAGGACTTTGCATCCAAAGCCTAAACTTTATTAAAAAAAAAAAAAAAAAAGTCATGGACACGACAATTCTGTTTTTGTCACTGTCAGTGCCAAACCCAACAGCTGTTTGTTTTTTGTGTTTGTTGCCCTACAATCATTGCATTTTAACACAGAAATGAATGAAGAAATAGATGAATATGATATTTACCATCAGGATTTTACGACCGTATCAGAGTGGGAAGTGTTTATTGCTCGCATAGAAGAGGTTTTAAAAGAATGGCGATTGTCTAAATCAACTTTATCTAAACTAAAAGGGGAGTACACAAAGAAATGGACAAGCAAATCGGAGGAAATTCACTTCCAGGGCAACAAATTTATATTATCTTATCACAAGCTAGAACCTGCCAAATCTACAGAGAGCTCTGAGGAGACAGAGGATAAATCTTTTCTGATAGAGTTGCACAAAGGTATTTGGGAGTCAACAACAAATTTTATGGATGACCTCGATGGAAGTCCTTTTCCAGTGTCCAGCTGGTATGGTTTAAAACGTTATATAATGCTGTATTCGAGTATACCACTGATTAATGGAAATTTAATAAAGCTTGTGATGAGCACTGCAAATATTGCTTTTGCTAACACAGACTGTGGTGTGCCTTTCTTTGTCAAAATACGTGAACACTGGCAGCCAACATATTTAGGGTTCTATGAAGACAGTGAACATAAAGTTAGTTACGATACCATCAATTTGAAAAGAATTTCAAATCAATGCTCACATTTAAGCGGCCTTGTAAGCTTATTTAAATCTAAAATTGCCTCACCAGTAGCTCTGGATGCTGTTGTTGTATCTACAAAGTTCTCTTATGAATTAAGAGAAGTTGAAGCTTTTGCCTGGAAAAAGACAATACAGTCAAATGAGTTTCTATCAATAGATGGTTTTGATGTAAAAAAGCTTTTAGAGCTTCCTTTTGGTTCTGAAGAAAACCCCATACAGAGTGTATTGCTCAATGCTATCTGGCCAAAATTCCGTGAATGTGCCATAGTAGATTCTTCTACATTTTCCGAAATTGATCCACTAATGGCTCCTACTTGGACAATTACCCTTAAAATGAAGGATACTTTCGACTGTCAATTATCTGAAACAATTAGTGAAATTATGAAATTATTAGATAATAATAATCTACTTATGGACACTCTGGGGTTGAGCAAAAGCTTGGGACTAGTGAATCCTCTCCATAAGATCACTGAAGCTCCCATTACTATATCTAAGTTAGTGAAAGCTGCCATGAGACAGAACAGACACATGACAGATTTTAAAGGACCTATAGCTGATGAGCTGCTCATGCCCCTGCTGTACTATGTGTTCCCTGATGCAGTTGAAGATAATACTTTCAATTATCCTGAACAATTGGACGTGGAATTCAAGCAGGTAAGGTACTATTTCGTTTTGCCGGTAGATGACGCTAGTTGTTACGCTTTAAGAATACATTGATTTATGATTTGTTTGTGTGATGTTTTTTCAGGCAGATGGTGAGCAAAAGCTATGTAGTTACGTGAAGACGAGTCCGGAGGGCGGGCTGGTGTGGCGCGTGTCGGTGACGGCGGCGCGGCTGCTTGACGCGGATGGCCTGCCCTACCTGGCGCATCTCTGGTACGAGTTCTGTCAGGAGCTGCAGTACCGGTGGGAACATCGTATTCTTGTACCAGGGTGAGTATACAGTATGTTAACTAACAGAGGGCGTTCCCGTTAACCCGCAATAGTATAGCATCCATACATGCTAAAAAAAATATTACCATTCGAAAATAAAATGTTTTTATTTTTTTTTTATATTAAAATATTCACTAAAAATCGTAAATTGATACGTTAAAGAAACACTCTGTACACGCGTACTTGAAGGACAGCAATGTCGGAATTTATTTATGAATGACGCTCGCCATTCTCGCGGCCCGCGGCGCGGGCTCGGGGCGGGGCGGGGCGGCCGCCTCGCTCGGCTTCGTGAACTCTCGGAGACGCTCGGCCGGCATCGTGCGCATTGCGTTGGGGCAATACTACTACGAATACTATTCCGCGCTACTATTTTTATTTTAAACAGGGGGTTTCGAATTTATTGACAATTAATTATTTTTTTTAATTCGGATTATTTTATCCTTATTTTTCTATGCTGATATTTTTATTTTAATCTATTAATGATATAGATTAACGAGTTTAAGGGAACGCCCTCTGTTATTTAACATACTGTATAGTGTATAGAGATTGACATTGAAATATCAGAATATTTTTATGGGTTTAAGCAATTATCAATGCACCAAAATTCATCAAATTATAGTTTAATTATGATACTTAACATTACAAAAATACTCTTATTAAGAGATAATTTAGTTAACACAAATATTAATTTATGATCATGTTGAGCAAGTACATTATAAGATTTTCAAAGTAGTCAAAAATACATTCATTTCCATTTGTAATGAGCAAATAATTTTTAAATACACAACTTTAATAGAAAAATAGTTATATGTACCTAAGTCTATTTATAAATAGCACCATTTTGGATTCATTGTCTTTGATTTGCCTATAATAATAATAGTAAAAAGAATGGTATAAGAAGTTTTTTTTAATATCATAATTATTGTGTTTATATGTTTAGTAGCTGATCAATCGCGTATTATAATCATGACAGTTAATTATCTTTTATTACATTACCTTATTATCTATTTTAAAATATTTTATGTACAACTATCTAAAATTTTATTTTAAGTGGAAATAAATATGCACCATAATATTTAAAAGTAATATACAATACAAATCAGTGGTAATAAGAACACCCTGTGTTCAAAATGCGAACATTATAATATTAGTCAATAATATTCTGCAACCACAGTATATTGATGTAAAATCGTCTACAGTGAATTAACAAAGTATTGTGACTAGTTTTCACTAACCAATAGTTTTAATTTTAAATTCGTAGAACATTATTTTCATCTGATAGTAATAGGCACTTAACAAAACGAATTGCATGCCAATAATACATTTTTCAATTTTTTTTTTTTTTTTTTTTAATAAAACGTTGCCCCACACTAGGAATTTCTCCTGTATTGTGGGTGCGTTTACAAACATTTAGACTCACATACACAACCAGCCAGACCCGGAACAATTACTTGTAGGTCATACAAATATTTGTTCCGTGCGGGAATCGAACCCGCGACACGCAGCGCAGCAGTCAATCGCTTAACCACTGCGCCAACCGTGCCGATTTTTTAATTCACAAATTACTTGTATGATCATTGATCACAATTTAACTAGTCAAACCAAAAATAATAATTTAATCTCAAATAAAATATTCACCATAGAATTTACAGTCTTTGTCATACGTACTTAGTATACCGAAACTTAGCCAACTGTACATGATCGCAAACTTTTCTAGTAGGTAACAATATAATAACACTTTACTCAATATTCTACCGGGTACCGGACACACTGGCTCGGAGCCGCGAGTCGGTTGCAGTGTGCGTGCGCACGTCTATTGGTCTTCTCATGGCTGTGTCGGCGAGAGTGTCGGTGCAGGCGCTGGCCTGCGCGCGCGTTATGACTGCACCACGAGGTATAGCCCGCCGGAGTCCTGCGCGAGGGCGAGGAGCGCCCGCGACATGTCACGTCTCCCCGCGCTGTGTTCCTTGCACGCTATAAAGGCACTAGTCCACTCCGGGTTGTCGGGTTCCGCGCCATGTAGATGTCCATATCATGATCAGTCCAGTTGTCGGAAGTATCGCAGTACCCCATACCCAGGGAGCCGACGCTGTACCGGCTGGCGGGCCGTGACCTCGACCGCGGCCTCCGGCGGGAGCCCGCCGTGCCGCCAGTGGCCCCGCCTGCTGCCCCGCTCAGCGACAAACGGGAAGCACGTTCCGATGCTGCTCCTAAGGACTGACGCGATTGTCGCAGATCTAAAAGTTAAAGAGTATTTGTTTTTAAGTATTATAAGAACAACACCGTGCAATTCAAAACTGAAAAAATCAAGTAAAAGCCGGAAGTGAAACGAAGAAGTAATCAAAGCGACAGTCGAACTTACCAGCTCGTGATCCTAGAAGGCTACTAGGGTAGCCAGGCACTCCGTAGCGGCCGGAATGGGAATAGCTATGTTGTGATTGACCATCAGCGAGGGAACGAGCTCGTCCAGGACGACCTGGTAATGGGTCCGGAGGAGCCGGTTCGGTATAGGAACGTGCACGCGGGATCGAACGTGCGCTATAAGCCGACACTTGATCCCACTCACGCTGCTTTCCAAATGCGCCGATCGTAGCTAACGAAGAGAGCGGGCCGCTGGGGCTCGGAGTGCCGGTGAGACCGCCGCAACAAGGGTTTGGCATCTTCTCAGGAGCTTGCGTGTGTAGGCGGTGCACGGTGCGGGAGCGGCGACGAGACGCCGCGGCGAATACGAGGACAGCCACGACGATGGTCCCGCAAATGGCGGCGCTTGCCGCTATCGTGATCTTGTCCATATTAGAGGCAGCGGCGGAAACGGTGCGCACCTCACGGCACTGAGAATACGGCACCGTCTCTGGACTCACGTGAACCTCCTCCAAGGAGATCACGCAGACCACGATACATTCCTGTAATAAAACAGTCTTTACTAAATTGTACACTACATCACAATGTACTTTTTAGTCAAGTAACTTATACATTAGAATACACACCTGAGAAGGAACATTTTTAATTTTGAATTCTCTTTCGCTGGCTTCCAAAGGTGGTCCTTGTTTAAAGGTTTTGTCTCCGAAGAGTCGATAAACGACGCGGAAGCCGAGTATATTAGCAACATCTGAGTCCCATTGTATGATTACAGAATTGTCTTGCCTGTACGCATTTTTCACAATGACTTCATTGGAATCATCTACATTTGTTTTTTGTTGTGGGAAACTCATGACAAGAGGAGGACGCTGGTGCGGCGCGTGGCGCCAGGTAGGGGCGGCTGGACGGACGGAGGGGACGCGACTGGGGTGTGCGGTGCTGGTGGTGCTGGTGTACTGAATGATGGCTGGTTTCGTTGGTGTATCTATGTTATTGCTTATTTCTATTTCACGTGGTGCAGGTGTACTGCTGGTTGATGGTAGGGCAGGAGTTGTGGTTGACGTTGTTGTGATGGCTTGACGTATTTTCCACTCATTCAAATCTTTTGTAGTCGTTGATTGCTTTTCTGTTGTCGACGTTGAATCATATTCACAAACTAATTCGTTTGGTTGAAAACTGTAAAAACCACGCTCACGGAAGTGGGGCGGATTGCCGCAGAATTGCGGATTTCTTTCTCGTGATGTTACTTGTAATTCTCCGTTGCGAATCCATTCAATTATCCAGCTCAGGCGACAATCACAGTTTAAGAATCTGCCGCCGATACTGAGGCCTCGGAGAGTTTCGTTAAGATGAGAAAATGCTTCTTCGGGCACTGTGGGCAAAGGATTTCCATCTAACGCTAGTAAAGTTATTGACGGATTGTTTATAAAAGCGTCGACTGGTAACTTATTTAATAAATTGAACCCGATATCTAATACTCTTAGATCGCTCAGTGTTCCTATTGCAGCAGTTGGAAATTCAGGCAACAGGTTGTTTAAAAGACTTAAAGAACTTAGCGTAGTCTTTACCCCAGCAAACGCATCTTCTCTAAGATGGACAATCAGATTTCGTTCTAAATTTAGAGCAGTCAGCGAGTCTAATCCCTCAAATGTGCGGCTGCCGTCGGGTCCCGGTAGTTCCCTGATACTGTTTTGAGAGAGGTCAAGGAAAGCCAAGATCCGAAGACCTCGTATACATTCGGGTACTGTTTTTTGTTTCGTGCCTTTGAGATTTAAATTTTTTAACGAGTTTTCTAATCCAGTGAGCGTTTGCGGTTCTAGTGTGACATTGTTGTCGGACACTTTCAGTGTCGTGAGCTTGCGAAGAGTGATAAAAGAATGGTTGGCGATGTGTGCGATGCGGTTTTTGGATATATCTAGAAGAGAGAGATTAATTAATATTTTCAGAGCTTTTACAGGAACTTCGGTCAATTCGTTATCCTGCAGGTTCAAGTTTTTGAGATATGGCCCTTGTCCTCGAAAGGCGTCGTCTTCGATTCGCTTTATTCCACATCCAGATATTTGAAGATTGTGAATTTTAAGGTTTGCGAACATGTTATGAGTGAGGATGGGAATGCTTGAATTATTAATATACAGTAGATCGATAACAATATTTTTTGCGCTCATGTTTAAAGCTGATAATAGCGTTGGGAAGTCGACCTGTTGAACAAAAAAAAAAAAAACATTGTTACTTCTACTAGTGATGTGTATTTCATTTAACATTTATAAAATTACTGTATATACAAAACTGAACTATACCTGATCACATTGGACTGACAAATCCCTTGCTAAATTATGTGCGCATACACACGCGGCTTGCAGTGTTGGCGCTCCCTCCCACGGACACTGCGTGCTTGCGCAGCGTGCCATCAGCATCAGTAGCATTGAACACGACCATGATCGTGACTGTGTTTGCTTGGATTCTCCCTGAAAATAATAGAAAATATGGGTTAGACTCGAGGAAAATATAACAAGTCTCCTCGTAGGTAGATACATTTTACTTAATTAACATTTGCGGAATTCTTAAACTAAATGCACTTGTGGTAATGCAATATCGCTGGGGCCAATGATAGTTTATTGTATTGTAAATGAACGTGTTAGTAAACTGAGGTAATAATGCATGATGATGATGATGCAACCCGACCGATTTCGGCCAGGGCGATTGCTTCAACTCTGCAGCAGCTGCCGTTCGTGAGCTCACATGTGGCTTATGTAGCCAATATTCTTTAAGAAAATCCTCGCATAATGTGGGCACGTGAGCACACCATCTATGAAATCATAGTTAATTGCCGCAGGTGGTCGGGCTTTCAATTGGTCACGCTTGGCATCAAGCTCAAGGCGCCGCCGCCGCAATTCAAAGTCATGAGCTTTTGTTTTAACCAAAGTCCTCCACTCAAGTCTTTGAGCTGCTTGCTGCTCCTACCGAGACGGCTCCAAGTCGCACCAGTTAAAGTAACGCTTAAGCATAACTTTATACCTGAGGAGCTGTCCGCCATGCTTGCGCATACAAGTAACGTCTAATGTGACGATTAGCCTGAAGACATTCAATAGACGGTTCCTGTAATAATATGTTGAAGGTATCCGTGAGGTGTAGTAATAACTCCACAAAGTTATCAGTGACTAAAGGTCTTTAATGGTAGACATACATGGAAACATCAAACTGTAATTTCCTATTTGTCTGTCTCCCCTACTGAAGAATATAGCATAAGGTCTACGCTATAGCATAGATAATGTAACACAAATGTAATGTTAAACAAAGCACCCGCTCGCGCGTGCTCTCTGTTGCTGAATTAAATTATTATTCAGCTCAGATAAATACAGTCAGAATCTGTTTATAATTGCGCATTTTAAATTATAAGTGATAATGTGATAAGAATAGCACACAGCTACAAATTGAAATACATATGTTACAGTTAGACTTATTCTGTGAGAGGTTGTACACATGCTACAAACACATCAAGCTATTCATTTCCAGTTTTAGCTGACCTCGCATTGTAAGGCTCCTACAAACAGGCGCGACACGCGATATAATCGCGTGCGACACAAAGGCACAGCTCGTTGCGCGACTTGCGGTGCCATTGTGTCGCGTGTCGTGTCGCGCCTGTTTGAAGGAGCCTATAAAGGTTTTTCGTATAATCAGAAGTCCCATTCCGGCCGCTACAATCAGTCGTGTTTTATAAGATGACATGATGATATTTTTAATTTTTTTTTAACTAAAACTTAAATATCACCTTTAGAACTTTGGTCAGAAACCATTATATACTTATGTCGGATTTCGTTTATAAATGAGATTCGGAAAAGCCGAGGAAAAGTTGCAGCTGTAATCCTCGATAACTTTGAAATACTTACTTCTTTTACAATAATAGTCTCATTTAAGGTGGCCGGGACCGCTGTCCCACATAATTAGACCGCTGTCTAATTATGTAATGGAAATGGTGTGCTTATACCAAAAGCTTTGAGTGTATAGTGTATGATAGATGGGCTGTAATCAACCGGTGCACAGACCGTTGAGGAGAAGTGCAGCGTGGCGGCCACGGACTACTAGCCCGGAACATCTGGCTTTCCCTGCACTTGCCTTGCTAATGTGCTGCAAAGACAAATCCAATCACTATAATCGTATAAATGAAATTAGAACGTGAAACCCCAATTTTACACTGTTTCCTTTACAATGTTGACGAAATAAATCGAGAAGCCATAACTTGTAATCAATACAGAACAGGGAATGTCAAACATTTGATCTGTGGACACTTGGACAGCCGACGTTTGCGGATGTCCAAAATAATCGATGGGCCAAACATTAGGCTCGGGTTGCCGAGAGGCCTAGTAGTACCTACTTCATACATTGATAACTAAACGAATTTGTGTTCATATTACCGATAGTGTAGATTTTAATCAAAATATAGTAACAAAAAACTCATGATGTGCTCAACATATTTGGGTCGAACATTTAAAAAAGAAACACGCGCGTTCACGACCTCGTATCTACTTATTTTATAAGAAAATTCAACCCTTGTTGTCTACTAACCAATGATATAGATTATAATAAAGAATTATTGAAGATTAATTTATAAAAAAATATATTAGCTTATATTTCATGACATGTACCTACTTACCTAAAATATAATAGGTATTGCCGCCGATTCTGTTGTTCACAACCTAAACTAAATTTAAGTTCAGTGCATCTTTTTCCTTCTATTTCAGTAAGAAAAGGACAGAAGATAAATATTAGTTTAGTCCTGTCAAATTAAGATACTCCCTAAACAACTTTAGTCGTGATTAAAAAATTTGCAAATTTATTATTACAAATGGTAAATTTACGTCAGGCGCTGACTAATTTGACAGGACTAAACTAATATTTATCATCTGTCCTTTTCTTAATGAAATAGAAAGAAAAAGATGCACTGAACTTAAATTTAGTTTAGTTTGTGAACAAGGGAATCGGGGCTAATATCTATTAGTTAGATACATGTAAGAGTGAAACTTCAAACTTTTTATCAACAATCTCACTGTAGTTATAGTAAACACTAGCGAACTTGCGGAATGCTCATTTTGGTGTAAGTTCCACTAGCCTATTTCCATAAATCTACCAGTCATCCGATTTCGCCGTTAACGGTACTGTACGCGCAGCGCCGGACGCCTCGCTGCGGACGACTCACCGCCTGCCAGTTCACTTTCTCATGGCCTTTGGCTTACCAGATATTCGGAAAGTAGGATCTTATCAAATTAATTTTATAATTCGTTCTTAAATAACGAATTGATCGTATTCGGGTCATTTTTGTGATTCTTATACAAGATTTATATTATGTTCTTTTCTTTTGTTCTGATCATGTAAAAGTACAGTTTTTATTCAGAGTACCTACTTCCCATATCTACAAGCAAAGATTCCAAATTATTCTAGTGGACCGGTTAGGAGTGTGGAAACTGATCAGGTTCAGTCAGGCGAGACAATAATCTAAGGACCCTACTGGCACAGCCGCACGCTTGAGACTTGAGAATGGTTGATGGAACGTTAACCTGGGAGTGCTAAGACTTTAGTTAGCTTAACAGTTTAGTTTTCTTTACGAATACCTGTAAATTAATGATAATTGCTTGTACGTTGTATGTACACGCATGTATTACTTGAAGGTATGTAATGATGGCCGCTACGAGCTCGCCTAGCGCCAATGTGTAACGCTTGGTATGCGTTATGTAGCAGAGGCAGTGCGGAAGTACATCTTTAGCATGCTGTGCAGTTAGTTTAGTAAACACGTAGCGTGTTACGCAAGAGCTGCTGACCTAACTACACGCTATTGTGTTTCTTATCAAGTCCTGATTATTAGCTCAGCATCGATTGTTACGTTTATACATCCAGCCGGCCTTCGTAAGTTCTACATCTGGACTTACAATTCTAGCACACATTCATACATAATCATTTCAAAATTCGATTTTCGGGGAGAGCACCCACAATACCATCGTCAAAATCATTCGTTTTGAGGATGAGTATTATGATCTGAGTATTTAGTAGATTGGTTATGGAGTTTGATAGCCGTCGGGAAAGTTTCTATGTTAGATTCGTTAAATTATTCAAAAGCTGCAAACGAGTATCTCTTCTCTTCGCAGCTTTCTATAGTTGGCTGCTCGTCATATTATTGAATTTGCTTGTTATGTGTAGGTCTCTTCTATTCTTTAATTTTAATCAATTTAATTTTGAATTGTAATGTAATGTATTATGTATGTATGATTTCTAATTTTAATTGATTGATTGACAATATAATATCTAATATTGACATTGATTATTTAATTTAATTGTATCTTCATTTCTATTGTATCTGCTTTTTATTGAACCTATTTTATTTTGTTTTTTTATTTTTATAATTGTACGCTGACTATTTTATTAAGTACTATTATGCTTTATGGGTTGTATCTGAAATAAACGTTTTATTATTATTATTAATGGTGATATGGCAAGGACTGATTTGGAAGTGAATTAAGAGTTGACGGCTATATTGAAAAAAAACGACGTGCTGTGCCGACCCTAAATAAATTAGGATAATAAGGGCTAAGGGGACTGCAGGAGGATGATGGTGATGATGACTGCTTGATTTGACATAATACATACATTAGATCAATAAAATCTACAATGAACCAAGTATAGAAGTGGTTGTAATCTATACTAATATTATAAAGAGGTAAAGTTTGTAAGTTTGTATGTAGGGGTAATCTCTGGAACTACCAGTCGGATTTGAAAAATATTTTTGTATTTGATAGCCCAATTCTTGAGGAAGGCTTTAACAACACGTTATGACCCTTAGGAGCCGAGCAAAAAGAAAAAAGTCAGAAAGAACGCTAAGCAAAAGTGAAGTAATATCGCGGGCAGGCGATGAGATGCGACGGGGTGGGTCGGGGGTACAAGAAATTTCACGCGGACGAAGTCGCGGGCAGAAGCTAGTTTATTATAATAACATCAGACTGGCAAGACTTTATGCTCAATTTTTGCATGCCAATTTAATTTAGTCTTGGAGCAAGACATCGGTATTTCAAATCCAATATGAACTATGACTGCAATACTAGGAATCTTCCTGCAATATCTAAAGTTGTAACTCTCGTTGAAACCCGAATTAGTCTTGGATTTCTAAGTCCAAATGTTTTCTTTGATAGAGCAGTCCTTGGGCCAAGAGTATTTAAGTTATTATATTATACAACTTTCCATACTTGTTAGTTGCTAGTAAATCATTTTATGACACTTATTACATTAGCATTTATGCCGGTTATAATTTGCATAAATTACGATATGAAAAGATTATGTCGTTCGTAATAAGCATCATCAGGCTATAATGTTCCCACTGCTGGGACACAGGCCTCCTCTCGGTGGGAGGGAGTGGGCCGTAATCCACCACGCGGGCCCAGTGCGGGTTAGCAGATGTCACAAGTCTTCGAAATTTCATGCCGGTTTCCTCCCGAAGTTTTCCGTCACCGTTTAGAGAGCAGTGGTCATGAAATAAATTACACAAAGCAGCGCCTGTCTGGTCTCGAACCTACGACGTATAATTTTGTGAGTCGCGGCCGTTTCCACTTGGCCACTACTGCTCCCCACACTGGTCGAATACTTTATGTACAGACGCCAGCACATCAAGCTACTACAATCTGTCAAATTTCTTTAATAGATTTTCAACTTTATCGCTAAAGAATAAGCTTCAAAGTTGATTGGGAAAATTTGACAGTTTCGGGTAGCTTGATGTGCTGGCGTCTGTCTGTACTTCTGTTATAACTCATTGATGCAGAGGTCTTATCCTTTATCCACTCCATGTCAGGTGGTGTCAGGTAATTAAGCTAAAACAATTCCTCAGTTGCCGAGCACTCGGTTTGAGTGACACATCGATTAAAGTTTTCTTAATTTCGTGAAATCAATGTCGCCTCCGCCGCACCTCAGACGGGCTGGAAGGCACATTTTAAAGAAATTATTTCAGTTTCTGCTGCTCACCTGTCACCTTATCAACTCTGAATGTGGCACTTCATTTTAGATTAGGTACGTCTGTTTAGTATCTTGATTGTAGACTGTCAAAAAGTATAATTTATTCAATGCTGGTAATTACGTGTTTCTGTTCATTTGGTGAAAGTTGTTTTTGATGAATTTATTTTTATGTTTAAAAATTATATCATGATAATTTTTAGGCTTTAGACTTGTGCCGAATCGTTAATTGTTAAGAAAATTGGCGAAAGCGTTATTATTTATCACATGTAAACCCTAGTCATAGTCATTTATTCATTAACAATAATTTGTATCCGAATTTACACAAAATAAATTAAATTATAACCTTTGAATGTAATTGGTTATTTTGATTAAGTAGCGATGAGTCGAACTGTCGAAGTATTTATTTCAGCACTCTAGATTTTTTATATCAAGTTTGTAACTTATACTCATAACAAGTCGTTATATTAATTTTATTATCAACTTCGTTTGCCGAAAGTGCTGTGACAAAAACTACCTCATAGCTCGATAGATGGCGTTGGCGTCGAATTAGATCTCGCTATGGTTTCGTTCCCACCGGCAGTATATAGTCGCGGAGCGGCCGAGCACAAGTCGATCTTTCCAAAGGTTAAACGGGGAATGATGATCGGATTGGACTTGCGACTGCATGAAGTCCGCCGCCGAATGTTACGCTTAGGCGGGCTAAAATCTTACTGACCCCTAAATTTTTTGAAAGATCTTTTTATATTAATACTAGCGGTAGCGACCCGCCCCGGCTTCGCACGGGTACAATGCTGATACTAAATACACTACAGAAAAACTGTGAACGTTGTATATAAAAACATAGCGGCCCGCTCCGGCTACGCACGGGTATAAAATATATAGCCGCCGCAAACGCTACGTCCCGCAATTTTTAAATCTGTAATATCTTCGAAAATATTCACTTAAATCATACGGTGTAAAAGGCCATATAGATCTATATTAAATGAACAATGTATTCGAGGTATTTAATTGGTTAAGGATTAATGCTGTATTGGTTAAAATGGCTTCGAAAATTAGCCATTATTTGTCGTAAAAAGTAAATGACAAAAAAAAGTTATTGTGGGTTATCCATAAGAGATAGACATATACCATCACGGACTTTTCTGTAGACCTTTTCAATGTGTACAATACTTAGTACATTATTTTGATAAAACTCGTAGGGTTCAGCCTGCGTTTGCAATGTAAGCGGAAAAAATGTAATTATTTACGACATCACATTAGAAACCTCAAAAATAACAATACTTCTCCACTATTTAATGGATGTTATTATACATATAAACCTTCCTCTTGAATCACTCTATCTATTAAAAAAAACCGCATCAAAATCCGTTGCGTAGTTTCAAAGATTTAAGCATACAAAGGGACATAGGGACATAGGGACAGAGAAAGCGACTTTGTTTTATACTATGTAGTGATATATAATATATAATTATATATTATATATAATTTATTTATATGTTTTGTTTATACTGATAAATACTGTAAAGTTGTAATTGTTGTAAACAATAATTTATAATTTAAAAAAAATTACATTATGAAGGGCTGATTTTTCCAACGCCAGATAATTTTATGTGAGGAATGATTTTTGACAGTTCCTTACAAAAACTGTCAGACGTCAATTTTATTCCACGAATAAAAATTATCTGTAGCCTTAGGGCTGATTTTTCAATCAACAGATAAATAATTTTTAAATAAAAAATCCCTCATTATGATTTAAATTAATAAAAAAAGATATACATATATTTATTTACACGATTTCCATATTTACCTACTAAAACATTGGTGCTTGTCGTACTTGAGCTTTGACAGCTCTGCTCATTGCTAGAATGCAATATACCCGTAGTCGTTTTCATAAAATTCATTCAAATTATTTAATAATAATCGTTATTTATTTACGCACAAGTGTTTGTTATATTGTTATTACGTGACCCACCACGCAGCACAACGCCTACTACGTCATTTAACATCGCTCGCTAAAATTAATTCAAGACACGATCGGTATTACTTGCGAATGAAGAGGCTCTCCTGGCATTACTTTAATGATCCTCTACAATATTTACATTTTAAAAGCAAAAGTGCAATCGTTTTTTAAAGCGATGAAAAGTGAGGAGTGTCTGTGCCGACGTAATTTTATGAATTGCGATTTCAGAGTAAGAATTTTGATATCAGACGTTGTAGATAAATCTGGTGAACTCAAGTTATAGTGCGAAATGCCCACTAGACCCTAAAAATATAATAAATGAAATTCGAGAACTGCTAGCTCACACCGCAAGCAAAATACTACTCATCGTCTATAGCACAGTTTAGATATTATAGTAAGAAATATTAACAGCGCCACGTGAGTGTTTTTGGAACTAAAAGAGTATTGGAAAAAGTACCATAGGCTACAATGGGTCCTCATTTAACATCTCTTGCAGGACGGCTAAGTTCAGCAGCTTATGCTGTCGGAAAAATCCGTCAATTTACTGATGTAGATACCGCGAGACTGGTCTATTTTAGTTACTTTCATAGTATCATGTCTTACGGTATTTTACTTTGGGGACGGGCTGCAGACATCGGTTCTATTTTTTTCTGCAGAAAAGAGCCATCAGAGCCATATAAATATCCGCAGGCGCGATTTTCTAAGGGAATTGTTTAAGGAAATTAACATCATGACGATGCCTTGTCAATATATCTATGAAAACATCATGTATGTAAGGAAAAATTTACATATTTTTAGTAAAAGAGGTGAAAGACATAATTATAGTACTAGAAATAGGGACCTATTAGTTCATCCAGGTTTCAGACTGGCTAAAGTAGATTCATCTTTTATGGGGTACTGTTTAAAATGTTATAATAAAATACCTCCCCACATTCTTCAACTGAAAGAGACAAAATTCAAGTCTTGTATAAAATGCACACTATGCAGTCAGGCATATTATAAGTTAGGGGATTACATCGCTGATAAAAATGCCTGGCTCAATGCTGGTCCTGCTCCACAACAACTAATTGATCAACACATGGAAATACTGTTGGAGCTGCTGAAGATTGTAAGACTATCTTTGCATTGTATAAAATCAGTTTCCTTTGTATTGTATAATTGCATAGCACAGATGTGAGTTCTACATATGTACCCTATAGCTACCATTTACCGGGTAATAATATGTCTTTCAATGACTTGAATGTGCCCTGGCAGCTGATAGTATGTCATGCTCACTCAAATGTCTCTCTGACGGTGGCGTGTGTGTTGGATCATTTAGCTCTCTTCAAAATGGTTGAGCTGAATGGTGCTGATTTATGCGTCATGTTCGTGAACGGGCGCCGACAGTTGGGGCTGGTCATCACTGCTGCCTCGGCTTATTTTAAACTATTTTATTTTTGGATTGTTGTTTGTCAAGTACTATTTGTTGTACTCTGGACGCTTTTAACGCGTACGTCTTTCTTAATTTTTTACATCGTTCTCACATTATATAATTTTAAAATCAAAAGTAATGATGGAACTAATATTTTTGTAAAATATAATTTAAAAAGAGTGTCCATGGAGTTTCTTGCCCGTTCTTCTCCATAGGTACCTACGCTTTGGAATGGGCAACTAGCTTCATATTTTCTGACTGACCGACTTCTTGACAATTCAAAAGTGCCTGTAAATGGTTTAATTGAAATAAATGCTTTGAGTTTGAGTATAGAGACTAAAGCAGCGGCGTGTGACCATTTTCAAAATTAAATGAGTGTCTTGACTACTAGTGGAAATCGTTGGAGTATTTATGGAGGGTTAATTAAACAGATTCCAGAAAGTTTTTAGATTAAAACTAACATAAAACCCCGTTACTATAAAAAGACACCTACTAATCTAGTTCCGAACGTCCGTTCTTAACCAACCCTGATGCAGACTATTGACCAGCAAGGTCAGGTTATGCTCTACTGGGCCAGATCTATATATATATATATCACTGATAAGGCTATACCTATGTAGTGATATCCATTCAATCGATGCTTGGTGCAATGATTATTATTGACGGCACAGTTCTCCATGAAGGGATGGTCGTGAAAATAGCAAAGGCAACAATATGTTACATATCGCCTTTTCTCAAAAAGTTTTCAACATTATCTATTATTTTCAATATTTTCATGAATATAGATTTCATTATTGTTTGTGTTGACTGAGCAATATCTTTAGAAGCTCTTGCAGAAACGCTGGATCAAGGGCTTGGTAAGGAAGTCTAGAAAGTACCTAGTTAATGTGTTCACAGTATGAACACACTGAGACATGGAAGTTAGCAAGTTTCCTGTACAAGGAAACAATAGCGTTGAAGCTACAAACACAAAAAAAAAACTCTAGAATTTAGGTTAGGTTAGGAACTCTAGGTTATAAACGGATGTATATTTTGTGTTCATAACGTTTATAATAGTTGAACTGAAGTCAATTATTAATTTATTGATCATAAAATCCCAGTAAACCGCCAATGCTTCTTCGATATAATTTTATTTATAATATAGCCGTCTAACTCGTGTGATCGTCATTTCTCTCGTCTATTGTTACACCCTCAAGCTCGTCTGTAATCTGCTAGGAGTGGAATTTCGCCAGCCTCTTCTGTGTCTGAATCTATATTTACCGGCGCTGAATTCTCTAGGATTATATATTCGGCAACGCCTCATTTGAGTTTTATTTTCCATGTCTACGATAAAATGCTCACGGCATTTTCAAGTAAGACTTGAATAAAATATAATTATCTAACTAGTTATTGACTAAATATATTTAAAATATTTAATTTTAGTATATTTAGTCCGTGTCCGTCCCAACTATAAATCACTCCATTTCCGTTGTTTATGGAAAAACGATTATGTCAGTAAATTGCGGAAAAACCTGCGGGTCGTGAAAAGTGCTAGTTCAACGACGGCCATGATTAATATTGTGTCAGACTTTGTATCGACGGCGATCAAATGGATTACCTACTGCATTAACAGTAAAAATTGCGAGTCTTATTATGTGAAAATGATTGATTACCTACACGCTAGTTTTCTTCAAACTGTTTAGTGTGAAATTTCTTTGATGGGTTTCGCTAATTTGATTATCGTTTCTCAAAGTTGTTTATAGTCAGAATATTTTGCTGGGAGTAATTAGCGGTCGTTTAATTACCCTGTCGGTTTTATTAAAGTCGGAGAGAGCAAAGAAAACGTTTTTGCTTGTGAAAAGGTAAACTGTTTTCTGCTCCAAGTGGTGTTGGTATGTTAAGAAAGCGTGTTTGTAACCTGACGTGAGAGATTTAAACATTTCACATAACGTGACGCTTCTGCACTTATCCTGCGCTTAGAGGTAATTTAGCAGTCTCGTTTATATATTATAGTACTTAATTACTTTGGGACATGTTTGCAAGAAGCGTTGCAGTAGGTTTATGAGTTTTGTTTACGGATATGGAAACAGTTTAGTAAAAAGCTACTTACATTCAAGTTGGCCGCATTTAATCTATCCATTTAATTTTTAATGTGACCTTTTTATTATCAACTCTAAGTTTCAGGCGAGGTTGTAAAGCTCTCGCCAAATTTATCTTGAGCCGCTCCAAGATATACCGTTGCCATTAAAGTTTCACGCTTTTGACAAGGCTAGGGAGCGCCGCGGCTCGTTCGTCTTCACCCTCGTGTACTTGAGCCTGCTATTTGGATCCCCAGCTAAAGTTTTAACTGGATCCAAACTTGAAACTGTTATGAGGGTGATTGATTTAACTCGATCGTGTGTACATACTTCTGCGTCAAGATTTTGTTTGATATATAAACGTTTTCGGTTGGAATATTCTTAAAGTTAATACTACACTCCTATAATTTATGATACTGACTACCAAAATCACTAACCTACTGCATACCAACCATACCAATACTACATATAATTTCGCCGCTTTATTTCAAACAACGTCTTGAATAAGTACATCTATCGTCTATGGAACGTCGGCAGTGAAACTGCAAGAAATTTTGTTAGCTAGAGCCGGCGACGAGCATTCCTAGCTTTACGAATTTATGATGACATTAATTAACATTGTCATCTTGATAACATATTTGTCATCGAAGAAATCACTTTAACGAATAGGTAGATGTTACTTTTAGTATTTCGTTTAGAACTATCACAGTGATGACAATTTAATCTTAGTAAGATACTTGTTTGTTTAAAATGGTCTCAGTGTATGTAATTGAAAGGCAAAAGGCACATGCTGTTAACAGCATATTGCTATAACACTCAAGTGGCTGAAACGCTAAAAGATCCTCAGTTTAACAACTTTTATAAGTGGTGTTGTGGAATCCGCCGGCGAAAGTTGGTGATTCAACGATATCTTGACCTCCCGAAAGCTTAGCAAAGTTGGCCTCACCTTTCTCTATTGAATCATATTATTCATTACTTACAACTTTTACATTATTTAATATATCACACAAACCATGTCTGTTTGTTTTTAAGGGTAATTTACATGATTCATAAAAACCTTGTGTCTGACTATAGGAATATTAGTTTTCTTAAAAATATCTAAGCCCGTCTCGATAGAAGTGCATTATTTTTTAATATTTATATGTTTATATTTCCTTTTAATCATACATAGCGTTCGTTACACATTTGCCTAATAGAGCTTAACGATAATGCGCCCGTTGTGGTGATCTAACCAGCTTATAATGTCGGTCGCCGTGCGCTGCGCCCGCGCCGGCCTTACTCCCGGAACGTGCGGTATGCGTGCCCCACTTGTGTCACACTTGCCCACTCACTAGATCGCAGCTTCATTTACATTTCATTAGAAACAGATGATACCTCACCAGCTCATATTTATGGATGTTTTATATTCTAACCGTTGTATGTTTCTGATGAACATCATAACAATTGGAAACATCGCTCAGTTTCCAATTAAATATATAATCTGGGGTTCCCATATTTGATTTTTCCATTTGAAATATCCGATTTCTGGTGGCAAAGCCGATAATACGTGTAGCTAACCTGTGTCAACAGATACGGCATGAGGGCACGAGTATGGCGTGGGGAGCTAATACCAAACGGGCGTAGTTGGAAAATAACAGTCGCAGTGTTTACTTAGGACCGATAGGACTGTTCTGCGGTATGCAGCCTCGATACTACCTTCCGTATTTGAACATAGGCAATTGAGTGCACGTACTGTTTGCACGAAGGAAAATTTGAATCAACGGATGCTATCGTGTGCTTTCGTACGTATTGGGGTCTTACATGTTTATAATATCTAATCATATTGAGTAAAATTTCAAGGGAATTCCTATAGAAACAGGCTACATAGACGTCATAATAATTTAAAATACGTGAGAGATTAATACTGTGATTCCGATGTTTTCAAAATGGTATTCAACAAATTCCAATTAGCATCGAATACAAATACCTACTATATCTGCTTCTGTTCGTTTTTTCCTGCCATGAGAAAAATAGAAGCCGTCCTCGATATTTCTTTTCAAACAGTTAACTTTTTGTTTTCGTACAACTGGTCTGGCTTTGTCGCCTTAATGAGAAATTTTAAGCTTCAAGAATTTTCATACGACTGCTTCGATAGGCTTTCTGAATATTCCGATAGTATATGTAGTGTAGGTATTACCTAGTATAGTACACATGTAGGTAGGTGCATGACATACTTTCTATTTCTACCTCTACATTTGTTAGAACTATAAGAAAGGATTGGCCCACAATCGCAGTAGACCGGGAAAAGTGAAAATAGAGAAAGGGCAAAGGCCTCCCGCCTTTGCCCTGCAGTTGGACAACACAGGCTTATAATAAAATAATAATAAGAAAAACCTTATTATGTTGTGTACCTTCCTCGATATGAATATCAAGATAATTTAGTGGACCTATACAGGTTGAAATTTTAATCATCGCGTGTTCCTCTTAAGGGGTCAATGTACCTACTCATCATTATGAACAACTTTTGCTATGCGACCAAACATGAAATCGCGAAAACAAAATCAGCTGTTCCCTACATTTTGACATGTTATGCGTACATAAATGTAAGGAACAGCTGATTTCAGGTTTGGTCCCATAGTAAATGTTGTTCATAATGATGAGTGCAATGACCCCTTAAGAGGATAAAGGTGCTTAGAATTTCACCCTGTATTCATGAATAAAGCAAAAATATTTAAAGACTAGTGTTCCTATAATATAGTAACTACGTTTACGGATCAAACACAGAACTTAGAAACTAATCTGAAATAGGCTCTCTGAATAGCTATCCGCATTAATTAAGGAAGTAGGTATACAAGCAGGTACCGATGTAGTGTCTTGTGATAGCCATACAGGTCATAAGAGTCACTCGAGTGTGAAGGGTCACCACGGCGAACGACGCGCATGGCTTGGCACCTATTACTTTACGTATGTACATAATATATTGTTATCTATACAAAAGCGCGAGACCTAGGTTGACGAAAAAATCCAAAAATACTTTTAAACGTTATTTATTTCATTACCAATTTTTACGTGGTTGTATCGAACATGAAGAATTGTAACTTAAAAATAATAATAAAAAAAATATATTCTATGCTTCAGCTGACGGAGTTGAGTATCGACGATATTAATTCTATATGGAATTCTCGTAGTCTGTAATAAAGTTCGTCCAATTAACGTGAATTTGATTTAGATCTAATGATGACTCTGAATTTCAAATGCAATTTAAAACTACTCATTAAATAAACTGGTTTAGGATCTGTTGATTTTGTTTAGTCATTTTGGCTTCTTCTTTATTTAACTGCGTCACCAATATCGCATCTTAAAATATAATACAAATGGTTCATATAATTTAATTTATACAGGGTGTGGCTTAAGTAGTGGTCCGCCGTTAAGGATTTGATATACCAGACAATTTACTATAACATATTATAATTTTAACCATTTTTACCCAATGGTTCCAAAAAAATATTTTTTTTTTGTTTTTTATTTATGAAATTTCTACCTTTTGTTACAAATTTGGTTGTAGTTTCAACAAAAACCATTATATTTTCATTTTGATTTCTGCTATTTACTGCTGAAATACTAGAGCTGTCGTGTAAAATTATGGTTTTTATGTAAATTTAGAGCTTTTGAAGAAAAAGTTAGTTCTTCTCTGTTTTAACCATAACTTTTCACATAATCATGCAAATTCAAGAGGGATTTTTGTATAAAAAAATTACTACTAAAATGGTTAAAATTGTAGTATGTTATAGTAAATTATCTGGTATATCGAATTCCTAACGGTGGACCACTACTTACGCCACACCCTGTATATCACATAACATACAGAGTGACGGTGTGTAATAGTACTCAGAGGGTCGGGCAGGCTTACTGTTTTTACCCGACTGCGCCAGAAGGAGGGCTATGTTTTTCGAGTGTATGTATGTATGTATTTGCTTTCCTATTTCGTTCTACTTTCCGATCCTTGTTAGCGAAATTGGTATTGGCAAATCCCTGAGCTCTAAACGTTCACGAGGTTTTAGATCGCCCTTTAGATTCCTGCCTCACTCGCTCAGTTTTCGTGTATATGTGTTTCTATATTCACACAGGTAGCTGGATTGCTCTCTCCATAAAATGAAACCTACATCAATTAATTATTATAATGTCGTGTCTTTTGAATGAAGAACTTCTTAAGTCTTCAAAAATATCGTGAATTATTTCCGGCCAGAAAATTAACAATCTGATTCAGTACAAAGGAATAAGGAAATAGCTAAAACTTTCTTTTTGTTAATCTAGAAAGTTAAATACTCGTAGGTTGGGTTGGGTTTAATTGGAATTCTTGGTTTTAATAACATCAAGTTTAGACATCTATCTAATACTTTATGCTATAAACATCCGAATTAAGAATCTCCTCCTTTTTTGAAGCCGGTTAAAAATGCTTGAGAGGATTTTAGCGTGGTAACTGAGAAAACGAAATCGTCAATCACTCCACAGTCTCTTGGTATGCATATCATTCGTCGGCCTTTGACCGTTATGAGGCTGAGCAAGAGAATGTATCATTAATGTCAGTGATGCTAAGCTATTTGTCGCGAATCAGTCCCGTTGCCGCCAGCTGCCGACTCACGCGCTGGTACTACATGCAACACCCGCTAACCGACTGAACTAATATATTCTGTCTTAGAATTCTCAAAATGTTTGTCGTTTGTTTTCTCAGTTTAACTAAAAGGCTTGCTTGTAAATTGTAATGCATGGTGAACGACAAGTGAACGTCCAAACGACGGAAACAATATATCCTTCGTCTAGACTGTAACTATATTTTATACAAACAAAACAACATATTATATACATATGGAACAAAACACAATTAAACCTAAAGTAGATACAACAAATTAAAGAGAATGATAGTGGAACAGATTTGAGGCGGTGCCACTGACATGTGAAATCTGTTCATTCTGGACGACGTTCATGACTAATGACTATAATAATATAGACTCCACAAAGCTTGCTTAAAGTCTCGAGCAGACAGCTTTACCATAATCCCCATTGCCTCTTTTATCAGTATCGTTTTACCGGGCTTTAAAGTTCGTTCGTGCATACATACACGTTTGTGTGTGTGAACGTCTGCGTCGTCAGGGCGCAGGGGGAGGAAAGCGAGAGTAGGGATTTGAGGAGGCAATACTAGAGTTTACCTTGTAACGGTAAGTGTACATCGGGTAATGTAGTTCCCATCCAATTATCTGTTGCGTTCATTTAATTAAGCGTATCACTGCTCCTCAGTACATAAACAAGTGTTGGGTTGTGTCTAACCGTAAATGTGGGTAGAAAGCGCGACTCGCACTCCCTACAATTAAACGTGATGCGCGGCGGACTGGCTCGCGGTCAACAGTATGCCACGGTCCACATGGATCGGTTACTTACACGTTTATATTCAAGAAAACGTAAAAAGAAAAGTTGAAAAATTCTAAACTCTTTTGTTCTCTTTGGCCATGCAGTATAACTTACAGCTACCAAAGTAGAGTTATTATTGTCTTTGTTGTTGTGAAGGGAACCGTGCGTCCGTAGTCGCTTTGATCATCTCGTGTTCTTAATTACGCTGCTATTCGTTGCGGCAGGTACCTCCGCGACTAAGTCACCAGCTGCGCAGAGACTTTGTAATAGAAAATAACCGGTGTTGTTAATGGCTGCGATCCTAGAGAGCTCGCGAATAATGGCGGAGCGTAATACCGTTTTGGCGGGAAGCGACGCGTGGGCTTGTGGCGTTTGTGCTGCGGATGTTGGGTGCGCTAAAGAAACTTCCCTACTCCAATTTATGATTTTGTAACAAAAAGAAGTAACGTTTTATAATTGTTTAAATTAGTACCGTTTTTGTTTTCCGGTGCCTTACGGCTTATCCTTGTAGCTCTCTACGATACAATCTATGGACTTTAGGGCTCTACCTATACCTATCGTGATGGCCGCTGTTACATCATTACGAATAGCTTCGCTGTAAATTACTTGTTACGTATCAGCTGCGATTCGAATTTTACGCATTCTTGTTGTTTTGCCAGGTGTAAGAATGTATAGTATTTAGTTGCATGCCTGCTTTGTAAATACCTATTCGGGTACAGTAAACGGTAGGTAGCAAAGGTATATTATGAGAAAATGATTGTGCCTTTAAAATTTTGCGACGAATGTTTGCGGAAATGGAAAGGCGCGACGACCGGCGGCGTATTATTTTCCTGGGTGTTCGAAAAAGCAATATGCATCGAAATTACTTGCGATTCGCTGAGCAATTTCCTTGCTTACCTGAAATATATTTGTTGAAAATGGGAAAAGGTTGTCTTTTAGATTTAAATTATTCATTCGTCGTATTTCCGTTTTTATTTGAATTTTATGCAAGTGAAATTCTTGTGTTAAATAAATGTTCCGTGTATCGAACGCAAAAACTGTGTGGGACGCAGTGAGGCGTTAACGATCGGATGTGGAGATTCGTAGATATTGCCGATAGCCGGTAGCCATGCGGCACGCGGCTGCCGCGCGGCGCGGCGCGGCTCGTCGGATGTGCCGAGGTGGCGAGTGTCCGCAATGCTGAGCCACGCGAAACCAACTCCCTGCTCGATCACATCTACGATAAATAAGACCTATGTGTCACGGTCGGGTGCACTCTGCACGTGTCATTAACGACTCTACAATTTGACTATTATAGTACTTTTTACCTTTTGTGGATTTTCTAAGTACTTACATACGGTCAATTAGAGAAACATCGTCGTTAATGTAAACTGTGGATGATATAAAACTAGCTACACCAGTTAACTTCTGGCAGTTAATGTAGTATTATATTGATGGACTAGTACCTATATAGATATGGAATTATATACTTAGTGAGTGCGATATAATTTAGGTGCCACTAGTCGATATTTTTTCCATACAAATTTCGGGAGAGTATTACTCCACTGTTTGACACTGTACATCCAAAGTTAAACATGACATCGTTTTGACTTATTGTTAATTTTGTCTGTACGGAAACAGAATAGTAAAATAAAAAGCCATTAAAAAGTTATGACCCCCCACAAAGATTCGTTTTTCTTGCTATTTTTAACGTAACTTTGGGTGTAAATAAGTAATAAAAGAACTGTAAAATCTTCAATACTAAGTCCATACCGACAAAGCTCAGTTATCGAAGAGTTCAATAAACTTTATTTGTAATTGATTTATGCTGTGGTTTTTTCATCAGACACGATTTTACAAAGCACTTTTCGAATTTTTTTAAGCGCCTTTCAGTTCGGAACGGTGTTTCTGTGCGTGAGAACTAGACGTTGTGCGTGTAGACTACTAGCATCTAACTGCTCATCACTGATACCAGCTCTGTCGGACACGAAGCCAGATGAGACAGCGTGCTTTTTAGTCATGACCACCAGTGAGGTCGAGCTCGCGACTAGTTTAGTCTTAATGAAAGAAAATGTATTAAGGCAACAACTGCTCTTATTTGTCGCATTCCCCGGTGCGTGGCATGCCTGATGTCTGGGCCGACTTCCTATCATCACGTTAGATCAACCGGCGCTAATGTTCCGATGGTAGCCAATCTATCTTCACGCCTCGCAGTGACGGCAACCGTGACTTAGATGAATATTGCACCTGCCAGGGGTCGCTGAACCCTGGCAGTGCCACTGAGAAACATATAGAGTCAAATTAAATTAGCTAGCGAAACTGCAGACGTGATATCGGTATAATATTGATAATATATCTAAACACGATAATATAAAAAAAATAAAATATTTGATTTTTTTTTGGGGTTAACGTCCGGAAAATCAGGTTTCTTTTGTTTTATCGTATTTAGATATCGATACCCATTACGTCTGTGAAGCTTACACATAAAAAAAACAGAGTCTCAATCGAATAGCTCTAATACTTTAGATTTTATTGATATCTAAAATACACCGATTTCGTCACTGACACACTCACTGATACTACTTCCTGAAATCCTGAAGTACTAGAAAGCTGAAATTTGATATGTAATCAAAGTTTAGTATACAACCAACAAAAAATTCATAAACTTATAACTTTCACCCCCCATTTTAGGGGATGGGGGCGAAAGTTATAAGTTTATGAATTTAACTTACTTCAGAAACTAAATATTCGCATCACCTCCACGACGGTAGCGAAACGGCGAAGCCATACATTTTTACTGATATGTAGAATTTGTGAAGTTAGGGTCGGTAGAGTTAGGCCGTGTAGATTCAGAAGCTTGGCTCTGCATGAGATCTGATATCATTTTCACAGGGCAAACCTTATGTGGTCGTCTTGGCAACATTTTACATGAAATGTTTTTGGTGGGATCGCGTTTACACGAAACGCATGCTGTTTTTACTATAATTATCGCACGATTCGATCAAGCTGTAGTTATGAATAGATCAGCAAAAATCAATCACAGCGCATGGAAGTTCCACTCAATGCAACGGTGTAAAACGTGTGTATGTTAACGCTGATGAAAATCTATTAGAGGCCTTAATACAAAGGTATAAAAGTATCAGTTTTACTCCAGTAGGAAGGAAAGCTGAATAAAGAATGAATGAAACTGTCAATCAGTCAAGTTCTTTTTACGATATTGCTGAATTCCTCTAGGGCTTAAACACGTGTATTATTAACAATTTGGACGCCTAGGTGCAGCCTTTCTTTTCTCTTAATCTTAAAGAAAATGGTAAGGAATTTGGTGCCTTCCCTTTGCTATATAGACCTTAGATCTATGACTCCAAAGCTATTTAAGAACAACCTATTTCTTTAAAACAGTTTGTGAAATGATTTCCTTACTGAAGCAAAACCTCTTCCGTCTTCATTTGTAAAGCAAATTTTATATCACACACGATACCGGTTTAATTTCATTTCTACGATTCAATTGTGGCATATAATCTGGTTTTGTGAAAAATAAACGGAACATTTTTTGGGCTTGCATAAAGCTCTTTAAATTTTAGTTGAAGCTTTTGAATGAAATTGTTTACATTTGAAGTTAACATTTTACTTTCGTAGATAGTTTATAACTTACTATAGCAGTGTTCATAATCTCGGATAATTTACATTCCATCGCCACTTAATCAGTTATCTACTTTAGTGAAATGTATTCTAAGTTGATTTTTGAATGACCATTTGTAACAAAAAGGTCCTAATTAGTATTTGGTTGCAATGGAATTTGAACTTTGTTAAGCAAGTATGACTTTCAATTTGTTGTTACTTATCTTGAAAATTAACTCAAATTCCTGGCTCTGATTTATACCTAATATAGGTACTGAAAATATTCCCTTAGCTAATTAACGTAGATAAAGTATAAAAATTACACGATGATTTCAGATTCTACGTCCGGTGTTACAACAGCACGTTTTAAACTGTTGAATTAACTCAGTGCGTGTCTGGGTACTAATGCTCTGACAATATCATTATTATTACCATCAGATTCCCAGCGACCAGTCAGAGGACAACAACCAACAAATTGAACGCGCTGCGAATAGTTAGATATTCTGTTTATAGTCGTTATTCGGTTAGCTATCGAAACACCGAAGAGTAACTAATCGGGTTTAACCCCCCTGGCATGCGGAGTGCGGCGTGCACTCCGGGTTCATATGTCATGGCATTCAAAGATGAGCGTCGTCGCACTTTGCGTTTGTAATACTGTTCGTCAAGGCACATATATTTGAATAATAGCTTTAGCATAGCATTCACTGTGCATGAATTCATAAATGAAACTAATGTGGATACCAGCTAAAAGCGAACAGTTTAATATAGGTACTCTCAGGACATGACATACGATTTAGATTTTTAAAGTAACGTTTGTTTCGGTTAAAAGTTTACGTCATATTTCATTTAGAAATGAAACTATAGACAATATTTTTTCCAAAAGAAGTAATTTATGTTTCTTATCTACATTCATAAATGTCAGAGAGCATCTCTCTTTACTTATGTGCAACACCGCTAAGCCGCAGATGTCATCATAGTCACAATCGCATAGATATACAGGCACACCCACAGAGACCTTTAGATATCTGTGGGTGTGGAACTGTGGACACACCACTTAGGTTAGTGTATACGATGATCGCAACATAAACGGTATATGAATAGACATAGCTGGCCATGTATTGGGAAATCGCCAGTGCGAATAATCTGATAAACATGAGTAGTTTTTGGGCAAAATGGTCGTTAGGAAAGAGCCTTTACAAATCAAAGTTTGATCTAGGTAGGTACTAGAAAATACGCTTGTTAAATATTCATATGAAAATGAGTAGCGTACGTCATCACCTGAGGGGTAATTAAAACATACTATTAGTATTAATTGCTTTTATTTTGACAGTTAAACAACATTCATTGCGTTAAAGCTCCTGCAAAGAGGCGCGACGCGCTACGCGAATCGCGCGCGACACAAAGGCACCGCTCGTTGCGCGACTTGCGGTGCCTTAATGTCGCGCGCGATTTTATCGCGTGTCGCGCCTGTTTGAAGGAGCCTTTATTTGTGTTGTTGAACAGACAAATTTTTCGAACATACGGAGCAATGGCCTTCAAAATGATTAAGATTGTGATTGAAAGTGTGTTACTCAATTAGAGTGCAGCAGTGCGATTCTGTAACCATCTCACCGTGAAAACTTAGGTGAAGTGAGCGTGGAGTGAGCTGTCAATAGTGTCAATTCCTAGCAAAAATAAACTCACATCACCTAAGTTTTCACGGTGAGATTTTTACAGAATCGACCGGCAGATCAATTTCACAATTTAAGTTGCTATTTGCGTTCATCATGATTAGCTACCTCGTTTATGATTAGCTTCTCATTACGCTAATTCTAATTATATTTCAATTCAATTTTAGTTAAATCATACCTATTCGTATCATTTCTTTCCGAATGATATCCTTTGGACAATAATGATACTTTTTGATTAAAACTCCTATCAACTCCCCGAGTAGAAGATAATCTTTAGTTAATAATTGTATTTATTTCACTGCTATTTCACTAATTATTACAGTATTAAAAATTATGTACCTTTCTTCAATTTTGGTGTAAATTACTAAAATGTTGTGTTATTGCTTTAATATCTAACTGGCTTCTATGTTTACTTTAGCTATGCGGCAGTTATGGCACAACTTTCTATTATGAATCTTGATTCATTCAATGAATGAAGACATTATCACTTTTATAACATTATACCAAAATGCTAAAGCAATAAAAAACTGGTTAAGTGTTCATCATCTTTAATGTTACTATAATTATCGTCAGCATTTTATAAGAAAGAAAAGAATGCTCTTCCTCTTTTGGTGCCAGGGTAAAGCAATTGATATAAAGTTTTGTTAAAAAAAATTGACTAATAGTAACTAGTCAATTTTTTTAACAAAAAAAAAATTAAAAATAATAGTAATTTAATTAATAATAAAATAATAATATTTTTTTTTATTTTAATTTTTTTTTAGTCAATAATAATAATAACTACAATACTACTACAATTACTAATGACAATTACTACTATAATTGACTAATGACTTATAGGTACTTGTGGCTAAATAATAACAGCTGCAAGGGTCGATTGAAGGTTAAGCTAAGCTTGCCGCGGTTGATTCCTGGATGGGTGACCATCCATCACATATCAAGACTCCTCCGTGCCTCAGAAAACACGTTAAGCCGTCGGTCCCGGCTGTTATTGATACATCTATGACAGTCGTTACAGGTAGTCAGAAACCCGAAAGTCTGACCACTAGCCCTAACAAAGAGTATCGTATTACCTACCTAGTGACTGGGTTGTGGAGGTCAGACAGGCAGTTGCTCCATGTAAAATACTGGTATTTAGCTGCATTCGGTTAGACTGGACGGTTCCAACATAGTTGAGAAAAAGCTAGGCAGATTGTTTAATATTATGAAATCTCACAAATCGTAAAGCATCGTTTCCACCAAAACGAAGGTTCTACGGGCTAGGTGCACTACGACTGCTACGTAAGACATTTTTAAGTAGATAATTAATTTCTACACAGGCCGTAAAGAATTATAGCTTGTTTGCATGCAATGACGTGAAGGTGCAGCGACTCGTGCGTCTGTAGACAATCAAGGTGCAAGTACTCCGCGCCTCCCACGGACGTGCGTCGGCAACCAACCTGCGACACAGTTACTACGCCTATTGTTTCAGCTTCCTCGCCACGGGCTTTTTGTCCACTCTTTGATCTTGGGTGAAAACTATCGTAAAAACCAAATCCGTGTTGAGATGCTATTATGCTCAAGGTTACTCAATGTCATTTGGAGTTGGATAATGTAACATTGCAGCTCGACTATTATTGACTGCAGATCAAATTTAGCATTTCATAAAACGTTTGTCCATTATGGTTTCGAATTTATCCGCATTGTAATATGAGCTGTGCTGGCTGTGCGGTGCGCGTAGCTACGCCAGTAGTTACGCGTAGTTTACAGCACTTTAATATGTATGAACCGGTGTTATTTTTCTGCGTAACCAGAAGATTTAATGGGAGCACTCAATTTCGCGCCTAAAGCCCATCAACGTGGCGCGAGAGGAATGCATACATTACGAGGAAGGCGTGGACCATGAAATGGACCTCGACCTTTGGGACCTCGACCTCCCGTGGGACGTTACGTCTACTCCGTTAAATAAAAGCTTGCTGGTTATTTTAGATTTACGATGAAAGTAATAAATACGGCGCACAAAATAACATTCAATAAAAATAAAACGTGTGAGTATTTAGTAAACACGAGTTTGTTAATTAATAACTTCTTCTTTATGTAGGGCCGTCGATTCGCGAGAGCCAATTAAAACGTGTTCCCAAAGCGCAACGTCGACGCGAGCTACGTGAATTAATTGGCTACTGAATTTCACGGGTAACACCATTCGCCGGTGGAAACTGCGCAAGCTGCCGGCTGCAGGGATGCACGTACCTATCGCTTGTTATAATTTAATGACCGGAATCATAGTCTTTCTGAATTTATACACTGAGAATTAAGTTACGAAAATAATTGTCTCAAAAGACAGTTATCACTCAGTAGTTTTAGCGTGTCTGTTGGAGTTACCAGTTATGTTTTCTCCTTCCTTGTAGGTACTTATATAGAGTTTATGTTATAAGAATTTCATTTTGGACAAAGGTTCATTCTGACAGCACACTTTAGTAAAAAGCTATCTACACTTAATTTAATAGTGGGTGCTTTTATCTACTGAAAGTGGGGCAAAGGCTTTGTACGACACTTAAGCATTTTCATAAAGTGGCATCTATCAGCAAAGAAGATCATTCAACTCAATTCCTTACGTTTTAAATTAAAGAATGCAGCACGATCGTATACTATAAAATAAATATGACTCGTCTGAATGAAGAGACAACAGAATGTGCGCTTTCCCCCCTTGTAATGTCTAGATACAAAATTCCCCGATAGTAATTTATTGTGTATTGATGTGATAATGTTATAATAGGGGGAGCCCACGATGCTAAATGGGGGTTTACTCGAGCGCGTCAGGCGCTCGAGTATTTCCAGCTGTCGGTTTTTTTTATTATTCTGTTCGGCTACCCTACACGCGCGGCCCTATATAGGTAGAGGGCTAAGATTTGGTAGAGGTACTCAACAGGGTGCAAGGTATCCCCCCTTTATGTTAATCTGCCGTGCTTGAGTAAACCCCAAAATACCCTGTTGGGCTCCCCTACTATATGTCGGATAGACACGGGGGGTAGGCAGGCGGTTGGCGACAACAGTACACCGATTATGACAACAGACCGAACCCGCTGAAGCGATTAGTTTTTGTTTTATTTTCTCTCTTATTCAATACGTGTAGTCTATTCATGGCTTCGTTCATATTGATCCCTAGTCCCAACTCGCCCGCTTTTTTATATGCCTAGTAGCTGCAAGGGTACAGTTTCTTAGAAAAGAGCTACGATGTAGAAAATAAACTCTCATGATGTATAAATTTTGCTCTTGCTAGGTTTATTTACAAATAATTAACGAGCAATATTAGTTGTGCGTTGTTTATTAAACAACGTCGCGTAATATCTGCTATTTTATAAATTACAATAGTCATTGCTGTCAATAACGTCATGAATGCTTCCTTTTTCACTTTTATTTATTTTAGTATTTGTCTGAACTGATAGGAAAAGTTTAGATTACCTACATGAATAATGAAGAAAGGAATTTGAGTGCAAGCGAGTCTAATCATCTTTTGTTGGTCGCGATCGCGGCAGTCGGCACGTCGCCGCGTCGTCGGGTTCAAATCTCCATATTGTAAAGAAAGATCAAAGGTGTTTTATTTGATTTCTCTCCGAAGAAAAACATCACGGTTAGATAGGTAAAAGTAAACAGGGTGGCTATTAACAAAGTCGAAAGTCCGGAACTGACTTAGATGGAGCGGCTCAGCGGCTGGCGCTGGGGCGCTAGGCCTCCCCGTCGCCGCAGGGTGATCGCCCCACCGTCGCCGCCTCTACAAATACACTATTAAGCCGGCACATAAGAAAACTTTGTCAAGTAAACAAACAACCAGAGTAAACTATTACCTAAACGAGCTGAACTGAATGCCATGAACCAACGATTTCTTATCAAAATCGCATTTATATAACGAAACGATTTTTTGGAAAGAGTTGTTAACGCTATGTCACACTTAGTCTCAGAAATATCAAAACGTACGATTTAGAGAAAGTGCGGGATTGACATAGTCACACGTGTGTCTGTGAGTGTCACGATGCGTCTCGCTCGCGAGATGCGATTCATTATGATGACATACATTTACATACATACATGCATTGCAAGCTATGCACATGTACATATATTTAATATTTATAATGAACATCAAAGTCTCTTCGCAACAGCTCGCATGCCCATTGTGCTGATTGAACATTAATGCCTGGTTGCCTTAAATGTCTCACTGATGGTGGCGCGTGTGTTGGATCATTCGGTTCCCTACAAAATGGTTGAGCTGGATGGTGCTGATCCACGCGTCATCTTTGTGAACGGACGCCGTTGGTTGAGACTGGTCATCTCCTAACTGCCAAAGCTTATTTTTAATCTTATATTTTGATTGTTTCTTAATTTGTGTTTTTTTTACGTTGTTCTCACTTATAGAAGCAACAAGAATAATGTACCCAGGATTTTGTAATATCTTGATTTAAAAGAGTGTCCATGGAGTTTCTTGCCCGTTCTTAGAGATCTACGTTTTGGAATTGGCAACTAGCTTCAACTTTCTGACTAACTGACCGACTATATAATTTTGACAATTGAAAAGTGCCTGTACATGGTTTAATTGAAATAAATGCTTTGAGTTTGAGTTTTTCCAGGAGAAGCCTGTGTAGCTACAGCTGAGGATTTCAACAAGTTATTTTTGATACGGTAATCTTTTACAATAGACTGTTCTGTTATAATAATTAGGGAAATGAATTAAAAGCTAAACATGTTTGTGTTTAACATTTTGCTTCAAAATCATAAGCACATTATAGCCATAGAAAGCACGATAAATTATTCATATAAACGAGATTTAAAACCAAGAACAGATGTCAGTATAACATATTAAGTATACTCCGTTAGATTTAGTTAGAGTAGCTGAGCCTCTTCATGGGTATTTCCATCTCTAGCTATTATACATTTTCTGAACTCGCGCACTGCCGAAGCCGTAGTTTTATGTTCTAACAATGTACATAATTACCATTGAATTAATTTATAAGTAGATGTTGTTGATAACCGTACAATAAGGTACATCTAGTTCGCGCCGGCTGCTGTACGTACGCTTGAATCATTACAAGTGGGTCAACGTACGCGACGAGACAAATTTCTGTCACGCTTTACACATCGGCCATCGATAGAAAATTCTTGCTCATGTAAATCTTGTACTCAATAAACTTACCATTTTGTGGAAAAATTTTGATGACCGGAAAATAATCCTATGATTGATGGAAGCTGATTGCACTTGGTTCTAGCACTGTCACTGTGTTTTTCTTCTTTTATTTGCTTTATAAATCACCGATGGGTTTCATCCTTAGATCACAACAATAGGAACTCTCTCACTTTCGGTGTCAGCAACCGGTTATTCACAGATTGACCAGTGCGGGTCCATGTCTGCGCGGTGGATGCGCACGCGGCTGTCGTCGGCGTCGGACTGTTGGCAGCGCGAGCCCCCACCAGCGCTTCCTGACCTACACCTAGTGGCTGCTGGCGCACCGGCTCCGGTAAACAAACGGTTCACCGACCGATTACGCGTCGAGCATCTTAGAGCGCGGCCTCACCGGCGCTCGCCTTCTGCCCACCACACAGCAACACATTTGTAATTCAATGTGATAACGGTTCCGAGAGCGTTCGCGCGTTTAGTTCAGTTCCCGTTGATTCTGGGTCGTGGCACACAAATCGAGACCAAATCGTTCTGATTCCGTCGGATAGCCGCAGGTGCGCTCGCCGGCACTCGTAACATTATAGCAGCTAGTGAACATGCCCTCGCACTTAAGTCAATTGTGCTGCGGTTGCGCTACACTGAAGGATTTGCATATACACGAAAGAGAAAATATATGTTCCGTGTGTTACGAGAAAACGTTCAGTATCTGGAATGATTCATATTTTGCTTTCTTTTTGAGGAAGTATATATGTCTATTTAAAATTGCGTTTAAAGTGAAAGTTGCAACATGTTGGCATAGTACGTGACCGTCGTTTAATGAATGTACCTAAAACGACTTTTATTTATGAAGTATTACGTATATGATACGGCGAACCGGTAGAAGCTTTATTGCCGTCGTATCAAATCAATAGGTTAGCTTTTTGATAAGGTTATATCATGATAACCTAGATTAATTAAATCGTGATTATCTAACGTGTGTTCTATCGTGTTATTCTACCACAAAATCCGCTTTTTGGCTTTACCAGAAAGTTTGAATGTGATCGTGATTCCTGGAATTGAACAAAGTCAATATGTACGGCGTTCATTTACGTTTGTTATTTCTTAGTTTAATGTTAAGTTGTTACTTTAATTATTACAGGAACAACGGTTACATGCCATAGGTTCCCTTAACAAACACATTAACCGTCTCACAGCTTGAAGCCTGCCATAATTGCGAGTCCACTTCAGTGGTAATAAAATAACGCTTATGAGAAATCCTTATTAGTAACACGTTAAGCTTTGACCCGATATTTTCATCGACCATTGATGTCACAGTCAACAGTCCATTTAATATTTTCGGTACCTACTGAGTTTCAGAGTATTGAGAGAGAGTATTCACTATTCAATATTTTCTTCATTGACAGAGCAATTTAGTTGGCTAATGGGTTTAATATTCTATGGTAAACAAACAAAACGAGAGTTTGCCGCGGTTGGTCCGTGGATGGGTGACCATCTTTACATATCAAGACTCCTCCGTGCCTCGGAAAGCACGTTAAGCCGTTGGTCCCGGCTGTCATTCGTGAATCTTTGACAGTCGTTACGGGTCGTCAGAAGCCCGAAAGTCTGACAACCAATTTTACCAATCGTACTACCTAGTAATTGGGTTGCGGAGGTCAGATGGGCAGTCGCTCCATCTAAAATACTGGTATTCAGCTGCATCCGGTCAGACTGGAAGCCGACCCCAACATAGCTGGGAGAAGGCTAGGCAGATGATGGAACATACAAAACGTACCTACCTTATTTTCACGTTGAGGATTACGTTATTAGGTACTTACCTAGTAATGAAAAAAAGTTATGGATTTGGCGTCGTGCATGAAACTCAGGTATCACTAGAGATTTTCCTAGCATTCATGTTTTGATGTAATTACAACAGGTGATACAATTTTATTAGTAGAAACAGGTAAATATTGTGTCGTTTCCTTGTCCACAGAGTTGCGGAAGGTGCACCGAATGCTCGCACTTGCTTACTTCATCAAAAGCTGCAACTCCTCAACTGTTGCATCAAACGCGCTCTGGAAGGCACCGGCAGTCACACCGGCAACTCTTCGGACGACGAATTCTTTGATTGCTCTGAGGGAGAAAATGAAGATCAGCTGCCTTGGGACAGACCAGTCGGTCGACTTAGTCGATTTGGTGATGCTATCATGAAGAATGGAGCGCCCCTGTATATTCCCCGTACACAGGTGTGTATAGTGTTGATTGTGTTCGTCGTTGCGCGTGCAAAAGTCGCTATGTGTTTTTAGTGAACTCTTTTGAGCTATATGAATTATAACACTTAGCGTGTTTATACGGAACTTTTGATGTATGAATACCACATAGCTACATTCCTTAGCTCTTTAAATATTGCACTTATCACATAGCTGTTTTTACAGTATGTGCATAAAGAACCGAAAATAACTAAATAACACATAGCGACTTTTGCATGCGCAACGACGATATCCAAAACTGTATATTTTCCCAATATCAAGAAGAAAGTTTTTAAAACTAGTCGATATAACTGTTGATTGATATTTATTAAAAAAATTATTACTATGAATCTGTGATTAAATATAATATTTATGATTGACGTTTGCATAATTTCTTTTTGGAATGTAGGATCCTGCACCAAAAACTGAAGACCAGTTAGAAGAGGATGCAGAACTAATGGTGCGACTTGGAGACGATGCTAAAGCGTCCGAACTCCGAGCAAGAATGATGAGTGCTTCGCTTCTATCTGATATGGAGGCGTTTAAAGCGGCCAACCCTGGCGCAGAGCTGTGCGACTTCGTGCGCTGGTATTCGCCGCGGGACTGGAAGCCAGACGGCGGCGGTGCGTTAGGGGATCGCATGCTGTTACCAGGTAACGCTTGGGCAGAGGCGTGGAGTGTCGCGCGCCCGGTGCCGGCAGCCCGCCAGCGGAGATTGTTCGACGAAACTCGCGAGGCCGAACAGGTGTTACATTTCCTTCGGTCGCGAACCGTGAGCTCTGCCGTTGAACTTTTGCTGCCGGCTATTCTGCGAGCTGGAGCAGTGAAGGCACATGAAGAGGGTGTGCCTTACGGGAGTGCATCGCTCGGTGGTGTTGATATTCGAAGGACATTTGAAATAGCAGCTCGAGAGCTTCACGATGCTGAAAGAGAAGCCTGTAGGGCTCTATGTGTTCGAACGGTTCTTGGGACTAGTGAGGAGGGCAAGCCACTGGACGTGGCCGGGCGCACGAGGATACTGAACGTGGCGGGCGGCGGGCTGCCGACGCCGACGCGGCGGGAGTTCACGCTGCGGGTGCGGGACAGCGTGGCGCCGCAGGTAATGCGCGCCGCCCTCGCCGGCGACATGACCATCATCGGCGCCTTCACCGAGCGCATCGTGTGCTTGTAGCAGTGTGCGTGAGCGGCACCTGCGCCCCTCACGCGGGGCATCGGAGTGGTCTGACTGTGCTAGTGTACATTTAAATCTTGGTGAAAATGTTTGTTAAAGGCATGTAAATGAATTGTTGAATTAGTTTGTAGGTATATTAATTTAGGCCATGTTTAGGTTGAAGGTTGAAATACGTATATAAGCATGTGATTTTAGACACCTAAATACTGTTAACAATCTTTTCTCTACATTCATCATTCTTGCCTATATATGGTTATAGCATTTTATTAAACTAACAATATAACTTCAAATTGTTACTTGCTGAGTTGTACAGTTTCATGAAATACAGGCGCTTCTTATGGTTAGTTGAAGTTCTTATTGTCTTTGACGTGACCTGTCTGAACCCCTTGATCGAAACCAATTAACTTTATGTGGGAAGTTGTATGTTATGGCAGCTGTTTTAAGAGTACTGTCGCAATTTTTATGCGAGTTCTGAAGAATTTTATTTACTTGCAGTACCCCTGCTTACTCTATTGTAGGTAAGAAATGATAACGTCTATTGTTTTCAGGAGATTTGTTTATTATTTTCGCTTAAATATTGACAAGTAAGAGGGTTTATTGTCCTGATCACTGCTACCGCTCTAGGTAAATCGATAAATGTATGTGTTTTCAGATCACACAAAGAACTTCCCCTTATACAGACGCCAGCACAACAAGCTACCCCAAACTGTCAAATTTTCCCAATCAACTTTGAACGTTATGCTTTGGCGATAAAGTTGAAAATTTATTAAAGAAATTTGACAGATTGCATTGCAGTAGCTTGATGTGCTGGCGTCTGTACTTAATCTAGGTATGTGCAAGTACAGAGTCCATTCCACGCATAGAGTAGACAATCAGTTCACCAATTATTTGTATGTTTTTCTATCATCAAATTCAAAGTCCGCCTCTGTACATTTATGTGCTTGAAGTATTAAATAAATAAATAAAAACAATGCTAGCTAGCTGAACGTGATGACTTACGTTGTGTAGAAATCAGTTGATAAGCACTGACCCTGAACGATAGCTCGGGAGTTCGGGAGTTATCCAATTTGCAGAGTTAGCAAGTTGTAGAGGTCGTAGGTCAAACAGCAATTGCTTCGGAAAATAAAAGTAAGAAAACTCAACCTTATGAGCTGAAACGAAGTCAGCTGCGGCACACGATACGTGAATCCTCAGATCTACTGCAGTACTGGATTTGGAACATGTAGCAAACAGGGGTAGGGTGCACCGTGCAGCTTAAGACAGGCATATTTCCACGTATGTTCTTGGTTTCATATAGCTTCATATGCATGCAATGGTAAGGAGGTACCGTTATAATGTAGGCACTTCTTTAGATACTTATTCGTAACCAAACATTTGATTCGATACATCAGTTACACTAGCCGCTTTACGGGTACGATATCGCATAGTGGTAATGATATTTAACCGAAAATACGCCTTTGCATTGCGGTTGTCCAGAGCGAACTGGTGACGTCATATTTATGATTCTTCTATCACTGACCACTTATTGTGATGCGTGGCGCGGCAAGCGAATGCTCGTTGATAACAGCGCGTACGCTGTTGATTGCTATACGTGCGGAGTAGGTGCGTGCGGTGGCGGGGTGTGAGCGCGTAATGTATGGCGCGCAGTGTGGCGGAGGAGCCAGGCGTGGGCGGCGCGGGCACGCATGCGCGCGCGGCCGCGGCCGGGAGCCTCGCGAGATGCCTCAGTGGCGCGGCGGGACGCCCGGTCGATTCCAGGGCGCGCGCAAACACTCATGTTTGAACACCGTAGCATCCGTAAATTTCACTGAAAATATAAATCGCAATCACTCAAAATTCTTGATTCAGTATCAGCATATTTTTTTAATCTTCAAGTGTTTTTGATTCCGTTCATAGATTATGTTAGAGATACAATATTCGCTCGTTTACTCTGGCTTCTTATAAAAAACTCATGGAACATATCTGGACATCTGCTTTCGTGTGATTAATAAGTACACCCACGGAATGTGTAATTGTTGTGTAGATGAATGTTAAATGTTACTGGTGACAACTTGTCATTCATAAATACTACTAATCGAAGTGTTGTTGTTGTGTAATTATAGTTATGAAAATATTTATTAAATGGATAATATGTAAATAGTGGAAGTCTATTATCACCTGAGTTATGCGCTAACGGTTTATTCGCCGAGGAAAAGGCAATAATGGTCGGCGGCTCAGTATCTTCGGTACTACTACCCACGGTAAGTAGATCGTTGTAAGTTCCTAGGACTCCTAGTAGTAAAACGACTCTTTACCAAATAATTTATTACAAGGAAAATCTATTGATACTCACACGCGAATAGTATACTTAGTTATATTTTGATTTGATACAGGTACGACATTGTATCAAAACTCTGTGGGCAACTTCATGCTTGCGAGTCGCGAATCTGACCTGAGTGCTCTGCCACCGGCTCGCCAGCCCCGATGAGAATCATTATCGAGTTAGACGCGACAAATATTGGCAATTCAATAATAATAGCAGCTACACATCATAACTGAAGGACACCGGCTGATACTCACTGCTCCCATTTACTTTTGTTTATATACAATAATATAAATAAATCAGGAAGATAACGTCAAGCTGCCATTGTCCATCCCAAACGCTAAATCTCTCGAGGATTGGAACTTAATAATTGAGGAGTTGGCTTTAGGAAACCCCATGACAAATTAGATAAGGCAAATAACTGAATGCAATTCGATTTCCCACTAATTTAATAGGTCAAACGACGACCATCGCCGTGGTTATTTATAAAGTTATGTATACAAGAATATTATAGAGAAAATAAAGCGAGTGTTAAAAAATTTCGCTCGAGTGATTGATGCTTGTTTATACATATTTTGTTGTAAAACACGAGGGAGAATGTTGAAAGTCCTAACGTTTGTTATTAATATAAGGTATGATTTGTTGTCGTCGACCCCATTCGGCGCTGTCTTAGCCCCAGCCCTGGTGACGTGAAGCATGCCCGTATGTTAAATGGAGCGATGCTGGCGTCCTCCATGTCCACTGAATGGCTCTGAGCCTCTGAAGCTATTATAAATAGGCTGCCTATTATACAGTGTACGCTCGACTGGACAATGAATAGACTCACATAACGACTTTGTCTTGGGTAAATAAGTTTTCTAAAGGTGATGGAAATCAAGGGCGTAGCTCAGCTTGACGGTTATTATGTCAAACTCAAAGCATTTATTTCTGTTTAATAGAGGTCGGTGATTTATTTCAATTCGTTCATTTACAGGCACTTTTGAACTGTCAGAGAGTCGGTCAGTTAGTAAGAAAGTTGAAGCTAGTTGCCCATTCCAAAACGTAGATCTCTATGGTGAACAACGGGCAAGAAACTCCAAGGACATTCTTTTAAATAACGGTAAACTCTCACCAACGAAAAACATTTTAATGTTTTACAAGTCTTCAAAAGATTTGTTGTGACAATGACTTCACCTTGGTCTCTTCTTCCCAGAAAATTCAGATTTTACCCCTCTAACGATGAATCTGGTACCTAAAATTTGGTAGGTAGAAATATATGAACCTACTTATAGACACACGCTGTGTTATTTAGGCAAGGGCAGGCCTCCAAACTGACTAATTTATTAGTATTCTGGACGGTTTCCCTGTCAGTACCTAATCGTACCTACTGACCTCGCTTCACATATAATTATTTCGCAGTTAGCTTTGGTAACTCATTACTACTCATTAGTTAGTGGAATATTTGTCTAAAATACTAATTACCCGTTGTTTATCAAAATTGTTATCCTGTATTGATTCAAAATTAGTTTAAAGATAAACTTGGAGGATTCTGATTCCCTAACGACGTCTTTTATTTATTTAAGAGGCAATAATAGCAATAGAAAGGATGTTTGTGACTATTTCCCAGAAGTTAAAAACCTAGCAAGAATTTAGTGATTGCATGCGTACATAGGTACAGTGATTTGCTTACACTGTTTGTGGAGTCACCCTATACATTGAATCCGAAAGGGTTACCGCTGGCCCGGAACATAAAGGGCTAAGGAAGGAACACGGGTGGGTTTTAGTCAGTAAGAGTCTGACACTCCCTTCCGCTCCACCCAGAGCGGGAGGAGTCATTTGATGATTTCCCATCCTGAAAAAAAAAAAAAAAAAAAAACCCTATACATTGAATAAAAATGATCTTCATTAAGTAGTACTAGAATTAAAAAATAGAGCTAAACCGCAGGTTGGTTGTGGCAAAATACTTGTTTATCCTCGCAAACGCATTATAAAATATTAACTCACTATTTTTTTCTTGAAACTTAGGAAACTGGGTAGGTATCAAATGAAAGTTTTTGGCAAGAAACATCTATCAAATGTCAGCAAACGATGCTAGCCAAAAATAACATCCTAATGGATCTCAGAGATTTGAAAAGTTGAAACTATGTCATGAAAGTGACAGGGGGACTTGATGGAGAAACGATAGAATCAGGGAACATGATCCAAGCAGCGAACTGGACATCACAGAATAAAATAAACAACTTCTTGTCTAAGACAGTTCCTTTTCTTATTGATGATAAATTGCTAAAGTATATTTGACTTCACACTTCAAACGCGCGATATTTGTGGAGATATAAAAGCAGTAACTCGCTCGATCAGCTTATCTGCATATCAGTGCCATTTTCAATGACATATCGATTCCCTTTGAAGTTTGCAATATGTTTACAATGTAAGCCAAAGCTCAGTTGTAGGTACGCTTGTGGCTAACGATCGAGCTAAATCCTACGTTGTTCACCGCGAATAATTTACGATCGCTTAGAAAAATATCGGTTTACGTTGACCAGGTGGCCACATACGCGCAACCGAAATCGTAATTCAATTCTATTGTCTGTTCTAAATATTTGGGTCTATATGGGTAATTATTACATCCCTTTGTAGATACCAATGTGGTTGGTAGGAACCATGGTACCTATAGATAAAAGATGTGGAACCACTCAAAACATTTTAGTGCCATTGTGAACTTCAGCGATATTCAATGAATTTGATTTTGCCCTTTAAGACACTATCAAGTTTAAATTAATGGGTATTGTAGTAAAACCTGAATAAAATTCAGATGCGATCGTGTAACGTGCGCATGGCTAGAACGATAAAGGTGTTTATTAAAAAAAACTTTGCCATTGAGCTTTCTCAAATCCGGTCTAGCAGGTTTTTGATTTAGTTACAATGAGAAAATACAACATGTCCTCAAAATGCAAATTTTATAAGCAAAAAAAAACTTTCTCAATATCTTTTGTTCTACTCTAATAAACTCAACGTTTTTATACCTACTTAACCTGTCGAAGATAATAATAACTGGTAGTTAGTTATATAGGCAGCTTCACTATTTTTATTTCCAAAACTCGTAGGCCGAAGTTGTAGATTATTATGTGTCATGGTTCTATAATGTCGGGCCATTTTGCTCGTTATTACGAAGTGAAACGTGATATTCGTCGTGAATGAAAGTTTTTGTCATCGACCTTGCCATCACCCTTATACTCTGAATTACTCTGTAATGATATCAGGCTTGTTTGTTTCCTTATTTTTCGTTCGAAGTAAAGAAAAATAAATTTTCACAAAAGGCTCTTAGGTTTTGTTTAGTTATTCATTGCACTGTTTGTGCTTCCACAACTTCATTAGCAACAAACTTTTAAAGCGCAATGTTCTGTAAATAAACTTAAAACGTTGAAGAAAACTTGGCAGGATACTTGATACATACCTACTAATTAGAAATAGTGAACTTTCTGTTTACTGACTATGAATATCTGTAAAAGCTTAAGGAATTTTAATTAATAATCATGACTATGATAACTTGGGTAGGTATGCGATGCCGTCATTGTTATCCTTGACAATCTTTTTGTTACCACTAATTACTTGTGCTGTTGAGTGGGTCCAAATCCGTCCACCCTGCTTTGTCCTTTATTCGTTATCGTGTGCAGGTCCACGATTCTGTCGTGTCTTTGCAACCGTTCTGTTAGGCTATACAATAAATTAATTGTTGTGATGTAGGTATTTACATCTGTTATCCGACAGGTTGATTGTTTGCACGTCTTGAATACACAACTCCCCTTCAGTAGCCGCTGGCAGCTGGCCAGGGATTGTTCTACGATATAAATTATGTCCGCATGTCGATACTTTACTATCATCGGAACAATTAATGAGCTATCTTAGTATTACATTCACATACAAATAATACTTACTCGACTAACACTTACTTTGTAGTGACTGACCCTAATTCTGTACTAAATTATATCAACTCGCAGTTGAACTCAGGAGGTAGAGTTATTTGTTTTTATTGGCAGTTTATACACCTCATGCTAGAACGTAATAGATTATTTATTTAATGGTATAAGTGAGTATATTTTAACAGAAGTGTACCTAAACCATATATTTTCCGTATTATGTGTGGAAACTGGAAATCAGCTTTTTGCGCGAATAATTTGGGTGGGGTCAGTGACTCGACACTTCTGGTTCCGTATTGTTCAGGCGAGCGAGGCGACCGCTGAACAATGAACTGAAAGGCACTTCAGTTTTTTAAGGAATTAATAAGACGCCCTCGATTTAAGTGGCTTGCGGTGCTTTCAAGCGCTTTCATTTTGAGGTAGAAGGTAAAGGAAGGATGAGTGGTCTCATGGCTGAAGAAAGACGAACATAATACTACGTCGGTCGTAGATTGATCAGAGCAACCAGATCAGAATTTATGATAGCCTTTAAGCTTGGCTTTATCTTATCGAAATGAAAACAATGGTTCTTTACGTTTCTGGTGATACACAAATGAAACGCTTCGACAACGATATTTATTAAGAATAACTAATAACTATTGACTAACTTTTGTAAACGGATAAGTTTGTAGGTACAACGCAGTAGCGTGATAATATTATCTGTGCATTTGTGCAATGGACCCAGTACCGTAAAATGGTACCTACCTACATAGTCAGGTGTCTCCTGTAGCCTACAGAGAACAGGCTATAGTCATGTAGGTATTGTTCCACGCGTCTCCATTCCCGTTAAATTGATTCTACATCGGTAATTTGTATGCGTGTCGCGTGAACACCCATTTGCATGGAATTTAGTATCAATATGTCCTATAAGTAAAAAGGATTCGCAATACAATAAGCGTTGAGATTAACCAATTTATTACGCGTTTGGAAAGCGATGGATGACCTATCCCTACACAAATACATAAAGTACCTACCTAAAGAATTAAAACTGTAACAAATTCATTCCCAGTTAAAAATAAGACCAATATTTCTAAAGATACTACCAGAAAAGCTTCAGTGATACTAGTTTTGTGTAAAATAAAATGCCTGTAAAGATACCCACAGTCACCTTAGGGACGGTGTTCGAGCGCCGAGAAAGATTGGAAATGCCACAAAATCACACGAGTGATCAAACAAGATCCTCTCGAATTCATTGTAAAACCCTTTTGTTGTATACTACATAACAGAATAGTGAGGGTTGGACAGGTCCCGTTATACTGGTTCAGTTGGCGGCCCAGGTAGTAGAAGAAAGAAACCTATCTTTCCGTTAACAACGGATGACAAGAGTTATCGATCTTGGTATATAGAATATTCATAGTTACCTACATTATGTTAATATGCGTGAATGTGCACGCGTAAGCATAAAAGATTCGAAATTGATAGGGTCGTCTCAGTATAGTAATCACAAAATTTTAATTAAGTAGTTTATTGACTGTTTAATTCGGAATCTGACTCGATTGGCAGTTTGTCGCTTTTATCACATTATCCATAGGGAAATAAAATTTTTATAGCTAATTATTTGGCATTAAGCTTTGCCCCCGCCCGGAGCGTGGTAGGGAGGTACGTATAATCCACATTTAGTACGACAATACCATCTGAGGCGGCATTCCTGCAGCTTGCCAGGAATGTGTAGCCTTGAGTTACGTGGCATTCCGGTTAACCCGCAGAAATTTAAACTACTTATCTCAGAAAAAACTGAATCGTCAATTATTTATAAAGACTCAAGGTATGTACCAAAAGCATTTTCTAATAAATGTTCTTGCATAAAATTATGTGTACCTAATTACCTAACAGTCTTTGGATTATTTTAACGAATCTCCTTATTCGTACTTTTTCTGTATACTTTTCATATTCTCAAACCATTTATTTCAAATAGGTAAACCAATTAAAGAACTTTTGAATTGTCAAGGGGTCGGTCAGTCAGAATCAGAAAGATGAAGCTAGTTGCCCATTCCAAAGCATAGTATTCATTATGAAAACTGTAAAATATGTATGTAGGTACACACAACAGCTATATTTCTTACCTACCCCTCGGTTCATTTCTCCCGGAACAAATGCGAATCCTCGATCGCGATTGGATGATTTCCGTATTTGCCATATTTCCTCTGTTTTCCGGGACAGGAGCTCGTTCTCGTAAAAGATGAGGCGGGATTTCTAAAGCCTTCGCCTCATAATACTCCTAGAATTGTTTATAGTTTTGCTATCTAAGTTTCGATACTCCTGTTTTTGATAGTGTTACGTATACGTTCTTTCTTCGGCAATGTTTACGTGTTTCGGTAAAGGGATTTCTGGGATGAAATGAAATGAAACTGTTTATTCTGTAAATCAGCAACATCAAAGTGCGAGTACATCTCACATTCGGTTTGCCGAAGATATAGTAGGTAGTCATGGCTGAGACTATGGAGGACCTCAGTACAATGCTCCATGACTAGTAGAAGATCAGTACAATGCTTGATTATAGTTAGTAGAGCTTCTGGAAGAGTTGGTCATAAAATTAATATGGGCAATACAACGGTCAAATGCCCATGTAATACCCAAGTCTTATGAAGATCGGAGACGTATTCACTCGAAGTTGGGGACGATTATCTTTACCTTGGACAAACTGTTCAGTTAGGTGGGTCCTAACTTCGAGAAAGAGATCAATCGTCGACTCCGTTTTGTCTGGGCAGCGTTCGGGAAGCTACGCCATTTCTTCTCGTCCCACAGCAGTGTTCTAAGACGAACGAAATTCTTTGACCAGTGCGTCTTGTCAGTGATGACCTATAGCACTGAAACGTGGTCGCTCAGAATGGGCATGAAGACTTCTATTGTTGGAGTTTCCCTACGTGATAGAATCAGAAATAAAGACATCCGCAGGAGAACCGAGGTAACTGATATAGCCCGACCATGTAGATTAGTCTCAGAAATGTTTTTTTTTAAATACCACCATTTTTAGAAAAAACCATAAAGATTTGAGTGGTCCAGTCAGTGCAAGTATTTGTCAGTAGTCGTATAGCTCAACTCAGAACTGAAGAGCTCAACTGTGATTATAAAAATTCATGAAGTGAAAATACATTACAGAAATATTCAAACTAAATCTATACTTGTAAAGGCCTGTCTGTCTACATATTATAAAGGCAGAAACTGGAGATGCTAGATAATTACCTACCACTCTTTGATTCCTTTTTTTCGGCACAAGTAAAAGAATGGTCCATTTTTATCGCGATCAAACAGAATTTCAAATCTTAGAGGCTTTCAGTCACTGGGTCGGTTTTCCCTTTTACAATAATTCCTATTTTCATTTTTGAGAACAAGTTTTTCTCCCTTGAAGGTAAGCAAAGTGCACCGAACGCTATGTGCTACGACGTTTGCTACGAATCCCTACGATCAATTTTTATGTTATCTGACTAATCCGTGTATGATAATAGAAGAACTTAAAAATGGATAGTGGTTATTGTAGTGAAGTATTATAAAGCATTGTTATTTTCAGTTTTTGGTTAATCATAAGATAGGTTTTCTTTTTCAATTATTATTTCTAATAACCGCTTAATGGTATTTACGCACAATTATTACATGCCACTACTGACTTCCTTTTTACCGTTTACCGTTTTTACTGTTTCAGTAACCTATTCTTGTACCTAAACTACAGAATAGTTATAATTCTTCGATGTTATGTTACCATTACATAATCTTGCTCTGATTTTCTTTACCTGTGGCACATTTTTTGAACTCAATAATTACCTAATTAGGTTGTTTTAACCGGGAAATAAATCAAGATTATCAAAAACAGCGATATCAATCCATGGATTTAATGTGGCCTTCCTCCGTCCTACGGTCACAAGGGACCAGTACCAAACTTCTTTATTAAGTTAGCACCAGTTGCGATACGGTGTGTTGTTGGACCAGTAACCTGATTTACATAAAAATCCCCCTTGACAGGAAACCCCTTTTGTTAACATGCCCAAGGGTCCTTCGAATGTGTTTATCTCAGTAACTAATTACTATAGTCATAATTATTTTTATAACATATTTGCTCGTAAAGGGTCTCTTATTTCACCAATTTCAATATCGTAATGTATCTCATTACGCACTTGTGCGGTAATGTAAAGTAAATCGCACGGTTTATCAAGATGCTCCGTCAAAACGAACGGTACTTTTTTAAATCTTAGCAAAGAGTTTTTATTTCAGAAAAGATGTCAACATTTTATGAATAAAATTAACTTTGGGAGATAAAATATAATAAATAAACATTTAATTCTTTAATTTAATTAATTTTGACAATAAATTACAACCATTAATATCTATAACAAAAACAAAAATATTAATTTACTTTATTAATAATCCTCGCTGTTTTGTGTCTATGCTATGCCTGAAAAAAAAAAAAACACTGGCACTCCGGTAGTGCCGACAGAAGTGAAAACTTGAACAATTACGAGTGTATTTTGTGAATCGTCTTATAAACAAAACACGCGTGTTAAGGTGTGTTCCTTATTTTATAGGGTTTTTTGCAAATCAGGTATGATGACCAAAGTGACTGGTTTATTCTTCTCGTGAAAGGAATTTATTCAGATTTACAAATAAGCACACAGGATAGACTTCAGTTCGTGGTGTTGGTCGCGGCAGTGGTAAGAGAAGCAAGCCGCTCGCATGGAGCTCGTCGTCAGTTATATATCCGTGGTTCAGCGCCATCTCGTCGTTGTTGGATGAACTACGTAGTTAGTACGCGAGGCCCTCGTAGTTCTTCCCGATGTGCATAGATGGCGCTGTCCTCAACAACGCGCGTCTTACGTTTTACGTCTTACGTTTTACGTCTTACGAATTTTCGATCAGGGTCACGTGACCTGACGCGAGTTTAGAAGTTTTTACCCATTCCAAAAAAAGTACACAGCGCCGCTAAAGAAGTTTTCACTTCAAAAAGCGCGAACGCGCGCGCATCGCTTATCTGTTAAGAAGTAAAAATTATTCCGCGCGCTTTTTCTTTTCGCTGTACTTTTTTTTATTTGAAAATGTCAAGTAATGATGAATTTATTAATTCCACACTGCCAGAAGTCTCAGAGGCAGCGAAAAAGGCTACTCTAAGCCTCGCCCGAAAAATCGACCAATAGATACTTACAAGCGTATCAAAATTTCATCATCCATATTTGCTTGTTTTCCATAAAACAAGCAAATATGCAAGTTCAGTCCGAGTTTTATGTATTTCCTCGCAAATACGTTATAAAACGTCGTATGACATACGTGCGCTGTGAAAATTACAGCCTCTGCTTTCTTTTAGCCCTCGCCTACGGCTCGGGCAAGCAATAACGCCTTGGCTGTAATTTTCAACTTACCGCACTTATATCATAATGTACTATAAACGTTTTATTGAACACGATCAATATTCAAGCAGCGGTGCTCCACATTTCAGTGTCCCCCGTGGATGGTCATGCCGGTATCGGTCTCGCAATCAAAGTCGGGCGATCGCGTGCGGATTATCTGCTTGTTCATGAACGCTGCCTGATTGCGTGGGGTGCGCGTGCGCGGCGGAACTTTGTTTGTGTACTGTTTGTAGACCACACTTTTATAGGCCGAAGTGGTTATGACTCCGCTTATTTCTTTTCACTATATCTCAATGGAAATCATATTACGTCTGGACAATGGTCATGGCGTGCAGTAAGATATTTTTGTTAGTCACCCTTGCCGGGCCTCAGATTTAGAAAAATTTAACACTGTAGTTACCGCTAACGTATATCCAAACATCCGTTAGGTTCTACATCTACCTTAAAATCATTCTCAGCGGTCTTTTCGCGCCGAGAACTCAAGACTATGATCGACCGAATTGCACAACTACCCGTAGGGCGTAGGCAATACAAATATTGGTCCCATGTGAAAATAAAACCTGCGACTTACAGCGCAGATGCCAATCGCTCGGCCACTGCGGCAATCTAGCTGTCAAACGTGCATTGAACGACATGCCGATAACAATCTTTCAGAAAAGGTCGCGATGTGATCAAATGTATGATAATATCCATTTCTTCTATGGATAAACATTACTGCTACTACTGCTACTAGACATGAGACTGCAGGGTAATTGCGTGATACACTATCAAAAGCAATGGGTTTCATTTTGACAGTTCATCAACATTCATTGCGTTATTTGCGTTGTTGAGCAGACACATTTTTCGAACATATGGAGCAATGGATTAGAAACATGCTTCAAAATTATTTAAATTGAGAGTAAAAGTGTGTTACGCAAATAGGGTGCGGGTCATAATAAGGCGGATTCTATGCTCCAACTTCGAAACATCATCATCTCATTCTCCTGCCTTTATCCCAATTTATTTGGGGACTTTGGGGTTACCGCAACATGTGTTTTCTTCCATACTTCTCTATTACTCATCATCTCGCTAGTTACCTCCTTTCCAGCCATACCCGATTATCATCTTTCACGCAATCCATTATTGAGAGCAAATGGTGGCCTAGTGGTAACGGCAGCGACTTCGTAGGTCGTGGGTTCGAACCCAGGCAGGCTTTACTTTGTGTACAGTCACCAAAGGAGATAACTAACCAGGGTCGTCGGATATAGTTGAAGTTTAATAAGAAACCGTTGCATGTTTTCGAATAAAATTTAATTTAAATAGTAGAAAACGAGCAGTTATTTTATCAAAAAATTAATTTCATTCGAAAACATCAATCGATTTCTTACTAAACTTCAACTATATCCGACGAGCCTGGTTACTTATCTTCTTTGGTGACCGTACATAATTTCATCACCACTGCTCTCAAAACGGTGAAGGAAAACATCGTGAGGACACCGGCATGTCCTTGAACCAAAAATTCGAAGACATGTGACATCTACCAACCCACACTGGGCCCGCGTGGTAGATTACAGCCCACTCCCTCTCGAGGAGAGCATGCCTGTGTCCCACCAGACCATTATAGGCTGATTATGTGCACAGTCCATCCATCGTGTCTTTGGTCTTCCCTTATATTTGTAGCGGTATCTACAACGCCACATACAAACAACGCGTCATACTGACGTCACGCAAATCCTGCATCGCGCAAGCAGAGTTTACCGTGCAACTAGCATAGATACAACGGCCCGACATGAATCAACGGGCAGTTGCCCGCCAGACACAACACCCGGTCTGGTCGGAGGATCCTCCCTTTTCTATGGAGGTTGAGTGAACTTTACACCCTGTTCCTCATACCTCTATACTGGTGACCCCGAACATGAACGTCAGCGCAGCCTTCGAGCAAATCTTCAGCGTGACGTCATCATCATCACTCCCGCAAGCTTTAGCGGCGAGTCACCCAGCCAGCCAGCTCCTACGGCTTCTACGGGTATCCTGACCACCAGCATGCAGCGACCGCGCATACCTGGTCATCACCCTCAGCCTCATCAGCAACCTCGGCACAGCACACTGCACTTTCGGCCGGTCAACAAGAAGAGCTCAATTCCTCTCCTGGTCGACGCAGCAGCCAGCCTCAACTCGGCGCTGTACTACATCCGACGCACTGGAGCATAACGCAGCGCCACCCCGACTCACTGGGGTCATCTTCGCAGACAGTTCCGACTCACCGTGAACTATGCGGCAACCGGTTCCGACTCACTGGAACCTCAGTTGGCCTGGCAAAACATCGCAAGATACAAGACTCAGCCCGCTATCGACCTCCGGTCTCCGGGGGGGAGTGATGTAGCGGTATCTACAACGTCACATACAAACAACGCGTCATACTGACGTCACGCAAATCCTGCATCGCGCAAGCAGAGTTTACCGCGCAACTAGCATAGATACAACGGCCCGACATGAATCAACGGGCAGTTGCCCGCCAGACACAACACCCGGTCTGGTCGGAGGATCCTCCCTTTTCTATGGAGGATGAGTGAACTTTACACCCTGTTCCTCATACCTCTATATATTCATACCCAACTTCAAAAAATATTCCACTCAATTCAGTCGTTAACAACTTTACCATTAATAGAAGGTCTATAATTATAGTCTTGCCTGGTATGTCATTTTCTACATGGTTCAACAGTGACCCGAATAGGGCAGTAATGTATGGTATTAATCGGCTATTGATGACATGACCAACTCGCGTAGTTAGCTACCTTTCCATTAAACTAATATCTAATCAAGGTGTAAATATTGACGTATATCGAGTAGTGTACCTAGTACAGACACCAGCATATCAAGCTACTACATTCTGTCTTTCTTTAATAGATTTTCAACTTTGTCACTAAAGTTAAAGGTTCAAAGTTGATTGGGAAAATTTGACAGTTTCGGGTAGTATGTACCTGGATAACAATACCTATGTTGGGAAAGGTTCATGGTTTGCGTGATATAAATGATTAGATACGGCCTTGTTGTCTAGGCAACAAGGCCATAAAAGTCGCAGTCGCAAATGTTTCGTCTATAGAGATATTTCATTTTTATACAGCTGGGACTAGGCCTCCTCTCGGTGAGAGGAAGTGGGGAGTAATCCACCACGCGGGCCCAGAGCGGGTCGGTAGATGTCACATGTCTTCGAATTTTTGTTTCTAGGAAATGCCGGTTTCCTCACTATGTTTTCCTTCACCGTTTTGAGAGCAATGGTGATGAAATAATTTACACAAAGTAATGTGCCTGTCTAGGTTCGAACCCACGATCTACAATTCGTAAGATGCGGCTGTTACCACTGGGCCACCACTGTTCCCTGTTTTTTCTCAATTATGCATTTTGTAGGCCTCACGAGGGTACCTACTCGTAACCGAAAATTAGAAGAATAATTTACAGGGATGCGGGTATAGCCGCTAATATAATAGTTACATTAACACTGAATGCCTAAGAACTGAAAGAGTCTGTGAAATTACTTGAAAACCAACAAATGGTTACAGAAGAGGAGATAAAAGTTTGGACTCTAGAACTTTTATTTTTTTGGCACGGACAGAACGATTGCAGGGAGCTGAAGTGTGCAGTTGTCAGGTTAAGTGGCTGAATTGCAAAGGCAGTGTAGACAGCCAAAACTGGCAACGTTGGCTTGTTAATTAACGTCTCTTCGCAGTTATCTTCGTTCTTTTTCGAATGACTTTGCAGTTAGTGTGACAAAACATCTTTAGCAATTCGCGTTAGGTAGCTATTTATAATTATTTTATTTAAAAGGGACAACAAACAGCTACAATGTAAAACACAGAAACAAGAAATACATAAAAATTATAGACAATAAGTATTGCAGCCCACAACGCTGTTCACGGATTAGCTATAGGTTACATACCAAGCCACTCAGAAAGTATTGCGAAAAAAGTTTTTATGTATGAGAGACTGGCCAGTTATAATCTATTTTAAGAATATGATTATTTGTATGAGTATTTTATTCTAAAAATAGGTACGTTCCAATTTCAAAATTTCCCTCCACATTGTTTAAATTATCGTGTTTCATTAAAAAATGGATCTGCGCCGGGAACATTATCGCGCTATGATTTTTACGATTTCAAGTGTCGCCTGAAACGGGACGAATCGTACGATAGACTTCAAATGGCATTCATGGATGAAGGCCCTACTAGGGCAACCATGTATCGTTGGTATAACGAATTCAAGCGCGGTCGACTAACTTTGGGGGATGATGAAAGAAATAGTCGCCCTTTGACGGCTGTTGCGGATGAAAACGTGCTAGCAGTGAAAATTTTATTCCAAGACAATAGGCGAGTTACGTATCAAGATATTCAGCACTTACTGCAGGTTGGATCGGGAAACCTTCACGAAATCCTACACATGCATCTTCGCGTGAGGAGGATAGTTTCACGCTGGGTGCCGCACAACCTCACTGATGCTCAGAAGCAGGCCCGGGCGGAATGGTGCCGTGATAATATGATAAACAAATTTGAAGCAGGCTCGTCTCGGCGTGTTTACGACATCATTACAGGTGATGAGTCTTGGATTTATCAATACGATCCAGAAACGAAGCGCCTGTCGAAGGTATATACATATATGTTTCAAAACGAATCAATGCCTACCAAAGTGAAGCGATCTAGAAGCGGGGGGAAGATTTCGATCGCGAGCTTTTTCAATTTTACTGGCTACTTGGTGTCAATTCCTTTACGGAACCAAAGAAGCATCAACGCTGAATGGTATACTACCAAATGCTTGGCAGAAGTTTTCTCTGTTGTGAGCAACAAGCGACCAAACACGGCTCCGCGGGCTACTGCCCCACCACGACAACGCGCCTTCGCACACCGCGCTCAAAACGGGGGACTTCCTGGATAGCACGCCGGTCAAACTCCTAGATCGCCCTCCTTACAGCCCTGACCTAGCACCGTGTAACTTATTTTTATTCCCGAAAATAAAAAATCAGCTGAAAGGGATACAATTTTCGTCGCCGGAAGATGCGCTGTCAGCGTTCGAGCAGGCTGTCTAAACAAGGTGTCTGCGGCGGACTGGAAAAAGTGTTTCGAAAACTGGTTCAGACGCATGAAACTTTATATAGAGGCTACTGGAGAGTACTTTGAAAAGATTTAATAAAAAAATATTATCTTATAGAACATTTTTTTTTATTTTCGCAAAACTTTCTGAGTGTCCCACGTATCTATAAGGGAAAATAATCGCTAGGGCTACAAATACGAGTTTTTTTTTTCATTTCTTCGGTTTTGCGAATGAATTCTCTAATGACTGTAATTTCTTATTTCTATTTTTTTTTAATATGAGAAGGTTTTTAATGCCGTTTATATGAAAATAACATAAAAGAGAAAATTAAAGTTTTCTCCATTTGACCTCTGCAGAAGTAACGTTGAGAAATCGCATTGTAAATATATATTGATTCAAGCTGAATAGGCCTCCGCGAATTTTATTAAATCACCAACGGTCGCCGGCTTTGAGGTCACAATCACGTTAGAGGCCCTTTCTCGCCACATAAAACTAACTAATCCAACTGCCTTGGTATCTAAGCATTTTACTGATGTAAACTTTTTAATAAAAACTCCGATTGCAGGCTGTAGCATGGCAGGGTGGTCATAAGCAAGCCTCTAAAAATATTAATTTTTTTTTTTCTTGGCTTTAGGGATGCGGATGAGTACTTCGACGCCTAAGTGTCCTTTGTTTTTGTTTTTATTTGTATAGTAACTTAGTCATTTAATTTAGTATCTAGTGTAAATAGTTAGTTACATTTTCTTTATATTTAATTAAATATTAATTGTGATTGGTTGCTCTTACCGGAATGAATAATGATATGAATGATTGATTCGTCTCTTGTCGATTGTCTTTTTCCGATTTTCTATGGGAAAACAACAAAAAGTTTTTACCCAAGTAGGTAGGTAGGTACTGCATTGAAGTCGGCAATGTGAGAATGATGCTTGCCTCCTCTCTTTGTCCAATTATTTTCATCACCGCTGCTCTCAAAACGGTGAAGAAAACCATTGTGAGGAAACCGGCATTGAATAATTGATGCAATGTTTTTTCAGTTTCCTTCTTGACTTTCAAGCCTGAATAACGACCCTGTTGAAAAGGTGTAGCATCTTCATGAATTTTAAGTAAAATTTGCATGTGTAAGTAATAAAACTTCGATGTCGGCTGTTCCGAGGTAAATCGACGTAATGTTAAACATTGACGAGCTTGTTGTGCACGTCACATGTTTTCCTATTATCAAAAGTACCTACTTCTTTATTCTTTATTTATTCATGAAAATAAGCGTCGAAAAAAACCAAAGCTAAACGTGTGATATTGTGGTAGGCAAGTACGTATATAGTGAGATAAATCAGGAAAATTGCTTTTCTGTTAGCTAGTTTATGTGTATAAAGTGACAGTAGAGAGGTAAAGTTGAACGTGCGAGTTAATTGATTGAGTAACACACTAACTGAACAGCATTGGCATTAATTTTGACAGTTGAACAACATTCATTGCGTTATTTCCGTTGATCCATTGCTTCATAGGATCGGAAAACATAGGTATATGTAGCTAGTGTTGCCCAAAATCAGTCTTGGTGTTCACGACACCTACCGCCATCTAGCGACTGAGCGACGCACCGGCGCACGTGTACGTGCATCACATCGAACCAGATCAAATAGTTCCGGAGCGACGGACGAGATGGCGCTGTCTCCTACGCATCCTACAGTATATAAGCCGTCGCCCGGATTCACTCGAAGAGACTCTAAATTCGCTCCCTTTTGTCGCTCGTTCGCATTAATATAACGGAGGACAATTGTAAATTCATTATTTAACTTTGTATTTTAAATTATAACGATTTTCTTAAGAGCAATTTGTAACCTGTAATTAGCACAATAAGATTATAAAGACATTATAACTTTATACCCGGAAGAGTCGCTTTATTTCCCTGGGAACCAACAGAATCCAAAACATTGGACCTTCGAGCCGAACATTGGGTCTTCATCGAAGAAGAGAAAAAGAATCAGCAGAGGTTTGGTCATCCGTATCGTTCCTTTCCTTCTCCCCCTTTTATTTGTGCTAAAACTGTGACTGATTACAGGTAACTCGCCTCTGGTTCGCGTAATTATACCGAGGTGTTTGCAGGAAAACCGTGAGTACCCTTATTTTCATAAATCGCCAAAATGAGTCTAGGTTCGGAAGATTTAGATAAAGTTTCAGTACGTAGTAAATCTCCTATACCAGTGTTACAAAGCGTTAACGATAAGATTCAAGATTTAAATAAAAAAAGGGGTACAATAAAGGGTAGATTGACACTTTTTACGAAATTTGTAACTTCCCGAATCAATGAACCGTTAAACGATAAAAAATTAACGGAATTAAAGTTAAGGTCTGAAAGTGCTAAATCAATATTGCAAGATTTTAACTTTATTCAGAGTTCTATAGAGGAATTAGTACCGGAAAAAGAATTATCTCAGCAACTAGATATTCGTGAATCCTTTGAAAATTCCTACTATACGGTCTTCACAGAAGTTGACTGTTTATTGCAAAGCGTCAGTAACCCTAGTTCTGCTATTAGTGATAAATCTAGGTGCAACTCAAACCCGTTAGTTAAATTGCCCACTATAACTTTGCCTTCATTTGATGGGTCATACAATGCGTGGCTTGAGTTTAGAGATACCTACCTTTCCTTGATCCATAAATCAACACAACTTGATGATATTCAAAAATTTCATTATTTAAGATCTGCTCTAACAGGAAATGCCAGTCAGGTAATAAAATCCTTAGAGTTTTCATCTGAAAACTACATGATAGCATGGGATTTGCTGAACCATAGATTTAACAACAGCAACTTATTAGTGCATAATCATGTAAAAGCGTTATTTTCTTCGCAATCGATGTCAAAAGAATCACCTCATCTTATTAGAACATTAATCGATACGGTGCTCAAGAATTTACGCGCGTTAAAAACGCTCGGGGAACCCACAGAGTGGTGGGATACCCTCATTATTTTCATAGTTGTTTCTAAATTAGATTTAGCTACGGAAAAGGAATGGGAACAACATAAAAGCATACTAAGTACTGATAAATCATCAAAGTTGTCCCATTTATTAGATTTCTTAACGAATAAAGCTAATACGTTGGAGATGGTGCAAGCTAATCATTCTCTTCACCCTCCAGGGAATAAGTCAGTTCCTGATAATAAGTTAAACTCGCGGAAAACTAATAGTTTTGCGTCAACTCATAACTCCGATCAGAATAAACCAAAGAATAAGCACACTCGTGAATGTGTCGTGTGTAACGGTAATCACTCGTTGTATGCGTGTAACCAGTTTTTGAAATTATCGATGAAAGATCGGTTGGATATTGTGAACAAGAATAGTCTGTGTGCAAATTGTTTACGTAAGGGACACACCCCGAACGATTGTTATTTCGGGCCCTGTAAGCAATGTAATCTCAAACACAACAATTTATTGCACGATGAAGGTAGTAAGGACAGCGCATTAATATCTGAACCTTCCGACTCATCTGCAGTTCTACATACGCAAACTTATTTATGTTCGGAACGTAATAACGAGTATCCTATCGTGAAGTCGGAGTTATTAGATACCGCTTTATTGTCAACTGCAATTATCGAAGTCGCGGATAGTGATAACAAATATCATAGGGCCCGCGCTTTGCTTGATAGTGGCAGTCAGCATAGTATCATTTCTGAGTCATTCCGTAATAAATTAAATTTAAAGTCGATACAGTCCGCTTATCAAATCGTAGGAGTGGGACAGTCGGTCTCACATTCTGCTCAATTATGTGAAATTAAACTCAGGTCTTTAAACGACAACAGTTATCATATAAATGTTAAATGTTTAGTCCTACCCACAATAACTAATATGATACCTACTTTTAAAATTAATTCAAAATCATTGAATATACCAAACGGATTAAGTCTAGCAGATCCTACCTACTGCAATCCGTCCAAAATAGATTTATTGTTAGGGGTAGATCATTTTTGGGATTTATTAATCGAAGGTAGAATTCGCTTAAGTAACGGACCTCATCTCCAAAATACCAAGCTAGGTTGGATAGTCGCTGGCCCCATTTACGTTGAACCTAGGCGCATTATTCCGGTTCAATGTAACTTTACTCAAACTTTAGAAATTGGGGAACAGTTACGAAAATTTTGGGAGATAGAGGAAGTGTCATGTCAAAATAATAACTTCTATTCACAGGAAGAACAAGCCTGTGAGAAATTATTTATAGACACAACTAAACGTTTAGCCGATGGTCGGTTCTCTGTGCGCATACCGCTCAAAGACTCGATAAATAAGCTCGGTGATAGTTATGAAATCGCTAAAGGCCGGTTTCTGTCACTAGAAAGAAAACTTGAACGTAATAGTCAGTACAAACAAATGTATAGCGATTTCATGAAAGAATACCTAAGGCTAGGACACATGACTCGCGTTGAACATTGCACAGCAAAAACAAATTATTTTCTACCTCACCATGGTGTATTCCGTGAAGATAGTATCACAACAAAATTACGGGTAGTGTTTAATGCTAGTCAACCAACGTCATCGGGAAAGTCGCTTAACGATATCCAGATGACGGGCCCTCCTTTACAAAATGATTTGTTTGCGATCCTTTTACGCTTCCGTCAATACAACTACGTTGCGTGTGGTGACATAGAAAAGATGTTCAGGCAGGTATTAATACAGGAGGATCAAAGACATTTACAGATGATAATATGGCGTGAATCCCCTTCTGAACAACTTTCTGTATTTAAACTTAACACCGTGACATACGGAACTGCGTCGGCTCCCTATCTTAGCATGCGATGCGTCAGACAGTTAGGGCATGAATGCACGAACGCAGAAATTTCGCGTACACTCCTAAATGACATGTACGTTGACGACTGTATTTTCGGACATGATGATAAAACGGAATTAATACGCATTTGTAAAGGTGTTATTGAAGTATGTAAGTCGGGTTGTCTACCATTACGAAAGTGGGTATTTAACTCAAATGAAGTTGCAAAAGAAATCGCTAAAAATGATGACAGTCAGTCGAAACATTTCACAATAGATGAGAATTGTTCTAACAAAACTCTGGGTTTAGGTTGGTTGAACAACCAGGATGAATTCCATTTCACTTCTAGAATAAAGGAAACCTCAACTCCGATAACTAAACGCTTAATATTATCGGTTGTGTCGCAGGTATACGATCCATTGGGTTTACTTAGCCCTGTTATCATTAAAGCCAAGATATTACTACAGAAATTGTGGTTATGCAAACTAGATTGGGACGACGAAGTACCACTTGACATTAAAGACAAGTGGGAAAAGTTCGTTATTTCCCTGACCGCATTACGCAATATTCGAGTCCCTCGTCACATGATATGTACTAATCCTATTCGAACAGAGTTACATATATTTACTGACGCCAGTGAATCCGCATATGGCGCGTGTGCATACGCCCGTAGCTTCAACGAGACCGGTGACGTCACAGTGAGACTAATTTGTTCAAAGAGCCGTGTCGCTCCTGTCAAACGAGTAACAATACCGCGGTTAGAGTTGTGCGGCGCGTACGTCGGCGCGTCATTACTAGAACGAATAACAAAAGTACTCAAGCTTAACTTTGATAAAATATTTTGCTGGACGGATTCGACTATTGTGCTGGGCTGGTTAAGAATGTCGCCTCAACAGTTAAAGCCCTTTGTTCAAAATCGTGTAGTGCAAATTAGTGAATATAGCAGCAATACAAAATGGCTGCACGTCGATGGAAAGCATAATCCAGCCGACTTAGTTTCTCGAGGTACCTACTTAAATGAATTAACACAAAATAAAAAGTGGTGGAACGGTCCCTCCTTTTTATGGAAAGGAATAACGGAGTTTCAAACGTTCGATCCACCACATAATTTTCAAGATAGTTTGCCAGAGTTAAGAACAAACCAAACGACCGTCATGACTTGCAATAATAATTATTCTTGTGTAGATTTTAAAAAGTTTTCTTCATTTTGCAAACTACAACGCGCTTATGCGTTTGTTTTAAGATTTATTCATAATATTAACCTAAAAAACAAACTTAACCGTTTGACAGGTCCCTTATCAGTGAAAGAGTTAAACAACTCATTGAACTTTATTGTAAAAAGAATTCAATTGGAATCATTTCCAGATGAATATAACTCCTTAGTAAACAAGCTGCCAATTAAATCAGCTCGTAATTTATTAAGTTTAACTTTATTTTTAGATGACAAAGGCATTATCCGAGTGGGAGGTAGATTGTATAATTCGCCTGGTTTCTCATATAACAAGAAGCATCCCATGTTATTATGTGGTAAGCATTATGTCACTCAACTTATTTTCAAGCAAGGGCATTTGAGATTATTACACGCTGGGCCTCAACAGCTGTTAGCTCACCTAAGAGAGACCTGGTGGCCCCTGGGTGGTAGGAACTTAGCCAGGAAAATTATACAACAATGTAAAGTGTGTACTCGCATGAAAGGTGAGACAGTGCAACCAATCATGGGCAACCTACCACAGGAACGGCTAACCAATGAGTTTCCTTTTATGAACAGCGGTGTTGACTATGCAGGCCCACTTTACATTCTAAACAGGAAGGGAAGAGGCTCTAAACTTGAGAAGTGTTATCTATGCTTATTTGTTTGCTTTGCCACTAAGGCTTTACACTTGGAACTTGTCACTAATCTAACATCAGAATATTACATTTTAGCTTTAAAAAGATTTATTTCCCGTAGAGGAAAACCACATTGTATATTTTCTGACCACGGTAGGAATTTTGTAGGAGCAAAAAGGGAACTTACAACTTTCTTATCTAAGGAGTCTCAACCTATTGTCGATTACGCATCGTCTAACGGTATAGAATTCAAATTTATACCACCTTATGCACCTCATTTTGGCGGTTTATGGGAGGCAGGGGTAAAATCCTGCAAGCACCACATTACACGGGTGCTAGGCAACAGTCATTTAACCTACGAGGAGTTCAGTACAGTTTTGGCACAAGTAGAAGCTGTCCTGAATTCCCGTCCTATGTATCCTCTGTCCGCAGATCCATCAGATTATACCCCCCTCACACCTGCACACTTCCTGATCGGCCGACCACTGACCTCACATGCAAGCGAAGATGTCTCCAGTACTCCACTACACGCATTATCCCGCTACAAGCGACTGGAACAACTGAGGCAACACTTCTGGAGGCGATGGTCAGCAGAGTACATCGGAGAGCTGCAAACCCGCACAAAATGGAAGGAGAGCAAAGGAGCTTTAGCACCTAACACTCTGGTGCTAATAAAAGAAGATAACCTCCCACCGCTGAAGTGGCGGTTGGGAAGAATCTTATCTGTGTTCCCAGGGAAGGACGGCGTACCCCGAGTGGCCCGCATTCAAACAGCTAACGGGGTCATCGAAAGGGCATTTCCCAAAATCTGCCCTTTACCGGCCTCCACAAACGAAGAGGACGCAGCAGCAACAAAGCCAGGTCAAGGTCATTGAGAGCAAGGGTGGAACTCTCAAGGCCCGCCGGCATGTTCACGACACCTACCGCCATCTAGCGACTGAGCGACGCACCGGCGCACGTGTACGTGCATCACATCGAACCAGATCAAATAGTTCCGGAGCGACGGACGAGATGGCGCTGTCTCCTACGCATCCTACAGTATATAAGCCGTCGCCCGGATTCACTCGAAGAGACTCTAAATTCGCTCCCTTTTGTCGCTCGTTCGCATTAATATAACGGAGGACAATTGTAAATTCATTATTTAACTTTGTATTTTAAATTATAACGATTTTCTTAAGAGCAATTTGTAACTTGTAATTAGCACAATAAGTATTATAAAGACATTATAACTTTATACCCGGAAGAATCGCTTTATTTCCCTGGGAACCAACACAATCCAAAACACTTGGTCTTGCAGTCTTGGTCTTGTTCTTGCATTTTTGCAAGACCAAGACCAAGACCAAGACTGAGAGCGCAATACCAAGACCAAGACCAAGACTGGCTAAGGCCTTGTCTTGGTCTTGCATTTGGGCAACACTATATGTAGCAGATATATTTTAGCAATATCCTTCAAAACGATTCAGATTGGGAATGAAAGTACCTATGTTACGCAATTAGGGTGTTGTTTAGTCAGGTCCAGATTAAACCGGCGCGTCAGGCACTTGTTGTCTCGCATTTTTGCTAAACTGGGCCTTTTTGGCGCAGCACTTTTCTGCTAATTTCTACATCGCACTTTTCACATTTTTATTTATCTAATTTAAGTAAGTATATTATATTGAGTGCCCTTTAGTCTGCGCTAAATAAATGTATTTTCTTTCTTCCTAGTAGCTTTGCTGCGAAGGTTTTTTTTTCACGATAAAGATGAATAGTACGACAAACAGCCCTCTTAGCTGACCCGACAGACGTCCTGTCCATACCTATAGTTCATACCTATAGTTCATAGATAAATCCCATAGAAAAGAGGACATTTAGATTTTCCCGAAATTGAAAACTTTCCGGGAATCTTTTCTTTTTTTCCGTAAAATCCATACTCAATGCCAACATTAATTGCCAAATCTGTCAAACCGTTTTCAAGTGATGCGCTTACCAACTAACAAAATTTCATTTTTTAGATTGTCACGAGAACCTTAGGAAACTATACATCTATGTCTATCAGTAAAATTTTAAATAAGTACTACTTTAATGTGGATTTCAGTATTCATTGTTTAACATCTATAATTGAACATTTTTTCGCTTTACTCTAAAGCGAAAAAATGTTCAATTATAGATGTTGTGGTCTCATTACGTGAATTACGGACTGCATCTATAAATTAGTAAAATCTTTGTCATTTAAAAAAATGATGAATTTCGATTTTTTTATTTCCGAGTGTCATTTTGTTTTTTTTTCGCCCGAATTGTGTGTAATTTTGTAAATACGTCTATAAACTTGACTAATTGTTACTTTAACAAATTCATCCCATTTACGTACTGTTTATTTTTGGTAAAAAAATACATTGTATTGATATTGTAGTGTTATTTGACATATATATTACTAGCGTAGTAGTGTTACAAAACGGCTAGAGGAATACGGTTCGCAGTAAACAAAATTGTGAGTACCTAAAGATACTTTTTTTTCATACCGAGCTTATACCTATCAATTTACCTGCGATTTATTTTTATAAGTTGGGATATATTTACCCAAGATCGTTCTATCGACGTCAATGGAAAGATGATAAATGCTTCACGTGTTCACGTGATTCAATATTTTAGTTCTACTAAAAATGTTTTGCATAAGTACTCTGTGTATTCAGAATATTTTTTGTACCTAAATATGACATGCGGCAGATGTGTTCACAGCTTTCTGATTGACATCAATGGGCCAAACTTACGACAGGCCCAGACGGAGATGGTGGAATGAGCTGAGCTCCTTTCATAAAGATTTGTCCTTGGCAGAGAGGTGGAAAGAGCGCAGGGACGCCGTTGCTAAGCTATGGGACATTAACGACTAATAAAAAAAGTAAATATGTATGTGTGAAATTAAGGACCCTATCTGTAACTAAGGGTCGGTTTTATACTGAACATGATCACAATTTACTAGATATCCTTACTCTGCATTCCAGCCTCCCGCGATTTGGTATGCTGCAGTAGATGTTCTAAACATCAAACCCTCAGGGAATTGTCTTACATCATGCCGCTCAATTTGTGTTGCTTTGCATTCAGTTAACGTAAATTGAAAACAAATACGATATTAACATATTGTAGACAATATGATTTCATTTCGAAAGAGTTAGCCCTTTACTTACATAAAGCCTGCAGATTTTAGCAACGTCCTGCTTTCACTTAGGCGATTGACTAACAACAAAAGAACAGTTATTAAGCATTTATTGAGGATCTTCTCTTCATCTAGGTGGGGTGACATGTTTCATGTTTACTTTATACATTAAAACAAAAATTACAAATTTCCCTAGAAATAAAATTAGTTTTTTTTTTATAAAAAAAATTGGTATTTACTGTTTCCCTTCTAACAGCTCAATACTGGAGTGCTCGTAGTAGGAAGGGTAATCAAAACTAACGACATTACAACTGGTCGTAAGACTGGTAGTAACTAGGGCAACAAAGGTTTTGAACGTTGGATTTAGATAGTAAATAGTTGCTGCATCGTCAATTTCGATATCTCTAAATGTATGTGTAATTTATTGTTGTTGAGCTTCTTGGAAAACTGCACGTTCGAGGAAATCCCATCATGTGTGCCTCCAAACAGTATAGATATACAAATACATGCCCGAGTTATACTAAGCGTTTGCCCAAACCCCAGTTACGGTCAAGGACATGCCAGAATAACATATCCAGCCAAACCAATCAAGCCATAATTCTAATACAGGGCTTGCCAAAGCACGACCGGGGCTTGAGTTTTTATGGCCCGCGACATAATACGTAAAGTACCTACCTATGAAAAGTTTTGCAATCGATGATTTTTGGCTGTTATGGTTGATTCACCTGTGCCATTTTAATGGAAGTGCATTGATTTAGACGTTCTTTAGAAATTTAGGTGTCGGGAATCGATGAACGCTTGAAAGGTGTTTGTCAACGACACAACGCTAAGGACATGAAATTTATCCTGTAAAAAGTTATGGAAGTAAATTCCGTTTTTTTTTAAAGTAAGGTTTTGTGAATACGGACGAATGTCAGAGCAAACCAATAACAGTCAATGGCTTTAGACCTTTAGTCCACTCCTTAAAGATTACGCTTGTCGAACACTGCACAATGGATCTTATCAAAATCGCAGATACCTCAACAGGAAGCTCTACGCCACCCACCATACTCGTCAGGCCTAACTCCAACTAACTTCCATGTTTTTAGACAAATTAGACAATTAAAAAACCGATATTTTTAGGCAATGAGTCTATGAAAAACACCATTTATGGGTTTATCGATTCTCGTCCCCAAGATTTCTTAAGCGCAACCTAAGCATAAATGCACTTCCAATAAAATAGTAAAGAAACATTTCATAAAAAGCTAAGGTATTTTTTCTGCAGCCCTCAAATGTATTTAGACATTTTTACTGGCCTGGGGCCGTTTTTGGTTTGGATAGCCCTGTTATAATTTAACCATACGCTGATTGCTGAGGAGAGCAAGCAAAAACGTGAGACCAAGATTAGGGTAAAAATAATCCATGATTAGGATTATCTCTTGCGCAGCTACTTTATCACCGAATCTCCTTGGGTGCTTATGCTTTATCTTTGGTTTAGGTGTTTTCGATTATTTGATCCGCATTTATAAAGATAATCTTTGTTTGACAGCTCAAGCTCATCATTTTATGAAAACTGCTAGATAAGATACATACTATGTGATGGTGCATCCTTATTATTAGATCGATAGTGTAGTTTTCTGACTTTGTTAACGATTGTATATTGCTTCTGCCGCCCCTATAGTTGCTTCGATAAATAAATTAGTATACTGATGAGTGATTGATGAATACAGGGCATTATAATTATCACTTCAGTTATTGTCGTAAATTTTCGGTACCTACATATATCATTTTGTTTGCCTTTTAGCTAATGTTGAGGTACTAGTATTCTCAGCAGTGAACCACTGGACTTCTAATGACTGCTGTTTAGAACATGAATGCAACCATTACTCAACTGATACCACTTGACATTGCCGCAATCACAGTAAAAGTAACATTGGAACCATTTATTTTATAACCCCCTTACTAATAAACGTGTATACCTAGTTACACACCGATTTTTTCCTTTCAGTCGTCAGTAATTTGACTTTCTAAAAAAGAAGACAAAGCGTTGTGTATTGTATCGTATGCCATGAGTTAGTGTCCGTCATCGATAGTCATGACGGTGGCGTCGGGCTCGTAGTGCCAGTCGAGTGCGCGCGTGCGCAGCATCTCCTTGTACACGAAGGCTGACTTGCGCGGAGTGCGCGTGCGCTCAGGACTCTCGTAGTCCACTTCGTACAGACCGAACCGCTCACTGAAACGAACACAACTGACATGAAACATGGGCTCAAATGAAAATCCGGTGGAAGTAGCAATGTTTGATTTTTAAATCGTAAAATTTATAAGACTTCAATTATGTCCTTAGTTATCAATCAAATCCAGACGTACGTAAATTTTCTCGTAGAAATGAAGAACGCTTGTAGAGACGCAAATAATTCAAGAAACGTAACCCAAGATATTTATAAAGTTCCAATTCAAGAACAACGTAAGATATTCAGCGTTTCATATCATGTATTGATTACGATGTTTTCACTGTCACTGTAGTTTATCTTATGAGTCCGGCTAATCGTGTGATTATATTATAATATATTACCTACTTAACCCAGAATAGAAATTCATAATGAAATTCATACTCATTAGATTTCAATACTCACGTATATCCTCGCATCCACTCGAAGTTATCCATAAGACTCCAGATAGAGTAGGCTCTGACGTCAGAACCATCATCTACCGCGTCAAGCATGGCGTCGAGGTATCGTCTATGGTAAGAGATCCGGTCGTCGTCATCCAGACCGCCATGGTTTGAAAAGCCATTCTCTGTGATGTACACCGTAGGGTTGTTGTAATCTTTCCTGATCTTGGTCAACATTTTGTAGAAGCCCCATGGAACAACCTGTAGTAAATAGCGACATGTTATAAAGAAAAACAGTTTCAAGTTGGAGCTCTTGCTTTTTTAGAACATCACAAGAAAGTACCTTAAGGAAACCCGACGCAGCGTGTTCCCAGTCATCAGGTTGATAGTGTACATTACCGAGGTCGTCGTAGAATGACGGAATGTCATAAAGACCAACAACTGATTCATTTCTGTACACCAAATTAGTCGAATAGTGATTTAGACCAAAGAAATCAGAGGTCCCTTTGACGTACTCAACTTCTTCTGATGTGAATTCAGGCAAACGCGATCTGAAGAAACCCTGTTCTGCACTTTTAGCTGCTACTTTTTCTTTCACAGCAGATGGGAAGTCTCCGGTGTCGGAAAATATCGGATGAGCATAAATGCCCCACTGAAATAAATGACATCAGCATTATTGTCACCGTTTACAATAGTGCCTACCATAAAGTGACTAAAAATTTTAGTTGGGTTTAATTTTCATACCTCGAACTGATTACCTTCTTCGGCAGCCTCAATTTCATTTTCTGTTTCTGGTTCAAAGAATTCTGCACTCAGAGCTATAAATATAGATCCATTATATTTTGGCCTAAATTCTTGATCATAAACATGGTAAGCCTTGGCGTGTGCCATCACAATGTTCTTGGCGCACAAATATTCAGCTACACCTTTGATATTCACTCTGGGTGCTTTAGTATCCGCTCCGTAACCTTGATAGCAGATCTCCCTTGGTTCATTTATTGTTATCCAATACTTAACTCTATCACCGTACAGTCCATAAACGATGCGCGCATAATCCGCGAACCAGTCTGCTATCTCTGGGTTGGCCCACCCTCCCAAGTCTTGTAGTCTTTGCGGCAAGTCCCAGTGATATAGTGTCACCATCGGTTCAATGTTGTGTTTAAGCAATTCGTCAATTAAGTTGCTGTAATATTGAACTCCAGCATCGTTTATACGATCGGGAAAACTGGTGGGCAGAATGCGAGGCCATGATAAAGAAAATCTGTAAAAATCTATTCCTAATTCTCTCATCATCTCAACATCTCTTTTGTAATTGTTATATGAGTCGCCTGCGACGTCTCCATTGGAGCAGTCAACTGTCGAACAAGGATCAGTGTGAGTCATATGATCCCAGATGTTTTCCGATTTACCTGGAATCAGTTGCTTAATGGTTAATTACTGCACATATTTACTCTGAACATAATTTATTGATATAGGTACTTACCGTCTGCATCCCAGCCTCCTTCGATTTGGTATGCTGCAGTAGATGTTCCAAACAAAAAGCCCTTAGGAAATTTTCTTGCATTATGCCGGTCAATTTGAGTTGTCTTGCCTTCAGACAACGTATATAATAATAGTATTCTGGAAATAAGATAAATTATTAGGTACCTACATATAATGAAAACGAAAATAAAGGCAGCATAACCTTTTAGGTACTTACACAGAGCCTGCCGATTTTAGCAGCATCTTACGTTCGTTTAGCCGGCAGACTGACAACCAATAGCAATGGTTAAAGTTTTATTGAAGATCTTATCTTCATCTGGGTGTCGGAATAAATATAGATTTTGGTTTAAATAAAAAACAGACGGTTTACAAACGTCGCCGATTAGATAACAATCAAAGTGGTTTTTTGTAGAACAGCACGGTAATTGCGGAACACAACTATTAATATCAATCACAATTTAAATCATCTGCGCAACAATGTACGAGTAAATAACGCAATAATTGTTGTTGATCTGTCAAAATTAAATTCATTCCTACTGTTAGTGTGTTACGCAATTATTGTTCTGGGAAATGCCATCAATTTTGCCCCGAATAGGTTGTATTTCCTGATCACAAGCCCTACTGCCTAATGAACATAACATTCACTGAATATTTCCCTGATTAACTACTTGTGTTATATTTTCCAAAACAATTGCAAGCTATTATATTTCTTCCAATCAATATAGCGTTAATAAAAGCGAAAAATGAAGTTTTCAATCTTATAAATCGATGAAATAAAGAGTTCCTTATGTTTGCCACGTGTAACTTTTAAAGGTTTTTCTTTGAGTGGGAGGAATCGTTGATAAAGTATCAACTGTATGAACCCTGCATAAACTTGTACAGCTAACTAAAGCAGCTCTGTTATAATTATAATGATGAGCTGGACTCACCGGCTCTGTGAAATTGTTAGACTCTAGGTTACACGATTCTTTAGTAGGTACTGTGTATCAGTTATAAATAATAACTATGATTTGTTTATTTATGAACGTTTAGGTGCATTGCCCCGAAATTTGTTTTTAGGGTTCCGTACCTTAAAAGGAAAAAACGGAACCCTTATAGGATCACTTCGTTGTCCGTCCGTCTGTCTGTCAATGCCCAAAGAAAAAGCGGATCAAACAGGAATGAGAAAGTTTATAGTGGACAAGACAGATTAAAACAGAAGAAGAACTAGCAGGGGATCAGACCGGAATAACTCCCTTTTTCTCAGGAACGCGTGGAGGTATTAAGTTGAAATTTATAACAAATACGTAGGCCTTAGGTCCCTTGAAACTATAAACAACTCAAGCTTCTACGTTAACTCAATGAAAAAATACGGCCATTTATGCAACATATCTTATACTCGCAAATAAATCAAAAGCTATAAGTACTTCCCGTTGACCTAGAATCATGAAATTTGGCAAGAAGAAAAATTTTTTTTTTATAATTTTTACAAAAAAAATCAAAAGTCTTAAAATCGTTGTTAAAAAAATTAATTGTGATCACAAACTTACATTTTCAGTTAGAGAATTGACTGTGAGAACATTTTTTCAACTTCAAAGTTATGTTTGTTCTTGGGATAAATCCATCCGAACTACGGAACCCTTTATCGTGGGTGGTGCGACACGCACTTGGTTATTTTCCATCATAAAGATTAATAGTCTGATAAACACCCTTTCCACTAACTTCTTATTTTATCAATTTATACGAGAGTCGTTCGAGATTAGGTAGTGTATATGGAGAAGATTGTTGATAGTGAACAACACGTGAATAAAAATAGTTTATAGGTACAGTTACGAGCATAATACGCAAAATTTCAATCAATTTTCTCGTGAAATAGCGATTGCACCTTTGAGGAAAGATCTATTTCATAATAGATTTCATGAAATACTATGTTCTCAACATCATAAAATTCGTATCAATGCTAAAGGAAAATATCATTGAATCTTGCGTAAATGTAAGATGCTTGTGAGGATACTGCCAATTTTTCAGGTTCTTTTTTTGACAGATTGATACTGAGATCAAGGCCAATTCTCGTAATTTAAAACGTTCAAAATCTAGTCGCAGTCATCTCGGCGACAAACAAATGTCAAAAGCTTGTCAAAATGTAGGGAATTTAAGTATTTTTGACAGATTGAGACTGAGATAGACTGTGAACATTCTTAAAATTACGAGAATTGCAAAAAAAAAACAAAATAAAACAAATGCAAGTGCACTGAGGCTTCACTTGCATTTATTTAATTTTCTTTGATTATAATTATCCAAGATCGATCTTTCGGCCTCTATCGTTAAATGTTCAATACTACATACTCTATAGGTGACTCCTTTTAGTAGTTATTCATGGGATTGGGTAAGCCTAATATTTTTTGTTTTGTAAGTACCTATGTGTCACCGAGGCAGGCCTAAGAAACGCTGCCGTAACGATTGGGAATCGTGCCTAACCGATTAGAAGGAGAAGGCTTAGCACAAAGAAAAGTGCAAAAATATGGGGGAAACCTGAGCCCAGCAGTGGGAAACTATAGAAGAACTGAAAAAAAAAACAGTAGGTATGTCTGTAACTAAGGTCTTTTTCATCCTGTGGAAATCCTCACAGTGACCAATGAGGTGTGACTGTGAGTGAGCGAGTGTATCTTTCAACCATAACCTTGATTTCTCATTGGTTAGGTATTCTCCGTGAATCGATAGACTTTATAAAGGTCATGGAACTTTTGAATACAAGGTAGGCCGGAGGCTCCTTGAACTCTTTTCATTTCCATTCCTTAGTGTGTATTCGGAGTCATAGGTAAAATCAATAACGTCTAGACAGCTCTCTTTACTAAGCCATAAATTCGTGTACATACACGAAAGCAATTCTACCAGAATTTTGCACGTGTGTGAGCAACGCTTAGGTACATTGGGTGTAGGTTGTGGGGCTGCCAACCTAGAGATGCTGATTTGCAGTTCTATCCACTTCCTAAGTCTGCAGTTAATATAAACTTTACAAGGGACGAGATGGGCAAATGGCTTGTGGATTGGGGCTTTTGAACACGCTAAAATAACTGATAGATTTCAAGGGGAATTTTGAAAAGAAGGCAAATTCGCGTAATTCCTAATCTAAAGTTAGAATTATGTAACAATACGGATGAAAGGGAATCTTTGCCAAAGAAAATCTACAAACGACACACGGCCAGTCACAATAACAGACAGTACAAAAGACATTTATTTCTCGTAGAGCCAACCGAGCGCGCGCGTGCGCAGCATCTCCTTGTACACGAAGGCAGACTTGCGTGGAATGCGCGTGCCCTCAGGACCCTCGTAGTCCACCTCCTACAGACCGAACCGCTCAATGAAACGATATCAAATAATGAAACCTAGTGACTCCTAATGAAAGAATATAACTATGAACCTAATACTCGTAATTGGATTTAAAAACTCACGAATATCATTCCATACACTTGAAGTTGTCCATAAGACTTCAGATAGAGTAACCTCTTATGTCAGAGCCCTTGACAATCGCGTCGAACATGGCGCTTTGAAATTTTCTTTGATAGATAAGGTCATCGTCATCTAGACTGCTATGGTTAGAGTAGCCGTTTTCGGTGATGATCACTGCAGGATTGTTGTAATACTTCCTGATCTGAGTCAACAGCTTGTAGAAACTCCATAGAACAACCTGTGGTAAAGAAGATAAGGACTCTTTAATGTAGTACAAAGGTTCTTTGAAAAAAATATGTTGGATAAATATCTACCATTTGCTTCTTTAGAGGGTCAAAGGAATTAGGAAAGTACTCTAAGAAAACCCGACGTGGCATGTTCCCAGTCACCAGGTTGATAGTGCACATTTCCCAAGTCGTCGTTGAATGACGAAATATCATATTGGCCCACTACTGACTCATTTCTATACATTAAATAAGTCGAATAGTGATTTAGACCAAAGAAATCAGAGGTCTCCTTTACATATTCTACTTCTTCCGGTGTAAATTCGGTCAACCTGAAGAAACATTGTTCTGCACTTTTCGCTTCTATTCTTTCTTTAAAGACTTTTGGGAAGTCTCCGGCTTCTGAAAATATTGGATGTGCCCAAGCGTTCTACTGGAACAAACAAATCATCGATGTATATCAACACTTCCAAGACCAAAGATCATCATCATCATCATTTCAGCCAAAAGACGTCCACTGCTGCCTCCCCCAAGCACCTCCACTTTGACCGGTTCTGTGCTTCTCGCATCCAACGGGTTCCTGCGGCCTTCACAAGGTCGTCGAACCACCTTGTGGGAGGCCTTCCAACGCTACGTCTTCCGGTACGCGGTCGCCACTCCAGAACCTTTCGGCCCCATCGGCCATGTGTTCGGCGAGCAATGTGCCCTGCCCACTGCCACTTAAGTTTGGCAATTCTTCGGGCTATGTCGGTTGCCTTGGTTCTCCTGCGGATCTCCTCATTTCTGGTTGGATCACGCAGGGAAACTCCCAGCATAGCCCTCCCTGCCCTTAGGGTGACTTTTAGTCTTCTTATAAGCCCCATTGTGAGCGACCACATTTCGATGCCATAAGTCATCACTAGCATCACGCACTGGTCAAAGACTTTCGTCTTGAGACTCAGCGGTATGTGGGACGAGAAGATATCCGAACGCTGCCTAGCCGAGTCGGATTCGACGATTGTCCTCTTTCTCGAAGTTAGACCTACCTCACTGGACAGTTTGAGAAGTATTAAGACCAAGGATGGCGATGGAAAACTGTTTGCTAAAAATAATCCCGTATTGTCAGGACGAAGCTGACAAAGAAAGATCGATTTCGATAACAGTATAGTTTTAAAGGAATATTAAGAGTGAGTTGCAACACTATACACCCCTCCTTATCTGAACAGAATTAGAAGTGACAATGTGAAAAGAGACGAAGAGAAAAGTCTGGCCTGCAGTCAGTTTCGGGTTCATTAAATTGAGCACTCTTCATTTATGAAGCTTCATGATATGAAGATGGAACCATTATGTTTCGGTCTAAATTCTTGATCATAAATAGGGTAAGCCTTGGCGTATATATTGGCGTACATAGCCTTGGCGTATATATTCAGCCACTCTTTGATATTTCACTCACTGATAATACACACAATACTTAACTCTATCACCATACAGTCCATAAACGATGCGCGCGTAATCCGCGAATCAGTCGACTATCAGTGGGTTGGCCCACCCTCCCAAGTCTTGTATAGTCTTGCGTAAGTCCCAATGATACAACAAATTTTTTTTTATTTTTTTATTATATTTCTTACACAAAACAAGTTATTTTTTACAGTTTTTTACTCGCCAAACTTTGCAGTTTGATGGCGAGAAGCGCTCGTTTATGAAAACATAACTCAAAATTATAAACTTAACCTAAAATCGAATATAAAACTTACTGCTACATTCTGTCTCGTGAATTTATTTTTCGACAACGACAGACCGACACCAACACAAACAAAATTAATTTCAAACCGGAGTGACCACTGCTGGCCACTCCGGTCCAGAATCTACCGCTTATCAGTCCGACGACGTGTCCGCGTTCTCCAAAAATAAATTCTAAATAAATAACAAGCGGCTCAATGTTGTTCCAGCATTTCATCAATAAAGTTGCAATCATATTAAGCTCCAGCTTCGCTTGCAAGATCTAGTTCGATAACCATCAAAGTCAGGATTTGTAGTAGTTTATGATGTGAAAGGGCTTAAGGGAAATACTAAAGAACCAATACAAGAAGCTTGTCTTGTTTTGGTCAGTAACATCACTGGCGTAAAGAGGTATCCATAATTGTTAAATGTCTCATCTTTCCAAGATTAATTTTGGAGTGGATAAGATCGGTGGGGTCTGTCCCAAATTACGGGTATATTATCGTCCTTTCGTTTATCTTCCGGAATGACTTATAGTCTAACAGCATTCTAAAACAAATGTTTTCAGGGTCGGTGGTTAGCCAGGTGAAGGATGCAGGTGCGGTGGGCGGCGTGGGCGCTGGCGTGGTGGGCGTGTGCAGCGGCCGCGCCGGCCGAGCAGCGCGCGCCGCTACCCACCGCCACCGCCGCCGCCGCCGCCCTGCCGCCTGCGTCCGTCTGCGAACCCCTCGTGCTAAGAAACACGCCGCCCATGCCATCAGTGCGTACCGAATATTGTTTTTTGCTTCTGCTATGCATAATAGCTCTATTCGGATACCGGACTTTGCTGTTTTGTGCGGGCAGTACATTAAGAGACCACCTATTCTGAATCGAAAAGGATAGTATGGCAGTTAAATATATATTCATGTTAAATTTTGTACTGTGTCCCTAGGGTATTCAGGTGGACATCCTGCATTACAGTAGATCACCTTAAAATTCGTTTTTGCAATTTGTCATCGTAAGACCCTAATAATATCACATAAACTCATCTACTAAAGTCAGCATCAGATAAGTGAAGTATTAAGATCTATGTCCTAAAGTCGTGTTTTTATCTTTATCTCATCATCAAGGGCGTAGCTAGGGGGGCAAGGGTAGGCAATACTTACCCTAGAAACTTCTTTGGTCACCCTAGAAAAGTCGAAAGTATTTCCTTATCGGTAGTACCAAGATGTCAGTTTTGTAGAGTTAGGGGCTTGGCTCTACATTAGATGACTGTAGTTAGTTAAGCTGGACGTCTGCCCCCCCTAGACAAAATCCCTAGCTACGCCAATGCTCATCATGTTAACATTTGTCGAGTTAATATTGCAGAACGCTCGTGAGCACGAGGCGGCGGCCATACATACGGCGCGTGCGCTGGTGGAGCTGGTGCAGCAGGGCGTGGCGGACGAGGAGCGCGCCGCCGCGCTTGCCCGCGCCGCCACGCGCGCGCCGCTCGCGCCGCCGCCCGCCGCCGTCGCACTTGGCGCGCCCCAGCTGCACCTCGGCGTGTTATACATCGCAGAGCCCCCCAGACTCGTCGTCTTCCAACAAAACAACTCAATAATTCTACGACAGTTTTGGAGGACCTTGGCATCAGCGTGGAATGCCACTTCAGCGGTGTGGTCAAACGCCTGGTTCTCTTGCGATAAGGATGGCGAGGGCTGGTGGGGTGGTGTGGCAGCAGCTCGCGGGTCAGGACCGGCCAGATCTGCCGCTGCTCTGTTCCGGCGCTGGCCTGCCTTGCCTTGTGAAGAGGCTATGCATGATTGGCTCGGCGGGTCTCCTTTATGCGACGCTGCTACAACAGATTGTGAAGCTGCTCCATCGTTTGGGTCTGGGGATCGGAGGATAGAGGTGATTCATGGATATTTACAAGTATTGCCCTATACTTATTGACAATGTGCTGTTTCTTACCCACGACCCACTTTTCGCAGTATCGATGCAAGTGCCAGGCAGATCATTGGAACGCAGGGGGCAGCGGGTGGCTGAGCGGTGCTACGATAGCCGCAGACAACTCGGGTCCGCTGACGTGCACGCCGTGCGGCATGGGAAGCGACTCCACCGCCTGCCTGGCGGACACGCACCGCGTCGCCGTGCTCGCCAGCAACGTCGGTGGCATGCTGCTCTGTCTTGTTACCGCGGGCATCATCTTCCAGAAGAGAAAGTGTAAAGTAAGAATGCGATCCCGTATAGTGCAATCGATTTAATGATTAGCCTCGGAATACTGAAACCGTATTTTCATGTTTTCAGGCAGTGGCGGTGGGAATGTGGACAGTCCTAGAGGTTGTACTTCTGGGCGCATTCTTGATATATGCTTCCGTAAGTACCTATTACAAAAGAGCGTTGAAAAAGATTAACAGCACAGTCAATATAGAATCATATCTTTCAGATTATATTATTCTTAGGCGCATCCCAAATTAATTGCTAAAATCAATAGTTTAAAACATTCCGTTATCTCTTATATATAAAAATCTCGTGTCACAGTGTTTGTTATCGAACTCCTCCGAAACGGCTTGACCGATTTTATGAAATCTTTTGTGTATATTTGGTAGGTCTGAGAATAGGTCGTAGTCTATTTTTTATACCCCTAGGTGATAAGGGTGGCCCTCACCAGATTTTTTTGGAATCGCAGGTGAATCCACGAGGCGCAGCTAGTCTTATTATAAATAAAAAGGATTGAATTGATTTTTGAATGTTTGTTTGTTATACGCTTTCACACTAAAACGGCTGAACGGATTTGGATGAAATTAAGCACATCGGTAGACCGTGACCTGGATTAGGATACTTTTTATCCCGATATTCCCACGGGATGGAGACTAATGTGGATGAAACCGTGGGGCGCAATTAGTGTACTTATAATTTACACTCATTTCTGTCAGTGCGTTATCATTATCATCTGCCTGGATAGCTTTATCTTACTCGCAAAAACAAACAATACTTATCGGGATTATACGTTTTCATAATCGGTAAAGAGACCGCCGTAATATCACCTGTACCGTACGTAAGCTGACGGAATGGCGACGCGCCTCACAGGATGTAAGTTACTGGTTACTGTAAGCCAGCATAATTCCACTGCAAGGAAACCCTCCCCTTGTGTCTTGTCGAGTCGAGTAAGTAGTTATGCACATATGCTCTCGACCATAACACGGATCCAAAATACAAACAAGCTGCTAAATCCGTACATCATAGAAAAAGAAAAGTGCATAGATTATACAGCTAGCGAAACTCCGCAGAAGTAATGGGGTACCGATATTTAAACTTGATAAAATTAAATAAATATATAAGTGATCATTGTTTGGTGCAGATAAAGTCAGACCCTGTACGTTGTTTTTAAATGCCCGTGTTTATTTTCCTAGGCTGCATCCCAGTTCATATCGATAGCCAAGTGGCGGTGCATAGCGGGCGCGTGGCTACGGGAGCTCGGCTTCGTGACGTGTTACGGGTCGGTGGTGCTGCGCCTGTGGGTGTTGCTCGCCGAGTTTCGCACCAGGAAAGCGCATCGGTGGACGCCACGGGATTCAGAGGTAGGACCAGTTACACTGAAAAAAATATTTCTTACTACAGCACATTAAAGCGATTTCATTAATACTTACTGACTTTGTACAGTAAGAAGAATTTATGTTTGCAAAGCAGTAAAAGACAAAACAGTAACTTTTAATGATTGAACATACTGTTTCGCGCCACAATTAATGCCTGGTACATGGTGACATTAGTTACCACTACCGTCATCTAGTATCGAGTAGCAGAACTAGTAGAGTCAAGATCTTTCTAGAAATTACGATGAGAACTTTCTAGAACTATCGACATCTGGTCAGTCCGGGCCGGTATGTACCTAGTCGAACATTCTAGATGTTTCTACAATAGAAGGTTCTAGAACTATCTGCGGCACTATACAAAGCCGGAATGGCCCACGACCGGGTCAGTGCCAGATAAGCAATACAAGCGAATACATTCAGAAGCGATCTGCAAATGCGACTTAAAGCGATCAGTAGTGCAATTGTGTTTTATAATTATAAAACACAATTGCACTACTGATCGCTTTAAGTCGCACTTGCAGATCGCTAGTGTGTTTGTAGTGTTATTTAATTAAAGTGTAATTTTTGGTTATTAAATCGGCAGTTTTTATTGTCACGAATCCCGAAGCTCGTAACAATACTATTTACTGAAAAAAACAAAAAAAAAACAAAGGAAAACCACCAATTGTTTGAACGATATCACCAAATGAATAAAACAGTTAAAACTTTAACCTTTTGACTGCCACAGTCATGTATAGATGACAAACCAAAATGTGCCAAGCATACCACGGTTCGACTACATGACAGACTGACGTTGAGGGCACGTGGCGGTCAAAAGGTTAAAGTTTACTGTCATGACGGTAAAATTTTGCCTCAAGCTTTAACTGTTTTCAGATCAATAAAAAATACTGTTTTGAACGTTAGGCTCATATGGAACTGTTTAAAGCAGTTCAGATTATGAATATTCTTTTAGTCATTTTTATTTACTGCTTATTTTATTCAGTGTAGGCGTTTGGTCGACGGTAAGGACGTTGATAGAGCGCAGTCGTGGCCCATTGGTAACCACCTCGACTTAGGGCGCGTTCCCACTATGTCGTGACGATTCATTGATCGTTGGACGACTGTCGTCTCTAGCTGTTCCCATTATATCGACTGTTTATCGTCACTGTGTCATCGAAATATTTTATCGTTAAACGACTGTCGTATCTAGCTGTTCCCAGTGGATCGTGGCGAGATTTTTACTGTTCACGACAGACGCCTTGTCGTTTGCACATTAGTCGCCTCTACGTTCTTTTGAAGATCAGTAGTGGTATGAACGTGACCTACGTATGTGTGACACGTGTGTGTGTGTATTACGTGGCTACGATAGATAGTCGCAATAACGACATATGATTTGTCGTCACCATAAGTTGTGACGTTTTTTTATCGTTTTACGAATGTCGTGCTAGCCGTTCCCATTGACTTGACAATCTGTCGTCACTGCAAAAAAAAAAGTCGTGGACGACAGTTAATCGTGTAGTCCTATATGTGAACACCTCCATTTAAATACACGAGTCACGACGCTTAAAACGACACGATAATCTGTCGTCACGACATAGTGGGAACGGGGCCTTAGGAGTCCTAGGTCATGGGATTGAATTCGAATCCATGCAGGCGCTTCACTTTGTATACATAATTTCATCACCACTGCTCTCAAAACGGTGAAGAAAAACATCTTTAGGAGGCAGAAGCAAAAATTCGAAGACATGTACTTACTGTCATCTACCAACCCGCACTGCGCCCGCGTGGTATATTAAAGCCCACTCCCTCTTGAGGAAAGGAGACCTGTGTACCCGCAGTGGGAACATTATGAGCTAATTATGTAAGGACGTTGGGATCTGATTCAACATCACTTGGACTTGGTTTTGACTTGGAAATCATTGTCGGAATGTAGATAGATTACTTACATGTAGGACGCTGAGTGTGTGAATATACAACTCTTGATCAAATTAACCGCAGGTGTCTATTACAGTCTTTAGTCAAATTGGAAACTTAAATTGTTGTGTTGAGATGACAGTACTGCTGCTACTGCAGTAATAGATGATGCCTACGTCATAAATGCATGATTTGCCCTCTACCTTTACCCATAACAGAAAAAATATACTTATGTTAATTAATAAATGAAAAATGTCTGCTTCCAGGTTTTACGCGTGGTGGGCGCGATGGTGCTGGGCGCGGCGTGCTACCTGGCGGCCTTCACGGCCACCGCGGCGTGCGACGACAGCGCCGGCGCCGGCTGCGCGCGCGCCGCCTGGCACCACGTCACCGCCGCCGCCGAGCTGCTGCTGCTGGCAGCCGGCCTGCGCATCGCGCATGCGTCCAGGAACGCTAATGTGCCCTTCCAGGTATTACTTACCATACATGTATAACATGGGGTGATTCTACCTGCCATGTTAAACAACTTTCATAAAGTATATCTCATTCATCATCGGCCTAGCGTTTTTCCAAATACTTTGGGATCAGCTTCTACCGGATGCAGCTAGAGCCAGTATTTTACATGGAGCGACTGCCTATCTGACCTTCACCACCCAGTTACTTGATAACACAATTCTCTGTGAGAACTAGTTAAAACTAAAAACAAACTAGGGTAGACCGAGGCGAATCGGATCAATTTTTTTTTGAGAATATGTAAACATGCTACAGAATATATATGAAACTTTTATTGACAAAATAGTAATCAGTAGCAATCTAGCTACAATATAAACATTTTAAAACTGAAATTGGTCATTAATTTTTCAAAATATTAACTAAAAACTTGACAAACAGAAATATCCGAATCGCCCCAATTCTCGGGGCGAATAGGATCGTACATTTTTTTTACAAAATTTCATAACAATTAGCTTTGGAATCATTACTAACATTTAAATCATGAATAATGAGATCAATATTAATTTGTAGCACATAAATCACATATATAGGTACACGCCCCTTTCCCCCCCCCCCCCCACGTCAGCACATTTTTCGTGGAACCATTCTTCGCATGCTTGACTTTATTTGTAGCTTCTTTCATTTTTTCTTGGGACCATTCTCCCGCATTAATCTTTCTTTTGTACGTGCGACCCATCTACAAGGAAATAATATCGCATTATTAACCTCAAATATAAAATAAATCATTTTAAAAAAGTGATCAAATTCGCCCCCGTTGACGCGATCCGAATAGCCCCATATTAAAGACTTTTGAAATAAATATTTTATATATTAACCTATAATATTATTCTTAAAATCTAAAATGTTTTCTAAAATAGACCCCTTTCCAATCAATATAAGACATATAATTTAAAACTTTAACAACAATCCTTAGAAATACACAAAGAAATAGTAAATACCTACCTACCTTAGATGCGCACCAAAATTGTACACACAAACACCCGACGTGCTGGCGCGCAGCGCTGACGGTGATGTACAAGTCGAATAGACCCAATGCCTACGGCGGGAGGTGCGGGGTGGAGGAGGGTCATAAGGCGCCAGTCGCTTGCGCTCCTTGTCAACGCGTTATTTAAAATATTGCCGAATTTCTTATTTTGATCCGATTCACCCACTGATCCGATTCGCCTCGGTTTACCCTACTATAATTTACATTCCATCGCCACTTAATCAGTTATTCACTTTAGCGAAATGTATATTAAGTTGATTTTTGAGTGACCATTTGTAACAAAAAGGTCCTAATAAGTTTTTTGTTGCATTCGAATTTGTATTTTGTTAACTATAAACATTCAGTTTGTTGTTCCATAACTTGTAAATTATCGCAAATTCTTAACTCAAATATAGCTCGAAAGTAGTTCTCACACTTTCGAGCCTCTGACTTGCCGTAACGAATGTAAAGCATGCCTTACAGTTACAAGTATGTTATACAGCGTAACATTTTAATGGTTGTTATCCCGCAGCAGAACGAATTGCCTTCAATAGTACTATCAAATCATACAGAAAAACTAAAAAAAAACATGTATTTTGTTTTCTAATAATTTAAAAAATATTCATCAACTCGAAAGTGTGACAAACAATAGTAACTCAATAGACGTAACGTAGGAACAACTCGGACAGCACCCGCCCGCATGCACTGCCGCGCGCTGCCGACAAAGTAAAGAGCGATTCATAAATGTTTAGAGCAAAATAACCTATCGCGCGTAATGATACGGCATGAACTAGCCTGTACCACGTATACTGTGCCTGTACGCACGCGCACGCGCCTCCCCACGTACCGCTACCTCTGGCCGCCGCTGCCATTGCTGCTCATTGTACCATGAACACCATACGCACAATGTGTTAGCGTTGCAAAAATTAATCGAAATTACGATTATTCTGGAATACGTCGCTATGGAGCAACTGTACGCTAGATCTTTATGACTCGCCATTGGTGCCAGGCTCGCACAGTCGGTCGTTCGCGCTGTGTCTCTCTACTTTGTTATGCGTCTTTTTTTACATCCGTTATTTCGATGTATCCACAGGAGCGCGGCTGGCTGGCGGCGGCGCTGAGCACGGAGATCGTGTGCGGCGTGTGGTGGCGCCTGGTGGCGCTGGGCGAGCCGGGCGCGGCGCCGGAGCGCTGGCCGCTGTCGGCCGCCCTGCGCGCGCACCTGTCGGCCGGCGCCGCGCTCGCCTGCGTGCTGGCGCCGCGCCTGTGGCACGGGTACCGCGCGCGCTCGCTCGCGCAGGAGGTAAGCCGACACACATATAGCGCTACAAGGTTATATTGGCGCTGGGTGTTGTCGGCCGGCGCCGCGCTAACTTGTAATCCCTTATCATATACCTCGTTGAATTAGTCATGACTGTGCAATTGAAGTGGAAAAATTTTTAAGTAACTTTTAGAGGGCACAGTACCTATATTTCAAGTTACATTTCACAAATCAAATGTTTACTAACAACGCCCTCCGGTCAACGCCATTCCAGCACCAAAACATCCCTGTAGTAAAAATAAACGACTTCACCTGACAGTTCTTAAAGAAATGCCCAAAGTTGCACTTTCCGCTATCAGGTAGCAATATCTACTTACTCCAGGAACATTATATATCAAATGTCGTTACTGTTGCAAATCACTACATAGTATAAAACAAAGTCGCTTTCTCTGTCCCTATGTCCCTTTGTATGCTTAAATCTTTGAAACTACGCAACGGATTTTGATGCGGTTTTTTTTAATAGATAGAGTGATTCAAGAGGAAGGTTTATATGTAATAATAACATCCATTAAATAGTGGAGAAGTACTGTTATTTTTGAGGTTTCTAATGTGATGTCGTAAATAATTACATTTTTTCCGCTTACATTGCAAACGCAGGCTGAACCCTACGAGTTTTATCAAAATAATGTACTAAGTATTGTACACATTGAAAAGGTCTACAGAAAAGTCCGTGATGGTATATGTCTATCTCTTATGGATAACCCACAATAACTTTTTTTTGTCATTTACTTTTTACGACAAATAATGGCTAATTTTCGAAGCGATTTTAACCAATACAGCATTAATCCTTAACCAATTAAATACCTTGAATACATTGTTCATTTAATATAGATCTATATGGCCCTTTACACCGTATGATTTAAGTGAATATTTTCGAAGATATTACAGATTTCAAAATTGCGGGACGTAGCGTTTGCGGCGGTGCGAAGCCGGAGCGGGCCGCTATGTTTTTATATACAACGTTCACAGTTTTTCTGTAGTGTATTTAGTATCAGCATTGCAGCCGTGCGAAGCCGGGGCGGGTCGCTAGTCATTAATAAATATAAGAGACAGTTAACTAGTAGTGTAACTGGAGTAGGTAACAAATGGAATGCTAATATTGCATTTTATTCTATTGTTAATATTATATCCCAATATGATTGCTAAAACATAAGAAAGCATAAAAGTAAATTATTTGTTGAAACATAACAGAAAATGAAAACCTTTATCACGTGCATCTGGATTATATTTGTGAAAGAAAGCCTGCCATTTTAAAAAACTGTGCTCAATTCCAGTTCAAAATATAAATGATCGTAACTCTCGTGTAACAACATTCTAAGGTGTCACGTCGCGGTCCTGCGGAGGGATTCGGCGCGGAGGGCGAGGAGGAGCCCACCTCGGAGGAAGTTAGAGCCGAACTGAAGAGATTGTACCTCCAGCTCGAGATCTTACGCAACAAGACGCTGCGGAGAGACAACCCGCACATCAGCAAGCGACGCGGCGGTAGGAAACCGCCGCATCGACGGTTCTCACTACAGGTATACACGAACATACGAAAAGCTCAGTTAAAATCAGATTTAAAAAATATTTCCTCTACCATTACTAACCAAATTAAACTGATAGGAACAAGGTAGCACACACAGTTTCCATAAGTTCAAAATCAGAGATTCGAACAAATAAGTACATATAGGCAAAAATTGTTCATACGTAAGACAGAGTTTCCAGTACGGTATGTTCAGTGATATAGTTTTTACGTTTTCTCTTCCCACCTTAGCTGACGTGTGGTCCTAACCTTTAGTTCATAATGACCGAGTTTGACACCGACTGCAATAACCACTTTTTCTTGTAATGATTTTGAAATACCTTTTTAATAGTACCTACCGAGGATGATTCATTATTTAGATTCAGATTATATACTCCCGTACCCTAGAATTTTGTTAAGGACCCAAAGTTTAGCTTAAAATGATGACCCGAAGTGTTAGTAATGTGACTAGTGCTTAGGTATTTTCAGCCCTCGTATATCGGTGTTCTATCTCCACTGTCATTAATTGAATGTTTCATCTTCCATCCTACACCGACTTTAGAAAAAGGGCAGTCGCGAAAAGGTAAGGAGTCGTACAGTACATACCTACCTTCTACGTATATAATAATCGCATGTGCACTGACGTGGAGCACCCGCATGACCCTTGTGGATGTCGCCTGTAGCGCCCCGCGCCCGCGCCCGAGCCCCTGCACTCCCCAGCCACACTACCTGACTGTCGCAATATTTCAAATATACGCTTTCTCTGTGCTCCCGGTGCCGAACTAAACAACTACTAATTGGCAGGATCGTCACCATCTAAATTTGTCTCTTGTGGCACTCTTTGCCCATTTGTCTGACTTACTCAGGCCGGGGGCTGTATGTGTTTTTTTTATATTTTTATGTCTGTTATTTCAAATGCGGCTTCAATCCCGATCGTAATTAGATTTTGTTTCTAAATAGCGACGCTAAGACCTGAAATCGGTTGATTTTCTTTAAATATCCAATTATTGTTAAATCTTAACGATTTACTTGACTTTTATCAGAGCATTGTTTCTACGACTTTCACAACACAACACAAATCAAAATTAAGTTCAGAGCGCTTGTACACATGGGTGAGTCTTCACTCGCTTTTGTTACACATATAAATTCTACTCAGGATTGTCGGTCGTCTATTATTTTAAAATTTCAATGTTTTAAAATATAAGTGCGTTTAAGATACACGGCGTGTGTTCCATAAAATAATAGACGATTAGTAACTGGGTGTGATTTGAGTACAAATCTAGTATAGACCTGTGTACAAGCGAGCTCTCTAATTACTATACAGTCTTCTACTACACAGAAATCAACTCGTTTCATGACTATTATCAAGCGTAGATATTGGCTTGGTATAATGATTATAATGATGTGTGTCGTGTGTCAGGCACTGCAGGCTCGTCGCGGCTGCAAGGGCAAGACAGGCGGCAGTGCCAGCGCCGTGGAGGCGAGCGAGGCCGGCGACGCGTCGCGCACTCCCGAGGACTCCGTGTGCTCGGCCGAGGGGCCCAGCCACTACACCGACGCCGACACACAGGCGTGATCGCACCCGCACTCCCGTCCCACGCTACCCATGTCATCACCTCTGCTTGTGACACTCTGTATAGTATTGCATGGTATGATTAACCATGGAGTAGCGATCTAATTAAATCTCCCATAGTGTCCGCCGACTTGCAATCGACAACTGGATGTTATGATTATACGCGCGTTAACACTTCATTCGTTTACTATTCCGTGGTATTTTAGGACCGACACTATAGGGGCAATTCTCGTAATTTTAAGAACGTTCACTTCACAGTCTGATCTCAGTCTCAAGTCTCAAAATACCTCTAATCCCCCTACATTTTGACAAGTTTTTGACGTTTGTTTGTCGCCAAGATGAGACGCGACTATATTTTGATCGTTTTAAATTACGAGAATTGACCTTCAGATCGTACTGTTTGGTATCGGTACCGTGGGCGCATCTACTTGTACGGTAGGTATTCGTGCAACTATTAAATGTCTCGGTAAGAATTGGTTGAATTTTAGTAGGATGTTAGAGCGATTGTTACGGATGTAAAGTTATATTTTTAATGCGAGAATGGTTCGTTTAGTATTAAATTATTATGCCAGCAATGTCTGCCCCACTATGGAATAATTTAAGCAAACTCGTACATAACTACTATTTATATTAATATTTACTGGCAGTAAATGCAACCTAATTTTAATTAATAAAACTGATGGGTGAGAAAGAATGGTCCATTAAGCAATAGGAATTAAACAAATGTTTAGATCTGGAATTGATATCTGTAATATAAGACATCACTAACTGGGTGTTGGGAAAATAAATATTTTTTACGGGAAATTATTTAAATCTTGAAGGAATTTTATAATAACATCTGTTCGTGATGTATCAACCGGAGTTGATCAAATATATTTAATACTCAAACTATTCAATTGTACCTAAACAACTAAATGAAAGTAACCTGTATTATACAAAATACTAGTCAAAGAACTGCTAAAGTTTTGCATAGAGTTAACATAGTTTTACAATAATTTTATTATTACCTATACTTTAGATACAGTTGGTATAGTTGTCACCGTATAATTATGAACATCATTAGTTTATAATTTATCTCGTGAGATTATAAACTTCCGAAAAATTGTGAACTGCAGTAAACCATTTACAATATATCGCATTATTTTTCGATAGATTATTATTTGTCCATAGCAAACCGACAAATTGTGAACTGGTATGAAACTAGCATGCGACGGATCGCACCTTACACTAATACTAAATACCCAAGTAATTGAATAATACTAAGCAGTAACCGACAGCTTATAATCTCGCGAGATTGAGTGTTCACAATCATACGGTGACATAGTCATATTATGTGTTCATCGTTCTAGTTTTGAGCAGATAGTATGATAGTATCGCGGGTGTATATTATTACGAGTAATATTAGTAGAAGGTGTAAATCTGGGTCTGCCAAAAATACCACAAGATTCCTGGGTAATTTTAACCAATCAGAATGATCTCTGCCTAAACCAGTCAAGCGCACTATTCCTGATATTTAAGTTTAGGTACCAAATTAATCATCACAATAATTTTATTATAGGTACATATTTAAACCCTTTTTAAAGTTCCGTACCCAAAGGGTGCCAACGGAACCCTATTAGGAACTAAGCCTCCGCTATCCGTCCGTCCGTCTGTCTGTCAGCGGGCTGTATCTCATGAACCGTAATAGGTAGACAATTTTCACAGAATATGTACCTATTTCTATTGCCGCTATAACAACAATTAATAAAAATAAAATAAAGTTAAAAGTTAAAGGAAAGAAAGTCTCATACAAGAAACTTGTTTTTTTTATATAGTGTTAAATATTGTACTGTACGGTGATACGGAACCCTTCGTGTGTGAGTCCAACTCGCACTTGGCCGGTTTTTACGTTAAATATAACTATCGGCCGTGACTTTAATATCTTCCAATCATACTTCCCTTTTGGAAAAAAAGGACACAAGACACCCGTTACAGTTACACCTACTGTTTACCCAATGATCTTGAGTAACGCAAACTACCTCCTGCTTGTAAACCCAGGCTCATTCTCTCTGCTAGCATTACCCGTAACATGTTCATAGTGCATAGGAGTGATTTTATATCTTTACTTACCTAGGATTTGTGTACTACGTATAACTGTGAATATACCTATCAGGTTTCATGTGTCGCTGTTCAAATAGCTTCCTATACCTCGTGTGACTCCTTGTATGTGTCAGCAGATGTCCCTATTGTAAATGATCTTAACAGTATCGAGTATATTCGACAAGTCTTCAGTATCTCAATGTTCTCTACTCTTTGAAAAGTACGTCATCGTTTGCTTGGAATTCCTCTGTTCTTTCTGAGCACTACCGCAATACGAATAAAGGAATTTCCTCGTTTTCTTAATTTATCAAATTTTACAACTTTACGCATTCCATTGGTTAATGTTGTCATTTTATAGAAGAAACTGCTGAAATATGAATCAATGTTTTCGATGTAACAGGAAAGTAAATACCTAAATATGGAGTACACTCAATGAAGGAATTATGAGAGACTATTTATAAATGAGGAATTGTTAATACTTGTAAAGTTTTACTAATAGATATCACCATTCGAATGTTTTTAAAACTTGCTCGAATATTGTTAGTGTTACACAGAAAATGCTTTATCCACAGTTATGTCATCCTTGTTGTGTTATATTTCGCGCACAAGCAAACCGCCTATCTTCCATTTTCGATCTTATTTCCTAACTGCACAAATTAATTTTGAACTTTCCGTGATAATTTTATTGTATTCTGAAATTGTTACCGGTGTTAGGGATCAATATTTTAGTTATACATATGTTTAATTTGAATTAGCACGGGTACTAGTTTGTATGAATAATATAATGATCGCAAAATTCATAAGGTATTCATACACGAAATATTTTAAGAGATAAACATATAGGTGGTAAAGAAGCTATACAAATAAAAAAAAGGATCTAAGTGGTTTTTATTTAACGTGATTATTATTATTTTAAAACTGCTTGAGATGTTTTGCATAAAACCTTTACTCCTTATTCTAGGAATTACCCGCCAGACGCGGCGAAGGCGACGGCGCGGGCGCGTCTCGTCTATTCTGTGTCGCGCAGTGTGTAGGTGAGGTTGTACGATTGCAATGCTGTGTAAGCACACAGCAATGCAAGCGAGTACCGCTTACGATAGTAATGAATGTGAATTTAAATTAAAAAACCACCTAAACCTAAATAGGTACATTATTAGATTTCCTCCTTAAAATTTTACGAAAAGGAACCTAGGTGCGATTGAAACAAATCCTAATCTGCAGTAAAATAGGTAAGTACTACTAAACATATGACGGGTGCAACTCGAATTCGCATGTTTATGATAATGACCTCTGTGAGGTTACGAATGTGTCGATTCGTATCCGTCAGCTGATAGTTGGTTGATGTGAATTGTAAGAAGTCTAAAGTGCGTAGCCCGGATTTATTTGATCAAAAATACTGTATTGAATTCTCGGAATTTTCAGTATTTTATTCGGTCGTTTCTTTATTTGTATTCGCATATAAGTAGTTGGAAAATTAGTATATAAAGCAGTAAATTTAATATTTGAGCCCGCTTCAATGGCAGTAAATACTATGTAAAAATCAGCGTAATTGATTTGAAAAAATAAGAAGGAACCAGTATTTATTATGTGTGTCAAGTAATTTTAAATTATTTATTTTTTAAATAATAAACTTAGATATTTGTTTTTAGTTTCTTAAGCACTCTTAGGTGTATCTATTAAAATATTTCGTGTAATAAAATACATCAACCATTTTTCAGATTAGTTAAAGTACATACATCTTTTATGGGGTACTGTGTTAATAGATAGATACACCTTATATTTTAGATCATTTTACGCGCAAATGTTTTGGGTTATTTACATTTATGTGGTTGTTATTTGTGTATATTTATAACTGGAATGATAGAAGAAAATTGTAAATATTAATGCTAAAGATTTTATAGTAACATACGCATGATTTGTTTCAGTATTTATTAAACGTTGAGCTTTGTTCAATGTATGTGGTGCGTGAGGCGTTTTGATGCCAAAAATAATATTATTAATATAACAACATATTAATTATTGAATAAATGACAATATTCATAATGCCTTGTTTTATTTACAAAGCTTAGATAAGGCCAAGTTTTACTCCTACATAATCAGAAGCTACATTGTAGCGTTCGTAGCAATCTTCGACGGAAGAACCTTATGTACTGTGGTTTTATATAATCGCTGAGTACTACACAACCCTACATATTATATTTTGTTTACTGCAAGGAAAGACACTATAATTACTGCATTTATGAGTCGAAATGATTAATTTGTGAAGTAAACTATTTTTCTGTTTTGGTGTGCTACGCCGTAGCCGGTGTCGCTGTTTGCATCGGAAATCGATTCTCTCGTTATGGATCTCGTCTGAAGTCTCATATCAATCACAAAAAGAGACAATTATTATCCTTTTTAAAATTAAATGTTGCGTAGAGCTATAAGCGTAGAGGTGCTACGAGGCTACGACGTAGCAGGCAATCTTGTTTTTGAACTCGCTCTCTTTACTTACAGGTGGTTACAATAATTATGAATGTAGGTATTTTACTTTTACAGGCTGCTTAGATGACCTATATCAATCACTTAATCGGTCATTTGTGTTGACATACAAGCGTAGAGGCCTACGCCGTAGCAAGCAACCTTGATTTCGAACTAGCTCTGTCTTTTGTAGCTTTATTACTATTTCCGCAGGTACTTTAACCTTTACAGATACTCTACTTCAGATGACCAATACTTTTTATTGAGATATTTAAGTACATACAAGCGTAGAGGTGCTACGAGGCTACGCCGTAGCAATATTGTTTTTGATTTCTTTCTTATGTTATTTCAGTAAAGTGTATGTTTGTAGATACTTTTACAGGTAAGCCTACTTAAGTGACCTACATCAATTTACTTTATCGGTAATGTGTTGAAATACAAACGTTAAGGTGCTACGGGGCTACGACGTAGCAGACAATCTAATTTTTGTACTCTCTTTTGTTTCAGTAAGTAAGTTTAACTTACCTACTTTATATTTACATCTTCTTAGATTACCTACATGAATTTAATTCAACGGTGCATATAGGAAGACAGACGCCACAGTTGTTACCTAGCAACGGTAACTAGCTACGCCAATATTAAGTACGCATTGGAGTGGAATTATTTTTATTTTTTGTTTTTATTATGACGGAAATGTCGCATCGCGGCGTATCGTGGCAACGTGCCGCCCCGCAGGACACAAAGGATGTCAGGATCCTGCGGTAACAGTAATGTGAGGAAGAAAACAGTGATCATGCAGCTGCTTGAGGAAACCACCGAGATATTATATAATTGAACTGTGATGGTGACTTAGTTAAAAATGTCAGGTAAGAACTACAATACTGAACTCGCAAAAGCGGCTTTGATTTTATTTCCTGCCTTTGTGGATTTTTTCTTATAATATTATCGTGTTAAGTTAATAAGTTAGTATAGTAATAATGAATACATTAGTTATCTAGATTAGATTAGTTTAGCAGGTCATATATTTACATTGTTCGCGTCAGTAAATACAGGTATTATGTATGTGCTGCAAGTAGTGACACGTGTCTCCGTAGTCATAGCAAACACACGTGACAACATATACATGCATGAATGATGTTAGTACGACAAGCTTTGTACCTACTACAAGTCTGTAAATGCAGCTATTCTGGAACATTGAATACCGCGCACTGTAATGAATAACATATGTGAAATTTAAAAAGGAACTTAACTTTGAAATATTAGACTGAGATACACAAGAGCAATACAGTTCTGAATATCACTGTCCATTCCAAGATTGCCTGTAAGAGATCGCAGAAAGCGATAAAGCCACCCATTATATATTTTGAAAAGTTCGATCTATTTTTTGGGTAAGTATTTTAATGGTGTACAGTAAACTATATATAAATATATAATAATAAATACTTAGTACCTATTAGCGCAGATTTTTCCAAAGTCTAGAATTATGTTGGTTCTCATATTACGAATACGCTGGGGCAACGACCTCTATTAAAATTGTTCACCCCTTCCCTTTAGTATTGCATGCGAGAGTTACCTAATTGATGCAAGCACGAAGGATATATACATTTTACTTAAGAGGAAATGCGGTCGGAGAGACTTTTGAAAAATCCTAAGTAAAAAGTCGTACTTCGAGGTTTGGCTCTCGCCTATTTCCTCCTCCAATATTAGACCAATTTAAAAGATATTTCATAAACTGAATAAGAAAGATATATACTGTGTCCTTATGTTTTTATTTTTTCATTAATAGTTGTAAAAATTTTACAATAGGCATCTGTTGACAGCGGTTTAAATCGGCATTTTTTGAGGATTCTAGTCCTTATCGAAATAATGTCATCAAAAAGGAAAACATAGGGACATATATACAAGTACTTATTTATTATTCTGTAAAAAACCATTGCTTTATGGTCATTAACCAGAAAGAAAACAGGCAAGAGCGTTTCTATGGAGAAACGACCACCCGCATTTCCTCTTGAGAGTTCATAGATGCAGACGTAAATGGGATGATGAAGTTGATGGCCTCATGTTTTAATCACAGCCCTAAAAATAAGTCTAAATGTACGTTCATATTTAGGCCGAGTTTATCTAATTAGCCATGCATGACCCTGTCGGAGACTATGGTTAACTTCGCCACTGCTAGTATTTTTCTTTTGTTTTACCAACAATGAAATAAGGTTTGACTCTTGACTCCATAGGGCGATTTAATTGATTGTTGTTACCACTAAAGCGGTTGAGTCTTGTGTTGGAGGAGTACATCAATATCATCATCTCTCTATTATGTATGTGATAAGAAAACTGTACATCCTCCTTTTTTGAAGTCGGTTTGAAACAAACCACTCTCAAAAGATGTTGTAAAATTTACCTGTACTAACTACAACACAAACGAAAACTATAAAATACACCTTTAATTTTCATATCCAACTGTACAATACGTCAAATGTTACAAACGGTTATTAATTATTAATCAAAAACTACCCCTATTCACAACACAACGTAACAATTTCAGTTAGCTCTAACGCTATACGGTGTGCTACGCCGTAGCGCGCGCTACGTTTACGCTACGCCACTTACAGATTTACGTACTACACCTGGCGAAATGTGGGTGTACTATAAATAGGTACACCATAGATAGGTACACCTCAGCGGCGGCCTGACCCTTCAATAGAGAATACAGATAGATAGATTAGAGTCAAGAGCAAATCCATTTCAAATTAAAAAAAAAATACAGGCCTGTCTTCTTCTTTTTGAGTCGATGGTAAATTATTAAATGAGTTGGGCCCCGAAGGTGGCCACGCCAACCGGGGCATCAGTGGCGTTTTTAGGTTCTCAGAAGTGCAGTTATATGGATATTTTGGACACGCCAACATATGGGGAATGCTTTGGTCAGTAGCACCCGTGCGCACTGGGTGTCGGTTGGGTCAATAATCCCCCATTGCGCTAGATTGTGTTTGTAGCGGCCTTCTTGAATTCGCAGTCCATATAGGCCACTGCAGGTCATGTCCGGGTGGCAGGTGCTTCTGGGGGAACGAAGTCGGGTGGTGGCGGGTGCTGTTTTTCCCACAGGTCTCTTCTCACCTTAGGCAGTTTTTCTTGGATAGGCTGTGTATAGCAGAGAAACCTCTTCCGACTCTTAAATCTAGGCTGTTATGTATTCGTAGAGGGGATGACGGGAATCGGTTTGTTAGGAAGTTATAAACATTTTTATTATATTAAAATGCTAGAAATCATTAAAATAATATATTATTTTAGTATTTTCTCCACGTAGTTACCGACGTCGACAATGATTTCCTCCAAAATTACAGGGAAAATAAGACGAGTCTACATACAAAATATTACTACTCATTTATATAATATTCTACTTACACAAAAGGCATATGGGTCAATATCAACAAACTGAATATTTTTTCAATTTTGGTGGCGAAATTTGTATCTTAATACAAAAATAACAAACAATATTTGTATTGAACATTTAATGATTTCAGATGTCTTACACAATGTTAAGGGTCAATATCAACAAACTGAATATTTTTTCAATTTTGGTCGCGAAATTTTTTCTTTAGTTTACGTGAAAAATAAGGACCGGTGGCGCCACCAAAACCACCAAAATTGAGCCACCAAAATTGAAACCAGATATAAAAAAAATCTCTAAAAATAGGGGTTTTTAGTTACAATTAAATTAATATCACTGATTTATGCGTAACCCAAATCACTATCTATAATGTGTAGCTTACTATTAAAACACTTTAAAATTAACAGCAAATCGATCCACCAAAAATTGAACAATTTTTGTCCCCCGTGCCACCCAAGATGATACTTACGTTTTTGGCGGAAAATCATAGCACTAATCACACACCTGTTACGCGCAAGTGCACAACTGAGAGATGTGAAATAATAAAATGTGATTGATCGCACACGCACGAACACGAAGCTTCATTTTATAGTATGTTGAAAAAGTGCCACCAAAATTTTGATTTTTACTTGGACAAACTTTGATCGACTACCCTGTGCTTTTAACTTAGATTTTCTAATATGGTTTAATTGTTTTTAGATAATGTGTCTTAAGCATATACTAACGAATTTATTTATTTTTTATTGTACAGCAAATTGTTGCTTTGGTGAATGCAATTATATCAAAAAATGGAGCTGGGACAAGCCACCTAACTTGAATTTTAAGGCGATTTATTTTTTCCCTATTTATTTAAATACACAGTTATAAAAAAAAAGGTGGCCCTAATTGAAACAAGTTACGTAGCTTACTATAAAAAAAAATAAGAAACATCCTATCATTTAACACCTCGATTCTCAACGTGGACGCGTAAAATTTGCTGCTGGGATATTCACCCATATAAAGTCCTCACTTCGATCGATGAGCATGAGTGGACGGATCCAGTGCCAGCATTACACGATAAAGCGCTCTCGAGAGAGTGTTAAGTGCCAACTTTGTAACCGATGAGTGTCATTAAGTGACACTTATCAGTTCATTCTCTCGCTGGACTAGATTTACGTCAGTGATTATCATATTGGGTGTTAGAAATAAATATTAATAATGTATATTATACAATCACGTAAATTTCCTACCAAGATGTGGCACTCAAACATTATTCTTGTTCATAACAAAGGAGACAAGTCGAATATTAACAACTACAGGCCCATAAGTTTACCCACACATATTTATAAGGCATTCATCAAGATCATCCACAATCGTATAGATGAAAAATAAGACTCGCATCAACCACCGGAACAAGCCGGATTTCGTTCAAGCTGTTCTACCACGGATCACCTAAAAACTTTAAATCAGTTAATAGAAAACACACAGAATTTCGAAAACCTCTATATCTGGCGTTCGTCGACTACACATGGCTTTTGAAAGCATTAAACACAGCGCAATATTGTCAGTCTAACGAAGTCAAGATATAGAGGAAACTTATACAGAACTATCTACTAAATTATAATTAGCACGGCCAACGTTAAACTGGATTCCGTAGGCACAACATTTAAAACCGACAAAGGGGTAAAACAGGGTGATCCGCTCTCTCCTAAATAATTTACCAGCATCCTTGAGGAGGTATTAAAAAAAAGAGGACATGCGTCCGCGAGCTGTTTTTTTTTTCTTGGGCTACGAGGGGCATTCCATTCGACGATAAAATGCTGTCTAACCTACGTTTTGCTGACGATATCGTTCTATTTTGCGTCTATGGCAGATCGACTGCAACAAAAGCTCCAAGAACTGAGCACTGCAAGCGTTAATGTTGGACTGACGATGAATCAGTGAAAGACTAAAATCAGGACCAATGTCAGAAAAATACATGTGGACACTGTCGACCACTATATATACCTGGGCCAACTAGTTTCCTTCCACAACAGGTAAAACAAAGAGGTCGACCGTGGAGTTGAGAATTCCTGGAGAAGCTACTAGTCCATGAAGGGTGAACTTCCCATCTTACTTTAAGCGCAAGGTCGTCGATATGTGTATCCTCAGACCTGCTTTTTGGCTGAGGCTCAGAAGTTCAAACTCAAGATTTCCAAACGCCAAAGAGCGATGGAGCTCCTTAAAAATTGAACTGACCGACCAAATTCGCAACACCACAATACGGTCAAAGACGGGTATCGCCTACGTTGGCGATAAGTCTACGAGGCTGAAGTGGGACTGGGCGGGTCACACCTATAGGACACCTATAAGTCACCCTTCAGTCAGATGGGCCAGAATCGTCACGCAGTGGGTGCCTAAAGAAAGAAAAAGTGGAAAAAAATGGGAGACAACATAGGTTAACCGGAACGGTTATGGTTATACCGGTTAAGTCATAAACAAGCTATGGAACTTTTCAACATACTATTAAAAGATAAAGCACATTTAAAAGCCATAACTTTCAATAGAAATACTTACCGATAGTTTCGACATAAAACACTCGCGAGGTATCAAAGAACGAATCGGGTTCCCATTTAAATTTCAATCGACTGAAGAAAAAAAACTTTCAATATATAGGCTGGCGTGTCTCGCTAAACTGTTTTCCTTACATATTCGTGCACTTATCGCCTAGGCATTGCCGTCAATCTTGTAGCCAATCTGTTCACCTACATTGTTAAAGTTAGTTGAGTAAGGCGGACTAGTCGGGAACCATAGCAGTGTAGCGATGGCTGCGTACACCGACGCTCTCGATCACACCTCCATATATCAACGTCCTGCTTGTGGTATTTAAAACAGATTTTTTCGAGAGAAAACAGATTGTCTGTGATTTTTGAAAAATATTAAGAAGTTTAAAACTTTAAAAAAAAAAATATGACGTGCCAAGATGGTTGTGTTCATGAGGTACAAAATCATGTTCCTTGTGATTGAACAACGTTATAACATGTAGGTTAGCGAGTTCTATTAGGATATGTAAATCCTATGAGCTTCATTGAATCCAATCGGCATTTTGAAGTCGTTGCATTGGGATAGCAGGCGTTAGCTAAGCAATGAAGTTGTAAAACAATTTGGAGCTATATTTCCGAATTAATCATGATTTTAGGGATTTCTAAAGCGTGTAGGTGTACAATCAAATCAGTTTTGTGTGTTTAGCGTAGCGAATAATTTGATGGCGGGAACATAGATATTCAAGATGCCATTCGCGTAATAAATTGATAGGAAACACTTTTCTATTACAGATAGCGAAGAAAGTGATGGAGAGGGAGGTTTGGGCAATTTGAGTCGGTTGATCGTTCGCCCTCCGGGACAGAGTGGGAAGGCCAAGAGAGGGCAGCTGTGTTTCGACGCGGCCTTCGAGTGCGGGAACCTGGGACGTGCGGACCATATCACTGACTTGGAGTACGATCTATACGTCAGACCGGACACCTGCAGACCGAGGGCCAGGTTCTGGTTCAATTTCACCATTGAAAATGTTAAGCAGGATCAGGTGAATATTGAATCGGTGCTGATGCTGAGGCGTAACTAGCGTAGAAAGTGTAGTTTCGTAGTGGTGTAGTGCCGATACTAATATCACTGTGTTTTTCCAGAGGGTGATACTAAATATTGTTAATTTGGCCAAAGAAACAACTTTATTTGATGGAGAAATGACTCCGCTGGTCCGTTCCACGTCGCGGCCGAAATGGTGAGTACCTTGTGTACACAAAGCATTAATGTCTTACATATGCATGTACTTGCTATATAATGAAATGCTCTAACACCTCGCAAGCGCCAACAAATTGCAAACTAGATGCAAAGATTCATATTATGTTAACTAATTCAGTCAGTGGTGTTTGTTACACGACGTCGCATGGAAATATGTTACCTATGGACTATATATCTTTTCAAACATTCTTATTTTGGATTTTAAGGCAACGGATTCCTAGACGACTGATATTCTACCACCGGTCATTAGTGCACAAGGAACGGAAGATCCTGAGTATCGCGTTTGCTTTCGATCGAGAAGAGGACGTTTACCAGTTCTCTACAGGAGCATCGTATTCTTACTCTCGACTACAGAAACACCTGGCCACGTGGGAAAAGAGAGCTCAGGCCTTTGCCACCAGGCAGTCCATTGCTCAGACTACTGTAAGTTGATTAAATTGAAGATATATTATCTTAGTAGCCCACCGGAGCTGCATACTGCGAATGGTCAACGAACCCCGTATGTGGTGCGGACTTACTACACAGCTATTTGAAATAATGTTACTTGTTAAAAACTACATCAATTCTCTAACCGAAAAGCAAATGAAAACATATTTATCTCAACTTTATCAACCCTTAACTCAGCTATTGTTTTAGCAAAAACGTCGCATTGACCTCGTGACAATTGGCGACTACAATTTCAAAGAAAAAACAGAAGCCGTTAAAGAAGAACCTGTGTTAGCTAGGATTAAACCAACAGAGCCAAAGAAACGGGTCGTTCTCATCATAGCAAGAACACACGGGGGGGAACCGCCTTCGTCATTTGTTTGTCAAGGTAAATAATCATCAAATAGAGCAAACTTTACTGAGGTAGGTGACGATGAAATATTAATATGTTAACTTTGTTAGCATCTAGGTTAACTTTACTGTGCATGCTGTGTTTTCCTATAAGTAAAGGAGTACATCTATGTACTTAATACCTGAGGAGCAATTACCGTTAAAGAACGTTCACAGTTTCGCAGTCTCAATCTGTCAAAAATACCTCTAATGACCCTACATTTTTGACAAGTTACATTTGTCTGTCGCCGAGATGAGACTGCGACTAGATTTTGAACATTTTTAATTACGGGAATTGGCTTTCTGATGTTGCCCTTTAGAGCTAGCTATTTAGCCGCTTCGGGGAAAAATACATTCGCCGTCGTTTACACTACCTCCATATCTCACAAAAATTATTACATATTATAGCCACAGAATAACTAATATCACATAGCGAAAGAGGTTGATCCTTCTTTCCTATTGAGGTATTTCTTCTTCTTTCTTTCGACTTGGCTTGCTTAGTGCTGTCTTATAATTGTCTCAAGAGGTAAATTATAAGACACTAGCACTTTGTCCGCGACTTCATCCGCGTGTAGGATTTCCCCAAAAATTAAAAAAAATATTCTTATCCCTTAAACTATCATAAATCGCGGAACATACATGGGGTTGTAGCGGTATCTACAATGCTACATGCGAACTACGCGTCATATTGACGTCACGCAAAATCCTGCATCTCGCAAGCAGAGTTTACCGCGCAACTAGCATAGATACAACGGCCCGACATGAATCATCGGACAGTTGCCCGCCAGACACAACACCCGTCTGTCTGGTTGGAGGGTCCTCCCTTTTTTTATAGAGCATGAGTGAACTTTACACCCTGTCGCTCATACCTCTATAGGGTATTTTCGGATATCCCTAGGTATGAGGATTTGTTTTTTTTTTAATCAACGTCACTATTTGGACCATCCTGTATATAGAAGATAGCACTTAAAAATATGTTGGTCCGTCTAAAAATTTACAGCCGCATATAGCAATTTTTTTAAAGAAAAACCATCAAAATACTGTTTGTCGGTTTGATAAGCATGGTAATTTTTGTAAGATTTTTTCTCCTAGTGAGAAAATTAAGGACTCCGTGCAACCGCCCGTCGCCCTCAATTTTGCCGCTCTGGGCATTTGCCCGGCTGCCTCCCCCCCTAGATCGGGCCCTGCCTTTATTTATATGTTACTGACCCGGCGAACTTCGTACCGCCCCGCCAGCCGCTCTGCCCCCGCTTTTTAAATCTCTGATATCTTCTAAGATATTCATTTTAATGATATGCTGTAAAGGGCAATTTTGATTTCCATGCAATGCACAACGTATTTATTAATGTATTTTACTGGATAAGGAATAATACTGTATTGTTTAAAATAGCTTGGTAAATAACCCATATTTTTTTTGTAATATGTAAAAGATAAAAATGGTTACTGTGGGTTATCCTTAGGGGGTAAACATATACCATCGCCGACTTTTTTATCAACATTTTTAAGATATACAATTCCGTAGTACATTAATTTGATCTATCTCGTATGGTTTAGCCAGCGTTTTCAATCTAAGCGCACAAAAATATATTTGTTACGACATCACATTACAAATCTTTGAATTTCTCAGCTTTTCTCTACTATAATATGCATGTATTATACATATATAAACCTTCCTCTTGAATCACTCTATTTTATCCTATCCTATAAATCTGTTGCGTAGTTTTAAAGATCTAAGCATACATAGGGACAGACAGCTGGAATCGACTTTGTTTTATACTATGTGGTGATGTATTGTGTATATCTTTTATAAATACATAAAATAGAGCTAACTGTACGGGTAAATGAAAATTGAGCTAAGCTTAGGTTAAATTATATTAAAATAGAGTTTATAGACAGAGAGATACCTTTTTTTTATTTTTTCGTGTAGTCGTCATAATTACTAAACTTGAGCAGGTTTCCTGGACTACTTGCTCGGCTCGTCGGAAAAAGCAGTGGCTTTGAGAAACAATATTGTATTAGAGGTAAGAAAAATCACACCACAACAAGTAATTACACTATTTATTAATATTTGCCAGTTCACAGTCCCAGTAGACTAACAAATAAATTGGTATACCTAACCTTAGACATATGTGTAAAGTTCCTATATGTTTACAAACCGCATAAACATATGCGTAATTACTTAATATTTTAATGTTTGGTGTTAATTTTGTATTAATAGTATTATAATTGGGTAAAATTATAATTTGGTCACATATACATATATTTTTAACTACATTTAAGTACAGACGCCAGCACATCAAGCTGCTACAATCTGTCAAATTTATTAAATAGATTTTCAACTTTTTTGCTAAAGCATAAGGTTCAAAGTTGATTGGGAAAATTTTACAGTTTCGGGTAGCTTGATGTGCTGGCGTCTGTACGTTACTACTCTAGGTCATACCGATGCTGAACCCAGACGGAGTGTTCCTCGGCAACCAGCGGTCGGACTTGCTCGGCGGCGACCTCAACAGGAGTTGGAACCGAGCCACCAGCTACGCGCATCCCGCTCTAGTGGCCGTTAACGATCTCCTCAAGAAACTCGCTTCTGAGAAGGTACCTACATATTATATACCTATATACATCGAACTCAGAACGTCAAAGGTCATACGTTGATGTGCGGCTGTTTCCTCCTCTCTCCTACTTGATATATGCTGTGCCCGACAGGGTCCATAATTGTGACTAATATAATTATTTTGCCTACCAACTCTATACAGTAAATCTCAAAACTTTTTTTTTTTGGTTGTGGATTGAAACTTTTCTCGAATTATATATATACCTAGATTGTATTTGTATTACATCAAATGTATAGGTATATACTGTACCTCTTACCTACCTATGAAATCTCGGGTTTCAGACCGTGCAGTTGGATTTCATCATCGATATTCACGCAGATATAAGTCACGAGGGTGTATTCGTTCGAGGCAACTCTTACGACGACGTTTACAGGTAGGTTTATTTGACTATGTTTATACTTCTTCCCTCAAAAAGGACTCGTAAGTACCTATTTTGTGAATAAGCTGATAAAGCGATAAATAGAAATCAAACTGTAGGTTCCTTTTGGTTTTTACCTCCACCGTATCTTATACTTACCTCTATACTTACCTACTTCTTACATTTCTGTTTTAACATATTTCCAAATCCTGTAGGTAAAACATGGCAGATGACGTAAGACGGCACAATAACATTGCACAAGCATTTATGTGATTTGTTAAAAGCCGCGTGAGCAACAAGTCTGCGAGTTGTGTAACATCGAAAAATTTTTGTTTTTGTGTCCGATTGTGCGTCATACTCATACATAACGAACGCCTTAAAATAACTTCAGGCGACATTTGCAAGTAGTATTGATGAAAGGCACGTTTCTTTACGCCATTATATACCTATTTACCTGTTTTTTTTAAGATCTTAGGTAATACTTTATACTGTGTCGGTATGCAGAACTGAAATTAACTAAGATAGATACATAGGTACTTTTAACTAACGTGGTCTGGGTTCTAAAGATCTACCTAGGTACTAAAAGTAAGTAGTGTACCTCCCCTGTGCGGTATGCCTGTCATGTCTTCTTTTGGGGATTTTTAAATGACTAGGTATTACCTAATTATGCATTTACAAGGCAGATGTGAGTGGAAACGCCGGGAGTGGACGCCCTAGGAGACATATAGTGACCTTATTGGTATTACCAATAACGTCAGGTGCGTAGTACTCGCAACCGACGAGCGATGAACGTGAACGAGGCAAAAGGAGTAGGCATGTCAGGATCGTAGCAGGTGGCGTTCTGTATTTTCTGCATACCCCCATGGAAAGAAGTCATGAGTTTATGTATGTATGTGATTAATCTGCTACCCAGGTTTGAACGTCAGGCAGTGCTTCCGAAGTTCTTGGGGACCCGCATAGAAGCGTGGCGGCCTGAAGCGTGCTTCTTCAACGCAGACTCCTTGCTAGCTGGCACAGCTCGCAGAGCTCTGCCCGCGGGCTCCATTGATGCCTACACGCTCCTGGTCTCCTTAGGGGGACGACGATTATCCCATAAAGGACCTTATATCCATTATACAGAAGACGCATGTATCCTTTTAAGTACTTTTTTTTATTAATCTGAGTAGGTAGGTCTATGAGGATCTATTTTTATATTTCTATGGTGCCGACCTATTCAATGGAACTGGTCTGCAAAAGATAATAATATAAATGAGACTGGACAGTCCAATCTCATCACATTGATGTAATATGTACATATATTGATTTACTTTCAGTTAACCGTATAGCTAGGTAACTGTTTCAATATGATATGCTTTTGTTTTCCCCGAAGGAAAACCGAAGGGCCCGAAGGATTAGGCAGTGGCGTAGGTATACTATGTAGATATGGGCCAAATATTCAGACTCTGGGCTGCTACCGAGAAATTCGTGATGAAAAAACTCAATAACAGTCTTCACGACCTAGGCGTCGAACCCATAACCTGATGCTCAGCAATAGCGCTTTGGACCACTACTTAGACCTACTTAGACCAGCCACACTCAACGTTTTAGTATAGGAGCTACAAACAGTAGGTACATTAAGTTTTATGCTACATTTATATTCCGCCGAAGTGAGCAGGGAAGTGGGCAGGACGAGTGTGTAAACACGATACTTCTCATGCCACTGCCATTGCCACTCGCGCTGACCGGCGCTCCCCAAAAGAGCGGTTATTGTGCGGAAGTCAAAGGGACTGACAGCGCGAGCGGCAGTGCGTGTTTACATTCTGCTCCGTCGCTCATTCCTCGCCGAGTGCCTCGACGTCTGCCATTGCCGAAAATCGAGCGTAGTGAGTGGTACTCTTCTCTCAATCCTGCTGCAGCAGTATTTAGCAAATTATTGCCGGCAGCGCGAGGGGCAGCGGCAGGGGCTGAATGTAAATGTAGTATTAGACCAACGCGGCACTCGAGGCAGCATTCAAAGTTTAATAACTTAATAAGGTAATCAGATACGAAAATAGGCAAATCTCTAGCAAAATCTCTGTGCGACTACTATCGACATATCGGGGTCATTCCCCCGCGAGTAGGACGGAGTAAGAAGAAAGATCAAAGGGGCAGACGTCGGCGGAGACGACCTGTTATTGAACGCGACAGGTCAGACATATTTAAGGTCATAAAATAATGTAGTAAGTAATTTAGAAACTGCCGTATCTATTAAATCAGATACCTACTTTGTGGGTACGCGGGTACGGTCAGCATCAAAAGTCGATTGACACTTCAGTTTTTTTAATCTTAGTTATTGAGCATATTTGTTGAAAATTGCATCGTATTTCTGCTGCAATTTTGAATAAATATTTTGCTCAATAACTGAGATTAAAAAAACTGAAGTGTTAATCGACTTTTGATGCTGACCGTTGGTACGGTCAGCATCAAAAGTTCTTAGGTTCTTTCTGGTATTGCAAATTATGTCCGTAAGTACCTACACGACCCACATAAGTTGGTAACGAAAAATATTGGCGACATAATAAGGTAGGTAGGTACCTACTCATTGTAGCGATCGATGATGTAGTGATCGACTTAGGTCACTGCAACCTTTTCACCGCCAACGCCCACAACGCGATGCCAAGCCAGGCTCCAAGCTATAAATGTATAAAGAAATATACAGTAAACTAGTAGTGATGAGGGTATCGTCATATCGATGAATGAGATTTATACGCGTTAAGTTTTATTTACGAATATAAATAAAAACTGATTAGGTAAATATTTCCATGTTTGTTTTATGTCAGAGTATTCCTAGTAAGAAAAAACAGTATAAATTATTAGTATCAAAGAAACAAACACTTAATTAGAGCTATAAGAAATGAGGTACATCTCTATTTCTTTCATGACGTCATTCTTTGACTTCATTTCAAGTCCTTGGCGCTCAGAGAACGTTAAATCCAACTTTGATTAGAGATGTGGTCTTTCTTACTATGTTAATTTTGCATTCAGAATCGAATCTCACAAATAGGTATACCTAATGTTTTACGAGTATTTTATTTGAACTCTTATCTCTTGCTTATGATAATCTCCTCAATCTGTAAGGAAATTACAACTTTGTTAAATTCACTTGCATTCATTTCATCATTAATTGCACCCCAGAGCCACAAGATACCTACAAGCGAAACTTACGGCTTAGTTTGTGACTCACCAAATATTTTACTTATTGAATTCTTACTTTTTGTTGAATAAACATTATTATCTAGTTGGACATAACTCAGAACTTCTGGATCAGAATATTTTCCGAAAATACTCCGAGTCCGATTCCACACCTTGTAAAATGTTTAAAAGCTCATCCAAATCCAGTTCTTCATTAATTTCCGTATTTGTTTACTTATTAGTAAAATAGAATAGTATTGTTACAAGCAAAGTGGAAGAAGGTTTACTTATTAGTAAAATAGAATAGTATTGTTACAAGCAAAGTGGAAGAAGGATGCGTGCGCGCTCACTCGATTAGTGCCGCACTATGCCAACAGTGTTACCAGATGAGAAAAATGATATTACAGTGTTTCGTGCTCAAATTTACAGTGTTTACGACAAAATTACAGTAAAAGGGAAAAAAAATACAGTGAATTTTACAGTAGATTTCAAGAAACTTTTATTAACTTTTATAAACTAAAATACTGTTTTCATTTCACCTTTTGTCATTTAGAATAAGCATAATACCTAATATAATTATATATTAATCAATCACTGTCACTATCATGTTGTAGCCCGATATCCGCTTCTTTTTTGTAGATCCCAGAATTAAATGATTTTATTCTATGACGATTAATTTTAGTCTATGACGGGAAATTCCCGCGTAGTATCCACCGCCGCCGCTAATCATGCCCGTTTAAAGTAAGACATATTCGTTCTTATTTCAATAGAAACAAGGGTTGTGACATATGCAGAGAGGTGGCGCGAGCTCTACTAGCCACTTAGCCAGTTGCGTTTTGTTATGTTCATGTTATTTTTTCTTGTCACAAAGGCTGCGTTCAGTTTACATTAAGGCGAAAGCGCCAGGGTAGCCCGCGAAATCATTTTTTTTTAGGTTTTTTGCAATTTGCTGATCATTATTAAGTTGTACGTTGATTAATATGTGATTCGCGGTCGTAACAAATATGTATTTACGGCCGTGAATCATATTTTGATCGACGTACAACTTAATACTGACCAGCAAATTGCAAAAAACGTAAGAAAATTTGAATTTCGCGGGCTACCTTAGCGCTTCCCCCTTAAACTATTTTGAAATTTGCCTGTAGAAAAATTACAGTGCTCTCCATACACTGTAATTTTAGTATTACAGTAGACAGTAGATCGTGTGAAAATACAGTAAATCTGCTGTAATTACAGTGTATCTGGCAACGCTGTGCCAAAGTGACCTTGACAGCCGTACGCTTATGACGTCACAGAACGACTTCTATAATAGTCCGTGGAGCCCGGGGCACTGACAACCAATTGTTTTGTAGAGATGGGAATGTAATTATCGACAAGGATTGCTAACAACTATTTAATACCGGATCAGCACCCATCTGAAGGTCGAAATTCGTCTATTTTTCCTTTGTTATAAAATAGTTAACTAAGTTCATATTATTCTGACCTCAAATTGTTTTCGATAGTAGTATTTATAAATATTTTAACGGGCGAAATCATACAGTTGTAACTTTCGCGTCACATCACTGGCCGACTCTAATAAAGTCCTTGGCGTTCTGGGCACATTAAAAATATTCGGATTTTTTGGTTTTGCCGATTTTAAGTCAAATAAGGGCTTCTTTTGTGTGGAAAAACATCAAACAGGGTGTTAGACAGTACTATATTAAATAATAAAACGAAACAAAGCTTTTAAATACAGTAAATGTATTTTTATAAGATAGTTAAAATGAAGAGCTTCTAATGAAGTCGTGGCGCTGCTGGTACGAAAATCTGGAACTTCTATTGAAGTCCGTGGCGGTGAAAAGTTTGGCTAGAACGATTGGGCTATGAACGAATGTCAACAGAGTAGGAACTTATCCATGCGCCTAAAGTCCCAGCAGGACCCTGCAAGCATTTTTTGAAGCCCGACTTATTTGCGAAATTTTCCATACCTACTTATTGCAAAACTTGACCTTTATGAAGGGGAAGACATACTAAAGAACTTTATAAAAGAGAAAGCCTGTAAGGTAAACATTTCGAGGAAATTACTGAAAGAAAAAGCTTTGTTTAGTTGCTCCAACTCTTGGGACACTCGCGAATAGGTACCTAAGTATGCGTGTTGTCGTAATACCTGGGTGTGTAGGTATAGGTATAAATGTATAATTCGTATAATAAAGCCTACTTCTTTTCTTCTTCGTCACAAATAAATCTACCATATCCCTTTGAGTTCTGTGCTAACCCTACTCTTTAGGTCACCCAGTTCATCCCCTGAGCGGCGGGTTCTAGCGGGGCGAGTCTTATCACCATCCCTGCCGAAGGTCTCCCCACCACCACAGCAAGCTCTACCTGCGAGGCTTTCACGTCGACCCATATTGAAGTCTCGACCAAGGACAGTACCAGATATGGACCACATACTGCCTATAATTACAGGTAACAATACCCTTAGGTAGGTAGGTACCTACAGATTACGGTACCCTTATGGCCCTTAGATAAAATCCACATTTCCCGCTAATACTCGAAAGGTACGATCAGTAACGAAAGCCGATTAACATTTGAGTTAGGTATTCCAATCCTTATTATTGAGCAAAATGTTTAATTAAAATCGAAACAGATTTATAAAAAAAAAATATAACTTTTAACCTACTAACTAACCTATATGAAATACTGAAAAGCAGTTTATTGGTTTAATTTTGTGTCAATTTTTATTATTAGACTTTCGTTGCTAACCGTAGGTATGTGTGATGGCTACGTTACGTTGGTTTGGATACGTGTAGGTGTAGATAACTATAATGAATCACTGCTAGTCTCGGTTTTTGTATTGATCGATGTCTAAAATAGTACCTAACTCGTCAGTCGTCTGAAATTTTAATGTGTTCGAAGAAAGACTGCACTATTGTTACCTCCGGTTCTACTTTTATGTGAGGTGCAGTATTGGTGAACTGCAATATGACTATCTAAAGTACCTACTAAGTAGTGGTGTTATTTGCTGACGAAGGTTGTTAAACTATTAAATGAAAAAAAAGAACTAAGTGCATAAGATTTTCTTTACCAAATGTCAAAAGTACTGATACAATGAGATAGTATTGAATCAAGAGAAACTAGAATTTGTCGATAAAACTCGAAGGCTACAATAGCGTGCTCATTTACCTAACATCTCTTGCAGGATTGTTACATTCAGCAACTTATGCTGTAAGAAAAATCGTTAACTGATAGGAAAGAGTTATCTCTACATTCCTACCTTACTCTCTCCTGAAACTTTTTGACCTAGATTCTAACCAACGGGATCCAGACTTAAATCAAAATTGAATATTTGTGTTGAAATTAGTTTATTTTACAGGAACAGCAGTCAAAACCCCTCGGCTGGCTGTTGTGGACATGAGCGCATATATTCGGACACCAAAAGGCTGCGTGAATCAGCGAATAGAGAAGTCTCAATTCAAGCTCAGCCGTCCTCCTCGCCCCTCGCAGCCCAGGTTCACAAGTGACGAGTACGATACGCATGAGTCTGATTCATAGGCTGTGCGGTTGTGTTATGTTATTAATATTGAGTTTTGGATATTAAAGTGATATTAAATGAAACAAACATATTTTTTATTGAAACGTATAATGACGAAGCTTTCATATTTACAATCACTAACTTCTATCGTTCAGTCATCTCATTCTTAGAACAAATCTTATTGAACACTATTATCACTACAAATTCTACAATCATAACGGCAAATGAAAAACGAGACTGAGTATCGTTATCGAGATTTATTTGAACATTTTTTTATTATTTTATGACAATTTTGGTTTCAACGTAAACGATTTGACTTCATCTACGCATACTAAAGAGGTCACAGGTCATCACAAAAACGATACAATCGTACATACGAAGGGTAAAGAAGCGCGGGCGCTTCGCAGAACGTTCAGCCGAGAGGTCGCGGCCGCGCGCTGGCCGGACCGGGCGCGAAGCACCTCCCCTAATAAATATCTTTGGCATGAACCGAACAGCTCGCCGACGAGTCACACGCGATCGCACTAACAACCGACAGTTATTGCTTCGATGCCAATATAGAGTTCGTTTCGTTCCCGCACGGGGCGTCGCGTCGGGAGCTTCAGTGGGCGGCGGAGGCGCGCGCAGCCCCACCGCGTCATTCCCAGGCGTCATTGTCGTCATCGGACAGCGTCACCAGGTGCATGCGCGTGTCGTCGGGTGGCGGCGCGGGCGCGGGCGCGGGTGCGCCTGCGCGGGCCGCGCGCTTCTGCCGCAGCAGCTCCTCGTCCGCCGGCGTCAGCGGCTTGCGGAACTCGTACACCAGCGGAAAGATGCGCTCCACCGCCGACTGCACGTCACTCACGCTCCGGGCTGCCGACAAGCATGACACTCATTACCATGTAATCGTGGTCGTGAAACACAGAGTTAACACTGGATGGATGAAATGGCGCCAGAGTAGCCCGCGAAATTCAAATTTTCTTACGTTTTTTGCAATTTGCTGGTCAGTATTAAGTTGTACGTTGATTAAAATATGATTCGCGATCGTAACAAATATGTATTTACAGAATTATAATCATTAAAGTTATCAACACAACTCTTTAAGACCAAGTAATCCTACTGAATCACTATTTCATGAAATGACATTTTAGGATTATACTAACTTGAAAAGTTGTATTACTGATTCTAATGCTTCCCCCTTAAGGCGCTACCTCGAAAATAAATCGTACCGACTGATCTACTAAGCGAGCGAAAGTGATGCAATTACTTTTGAAACGCAAAGGCCATCTCCCTTGATGGCTATAATGCGCGTGCGCTCGGAATAAAACGACGTATGTGCCAAAACGAATTTACTCCTTTTTTTAACAAAATAAATGAATTAAATTTAAAACTTCTTTGAGTAAACTTTGATGTGATAATTTTCTGTTTTAAAGTAAATTCCATTATTGAACAACTCTTAACCGTTACGCCGTGATGTCTAAAAAAATAAAAAAAAAATAGATATAACTCTGCAATTTTTTGTATCGAGAAAAATTCATTGAATCGTGTATTCCTTTTACATGATACTAGACCAGAGTCAAAAAACATATACCAAAATTTTTAATCCGTATTCCACATACTTAACAAGTTACACGGAATAGAAAAACCACATTTTTCAATATATCACCTTAAACTTAAGGGGATTTATAGGACAATAGTAAGACCTGCTGTCTTGTATAGATCAGAATTTAGCATGCAGCAGAGATGAGAATGCATGCATGCATGATGCATGGTATTACGCGAATGGATAAAATAGAAATGAGTATTTAAGAGGAAGTCTGAAAGTGGCACTGGTAACTTAAAAGTTGTGTCAAAATCGGTAGGTTGTGAGGATAGTTTTGAGTATGAATGTGGATGGCTATAAACGTGGGGGAAGACCAAAGAAACGATGGATGGACTGTGTGAAAGATGATATGGCTAAAAAGGGGGTGACACCGAGGAGATAACGACTAATGGAGAAGTATGGAAGAAAAACACATGTTGCGAATGATGACAGTATCGTGATTGACATTTTGGACGTTACACACAAGACTGGAGCCCTGACAAACCGCACAAAGCCGACGGCCTTGGATAGACTTCAAGAATTGACAAGAATAACTACACCGAGAGAAGTGAAATGCATGGGAGACCTTTGCCCTAGACTATGACTGTACAAGTTAAGAAAAAAAATACAATTAGGATCAATAGGTACCTAATATTTCACCCTACGTTAAACAGGTTATTGTTTCGTGTATAATGGTCTATGTTCACGTGTTTTAAATTCAAATGCTTCAACATATTATTACATTGCTTGTTGTGTTGCTATCGTAAAGTTTATTAATGTTTTCTGGTGTTCTTATCCTATTAAATTTTATCCAACAGTTGAGATACGAGAATACTGGCGATTTAATTCACTATGCTGATAATAGATATTTCAAAAAAGTTAATAATTCTGAAGTCAATCCAGAGGCTACCGGACAGGACTCAGTTAAAATCGTTGTAATAATGAGTAAGTTACTCTTTATGTACAATAAAATTCCTAAAACTGATTAAATATGTTGTAATGTCATCCCATCAGTTGTATTTAAATAACCCTTTATCTGAGTTAACTGTGAGTCATGGGCAATCTGAAGCTGCAAGCACATTCCGTTTTTATTTGCTAAAAAATGAATATTCAATCCAAATTTTATAGCTCTTGGCTAGCTGGGATTTAAGTCTGTCGCACTCAATCATCTTTAGAAGCATGTTAATCTCTTTATGCACCTTGAGAGACAGAAACCCTTTGTCCATCAGATTAAGGATTTCTTTCAAATAGTTTTGGGTGACCCAACATAATCACTTGAGTAATAATGAACTTTATAAGTTCAATATGCTGTTACTGAACTTGTTGAACTAAGCAGGATAACATAAAAACGTTTTTGTGCTATCTAGTTCAGTTTATTAGATAGGCATTTTAACAAATTTAATCATAACAGACATTTTAAATGAATGGTTGAATTCTCAAAATAACAGTAATCAAAATACAGTTTATCAAAATAACATTTGTTATTTCCTCTAAAGAAATTGGTATAGGTATTTGGAAAGTGAAAGGTATGTACCTGTGATAGTCACACCTCCTGTGGAGAATATCTTGAGTGTGGCCTTAGGGTTGTATAACTTATAAGTGACTCCTGGGTGAAGCTCTGGTTCATAACTGGAAGAAAGGAAAATCAAGTTTTGAACCGCTCTGATACTTCTTTGATTGAGTTAAAAGTCTAACAGTTGTGTTTATCCAGATAAACCTCTCACTACATAATAAGCGTAGTACATATTTATTTGATATACACACACTTTGCAATAAGTTCTTCGAATGTCAAGTGTTTTGTTGCTTCAAATCTTCTCATACTATCTGAAGAATAAAAATAATCCTAGAGCCAAACAGGGCTAATTGTGGAGTCAATCATTAATAGCTAAAACAGATCCCACCGCCAGTTACAAAGATTTGAAATTAACTGTCAAAACTTAATTCAACTCAACATACCCATAAACCATGGTATTCTGGCTACCACAGGATTAGTATTCTTCATAGTAGTCTGGCTTTTATACCCAATAGCACCAGGAGGAAAGGAAGTCTGTTTTCTTTTTTAATTGTATAGCACTTCTGATTATTATTACCTTGTTAATAATACATAACTATTTATATTTCAAAAATAGTTGCTTGCTGATATGCTTGTCATTGGCTGACACTTCATACACTGCAAGATATTACTGCAAGTTTACCCTAATGAATGTGTGATTGACTGGCAGAATTTGATTTTTTTTTATCAATTTCTGAAGTTGAACCACCTCAAATGTAATGCAAAATGTTCTATAAATTATAAACATAATATTTGTGAGCTCAACCAAGCAGGAATCTGCGAGTCGTATCACAAAAATAAAACAATTTCATCTGAACCCTGACTCTACATTTGCATTGGTTGATAAGATAAAATTACACTTTCTATAATTTAAAATTACACTTTCTATAATTTAAAATTGAAAATGTACAAAACCAATAAAAAATAATTAGCAATTTAATATTTTTAGCATTTCATTACAAGGAATTACAATCTCCTTGAGTGTCATGAATGGGTAAAATTGGTATGTGCCCAATAAAGATGTTTGTTTATAAACTACAGAAAAATGTCATTGTTTAGGTGTAAGGACAGTCTTAGCCAAACATCCACTTGATACACCATAAATGTAAACAAAGATTTTTTTCATTTGAATCTGAATGAACCTAAAAGATAAAATGATAGAAATTTATCTTTTAGATTCATTCAAGCTGTATAATGAGATTGAGTAGTAAAGTTATGTAGGTATAAATATGGTTTAAAAAATACTTACTCTGCTTCTTTGTATTTCTTGGAAAAAGATATGATCCTTATACCAAAGGGCATCCGACAGGTGCCTAATACATTGACTACACGGAAATTCCGGAAGCGCACTTGGAAGCCTAGCTTCTGCAGAGCGCGCGCGTACCGCCGCGCCGCCACCTTGGCCTGGTCCTCGCTGGTGGCGCCCGTGCACGTCACGCGGCCTGACGACCAGATGGACGCGGTGGTGTATGGGCGCCGTAGCTTCATGGTTACCATGCCGTTCTCGCGGCGGAACTCTACGTTAACACCGTTTAATGCTATCTGTCTAAGGTTCAGGTGGCACTTAACACTAAAACTGCACACGACATTGTTTATCATTATATCTATTTCGGGCGTATCCTCCTCCTCTTCGATGGGCACGGGCGGCGCCACCGGCTCGCTTGTATCAGAGCACTGCATCTGCTGTGCGCTGGTCGAGCCAGCTTCGCAATACTCATGGTCGGGCACCATGTGATTTGTAACACTATGTGTGGATATGCCACGGTTGGGCACCACCCCGTGTGTGCCTTTGCTCAGCTCTTTAATACCATTCTCTTGGATGAGCGTAGCCATGACCACCACGGCACACTGAAACAAACAAATAGGTCTTATGATTTTATACATTTGACCAAAAGAATATGTAAAAAAAAATTATATGTAATGATAGAATATGTAAAGTGTATGTATCAATTAAATAAAAATAAGCAAGACAGGTACCTACTTGAAAAACTTTTTTATTTGATTGTTTTCATTTAAGTACATAAATTATAAACATTCACACTGAGCAGCAGTAAGTTCCAATGAAATCTGATTCCAAATTAATGTTACAAGTAAACTATTTAATGCTTTATGTGTATACCTACTGTGTACATTGCTATAAATAGTCCCTGCAGTATCAAATTAGATATTTGACCCTCAAACAAGTGACACCAGTAGGTATATTAGAGTTGTATTGTAGCTAAATGACAATGAATTCCAGGAAGATTTGAGATTCAGGAAGTGTGGAATTATATCAAAATGAAAAAATAAACTTATGGCATGAAATTTGGAATGCCATTTCATTAATAAAATAATATTTTTTATTACAGGATATGAATCAACAATTGTAATGAAACATTGATTAAGTTTGTACATTGAGAGCAAGAAAAGTGTGTTTATAGCTGTTATCGTCAGCATTGAGCGGTAAACCATAAAGAGGACTTTATTGAAAATTGTTGATTGCACAACAATGGCAAGTGGCAAACACACATGAAACAATGAAAACATTTTGCACAAAGCAAACTTTTTGCTAAAATTATGCAAGTTCAAATGTTATTTGAATTTTGCACTCAATAAACTTTAAATTTAACAGTGCTTTACTTAAATAAATTGATTTTATCAATATGGGAAATTAATTAGAGTAGTATTGTAACAATGCAATTGAAGAAGCAATGTAATGATTACTAAAATATGATTAATCTAGATCATTGACAATACTCTGTTAGATTTCAATAGATAAGATACACCTCCTCACATACCTAGATGTTGTAGTGTCAGGGTTGGAGTATAAAATATTAAAGATATTCAGATATACCAAAAACTTGTTTGTCACAAAGGAATAGTTTTATCTTGATAATACACTCATTTCCCTACATAAGTTTTGATATTTAAATTTTTGTTAAACATCAAGATTTTTGAAAGAGCTTTTAACAATAAAAGACTCAAATTTCAAGATTCAATGGAGGGGCACAATTTAGGCCACTTCCCACGGCTGGGTACGACGCGACGCGACAACATGATTACATGACACTTTGCACAGCTGACTGTCGGACGGGCCCCCGCCCCGCGCTACCCCGGCCCCCACCTTCCCCTGCGCCCTGTCTACGTCCTGCGCCCTGCGCCTAGTTTGCACTGCACATGCATTAAGCCGATTAATACATCGATCACCCCCAGGTGTAAATTGCGCACAAGTGTGCTTTACTTGACGTAAATTTACACACCTGAGCTTAATTTGTAACTTGTAAGCTAAGCTAATCATAGATGTTAATATGCCCTACATATTCGCTGATTTATTAATTATTTATATTCCCCGTTAGGCGATTAAAACGAAAATAATTCGTAGTAAGCAGTTATTGACCCCATAACGACCTGAACCACACGTGATTATGGACCACAAAGAAAAGGTATCCTCGTGAAAACTTATCCTGGATAGTATTTCTTTAACCCGATTCTTATTCATGAACAAAAGGAGAGAGACTAATAAAGGATTTCGATAAAATATAAAACTAAAGATGAACAAAATATCACGAGAATGAACTTGAACCAAAATGGGGCAGGCTCGTAACTTTTTAGTGACTGATTGTGGGACGATACTTTGGATTATAGGATCTCAGGTTAAACTGTATTTACTATACTTGTAAGAAAATGACAAAAAACAACAATTTACCTGAGGTAAAGTGATATATTTGTCACAATTACCAACGAATAATAATTTTCATTGCTGAACTAAGAAAGTCCAGGCAGGAGGTTCCGGTGACGAATTAGCTTTTACACAATAACAAATATTTCAACACCCGAAATATGACAGAAATTACTCAGAAAGCTAACCGATATAAGCAACTCGCTAATAAATGCAAAAATCAAAAACTTATGCACATCCTGCCTAGCACCGCCATGTTCCATTCGTCGATGAACAAAATTGAATGAATGAAATGGAGCACGAATGACTGATTATCCTTTGCAGAATCATCGCCTACTGTTGTCTATGCTTTCATTGTTTTTTCAGTTGGCTGCTTGCTGCTTTACTAAAAAATATAAAGAATTTAAAAAATAAATTATAATTAAGAATCTACTAAATTCCATAATTAGATAGATAGATGCTATAATATATTATAATATTTTCCGCGTGGTTTATAATGGTACGCTTTACTAGCCTGCAATGGCTGGACCGCAGTGTGCGTTTTCGAATCGCTACGAATTTTATTGTTTCGATAGCAGTGATATAACACTGATCATAATCGCCATAGTTACGAACAAGCAAATATTATTTTGCCTGCTGCTGCTGCTGCAGCTTTCGCGCTGAATTTTAAATATACTGCCACGTGGAATACTATTTAAAACCAGCCATTTCTTATTAAATAAAGCCAAGTGCGAGTTTGAATAGCGCACTAAAGTGTTCCGTGGTACCTCGCACTGGCGAACTAAGGGGAGGGAGGCGTTGGTCTGTGGTGACAACGGTCCGCCCTGGGCTACCGGCCCTAGGGGCCACCCAAATTTTGAAACAAAAAAAGGCAATAATGTTCAATATTATAGTTCGTTTTTTAATCCCAGAGACTAATCTATTCAAACTTATATACTAAAAACGCAAATACAAAAGACATACATGTCAGACTCAGAACCTGAGATGTCAGATTAGTCTCTGGGATAAAAAAACGAATTTTAGAAGCAGTTAGGAGTTGAAGGCCCCATCACTCCTATAAGTATGAATGCTTAGACTCCGAAGAGAACCTAACTCAAACTCAAAATCACCCTCAATGGTACTCAATTCTGTGTCGAATTCAAATTCGTGTAGTGTATGTAGCTCAATGGAGTCAACATCGTCTTCAGTTACCTCAAGGTAACCGAAGACGATGTTGACTCCATTATTTGGGTCTTAATATTGATTGCGCTACTGGTTTAGACTGTATATATACCATCTAAAATAATAAGGTATCGAGATGCGTATTAGTTCCGGTTATTACACATATATATCTGTAATTTTTCTATAAGTGCAGATGTCTTTCCAACGGCGTAAACAGTAGGTTACCCTGTTCACAAGTCTGGGGCGCAGAGATGAGGTCAATAACTACCGTCCAATTTATATTTTAACAGCAATGTCAAAGATCTAAGAACGAATACTGAATAAGATCTTGACCAGTTTTCTCGACGCAAACAACATCTTAGCGAATAAGAATTTGGTTTCAGGAATGGAGTTAGTACCGAAGATGCAGTCATGGATTTGTCTAATCACGTGGCTAGGACGGGTCTCCCTTGTTTTACCTTTTTTTTTTAAATAATTAACCTAATCTAACTAGTTCGGTTCCGGGTAGCCTACTAAAAATAATCACTTTTTAGGGTTCCGTACCCAAAGGGTAAAAACGGGACCCTATTACTAAGACTCCACTGTCCGTCTGTCTGTCTTTCGCCAAGCTGTATCTCATGAACCGTGATACCTAGACAGTTGAAATTTTCACAGATGATGTATTTCTGTTGCCGCTATAACAACAAATACTAAAAACAGAATAAAATTTAAAAAATATGGGGGGCTCCCATACAACAAACGTGTTTTTTTTTCGGCGTTTTTGCCTTGTGGTACAGAACCCTTCGTGTGCGAGTCCGACTCGCACTAGTTTTTTTCTATTAGCGCAAGTCGTTTTTGGCATATAAATTTGTGTGTCTCGCTTTATAGAAAACACAAGTGCCTGGGAATTTTCCTTGATCTGTCAAAGGCATTTGACACCGTTTCTGCCCCAGCCTTAATGAGTAAAATGGAAAGCATTGGAATAAGTGGACGGTATTGAAAATCTTCGCAGACTATCTCAGCGATCGTACCCAAAGAGTGAAAATCGGCCTACATGAAAGTGATGAGCTCTCAATCACATACGGCGTTCCACATGGCAGTGTTCTGAGGCCTACTCTCTTTCTCATCTAAATAAATGAACTCATCTCGAAAGTTGTAAGATATATACGTACGCCGATGACACTGCCCTTGTTGTTGATGGTTATGACTGGCCCCAGACATACTAAACACCGAGGCTGCGCTGTCCTTCGTGATGAAATGTTTGGCCGATAACTTGCTCGCTTTAAATGTTGATAAAACACTATACGCTGCCCTTGCAATTCGGTTAAATCTGTGTCCTTCACATTCCCTTACCCTAAAAGCACACGCTTGCGGTTCCTTAACGCAGTGTAGCTGCCTCTTCCTCGCCAAATCCACTTGTGTAAGGTATCTAGGAGTACTCATTGATCAGCACCTCAACTGGCACCCCGCATATAGGTCCCCATATAAGGCACGTCCCGCATTCGTAAACTAATATATGTTTTCAAGAAATTATGAAACTCTGCTGATAACGAAACGCTAAAATTAGTATATTTTGCCCTATTTGCTATATTAGTATATTTTGTCTGTCCTAACGTACTGCATGCCCGTTTGGGGAGGTGCCACCCAAAATGTAGGTACCCCACGGTGCAGCTCTACTGCAATTGCAAGGTACTCACACTCAGGTAACTTTATGTGCTCCTGTCGCCCCTATGCAAACACTCTGCCCGCCCTCCAAAGGAACCGACTGGCAGACTGATGCATAATGTTTTCCCTCACGAACGTCATAGAACTGCCTTTTCTGAACGCCAATTCTACGTTATTAGCATTAAAATGTATGTATGTCCAACTCCCTAAATAAACAGTAAAAAAATTATTCGTGCCTTAAATACCTACCAATGCAAAAACTTACAGATTATCTCCAAACACTAAGTTATGATAATACTGAGAAATTGAGAATCTTCTGATGGGTAATTTACAATACTAATGAATTATATAAATCTGTATCTAACCATATACGAATACCCCATTCTTTCCCACTACACTCACCCTACACCTACTCACTACATACACACTTACTACACTTACTCACTACACACATACACTCAGCCCCTACATTAATTCACACACCTGTGTGGTGTGGTTAAACGTCTTTTATTTGTGTTTCCTTTACATAAATTGTATTTGCTTATTGTTGAAACGTCCCGATTTAGTATAATAAGGCTTTGTTTGTAACTAAGAATCATTGACCCCTAAGACATAGGTACCTACACCTAGTTTAGGTGTCAGAGTATTAAAATTATTGTGACCTAGTTATAAGCTTTATATGCTCTTTTTTGGGTATTGTAATGTGATGGTCTTAGGTGAAATTAAAGAATTTATTTATTTATATTAACCCAATTACAGGCACTTTTGAGTATTCAAGGAATCGGTCAGTTAAACAGATGAAGCTAGGAAAGGAAAGCCTTTCCGAGGCGTTCCTGAGTTAACAAAGGAACTCCTACTCCTTTGTGTATGTGCAAAAGAAACCTTATCAAGAATTCCGAGACGGGGTATAATAAATTCCGAGCTCGCTTCACTCGCTCTTGCATTCTACATTCTTGCTTTTCAAGGGCCCCCATGTAAAACCAGCTACGACCGTTTATAGCATAACGTGGAGGTGAAAATGCACCACCCTGAAAAAATATCCTGTCGGATGCAAGGCCCACGGTGTAGATAGAGTATAATTATTACGCAAGTTATACTAGATTTTTTGTCATTGTTATTTTTTCAACATCAAGTTAGGTCTGGTCCAAATATCAGCATATAAAAATGTTGACCAGGGGATCCACTCTCACCCAAGGTCACAAGCGCACTGAAGAAGGTTTTTAACATGTTGCCTGATTCGTGGCAGTCACGAGGTATAAATGTAAGTGGCCACCAGCTAACAAACCTCCGCTTTGCTGATGATAGTGTGCTGTTCTCCACCTCGCCTTTAGAACGAAGAAATGCTCCAAGATCTGAGCACAGCAAGTGCCCGATGTGGATTTTCAATGAATAGATCGAAGGTACAGGTGACCACACACATGAACTGCATGAAATGTAGGGTCGAGATACACGTGGACTGGGTGGCATACTTGGACCAGATAGTGTCTTTCAAGAAGACAATAAAGTCGAAAGTCCAAAAACCTTGGAAGACCTACTGGGCCCATAAATAACATATAAAAGGAAATCTCCCTATACCATTGAAATGAAAATTCATCGACATGTGCATCCTGGCCCTCCTAATCTATGGTGCACAAAGTTGGTCACGTACTGAACAACAGAAGTCAAAACTCAAGATTTGCCAGCGGGCAATGGAGCACAGCATCATAGGTGTCAAGCGAACAGACCGCGTTATAAACACCACTGCGTTCCATAATTCAAGTAAAAACAAATGTTGGAGAAAAAATAGCCAGGCTGAAGTGGAAATGGGCCGGCCACGTCACACGAATGCACCCGGAGAGATGGGCAAAGATCGTTACTCACTGGACGCCTGAGGGTGGACATCACCGACGAGGTAGACCGCGTCGAAGGTGGTGTGACGATCTACTGATGTTTGCGTGGCCAACATCAGATCACACAAAAGAGAGGGATTTGAAGGAAAAAGAGGCCTTGGCCTAGCAGTGGAGTAGGACACTAAGGCTATTATAAAATTATTATTTTTTTGCAAAATTTTACTTGGTAAATATCTATGTTTATACTTATCTATACTTATAATATATAATTTCTAAATTATCTAAGGGGCCTCTGCGAGTTGGCTTCGGCCCCTGGCACGCCTTCCAAAGGTCCGGGACCCCAAAGTCTCGAGATGTCAAAGACATTTAAAATAATAATAAAGCAGAAGAATTTTTTTGTTTGAAAGGGCTAATCTCTGGAACTAACAGTCGGATTTGAAAAAATATTTGCATATTTTTGGTCAACTCCGGGGAAATTGGGGTATCAACCCCAATTTTTGAGGAAGACTTTATGCTATAATATCACGCTAAAAACCTTAGGAGCCGAGCAAAAGGAAAAATGTCAGAAATGAATAACGTTAAAAAATTTAAGTAATAGCGTAGGCGGGCTATGAGATATGACGGAGTGGGTTAGGGGAACAAGAAATTTCACGCGGACGAAGTCGCGAGCAGAAGACAGTACCTACGTAAACCGAAAAAACCGGTGGGGCCTCATTTTGTTTTGCCGCTCCGGGCCCCCGTCGAGCTTAGTCTGCCACCTCGTATATACTTTTAATAATTGCCTTTCCAGAAGGTAGAGTAACTTTTAACTGACTGTAATAGTACACCCTAAAGCTTACGGTTTCATATAAGACCGGTGGCCGTCATATTATAACGGCTGTGATGATTTGTCATTTTCACCAGTTAAAAAGACCTCTGTATTTGGACAGCCGTTAATATTGTGTTGACCGTTCATAGCTTTCTTCTAAAACCAAAGTTAACATAATCCCAGTGACAATCAATTTGTCATCCTTCACTCATCAGTTAAATAATGTACTGGGTACCTTAGACGATCATCACGGTTCACGATTCAATGCAAAGGGTTCTTTTCATTAGGCCACCGGTTTCTGCAAGGCGTCCTCCTGCCAAAAATTTACAAAGTTTTTTAAAACGTAGGTATTGTAAAAAACCACAATGTTTTGCCGTATAATGCGTACATTATATCAATAAAGTAGGTATTTAAAATGACACACACACATACAATCTATCAACGCTTTATTACTAAGGTATACTTATCATCCCAAAACAAATTTGCAGTACTATTAATTCTAAGGTTTATATATATATTTTTAATTAACTTATCTAAAAACATTTTTTATTAATTAAAAATGAGTAACTTACAATTTGTCTTTCAGTGTGTGTATCAGCAGCTTAAGTCATTTATGAACCGCCATTGCAAACTTCTCCTAAAATTTTGTATCTAACTTCACTTTATTGTTCGATCATCCATCGTTCATCAGTCAAGCGGTCGAATAATTCGTAATTTTACTTAATTTTTTCATATTTGTGCCAATCATTACGTTAATTTAGTGTTATTAATTCGTTGCAAGTCCGTGGATATTTATAAATGTAAATAATCATCCTGTTGTGTTTGCAAACGTGCTTATGCTTTGTTGTGAGAACCACCACCTTTATCTGCTGTCATTCTGAGTTGTAGCAACTGAATTTTTCGATAATGAAACATAAGTTATCCTTTGAATGGTAGGTTATCGACTGAACTAGAGTACAGGAATAACAAATCAGTATCCCGTTGTTGATGTGTCGTGATGAGAGTGGTGTTCTTACACGGAGCAGTCATCGGGAGAATGTGCGGTGGCGTTTAGCCTTAGTGGCAGTGGACGTCAGAAATAGGATCCAGCATGGAATCGGTGAAGGACGAAGAACGTTTGCGGCGGCTGCGCGCCTTGGAGGAACGACTGTGTGACTCTCGCTCCACCGGCAACGTGGACTGCTTGCTGGACACCGTGACGGCGCTCGTCTCCGACTGCGACCACCCGGCTATCCGTCGCATGAAGAACGTCGAGGCATACACCAGCAGATGTATGTATACTATGCTATTTCGTTATCAGAAATATGATTTAGTTATACACTGTTGTGTAACAATTTTCCATCTAAAACCATGTCAGACCAAAACTAATTTATAAGAACTGAATTGGTACAATTGAGTTTTTGGTTGTTATCAAGGCCCTTTAGACATTCATTAGGACAATGCAACCAGTAGGTACCTGCACTGGTGAATATTTATCAGGAAACAGTCAGTGAAACATGAAAACACAATATTGATGTTTGCAACTAAACTAACTGAACTGATTGTGTCCATGTTACTTCATCAATGTTTATTAACCATCACATCTAAAGACTGGCTCCTGTCTGACTCACTACCACTGTAAACAATATTACTTTCATATTACTTGTAAGCAATATTTGGGAAAACATGTCTAGTTTATTTTCAGTTATTCAAAATATTGAAAAAGATTTCACCACCAAGATTTGATTTTCATCTTTATTGCAAGCAAATAACTACAGAATGACTTCTATAGTTCAATGTAGATGTAAGATTTTTAATGTCTGTTGATTTTATCATTGACAGAGTGTTAGTATGACTTATTTGTTTCTAAATGTGTAAATAAAATGTTACCTCATTTGATTTTGAATTTTTTTAGTTATCTTAATATTTTCATGAATAGAGAAATGTTTTGTCTGTTTAAACATTCAAAAGCAAGTGCGCACTGATTCTAATGCTATTAAATATCAGCCCAGAATTCTTATCTATTGTTATTTACAAACACGCTAACAAAAAATCTAACTAGATATGGAATGCTAGTGTGTTTAGTGCAATGGTAAAGATGTATATTCTGGATAATTAATAATGTAATCTAATGTGCAATGCAGTTTAATTAATAAGTTTGTTTTGATTACATTACATGTAGTAAGTACCTAATCAATTAAGGAATGTTAATGTGGTATTTGTATTTATGATAGATGATTAGCATAGCAGCATTTTAAATAGGGGTCATCCTTTCTTTAGGTCCTACTTTGATTACTCTATAGTTTTTAATTTTTTTATTAATTTAATGATTTTTGTCTTTAACGTTTTTTTTGGTGAATTAACAAACTCTGATGCTATATACCTAGAACCGGAACAACTTTGTGTTCTATAACAGGCTGGATTCTGCAACTACATGTTCAAGTGTATTTTGGGTATGAGTGGGAAAATCAATTGTAACAACTTTTTATAGGCAATGCAATTTCTTATATGGTTTTGTTTTGATTTTCATTTTTTCAAAGATATGACATCCTCCTTTGTGGTCAAAACAACAAACAAACAACCAGTTGATGTAATATTGTGATCCCTTCATTGCGTTTGTTCACCATCTAACAATGCGGATAATATTATAAATGTTGCTTGAATAACATCCAGTTTGAACTAACTATGACAATAGACTATTATTATTAATTATTTTGGATGTGATTGATTGAATACAAATTATTCAATGAGGAACCGAAATGTGTATAAAATGGATTACAAGTGTTTCACTTTTTTTGGATAAATGATGTTTAATTAAATTATATTGAAGTAATTAGCAATATATACTCTCTGTGGCCTGGTTCTGAAGTTTTTATCCTGCAGTGCCTTAAATGGTATTTCTATTTAGGCATGTATGTACACTGCTTACATGCTTTTCATGTTTGCAAGTCTTCTGATTCATATGTAATACAGATGATTCAGTGAATTCTCCTGGTACTTACTACAACTAATTGTAGTTCTCAAAATTGTCCTAAATGTTAGTATAGAAATCCACAGTTTATTTTTGTAATGAGCATAATTTTTCTTTTTACAGCTGACTGTGTTTTACTTTGTTATTCTGACGATTGCAAACTTGTTATGTTGTCACTTAAACTGTTTAATTATTTAGGGTTTCATTGAATTTATTATATTAATGGTTAGCGGTGGATGGTTGTTGGTTTTAGTATGGCAAGTAGAGTAAAAATGTTTAAAGAATCAAAGTAGTAAAACTCAAGCCTATCAAAAATAAAAAATAAGAAAATATAACTTGTCTTGACATTAATAAAAATGTGTTTTGTTTGTTGTAGATGAGACTTTTGCTTCAGACATAGTAGACCTGCGTATGAAAGCAGCAGATTTTGATTTGATAAAGGTGATTGGCCGAGGGGCATTTGGTGAAGTGCAACTAGTCAGACAAAAGTCTACACGTCATGTATATGCCATGAAGCTACTCAGTAAGGTTGAAATGATCAAGAGATCTGACTCCACATTCTTTTGGGAGGAGCGGCACATAATGGCACATGCTAACTCTGAGTGGATATTAAAACTACATTTTGCTTTTCAAGACCACAAATATCTGTACATGGTCATGGACTACATGCCTGGTGGTGACCTTGTTAGTCTTATGTCGAACTACGACATACCTGAGAAGTGGGCTAAGTTCTATACAATGGAAATTGTCCTTGCATTAGACGTAATTCATGGTATGGGTTTCGTACACCGAGATGTAAAACCAGATAACATGTTAATTGACAAATACGGTCATCTAAAGCTGGCTGATTTTGGTACATGCATGAGAATGGGACCTGATGGTCTGGTGCGGGCCAGCAATGCGGTAGGCACTCCTGATTATATCTCACCTGAAGTGTTACAGTCACAGAATGGTGAAGGAGTGTATGGTCGTGAATGTGACTGGTGGGCAGTGGGAATATTTTTATATGAAATGCTCATTGGAGATCCTCCTTTCTATGCGGATAGCTTAGTAGGTACATATGGTAAGATCATGGACCATAGAAACTCACTTCAGTTTCCTGATGATGTAGAAATTTCAAAGGATGCTAAATCTCTAATCAGAGGTCTTCTAACAGACAGAATTAAAAGATTAGGTAAAAGTACTGTCAACGAAATTAAGCAACATCCATTCTTTATCAATGATCAATGGAGTTTTGAAAACTTGAGAGATTCTGTACCACCAGTTGTGCCTGAATTATCCAGTGATGACGATACAAGGAACTTTGATGACATGGAAAAGTCCGATGCTTTAGATGAATCTTTTCCTGTGCCCAAAGCCTTTGTTGGAAATCATTTGCCGTTTGTGGGCTTTACTTACAATGGTGATTATCAATTATGCGCCAGAGGACTAAAGGCAGCCGATGTAGTAGATACTATCTCTAATAATCATATTAATAATGTTGGATCTGAAGCTATACTGCAGCTAGAGAAACTCCTTGAAAGAGAAAGAGATGGCAGACGGAAATTGGAAGACACGCAAGTCACTTTATGTGGTCAGCTAGAAGAATTGTCACAGAGGGAATCTAGAAATAAGAAAATAATAGCTGATACGGACAAAGAATTAGCACTACTACGACACGATCTGAAAGAGATACAAAGGAAGGCTGACATAGAAACTGAGGCAAGAAGAAAAGCTGAGTTTAATTTTAATGAAGCAAAGCGGCGGCTTGATGAAGAGCAAAGCAAACGAGCGAAAGAAATAAACAATTTACAAACTTACAATGACAAAATAAATGCTTTAGAAATGCAACTGACGGAGTTACGTGAGAAATTAAAGCAGGAAGCTGAGTCAGCTGCTAAGTCAAGGAAACAAGCGGCAGAGTTGACAGCTGCGCAGGCTGCAGCAGCCGCCGTCAACGACGGCACCGTGGCGAGCTTGCGTGCCCAGCGCGATACCCTGGAGAGGGAACGAAGCACTCTCTCTGAAGAACTAGCAGCTGTGAAAGCATCTAAACAACGTTCAGATGCGGCTGTCGCGGAGGCCACTAGCAGATTGAATGCGGCTCACGGTGAGCTCGAGCGGGCGTCGGCCAGGTTGAACCAGATCATGGCGGATAACAGGCAGCTTTCAGAGCGAGTGTCGTCTCTGGAGAAGGAGTGCGCGTCGCTGGCGCACGAGCTCCGCGCGGCGCAGCACTTGTACCAGCAGGAGTTGCGCGCGCACCAGGACACGCAGCGTTCGCAGTTGCTCTCTAAACAAGAAGCCAATTTGGAGCTAGTCAAGGGTGAGTGTTAGTATTACAAGACGAGTTACTTTCTGCCATCTAGCCCATGCTACAATCCTGTCATGTTCAACTGAGCTAAACTGTATAAACTCCCAAAAATATATTTCATACCTTCACTTTTTGCATGCCTCAGGAACATTGGATATGATATTTAAAGGTATTGTTCAGTTTGCTAATATACCTCCTATGATCTTTGTAGGTCCAAAGTACACTCACTTTATAGTAAATAAATATGGCTTGGTACCTACTTCTTCTTCATATTAATCAACCTTCTCTAATCTAGTTGTTGTTAATGTTTTTAATTGGACAATTAATTCGATTTTTATACTTCTAATTATTCCTCTAAATTCAAAATTAAAAAAAAAATTAGTAATGCCGTTTTTAGAATCATATTTATTTATGGAGTGTTTGCAATGTGATACAACAGCTCTGCAATCGAAACTGAACGAGGAAAAGACCGCAAGGCAACGCTCGGAGTCGGTGTGCCAGGAGAAAGACCGGCAGATGTCGATGCTCAGCGTAGACTACAGGCAGATGCAGCAGCGTCTGCAGAAACTTGAGGGCGAACATCGACAGGAAACTGAAAAGGTCAGTACCTACAACTGACATCGTAACTCTGTAACAAGTATGTATTTGTATGGTCAGCAACGAAAATCGAATAATATGTGTTGTTTATTTATTAATAATATATTTTGGGTTCTTATTAGGATTGAAAACTGTAATTTCAACCGACTTTCGATGCTGACTGAATCGATTTAACGAGTTACTGATTATAATCTAACTCTTAATTGAACGCCACCAGGCGATGGGTCTATCGGCGTCTCTGGAGCAGGAGCGCGCGGCGCGGATGGCGGCGCACGGCGACGTGGCGGCGGCGGAGGCGGCGGCGCGCTCCGCCGCGGCCGAGCGCGACGCGCGCGCGCGCGACCTGCACGCCGTGCGCGCCGCGCTGCACGACACCTCCGAGAAGCTCGCCGCCGCGTCTGCTGAGCGCGACATGCATTGCGCTAGGGTGAGTGCTCACAATTTATGCTTTAAATCTTTCAGGGGGTGTGTCAATGTTCCAGGTGACGCATCTATTCTGTATAAATCTGCATGAATACTTATGTGAAGTGAGCTTAAGTGTTAACAGTGTCAATCCCTTACATCAGGTGGAATGATAGCTCACTTCACCTAAGTTTTCAAGGGTCTATAAGCCCCAGATTCTTCAGAGCCCGTACCATAATTATTTGCCGGGCAGGTCAAGTTGACAGTATTAGTTGCACTGAAAATGGTTTTTCATCATATGGAACTCCTGTCAAATATTTATTTCTCCCTCAACCCCCTTAGTACGCCCCCCCCATACTTACATAATTTGCACACAGTGCATTTTATCATTGTTCAATATGATTCAGACTGACTGGCTCACCTTATGCCGATGCCGTCGACTGCAGGAGTGCCACCGGTGCGAGACACTAGCTCTGCGGTCGCCAACTTGTTTACATAGCATACTGGACCTCATCCAGTTTATTATGTTCTCTCGTCTTCACCTCCCTTTGTCTGTAGGCCTATTCCTGACCAGAGCTGGACAGCAACGAGTAGAGTAGAAAGTAATTAACAGATTGTTGTAGGTTTTTATCAATGTGTGCAACTTAGTCAATGTATATAAATACTTTATGACATAATAAAACACTTAATTTCGACAGCTGTAAAGCCTTGATTCTAGAACTCAGTACCTATTAACCCTTTTTCAGGAGTCTGAAAAACAAACAAACTTAGACTATGTTTAAAAATATGTTGGTAGTAAGTAGGTCACTATCACACTCTTCAAAGCAATAACAGTGAGAATAAAACAACTGGAAACACTCGTCAGCGTATATCAACTTAATGTATGCAGTATATGCATCGTATGTATTTAGCTAGAAATACATTCATATCGATCGACAAACTTAACGAACTCTTGTTTCTTGTGAATTAATCATAATCTCATCGCGCCGAAATAGACTGTCCTCCAGCATTACAACATAGTGACTCATTGTCGACGGCAAACATGCACACACACACACAGCTTTTGCCTTATACGACATAAACCTGCGCGTGCGCTCCTCTCCAAATAAATAAACACATGATTACGTATACAGCGGTTTTTCTAGAGTTGAATGCCTTACTCATTGATTATGATGTGATTTGCCAATTAATAGAACATTTGTTCATTAAAGTTCACGGAATGTTATTGTTGACAATTTAATATTAATAGTCGACGTCGTGCTGATGAAAATAAATCATTCCCTAGTTAGGAATTCGATTCGGCTATTCTTGTAAAATTTGTTCACAAAGCCGAGGAGATTAATTAATTTCACAACAGACTGACCGTTGAGAACTACATTAATACTTTATCAAATTGTAACAGCACTCGTATCTATTTCAAAGTACACTGACATAGCTGAATGTACACATTTTAGCAGATACTATTGTATATTTCAATCCGAGATAGAATATGAATAAATATATTTTACTGCAGTCTCATACCGCTAGTCGCACGAATTACCCGAGTATGAAAAGTAGGTATTCTTCTTTGACCTTGATATTTATGACACAAACATTTTAAGATTTGCTTCACAGATTAAAACTTTGTTTTTTAAGTGTGTATGTTACTAATGCCTTATTAACAACGGAGAAAACCTCGCTTTCTACATTTATTTCAAAATGTATCATCGAACTAAAGTGAGGACCCATGTTAGGCTGTATTTATCTTAAGGCCAACAAGGGCTTCCTGGAAACAAAATGTACACCTAGTACCTAGATCAGATGCTTGCTCAATGAGTTGCATAACAGTTCTTTGAATAGAACAGAATTCCACATAGTGTGTCGGATTTTGTCCGCATCTAAAATATAAACATTGTCTATGACAATCTTTACTTTAAAATAGAATAGGGTAGTTGACTAAGAAAATATATTTAGTCCATCAGTTAGATTACTAAAAAATATTGTATACGTATTTTTTCTTTTGTCTGGCAAACAAAAAATTACGAAGATACAGCGCTTGGAAATTTCGTATGACGTCACGCCGTGCTACAAATTTTAGCACGTTATGACGTCAAAGCCCCCCACTCCTGAACTTTGATGTGATATATCTTTGTAATTTTTTATCTAATTGATAAAACAAAAAATACGTGTTCAATATTTTTTAATAATCTTACTGAGGGACTAAATCGAATCGATTTATTTTTACCCAGGCAACATCCCTACGTAGGAGTGAAAAATGAGTCTATGCTACAACTGTATACAAAATTATATGAAGTAAAGACGTAGCTAAATCAGTGTGAAGTTATGAATTTGTTGAATACAAGTGCTGAACAAATAGAGCCTTGGCAATGAAGACATGCCTATAAAACACTTCCATTATGATGATGACACGCATTAATATACAGGAATGTATTATTATCGTGTTAATTTCCTGGTCATCTTCAACTGGGACGTGTATGGCTGTACAATAAATTGTACATAATGTTTTCTTATGAATGCTACAGCTAAATACGTACTTTGTATGTAGATTCATAACGATATGAAAATATCTACTTATAAAATAACAAACTTGAAATACTTAAACAGGCCGCTAATTAACATTATACTGTACGTTGCTAAATGTACAATAATAACAGAAAGCCTTGATGTATGTGATGGCTTACCTGTGTGTTTTAGTAGTTTTTCGTAATATCATGATTTCTCGTCTTTAAGGTTAACATTTTGGAAACCGCAATTTCAATAGTAGTAATTATATTATGTACCTAAATCAAAAGTGAGTCATAATGAAACTGAAAAGTGAGAACATTGATATAGTTTATTTATAACAGGAGCTTTATGTCCCTTGTAGCATGATTATGTCAGTCTTACAATAAAAATAGTGACTCACATGGCGTAATCAATTCTAGAGAGAACGCGCTATGTTCTATAGCTTTATTATAATTATAACTTATCTACTAAAGAACACAGCTACTTTCAATATCTTTGCTATGTTAATATAATATCATGTAATATGTATAATATCCTATAATATCACTCATTACGATAAAGTGATGCCCTCCATCTTAAAATATCTAAGTACTTGTCGTGTCAATACGCTTGTAGGATTCGCGAAAAAAAATATCAAGATTATTAAGCATACGTATAAAAAAGAGGAAAAGCTTACTCTTAATTTTACGCTATAATGGCCAGTTCATAAGTAAGGCCGGTCAGGTGACGTCAGCTTGTTGGTGACTGTACAAACGTACACTGCAATAAATTGCAAATCTTAATAACCAAGAAATAGTATTTTATCTCAAGTTCTAACACAACCGCCTCCCTCCCCTTTGGTGGTGAACTTGACCATAATATTCAGTCATAGCTCACACTCCTTTCTACACACTTGTCGTGTGTAATGTTTATGTCCATAAAATGTTAACATAATTTTTTTATGCCATTTAAACCTAGTGTTATTACAAGTTTGTCTGGATTTTGACCACCAAGTGGGACCCTACAGTCGGGATGGGAGGAAGAGAGTTGGATGTGGTTATTTTCAAGCCACTAATCGATGTATTGCTTGTCAACCAGAGCGAGGAACTTCGCCAGCAGTTGGAGACAGAACAACACTACTGCTTCGTGTATAAGAGCCAGGCGAATGACATGCGACTCATGTTGGAAGAGAACACGAGGGCAGCGCGCGACTCGGAACAGGAGCGGTCGAGCTTGCTGCATCAGTTGCAACTCGCCATCGCACGCGCAGACTCCGAGGCCATCGCCAGGTCAGTGCTACATTCACATACACTACTTCTTATAGTCATTCACTACTTCCGAGTTTGTTTCGGTGTTTCTTCTCAGAGTAGTTGGTTAAGAAACACTGACATCATTTAGTTTTAAAATGTTATCATTTCTTTTGAAGTTTAAAAGGTTTTATTTTTACAACTATATACATAATTAAAACAACATTTATCATATCTATCAAGAGATACTGCTTCGACAAATGTGACCCATTTATCCCAATAAGCTGTGTGCCAGGAAGGGTACGCGTGCCTGTGAAAATACAGTCATATGAGACATTGATGCTCTCGTAGCATGTCACATTCATGTACAATACAGGGTGGCAGAGACATCAACGCGCGAACTGTAACCATGAAATTCAGCGTATGATTCTAGACTCCCCAGCGCTGAAATTTTCGTCGGGTTATAAAAAAAATTTAGCTGTTTCATTCATTTTGACCGCGTAGGTATTTTCACTTTTCTATTTAATAGCTTATTTTTTTTTTTGATAACCGATGAATAATTTCTACGCTACAGTTTGCGCGTTGATCGAGGAACCAAAAGCTCAAGAAAACATGCAAAAAAAAGGCATTTCAGTAATCTGTTAGATTTTCATCTGTAATCTTGTTAGTTGCCATCAAACACCAATAAACAATATTATCGTAATCATCGTCAAGTAGCCTCACATACGCACTTTAAAACAAGTGCATTTTCTCTTTAGTTATATCTTCGTGCTATCATATTCATTGATTACAAAATAATTACAATAGACTATATAGAGGTATGAGGAACAGGGTGTAAAGTTCACTCATACTCTATAGAAAAGGGAGGATCCTCCGACCAGACGGGTGTTGTGTCTGGCGGGCAACTGCCCGTTGATTCATGTCGGGCCGTTGTATCTATGCTAGTTGCGCGGTAAACTCTGCTTGCGTGATGCAGGATTTGCGTGACGTCAGTATGACGCGTTGTTTGTATGTGGCGTTGTAGATACCGCTACAACTATACAATTATTGCAGTGATTGTGAGCAGGCTGTCAAGTGACAAGTTTTTTCTTATTTATCTTTTGCTCACGAAATGGTAATCATGTTGCGGAGAAAAAGCAGTGTTAGTGATATTAGCCGTAAAAGAGTTACTTTTTCACACCCAGCTGGAACAAAATTGTAAATTTCTTGACTCAATTATTTAAAATTATACTTCATTCATGTGTAAAAAAAACGTGCAGTGTTCTAACAATATAATAACTTACAAAAAAAAAAAAACAACCGACTTCGGTGTCAAAAAACGAAAATGCGGAACCAACGACATCGACTTCCGAAATTAAAGTTTTTTTTACATTGTAGTGTTTTTTTGGAAGTCGGTTGTTTTATTTTTGTAAAAAAAAATATTTCACCTTTTAGTTGTATTTACCACACACAAATTCATTTAACAGTACTTGCTATGTAAATATCAGTGACAGGAAGTTATTAAAACATCATTAATAATATCTAAGTGGAAAAAAAGTATTATTGAAGCTAAGTCAAAAACTACCCAAGCAAAGTAAATAAAATTGATATGGGACCACCCCTGAGGCATACCTAACCTATTCAAAATAGTAGATTGTTTGCCAAGGGAGCAAACAACTATTTTGAAGGCGAGAGTTTCTATGCGTCCAAAGCAAGTACGTCACTCGAGCTTAAAATAGTGCTGCTCCCGAGGTGGACAGTTTAATTTTTATCACCCTCTATGAAAAAATAAGTAAGTGCAACTTATGAATAAGAAACTTGTACGTTTATTTATTTACATACAATTACTTTAGGAAGACATATTCATTTTTTATAAAACTAAGTAAAATCCTAATTTGAGTAATTACGAACGAAAGCAGAATGCTTTTCGCGCGTTTTCTTGTTTCACATACATTTTTTAAAATTTGTTAATAATCTGTTACTTGTTCATACAATCTTCGTGATTGATCTCTTTGGTGATTGGAACTTTTACTCACAATATCGACATTCCAAATTCAAATCACTTTTAGTCCCTAGGGATTAAAGAGCTGTTTTAGTCCCTTTGCGAAGATACAGTAGCTCTTTTTGAATAAATGTGATATAAATTAATTTTGCAAATCCGTCTGTAAATGACGGAGTTATGACCGAAAATACATAAAAAAATAAACATCCGATTTGACAACCTCCTCCTTTTTTGCTTTTCGCTTAAAAATAATATAATACAGACCGCCCATTGTGTAACCCTATGTAAAATTCTACATTTGTATCTTTAATTTTTATGGTGTACATAATAAAGAGTATTCTAGCTATCTATCTATAATAGTTGTAGAATAATTGTTTTACGACAATACACAAACTCAGGCATTTTTCCCACGGAGTAAGGCGAAACTAATATCACTGCGTCCTTCCATAGTTCATAATAATCAATTCCATCCTTACATAACCACTCACTGTCCGCGATCATAACTGGTGAACCCGCGCTGTTGTTAATTAAAATAGCGTCCACGAGTGACTTTAACTTAAATGTACGTCCAGCGATTGAACACTGTTACTGTTAGCCTGCTTTATCCCATTGCTGGTCAAAAGCCTCTCCCCATGACTTCCAGCTCTTTCGATCCATGGCTAATATAATAAGGCATAAGTTAATCTCATCAAGTTTGTGTAGATACGTGAGAAATTGCGAATCCTGCGTTATTAATTCTCCCTTAAAATATTCCAGGTCGATAGCCGAAGAGACAGTGGGCGAGCTAGAAAAGGAGAAGACGATGAAAGAGCTAGAGATGCGAGACGCCATGTCTCAGCACCGCAGCGAGCTGGCGTCGCGTGATGCGCTGGTACAGGGACTGCGCGACCGCGACCACGAGAACAGAGCCACCATCGACCTGCAGCGGAAGGTAACATACCCTCGTATAATTATGCAGTACCCGGCTTATATTATGGCACATTAAGATTTAGGAAGAGACTGCACCACAGGTACAGTCAGCAACAAAAGTCGATTAACACTTCAGTTTTTTTAATCTCAGTTATTGAGCAAAATATTAACAGTTAAGTTCTTTTAATCTCAGTTATTGAGCAAAATATTTGTTCAAAATTGCAATGTATTTCTGCTGCAATTTTGAACAAATATTTTGCTCAATAACTGATATTAAAAAACTTGAAGTGTTAATCGACTTTTGTTGCTGACCGTACTCTACAAAGTCGAACTTTTTCTCAAAGGACATTGTCCGGACTTGGCCATTTTTAAACACGATGCTATGCAAAAAAGTAATTTACCATTATTTGAAATTATATTTTAGTAATTATCTAATGCAAATAACTTTGTATCAATCAGCACTGTAAAAAATCTAATTTTTATTAGTATCTTATTTGATCTACACAGGTTCCGACTTTGGATTTGGTTCGGTGTTGCCAAACTAAAACTCGTTAAAACAACAAATTCAAATCGATTTAAAATACAGTGCAATCTCTCCACTGTATTTAACATAGTTTTCGTTAAATCACATAAGTAAAAATGCTAATAAACGATTTAGGACATAAAAAATGATAAACTGACGTTTTATACATTATTTCTGGAGAACTTATAACATTTTGATCGATTTCGAATGGATCGATATAGTATTGTTTTTTTTACGGCAACACGGTGCTTAAAAATATTGTGTCAATTTGTCAAAATGACAGATAACATTCGCTTTGTTTGTTTACATCGTGAGTGTTGTTTTTGTGAGTTTTTTAACGACTACTTTGGTTTTTTTGTTAAAATGCATTCCAATTCTTCCCTTCTTGACGACCCTGGCACTTCTATGGACCCCGAACCTTGTATTTACGTTGAACCTGGCACCTACGGAATCGGATACGGATCAATTAAATGTAAAAAAAATATCTAAATATACATCTTGATACAAAACTAGGTTTATAGACTCATTCTTACTGATATGTGCTATTAAATCAATCACATACTATTAGCTGAACTGTTTGTTTATGAGTGGCCAAAGTCCTGTAGAAAATGGACAATCCCCTTTGATGTGTCATATTTAGATACGGCCGGACTGAATGTATAAAACTTAAAGTTCTGGTCCAGCGTGAGGAAAAGACCCGCTCCCTTTCACAAAGATAAATTATTGATTACCACAAGTTGAAACAAGGAAGATTATTTTTTTATTTACACTTTAATGCACAATGATGGTACATATTGCCAAGGCGGATTTAGTGCAGTATGGCATTATGTACCAGCCGTTATGCTTCCGTTTACTACATTAGTTTGTCATTCGCAGGAGGTAGACGAGCTCCGGCGCAGCGGCACGGCACTGGCCGAGCGCGTGGCCACGCTGCAACGTCTGCAAGAGGAGGTGGACCGACTGAACAAGAAGCTCAACTCCGAGATCATGCTCAAGCAGCAAGCGGTCAATAAACTTGCTGAGATTATGAACAGGTAAAACTCAATTTCACGTTTGTTATGGCATAGTTATAGCAGTCTTTTGTTTTCGAATTTATCCAAAAACGAGATATCGTATGCAAGTTGGTCACTTTCACCATAGTTCCCATAGGGTCTCGCTTTTAAGCCCATTTGGAGAATTGAGAGATTAAATGAATATCCATCCCGCCATATATGTATGTAAAGTACCATTGCCATTTCATTTGTAATGGCTTGAATACCACTATTAAAACCACCATTGGGTCTTGCTACTTATATACCTAGAACACACAATACATTCAATTTAAAGCTGATATCACACTTCAATCGAATGACTGTTAATTTTTGTTTCATTCTATAAAAAATAACATTCATAATTGCTCATTGCATTTCATTTGTCGATCAGAGCGCGAGTGAAAAATGCCGAATGCCAATGTCCAATATCCTTAGATTGGTTCAATAATTAAATAATTTTTCACTTTCATTCACTTTGTGTTCAGACATTTCACACAAGTGAAATATGTCGAATAAATGAAAGACATAAATGAACAAAAAAAAAGAGCATCTGACAGCTTTAACGGCAGGGACAGAACTGTTTTTATTTATGTGTTATAATGAAGTTAATCATCAGAACATCTGTCTATGTTCACAAATGTATGTGTTGTAGCTAATAAGGTTGACTTTTGTTAGCACTATTTTTAGACTTTTGTTACTAGTATCAACGGATTTTTTAAATGAAATACGTCTGTCCTTTACGAGGTTTATTGACACCTAAATCAATATAGGTTCATGCGTTTCTTTACATATTAAATTGGCGTTAACAGTATGTTCAACAAAAACTAAAATAAATTGTACGCCTTTTACAGAAAAGACATGAACCCTGCGACGACAAAGAACAAGAGCAAGATGTCAGTTCGTAAAGACAAGGACTACCGCAAGCTGCAGCAGGAGTTGACCAGAGAGAAGGAGAAGTTCGACCAGCACATCTCCAAGCTACAGCGCGACCTGCAGGATTGCCAGCAGCAGCTGCTGGATGAGCAGTCTACCAGGCTGCGGCTCGCCATGGAGGTAACAGGAACTTGTCATTGGAATTTGAACCTTATGAAAATGACAATAAAGTTAAAAGTTATATGTCTATACAAAGAACTTTGTGAACTTGCTTTCCGAAAAAAATAGATCAAGTTCCTGATCTGGCTGCTGTCAACATTCTGGCTAGCTGTTGTAATTAGCAGTTCGAAATAACGACTGCTAACCACACAATTGATTTGATGAACCGATTAGGATCTGAATTGGCTTTCGGGTTTCGGCTACGTTAGTCTGGTCTTCTCATGAGTCGTTCCCAAACATCAGCAACCTACAAACCATTAACCATAATAACATTTCTAGGTCGACAGCAAAGACGTGGAAATTGAACAGCTAAAAGAGAAACTAGCTGCCCTAACAAGCGAGACGGCATCTCAATCATCAGCGGATGCTGAAGACGGCGAGACAGAACAGACGTTAGAAGGCTGGCTGTCAGTGCCTTTTAAACAAAACATTCGCCGCCATGGCTGGAAGAAACAGTACGTTGTCGTGTCGTCCAAGAAAATAATCTTCTATAACACCGAGAATGACAAGATGAACACCACGGATCCGGTTATGATTTTGGATTTGAGGTTAGTAATATTTAAAAAATTAAACTTTATACAAACAGTCTTTAAGCTAATTTTGCATGTGTATAAAAACACACATGCAAAAGCGAAAACGAAAAACGAAAGGGAAGTGGAAGCGAAACGTAAGGGAATATTCCCTATATTCCCTTTTACTTCAAGAGTGTTAAAAGGCGAATAGCGCAAAAATTCTGATTAACAATACGCTTCCCAAATGTAGCCATCAACTAGCAGTACTAAATATGCATTTATTATACCCGTGAGAATCGTTTAAAAACTGTCTGATTTGACTGGCTAATGGTAGTTACCTACTACCTGTAGTCATACGCTTGTAATATTCTTTGCCAGTTCGAGATTGATAAACACATAAACAATTGTTTATAACAACTCGAAGATTAAGTTACGCTTGTCGCGGTCGGTACGTGGATTTGTGATCATTCATTACATACTGAGATCCCTCTGTGCCTCAAAAGCACTTTATGCTGTTGGTCCCGACTATCATTTGTAGGTTTTTGACAGTAGTTACCGAGTCGTCAGAAGCCCGAAAGTCTGACAAGCAGTCTTACTAAGGTGTATCGTATTACCCTGTCACTGGGTTGTGGAAGTTAGATAGGCAGTCGCTCCGTGTAAAACACTGGTATTCAGCTGCATCCGGTAAGACTGTTAGTTGACAAAAATACGCGCATTGACGTGGAGTTGCGGACACCAGCCCGTATTACCTATTACCTATTAAGACTGTTAGTTGACCCCAATATAGTTGGGAAAAGGCTAGGCAGTTGATGAGTTTACTTATAATATCGTTGTATTTTACAGCAAAGTGTTCCACGTGCGCTCGGTGACGCAGGGCGACGTGATCCGCGCGGACGCGAAGGACATCCCGCGCATCTTCCAGCTGCTGTACGCGGGCGAGGGCGAGGCGCGCCGCCCGGGCGACGCCGCCGACCTGCCCGCCGAGGCCGGCGACCACACCGGTCACTCATACTCTACTATACCTTACCTATTTCATAGTAATAACTGCTGTGCCATGTGCAACTAGATTGCGGTCGGTTATCGTGGACCGTCCGTAACAATTCGATTGATAAACGACCATCAATCGGAAAACATTTTGAAACAGACTAATCGTAATAATACTAGCCTGTTATTGTCCAGCTGCAGGAAAAATGCCTCTTCTCATACAAAGAAGACAGGAGCGTTGATCACTATGTTTGCTCAAGACGGCGATTTCAGATTTATATTTGCTATGAGACCGGAGGGGCAATTCTCGCAATTTTAAGAAAGTTCACAGTTTGATCTCACTCTCTGACAAAAATACGTCTAGCTTCCCTACATTTTGACATGTTTTTGACGTTTCTTTGTCGCCGAGATGAGACTGACACTAGATTTTTAACGTTTTAAATTACGAGAATTGGCCTTCAAGTTTCCTCACGATGTTTTTCCTTTATCGATGTCAGTAAAATCCAAGATAAGCTCAAAAAGTACATATGAATTGAAAATGTCACATTGGTATTTATCCAGATCAACGTCAAATAAAAACAAACTATCAAGATAAACTGTAATCAGACTACCATTCGCACTGGATAGATCTCAATGGTTGATATCAATGAACGGCTGTATTCTAATTGCAGTTTTACGCCTTTCGTATTGATAGGTTAAGAAAGGTTAATAACGATTAGCTAACCCGAGCTACGGTATGGTAATAAAACGAAACAGCATCTTGATTACCAGAGTAGACCTAAAACACATAATTTTACTCTAGTATGAAACTCGACTGATGTATGGAGCGCCCGTCACTGGATGACTGCGAATGCATTCGCTGCAAAATGTATAAAGTTAGTGCAGAAGTCAGATGCATACGTTTACTTGCACTTTAGCACATAATTTGTTAGCTGTGCTTACACGGCACACCATTACAAGGTGCAAGGGAAAAGCGCATGAAATACAGCTTTCCCAGAAGTCGATCTTACACGCATGTGACGCACTCATTCACAGACAAAGCTGATGGCTTTGCCTCCTAAGACATACACAAGCGCTTTGTATGTTACCGAACAAGGCAGCATGAAGGACGATTTAATGGTAGCCGTGCCGGATCCGAGCCAAGGCACGAATGGCGTTAATTTTTACTCTTATAACCACTACACTACATAAGAAGTGCGATTTTAGTGTCTTGCGGATTTGCTTCAGCATGCGGGATGGCCCCGCATGCAGGAAGTCTTACACATACGGGGCACACGCAAAATGCTAATCCGCATGTCACTTGAAATACCCTAACTCGGACCCAGCTAGGTCTAGCATAAGTCTTCCTGTCTCCCAGGCTGATGGCGTAAGGTAGCGTTAATTCTGCAAAAGCGAGCAGGAAAATTCCAAATTACTTTCTCTAGAACAGGCTTATGTCCTACAGCAGCAGACTACAATAAACTGTTAAGCTAGGGTTTCGTAAGACTGTGTTGGCCGCCTTATAGCGTCCGCAATTTTCCGTCGTATGACACCACTGAAACGTTGTTTATGAAAGTAAGTTAGTGTGTTTCCCTAATGAGCGTTTTTTGACACCATCAAGTCAAACCCTGGTGAAATAATTTTCATGCCGTTATGTGGCGGTCATTGCTATTGGAGGAAATGTTGTTTTAATAGTATAATTTGTGTGGCACAGGCAACACGGTGCAGCACAAGGGCCACGACCTGGTGAGCATCACGTACCACATCCCGACGGCGTGCGAGGTGTGCACGCGCCCGCTGTGGCACATGTTCCGTCCGCCGCAGGCCTACGAGTGTCGACGTGAGTATCTTCTTTACATTATATCAATTAAGGTCGCTGTCTTTGTAACCGCATTGTTCTTCTAAACTGCGCAACGGATTTTGATGCGGTTTTCACCATCATTTAGAGAATTTATTCCGGAAGGTATATGTGTATAATCTATAGAGGTATGAGGAAGTAATAGAGATATGAGGAACAGGGTGTAAAGTTCGCTCATTCTTCATAGAAAAGGGAGGATCCTCCGACCAGACGGGTGTTGTGTCTGGCGGGCAACTGCCCGAGGATTCATGTCGGGCCGTTGTATTTTATGCTAGTTGTGCGGTAAACTCTGCTTGCGAGATGCAGGATTTTGTGTGACGTCAGAATGACGCGTAGTTCGCATGTGGCGTTGTAGATACCGCTACAAATCTATTAAACTTACATATACTTAATAAAGAAATCTCAATGTTTTGTCAAGTCGTAAAAAACATGCGAAGCAGGGGCGGATCGCTAGTGCATTATGCACTTCATGTATATAAAAATCAAATGGGGAGGGTACATGAAAGGGATATTCAATTTTATCGGATAGGACGATGTAACATCCAATCGCCAGTGCTGATTTGGCAGATTAGATTGCCTTGTCTTGTTTCTAGCACAGTATAAAGATGACCAATATCTCAACTAGGCCCTTTTTGTGAAATCAAATGTTCGCAACGGATGTTAGATTCATCGGACAAAATGGCGGTCGTTTTTATCAATTTTGAATACAGATTCGATTTAGGAAAACTCACGCACACTCAGTAATCGATTTTGAAAGTAATAAATCTAGAAATATATAAAAAAAAACGAAATGACGGCCACTTTTTCAATTTCGAAAACCATATCGAATTTGGGGTACGCGCCGTTACTTAAAAATCGATTTTGAAAACAATCAGTGGTGCTATTCTGTAAAAATCTCACCGTGAAAACTTAGGTGAAGTGAGCGTGGAGTGAGCTGTCAATAGTGTAAATTCCTAGCAAAAACAAACTCACTTCACCTAAGTTTTCACGACGAGATTTTTACAGAATCGACCGGAAGCACAGAAAAAATTATAAAAAATCCGAACATTTGCGTGAGTTGAACTCGCGTGGTGAGTACTCGTACGATGAATATAATCCATGTTTTTTATCCCAATAACAAACTTAACATTGTAGTTGAAAAACATGTTCAATTGTTCATGTCCATACATTCCAGGATTCCAACTGCAAATGTAAGTTTGTATGCACAATATGAGATTTACCAGGTTATTTTAAGACCATAGACTTCATAAAGGTTTTCGTGTAACGAACTATTTTCTGTATTTTACACTAGTCTTATTAGCAGTGATCGGAGTAGGTAGAGCTGTTTGGGGTGAATGACCCCAAACACTGATTTAACATGGATATGCCTCTGAATCCAGGGATTTTGAAATTGTCGATTAAGTGAGTTAATATAAGTAAGTGGGCAGTTATGAGCAGGTAGTAGGTGAGCACCCAAACAGTATATACTTACTAATATCCTCCTCCTGGAATGCTCCTCCTCGTCTCCTCTTACTCCTGGAATGTTGTTAGAGGTAGCTTCGTGAAATATGAATTAATTAAGTAAAACTGTTAGAAACAATAATTTACTGCACAAGGAAATATTATTATATATTCCGAGAATTCCCGGGATTCCGGGAAATATTTGGCATATCCATGTTATGTCCGCATGTCGCAAGTAGCAAAAACAGCTCTACCTACTCCGATCACTGCTTATTAGTTTCTAATTAGTAACTAAACTAACTAAATAACTTTAAAAGGTTTTATATTAAAATTATTTAATAATAATCTAATTGACCCCAATAAGTGACTGATTTCCAAAATTCATTTATTTAAGTTACACGTTCGTGTTTCGGCCACAGAAATACATATTGTGTACCAAAAGATGATGCGCAAACATGTATGGAGCCTGGCATCCGCTCCAACAGCAATCATTTTTAGATGACTAGAAAAATACTTTTATGTATAAGGTGTTTCAAAATTAACCCAACAAACTTTAAGAGGTGCTTTAGACTATCGAACTGAATAACTTTTTTCAATATGGGACCAACTCTGAAATCACGAAAACAAATCAGCTGTTTAATACAAAAGTTCAGTTAAGTTCAGTTTGTTTATATGGTGTACATAATAAAGAGTATTCTATTCTATTCTATTCTATTCAATATCTACGAGGGGTATTCAAAAAGTAGTGAGAATGACGTAGTAATGGGACCCCCCATTACTACGTCATTTTCTCACTTTTTTTCAATTTAAAAAACAGAAATAAAACAACAAAAAAGCATACGGGTTTGGGATGTGCTCGAATACTCAAAAATCATTTCTTTCGGCCCATCTACCTCGACTCAGTGCTGCTGATCATTAGTTGGATTTTTTTATGAACTCCCGTCGCAAGTCAATCAAATCAACACAATGTGTGCTGATAACTTGTTTTTATTTCTGCGTTCTTTAAGCTTTTACTTCTTTTGAATATCGTAGTAACTATTGAATTATATTCGTCTTCCGCGTCTGTTTGTTAGCATGGTGCACCACAGAGGTTGGTTTGAGTCTTGAACGATGTTAGTTATGACCCCTTTTACACCCCAGCTAGCATAATACGGGGTCAAATTAAATAGGTTGGCGATATCTAAACATGATAAAACTTGTTTCGTTTCTAATGTAGAACCAGCATAAAATGCAGCATATGACATGCAATCACCTTGTCTGGTTTCTAGAGTCGAGCTAATAGCATAATATACAGGCTCATCACATAGCTGTTATCAATGCATTCTCTACATCATACTAAGTAACATTGATAAAAAATCATTGCTTGGAAACGACTGTTATTTTTGGTGTGAAAAATTGCTGTTCACGGCAGCGCGTAATGTAATGTACGTAAAACATTGTGCTTATGGCTGCATGCAACGTGCATGCAATAACTTATAACATTTGAAAATTGTTTTCGTGAAAGATTAAAACAAATTGGAACATTAACTTTCAGTATATCTGTAATCAGCAAGTTCCCAGGTAAGGTCTATAACAAATAAAGTGATTTATTTATTTATTGGTATGACACATGAACGTCGTATTTACAAAAAAAAAATTACATACACAAACAAAAATCACATAGGTACAGTTTTAGGCTTTAGGTATTGTGAATTCGTCACTTACAGAAGTGCACAGCACTAGCATAGAACTTATTGATTAAAGGACGTGCAAGATACCGTTACTTCAATTAGTTACAAGTTACAAAATAAAGCGAAAATCAGATATTTTCACACCTACAAAAATATTTAACAAAAGCGTCTGATAAAGAAGGAAATCGAAGATTATCACAGTGACGGGGAGTATTAGTGACTCTTGGTTTCGTTTAGCGGTTTTTTATACCCGTTATCTGGGGTCGCGATTCAACATTGGCTTACAAAATAGTGTCTGACGGCATTACTTGCGCAGGTTGCCGCATGAAGATCCACGCGGAGCACGTGTCGGAGGGCGAGGGGGTGGCGGCGTGCAAGCTGCACGCGGACCGCGCGCGCGAGCTGCTGCTGCTGGCGCCGGCCGCGCAGGAGCAGCGGCGCTGGGTGGCGCGCCTGGCGCGGCGTGTGCAGCGCTACGGGTACCGCGCCGCGCACCACACCAACCACGACCACACCAAGCTCTCGCCCAGGTAACCCTCGACGGTTGTAACATGTATTTATCAACATCATTAATTTAGCCGTCAATGTTTATTTTTTTATAATATATATCTGTTGTTATATAGTAATTTAATTGTAGGTACGTCATCTTCAAATATAATTATAATTAATATTTACAAAATATTGTAAAACATTTTCAAAGAGTAACTACGGAGTTTCCTCTCCATTCTTACGAAACTACCTTTTAGAAGAATCAATTCTATTATTTACATTCAAAACTACCCTTTTATTGGCCTACTTGAATTAAATGATTAAATTTGACACCGCCGCTTACCATCAAATGAGATTATTATCAAACGCACTGTAACTGCGACACCAGGACTGCGTAGAAATTCCACATCTAAGTTACTTGTGAAATGGGTTATTATCCGAATCGAACCTTCCAGTCGTGAGACCCCTAACCTTCGCTTGTTGTTCACAGGGACTCGATGCGGTCGAACCTGAAGTCTGCGTACATGAACGCGTCGCAGCGCAGCTCCACGTTGCCGGCCAACGCGTCGCTGCCGCGCCAGTGAGATCTACGGTACTAGACACTTTTATCAACATGAAAAATGGGCGCCCATTACTAAATACAAATTTCTCATTTCGCGTGTACTTGGTTTTAAAGGTTATAGTCGTGAGTCGCTTTGTTCACCGCGCGTTGGTTTTTTTTTACTAACACTTTTTTCGAACATTTTATTCTATGGGACCTAGAATATAATCTGTTTATTTTGGAAAATTAATTGAATTATGCTATCGATCGAGGTACTTTTAAATAAGTACTCTGGATATCTTGTTAGGAAATCATTCATCGAATATTGTTAGAAGTGAAGTGGGATCAGCGCGATGCGTGACTCGGGCGCTGGCGTTTGATCTGGCATTTGACAATATTTACTATTGAATCTTTCTGAATTTTTCTATCCAAATTTCAATTAAACTTGTAAATTAACTAGTCTTAAATAAGTTTAAGTATTTTTGTCCAAATTTTTATAAGATTTCGGCAGGATTGCTGTGATAGATATTGAAAATATTAATATTTTGTACTTATCAAAATTTTACCAACACCAAGTAGTTTTTCTTATTATTTTTGAAGAAGCTGATTGTCATGGCGAAATTTCACAGAAGGATGCAATGGTGCTATCGTGTGCATCAGTTGCAAGTTATTCACATTTTATATGACATCAGCTCTTTAAGCAAGTGATTTATGATGGAAAACTAATATTTTCTTGGTTCATTAGCATTGGGTCATGTAAATATTAGTAGCCGTGTTGATATTATTATATTTTTGGGAACTTATCGCGGTTTCGGATGCGGTTTTATTTTGCTTACGACGACCATGTTGTGTAACTTGAGAACTGGGCGGTGAGTAGAGCTTTCGCCATGAAATAATGGGATACGTCATAAACTATAACATTATTGTTCATAACATTGTCAACGCCTAGTAGTCCATATCGTTGAGTTTTAAAGTGACATAAATTAAACTGGTTTTTTTTCAATAATATTTTTGTACAATTTATTGAACCAGTAGAGCATTTTTATTATAATGTATTTTGTTACGTTTTTATTTTTAACAGCACATAATGTTTATGCTTCAGTATGTTGTATCGTATACTATTGTTGTATATAGATAATATCGATCGGGAAGCTGTTACTGGATCCGTATACATTGGAATTCGATCTATCCTGATACAGAAACGACACGAGTGACTCCGTCATCGCGTCACAACAAGCGGACATATTTACTACGCGGTTGATGTACATAACTCCAGCTTCCTCATATGTGATAGAACAATTCTACCTATGCCAAAATTTAAGGCATAATAGCTGCAATCAAAGTTCCCAGTCTTATTTTAGCTGCCACAAAAACTTCGTTAATATGAGCCGTTTAGTGTGTGTTAGCTGGAGTGACGTCACCCCAGCTGCTCATGTCATATCTTCCAAACGAAAGAAGATATGATTATGTATTATAGCTCAAAAATTAAGGCATAATAGCTGCCATTGGTAGCAAAATTTTCAAATCTCTGGTCAAAACACTCTATGAGTTATTAACAAAATAAACATGTGTAAGCTGGAGTGACGTCACCCCAGCTGCTCATATATATCTTCCAAACGAAAGAAGATATGATTATGTATTATAGCTCAAAAATTAAGGCATAATAGCTGCCATTGGCAGCAAAATTTTCAAATCTCTGGTCAAAACACTCTATGAGCTATTAACAAAATAAACATGTGTAAGCTGGAGTGACGGCACCCCAACTGTTCATGTCATATCTTCCGAACGAAAGAAGATATGATTATGTATTATAGCTCAAAAATTAAGGCATAATAGCTGCCATTGGCAGCAAAATTTTCAAATCTCTAGGCCTTGTAGTTTCCACGTAATAAGCAAAAAAACAGGTTCCGCGCCAAAAACATCAATTATTGCTTCGGAGGAGCCAAGGAGCGGCGTTGCCGTTCCGTGCGCTACATTATCAGTTTGAACTAGATTATAGACTGGGAGCCGACTACACACTTTAATCGTACTATGTAAGTACTGAGGTTATTTATAGTCAATATTGTGTTTTCAAACATAGGACAAAAGAAAATTTAAAAATCTAAGTGTAACAATTTCGTATATTTAAAAAAGATACGGCCGCTTATGCCGCAAAAAACGTGTATTTAGATACTGTCAAGGGAATCAAAATTTATATGGTACTTCCTGTTGATCTAGAATCAAAAAAATCGGCAAGAAGCAAGGTCATGTAGTACAAACAAAGGAAAAAATCCAAAACGCATAAATTTGTAAAATTTGTTACATAAAAAAAAACTATTTACATACCTTGTTTTTTTTGTCCGGGGAAACCTTCAAAAGGCATCCGACCTCCGGGTCGGGGAGTGTGGGATTTTTAAAACTATTTACATACATACCTACAAATTTTTACGGAACCCTCAGTGCGCGAGTCCTTCTCGCACATGACCGGTTTTTTTAATGACATTTGTTCTGATTCGATGTTACTTTAGTTTTGCTTTATGTATAGAATTGTTATCAAATGTCACGTTTTCATGAAAAAGTCATTCAATCGCTAGTAATATATAGCATTCAATAGACCAATTCTATCTTATTTAATAAAAGAAAGAACAAGACAAAAAAATCAATAATAGTAGATACCTAGTTCTCTCGCCATCCAAAGTTGATATGAATCTACTTTTTATATTCATAGTTCCATTAAAGTTCAGTCGGCTCTCAGTCTATATCTTCAATATACAAAATTAAAATAATTTTTAGCGCAAGTTAAAATGACTTCTAATAGTATGCCTGCATAGTGCAAACTTGGTTGCAGTATTGTAGCGCACGGAACGGCAACGTCGCTCCTTACTTCTTCCGAAGCAATATAATTGATGTTTTTGGCGCGGAAACTGTTATTTTGCTTATTACGTGGAAACTACTAGGCCTAGAGATTTGAAAATTTTGCTGCCAATGGCAGCTATTATGCCTTAATTTTTGAGCTATAATACATAATCATATCTTCTTTCGTTCGGAAGATATGACATGAACAGTTAGGGTGCCGTCACTCCAGCTTACACATGTTTATTTTGTTAATAACTCATAGAGTGTTTTGACCAGAGATTTGAAAATTTTGCTGCCAATGGCAGCTATTATGCCTTAATTTTTGAGCTATAATACATAATCATATCTTCTTTCGTTTGGAAGATATATATGAGCAGCTGGGGTGACGTCACTCCAGCTTACACATGTTTATTTTGTTAATAACTCATAGAGTGTTTTGACCAGAGATTTGAAAATTTTGCTGCCAATGGCAGCTATTATGCCTTAATTTTTGAGCTATAATACATAATCATATCTTCTTTCGTTTGGAAGATATGACATGAGCAGCTGGGGTGATGTCACTCCAGCTAACACACACTAAACGGCTCATATTAACGAAGTTTTTGTGGCAGCTAAAATAAGACTGGGAACTTTGATTGCAGCTATTATGCCTTAAATTTTGGCATAGGTAGAATTGTTCTATCACATATGAGGAAGCTGGAGTTATGTACATACGCGGTTGCACCGTTACTAAAACGTTTACATACAAAATACGGGAATTGATTCACACAGGAATTGACTTACCAATTTTTACGTATTGTTAAAGAATCTAGTTAAACATATATCATGTTAATTGAAATATAGAAAATTATAGTAAATGATTCAGGGACCCTTTAATGTTAGATTAAGTACACAAGTAAGACAATTCACAACGCGTAAGTGTTGCCAATTAACGAAGAAACCGTGCCATAGGTGTTTTTGTTTTTAGTGAATCGTCTCATAATTATATTTGCTCAAGTGAAATACCTAGTTCTTCTAACAAAATTCCGCAACGTTACTTAATAATGTAAGACTCTGAATGGGCTTCCTTGAATCACAAGATCAATTTATTGTAGACTATTGTGTAGTGAGCTGCTGAGCTTATTAATTAATTAGATAAAGCAATTAATTCTACAAAAGTTTGCTAAACATTTTTCTGTATAACATCACCGATTGCACTAATGTTTCTGTTGCAATCTTGAGCTGAGAAATGTAATTTTGAAGCAATAACTCACCGTGTCTTATTATTCGTTTTGGTACGACTTGTTGAAGTGCCAAACTTTCTCATTTGTTAACACCAAGTCGGCTCTAAAGTAAAAAGCCTTCTATTTAACTTTTGTATCTTTTACAATTCATCTTTAGGCCTATTATACCTTTATAATTAGATGTATAATGTATTTTACAAATTTTGAAACACCAATTTTAAATAAGGCCTTGTATAATCTCGTGTACAATAAATCTCGTTTAGTTGTGAGTATAAAGTACAAAGGGTAGTTGAAACTGTTCACAACTATTCATATTTTAATGTCAAACCTTTATTCAATAAACAAGTTTCGGGAACCCTTCACGCTCAGTGTACTCATACGAGGACATCCAAACCTGGGGTGAGAGGTTTTTGTTCGTTTTGACAATAACAACAATTTTTATAACAATAGAATTTTTACTGGTAGAAGTGGGTTCGGCAATCTCAAGTTTCGGCATCGATAAACGATTAGTGACGTAGAGGGATAGGCGACCGATTCGTGTAATGTGTGAAGGCTTTGGATAGCTGTGATAAATAGTCGTGTCTATGTTCGCAGTCCAGTCAAATTAGCAGTAGTTTCCACGCGGTCTCGGTGAAAGATTAACGTCTTTTGAATACAGGGGATAAAAAGACATTTTTTTTGTTTATCATTATTATATTTATACTATGAATAATAAAGGTTGTATTTAATATATTCTTGGCAAAATAACGAAGGGACTAGTAGAGACTTGGAAACAGCAATGCTTCGAATTTCTCTGGACTGCGAACACCCGTGGTGCTAGAAGGAAACAGGCCTCCGACGCATTGTTGTTACTAATTAGTTCTTGTTAAATATTAAAAAATACCCTGTTTAATATTGCTCTACACATTGTTTACATTCCTGCAACGAAAACTATGTTGAGTTTTGTTTTCATTAGTTTTATATTGACTCAAGTTCTCTGTTCTGTCGCATATCCAGTTATTGCTTTGTTTTTCTTGTAGATGTAAGTTCGGAACAATCTCTTCATTCATGTTGACATGCGAATTTAAAATTTAACGTACTTAAAGTTATAAAAAATTGCAATTTCGTCGTAGTGTTTACGCTTATTTTTGAGATGCATTTTATTTTTATTACGGCAGCTTGTGCATTGTATTGTTCGTGCACTTCATTCCATATTGTTTCATGAGATGTATTTTATGTTTCATGTGTTCGGTTTTATGATTACCAAAGAAGTTTCAAAAATAACAAAAAGAGCTGTTTATTTTGGATTCTAAGCCTGCGTTTTTCGTTCCATGTCTCGTCATTAATATTAATTCCATATAATAATAATAATATCGTTATTTACTATGCATAATTCTGATAACCTGATTTTACTATTCTAGATGACATTTTTCGGGAGTATTTTTCCCGACAACCGCAGCCTTATAAACCGGTCCGGTTCTAGAAATACTCCCAAATTGTCGTACATAACAATAACTGATATAATGTAAAATCATTATGTAAATTATTTATTATCGAATTAAATCATTTATTGTAACGTTATATTTATCTACTAAAATTGTAAGTTCCTAACTAGCTTTTCATATTTTGTAAAGATTTTTTTTCAATTAGCTTTTCGCTGATAGAGGACATTTCGTATAATTCTCCGTATGTTTTATAAAATATGATTATGATATTGAATATATTTGGAATATGGTTTCAATCAATGCTGTAATGTAGGAGCGTCGTGTGGGAACGCGTTCGGCTCACTAGTGTCACGCAATACTAATTAACGTGCCTTAGCTACGGCTCACCCCATATCATGTAGGCTTATATTATACCTGTCATTATTTTAGTGTAAATACGCTTTCAATTCAACCGATATTTTATGGATTTTGAAACACTTGTAAATTGTAAAGATTAATAATTTTAAGGTAATTAATGCCCAATAGTTAATAAGTACTATTTTTAAAATAAAAATAACATTTTAAAATCTTTTCGTTTTATTTCTTAATAAACCTAAACTGTATTCAATAAAACATTTTGTTTATATATTAATATAATATTAATTCTACGTTTTAAAATACATTAGACAATATGTACTGAAACTAAAATTATATATTTATTTAAATTAATAAGTCCAAATAATAATTTAATTAATAAAATATTCAGTTATTATAAAAAACACGTAAGTGCAAATATTACTCATCAGCATTTAACGTGAATGTCTAACTTATTTTTGTTTGATAACATTCAGAAATTGAAAAACCTCTAATGTAAGTAATGTGGTTATAATATTTGTTTCGATATTATTTTATTTTAAATTGATATTTTCATACATTTAAAACATAAGCCTTTTTCTCGTATAATTTCTTTGATTCAAACTGCAGTCATTCGCTTCACAATTTTCAGATCATTTTACTCCACACTATTCCTAAAATCTTCAGAATAACCCGACAGTCTTCTTGAGATCCTTCTGTTTCCATCCAGGCAGCGACCGAAACTCGTTGTACGGCATGCTGAATGTAGACACGAAGTCGTCGTGAGTCAAGTATAGCTGAAATAATAATATTCACAAGTTACTGACTTGCTTCGTTGGTAAACACGAGATCTTGGGTTCGATGCCCGGGATCGGGCAATTTTTGGGGTTTTCCTATCAGGAATTTCTCGGAAGCAGTCCGGAGTCTGGGTTCGCGCCCGTTTGATGGCAATAGGCTTTCACCCTATTACTTATAATTGACCTTGACCACGGTCTAGTCAGTTATGGTTGGTCCAATTCGCGTCACGTAAATTTGCCGCTCTTAACCAGGCTTTCCAATGTAATTTTTATTTTGTCTGAGGTCGTGATGAGTTTAAATCATTAATCTGTAGACGGACATCCCAGGAGTGTTATACAAGGCGGAGAAGAAAATTTCAATATTTTTGACCTACAACGACTATAATTTATATTTATATTTTATAGTTTTTGAGATATTCGCGAAAGGGGGATTCCAAGTTATCCAGTTTAGGACGCAATCAATCAATCTGCCTATTCTTCTCCCAACTATGTTGGGATCGGCTTCCAGTGTAACCGGAAGCAGCTGAATACCAGTATTTTACATGGAGCGACTGTCTATCTGACCTCTACAACATAGTTACTGGGTATAACACGGTACTCCTTGGTATGACTGGTTGGTTAGACTTGAGCTCCTGACTACCCATAACAATTGTCAAAGATATACGAATGATAGTCGGGACCAACGGCTTAACGTCATTTCCGAGGCCACAGAACACTATTACTCCTAGCGGAGTCCGAGGCACGGAGAATTGTCGCACCGTGTTGCCGCTTTGTTTGGAATAGTTCAGACGTTCGCTGAGTGAAATGCTAAAATCCCCATCCACATTATGCGTAATATGTTGGTCGCTTTGTAGTGCGACTTAGTGTTTGTTATAAGTGGAGACAGTCGTGCGCGTTGAAGCGAGCGTTCAGTTCAATTAGTTTAGTGTGCGTGTATTAATTACATTTATTAAATTTTCTACGAGTCTCTTAAAACTGTTGGGCAATCATCAATCGTGTGCGTGCATGATTTATTTTATTGATGCATAAATCAGTTAGAAACGGTCATTAATTTTCTTTAAAATTCTTAACTGTTACTGTATAATTGCATCTTTTCGCTCATGTTTAAAGATATAATAAGTATATGACTATTTACCTCTTTGGTGAGAGGATCGACGTCTGGCGGGAGATGCTCCTTCGGCCCTTTCAGGACCCCTAGTGGATATTTCTCGTATTGATCAAAACGGTTAGCGCTGTTGCCACTCTGCAACGCGCTGTTGCCGCTTTGAACAATTGCTTTGCCTTCCAAAGCACTGATGATTGCACTGAACGTCTTGTGACCCTATTTGAATATAAAAGTACTAACTATAACTTTTATTACTACGGACTTATTACTGACTAGCTTTTGCCTGTGGCTTTCTCCGTGAGGTTGGAAATTATCCCACGGGATAGTATTACGGGATAAAAAGTATGATATAATGTCCTAATCTAGGTCATGGTCTACCTGTATGCCAAATTTCATCATGATCCGTTCAGCCGTGAAGGCGTGAAAATGTCACAGACAGATTTACTTTATCTATACTAATATTATAAAGCTGAAGAGTTTGTTTGTTTGGTTGAACACGCTAATCTCTGGAACTACCAGTCGGATTTGAAAAATTCTTTTTGCATTAGATAGCCCAATTCTCGAGGAAGGCTATAGGCTATTTAATATCACGCTAAGACCTTTAGGGCCGAACAAAAAGAAAAAAAAAACAGAAAGAACGCTAAGCAAAAACGAAGTAATAGCGCGGGAAGGCGATGCGATGCGACGGGGTGGGTCGGAGTAACGAGAAATTTCACGCGGACGAAGTCGCGGGCAGAAGCTAGTCATATAACAATCATACTTACTAATATTATAAATGTGAAAGTTTGTGAAGATGTTTGGATGTTTGTTATTTAATCATGTAAACCGTTGAACAGATTTGGATTTTGAACCATTTCCTGTATTAACACATAGGATACTTTTTATCCCGTTATTCACACGCATCGAAGTTTATGCGGATGAAAACGCGGGGCGCTATTAGTTATTAATATGGGTATTCTGCAAAAGCATACCTTCCACATGGACTGTTTCCAATGGGGGAAGAAGCCCGTGAAATGCGGTGGTTCACGTCCTTGACTCAGCGCCAGAACTGGTGTCGCAGCATCCCGTGCTGCTGGGTCTAAGCAAACAGTTAGGAAATCAGTTCCTTCGTTGTAAATGTAGGAGAAATGTTATGTTCGATATATTAATAAATTAAGAATGTAACTGACTTTGAACCATACTATAATTATTTCTTAAAGATGTTTGAACAAGTTCCATTATTCCACCAATAAAAGAAAACAAAAGTGAGTCGTGAAAAACTAAATTCAGTTTCGCACGACACACTTTTGACATTTTTATAGAATAGACCGGCTGGAGTTGGACAGAAAAAAATACGATAGCAAGAGCTCAAACTTTTATTTTATAGTAAAACTAAAAAACCGGTCAAGTAATCGTCGGACTCGCGCACCGAGAGGGTTCCGTACAAATTTGTATGTACGCAACTACAAATTTTCAGTGTTCGGTTTTTTTCCTTTACCTTTGCTACACGACATTGCTTCTTGCCAAATTTCATGATTCTTGGTTAACGGAAAGTATCCTATAGGTTTTGTTCCCCTTGCGTGTATCAAAATATGCGGCATAAACGCCCGTATGTTTTGATTGCGTTGACTTAGAAGTTTGAATTTTTCACTGCTTCAAGGGATTGCAACTCTGAGTATTGATATTAATTTGATAACTCCACGTGTTCCTGAGATAAAGGTTCTTTACAGACGGACAACAAAGTGATCTTATAAGGGTTCCGTTTCCCTTTTGAGGTACGGAATCCTAAAAAATAAAGTGTTTCGTTACCTTGCGCCAGATAGGCGAGTGCGATAGACCTGGGATCATCCTTAGCGCGTGGGCAGCAGTGCTGTCCGAGCCACACGAACACCGCATCGTGAGCGTCCACAACGCCTACCATTTCGGGTGCCAGGTCGTACTGGCTGAATGAGACTATCTCCTCAACTGTGCAGACAGGATACATAAACAATTTAGTAGGTAGGTACACAAGCAATACAAGTCCACTACCACAAGGACCAATGACGAATGAATGAATGCGCACGAATGACGTTGACAGGGGGGCGCTGTTGGTAAACATTTTGTACAAGTGTTTTGTGAAATGTATTGAAAAGCAAGATGGCGGCGTTAGTCCGATTGTGATTAAGCGCCAAAAGAACCTTCTAGGCTTTAGCGCACTAAGCCGTTAGGAGTATATATGTTTTGTCGTTCTAAGTATATAGTAGATACAGGATCATAATATTGAGCTCGAGACAGTATGTCACAGTAATTTTTAAGGTTCAGCGCCGAAGTAAAAGAGCTTAGTAGGTTAGAGTATTTTTTATGGGATTAGATAAGAACTTTTAAGCAACGCCTTAAAGTGCAATAGAGTACGCTGTTGAGGACAAACAGAAACAATTTCATGTCTGTTTTGTTTGTGCAACTTTGAACATTATGTCAAAGCAGTTAAAGTTTACTATTCAAAGGCCTTAGAAATTACCTTTTTGCTGTGCGCTCCGGTCTACACACAATTCATCATAATTAAGTTTTTAAAAGCCGTTTTATTATTTTATTTCACTTACATGAATATTGGGTAGGTACACCGAGAGACACATAAAAGAGACGCGGCGGCAGGGGGCGCTGTACCTCCTTAAGTGGAGATGGCACCAACAGGTGACGACGGTTACCCAGCGCTGTCCAGAAGTCCGGCTTCTCTTTACCTGAAGATAGGACGTTTCATCAGTGAATGCTGCTCTGGGAAAAGGGTGACATTAATCTGGAATTAAGTAAAAATATGCATTACCTTGCATAACGAGTGCGTGTTCAGTGGCAGCCATGTTCTTGGCGACTTCTCGCTCGTCCCCCGTGGCGCTGGCGCCGCACCACACCCAGGCGCGCCCCCCCTCGCGCAGCACGTAGCACGCGCCGGCGCCCCCTGCCCCTGCCCCCTCGCGTACTTCCACGCCCCGCGCCTCGCGTGCGTACTGTCCTGATACGCGGATCAATACGCGTGATGGTGCGAGGAGCCTGCGCCCTGTGGCTGTGCAAAATATTGTTAGGATCTTTCGAAAATATAAACTATTGACCTCAAATTGAAACTAGCTACTTTTTTTGGAGTTTATGAGTAGGTACTTACGATCATAATCAGTTGCGCTGCCGACATAAGTGATCATACGACCTTTGAAGATTTGAAGGAAATGCGCCGGTTCCTTCCCTTGGTATACCCATGCCTGAAAATTTGTTAAAATAACAATTTTATCAATACTTTATATTCAACTGCTATGGCAGATAATTAGTACATACCTGTACTGGAGAACGCCCCAGTTTGGTGTAGAGGTCTTTCGCTTCTTTAGCGCCCAAATTCCTCAGATCATTGGGCGAAGAGCCACCCTGAAACATTTACATTATGTCAAATTCGTACCACAACCGCTTGTATCCTAAACATTTAATTATGCAAGTTGATTTTGGTTTTTCTGTCGTGTTACACTTCGCTAAACCACGCAGATGGAACACCCTAAGCTAGCTGTCAGCAAGAGCAGTTAATACCTATTAGACGGAGATGTTACTAAAAATTGCAATGTTTTTTGTCACCATCCAGTAGTAGAGCACGGTCTGGTCGCCGATGGGCGCGTGGTAGGTGTAGAGCACAATGTAGCAGTCTCTGTCGTAGAAGACCGCGGCTTGTGGGCGCTCCACCTCGGCCAGCGCCTCCTTGTTCACGTCCTCCGCGTCGGTCCCGCGTCGGCGTACGCGCCACACTCGCAGTGCGCCTGAACCGTCGTCTGGCAGCTGAGCCTGTTATGACAACGAGTAAATTTTGAAGAGCTTAGGTGACAAAACAAATCATCAACGGATTCAAGAAGAGCAACATGGTTGGTGAGTACAATTTTATATATTTTTTATATTAGCCTACATTGACACACTGTTAGGCAAAGGCCTCCCCCAAATCATTCCAAGCATCCTTTTCCAGGTCCCCTCAGTCTAACCCTTGCGGTTCGCGTCTAGGTCGTCCTGCTACCTCATCCTGGGCCGGCCTCGGCGGCGCCGTCCATCGTCAGGCACCGGCCGCGTGGAGAATGATTCCTAGCGTTTATTATGCATGCGGCTGATGTAACCCGTTTCATCTCAGTAGGTACCTAATTTATGTTTGTAAAAAGAACCAAACCAATAGATTTGTTGGCAGTAGTCCAATCCAATTATTAGATCAGTCAGTGAGTGTAGTACTTATAACTGGTGATGGTTTTTAAAATAAATAAAAAATGCATTTTTTTCATTCAATTTGTATTATCCCACTGCTGGGCAAAGCCTTCGTAATATAATATGTCATAATTTTTATTATTTTTATATTCATATTTTTAGTTTTTTGGGCAAAATAGGCTAGATAGATACTAGGTAGATTTATAATGACGAGTATGCAGGAACTGACCTCAGCGGCGAGCCACGCGTTTGTAGCAAGACTGACGGCATCAAGTCTAGTTGTAGCTGACCGAGCGGCACGAAGTCTTCCGTCGCGTCTAGCATCACACCAGCGCCAGTTGTGAAACAGCGCTGCGAACTCCAACGGCTCCCTTCCCGCAGGAGCAGCTGATACCGGGACTGTCATACGGCGAGCTCGAGCTAAACCTCGCGCTGCTGCTAGGGCCCCTCGAGCCGCTGGCCCCGACGCTGACGGACCCACCCAGGCCCACACACCACGGCTTCCGCTGTCCACTATGTAGACACCCTGAAAAAGTTATTTTGGTTCAATCTCAGATTTGAGACCATGTTTTTAAATTTTTAGTTTGACTCTTTAGTCGCAGTCGGGTTTTTTGATTAAGCACCTATTTCTCTCTTTTCTATTTTCAGTCTTTGAGTGTTATATTTTTGGAATTGTCTTCTCAGGCCCCTTATTTTGATAAGTAGGCACCTACCCCACTTGGTCATGGTACATTTTTATTCCTAGACATTACTTATTGACGTCTAAAATCCGCCATTTCGATGTTATAGAAATAACCTAGCCTCATTGACTTATATACCTACTTTTGAAATCATTGCCTAGCCTATAACAATCGCGTGACCTAGACGAGTCGATGGATACCTTAGGTATGTATTAAAATCCATTCAGTCATAATGCTTCGGGGTTATAAAGAATCTCACAACAAAGATACGCGTGAAAAAACATAACCTTGTCTTTGCTGTCGAGCAGTCGGGCAAAAAATCAATAACATTGCAGACTTGTGGTGTACTATCGTCTCAAGAGAGGATGGATTACATTTTAAAACCCGTCAAGCGTTTCGTGATTTAGTCATAATCGCTGCGGTAACACAATTTATTGAAATCGTAAAAAATGGGAAACGCTTGAATAAGTTTTGGCGGTCACTGCTGCGTCCTAGGTCACTTACATCATCAGCTAGGTCTTCTCTGAACAGCGGCGCGCGCTTTATTTCTTCCAGTCTTGCAGCGGGTCGCTGCGAGGGTACAGTTATAGGTGTGACCCGCGGCGGCTGTGTGGCGCGGTAGAGGCGCGCGGGTCGCGGCGGGTCGGCGGGCGGCGCGGCGGGTCGCAGCGCGCGCGCACGCAGCTCCAGCAGTGCGTCCAGCAGAGCGCGGTCACTGGCCGGCAGCGTCTGCTCGTACCCGTCGTGAGCGATCGCGATTCGACACGCCATCATGCCCTTGTCTGCACCACGGGCCATCCGGTATGCGATCTAGATTTGTAAGGTTGATTATTAATTAAGCTATGACTTCCTTCATAATTGTTAGTTTGATTTTCTTTATATTTATTCAGGAATGCGTAATTTTTTGCGACTAATTAAATTTAAATGTACTTTAAGGTACCTATACGTAAAATGAAGCTTTAGGTAATACTTATGTTAAGTATATTTTCAGGAACCTACTTACATACCGAAACAATAATCCTCATTCCGTATTCATACGACTCTCCAACCGTAACAACACAAACCTTGGCTCCAAATATTTTCTCTACGAGGTTGGCGGTCCGTCCGAGCCACAGCACGAGGAGCGAGGTGGTGTCGAGGACGAACACGCCATCAGTCGCGAGCTGCGCCCAGGACACCGGCTCGAGCTGTACCAGTACCGGCCGGCGTCCACACACGCGGTACAGGCGAGCAGCTCCGTTCAGATTGGCTGAACCGCTTCGGAGGATCCTGGTTTTATAGATAAATAATAGATGAAAATAATTATTTTGAGCGAAGGCTAGAGATCTGATATTTATGAAGTGTATATTCTATGAAAAAACCCGTAAGCGTTATTACTATCACTGCCAAAGTTCAAGTGCAAGATAAAGACAGGAACATGTCGAAGGAAAAGCACGATTTGATTACATTCTTACCTAAAGTTTATAGATTTCGGCCTTAGTATCAATCGGGTCTTACCTGGGGCCATATTATAAAGTATTATTGCCATCATTATTCCTGTCTGAAAAAGGGATAATGTATTGCTCCGTCTCTCTCTCTCGCACAAGGAATCATGATGGCATTACAACTTCATAATACGGGCATCTGATCCCGTCTTTAATGGAAGACAGCAGCCGTGGAATCCTCTTGGTGACGGCCTCGCTGTATACGACCGTGGGGGCCGCGAGCCGGGGCCAGCGCAAGGCTAATCGTGATACGTGTCTCACCTGATCCCATCTTTAAAATAAGATAGAAGCCGGGGCGTCTCCTTGGTGACGGCTTCGCGGTGGACCACCGTAGGCGCGGCGAGGTAGCCCGCGAGTTGCGTGCCTCGGCGCAAGGCCAGCCCCGCGAGTGACCCACTGCGCTCTCCGGCCCACGAGTGGATGTGGCGCTCCAGGAGCTCCCCATTGCCGTTCTCTTTTATTTCTCGACGCTGGTAATAATATTTTAAAGTTCACCACACAATATTTTCAGTTTAGTCCCAGTAGTTTTGTTAAAAACCGAAGTCCTGAAACTGAGACTCTGTAGTTCTACAGTTTTTAACAAAATTAGTGGATCTTAAAAAGGCGTTCTGGCTATAGTTTTTAGTTGTGTAGTAGTAGATATCTGAACGCCTTTGCTACTTCATGTTACAATTTAAACGTTTGCTTAGCTTTGCTTAGCTGAACAACCAAATAGTCCAAACCTCACGAGGTGGGAGGCGGGTCAAGGCAAATCAGGTTAGCCAAAAAGTATACATTATGAGGCCGTGTCTTGGTTACTACCCCCCACACCAGACCCAAAGAAAACTGTAACGTCATCGTCTTAAAGATTAAAGAGTCTTGTTATGGACTTAATTGGTGGTAATGAGTTGCCTAGGGCTAGGTATTTTAAATGTCTAGGAATGTAGGCATTATCTAGTCTATGTCCAGTTACTCACAATAACATCAGGTCCGGCTGGCTGTCCCGGCAGAGAACAAGAGTACACCAAGTAAGCCTCGGCGTCGTAAAATGTTCCGTAGTGTGTGCGAGGTAACAGTTCGGTGTTCGATTCCTGAAAATGACGTTTCGTTTTATATTGAACTCCTTTTACATAAGTTTATTATTGTCTAATGATTTAAGCTTATCACAGACGTAGCTATCAAAATCAAAAAGTTTACTTAATTTTACACCTTCAAGTAAAAACATATGGTTTACAATAAAAATAGGCTACCGCTAAGGTAAGTAGGTATTGGCTGCAACTGCTAAGATAACTTAATATCTATCTATAGGTAGCTATAATATAATATTAATGTGTGAGTTACTTTACCACATACGGAGACGATGATATAATATATATTTTGCCTTCATTTCATTGATGGTCGACCGCTCTAATATAAATTACAGTAGGTATAGGTTGGTGACGTCATAGAAAGATATATTAAGTATAGCTGTGTGTGCGGCCACTTAAAGATAGTATTGAAAATATATGATTTATGTTAATATATATTATAGCTACGTCTGTAATGGGCTTTATTAAAACGAGGTTTCGTTTTGTCTCCTGATTACTAAAAACATTTTTGTAATTTGCATACTTGACCCCAATCACTATAAATATTAGTTATCTATAACGGGGATTATTCGTAATAACGATAAATATTTAAATCCAATGTATTCAATGGCGACGTTAATCCAGATAAAACTAAAGTAGCAAATAAGCTAGGTCAGTGATCTCGAATTTGACTTGTCGTCAGCTTACAAAATAAATAGAAATCAGCACCTACAATAAGTTCTGGCTATTAATCTCGATCCGAATAGCCGACTGTCAGCGCGGGCATCGACCGTTATCAAGAAAAAAAAAATAAGCAATGAAAGATTGCTATCTTTATTTCGTAACTGTTATTATCGAGTGCTATAATTTAGTCAATCACTGGTTATTAACGCGTGTTCGTCGGAAATTGTGCAGTTATAAATAAGTAGATGGTATGCATGAATGTCATAATCAAAATGTGTCACGCTCTTCGGGCGAAATACGATATTTTAAATGTGCTGATTGCTGTTTTTAGTAGATAATGAGTGAAAAACTAAATTGTCGCCGCCGGCGGCGATCGTGGCTCTCAATGGAACATCATTGGCCATTCGTGCATAGTGATGTACAATTACGGCGGCATGTGAGTGCGTATCTCCCTGACGTTACCAAACACTGGATAATCCACGTGTTTTAATTACACGCGATCTGCTTTTTGTGCATACGCTTTCGAGTATTTATCCGCATATTATGCTTATTAATTTTATGCGTATGGTAATGATATTCTGACGGAATTGCGCGATAATTAGTTCAGTCGAGCAAACATGCTGCAGAGGCTGGTTACTAGTGGTAGGAAACATTGAAACTCTGCGTGTTGCTGTTTGTGTGTTTTTGTTAAGAAAATGTGACTTGTGGCGTGGCATGGATTTTTTTTTCAGGATGCGAAATCATCAAATGACGCCCCCTCCCGCTATGGATGGAGCGGAAGGGAGTGTCAGACTCTTACTGACTAAAACCCACCCGTTCCTTCCTTAACCCGTTATGTCCCGGGCCAGCGGTAACCGGATAATCCCGCTGACCCGGCAGGCTTCGGCCCTGGCGGGCCCCTTCGGTTGATGTTGAAATCTCTTTGAGGTGCGCGTGGAACACGTACGCGCCGTCCGGCACGGGCCTGGTCCTGATCGGACAGTGAGCTACCCATTACTCTCCGCCCGCAGGTCCGCGCCTACGGTGGCCGGGAGTCGTCGTGCGGCTCCCCACGCCCGGAGCGTCTCCCGCGGCGGCTGGGACGGGAGGCTCTCTCCCTCAGCCGTTCCGCCGCCTCCTTCGCTAGCATGATTGCTTCGCAGAAGGAGGCGACTGCCCCCACTCCCTCTCGCCCCGGACCATGGCTTGAACCAAGCCCGGATGCGAGAGGTCGCCGCCGCTGCCGATCGCCTCTACGAGGACACGGCGGTGCTCCGCCCAAGCGGGGCAGACCTCCACCGTATGCTCCACCGTGTCCTCTGGGCGATCCTGGCAATGGTGACATCCGGGCGTTTCTTCCCGCCTGATGATCTGCAGGAACCTCCCGAAACATCCGTGTCCGGTGAGGATGAGGACCTGCGTCAGGCGGTAGGTGAGGGCGCTGTGACGCCTCTCTAGCCACTCCTCAAAGATGGGTCTTATCGCCGCTATCGTGGCGTGCCCTGCACTGGGTTGCGACGGTCGCTTTTTCCATGCCGCCATGAGGTCGTGCCGGAAGTCCATCCGCTCTGCCGCTATTTGCCGCGGAAGCGGAGTTTACCCCCGGCGTAGTGCCTCGGCGTGGCATGGATTAGGATCGTTTAGGATTCCAATATCCCTTATTAATTCATTATTCCGTGAAAAACTAATTTTAAACCCGATTCTAAGTTGTCATTTTTGTTCTCCGTCGGAATAAGTTTCCAAATACAAAAAGTGGCTGAAAACTGGCTGAAAGGTTGAAGCTTGGACCAAAATTAGAAATATAAAATATCTTACATCGACTTCAAATATATTAGGAAAAGGGCAAGATGATGACCATGATCTAATAATATAGCGTGTTTGTAAGCTGGATACAAAGCCTTAAGGGGGTGATAGTTGACACCATTTAGAGCATTTTGAGCCATACATTTTTTAGACGAAGTATGTTTTTTATTTTTTTCGCAGTTAAAGTTGGTATGTTATTTTTTAATAAAAGTTTGCAGTAAAAAAAAAGGTAGGTACTTCGTCTTCATAAAATGAATAAAATACATACACAATAATATTTGCAGAGTTCCATTTCCAAATTTGAACTTATTTTTTTATTATATCGTTTACAATGTGGCCAGTTCTAAAAACTTTCAGTGTCGCCCTCGTATAATAATTGAGTTAGCAAAAAAGTTTCAGTTTCATGATTTCTACTTTCTAGTAAATTAATAGCATTAATTTATCGGTAATGTGGAGCTTTGTGACTTAATTATGTTTCTTTATGATTATTTTGCTTTCCACTTTACGGATCATTTCACAGTTGCAACTTATTTATTGCACCATAAAAATACTAACTTTATTAGTAAATTAATTAGAAACTACGGTATCTATAATATTATTATTACTTGTAATTTTTTTTTATTTAAATGGAAATCGTTTACTTTTACCATGTTTGTAAATATTGGTGGCACCATGTATCTATCAGATAATTAATTTTTATGTCATGGTTTCATTTTTAATTCTTTTACCTATTGTGGTATAGTAATTTTATTTTAGGTGCATCGTCTTCACATATTATTATTATATAATTAATGTATGCAAAATATTGTAAAACATTTTAAAAGAGTAACGGTGGAGTTTCTTGCCCATTCTTCTCCATACGAAAACTACCTTTTGGAATGGGCGACTAGAATCAATCTATTTTGTTGTAATTTTTGGCGTTCAAAAGTGCCTTTTATATGCCTATTTGAAATAAACGCTTTGACTTAGATTAAATTGGCTTTTACCTATATCTAATAAAGCATTACGGTGCTTTCAGGCAGGTGGAGCGATGATCTTTGCGGTGTGGCTGGTAGAATGAGAGTGGCCAAGCGGCCTGAGTCCGATAGTGAACTACTTAGTAACTCTATAGCATAATCAGCCTATAATGTTCCAATTTTTGTTTCTAGGACATGCCGGTTTTCTCACTATGTTTTTCTTCACCTTTTTGAGAGCACTGGTGATGAAATTAAATACCACTGCCTGTCTGGGTTAGAAGTCACGACCAACTCGATACAACTCGCAAGTCGGGGCCGATACCACTGGGCCACCATTGTTCTGCTCTATAGACTGATACAGAACGCTGAAATTTTTGAATCCAATACATTAAAAAAAAAGATTTTTTTGTTATTCTATTTTGCGTCCCACTGGGGCAAAAGTTTTTTCTTCCAAACCTCCCTGTTTTGTGCGATCTCTAGCCATGTTAGCCCTGCAAATGATATTAGATCGTCTTACCAGCTTCGCCTTGGTCTACCTCGACGGCGATGCCCTGCCTCAGGCGTCCAGTGAGTGACGATCTTTGCCCATCTCTCCGGGTGCATTCGAGAGACGTGACCGGCCCACTCCCACTTCAGCCTGGCTGTTTTTTCTCCAACATCCGCTACTTGAGTTATGGAGCGCAGCGTGGAGTTTCTAATAGCGGGTTAAAAAGTGAGAAACTTATGTATACATATTATGACAACATCTATAACTTCTGCGTCACCGGTAACGGCAAAAAATCTTGAACGGTTTCTAAATTGGTTAAACCTTTGCGGTACAGTCCAGTCCCACACAAAGCTTTCATTATTAAACACGATAGGTACATATCTACATGCACCATTTTTACCCATCGTTTACACAATGGTAGTATCGCGGCCAGGTCCATCTTCCAAATTCCAAGTATCTAAGGTACTTAATAGTTCTTCGATGCTATAACAATTTCCGTGACTGATAGCCATCTTTGTTTGTATTGTAATGTGAAGTTGAAAATCGTTCAGTCGCGGTCTGGCGGGCCCAGTTCCTCCGTCCATGTAGCGGGACTGAGATGTGGTGTGACTCACACGGCTCACTGATGGTACCATTCAGGGTTGTCACACTCTATATTGACATAGGTAGGTAAAAGTTTAAAATATTCTTCGGAATTCCTATTGCAGACAGGTTGGAATATCAGACCATTTAAACTACACATTAAAACTGTTTTTTTTTACTTTTGTTTTCATTATCATAATCTTCAGCAGCGACAAGTATACAGGGTGTTAGGAAGCTGAGTGCAAAGCTTTAAGGGAGTCTATAAGAACTACGGAACCCTAATAAAAAAGACATAATTCGTCTAAGACATGCATGGCTTAAAATGCTGTAAATGGTGTCAACTATCACCCCCTTAAGACTTTGTATCTAGTTTCCAAACACCCTATACCTATACTCAAAAGATAAGTTGTTTGCATTTGCATGTTCCTTTGTTAACGCGATGTGAGAAAGTACAACAGTCAGGCAAACTTTCTCACATTAGCTAGGACTGTATGATGTTTTGTTTAATCCGTGACAGAAAATAGAAAGCGAGTAATATTTTAATTTGTAGTATAATTAGTTTAGCTGACAAGTTCTACAAATGCAGCTATAGAAACACACGACTTGATAAATATGATGATATTAATTTAGTGTTGTTTGTAGTGGTATTGTTTCGGCTAACCCTGTTGGACAACAATATCTGTGCCGACTGCCGACACATTAGTGTGTGTATAGATAGTCTATGGCCGACACTGGTCTTCCGTTACAATGCAAGTCTCGTACTCGGCCATTATTTATCTTTATGGAGCACAATAGTTAATTAATTTATTGGAGAAATTGTATGAAATTGTTAACACGAGAGGTGCATCTGCGAACGAACACATAAATTGCGGCCAGCCTGCTTACTAAGGATTTATTTGACAGCGCGAGAAATCTGACAGAAAATGATAGGAATCTTAAAAGATGATTACTTACAGGCAGGTTTTTATAGTCTCTGTGTTTACGATCTTATCGTCACGAAATAAACTGTTTAATTATATTTCAAGTCTCGTAGGTGATTTAATGCTACTTTCAGATGCACTCGTGCTAAAACTTTGTGCTGGGACTTGCACGTGCGCATGCGTCTATGGACCCCTCTTTGTATTCGTATGATGACAGTAAACAGATGAATGTCTAAACTTATCAACTTAACAATGAGTCAGTATTAACTGAGACTTAGCGTGAATTAAGCGCACATAACCTACTTAAGCTATTTATCTAAGAGAGAAAGTCACGTCTAATCAAGACGGCAATTGTGCGTCGATTCGGTTGTACTCATAGTGTCAGATTACTAGAAATTCAATTTTGTTACAGATATGAAATGCAACAGAAAGTGGGTACTAGATGATAAATGGTTAAGTATGTATGGTTGCAAATGATGGCTGGACGAATGTTTGCATCGCATTGCGCGCGGACAAGCTCGGTGCGCCCGCGCACGGCGCAGCGTCATCACGCTGCAGTTTATTGTTATGTTGAATTGTAGGTATACTTTCTCTTGTCAATTTGTATTCATGAAAATGATTGCAATACACTGCTTTAGCTTGCTAAAAAAACAAATGAACTAAGTAGGTTGGTAGGTGTTTAGGTAGGTGTCTAGGTAGGTAGGTGTATGTGTGTAGGTAGGTGGTGTAAATCGTTTCTAACTGGCATTCTGAAAATCATTATGTCTATAGATACGTCTCTAAAATAATAAATTTTCTAACTACATTTTTGTCATGGGTACGGTTGGAGTCGCGAAAGAGAATGATATAGTTAGATACCTAGGTAGTCTTAATTTTTATAGACAAGATGGTTTTAATTAGATAGGTGCACATTCGGAGAACACTTTCGTGCACACTAATTATAGGTACCTATATTATCACATCACCGAGCTAATTAGCAAGTATCTAATAACTGTAACATTTCTGTCACGGTATAAAATTAATAGTCCTACAATTAAATATCTTTCATTGCACACGAAAAGACAAAAGGTTGAATGATCTAAATTGAACTCATTACTTAGTACGTAAAAAGGTGAGATTTGGAAATGTACTAAGAGTTCGTTCTCATGAAATTGTCAAATCTCCGCAGACAGACAGATCACAGTTTCTACATTTTCCAGATCGCTGCAATCGTTATTGTTATGCGTTTGGTGAGAAAACATAGTTTACCGTGTTGACCTTTCACACGGTCTACTAAATTAAGGAAATGATCACAACATCACACAGATTGTTAAATGTTAATGTAAACCCCGAAAATGTTTTTCATAATATTAAGTATTATGATAATTTTTATCATTGTGATTTTCTTATAAGAATACCTACTTTTTCTTTTCTCTATATTTTCTAGGCAATAAAGATCTTAGAGATCTCAGCAGGGCATTGCTTAATGAAGTGATAAAAATAAAAGCCGTATGGGAATATAACCACGATATAACTTCAATGGTTTAGTTATTGTTGTGTGACTCACGGCCACGCTTTGCGCACAATAGGTAACCTACCCTACCTCATTCTAGTAAAACTGACACTATGTAGACACATAATATAAATTACACGAACATTGTATCTAAACAAACACATAAATAAATTTATACGCATAAGCAGGATACAAAAATACAGGTATAAAAAGTTGCTTATGAACATTTTCGAAAAATAGTGTTACAGCCAAATTAGACCGATTTTAAATTTTCCATAGAAACAGAGATTTCCAGTTATCTTTTTTTAAATAAGACATTTCTAAAATGTTCTTAAGTAAGTTTTAGACTTTTTCTAAGTAACTTTTAGACTTTTGTATCCTGCTTATGCGTATGAAGTTTCATTAAATTTAAATCGGTTCATTCATTTTGAAAAACAAGGGCTTGAAAGTTTGTATGAAATGCCGTACGGTATAAACGGTCTATGGTAACAAATAAGTATTATTGCCTCTTGATGATACCTACTTACGAATCGATTAGGGTCACTTTCTGTCTTTAAGTGTAAGTAAATTAAGTTTAGATGGATCCGAAAGTTAATTTAACACCTGCATTTTGCACATGATGCATTTTAACTGATCTATGCGTCATGTTCGTGAACGGGCGCCGTTGGGGCTGGTCATCACTTAGCTGCCTCGGCTTATTTTTAATTATTTTATTTTTGGATTGTTGTTTTGTTAAGTACTATTTGTTGCACTCTGGACGCTTTTAACGCGTACGTCTTTTTATTTTTTACATCGTTCTCACATTAAATAATTTTAAATTCAAAAGTAATGATGTAGCTAATATTTTTGTAAAATATAATTAAAAAAGAGTGTCCATGGAGTTTCTTGCCCGTTTTTCCCCATAAGTACCTACGCTTTGGAATGGGCAACTAGCTTTACCTATATTTTCTGACTGAACGACTTCTTGACAATTCAAAAGTGCCTGTAAATGTTTTAATTGAAATAAATGCTTTGAGTTTGAGTTTAACTCAAAGTGTATACATATACTTGAAACATGTTGCTGAGATTTTAAACTTTTAGTTCAATCTACAACGAGTTCCTTGAAAGTTGCAATGTCTAATTTAAGTAAGTAAGCAACCTACGGGATTTAAGAATACTGTAGGTACTTACGATGTGCATGATCAGTTATTGATAAACAAAGGTTTTGTGGGAAAGTAGGTAAGCTTTCATTTGATATTCCAAGTGTTGATTCTCAGCCTAATTTAATAATAGATATGAAATTAATTAATTAATTTTGCTTTAAAGTCAAAGTCAAACCAGTTAGGTATTTCAAATAGGCACAAGGCACTTTTGAACGTCAAAATTTACAAGAAAATATAATTGATTCTAGTCGGCCCTTCCAAAAGCTAGTTTTACATGGAGAACTTTACTGGAGAGTACTGGGCATAGCTTTTGAATGCGTTATGTAATAAATGTAAATAGGTAGGTCTCACCTAACAGCAGGTAGGTACTTTAGATGTGCACACGCTAACCAACGATCGACAATTTAAATTCGTAGAACATGATCCGTCATAATTAGCAACACATAGCTCCAATATTCAGAGTGACAGCGAACTCACAACAATACAGCACGAGATGATGACTCAAGTTATGACTTTTGTCTTCGCCAGTGACGCCAGTGAAAGCGAAGTTTGTTATGTATTCATGAGCAAAACTGTGGCGTGTAGGTAAGTATGTATCTGTGATTCTGTATCTATCAAATGTACCTAAATGAAGGTGGGCGTTTCGCGTGATAGGTCAATTTAAGTTCAGTGTTGCTTGGTGAAATTCGTGACAGTCATTTTTCGTGGGGCTCTCGAACTCAAGTTTGATCAAGGACGAATTTATTAGAAAGATTATCCTAATAATACTTGTGTAATTTCACTTCTGTATTTTTAACTACAATAAAATGACTGTTATGTATTTATGAGGATAAAGTTATCCCAAACCTCAAGTATTTCAGTTACCTATAGCTGAACACCCTGAAAGCTGAACTACTTTTAACATGCAAAATAAACCGGTTTTAATTTATGAATGTAGTGAGTAGGAATTGGTTGTGTACCTATCAATACTTAATATTATAAAGCTTAAGAGTTTGTTTGTTTGTTTGGTTGAACGCGCTAATCTCTGGAACTACCAGTCGGATTTGAAAAATTCTTTTTGCATTTGATAGCCCAATTCTTGAGGATAGGCTATTTAACATCACGCTATGACCTTTAGGAGCCGAGCAAAGAGAAAAAGAAGTCAGAAAGAACGCTAAGCAAAAACGAAGTAATAGCGCTATTACTTCGTTTTTGCTTAGCGTTCTTTCCACCCCGTCGCATCGCATCGCCTGCCCGCACGGGCAGCGATGCGATGCGACGGGGTGGGTTGGAGTAACGAGAAATTTCACGCGGACGAAGTCGCGGGCAGAAGCTAGTGTATTATATTTAGGATGTTATGTTAAACGAGGGACATACTTTAAGGGAGTGTAGTACCTAGTCATGAAAACGAATAACTTTTACTTTGGAACCAACTCCGAAATATGAAAAAGAATCGCTGTTCTCTATAATGTGACCCTATGCGATCAAAATGTAGAACAGCAGTTTTTTTTTTCAAGGATTTTCTTCGTTTTTACCTAACACCTTGCATTATTGTGTATTAAGGAAAGTTATGATATATCGGTTGACTTACCGTGATTCTCCACACAAGGAAGGTGGTGTGGTCTCGCGGCACCGTGCGAAATGCTGCTTCAGCGGCGCGTGCGCTGCCGCTCTCATCTCCATCCTGTGGACACCACAAAATATAGCAATAGGGATGAATAAGTACTTAGGTATCAGTCAGTGGCTACTTATTCAAATTCTATAATCAGAACAAAGTACCTGGGTAGGTACCTTAATAGAAAATGTTATTAATTTAAACACAAAAAGTTCCTACTTCCCTATTTGACTTTAACCGCTCATCTCATGCCTGTAACTACCTACTGCAGCTGGTATCGTACAGTGTATCTAAGTGTGGAACAAAAATCTAGCACAAAGTTCTAAACTTCATCTGAGAATGAAAGCTCCATTGTTTCGTTCAGATCTGGAAATCTGAACCGCGGCCATACAATCTAGTCTAGCCCATTGTTTAGCTAAATAAAGGCGTGACCAACGGCTGAAATTACGGAACCCCTTTATTTTCACAAGCTATAATAAAGGGTACGGCAGATAGAGGAGCGTCTCAAGGACAGGTACGGATAAAGGCGGACAAATTAAATGACTGCGTTAGCGGATTGTGGGTCGTCCGCCAACCAACAATAGGCCTTCTAGGTGTGGTCACTAATGTTAGTTGGTGTAACCTACTTGTAAAAGGCATTAGATACGTAATTTCCATGATAATGACTATTGTAGGTTGCTGGGCTTTGTCGTGTCGTAACTCGTAATTATAATTAATGGTTTACGCGGTTGTTAGGTATTCATTTCTAACTGCGAAGGTATAGTACCTGCGACGGGAGGCGGGAGGCGGCGGGAGGCAGGTATCTATTTACTTATGCACAATGAGTTGGGTGAGGGTGCAATGTTTTTGTTTTTATTATACATGGGAATATGGGACTATAAGCAGGTGTGTTCGTTTTCTATCTATCTAACTTTGACCAATATAGGTACCTACCTACATCATGTGGCTGTCTGTACACAAGAAGTCTAGAAAAGTGTCAGCTAGCCCAACCGCGGAGGCGTTGATTGCCAATGTAAAGATCGTGACGAATTCTAACTTCAACTTTATTTGTAAATATGTAAGTACTCTTTCCATTTGACTGATTAGGTACAGACGCCATCACATCAAGCTACTACAATCTGTCAAATTTCTTTAATATATTTTCAACTTTATCGCTTAAGCATAAGGTTCAAAGTTGATAGGGAAAATTTGACAGTTTCGGGTACCTACAAGACGAGTAATATTGGTTACGCAAATTCTATAGGTACTTAGGTATCTATTTCTAAAGCTAATACCTACAACAACAAAAACGACGTCCGCTGTCTTCACAATGAATGGGTAGCTTATTCAATGCTGGAATTTGGTGGTTTATGGTGGTTCAAAGCAAAATCCGACTAAAAGTTGGGGGTTCTAAGGTTTCAACACCTACCAATTCAATTGGGCAAGTCCTCTTACATTTTGAGTTAAAGGACGCGGATTCGATTCCCGTGCTAATCGTTTGGCAGATAGGTACCTATCTATCTCAGACAACTAGTAGAGGTCCAAAGTATTTTACTCTGTACAGTTTTACATTAGCCAAAGTAAGCAGAGGGTTTGAAATGTTAAACCCGTAACGTAACATTAATATTGTATGTGGTTCTGCTCTCTCCACAAGGGAAATAGTGCATAAAGATATATAAAGTGCTTAATTAGAAATGCGCCTGAGTGTGGGATTATGGCGATATGGAATATTTTATCTGATAATAGAATGCACGTAAATCCTATTTTAACTAAGTACCTACCTACCCTCAATTCAAGTAGGTACCACCTTTTAAACCTAGTACTACTTATAGGTACCTAGGCACCTAATAGCTTTGGGAGGGTATTTACATATAAGGTAAAAATAAATAAACATAGGTACCTACAACAATGTTAGGAAACTTAAAAGCAGGTACTTAGTTGTTTTATGAATATATCTCTCAATAGGTAGTCACCTAATTAATTGAATTGAATATAATATCTACTGATTAGCGCTAATTCATAAGCCAAAGATGTGTATCATATCAATTAGGTGCGTTATGTCAGATAATGACTACTTCGCATTCAAAGTTGAACACACTCTCGGGCACTTTCAGTTTCTTTCACTGTTTGTATACAATATACAAATAACACGTAATTACTTGATCAGCACCAATCTCCAGGATGTGCATTTTCCTGTGGATGTTCAGGAGCTGCCTGGTTCCATAACAACACGTTCACTGCAACTGGCACCCGCGTATCGGCACTATGGAGTATGGATTGACGGTAAGACACGCGCAGACGACCGCGACGCCCATGCACTCCTCGCTGACTAACCAACCGCTCTCGGACTACGGTCGAGCGAACCACAAAAAGAAAATTGTTTCACGCTTCTTGCACGTACATATTTTAATAAAACTTCGAGAGGAATGAATTAATTCCCGCGAAAGTCTGGGCGGCAACCTGCTCAGATTGATATGTGGCGGTGGTGACTATCGCGTTTTCATCGCTAGTATCGGCAGCTCTTAATAACTCAATTAGAACAGCGACAAATTGACGTAGCGGAACCAACGCTGTTTGTTTACCATATTAAATAAAATATTACCGATAGAGCGTTTTCCTCGAATCAGATTGAAATGTACTTTCGTGGATAGGTTCAGTTCAGACATCGATTTTTTTTTGGTACCTACGATGGACACTAGACCTAGGTACTAAAGCTGCCTACCTACCTCGCCTTTTATTCGGTATCTATAATAAATACTTAAGAGCGATATAAGTAGATACCGTACGTGGCTTTTTTATGAGATTAGGTACCTAGGTATGTATTAAGTGTGGGATAAGTGCGTCTAATGGCTTTTAACACCTAATTAGGTTTAGGATTTATTTACTTACTACTTTATTACCTAATCCATACTTAATAATATTATAAATGCGAAAGTGTGTCTGTCTGTCTGCTACCTAATAATACACAGGGTCACATTAAATTAGCGAAACTCTGCAGAGTTGATGGGTGTCGATATCTAAAAATGATAATACCTATAATAACAAAAAGCTTTTATTTGAAGTTTTTTTTGGGGGGTCTTGAAGTATTAGTGGAGGAGATCTATTTCATTTTATCGTTTATAGATACTAATTAGGCCTGCACAAAAAAAAAACACTGATTTTTAAACTGATATTTCAAGTTACTACTCTACTGCGGTCGATCACCCCACAAAAGCATAATCTTTATTTTTATTAATTAGATATCCCTTCACTTATCACGTCTGCGGAGTTTCGCTAGTAAATTTAATTCAACCCTGTATAAATCAAATACTAATAACATATAATTCTGGAAGTGTATTAATTGACGCACGATACAATAATTAAAATACTTAAAGAATTTAAATGCACCACCTGATATTCGTCCATTAACGGTATAATTGCAGTTTATCTCACTTTCTCATTTAAAATGACTATGAGTATGGAACGGCTTGATAGCTATCAGTTATGTTGTCCGTCAAGCCATAGCAGAGCGGAGATGTGTACTGACTGACGAACATAAACATCGCACATGGTATGGTGGGATGATTCGCTATAGTAAAGCTGGCAATCTGCCACACAGGACAGGATCCACGCTCGGACGCGCACTTTGTTCATTTGGACATTAATTCCGCATTCACTTTCATTTGTTATTTGCTCAATAAATGTTGGTAAACATAGAATTGTGATTTGTTATGGCTACCTACTTATCTCTACATGTATCATAGGTATCATCAGGTGTAAGACTGAAGGACGCCGACGCTACCCATTCATTGCCACACCTACCCAGTGTCAAAGATCAATAAGTGATGCTCTGTGGTTTAATTAGAATAGGTAGGTAGAATCTAGCACCTACCTAGTCTACTGAAGATCTGTGAGTAATGTAGTTCTTTACGACTTCAATTGTTTTCTCAGAGAATTAACTGTAACATAAGAAGAGACATAAGTACCTAGTGGGTCGGTCGGTATCTAGGGTAAAAATTGAATAGGGATTGAGAAAAAAAATACTAATCCGTTGTAAAGATCTGTCTTCGAGTCAGATAAATATTGGTTTGGTATGGTCAATGAAATACGTTTTGCAGCATCGGAAGTAGTTGTCCTAGATTCAGTTACCGTTATGTCTGTGTATGAGACCTACCTGCAACAGCACGAGAGGTACATGATACGATCACAGATCGATTCGACGCGGTCGAATGCTCATAAAGTGACCTATTTTGTATTATTTACTTTAATTCTGTGTGATGACTGCATAAAACTAGGTGCTATTTGTTTGGTGTCACCAGGGTCAATACAAACTTTTTGATAAAAAAATAATATTTTTGTTCTTGGATCAACGTTTCCGAGCTAATGTCATCCGAGGCGGGAAACAAACGACGGAAACTGTCATTTCAAATTCGTAAAAAACGTAAATTATAGCAATCATGTACACAGAGGATAATTCTGATAAAGAGAGCGAGTTCGAAGATAGGAGCCCGGAAGATAGTCCGAATATCACAAAAAAATCTTTATCCACCGTTGGTTTCAGAAATAATCCAGAAAACCAAAATGCGAGGCCTCTCGCGCTGCGTGCCACGCAATCTTTCACTGGAGCCGTCGAGGAGCTCAGGTTATGTGGCAATTTTCAAAGAATCAATTTATGTAACAGAATAAATGTTATGTCGGCGCCGAAAATAGCGACAGTGTGTCCGTGTGGGTGCTTGCTGCGGCCGGCCACCACGGGCCCCTTCAGGACGAGAGAGCAGATCACACTGGCGCTTCACGTCGTCTCCCCAGAGGTACTGAGCTACCATGGCTACTGTTTCGAGCCTTGCCAAATTGCTATGTTTTGGAAAAAAGACTGTCGAATGTTCCTCTGGAAGGGAAAAGCCAAGATGAAGAATGTAATTCACGCTGATTCATACAAAAAATGATAATATGTGTATACTTATTGAATTTTTTGTAGTGATTAAATTTATCAACCATGTTTTTATATTCTAGTAAATGAAATTCAAAGAGTATATAATATTTAAGCTTTTATTCCTTAATAATATAAATAAATATGAACTATGGATTTTAGGTATCACCAAATTATGAAACTATACATATAACTACTTTAACTGAGTGTGTAGAGTGTTTAACTGAATCCATTGCATAACCGTAACAAACTTTCATTGTAAGGTTTGGACTGTATCTAATGGTTGCTTCTCCACGCCAGGCATATTCGCTTCAATTACTTCTCCACATGAGAATCTTATGTAATCAATGACCTCAACTTTATGTTGCTCCATCACTTCCTCGACTGTATAAGAGGGGTCCAGTAAGTATTCTTGGTAAATAAGACAGGTTTCGTCATCGGCGTCTTTGGCAGGGTGGTCCTTCTCTTTGTTACCAATCTTTCTGGGGCCCATACCTACTATGTGCTGGCAGAGCTGCCTGCCAACATCTTCAGTATCGTTAGCTTGTTTATATGCGAGTAGAGCTCCATATTTTCCTGCAGAATATTCCGCCGGCTTCGCGGGCGCAGGATGGGTATAGCCAGCAATTTTGACGTCTTTATTGTTTGACTTCCAACATTCAGCTCTCCTCAATACTGCATTTTCACCAACAGTTCCAATGAATAATGCTAGTTCCTCTGATAACTTCTTACCACTTTCTGTGGACAGATTGGCTAATTGCTCGCTGTCTAATTCCATCTGGGAAAAAAAAATAGGTACATCAAAAATGGTATAAAGTGGAGGTTCTGCTTAATGGGATATTTTACACTGCTAGCTTCTTACCAAGAATATAGGCGCTTATGGAATTCACGCAATTGAAAATGTCTAATAGAATGAATTAATTTGTGGATACATTGATAACTCAGCTAATTAGAATCAATTGAATCTATAAAACAAACATCATTTAGATGCCTACCAGAATTCTGCTAGATATTTGGTTACCTAAATTAGAGGCATTCATTGTGTGCAATTTAGCCAGAACAGAATGGCCGCAACATAATTTTATTATGATTCACATGGTGCTTGACGTGCATGTAAGTCTTGGATCCCAAAACAATTTAACTAAATAGCTTTGTAATGATGCGACACCTGCTGTACGCAATTTGTAGGCAGTTTTGACTAAATGACTGTGCACAATATTATTTATAGTAAAAGTATCAACAGAATTATAAGTGTTTCTAAAAAAAAAATTACAGGTGAGTATTGAGACGGGGTTTCACAGACAAAACAGAAGAAAGACATATTAAAACTGGCCCAACGGTTTATTAAATAAGTGTAAACCAACAGCTGGTGCTGAAGATCACATGTAAATGGGCCCTGATGAGTTACTGATCTGACAGAAACATACACACTTATGGTCACAGACTGTTCATCGTGGATGTTGGACACCTAGTATTATACCTCAGTGTACGAGTTCTATAAAGAGCATGTAAATAACAATGTAGACTGAGCTAATTTTTAATTATTATGATTAAAATGAAACATACCTTTGTAACAGGTCCTTTAGCTTGCATATGAGTGTGAGCAAACTTGTAGCACGCTAGAGTGGCATCTTCAATCATTTTATGGAACTTGTCATTCTTGGCAACAAAATCGGTTTCACAGTTGACCTCCACAAGGGCTCCATGATTCTTATCAAACCTCACTGCAACAAGGCCCTGCAAGGCTGCGCGGCCGGCAAGCTTGGTGGCTTTGGCCCAGCCCATTGCTTGGGCTTGGTCATTCAACCAAGATTCGGCCTGTAATCAAATATTTAAAAGTTTTAACAAAAATGATTTATAAGGCAGATGTAAGTGGACAAGCAGAGAGGAGAAGCCCTAGCAGGAGATATAGTGACCTTATTGGTGATGTTCTTCAAAAAGGTCACTTGTAGTACTTACTCACAACTGACATGCATGTATGAACACAAACACAAAAGCAAAACGAGTATGTGAGGATCGTAGCAGATCGTAGCATTCTGTAGTTTCTACCTACCCCCCCATGGGGAGAAGGCGTCTTTATGTATGTACCTATGTTAAAAGTTGCATCCTTTAAAACAGAAATATAAAGAAGCTAGGCTTTTTTTATTTCAGGATGGGAAATCATCAAATGACCCCTCCCGCTCTGGGTGGAGCGGAAGGAGGTGGAGGAGGAAGAAGCTAGGCTTGGTTTCATATGTTAAAGTAGTTTATAATGAAGATAGACCTTATCAGCATCATTGTTATGCATTTCTAGTGCTTTCTTGCAGTTGGCAATGGTGTAGCCGGTTTTTTTCCTGAGCTTAGCAAGGAGGGAGGATTCAGCTGCTCTGCACACAGGACCTGTGTGAAACCGGCGCACCAACTGGAAGATCATCTGTAACAGAATAATAAATTTAAAGCAGTTAGTTATTAAATATGTAGATGCCAAGTATTTCATGATATAGAAAAGAATACAAAAGAATAAGTAGGAAACATTGAAAACACAGCTTTTTTTTTATACAGTGGCACTTGTAAGTAGCAATAACTTGCAAACATATATATATATTGTATAAGCAAACTAAATGAACATTTATAAACCCAAAATTCAACTCACACAAAATCAAATTTCAAAGCAGATTTAAAGTCCAGTGGCTGAACTGTATTAAAAAATGATAATATTAAATACAAATTGCTCTGTGATGCTCAGTGGTCCTTTAACCAGTTCACAATAGTTGTGATAATGTGAAGTGCCTCTCCAATACACCTAGGTATGTATGACATCATCTGTTTGTATGAGCAAGACAGATACAGTGTTTAAACAATGAAGGTCAGATGCTGTATATATATACATGCCTATTGTAGCAGTATTATTGTGTTTGGATTAGTGATTGAATGCTTCCCAATAGAGCGATTTACCTTCGAATATGCTTGTACTTTTAACTTCATTTATCAAATTCTAACCTAGAAAATTGCAATAAAAGGCATAAAAATGATAGCTACTGTCATAACAACGAAATGAAATAAAACGCATCCAAACTCGATAATACTGGCCGCTTAAAAATAAATTAAAACAAATGAAGATAGACCGTTGTCATGGAGAAATCAATACTTGACATTAACAGTATTCGTGAATCGTGATACTGAGATAGATAGGAAAATGACTTTGTTTGTAATTCAGTTAATTTTATTCATTTTGTTAGAATAAATAAGTGGTAAATAATTGAAAACTGTGTTGAGATAACCAAAAAGTAAAACTATTTCGGTGCTCACCTTTTAGGGACTCAGACAAAGCAGTTCAAAGGTATTTGATAGTAGAGTTCTGTTTTATTTATTATTGTTCGACGTTGTAAAGCCGAAAATTAAGTAATTTTCTATGAAATTCCCACTACAACATAATTTTAATTAAGATTTCACTAAAAATAACCTCTTTCGACCTGTCAAAATACGTTTGGTTGATGCTACACTAGTTTTGTCAGTTGCCATAAAAATATAATAATAACAACAATCAAGATCCTTTTTAAAAAGAAATAAGTAAATATATTTTTTTTAAGTTTTATTTTATGCAGTGAATACAATAATATAGTAAAAAGCCAATTTTTATATTATTTGTAGGAACAACGAAACGTTTGCCCCAAAAAGTACAGTGCGCATTTTTATAACAATTTATGATGGACGATATAGAATGTTCTAGGTATATCTGCAAAACTCCCAGGAGTTTCGCAGCTGTAGATAACCTAGTTTGTGTTTCCCCGATTCCTCGTTGTTAGGTATATGTATAGTCATAGTGGTAGCATGCTCGATTGCTGAGCGTGAGGTCCTGGGTTCGATCCCCAGATTGGGCAAGTGTTATTGGGTATTACAAGTAGTTTTTTTTTGGCACGGTTAGTTACCTAAACATATCTGGCGTAATGTAGGTAATAAATACGGAACATAAGGAACATAAATACTTGCAGGCGTGATGTTGATTTAAGTTACTTTATCCCTACTTTATAACAATACAAGATCATTTTCGATATTTAGTTCAAGTGGGTGTAAAGGTACTGAATAATTTTGATTTGCACAGGGCGACTTACGCTCTATAAACTTTGTTATGCCTGCTTGAAAATGTACAAAGTAGATATTTATGTTCGGGATGTTCGGCTAGACTCTAGCCGATCATCCCGAACATAAATACCTACTAGAGACTGGAAACAGCCTCTAGCCGCTAGAGCGATATCTCCAGGTAGGTGAACCAGGAATTAACTTATTCTTAGGACTTGTAACACGGCACGGTTTCTTTACGGTACGGCGTATAAACCGCGCCGTAGATAAAACCGCTCAAGTGCGAGTCGGACTCGCGCACCGAGGGTTCCGTACAAAGTAGGTATGTACAATGTGTGCCACGAAAGAAGAGACTTGACCCCGCCTCCCCCGCTCTTTCCGCCGCCCCTATGACGTCCGGTTTCGTCCCGCACTCAGACCTCATACCGCTAAAGATTCCTAAAATCGTGTACTGCGCATGCCAAACCACGTGGTGTGTCAAGTCTCTTCTTTCGTGGCACGCATTGTACATATTTCACGGGATTTAAAAAAAAAATATAACTACACAGTTTTTGGACTTTTCCTTTATTTGTGCTACATGACCAGTTTTAAAAATTAATATATGCTAAACAGCGCACAATTAATAATAATAACATTCTACAAAACTCAATAAAATTGTAAATATTTAGTTTATTATAATTTATAATGTTAATAATGTAAATCGTGCAATATATAATAATAAAACTTAAAACCAAATACTTACTTAAATAAAATATAAATACCATAACAGCAAATGATACTTTTTATTGATACTATTTTAATTTTTTATTTTAATTTCATTTTGATTTAATGTTAGTATTATTTTTTTTTATAACAAGCGCCTTCATCCTCTCTCCTATTAAAAATTAACCTTGCTGTGCCCGACAGGGTCCATAATAGGGTAGTTGACTAAGAAAATATATTTAGTCCATCAGTTAGATTACTAAAAAATATTGTATACGTATTTTTTCTTTTGTCTGGCAAACAAAAAATTACGAAGATACAGCGCTTGGAAATTTCGTATGACGTCACGCCGTGCTACAAATTTTAGCACGTTATTACGTCAAAGCCCCCCACTCCTGAACTTTGATGTGATATATCTTTGTAATTTTTTATCTAATTGATAAAACAAAAAATACGTGTTCAATATTTTTTAATAATCTTACTGAGGGACTAAATCGAATCGATTTATTTTTACCCAGGCAACATCCCTATTGATTCGATGTTTTGAAATACCAACCATTTATTATGTACACATTATGGAATGCAATAAATTATTGAGTATTGAGTATTGACCTTGCTTCTCGCCAAATTTCATGATTCCAGGTCAGCGGGAAGTACCCTATAAATTTTGATTCCCTTGAGAGTGTCGAAATATATTTTTGCGGCATAAACGGCCGTATCTGTTTTTTCCGTTAACTTAGAAGTTTGATTTTTTTCACAGCTTTTAGTTTCAACTCGATACCTAAACGCCTTCCCGAGATAAAGGGTCTTGACAGACAGACAGACAGACGGACAACAAAGTTGTCTTATAAGGGTTCCTTTTTTTCCTTTTAAGGTACGGAACCCTAAAAAACGTGTCTGTCAACAACCTTCCATGGTGATCCATACAAAACTGACGAGCGTGCCAACACACGGCGAATTAACCGTAGTTTTTCACGGCAAGAAAAACGTGTGTCTATTAATGACCGAATGATGAACTAATATAGGTAAATATAAATAATGAGGCAGTGGCCACTAAGAGGAAGCTTAGCCTGTAGATTTGTTTTGATTTTTTCGGAAAGTACGTCAGGTTCCATACTTCCATACCTAACCCTTCAATAACCAATAAAACGTCGGCTACCCATCCAATGCGCATCAATAGAAAAAGCGCTATATGAGTAAGTTTATGTGGATGAGTCTTTTTAGAGCAACTAAATAAAAAGTATCTACACTTAGGTCGCATTGGCTGAGAGATTGGATGCTGCGCGTACATGTCGGTACATTCCTGCATGAATAAAATATCCCCCTATAATTATGAAATATGTGTAAAAGCAATGAATTATACCTAAATCAAAAATTTGTTTTAAGAAGGCAAAAATGCAGAACAACAGGCCAACACGAAAGAAAAGCCAACCCGTTCCGTCCACTTCAGATATAAAACTGCCGAAAATACCGAAGATTGCATTGCCTGATGATTTCAAAGTCCGGACACGGCCTTTGTTTTCTTTGCCGGAGGAAGTTTTAAAATTACCTTCGCCGGCTACTAAAGCCGCAAAACTTCAGGCGGCGAAACTTGTCTCGAAGAAGAAGTCTAGCGGTATCTAATTACTTACTAGTCAACTTTCCATATCTAAGTACTTATTTTAATTTTTGTAGTCGTGCCTAGTTCGCCATTTAGATTCTTATGAGTTAGATAACTTACATAGAAGAAAATATTAATATTTTAACGAATGCTATTTATTGGCTTCAAATGGGTGCTCCTAAAAATTGCTAAAGATTTTTAAACCAAAAATAATTAAACTATAGGTAATGACGGTGCTAATGACTATTGATTCCTTCCAGTAATGCAAACCTTCACGCAAATGAGAAAAGCTCGAGAGGAATTTAGATTAAAACTGGTACAGTTGATATGTCAGAGTGAGGAAGACGATGAAGATCAGGCGTTGTCAATGCCTACTGGCGAAGAACAAAACATGCTTCGGTATTACTATTACCTGCGTTACGGTATCGACACCATACACGTAGCGCCATTGGACAATAAAATAATATTAAGGTAAGGAAATAAATAAGTACCTAAAAAAAATTACAAATTAATTATATTTTCATTCTGCCAAGTCGTCACACGTTAAGTATCAAAATGAGAAAAGGTACAATCAGTAGCAAAAGTTTTAGTGTGGAAATGATCATCATCTGCCTAGCCTTTTCCCAGCATGTTGGGGTCGGCTTCCAGTTTAACCGAATGCAGCTGAATACCAGTATTTTAAATGGAGCGACTGCTTATCTTACCTCCATAACCCAATTACTGGGTAATACGATACCCCTTGATAAGACTAGTTTATTAGTTTGTAAATGATAAAAAAAAATTGTGAAGTAATAATATGACCTATAATATTTAATAATCTATGAATAAAACGTAAGTAAAAACTAAAAATTCTTAAAAACTATTGTTATATCTTGTCTTGCTAACTGTACTAAACATTAATAAAGGTTAATGTTCCATACAAAAAAAAAAAAGTTGATAAATTACTCCCGAGGCGGAATACTAAATTTTTTATTGATTAAATTATGTATTTATACATTTGTGTGCTTAGGGCTGATTTTTCCATCGCCAGATACTTAACTTTTATAGGAGGAATAAAAATCACGTTTGACAGTTCTTGTATGAAATAACTGTCAAAATTTCAAAATTATTCCTCGAATAAAGTTATCAGATGATTGAAAAATCAGCCCTTAAAGTAGGTAATAAATAAATAAATAAATTCTTAAGCTTGACAAAGTTCCCTCTATTCCCATATCTGTATGAATGAACATAAAAAACCTAACTGACACGCGGTTCTTAATTTCTTTTAAATTTTAAATTTTCAAGCTCGCTTCGCTTGAATTAAGCATTCTCTTGATGATATTCTTGGACTTTTCTGCATTAGTCGACGAAATACCTAATTCCTATTTCTGCGTGAATGGTCAATAGAAAAACTAATCTACACTACACAGGTCGGCCGAGACTTTTATTGTCCGCCTCTGTGCACGTGTTGATTGAAGGTTGTGCTACGCTTGCAGAGGTCGGTCCGTGGATGGATTACCCTCCACTACATATCGAGACGGGATCCGTTTTTAAGAAACCGGCTAGCTTTTATCTGCCTGGGCTGGGTTCGAGTTCCCGTCTAAATCTAGACTGCTGTATATCAAAGCTCGAATTGAATCTGTTTGTGTAGTCGACCTCTTAATTGCTTTACCATTTTTGATTACATTTCCCAGTAAATTGAAACGTCACTCAGGTTGAAACTGTCACATAGACAAATAGACCTTGTTGATGTGCAAGTGACAATCACCCCTATGGTGGTGAATTAATGCAATTAGGTAAGAGGTCGACTATTTCTGCATGAAATTAAGGTTTTTACCTTATTATGTTTTCAGTTTTTTCTGTAATCAAATCCCGTATTTTTCAGAGTACACAATCTCATATCCCCAAAATTGAAGAAATGGAAGGAGACTTTATTTACGTGTACAGATGAGATGCGCGAAGATTTTATGATGAGTATGAAAAAAGCTATTGTGGATTTCGTGCTCAAAGATCCTAATACGGTACCTACAAATTTACCCATACAGACACTATCTACCGACACCGAGCCTTCGAGGCCAAATTTAGTTTTGTATTATATAAACCTACACTGACACTCGATAGTTTCCCTGGTATAAATATTGAAGGGAATAAGAATGTATATCTTCTGTACAGTTTTAGATAATTGTGCTTACCCACAGAAATACGAAACTTACCATACCTACATGGTTCTGTGGAAAATTGATTGCGAATTAATATTACAATCATAGATAGGTACCTAGTTTGATCTTCCGCTTATTGCGTTTGTACCAATACAGAATCCATGCTGACCAATTGCTTAGATTAAAGTAAAGCCTCACAATATGCCAAGGTGTATAAAGAAGTTACAAATTCCACAGGAAGAGTCTTTGGAGGAAGAAGATACGCCGCTGAAGCAAGAAATGGCAGCGAAGGACGACGCCTGGAGGAACCGATATGCCGTAGCACAGAAGTATCTCACTAGAAACCTGCACAGTGTGAACCCTTGTATTGCTCAGGTGTTACAAATATGGTGGAAACAATTCAAGTAAGATAACGCAAAAGCATACCTTCTTACTTTGAAAATAACATTATAATATACCTAGCTGTAATGGAGTGGACATCGCGTACCGGAAGACGCAGCGTTGGAGGCCTCCCACAAGGTGGATCGATGATCTTGTGAAGGCTGCAGGAATCCGCTAGATGTGGGAAGCACAAACCGGTCCAAGTGACGGTGCTTAGTCCCAGGTCTATGTCCAGCAGTGGACATATTTCGGTCAGCCGAAATATGTCCACTGTTGGACGTAGACAATGATGATATTGAGACAGGTCTCAATGCCCTGCCTACTCACACTTATGCCTTAGGAGGCATAAGTGTGAGTTTTTTCACTCACGTTCGATTGCGAGCGCGTTAGAATTTTATATGGGAAAAGTTATAGCGCCACCTGGTGGTCTCTAGGAGAAACCTTATTTCCCATACAAAATTCTAACGCGCTCGCATTCGAACGTGAGTCGAAAAAACTCACACTAAGGCCTGTGTAAACTAAATCATTTTATTTCACTCGTTTTAGTGATTTAAGATTGATCAGCATGAAAGATATAATGACAACGAACGAGGCATACGAGTTGCAAGACTTCTGTTTTGTTTGCAAGAGACACATAGAAGCGGCGGGTAATGTGCTCGCACACCAGTGGATTCCAACTGTACAGGCCGTTTTTCTTCAGGTAAGAAATAGGGTCAACAAAATTCAAGAACATAACGATTCTACAACCGTTTGGAATAATAAGCTCTTAACAAGCTCTAGACCGCACCCTAATTGCGTAATACATTATTACTCTCAATTTGAATAATTTTGAAGCATATTTCTAATCCATTGCTCCATATGTTCGAAAAATGTGTCTGCTCAACAACGCAAATAACGCAATGAACGTTGTTGGACTGTCAAAATGAAGCCCATTGCTACTGATAGCGTGTTACGCAATTACCCTGCAGTTCCGGGACTTTAAGAGAAACTAGGTAGGTAATTATAGGTAATCTATACTTCTACACTAATAAATAAAGCTAAAGAGTTTGTTTGGTTGTTTGAATCCGCTAATCTCTGGAACTACCAGAGGGATTTTTTTTTTAAATTTGATAGCCCTATTCTTGAGTAAGGCTTATAGGCTATTTAACATCACGCTATGACTCTTAGGAGCAAAAAGAAGTGAAAACGAAGTAATAGCGCGGGCAGGCGATGTGATGCGACTGGGTGGGTCGGGGGAATAAAAAGTTTACGCGGATGAAGTCTCGAAAGCTAGTCAATTTATAATTGTATTACCTTCTACAGGGCAGTAAAAAGAGGTTAATTCCAGACCCGAAACAAGTATCGAAAATGAGGCACTTCTATAACTGTCTGGGATGTATCATGACTTACAATCTTCAAACTTTATGCTTGAAATCAATGGAGGAGTTCACTGACTACATTATGGATGTATGCGTAAGTACCGCGTTGTTATGGAATGATATGGACAAATATTTAATCTTTTCTCTCTTCTTAATCTGGCATAAAAAAGAGACCATTTTCTTTCTCTTCCTGATTGAAAAGTCAGACCTGTCGTTCGGGGAATATTATTATAAGCAGTATAGGCATATATAGAGCTATACCTACGATCCTATCATTCCTATTACGTGTTTAAAAGTGAATGTTTCTGAGGTAAGTACTTTCCCCTTGAAAGTAGATATACTTATTCCTAAAATTGCGATAGCCTTTTGATTTAGATTAATAACGAAAGAAGAATAATGAAGTACTTTTTAAGCATCATGAAGTTTTTAACCAAATACCTACGTTGCAGGGCAAAAATCAAGGCTTTATAATAAATTTGGGATTTGCAAACGATGCTATAGAATTCGACCCCACCTTTAAGCAGTTCAAGGATCAGTTGAGTCTTTTATACGAATTTTTGATCGATGCGTGTCGGCAATCACCTCGTTTGGAAACTTTGCTATACCAAGATTTTGCGGATACTACAAGAACCACTCTGAGGGTACGATTACACAGTCATGTCAATGTATCAGTATTCAAACATTACTTGTTTATTGTTGTCAATCCTTAATATCCTTTTTTCAGCCCATCATAGACAAGGTCCTAGTAGAAATGTATAAAAAACAAATAGCAGAATTGATTGCGGAGCAAAGAATAGGTCCCGAATTAAGAGTTCAAGATTTTGACGACTATATCTGTTTATTGAACGGCGAGGTGATTCTATTTATACCTACCTGTTTATTTTAATTTGAATATTTAAATTAGGGGAAGACCAAAGAAACGATGGATGGACTGTGTGAATGATGATATGATTAGAAAGGGGGTGACTATACCGAGATGACGACTAATATAGAAGTATGGAAAAAAAACAGCATGTGTGCAATTCACACGTGGTAGAAGTGAAACCTTCAAAAACACTTTATAATGCTTCCTATCTCATTTTCTCCCACATTAAGGCGAAAGCGCCAGGGTAGCCCGCGAAATTCAATTTCTAAGATTCATAATTCATAAGATCTTATGAATTTACATGTCTCGCTTTTTCGTTTCATAAACTTTCAAATCACAACGATGCTAAAGAACATCATCATCATAAAGAACATCATCATCATCATCATCATTGCTATCTCATTTTCTCCCACGTTAAATTTTATATGTATGTCTCTTTTTACTGTTGCTTTTTCGTTTCATAAAATTTCAAATCACAACGATGCTAAAGAAGTTTTCACTTCAAAAACATGTTACGCAGATCCCAAATAAATTGGGATAAGGACAGGAGAGTGAATGATGATGATTTAAATTAGGTACAGTTTGCGTTATTAACAATATCTTTGTTTGACAGTCTCAAGGTTTAGTGGAAAACTTTATTCATGCGGATCCAGAGAAAACATTTGAGGAATATTGCGAGGAGTCTGTGAAATACGTTGATTTGGCAAGGGAGATCCCTTCTAAACTTGAGGGAACCATCGTTATTGGCATGTTTCAAATGCAGCGGGGTGAACTCATTACCTCTTTGCGTGGAGCTGCGACTAGGTTGGCCAATACGTTGTTGAGAAGAATGACTGATGATTATCAAGTGATGATCAAAGCGTAAGTTTAAGACCTCATCTAGTTTAAAAAATATGATTGACGTGTAAAAGTGTTCAAGTACAAACCTACTTACATCATTTATCATTAAGAAATTTCACGTTATTTACGAAATTGTAAATTTCACTCATCCGCCGTAGAAAAGGGAGGATCCTCCGACCAGACGTGTGTTGTGTCTGGTGGGCAACTGTCCGATGGTTCATGTCGGGCCGTTGTATTATGCTAGTGGCGCGGTAAACTCTGCTCACCATCCAGGACTTTGCGTTACGTCAGCATGTAGCGGTGTAGGTGCCACTACAGATCTTTTATATAAAATTAAGCTTGAATTTTATATTATAGAATTTACGACGAATACGCTACAATAGCGAATACGCTGCTAACTCCACCAGCGGACACAGCGGCTCTTATGGACCTAATAGATTACGTCAAGAAGGTGGAGGATATCATTCTCGCTGAGATGGAGGACAAACTGCGCAACGTTATGAGATACATTGTCTTCTTGGGAGACTATACTAACTTCACGCCGTTAGAGCTCAAATCTAACAACCAGACCTACCACTGGTGAGGCCACGTTAAAGTGGGCGATAGACGCACAAGCCAGTACGCGTATCTCATGGCTCGGCGATCCAACTCGCCCTTGCGTTACTCCTAAGTACGCAAGTTTTTAGAGCCAAATATGGGCAAAGAGCAGGGGTGTCCCACTGGAAACGGCCACGACTTACGGTCGTAAGTTGAACCCACTCAGGCGCTTTAATTTGTATAAATTATTCCATCACCACTGCTCTCAAAACGGTGAAGGAAAACATCGTGAGGAAACCGGCATGTCCTAAAACCAAAAATTCGAAGACATGTGACATCTGCCAACTCGCAATGGGCCCGCGTGGTGGATTACGGCCCACGCCCTCTCACTGAGAGGAGGCCCAGGCCAGGAGGTGGGCAAAAAAGGTAGTCGAGCTTACAGGAGTACGTGTACTTGTTTGTACGTCTATCAGCCACTTTAGATATTTTGTGCTTAAAGGAGATTGATTATAGGTAGGTACGGTATAATATCTAAGTACCTATAAGTAATCTCCGTAAAACGCGTCACTTTTTTTATTTAAGCGAACCATAGGTACCTGTTAAGTGCTTTGACAATAACTACGAACGTAAGTTTCGACTTTTTATTAGACACCTACTGTGTGTAGGCCGACCATGTAGCTACACATTTTAAGTGTTTTAGTATACTTTCAGGTATGCTCGCATGCCTAGCATAATAGAAGAGTCTAAGACCATTTGTGATCAGAAGAAGCAAGAATACCAAGAACTATTAAAGGTAACAATTAATTATTATTAGCTACTTCTGGAAACAATTTGACGATTGAAGGTATATTATTTTCACACAACTTGATAACTCTATGTTTAACATTATTTATAGGTTCGCATTGCCAAGTTCATTGATGATCTGGACATATATGAATTGCAATGTAATGAAGTTCAGTATTGGGGAGAAATCAATGAATTGCCGAAATACGTCTCGCGGGCACGACATTTGGATCAAAAGTAAGTCATATTTTTATTATAAAAATATATTTTACCTACTTCTAAATAAAAACAATAGAACTTATGCGCGTATGTGGATTACAGTTACGCAAGTACAGAGTCACGCTTAGCTTAGACAGGGTCTGTAGGGCCCTATACTTACCACAAGACTTAATAAATTTTTCAAGTCCGAGTAGCACAAAACTCTAAGTCACACAATCGTAACGGAAAAACCTTACAAATATGTAAATTGTAGTTACAAGTCTACAATTTATACATAACCAATTATAAAAAAAAATAAAAAAAATGTACTTAAGTTGTAACTCATATTGTAATTTCTGTGCTAAGCAAGTTTTTCTACAATTTAACAATTTTGTTTAATTGTAGCCATGTAACGTTTTGTGGTATAGAGGGTCCCAGGAATAGGAACCGTTTTACGCGCGTAATACATGTGAGCCCAAATATCTGGGGCTCGTAGTTGCGACTTGCGTACGTTTGACGCTCATAATTAGAACCAGGATTTGAACTGAATATCAGATTTAGTTTACGTTATGAACAGAAATTTTAAGATTGCATTCGGATTCCAGCTCTGTTATCGATATTTGTACCACGTAATGAAATACAGATATTTTAAAAGCAATAATATTAATAATATGTTGTATTTACCCCTGCGTGCAGGTTATCAAATGCTCTCACTAAGATAGATCAGTTTAACGAAGAAGAAACGTCGTTTGGGTGGGATTTGTCACAGTATCCCAAGAGGAAAGCTGTATACGACAAATTGGTTCCGTATAAGAAACTATTTGATGCAGGCTATGACTTCCTTGAGAAACATAACACCTGGATGACTTCTAAAGTAAGTATCTTAATTCGTGAGTGACACAACGCTTGTACATTACTCTTCTAATTTTGTGTCGTTCTTTAAGAAGATAGATCTATCTCGAAATTCTCATCGTCGTTACATGAGAAACTAGAGATAGATGTAGAGTTACAAACATACAAGAATGAATGAAGTAAAATTTTTGTTAAATGTATCACCTCATGTATTAGGTAGCCATATTCAAGCAAATACATGATTTAATTTGAAGAAGTTGGTAAAGAAGAGATAGTTTGATAGCGGCACCAGTGACAGTCAAGAAATCGTTTGTTTTGTGTTGTTAAACAGGGTGGCATCATTTACATCGTACTAGTACTAGCGTAGAAACTTTTCGTCGGCTATTAGAAAAGTGCAATACCTACGCGGTAAAAATGTATGGAAGAGCAATTTTTTTAAATTACTGGCGAATTTTTTTATCGTAGGGGGTTTCAGAAGCATGTACCTACTGAATCCATTGTACCAGGTTGCGCGTCGATGTCCCTGCCAGCCTGTATTACTGAGATGATTCATGTTTGATAAAGAGAGTGATGAATATAAATTTTCATGGAATACGTTAAGGATTACAGGCAGAGCAGACTACGTAGATTTGAATAATTGAATATATTTCAGGTTGGCAGTTTTGATCCAGAGGATATTGAAGGTGACGTCAGTTATTACTATAAAATTGTATACAAGTTGGAGAAGTCATTCGCGGAAGTTCCAGAGACTCATCGCCTCGCTACTTCTGTGAGGTAGGCCGGGTCAAATTTTTTAAAGAAATATTTGCCTTATTAAAAGACTTTTTAAATCATAGTGAACAACTTTCAGAGAAAAAATGGATCAATTCAAGGACAATATGCCAATCATACAAACACTTGGAAATCCTGGCATGAAACTGCGTCATTGGGAGAAAATCTCAGAAATTGTTGGATTCCCCATTGTCGTGGACGACGAACTGTCGCTAGAGAAAGTAATCGATTTCAACCTGGGTGACTACATTGAGAAGTTCGAGAGCATATCGGAAGCAGCTACCAAAGAGAACAACCTCGAGAGGGCTCTAGACAAGATGATGAAGGAATGGGCCGACCTCAGATTCGAAATTCTCGTCTACAAGTAAGCCTTACTTAGGTTAAGGCTTAGGAAGTTAGGACATTGTTTTATTCTTATACCCTTAGTAATAAACGTATTATATCGGATGAATAGTTACACACCGATTTCTCTCTTTCAGTCGCCAGTAATTTGACTTTCAAAAGAAGAAGACAAAGCGTTGTGTAATTATACAGAAACGTTTATTAGTAAGGGAGTTATAATAAAATGCAGTTTGTTACGAATGTAAATAAATCATAATCGGTATGTTATTTCAAAATTTCCAGGGACACTGGGACTTACATTCTTTCAAGTGTCGACGAAATTCAACTGCTGTTAGATGATCATATTGTTAAGACTCAGACTATGAAGAACTCACCGTATATCAAACCATTCGAGGATGTTATTTAGTACGTTTGTTATCTTTTAATAAAGTTGAAGAGTTTGTTTGTTTGAACGCGCTAATATCTGGAACTGCCGAATGGCAAAGAAAGATTTTTTTTAATCCGAATGGATTAAAAAACATCTTTTTGCATATGATAGCCCAATTTTTGAGGAGGGTTATACCCATATAGCACCACGCTAGGTCCGCCCCTAAGAGTTTAGGGGCGACCAAAAATAAAAAGAAAACGAAGTGAAGGCGCGGGCAGGCGATACGATGCGACGGGGTGGGTCGGGGAACAAGAAATTTCACGCGGCCGAAGTTGCGGCCAGAAGATAGTTTTATGACATTTTTCTAAACTTGTATTATTCAGTAGATACAATTTAGTTACTAATAGTAAGGTATATTTTGATGACACACTATTGTTATTTTCATTGATTTTCTGTTCTTCCTCAGTGACTGGGAGGGTAAATTGGTTCTTCTACAAGAGATTTTAGACGAGTGGTTGAAAGTTCAAGCTACTTGGATGTACTTGGAGCCTATCTTCTCGTCACCCGATATTCAGCAGCAGATCCCAGAAGAAGGACGACGGTTCAGTGCTGTTGATAAGGCATGACCAAATTGAGTACCTATACCTAAAGATAGCAACGTGCTATTCCTGCTTGGATACCCAATCTTAGATAATTTACATGTAGTGCTACTTAATCAATCATCTACTTTCAAGTTAATGCAGTCTAAGGTGACTCTTGTTTGGCCGTTTGTAAAAAAAATGTTCCTAAAAGATTGGATGTTTGTCATGATATGATATTGAGCTTGTGTTCCAAAAACTTGATAACTATCTGAGATTTCGAATTCAAATATAGTTTTGAAGTTGAAAGTTACCTTTATCATCTCAACGTCATTGCTACATATTAAATGGCTTAACGGGCAATTAACAAATCGGAATTAATCGATAAAAAATATAACTTGGAAGAAGCACTCGCCAGCCGCTGCGACGGCACCGCTCGCTTTGCTCGCTCGGCTCGCGCGCGGTTGATCATACTTCTAACCTAACCTAACCCATTTGATCCGGGTGCCATTGGCTTAGTTACTACCACCAACTCGGCTCGCGCGTGGTTGATCACAGTTCCAACCTAACCTATGAACTGCCGAACTATTTACTTAACTGTCCATGTCCATTCTAACATATTTACTGGCCATTCACTTATTACATACTTAAGTAATTTTTGTACTGACATTTTAAGATGAAATAACCGACCAATTTTCTTTTTATTACTTTTCATGTTTTACGGTTACATTAATTTAACAACCGCCGAAAAATGAAATAACTGCCCAATATATTTTTCAACTGATCATAATAATCTCCTGAATGTTTAAATGACAGTTGTAAAAATTATTACCCCATATTTTATAGCAGCGTCGAAAATCGTAAGAAAATTTTAGTAGGTACCTACAATATTGACTAGCAGAATGATGTTTACGCTAGAATGCTCAGTTTACAGCCTCACATAAACCATCCCTACATTTTTATCCCATTTGTGTTAATGTAAAAAATGCTCCTACAGATGTGGCGCGAGATAATGAAGGCCGCATTCGCAGAGCCGCGAGTACTTGACGTCATCCAGATAGAGAAGATGTTGGACCGACTGAAGAAGTCCAACAACCTGTTGGAGATGGTCCAGCGCGGCCTGAACCAGTATCTGGAGAAGAAGCGTCTATACTTCCCTCGCTTTTTCTTCCTCTCCAACGACGAACTGCTTGAAATCCTGTCCGAAACTAAGGACCCTACACGGTGCGTTTGTAACTGATTTCTTTAACACAAGGCGTGTGCCCGTTGAGATTTTCCACCGGCAATTTCTCCGTCGCCTTAGGGGATGGGTTTCCATAGAACGATGATCCAACGAACTTTTACATATAAACAGAAGTCTAAGTACGAACTTCAAAAATGACTAACGGAATTTCCATGTAACAAACTTTTACTGAACCCTTTTGGGAATACATTTTCAAAAATCATTCCTACTTCTCACTTGCGTTATTTATATAAAGAACTCTTGTGCAAAATTTCATGCTTCTAGACCCAGAGGTTTAGGTGATTCTGTTATATGCTTGTGATATGAATGTGTCTCGTCAACAGTGCAACATATTGATGAGCTTGGTTTTGAACCTTTGAACTAAAGATTTCTTCTTTTAACCTCTCAGTTCGAAATCTGTTACTGCATTAGCTGCATCTAAAGATACGAACAGGTGGTGTAAATACCTACTAGTGGTGTGGATTAAATCGATTAAATTCTCTTATTCCTATTTTAACAGTGTACAACCTCACCTCAAGAAATGTTTCGAAGGTATGGCGCGACTGACGTTCACCGAGGACATGGTGGTGACACACATGAGGTCCTCGGAAGGAGAGATCGTGTTGCTCACTTTGACTATCAATACTGCCGCCGCGAGAGGACAGGTGACGAAGTGCTCTCTATCTTTATTTTAACTTTTGTGGTACCTAGTCGGTAATATTTATGACTCTATACCTTTTATTACAGGTAGAGAAATGGCTGCTGGAATTGGAAAAGTCAATGAAAGTGTCCGTCCATAACGTAGTGGCCGAATCATACGATGATTATCTGCATCGGCAACGAGACGAGTGGGTGCTCGTTTGGCCGGGCCAAACCGTTAGTATCATAGTCATAACAATTTGGGGTGATTTCAATATGGGCGACTCATTGCAGATCGGGACTCGAACTCGTGGCTTGCTCATCTTTAACTATCGACCAAATTAGAAGCCATCTAATAAAGTTACATGTTTAATTAAGGTTAATTCCATCAGTATCCAAAGGTATCAAAATAGAAGTTACCCACAGTTAATATACAAACAATCTTGATTGCACAATGCGCATTTGCACAACTTCGAATGAATAGCCTACTTTGGATACAGGCGTTACTCTGTGGCGGCTTATGGTCTCTGCTGCTTTTATTTCACACTTCGTTATTAAAAATTGAACCTTAGCTGAAACCTTTTGCATTTTAAATAAAATTCTTTATGTACAGGTACAATGTATAGCAATGACATTCTGGACACTAGAAGTAACAGAAGCCATTCATATCAACATTGCTGCTATGAGGTCGTACTGGGATAAGTGTAATTTTCAAATATCAAAAATAGTCGACTTGGTGCGCGGTCACCTCAACTTGCAGAACAGGATAACACTCGGTAAATACCCAGCTACTGTGTCTTTTTTCTTTTATGAGTACACAAACAAGAGGATACTGCGGTTATAAAATAGATGACAAGTCAAATTGTGTCCAGCAAGCCACTATCTTTGTCTTTTCTGTCATGACACTGGCGTGCTGGGTACAATTTGGCTTGTCACCTATTTGTGATTAGCGGACAAAGGTTTATATTTGTCCCTACCATAGGTACCTATACTTCTAGAGTGACTTGCCATTCGGTTCTTTACATATTTTATAACTCTCCCCACGAGAAGGTATGATTCTAAAACGGGTATATAAAGACGCTTAACGAATTCGAGAGTAACTTGTTCCTCCTGTCATTGCGATTTTTTTTTTGTATAGACGCCAGCACATCAAGCTACCCGAAACTAATCAAATTTTCCCAATCAACTTTAAACTTGTGTGGTGTCCTGATTCCTTGTGTATACGAATAGGTATAAATAAAAGCCTCACACTGGTTTCACCAAGGAGCGCACACACCCGCACCGGCCGGCAGTTGAGCGAGCAAAAGCGAATCCCCACCCGCGAACGTGCATGCGCCGCTTGTGCTTTATTAATACGTCACACCTCTTCCTTTACATAAGAATTTAAATAAATGATTATTAATTTTAATTATACACAATTCAATTAAGTAATTTATACTTCAGATCAACATCTCTATAATTTTTGACAATGTTACATTTATTTATTCTTTTTATTCTTTTGCTTCTATTAAATCAATGTCATTCTCTGAATCATCTGTTTGCTTCTCATTATTAGTAGTAACCTTATTTTCTTTTTTTTTTTTTTGTTGTTTAAATAAGATTATAATTTCACGAACGACAATTTAGTCACACTAGCAAATTACACACTGTAGGTACACGACACAACCAGATACGGAACGCGGGACAGTTTCTGAGCTTCTGTCGAGCTGTTTTCTAACCCCCACGAACTCAGGCTAGACTCTGTCAAGCGCCGCCGGGTGGCGCTAGCGTTCCGAATAGTCAAATGCATGACCGGATGCGACACGGCCATCCTGCGATGCACACGTCCTCGTGTGTTAATCTGTAAACAAACATACTCCGCAAAGTATCTCAGAGTTCGGTCACTCCAGACCAAATTTGGTACAGGCAAAAACACAATGAAAATTCGCTCGAACTAAAATAATTGCAGAGTTCAGAGTATTAATCATTATTTGATACCCAAATCTCAAGATCACTAAATAATCAACTAAACATGATAGAGCAGCTAATAACATCCTTAGAGCATCACAAAACACAGCAGGAATCTTATTCGTGGCCTGTGGCTTTTCATCAAGCCCCTACAATAAACCTCATGTTTGTTACTTTGAATTCCTCCTGAATTCCGAGTCCCACGGACTCTATGCTCTCTACAAGACCCCGACCTCCGCCAGAGTTAAACACGCATCGCGCACCCGCGGACTACTTGAGTTGCCTCAAGAGACACCGATTTCTACCGGGCTACGACTATGTAATAACTACTGGTACGGTCCCCGACCAGCCGAACTAAGATTCACCACTATCATTCGACTTTAATCTCTGCTCTGTTTCATCAACAAGACTTTTACTTGGCTTTCCTCAAATTCGTCATTAATACTCTGATCCCTTTGCCTGTGCCATAACATATGCCTTAGCCTCATGAGCGTACTTGATGCAACCAGAGTCATGTAATCAAACTTTAATCAATCATAACAAAAAACATCAACCAGAGCCATGTACCATCGTTATCCACATTACAACAATAATCTTTTCCACTAAGAGCCTCAGATACCTGGAAACCCACACACGAGTAAACCACTCAACGCCACGGCACTCCGGCCGACCAGCAATCGCATTGCTCTAGCACATCCAGCGCATGGATCCATGTGTATCACCCCTGTGACTACACACTTTTTACTACGGCCGATAGAGAACCCCTACTGGCGTGGTTCCCACTACATAGGTTTGCTCATAGCTCATTACCACTGTGATCACCATCTATTTCGACTGGTACATAACCTGCTGGCATCATTCATAACCTATCGTTAGCGTATTTAAAAATTTCATCGTTAACTAGATTGGCTATAACTAACAATGTAACAGTTTTTTTTTTTTTTTTTTTGTTGTTTACCAGGGAAGCACTGGATACCCGAGTCAAACAAAATGAAAACGACTCACCAAATTCAGTAGACAATAGATCTATAGCTGGCTTAATGGCTGTAGTGGTTGCAATCCACAGTTTCCTTGGCAGAAGTCTTGAAACTCCTCGCTCGAAAAGCACCATCCTTGATCAGCGATTATTCGTACAGGAGATCCAAAGAGTGCAGCGCTGTCCCCCACTGTCATTCTGCTTGCACATGTTCTTGTGTGTTAACCTGTAACCAAAAAAATCAACAGCAGTGCATGTTCCATTCGGCCAATTCTGACCACATTTAATAAAACGATAATTGATAACAAAAGATTCGGTCGGTGGTTCGTCTTAGGGGCGGTTCCTCCAAACCTTGGTAATAATTGGTCAGGAACTGCATCAGTAAACCACATACAACGCTCATGGCCCGGCTGCCGCAGCACCTAGTGACACTCATGCCACCCATATAGTCATCACCTCAAGTGATACGACCAACACACATCACTTCCCATATAGTCTACGACTCTCAGGTTATTAGGAAACCAACACAGCAATAGTCTCCTTTGAGACCCTGGTCCCCGCTGCACCACCAGCTGCCCATCGCTCCCTGAACAACTCACAAGCGAGTTGCAGTTACGACTACAGACAAGTACGTACAGTGCGACCTAGCCATGGTATGTGCTCTACTACTCGGTGAAGGAACTATCCTCACCGCCATCTACGTTTAACACGTTAGGAACACTACTTAGAGGCATCTTTGATATGCGATCGTGAGCATACTAGTATGTTCGGTTAGAATCTAAAGCTTATGACGTATAGCGATCACTTGTCCAAACTTCTACTACCTTAAATGGACCTCTGAACTTCCTATCTAGATTAGTCTGATAATCTGATTTCACTCTTCGTTTTCTAATAACACAAAATAACCTACCCAAAATAATACTTTGCAAGTAAATGTCGTGTAGAAATGTAATAGAATCTCAAGTTGTGACTCGCTATTCGCAACGCTTCTTATGATTTGTTTTGTGCTGAATACACGTGTTTAACCAATACCAGTCAACGCAACAACATTATTAACTCGTTTGGCATTTAATTTGCCTGCACAACTCGCTTTTACTGACGAGCATTCAGCACCAGAAACTTAAACAAAACAATACAGCCCACCTTTATGTTCTAACGTGCCTGCGGGTAGTTGTACGACGCAAACATCTGCTCGCCGTTGCTGCTTGCAGCGCGTGCTCCACCTCCACTCTCTGCTTGGCTGCCACTTCTCGTGCACCGGGCCACAACATGTCCTGGATTCCCTCACTTGCAGCACACGAAGGGCTTCACCGACGGCTGCGGGCTGCTTGGCTCGATTCTTGAAGTCGCTCCACGTCACTGGTAGCTTCACGCTACGTCCTTCGTACTATTTACGATAGCCAAGTTGATACTGCTTTCTTTGTGCGCCTTAATGACGGCCACAACATGACCTCCTTGTAGTGAATTTTCAGCAAAACACAAATCAGCTGTCGTATTGTGTGGTGTTACGTTTGCACACGCGTCCTATCGCGTTTCTAATTCCTTGTAAGGATGTCCCTCCCATATGAAGAAGAGTGGAAGTGGATTTACATTCTGTAACTAGTACTTTAACTCACACCCTGACTTATTACTTGTAATTTTTTTTTTTGAAAATCGTTTACTTTTACCATGTTTGTAAATATGTGAGCACCATGTATCTATCAGATACTTAATTTATATGTCATGGTTTCATTTTTAAGTCTTTTACCTATTGTGGTATAGTAATTTTATTTTAGGTGCATCCTGTTCACATATTATTATTATGTAATTAATGCATACAAAATTTTGTAAAATATTTTAAAAGAGTAACGGTGGAGTTTCTTGCCCGTTCTTCTCCATACGAAAACTACCTTTTGGAATGGGCGACTAGAATCAATTCTATTTGTTGTAATTTCTGACGCTCAAAAGTGCCTTTTATGTGCCTATTTGAAATAAATGCTTTGACTTTGGCCCTTTTCTTGGTGGGTGTATCTATGCCTGTCGCAAGGAGATATATTTCTAGGGCTCTCATCCATTTCTCCCAGCGTAATCCCAGTGACATGGGATCGCCATCGCATTGCAAGGGTTCTACCGGTGGTAGATTGGACATTTTGGCCGACTTGAACCAATGTCAGTATGCCTTTGTATTGCACCCTTGGCGCTATTGGGTAAGGTGTTTCACATTTTATTTATAGGTACTATCGGTAAAATACAAATTACTGATCTTAAATTTCCTCGTAATATTATGTTATCAGCAATCTGTACCCAGTTATGTTTATTTGGCCAATCTTACTATCTGTTATATCCGTATGTTCTCACAACACTATAATACCATAATAGTAAATAATAAATGATTTGATAAGTCTTAGATCGGTATTTTACTATGATGGCTGCATAACGAATAAGCTACAATGTATGTGTGATTTACATATAATTATGTCCTTGACTTTGAATTTTAGTATAACTCAAGTTTAAGTTTGTCAAGTAAAAATAAATAGATTTATTACATTACAATTTAGTATTAATTCAGTCATTAATTTAAATTTATTATTATTGGTAATTAGTTTTTTGCAGTGAATTAACTGTTTGACAACTGTGAGACGCTGCGCCGCCCGCAACATTTTAATTAGTTACATGCAGCGTTAAATGGTCAATAATCGAATGAGTGATATTAATCTATGATACGGCTGAAGTAGATATGGCTATGCCGGTAACATTATATTACATTAGGTTTAGTGAAGTAGATATGGCTATGCCGGTAATATTATATTCCATTAGGTTTAGAGATATTTTATAGATATTAACTAAAACATCAAAAATTGAGTTACAATAAGGGTGACAAAGAAAATATTAATTAATTTCATCCATATAATATAATTTGCATTTTTTATGTTTATGCCCTTGGCAAAATTACACCTTAATGCTCCTTGGCACCTTGTTTCACCTTGGAAAAATAAGTACTTTGTGCTCCTTGGCACCTTGTTTCACCTTGGAAAAATAAGTACTTTGTGCTCCTTGGCACCTTGTTTCACCTTGGAAAAATAAGTACTTTGTGCTCCTTGGCACCTTGTTTCACCTTGGAAAAATAAGTACTTTGTGCTCCTTGGCACCTTGTTTCACCTTGGAAAAATAAGTACTTTGTGCTCCTTGGCACCTTATTGCACCTTGGCAAGTTACAATAATACACTTTGGTACACTTGTTATAATAATAAAACTGTGCCTAGTATATCAATTGGTAGTACATGTACCCATTGCACTGTAGGTTAAAAGATATTAATATAATGATTTATGATATTTGACTTATCTGATTTAACATTACTATTACTTATTGTATTGGTTCAATGTGCAAAAGTTGTTTACAATATACAATTGGATTCTAATGTACACGTCTGTAGATAGTTACCCGGGAAAGATCTAACGCCTAAGGTACAGGCTCGGCCTAGTTTAGGTGTTAGTGGTCATTCGAATTGTGTTCAATTGCAGTCATTAAGTAATCTAAGAAGAATGCGATCAATAGTGAGGTATTATAATTTACACTAAACATTCTTACTACGTAGGTATTTAAATAAATAATGTCTCTGTATAGATTATACTTACGCGGACTTAGCCGGTAAGCCGCGATTTCTATTAATTACATTTAGACTAAAGTCACAAGATATAAAAATGTTCATTATACTATATACTAGCTAAATAGTTGACGGTTACCATCGATTAGGTACTTATTTTAAGATTTTTCACCAATATCAGAAAAATCAATACCCGAATCCACGTCTACCGTCCAGAATATAACAATATATGACAGACGTTTTTTTGAGAAAAGTATTCCTTGCTTTTATTTTATACTAGCTTCTGCCAAATTTTATCGAAATCCGTTCAGTGGTTTAGGCGTGAAAGGTAACATACAGACAGACAGAGTTACTTTCGAATTTATAATATTAGTATGGATATTGCAAGAGGTTTACATGACAATAACTTGTCATGAATCTATCAGACAAATAACACTGTGTTTGTTATTTGTCATATCTAGTCATTGTTTTATATAGTCCTTGGATAAATAGGTACATATACCACTCAATCAGTAGCTCACAAAACCGTAAGGTTGTTATTATTTGCGTGCACGTGAGTTCGTTTCCTCCCTCCTTTTTATTTTATTTTTGCATGTATCAGCAAAATTTACCACTTACTTGAGGGCTCGTCGCCACGTGTGGTGTCCCGATTCCTTGTGTATACGAATAGGTATAAATAAAAGCCTCACACTGGTTTCACCAAGGAGCGCACACACCCGCACCGGCCGGCAGTTGAGCGAGCAAAAGCGAATCCCCACCCGCGAACGTGCATGCGCCGCTTGTGCTTTATTAATACGTCACAACTTGCTTTAGCGATAAAGTTGAAAATCTATAAATAAATAAATTTGACAGATTGTAGTACCTTGATGTGCTGGCGTCTGTACTGGACAATTAAGTACCTGACAACCTTCTGGTTTCGGAGATATTGAAGGTCAAAATTCCAATTTTTTTTACAAAACGAGTTTTAGATGTAATTTAGTAGCTTAACTTGAAATACCCTTACAACTCCTGAATCGTTGCATGCACCCATAAGCCCAACGTTTTGCGTGCGTAACATCGCATACTGGCATGCCATAACAGCGACTTTTCACATCAAAAATAAAAGTCGTTGGCCAGCAATAATTTTTGCTCAATGTTACTTAGGGCTGATTTTTCCATCACCAGATAACTTTATTCGAGGAATAAAATTGACGTTTGACAGTTTTTGAATGAAATAACTGTCAAAATTTAAAAACTATTCCTCGAATAAAGTTATCAGATGATTGAAAAATTAGCCCTTAGTTTATTGTACATAATGATAACTGCTATTTGATGGCTACTTAACAAAAAATTCATCTTTCAGTTTCTTTTTGTGGGTATCTTACAAGTTCAATATTTCTGTCAGTATGTCAAAAATAGGGATTTCACTAAAATTATATATGTAACTTTCTTTCTATTATGTATATTGGACGTTCAATCATAAATATATTATTTTTGTTATAATTCCAGGAGCGTTAGTGGTGTTAGACGTCCACGCAAGAGACGTCCTCTTGCTGCTCATAGAACTTAAAGTGCAGCAAGATAATGATTTTAACTGGCTCTCCCAGATCCGATACTATTGGGAGGTAATTATAGCCCAACTTATAATGCCTTATTTATGAACCACTATATACTCTAAAAAATAATTTCGCATTCCTAAGACACACAAACACCTACTAATCAATTATTTTCTAAGTAACATTAGTATTTTTGCACGATAAAGGTTATATTACGTTGTACCTGATAGAAATCGTCTATTATACCTTGACGTTGTAGGAGCAAGAGGACAAGACATGGCAGTGCCTGACCCGCATGATCAACTCCATGCTGGCGTACGGCTATGAGTACCTCGGCAACACCGGCAGGCTGGTCGTCACGCCGCTTACCGATCGCTGCTTCAGGACCTTGTTCGGCGCTTTACATCTTAACTTGGGTGAGTATCCGAGCTTGTTACTATTTAATTTTGTACTCCGAAGGTTTCTTCTGGGGTATTTATTTATATATATTTTACTGTACACCAGAAAATACATAACAAAAAAATACGATTATGAATACAAAACATACGATAGGCGGCCTTATCGCTTTCTGCGATCTCTTCCAGGCAACCTTGGAATGGACAGTGATTGCGTGGATATAAAAAATGGGGTTGTTAGTGGTGCAACATAATATAGTATAATAGATACATAGATATATATAATGCTGTATAATAGATACATAAATAAATTCACACTAAATATACATATAAACAACGAAAATAAACGATGACTATAGATTATTGCAGCTACGAAAACAAAATCACAACAACAAAAATGGTAATCCTCATGTACACTCTGGCTAATACCTGCCCCTTTTGTATGAGCCTATGTTAGGCGTCTCCACCGCTCGTGTCCACTAGTTTTCTGATCAGCACTCTGCTATGAGATTACCCATTAGGATTCTATGTGTCGCTTCATACATCAATTTTGATTAAATATTTGACATGATTAAGTTTCCCAAACATCTTCAACTAACAGAAAACATGGTCTCCACAGGCGGAGCTCCGGAAGGCCCTGCCGGCACCGGCAAGACAGAGACCGTCAAAGATCTGGCTAAAGCTGTGGCGAAACAATGCGTCGTGTTCAACTGCTCTGATGGCCTCGACTATATCGCCCTCGGGAAATTCTTTAAGGTATTGTCAAATATAGGCTAATTGGCTAGAAATGATTGCCACTTTTTATAGCGTCTAAATTTCAAATCTGTGCATGCGACCGTGCATCGTTTTACATCAGATGCAAACAAGCATCATGTAAAAAAACCGGGCAAGATCGAGTCGGACTCGCGCACCGAGGGTTCCGTACCATCATGTTTTTAAATTTTCATCGGCGAGGCCTATATTTGTCAGAGAATTTTAACACTGTGCACTGCGGTGTGCCATCTCTTGACCGATAGTGGAACTAATGTAACTTTTGTTGATGATTTCTGAAAAAGTGTGCTATTTAGAGACTTCCTTTTATTTTTCCTGTAATCTTCACATGAACTTCTATCACATAGAATAATTTCAGATTCTTCTCTTTGCAAACTTCGGAGGGGGGGAGGGGGAGGACTATGGTCGAAAACTATGCGACCTAAAAAAAAAGAAAAATTTTTGAGAACAAACTACGTTCTTTCAAATCCCCACTTCGAAATTTCCATCCATCCCCACATGCCCAAGTAGCCCCACTTCGAAATTTTCAGACCCCTTTTCAGTCAGTCCCTGTTGCAAAAAATATACATATATTTTTATTTCTTTCTTATTTGCAAAATAGTCGGGCAAACGTCATCTAAAACTATTCCAAATTTCAAGTTGATAGCATTAGTAGTCCTTGAGATATCGAGCTGTGACAGACAGACTGAGTCTCACTATAAGGGTTCCGTTTTACAATTTTGGCACGGAACCCTAAAAACTATGGTTAGTAGGTAATCTGTGTGAAGAATATAGCCCGGGAAGTAGTAGGTAGGAACCTTAAATTTTATGTTACTTTATATTATACTAACCGTCCGCCCTTGCTTCGCATGGTTTTTACGACTGTACAAAAGTTGAATAACAGTGTAGTATAAACATAAAGCTTCCGGACAAAAAAATCTTTTATGTGACACTAATTTATTTTTATTTATTTATTTAATTATGTATACACATTACACATATCACGATGCAGTATAAAACTGATTTACATCCGTCACCTCACGCATCAGGTCCAGTTGAAAACCAGCGTCAGGCACTAGTTGTCTGGCATTTTTGCTGAACTGGGCCTTTTTGGCGCAGCCGTGAGGCACACTTTCCTGCTAATTTCTTACATCGGACTTTGCACTTTTTATTTTTATCTTAGTTTTTAACTGATGTACGACTATTATCTAACTATCTGGTGTATTGTGTGTCTCTTAGTCTGTGCTAAATAAATGTATTTTTTTCTTTCTTTTCTTTCCGGAATAAATTCTTTTAATAATGGTGAAAACCGCATCAAAATCCGTTGCACACTTAAGAAGTACAACGTGGTCACATAGACAGACACGAAAAGTGTTTATATCTTCTATATTAATAAAACAAATTCGGGTTAGTTACACCATTTATAACTCAAGAACGGCTGGGCCGATTTTTTTGATCTTTGATTCGTTGGATTTGTTTCCGCCCCGAATAGCAGAATAACTATTAAAACATGGGAAAATTTTACAAAAAAATATATAATTTTTTTCTCATACATTTTGTATGGGACGGTTTTTTTGATGATATATGTTGATTGTCTGCTTTCGATAGATGGCGGTAGTAAGTTCGTCGGCCGGGTCAGCTAGTTTAGGTTGTATAGGTTTCTGTCGACAAGCGGCAGTGCATAGTTTCGTCCGCTAAAGATATTTTGCAAATTTTTTGACATTTTGTTCTACCCCAGGGTTTGGCTTCTTGCGGCGCCTGGTCGTGCTTCGATGAGTTCAACCGTATCGACCTGGAGGTGCTCTCGGTGGTGGCGCAGCAGATCCTATCCATCCAGCGGGGCATCAACTCGGGCTCCACAGAACTGCTATTCGAAGGCACGATGCTACAGCTCGACAAGAGCTGTGCGACATTCATTACTATGAACCCCGGATACGCTGGACGATCTGAACTACCTGATAATCTGAAGGTATGTTATTTTTAGTGATGGCATTACATTTACGTAGTCTAAGGTTGCGTTTTCGAGTATGGTTGTGTTAAGGCTCTTTCAAACAGGCGCGACACGCGATAATATCGCGCGCTACACAGGGTCACCGCAAGTCGCGCATCGAGCGGTACCTTTGTGTAGCGCGCGATTCGCGTCGCGCGCCGCGCCTGTTCGCAGGAGCCTTTACGTTATCATTATGCGATAAAACAGCGAGTTTGTAAGCAAACCTTCACACACTTTTGCTGTTCTTTTCTTATTGGTTTCACAAGCAGATTATAGTATTGGTACTCTGATTTGTACTGTAGATATTTAGATTGCTCTCATCTCCAGGCGTTATTCCGTTCCGTGGCTATGATGGTGCCGGATTACGTGCTAATATCGGAGATCGAGTTGTACGCGTTCGGCTATCTGAACGCTAAGCCGCTCGCCGTCAAGATCGTCGCCACATACAAGCTGTGCTCCGAACAACTGTCCTCGCAGTGCCATTACGATTACGGTAATGTGGTTTAATTTTACAGATTCCGTCGACTGTGGTCATTAATATATACCTACAAAATAATCTAGGTAAAAAATTTTTTAAGAGTAGCTGGAGCTTCTGACCCATTCTTATTACAACCATTCGAAACTTTTGAAAGGAGCAACTAGAATCAATTCTATTATCTTGTAAATTTTGACATTTAATGGCCTATTTGATATAAATAATTAGACTTTGACTTCGCCCTTAATAAAATTGGTAATGCTTGTGGATAGTATTAAATTAAGAAAATAAAAAGACCTGCACATTGTCATTTTGGCACTTTGCGATAAGGAAACTGACGATACCTACCCGATACTGCGGTGCTATACAGCCGTATTTTTTATGCTAGGTATGCGCGCGGTGAAGTCAGTGTTGCGTGCGGCTGGCGCACTGAAACTGCGCTATCCTGATGAGCTCGAGGATCTGATTCTACTGCGCTCCATCAAAGACGTCAACCTGCCCAAGTTCTTGGAGCATGATGTGCCACTGTTTATGGTAAACCTAATTTATGGTGTATATTTCTTTTGATACGGATTTCAATAACACTTAAACACACGTTTTAGCATTTTTCTGTATCTCTACGAGGCTATATGCTGCGTTAGACAGATCTGTCCCTTTATAACATCATAATTTTTCCCAATAAATGAAATATATTCTAATGTGTTGTGAACCTATTTGATAACAAAAATCCCCCTGTCAATACCATATAGGTACACGCATTTGACGCTATTGTAACGAGAGTGTGTAATTCCGAACTCGCTTTATGAAGCTTGACGCCCGCGGCGATTGTTGTTTTTGCAGCGTGTCTGCAAATGAATGTTCAATTTTGTATTTTCAAAAATCAATGTCTAGCCCCCTCTGCTTCTGACGCCCGGGGCGGTGTCCAGCCTAACAAACCCCCACCCGACGGGGGTTGCTGCGAGCGGTATTGTTCATGGCCACATTGTATACGCAGGGGCGGATCTACTTAAAGGCTTTTTGGGCTGCAGCCCAGGGCCCCGTGGATACAGAGGGCCCCCAACCGAACTGAAAACAATAGACGATATTGTCAATAATAAAAATTATCTAGAATTTTAAAAAATCCGATCATAATAAAATGGCCATTGGTTGAGTAATTAGGTAGGCCCCTAAGCAGTATTAGCCCAGGGCCCCATAAATTCAAGATCCGCCCCTGTGTATACGTGTACCGATATGTTTTTGACAGGTTGATCCTTTGATTATTCACCTATAATAGCTACTATTGGTACTAATTAAAACTATTCGGTGATCTGTTTGCTTAGATTTTCTTGCACAATCGTATGTAGTTGCGCTTGCTAAAACCTCTATGTGTTTATAGTCTAGTTTTCAGGGGAGACAATAAACTGAATGAATGGATGAACAGTACTTTTTATCAATGTTACTTGTATCTCAGTTCATACATAATATTTTAGTCACCATATTGCATTTTTAATTTATTGATAAGTCCATCAATCATTAAATAAAAGTTTATTGTCTCCCCTGAAAACTTGACTATAAACACAGAGGTTTTGGCAAGCGCAGCGACGACATATAGGTATTATGGAATTTTTAGGATAGGTTAGGTACAGTCAGCCAGAAAAATGTATGCTTACATGGACAGAGAACAATTTTATAGTCAACAACGTTTGTCCCATAACATTGTAACCACTGTATAGGTACAGAACATAGTTTGTATACAATTTATTTTACCAAAACAAAGTACACATTTGGTCCCAAAACATTTATACACCCTATCTTTAATCTTTTTACACTTTTAAATGGATCTTATCAATGGTGTAGGGTATCATCGGAGACTTGTTCCCTGGTCTGCCGCTGCCATTGGCTGGTCTGCCTGACTTGGTCGAATGTCTGAAGGAAGTCTGCGTCCCACTCAACTTGCAATGTAACGATTTCTTCATTGAAAAGGTAATGACGGGTACATTTAACGTGCTTAAAGCCCCGGTATTCATTGTAATGGCCACGCTTACTTAACTTTATGAACTATTGCGAGCACATGTTTGCCGCAATATAAAATTATGTTGCTAAAACAATGTTGTGTAACTTTTGTCACATTCCCATGACTACTCAGCCCAGGGGTTTAAGGCTCCTACAAACAGGCGCGACGCGCGACGCGAATCGCGCGCGACACAAAGGCACCGCTAGTTGCGCGACTTGCGGTGCATTTGTGTCGTGCGCGATTTTTTCCCGTGTCGCGCCTGTTCGAAGGAGCCTTTACTTCAATAAATGAATAACTTATTGGTATAACTCATAGGTTCTCAACGTTATTTTGCCCACCACTCACCACACCATATTTTGATAATTTTTGTTTTTAGAGCCCTCCAATTTTTTTTACTTACCATTTGTCGCGAATCTGAAAAATGCGTAATATTATATAGTCGTAAAATAGAATATATAATTTTCTCTGGGTCCTGTACTGAAAGTCTTAAACGCCCACGAGGGGACGTTATCACCCACGTTGAGAACCTATGGTCTAACTAAACACATGTTATATTATGTATTAAACTTTTTAAAGGTGTTGCAACTGTACGAGATGATTTTAGTGCGGCACGGACTTATGTTGGTCGGTCTTCCGTTCGCCGGGAAGACGAAATGCTATCACGCATTAGGAGCATCGCTCGAGTGCGTCGCTAATAAAGTATGTGAATGCAGATATTGTTTGTAGGTACGCTTTTATTTAACTGATCACGTTTCGTGATCAAAATAAACTACATTTACCGTTAGGTAAATGTAGTTTAAAAAAAAAGTAAAAAGCGTTTTAGTTAACAAATTAAATCCAGAAAGGAACGTCGTTGTTTCTGTAATGCTTCGGCTACATTGTCGCGATGCCACGAACTACACTTCGCGCGCTCTCTGTTGTACAGCGAGAAGTCGAGCGGTGTGCTAGAGAGAGCGTGAAGTGTGGTTCGCGTTATCGCAACAATGTAGCCGTAGCATTAGCCACAAAGAAAATTCCATTGTAATATTTTTTTACCTAAATACACAACAGTAATTGTTTATTTAACAGCAGATTAAATTATCAAAGGTTTGAAAGCTGTCAATCAGCTTTAAATCAAAATCATTTGAGAAAGTTGGTCAAATTATATAAATTATTAGCAAACGTTCTCTTGACGTTTTACATATGGAATGATTTTACTTGAAGGGTACGATGGAAGAGAATGCAGTGGAGTGGACGGTGATAAATCCGAAGTCGATCACGATGGGCCAGCTGTACGGGCAGTTTGACCCGGTCTCCCACGAGTGGTCCGACGGCATCCTTGCCGTCAGCTACCGAGCTTTCGCTGTCTCCCCTAACGATAACAGGTAAGTTGTTCTTTCAAGGTTAGCGCACAATGGCGCACAACTATTACAAAATTACGCCCAATGTGCGCTAGGCTTTAGTAGCAACGAAATAAGGACTAAGATCTATTATCTAAGATATACTTAGGTCTTATTTTTCATCTTCTTCGTGTCGCTGGCATGACAGTTAGGCCCAAAACTTCGGCACTTCTACTGAGTAATGATAATAAGGCATTTGACAGATGACAAAATCATTTTCTTTATACTATCCTGCTCGAAAGTACCTACATACTTTTTTGTTAATGAGGCAGAATTTATGTTCTACAAATGTGCGGGTCGAAAAAGTGTATGATAATCTGTTTTTTTTTAAGGCAATAGGGTAGTTGACTAAGAAAATATATTTAGTCCATCAGTTAGATTACTAAAAAATATTGTATACGTATTTTTTCTTTTGTCTGGCAAACAAAAAATTACGAAGATACAGCGCTTGGAAATTTCGTATGACGTCACGCCGTGCTACAAATTTTAGCACGTTATTACGTCAAAGCCCCCCACTCCTGAACTTTGATGTGATATATCTTTGTAATTTTTTATCTAATTGATAAAACAAAAAATACGTGTTCAATATTTTTTAATAATCTTACTGAGGGACTAAATCGAATCGATTTATTTTTACCCAGGCAACATCCCTATTCAGTAGTCTAATTAAATATAGTATAATGGCAAAAGACAAAAAGTTTTAATCACCAAGCGCAAAATGACAGGTACTGGCCACATACTGTTGCTGAACTTTGGTTTAAAAAAAGAATGAACCAAGTGAAACTCCCGCGCGCGCGGATAGCTTTCTTTTGTGTTTATTTCTCTGAATTTTCAATTTGTGTTTACGATCTACTCGAAATGCCGTCTAGTACTTATAGTGAAGAAACTTCATAATTTATTTAGATAAGTATTCGAGTCAAATTAGTAGTAGTAATAGTTTATTAACTCAAGGAATTAAGTTTTTCATACAATCAAAATTTCCTCTTTTCACCCCCTTACGTTGAATTTCCAAAGATCCCTCCTTAGTGCTCCCCCTACATTATAAAAGGAAGCCGTGTGCAAAATTTCACATTCCTAGTCCCAGTAGTTTCTCTTTTTATATTATACTAGCAGCGCCCCGTGGTTTCACCCGCATAAGTGTCGACCCCGTGGGAATATCGGGATAAAAACTATCCTATGTCCAGTTTTCTGGTGGCCGAACAACAGTGATGATTTTTGACCGTTCATCACACGTGTATGATCGGGAATACAGACTTACAGGTAACTGCCTCACTGGTGTAGTGGTCGCAAGCGCTACTGCTAAACATGAGGTCCTATGTTCGATTTCCAGATCGGGTAAAGTTTTATCCGGTTTTTCTATCAGGAACTTCGTAGTAGTAGCTCGGAGTCTGCATTTGTGTCCGGTTGGCCTAGACGAGCAATTATGTTGCACAATATCATTAAGTTATGCATTATATATTATGTATACAAAACCTTGTAAAACATTTTAAAATACTAACGGTGGAGTTTCTTACCCATTCTTCTCCATACGAACACTTATACCTTTTGAAAGGGGCGACTAGAATCAATTCAATTTTACTATAAGTTTTGACGTTCGAAAGTGCCTTTGTGTTTATTTGAAATAAATGATTTGACTTTGATAACCAGACTAAATAGGTTACACCTGACTTATCATTAACGCTAGGCTTACCCAAGCATGGTCTACTATAATCTATAGAACCTATCCTCATGATTCTAATCTCATCATAAACACAATTGCAATTTTAGAAAATGGTTGGTTTTCGACGGCCCTGTGGACGCGATATGGATAGAGAACTTGAACACTGTGCTTGACGATAACAAGAAGCTGTGTCTGATGAGTGGCGAGATCATACAGTTGGCTCCCACTACCAACCTGATCTTCGAACCCATGGACTTAGAAGCTGCCTCGCCGGCTACGGTGAGAAACTTTCTGATTTGACTAAGCTACGTCGTTATGGTAAATTGGAGCATGCTTGAGTTTTTAAGTATCTGCTATAACAGCCCGAGAAACATGCTGTTATATTGTTAATTTACTGGAAAAAATTGACAGGTTCTAGCTGTCACTGTGAATAAATATGGTCTACTGTCCTTTCACAGTTATTTTACCTCTGATTTTTTATCACTGTCCAAATCACAGTGATTTTTATTCTCATTCTAACAAGGTAAATGTTTGGCTGCTGCCACTGACAATTCTGTCAAATGCATTGTGATCTTTATTCTCTTTACAATAAGATTGCTGTTAAGTTGCTGCTGTCAGAAGTAAAATAACTGTGAACGGATTGTAGTGGCTTGATTGTTTGTTGTAAGTTATTGTTATAATGTGACATAAGAATATAACGATTATAATTTTGACTAGGTGTCTCGGTGCGGCATGATCTACTTGGAACCGAAGGGTCTCGGCTGGAAGGCCCTGATGGAGTCGTGGCTCAACGTGCTGCCCCCTTCCCTTCACACGGTCAACCGCAACCTTATACGCAATCTCTTTAACCGGTTCATGTCGCCGCTGCTTTGGCTCGTCGAATTATCTGGATTAGTCAGGGTGAGGAAAAGGATGTAATAGCTATATTATATTTGAAAATAACGTAGAAATCATAGATAATAATGAGTCTTATCTGGTATACTGATATACGACCTAGGAGTCTTGGTGCTATGATTCTTTTTCTGGATTATCTTACAAATAGCAAGAAGTTTGGTTGTCCTTCTAGTCGTCCCGTAGAGATTTGTATGTACGTGCACGCGTAGGCTTGGGAGCGTATATCAGTGCTGCGCGGTGATAGCCCAAAATGTTTGTGAAACAGAGTCACTAATTAGTTGGTTGTAATTTTTTATTAGGTAAGTTTAAAAGTTTCATCATTACGTTTGATAATAGCGAAAGAAGTAAAAACGAACGTAACGAACGAACGAATGAACGTATAAACGTATTTTCTTTCTTCTTTTTCTTTCTTTCAATATTATTATACTATCACAGTACGCAGCTGTTGATATCACATTAAGTTTTGTAAAATTCGGCTTTGTAGAGTGTGTCATCCCTGAAAGTTATACCTGGGCCGGGATGTTGTATATATTATGCTTGTTGCGCGGTAAACACTGCTTGCACGATGCATGATTTTGCGTGACGTCAGTATGTATTGTAGTTTGCATGTGGCGATGTAGATGCGGTCACATGCGGTGGCTTGAATAACTTTCGAACGTAATCTAACCTCAAGAAGACGTAGGTACAGTACTGCATGTCTCTTGGGTATGTAGAAAGTGTTGATCAGAGCCACTTAATTTGCTTCGGAGACAAGTTAGCCATGTGTTTTGCAAGACGTGAAGTGAACCTTACTTGTGGCGATGTACCTAGATATCGCCACAAACTCGACCCTACTTTATTAACGATCGCGTATTTCTGATAGTATTATGCAGTTTAGTATTGATACATTATTTACTATTCAGCGTCTTTTTGCAGCAAATGTACGTAACGTCCCGAAGTAACATCGTTCAGGCGTGCATGCAACTCTTCGACTGCTTCATGGATGATTTCTACGACGAGAAGTATCTGGAACAGATATCAGATCTCGATATCAGAGCTCAGCTTGAGGTAAAAACGTTACAATTTTTAGATACTTGGACTTTTATTGATTAAAGCTAAATAAAGTTTCTTTCGGCTTTATATTGCATCCTGCACGTTATTTTCATTAGAGCAAGTGTTGAGTAACCTGTACGAAGAAATCAGGCTTAAACTGATTTCTTCGTACAGGTTACTCAACACTTGCTCTAATGAAAATAACGTGCAGGATGCAATATAGTTAGGTAGTTTAAGCCCTGCATGACATTTTAATAATGCGCTCTGGGCGCTGATTATAATCTGATTTGTAGTATATAGGTTAGGGAGGTACCTACATAGGTATAAGTAATTTCGGTAATACAAAAAACTCTAAAATATCATTTTCTTAAAGCATTGTTCAATATTTAACAAATTGTCTTATTATTTTGCAAAGATTCTGGCTCTACTTAAAATCTGACAACATAAAAATGGACCTAAAATACTTTACACCCCCAGTGAATAGATAAATTCTTTAACTAATCGTAGTGTATGTTATAGGGGGTTTTCTTCTTCTCATGTATTTGGTCTATTGGTGCAACATTGGATGCTGATGGTCGTCCTAAGTTTGACATGCTTTTCCGAGGCCTGCTCGAAAAAGAATTTCCTGACAAGGTAAACATTTCTTTCATACTTCTATATTATACCGTCTGACTTTTTTGCTGTTTGGGCAAAAACAGGCTATAAAAGGTGAACGAAGTGCCTATAGCACAGGTTTTTCTTACACAAAAGAAAAATAAAATAAACTTTTTTCTATCGCTAAGAATTGATTGATAATTGCCGCGCGTAGAGTAAGTAGGGTTGAATTTTTATCGATTTTTTGTTTTTTTTTTTATTTTAGTATCAACAGTTTACGTCAAATAAGTAATAGTACTTCATCATCATCGTCATCATCAGCCTACAGCAGTCCACTGCTGGACATAGGCCTCTCCTATTGCACGCCATTCAACTCGATTTTCGGCAACTCTCATCCAGCTGCTACCAGCCATCTCGCGAAGATCGTCACTCCACCTAGCCTGAGGGCGTCCCACCTTACGTTTACCGATTCGCGGTCTCCACTCAAGAACACGTCTACCCCAACGGTCATCGCTTGCTTATTCTGTGAGCTATGTCGACAACTTTGGTTCTCTTCTTGATCACCTCGTTGCGGATTCGATCCCTCAGAGAGACACCAAGCATAGCCCGTTCCATAGCTCGCTGAGTGACCTTCAATTTATGGACCAGCCGTACCGTGAGTGGCCACGTTTCGGCTCCTTAAGATGACTTAAGGAGCCGGAACGTGGACGAGCCTAAAGACGTAAGGACTGCAATCAGTGCGTCCTGCCAGTTATGAAACTGGATTGCACACGTTAGTCTTTAGGCTCTGTGGAATACGCGACGAGAAGACTCGATGAAGTTTCCCAAACGCTGCCCACCTGAATTCTTCTGTTAGCCTTCATCTCAAAGTTGTTCTTACCAAACTGAAGAGATTGCCCGAGGTAAACGTATTTTTGAACAACCTTGAGAGCACCGCCATTGACAGCAATCGACCCAGGAGTAACGTGTTGAACATAACCTGGGTTTTGTCCAAGTTCATCCGGAGACCAATGCGTACAGAAGAATCAACTAGGCCGTCTAGCATCTGCTGCAAGTCCTGCACCGATTCAGCCAGTATGACGATGTCATCTACAAATCTCAAGTGTTAGATTTACTCGCCGTTGATGTTAATGCCGCGTCCTTCCCAGTTCAGCGTCTTAAACACAACCTTCAATGCGCTAGAGAACAATTTTGGGGAAATTACGTCCCTTTGTCTCACCCCTCGACGCAGTCACTGATTCAGTTCACTGGTCCTGAGTTTGGACAGTAGTTTTCGCGTTTACATAAAGACATCTTAGCACTTGGATGTATTGCCAGTCGACTTGGCATAGCTGTAGAGACTCCAAAACAGACCAGGCATCGAAAGAGTCTAACGGAGAAGGTATAGTGTGTCTCGTTATTATCAGCCATATTTTAACTATTGTGGGCGTACAGTGGGTAGCGTTGGTTATTGCGCAATAGAAACACCGTTTGCAGTTCAAATCAGATTATAATTTCACGAACAATTTAATCACACTAGCAAATTACACACTGTAGGTACACGACACAACCAGATACGGAACGCTGGACAGTGTCGTGTACCTACAATGCTTTCTCATAGTCCGCAAAGGTAAGAAAGACATAGGGGCCGATTATACTCTTCGGACTTCTGTATAATTTGTCGCACAGTTTGGATGTGGTCTATGGTGCTAAATCGTCCCCGAAACCCGGCCTGCTCCGGTGGCAGAAACTCGTCGAATCTTCCCGCTAGACGATTCGGGACTCTTGAAAAAAAACTTATATACATGTCTAAGGAGCGAAATGGGTCTGTAGTTCTTTAGAAGGGTCTTATCACCCTTCTTAAAGATAAGAACGACCACGCTCCTTCACCACGCTTCTGAACTTCTGCCAGAGAACAGGACAGAGTTGAAGAGATCCCGAAGCTCTTTCAGCACAGGACTTCCTCCCGCTTTCAGGAGTTCGGTCGTAATCCCGTCCTCACACTCCCAGGGGCTTTTATATTTTAAGCTGTTTAAAGAGCCGCCTCGGTTTCATTTTGGCTGACTTCTAGCAGGTCTTTAGTGAAGTGGCGGGTTAGGGTGGCTCTGGAAACCTCATTTTCGGGATCAAGCTGTCAATGAGATGTATGCGATGCTTACAATTGGCTATAGAAGTTTTCGACATCTGAAAGGATCTCCGGCTTCGAAACGACGATATCACCACTAGATTTGGTCAACTTCGTCCGGTGGCTCCTCCCAAGTGCTTGGACGAACACTTTTTTATCTTCTCTTTTTTTTTCACACACCCGATTTTCCTCGATCGTTTTCTCTATAGAGCGTGCGAAGCGACAGGTGGGTTTTCACGTCATTCAGTCATAAGCTCCAGAGTCTCTTCCGAAAGTTTGGACTTCCTGCCCGTACGCCGGATTTTGCAAATCGCGTACCTTCCTCCTTGAGGATGTCCACCATTGTCGAGCTTCTGGTCAACCTCATTTGGAACGTTTCATAGATCCTAGCATAATTTAGTACATACTTGGACGGAGCCTAGACTTCATAGAATGAGTTCGCTCGAGCTTAAAGTTGATATTCAGTGAGCCTCGAACAAGTCTGTGATCACTGCCCGTATGAAACCTGTTGATCACCGAGACATCCCTAAATACACATATCAACAGAGCCTAGGGATACCTTAATCCTAAGTTATTTACGAATTTATAGTTTAAAATCTTTTTAGTTTCCATATAAAGTTTATATACAGATTTAAACCTCTTTTATTTTATTTTCAAAATTAAAAATGCAAATAAAAAAAAAAACAAAATACGGCGGCAAAATTGTTAGTAGGTAATTCGTTACGTTATGGAAAATTAAAATTAATGAAAAGGGATTAGATTGTTTTTCTTTTTTAATTTAACGTGCCGTGTGAGCTTTAAGAGTCATGTCACGTCGTCATTTGAGTCGAGATGAAACGTTACGAGCCGTGGGTATGTTAGAAAACGGTGCTATTCATGGGGATGTGGCTGAACTGGGGATGTGGCTGAACGGCATACAGGTAGATATCGTGTTACTAAACAGAGACAGGATCAATTTCTCCAAATGACCGCCAGAAGACAACCCAATATCACGCGAAGGAGGTTGCATGAAGTTGGTTTTCATGCTCGAAGACCGCTACGTGTTCCAGCATTGCGACGTGGGAATCGCGGTCGGCGGTTTTCGGGTGCTCGGGAGCATTTACCATGGAGTGACGAACAATGGTCTTTGGTGGTGTTCACCGATAAGTCCCGGTTTGGGTTTCTTCCGGATTCACGAAGAACACGCATTTGCAGAACTCCAGGGAGAGTTAGCCGTCTACGGCACCTTCAGGAGGTCCACTCATACCAAGGCGGGACAATCATGGTGTGGTAGGAATTCGTCTTGACGGACGAATCCAGATCGTTTGGATCCAAGGCAACATGGCAGCTCAAAAATATCACGAGGAGGTAGTAAAGCCTGTTATTGTCTCACACAGAATCCAAATGGATCAGGAATTTCTAATCGTGCACGATAATGCTCCTTCCCATACGGTGTGGCTGGTGTCGGCCGCTCTCCCAGACCACGATATTCAAGTTTTGGATGGGCTTGCAGAGTCGCCCGATTTAAATCCTATCGAGCATGCCTGGGACATGCTTTGAGAGATTTCCCTCCAAATTTTACGACGGAACAACAACTTTACGAACACTTGCAAAGAACATGGGACCTCATACCGCAGCAAGACATTGACAATTTAATTTTAAGTATGAACAATCGATGTCGATGTGTAATTAATGTACACTACACTGATTATTAATAATTAGATTTTATAAGATATTTTCAATTTTAATTAAAATTAATATTTTTTTGAAAAATAAGAAAAGAAATTAAGTTTTTTATCTTAATAATTTTCTACGGCCATTAAAGAAATTAACATTTTTATTTAAAACAATAAAATCAGGAAATGTTTTTTTATTTTATATTAAAGACCTTAAAATAACCTATCATTTTTTCATTTACTATATCAGAAATTTCTTCATAGATTTTTAGTTATTTGATGAAATATGAGCAGTGGTGGCCAAGTAGAGCAGTGGTGGCCAAGTGGTAACGGCTGCGACTTACGAGTTGTAGGTCGTAGGTTCGAACCCAGACAGGCGCTTTACTTTGTGTAAATTATTTCATCACCACTGCTCACAAAACGGTGAAGGAAAACATCGTGAGGAAACCGGCATGTCCTAGAACCAAAAATTCGAAGACATGTGACATCTACCAACCCACACTGGGCCCGTGTGGTGGATTACGGCCCACTCCCTCTCACTGAGAGGAGGCCTGTGTCCCAGCAGTGGGAACATTATAGGCTGATGATGATGATGATGAAATATAAAATATCCCTAATTTCTGTTGATGTGTGTATATGCTTTTTATCCGTTATGTTGAAGTCTATCTCAGCTGTTTCTTAAAGAAAGAATTCATCAAGAAAAGCCCCTCCTAATAATAGTATTTATTGATAGGTTAATTTAATTTAAGATATTTGAAAAAAAAAGAGTATTGTGTGCCATAGGCTTCTACTCCGTTCACCTGTTTTTATCCAGACTGTAAAAAAAAGTCAGACGGTATTAATACCAAACTGTCTGTTTGGTATTAATACCGTCTGACTTTTTTTAGGTAATTTAAAATATTTTTTTCAGGTTCGAATTGCGCTAGATTTGCCCAAAGAAGTTAACAAACCAGACAAACAATACATTTTTACAATTCCGAGAGAGGGTTCGGTTTACGACTATAGATTTATTAAAGAAGTAAGTACTTGTGACCATACTTTCTGAGTTCCGCAAAGATTTCGGTTTTATCAAATTCCTGTTTTTAGGGTTCCGTACCAAAATGGAAAAACGGAACCCTTATGGTGAAACTCAGTCTGTCTGTCATAGCTGGATATCTCAAAAACTAATGCTATCAACTTGAAATTTGGAATAGTTTTAGATGACGTTTGCCCAACTATTTTGCAAATAAGAAAGAAATAAAAATATATGTATATTTTTTGCAACAGGGACCGAAAGGGAGTCTGAAAAATTCGAAGTGGGGCTACTAGGGCATGTGGGGTATCATATGAAATAGCGCAGTTTGCACATTCTCAAACATTTTTTTTTATAGTTTTCGACTATTGATGAAAAATGTAAAAAAAATACCGCTCATCAACAAAAGTTACATTAGTTCTACTATCAGTCAAAAGATGGCGCTGACATAAAACTGCAATACATAACTCTTGACAAATATAGGCCTCGCCGATGAAAAATTAAAAACATGATGGTACGGAACCCTCGGTGCGCGAGTCCAACTTGCTTTAGACAGGTTTTTTAACATAGTTGTACTGTTGTTATTTTCGCTGCCAATATGCCATCCTTTGATTCGGATTTAGAAGTTGTAATTACCCACGGAACAGATAATAAGGTACCTTATTATCTGTTCCGTGTAATTACCGGTACTCGTGAGACGTTCCAGCTCTGCTTCCGGGATGGCGACGCAATCTCTCTCAACAGCAGCGGCATCCCAAAATATAGTGCCTACAATTATAACGACTTAATCTTATCATGTTATTTGTTGCAATAAGCAGTACACGGTTCTTTCCTAACATTAAAGGGTAAAGGTAAATGGAAGCCCTGGGCCGACGACGTAATAAGTGCGCCGCCCATCAGCAGAGACACGCCTCCCAACCAGATCCTGGTGACGACACTGGACAGCGTGCGTTACCTGGCGCTGTTCAGGCTTATGGTCATGCACCACAAGCTCGTCATGATGGTCGGTCCCACCGGCACCGGCAAGTCCGCCTACATTATTGTAAGTTCCTATAAGTTTTAACCTGAGTTATAGATGTGATCTGCCGGCCTAGCATAAATATTTTAACGTTTAGTAACGCAGGTTTCAAATGGCACATTCTAAGAAAATGGTATAAACTTAAACTAACTTATGACAAAATTTGTGTCACATCTCTGTAACGCCTAGTCTAGTTGTGAAATGAATTGCGCGAAATATATTGATTGTATTTAGGTTTCGGGTATAATTAAAAATCAAGCTGTTTATTTCCAACATTATCCGTATTCACAGGATTTCCTAGTGAAGCAAGTCGATACCAAAGTATATAAGGCGCTGATAATGGCCTTCTCGGCGCAAACCAATTGTAATCAAACTCAAGATATAATTATGGGAAAGTTAGACAAAAGAAGAAAAGGTAAGGGTATTAATTTGTCACTAAAAGGTCTTTGAAATGTTTTCTTAAATCTTAAGTGAAATATTCTTTCTGGCGTAGGCACGAAGAGTTTGCATGCATAAATATCCTGTTCTAGGAGCCTACACCCGCTTAACCCATGTATAAGCACTGTGGGTTCATTTTGAATTTTATTCGCCTCGTTGTTCATTCTTTTGTGGATAATAAATAACCCATATCGCTTTATCAGGTGTGTTTGGCCCACCGATCGGTTGTTACTCGGTGGTGTTCGTGGACGACGTGTCGATGCCTCAGGCGGAGACCTACGGGGCCCAGCCTCCCATAGAAGTGCTGCGACAGGGCATCGACCTGGGCCTCTGGTACGATCGGAAGACCAACGTCGCCATGAACCTCATTGATGTCCAGGTGAAAATTATTTGTAAAATGGCGACTAGCAACCAGCCCATTGATTCGCACGGTTTTTACACAACTTTAAAAACATCGAGATTTCTATTTAAATTTAAGTTTAATATTAATGTATTAAGCTGCTAAACTTAAGTGGCTGGAAGGACTGGCCGGGACTAGCAAAAGACAGAATTGTATGGAAAAGGGAGAGAGAGGCCTTCGCCCTGCAGTGGGAGAATACAGGCTAGTTAGGTAGATAGATTAATGTATTATACACAAAAATCTTTCAAAATAAAAGCGACTTAATTAAAATAGTAAATTTTAATTTTAAACTACTAAAACTTTAATTTTTATATTTAGAAGTAGATCTTTATCTAAACTTTACTATAGTCCGCACGGAACTAGTTGGCCGCGCCTTAGGTATGTGAGCGGTGGGACGGAGAAGCGGCCACGCTTTGTCATTACTCAGTACGTGCGTTGCAAACACTAGGCAACCCCGCCTCCCTGACCCCCGTCCCTAAGGCGCGGCCAACTAATTCCGCGCGAACTATAGTAAAGTTTAGATAAAGATTTACTTCTAAATGTAGAAAAATAATATAGGTAAGAAAGAATGAAATGATAAAGTCGATCACGCTCGTCATTTGTTTCAACAAGGAGATTTCCCGAAGCCAAGTTGATAATAAGGCGCTATAAAATTAAAGTTTATTATATTTTATGATTTCCTTGGTAAAAATTACGTATTTCAGTTCATGTGTGCCATGGGCAAGCCGACGCCGGGCGCTAAGATCATAACGCCGAGATTCTCACGACACTTCTCCTTCTTCTGTATCGATGAGTTCGATGATGAAACTCTTTCGGTCATCTTCAGCAGGATTATGTTGTGGCATCTTGATACCAGGTTTGTATAAATGGCACTTTTGAACATATGCATTATGTAGAGGTCTTTGTGTAAACGCTCGTCTAGGGAAATACTACTACCACTTTTTTCTGCAGCAAGCAGCGTTGCTTGGTTCCATCGAGTGCCGGTGTACTTAATTACAAGCATATTTACCACTGGAAGGCAAACCTCGTGTGACCTGCACTTTTATTGCCTTTGCCTTGAACAAACGCTTCGCTTGTAAGAAAGTTATGATAAACGAAATTTTACCTTATCACTTAGGTGATTTATGGCTGATTTTTCCAACATCAGATAATTTTATCGCAGGAATAATTTTGAATTTTTGACAGTTCTTCCATACAAAAACTGTCAGACCTCAAATTTATTCCACGAATAAAAATTATCTGTCGATTGAAAAATCAGCCCTTAGTCGCATAATACATTAAACTTACGAGTGCTAATCTGATCAAATTCAATGCTCTGAAAACACAGGCTTGTCTTTTCACTGCGAAAAGGAGACAGTTCCAGTTATTTCCTACTTTCCGAGGTAGGGACGCCAGCACATCATGCTACCCGAAACTGTCAAATTTCCCAATCAACCTTGAACCTAATGCTTCAGCAACAAAGTTGAAAATCTATTAAATAAATTTGACAGATTGTAGAGCTTGATGTGCTGGAGTCAGTACATCAGCCGGTCGATTCTGTAAAAATCTCACCGTGAAAACTTAGGTGAAGTGAGTTTGCTTTTACTAGGAATTGACACTATTGGCGGCTCACTTCACGCTCACTTCACCTAAGTTTTTACGGTGAGATTTTTACAGAATAGCACCGCTGTACCGGTTAACGACCGCGAATACCTACTACTATTTACTTTTATCATAATTTTGTATCAAAACTTGGTAAAACGTGAAGAACTTTGAGGTACGAGTACATTTGTAATACAATAAAAATGATATGCTTTATCTGTGCGTAATCATTCTAATTACAAAGAACCCTGCTGGAAAGACAAAAACTTTCATGCAGAATTTCTCCTGTTCCATCAAAAATTCCTTGAATTTAATACATGAATCGAAAGGTACATTAGGAGTAGATGCGATCAATCTTTTTTTTATGTATTACGAGCGCAATACAGCCGAGGGCCCCGCTGGATAGATGAGGCTATTTATCGTGATTTCTATCAAAATTTAATGATCGAGGTACATTGGACCTTGTTGATAAATTCATGAGGTACATTGAACAAACAAAGCATTGCCACTAGTTATGTGAGCCTAGCTCGCGGGGCCCCGCTGGATAGAAATACATACTTCTTTAATATACTTTGGGAAGTAACCACCAAACTTGATAAAATCTCGGGTTGTTAATGCCGAGCCGCTTAATAACGTTACAAAAACATGTTTCAGAGGCTTTTCAAAAGATTTCGATCCATGTATTGATGAGCTGGTGATGGGAACGTTGGAGGTATATAAGGAGTGTAGGCTGAACCTGCTACCCACGCCTTCCAAGTCGCACTACACGTTCAATCTGCGTGACTTCTCCAGAGTCATATTGGTAAGTATTGTTACTTACTATTGTGGTTGTCCACAGCATGTCCCTTATTTCTCCATAAATAGAATCAGAAGCTCCTCACGGGAAAGCTCAACGGATATAGTATTTGATGTTTATACAGGGTGGCTTGTAATTTGACGGATTTCTTCCAGGTCGTGATAGTGAGACCCATTTGCAACAATCAAGCACCCTATAAAGCCTAGGTGAAAACCCATGAGATTCAAGAAAGACATTGTTATGTATTTTTCAAAATTTCCCAGAATTCGTCACTAAATATCACTTTTCTCAAAACTTGAAATTTTATGAATTTTATTGCTATTCCATTGGATACCTGATATTTTGACAAATCTTTCGACGCAACCAAGTGAACTAAAACATCAAACCGTTAAAAGTTAAAGGAACAAGTTTATTAACCATTCTCAAAAGCTTACGTACATGCACTTTAATACCAGTTATCTCAAAATTTTACTATATTAAGCTCAATTTAACCCACTAAAATATTTCACAGGGTATTCTACTGTCCGTGCCCGAAGTAACTCCAGACCTGCAGTCTATGAAGCGTCTATGGGTTCACGAGTGCTTGCGCGTGTTCAGCGACCGCTTGGTGGAGGAGTCGGACCGGCAGTGGTTCGTCACTTGCCTCCGCGCCGCCACCGCCAACAACCTCCACGATGACTTCGATGACATGCTCAGCAGACTCCTCTCAAAGCCTGGCGAGGTCAGATAATTTGTCTTTGGATTTTAATTGGAAGAGTAGTCTCGATTTTGTCTGAATGTGCTCAGTGGTTGTTTCGTAGAGAAATCACCGTTAAAAAAATGGCTAAACGACCTCAATAAAATAGCCCATAAATTTGTTATCCATTTCTTTATAGTTGGTCATGTCTTAAGAGGCACACGTTCTTAAATCATTAGATTACTCATGTGATTTTGATTATTATTTCCAACAGAAAATTACCGATCTTCATCTCCGGAGACTGATTTACTGTGATTTCGCGAATCCGAAAGTGGATACCCGCTTTTACATGGAGACTACAAATATGGAACATTTGAATTCGACGACTGACGCCTTCCTCGTCGAGTTCAACAACATGACCAAAAAACCTATGAACCTTGTCCTCTTCACGTAAGACATATACATCCAATCATACCTATTATTCCTATAGGGCTATTTATGTTTTATTTATTTATTATTATTATTTATATATACTTTATTGTACACCAGAAAATACATAACAAAAAAAAAACGATTATGAACGTTTTCTAGGCCATAATAATATATACGAGTTATCCAATAATTAAACAATGAGTAAGTTCCGTGCTCTGTTTGAAAAAGGGCATCTGCCGTTGTGTGGGAACATCTAGAGGGCCTAGAGAAGTGGCAATAGCTTTCAAAGCGTTTCGTATACATTTTTGTCCGCTTTTATCATTTTAACAGTCACCCATACATAGTTATCTATGATTGAATGTCACGTTGTCTAGGCCCTCAGATGTGTTGTTGTGTACAGGTTCGCGATCGAGCACGTGTCACGCATTTGCCGCGTGCTGACGCAGCCGCGCTCGCACGCGCTGCTGGTGGGGCTGGGCGGCTCGGGCCGGCAGTCGCTCACGCGCCTCGCCGCACATATCAACGAGTACGACCTCTTCCAGGTCAGCACTATCATGATTAGATCATTATTTCAGTTGACAGACGTCCACTGCTGGACATAGGCCCTACCTGGCCTCCCCCAAGCGTTGCCACATTGACGGGTCTTGTGCTTTTGGCATCCAAAGTATTCCCGCAACCTTCACTAGGTCTTCGCGGCATGCGGTTCCTAGTCCAGAAATACTATATAGCTACTAAAGTGTGGCAGACTTGTAATAGTAGATAAAGTCAAAAGATATTTCAATGTTTATAAAGTTATATGATTCGTGTTTGAGATTTCCAACGGCTATAAAATAATTGCCCGCCTTCCACTGCGAGCGGAGCGGGCCCCGTACGGACTCCGTTTAACTCGCAACGGCTTTTTTCATAGAAGTGCTTCCACTGTGAATGAGCGAACTGAGCGGATCAAAAGAGTACAAAGAGTTACAAAAGTGGGGCAGTGGAAGGCAAAGTCTGAAACTATTTCTTAGTGGAAGTGTACAACTATTTTTACTCCGGTCCGCTCCGATCATCAGCTCAGTTTCCGCTCATTACCCTTTTTTAGTGGAAGGCGGGCAAAATATATCTGCTTGGGCCTCGACACTTAGACGAGACGATAGAACCATTGTGAAAATTGGCGTAGCAAGCAAGATCGCTCTTATTACAAAAATTATCTTGAGTTACTAGATATAAATAGGACTCTTCCGAGAATATTCATACAGACAGTCTTATTATGTAGATGTCATCTCATTTATGTTAATTGGATCGACGAAAATACAAGTATTGAATAAAAAAGAACTAAATGTTTTTACTAATTGCACAGGTGGAGATGAGTCGGACGTATGGGAAGAACGAATGGCGAGAAGACTTGAAGACGTTGCTACGGAAGACAAGCACGCCCGAGTTGCTTATGGTCTTTCTATTTATAGAGTCACAGGTAACGAATAACGATTCCATTTGAAAACTCTTTTGTGGATTTTCATAGTTTTTTTTTCCATGATATTGGGAGAGATGATAATATGTTGCTCTTTTGAATTTCTTAGATTAAAGAAGAAGGATTTCTTGAAGACGTCAATAATATGCTGAACTCTGGAGAAGTACCTAATATCTTTGGCGCTGATGAGAAAGCAGAACTGTGTGAGAAAATGAGAGTTGTAAGTACCGTCATTTTTTTCTAGTGAATGCCCGTCCAGAGCCAAAACTGAAATATCTCATTTGGCCGTAATTACACCGACACCGACACCAACATGGTCGTCAAACCGGAATACAGCAACACTGCGTGTCAGCAAATATAGCTATTGTGGTAGTGCTTCTCCGGACTAGCTCCTTTACAAAGGAACTACTGCTGCTTTTTCTACAATATTTTCTAGTTTATATTCGAGATGACGACTGATAGAGAAGTCTGAAAGAAAAAGACATGATGGGCCGACCCTAAATAAATTGGGGTAAGGGCAGAAGAATGATGGTTTTCTAGTTTCTGTACGTTCTATTATGCTCGTTCAGATCGACCGTCAGCGTGACAAGTCGCTGCAGACGGACGGCAGCCCGACGGCGCTGTACGCGTACTTCGTTTCCATCGTGCGCGACCAGCTGCACATCGTGCTGGCCATGTCGCCTGCCGGCACCTCGCTGAGAACGCGCATCCGAAAGTTCCCCTCGCTCGTCAACTGCTGCACCATCGACTGGTTCCAAGTACGCGTCTTTTTATCCTCATTATCATCATGATCATAATCTTATAGCAATCTCCTTACCGCACATTGCTTAAATTAACCTCGACTACTTCCTACTTCCATTCAGCTGCGACCTTCCGTCTTGCAGGGATCGCTGTTCCACGTAGCTCGGGGCGGCCGTAATACCTTACGTCTTCTAATTTGTAGTCTCCACTAAATAACATGTCTTCCCAACGGTCATCGGCTCTGTGGCTAATATAGCCGGCCCATTGCCACAGATGTTTTCCGATTTTTGTTAGAATAAACACAACATTTAACTTTTTGGGCTTTTTTTTGCGAATGCATGAGGACCCGGGACCATCGTGGGCAGGCGCGCCACATTCATGGTGACAGGCTAGTCTACAGGACAGCTCGTGCCGACATGGAAGGAGATGAATTACACAATAATTTTCTTCGATTACCAGGAATGGCCACCCGACGCGTTGCTGGCAGTGGCGACCCGGTTTCTGAAAGACATAGAGCTGACGGACCTCGAGCGAGACACGGCCATCAAGCTGTGCCAGGTGTTCCACTGCGACACGCAGGAGCTCACCAGGCAGTTCCTGCGTCGCCTCAAGAGATTCAATTACGTCACACCCACCGCCTATTTGGAACTTATCAACATGTTCAAGTCATTGCTTAATAGAAAACGATTGTGAGTCTACCAATTTTACGTAACCCTCTGTTTTTAAAATCCTGGCTTATATTTTGGGAAAAATTTAGTTAGATACCTATGTGCATTTTGGCTTCTAGGAAACCTTTATTTAAAATGCCAAAGTGAACGTAACTAAATTTTGTGATAAATATTAATTTAAAATTTGGGGTTGTAGTTGATTGATCAAAATACTAGCCAACTACGCACCAATCATATATAGCCATAGTATTTTTCAACAGTTAAAATCGCCTTTATTATAAGCTTACAAGACAACACTATGATTTTTCGTCATGTCGATATTGAATGTGTTTTATTAGTTTCGGACCGAACTCGGCCATATCGACGGCGTTAGCAATACAGCTGGTATTGTCCTGCGACAGCAGATGAGGTAACGATGCACTATCTTATTATTTTACGTGATCAGGGAATTAACAACAGCAGAGAAGCGCTACATAACGGGACTGGACCAGCTGGCAATCGCGGCTAAATCAGTATCAGCGCTGCAAGAAGCTTTGGAAATCCTGCAGCCTAAACTGGCTGCTGGCGCCAAAGCTGTGGCCGAGACTACAGCCATCGTTGAGAAGGAGAAGGAAGGGGTCGCGCTTGTGGAGGCCGAAGTACTTGTCGACCAGTCCGCTGCGGAAGAACAGGCAAGTGATCGTGTGCCCTTTTGTATTGCCTAGGATATCATTCTTTCTTGGTTTTCTTTAATGTTATATTACAAAAAGACACCTAACTTACTTAAAAAAACTTCTACATTCTAAAATAATCATAGTTTCGGTAACCTTATTGGTGATGTTCTTAAAAAGGTCAGGTGCGTAGTACTTACTCGCAACCGGCGAGCGTGTATGAATAGATGTATGAACGTAACGTAAACGAGGCAAAACGAGTATGTAAGAATCGTAGCAGGTGGCGTTCTGTAGTTTTTATCTATCCCCATGGTAAGGGGCCGTGAGTTGTATGTTGTGTGAGCCGTCTGTATGTATTATAGTTTTGAATGTCGGTGGCAATAAAAAAGAAGTAAAAGCTGCCTTTTTTTATTTTTCTTCTTTTAGTACCAGACATACCTATCCATTATAAGTATGTACATAACATTAGTGACAAAATCACCAAATAGGTTTAGTTTTTTTTAACAAAATAGCGGACATAGGACATACAACCATACAAACATACTAGTCAAATATGTCATATTTCATTAATATTTATTTTCTGTACTACGTTAATAAACGCAAGTGTTGCATACATAGGCACGGGAGGCCCAGGGCATCAAAGACGAGTGTGACGCCGACCTGGCGGAGGCGATGCCGATCCTCAACTCGGCGCTCGCGGCACTCGACACGCTCACCCCCCAGGACATCACGTTCATCAAGACCATGAAGAGTCCTCCGAGAGGCATCCGCATCGTGATGGAGGCTATCTGCATATTAAAGGTACATTCGCCAAAGTAACTGCTTTTGCGAAGGTCTATATTTTACCTCTTTTAATTTTACTTTTTATTTTAAAATAAAATATAAATGTGCGTTAAGGGGCCGTGCACGAAATTGAATAATTTTGATCAATTTTGTTGTTTGTGAGAAAGGGCAAAATAACATAAACAAAATTATTTGTGATTTAAAAAGTTGAGTTCTTTGTTTTGGATGTGTCTTGTTTCGTTTGGAGATTTTAATACCCCCTTACTAATGAATGTTGTATAGCGTCTGTATAGTTACACAACGCTTTGTCTTCTTCTTTCAAAAGTCAAATTACTGACGACTGAAAGAGAGAAATCGGTGTTTAAGTATTCATCTGATATAATATGTTTATTAGTAAGGGGATTATTATTTAAGCAAACCATGTAATTCTTTATTTTATGTTTTACCGCTTCATTATAGTGGGATGACCCGGTAAGTGTACACATAGATTTGTAACTTTGTACCTACATACATTTCTCAAGCATGACGATTGTTGTACAGTGACGTGCACGAATCTTGAGCACCCGGTGATAGAGTGGAAACTTTTTTTACCGCAGGTTTAGTTTCTATATGTTAACGCGAGGAGCAATTAAAGAGTGGACTCGTATGTCTCACTTTAAAAATGACTGTGACCGCTAAGTTTGTTTCGATATTTCTTCTCAGAGTAGTCCGTAAGGAAAAACGAAAGTCATCTTGATTATAAAAATAATTTAAGTTTGTCTTGTAAAAGTCTTTGAGCTAATTTACAGAAATAAATATCATTTATCATCTTACTAGCTGCGCCCCGCGGTTTTACCCGCATAAGTGTCGATCCCGTGGGAACATTGGGATAAAAAGTAGCCTATATGTTAATCCAGGGTATGAGCTACCTCCATACAAAATTTTATCAATATTGGTCCAGCCGTTTGAGCGTGAAGAAGTAACAAACATATAAACACACACACGCATACTCACAAACTTTCGCCTTTATAATATTAGTGTGATGGTCCAGCCATTTGAGAGTGAGGAAGTAACAAACATATAAACACACACACACACCCACCAACACACACACACTCACTCACACTCACTCACAATCTTTCGCCTTTATAATAATAATGTGATTGTTCAAACAAATCCCCATTCTTAAATCGAGCATTCAAGATTCGTGCCAGTCACTGTTCTTTGTAGAATTTTCTACAATATTTTCCTTTTTTCTACTTTCGAATTGCTAATAATATATAATCACTGTGTGTGTAACTTATGTCAAGCTTACATACCTACACATAAAAAGCCATGTGTATAATACAAAGTAAAGTAAGTTTCCCAATTTTGAAACATGCGGAACGGTTGATGATGTTCACCATCTACTTATGGAGTGTACTAAGACAAAGAAGGAAAGACTGTTGAGTAGAATAAAAGTAAACGAATATGACATTGGTCCTTATGTCAAAGTATTAACGCAGCCTTCATCGACCTTGCTACCTTAGTAGCAAACCTACCTACTTGCTGATTTGTTTCGACATAGTAATGTAAATGTAAATAGATTATATTTGTGGAGGTACTTTAGAATAGTTTAAGTTATGATGAGGCTGACATTCCACTGTGGATAAAAGCCTTTAATAAAATTTAAGAATTAAAAAAAAGTGTATAATATCTTGTTCCTACGTTTTGAACATTATTAACACCTCTTTCTCATGTATTATTAATTCATCGTAAGCCATTTTGTGGTGTTTTAAGATTGGTTGTTATTCGAATTCTAAGTTAATTGTTTTTGTTAACACAAAACTTGCTGATTGCAGATAGTATCCTGTCTACTAGTATGTTCTATAATAATTTATATAAACTACTGGTTGGTAAAACGTAACATGAGATGTTACGCACTTTGAAACAAATTGTTGTCTTATATAACACGTAAAAAAAAAGTTTCAACAACACAAACATTTAAATCCAAACTCAAGGGCCAACGTGCACAGAGGACACGGTGGAGCATACGGTGGAGGTCTGCCCCGCTTGGGCGGAGCACCGCCGTGTCCTCGTAGAGGCGATCGGCAGCGGCGGCGACCTCTCGCGTCCGGGCCTGGTTCAAGCCATGGTCCGGAGCGAGACGGAGTGGGGGACAGTCGCTTCCTTCTGCGAAGCAGTCATGCTAGCGAAGGAGGCGGCGGGACGGCTGAGGGAGAGAGCCTCCCGTCCCAGCCGCCGCGGGAGACGCTCCGGGCCGAAGCCTGCCGGATCAGCGGGATTGTCCGAAAGGGTTACCGCTGGCCCGGAACATAAAGGGTGAAGGAAGGAACACGGGTGGGTTTTAGTCAGTAAGAGTCTGACACTCCCTTCCGCTCCACCCAGAGCGGGAGGAGTCATTTGATGATTTCCCATCCAGAAAAAAAAAAAAAAAAGGCCAACGTGCAATGTAGCGCAATATTCTAGGCGTCAAATTGACAGACCTTATTCGCAACACCACATTGCGCTCTAAAACATAGATTACTGACTTAATAAGCCGCTAAGCTGAAATAGGACTGGGTTGGTCACGTCTACTGTATGCTCAATAAGCTGTGGGTCAGAATGACCATTTTGTGGAGCCCTGACACAGCCAGAAAGCATCGCGGCAGACCCCGTAGAAGATGGCGGGACTAGCTGGAGAAAACAAACGACCAGTGGTCCACTTTAGCCCTGGATCGAAAGAGCTGGAAGTCCATTTGCCCAGCAGTGAAATAATGCAGGCAGTAACAGTAACATTTCATGTTGCATCGCATAGATTAGGACGGCTCATTTGTGCTACATTTTTGACGTTCAAAGGTGCCTTTTATATGCCTATTTGAAATAAATGCTTTGACTTTGACATTTAATGTTACGTTTCACCAATGTGTACCCGCCATAAATACAACAAATTAAATACTCACTCTCAAAATAAAACAGGAAGTAAAACCAGACAAGATTCCGAACCCGTCTGGTGTTGGCACCGTTGAGGATTACTGGGGGCCTTCGAAGAAGATCCTGAACGACATCAAGTTCCTGGAATCCCTGCAGAACTACGACAAGGATAATATCCCGCCGGCCGTGATGAAGAAGCTGATGACGACCGTCATGCAGGACGAGGGGTTCGTGCCAGAGAAGATCAAGACTGTGTCTGTGGCCGCAGAGGGTGAGTTACTACGCCGAGATTGACAAATGTATGGTCTGTTCCAAAAGTATGTAATGTAAATGTAAACAAATGGATCAGAAAATGTACCTGTTGATGCCAATTTATAGTGTCACTTACAAATGGAGTGCTTTGATTTGATTATTCGAATACAAATTTTAAGTAAATTTGAAGATATTATTCATTTGATAAATGAGGTTAATTTTATAACTTCAATTTTCGTTGATGATTTTTCAATTACAATTTTATAATGTTATTCAAATAATAATTGAAAAAGTATGAGATATAAAGTTGTAACCTTCGTAATTACAGATTGCGTAAGAATTTTACCTGAACAGGGTTCGTTTACACTTTCATCAGATAGTTCTAAAACAGACTATAACTTATCACGTGCTTAGACTTTGATATGCTACCGTATCTATCTTGCACTTGCAGTTTGACACTTGTGGGACAATGATATAAATGTTGCTTGGCCAAAGTACGCTCTAAGTAACGTTTATCAATCTCGGCCTCTGATTGTTATTTGAGGCAGGTTTAGTCAAAGTCAAATCAATATTATTTAGGATAAATAGCCTTCAAACATAAAGAGCTTGAATAAACGAAGGAAATACGAAAATTAAACATATACAAGAAGACAATAGAAGTTAAACAAGGTTTTGAATTTTAAAAAAAAATGAAGACAGAAAAGAGAGTGGTTTAAATTACTAAAACATGATTTTAAAAAAATGTTTTCTTCTATTCTCAACATTCTGCTCCATCATGCCGTTTTGCTACGCAAGGTGCTACGGCGTAGCACTGCGCTACGGTCGCTTTTATTTGTATCATAAAAACAATTATTTTTACACCCACTTCAATCTCAGCATTGCCCTCAATTTTATTCGATGTCTAGTGTGTACATGTTATATGATATTAATATCAAGATAAATAATATAATACAACATAACATATAGGTATGTGCAAATGGGTGATTGCGATGACGAAGTACGACAAAGTGGCGAAGGTGGTTGCGCCTAAGAAGCAACGGTTGGCGGCCGCTCAGGCAGTCTACGACAAAGCCAGTGCCGCCCTCGCTGTGAAGCAGGCTCAGCTCATGGAGGTCAGTACACCTACTTACTCTACGAATAGTCAATAAAAGCTCACGTTATACCGCCAAAGATACCAAAAATTATGTTGAATTAAACTCGAAGCACTCATACACACGACCGATACGCGTCAACGACAGAGGTATCTGCAACCGTTGACAACATGTCGCTCGTGTATTTGAACACCGTACTCAAATAAACCAGCGGCACCTGTCGACGAATACGGAAGCCAAAGCACGTCGTTGATACGTGTCGCTCGTGTGTATACATACTAAGTTAAATTTTCACACGTCGCCAAAGATGTGTAAAATATGGTGTCTATATGTCATGTTTGTTCATTTGACAAATTCAAGACGTTGTTCCTATAATATGTCAAAAAAATTGGTAAATAATAAATAATTCTAATTTAGGTACAACTAAAACTGAAAAAACTGGTAGACGTCCTAGCCGAACAGAGTCGTCAGCAGAAGGTACTGGACGACGAGGTAATGGACTGCAGCAACAAACTGAAACGAGCCGAAATGCTCATCTCGGGCCTCGGCGGGGAGAAGACCCGCTGGACGCAAATCGCTAAGACTTTGCGCGAAACTTACAATTCACTTACAGGTTAAATTATATTTTTTCTCTGTATATTGATTTAAAAAAAAAACGATTTTTTCACGGCGGTGGCACTACTATGCCGCGCGCCGGCGAGGAAACGACTAACTATCGGCTATTTTCTCGCTGAAGAAACGTACAAATACATTCCGTGTAAACAAAAGAGATGCATATATTAATAGTTGATCGTTGTTGTATATCGCTGAGTTTAAATCATGTTCACACTGCCGGCGAGGACTCACTCCACTGGTTTGTCGCTGAGCGACAAGAGCTATCAAAGATAATACTCGTTGAGCGTTACTCGCTCAGCGATGCTCGGTCGGCGGTCAGAGCTCACTCCGAGAGACAAACCACCGGTCATTTCTACCTAGAGTACGGATCGCGAGTAATCGCCCGTCGCACTCGAACACTCGCTGATAGCCCTGCGACAAAACTATCGAAACTACACACTCGCTGCTCGCCAACTCGTTTTCAGTTGCTAGTTCTACTCGCTACTCGTTCATCGCCGGCGGTGGGACAAGTGCCTAAAACTATGAGTTCGGTGTTTCCTATCCGACTACTCAGAAAGACCGAAACAAACTCAGAAGTCACAGTCTCTTTTTAAGTCCAGACATAATCTTGGTCAGACCTTGTGATACTGTTAAAACAACCTCCTCCCTTCATGATTTCAATTATTTTGCCTACTGATTATAAAATAATAACAATATGAGCAATACAATCATTTTAGTATTATTTTTCCTAGTTGATTTTGTTATTTCAGGGGACATCTTGATTGCTGCTGGAATCATCGCGTATCTCGGACCATTTACAGCAACTTTTAGAAATACACAAGTATGTAATATGTACATAAGTGTAACATTTAATTTTATTATCTTGTACCTACTATTATCGAAAAGTTATTATTTTTGTTGAACTGACAGGATGACGACCGCAGTTGAGCGTCTTATCGATAGAACTGATGTTTCTCGAAATTTCTGTTCAGAACCTACAGTCAGACCCCCTACACGGAGTATCTTTTCAATGTTAGGGCGTTCCTATTGTCTCGCGGGTTTGTTCGGGATTAGCCCGCGATGACCCGCAATGAGTTTTTTCATTACATACATCTCCGACCCGCGTGTGTATTACTATACACACATGATAATAAACATGTGTACTCACATGATAATAAACATGTGTACCTACTCAAATGATAATAAACACATACATTTAATAAAGTGTATTGCGCGTGCCACGTAAACAGGAAATTTTCGCGTGCGTGTATAAATCTGTATGGGCACCTTAAAGTAATAGAGCCCTTGTCTTTTTATGCACACTGTCTACGTCTCTCATCCAACTCCCCGTCGTAGGTTTGTTATAGTCCGCGCGGAACTAGTTGGCCGCGCCTTGTGTGGAGACGGGGGTGAGGGCGGCGCGGTTGCCTATTGTTTGCAACGCACGTACTGAGTAATGACAAAGCGCCCCCGCCTCTCCGTCCCACCGCTCACATACCTAAGGCGCGGCCAACTAGTTCCGCGCGGACTATAGCAGACATTTCTAATGAAATATGCAGTAACTTTGTGCTCTTCTATGTATTCTTTTTTTTTAATTGTTTTATGTGAACATAAATAAATAAAACGTCCTTTCTATTAGATGTTATCTTGGGCACGAGCGTGTCACGACTGTGGCATTGTGTGCACGCTGGACTACAGCCTGATCAAAGTACTGGGCGAGCCTGTTACCATCCAGCAGTGGAACATTGACGGACTACCCGCTGACGACTTCAGTGTGGAGAGCGCCATCATCATCAAGTGAGAAGTTTCTTTATATCCGTTGTTAAAAAGAACCAGCTTTTGAATAATCTAAATTAATAGTATAAAGAGAAAACATTTGATTTTTGTATGGTTGTTTGTTACGCTTGTACGCCATGGTCTGGATTAGGACATAGACATACATACTTTTTAACCCGGTAATCACACGGGTTGAGATTTATGCGGTTGAAGCCGCGAGGCGCAGCTGGTTAATTATAATGCCCCACAAAAAAACAATTAAATTGATTTTTTTTAATCATGTTTAGATATCAATACCTATTGCGTCTGCGAAGTTTAGCTAGCCAATTTAAAATAACCCTGTATAAATATTTCTTTTCTTGTGCACATTGACTAAAATACTGTTAGTAAAATTAACGATGGAGCTTTTGCACTGGCAAGCGTTAATTTAACTAACAGTATTTTTAGCATTCATGAATAGCGGTAATGTGAAACAGGACAGCTCGACGTTGGCCTTTGATGATTGATCCACAAGGCCAAGCCAATCGCTGGATCAAAAATATGGAAAAACCAAACAATCTTAGTATAGTGCGTATGACGCAGGCTGACTTGGGACGCGTCTTGGAAAACGCAGTACAGTTTGGACAGCCGGTATGTTGCCCACATTGTATACATATATAAAGGACCGCAATCTGCAACCAGTCTGCGTTCAATGAGGGTTTTCTGAAATGACGTTCGCTAGGTGGCAGCACTGACACGTCAGGTCCAGGCATCTGTCAAAGAGCCTATATTTTCTTTAGTCAGGACGGAATGATGAACGAATGAATGAATCGAATGATGAACTTCATCATATATTTTATATTGGAAGACCTCTTGTCACAGTGGTGCCAACTGGTATCGTAAATTTTCACGAAAACCCTCATTGACGTCGACTCATCATCATTCTCCTGTCCATAATCCAATTTATTTGGGGTCGGCGCAACGTGTCTTTTTCTTCCATAATTCCCTATTACTTAGTCGACATTTCGGTAGTCATCCCTTTCTAACCATAACATCAGCATTCAAACAATCCATCCATCGTTTCTTTGGTCTTCCCCTACTCTATACTCTTATAGCCATCGACATTCATACTCAAAACTCTCTTCATGTTATTTTCCTCATTCCTCCGTATCACATGGCAACCGATTTCGACACAACTTTTAAATTACCGGTGCCATTTTAATACTTCCTCTTTTCTAGCAGCTTTTTTCAATTAACGTCGACTGTCATCGCAAAATACGCCACAATAACGTTGATCGACATCGTCGACCGCAGTCTGGTTGCACGTTAATGGTTTTTGGAACGAAGTTCTTTAATGCGGCTTGCGGGAGGAGTAAACTTGTAGGTCATGTTATGAAAAAGCGTCGCGGCGCTTTTTCTCTATCTTTCTCTCTCTTTCTATTAATAATACATGTATAATATGAAAAAGTGAGACAGTTTTCTTGGTTTTCGTGGGTGCTGAAGCCAATAGTGAGGTAAAAATTAAAATCCAAGGTGGCGAAAATTTTATGAGAGCTTCTAATAATTTGAACCTAGACATTTCTTTCCTCTCTGTCTTTTTCTATTATATACGAGTGTGTTTGCGTGCGAGTATTGCGTAAAGAACTTCTTTCCTGACGGGGGTCCTTTGATCGTACACGTTTTTTAAAAATTCAATTCTAGAACGTTATCTAACAAGATTTGTTTGGTCAGGTTTTGCTAGAAAACGTATTGGAAGAGTTGGATCCAATGTTGGAACCACTTCTTCAACAACAGACCTTCAAGCAAGGTGGAGCCCTCTGTATTAAAATTGGTGATACCATTGTTGAATACAGTAAAGATTTTAAGTGAGTATATAAAAACCGTAGTTTAATGACCTTTATGAGTATGTTAATATTTATCCTGTAACGTGTAAGTGTCCTGTTTAGAGCGTCATATTGTATTAAACTGAACTATATTTCCTAGATTATACATAAGTACAAAATTGGCGAATCCACATTACCTACCCGAGGTGGGCGTACGAGTGACTCTTGTCAACTTTATGCTAGCCATGGATGGTCTGCAAGCGCAGTTACTGGCGCGAGTGGTCGCTCGGGAAAGGCCTGATCTGCAGCAAGCCAAGACAGACCTTACCACGCAAAGCGCCGAGCATCGAAGGCTCTTACAGGACATAGAAAAGAAAATATTGACAGTACTGTCTACTTCTGAACATTTATTAGAAGATGAAGAAGCTGTCCAGGTAACACAAAACACCTTTTTGGGCTATGCATACATTTGTTTATTTTATAAATAGTCCACACGTACCTACATCGCTTTCTATTAGGACAGATTGCGATCAGTTGTCTTTTTCTCGATTTATCTGTTTTAAATAAACTTCGACCAGAATTCGGCCACTTCGACAGCATTATCGTTGGCCTCGAAAAAGTAGGTGTTTTTGCACAAGAGAGCACACCAATAGGTGAGGCATCGTTTGCGACGTGGCTCCACAGTCGCACTGTGGCTCATCAGAGTACCTCAACTTCACTTACTTGTGCCTCATCTGGCTTCTTGGTCGGCTTAGGGATTTCCAGGTAGGCCATGGCAGTTGGTGGCCCGTTGGAAGTTTTCTCTGCAGGCTCAACATAGTCAGCTGCAGGGAAATATTTGAGAAGCCACAGTTTTAATCAGACCGCACTAGAGCTACCGTCATTAAGTGGGATGTTCGACTTGAGAAAACTGTTATAGTTCTTCAACCTGCTCCACGGTTTCGTTTCATTGTAAAGTGAATGATATTAGCTCATTACTCATTTATTATCCTAACTTCCTAAGTCCTAATTGATATTATAAATCTGAAAGTTAGTTTGCTTGTTTGTTTGTTACTTTTTCACGCCTAAACCACTGAACCGATCATCCTAAAATTTTGCATATACATTGTTAGGTGAACAGAAACGGACATAGGTTAATTTTGCATATACGTTGTTAGGTGTACAGAAACGGACATAGGGTACCTTTAACCCCAAAAAAAACTACTGTTCCCGAGGAAAATAACAATAACGTTATTATGATAATAGATGGCACCACGTGTCTTTTGAACGGGATTGACACTTATGCGCGTGAAACCGCGGGGCGCTGCTAGTTTTCAATATGTGTGATTGTTTAGATTCTGAATTCTGCAAAAGAGATGTCGAATGAGATCAAAGAGAAGCAAGAGGTGGCCATGATTACGGAGCAGGCTATTGACGTGGCTCGGGATGATTACGTGCCCATTGCTGTGCACTCCACCGATCTATTTTTCCTCATCGGTAAGTTATTCGTGAAGTGCTGCCAGTGGAGTGAAGAGAGTTAGTAAAATATGTATTTAGGTATAATTGATATTGTATGTTTAGACATACTTAGGTATAGCTTAAAGTTTGTGAACATGGCCACGTGTTAATATGTACAGTGGCCTCCAAAAGTTAGTTAACATTTTTCACTTCAGCTGTAATGCCACAATATTATTTAAAATAAAAAATGAACAGTTAAGTACTCCTAAGGGATCACTAGATTATTTTTTTATGTTAATCAAAGGTAGTTGAATTAGTTAATAAAAACGTTACCATATTACCTTTAGGTACCTACCTATATTTATAATATTAAAAAAATCACAAAATTTCTTTTATTTATAGCATCGTTGTCGAATATTGATCCAATGTACCAGTATTCGCTGGGCTGGTTCGAAGGTTTGTTCGTGGCTACCATCGATAATACTGAGAAAGTAGAGGACATTAGTGAACGGCTGGATATACTGAGGAACTTCTTCACCTACTCTCTCTACGCTAACATCTGCAGAAGTTTGTTTGAAAAGGTAAAATAGGCGAACTCGGACTGTTAAGGTCTTGAAGGAAAATTTATAATCCCAAAGGACATCATTCATTTCGTAACCAAAAATTAAAGCACCGACCAGAAAAAAATATGCTGTTTTGTTATGGAAAAAAAAACAGCATTTTTTTAAATTATATCATACCTTAGTTTACTTTAACGCTCATGTCCATTTCTACTGTCCAAAGCATTGTGTTAGCAAAAATATGATTTTTGGTACTTTGAGACTTAATATCAGTCAAGGGGTTAATTATATACTCCCGATGTAATAGTAAAAAATGTTGAGGATGTCATTTCCCATAAGGAAACCATTATATTTTATTTTCATTTTAATTTTTGGGTACAAAAGTTAGAAACCTGAATGATGTCCTTTTAAATCTTGAATTCATTAGGAGACAAATGACTCCAACATGCCGATTGATATTGAATCTACCGTGTCACTGCAACGTTGCCTACCGTCCTGCAACGCCTTACGGGATATCTACGTTCTACGTGACATGTTGCATGCACCTGGACCGGCGGCCCGTTCCATTTGCATCATTCTTGTAGAAATCCCGCGTCAACTCCTGCGGCATGTTTTACTCAATTTGGTTCCTAGTGAATCCAACGCTGGTAGTGTTGTCATCTGTGCCTATTTTTTTCTAGCTACACGGTGGTTTTAAACGCTCCACGAACCGCTTAATAAAGAGTATCATTATCGTTGCAGGATAAAATTGTGTTTTCGTTATTGCTGGTGATCACGCTAATGTTAGCAAAGGGGGAGATATTAAGGCCAAATGTAATTTTCCTGTTGGGCGGCGCGCAGCCTCGAACCGTCGTGCCTAACCCAGTGCAGTTCCTAAGCCCACAAGCCTGGGCCGAGTTCAATGCGTAAGGAACACTTTTATTTAAATAAATACGTAAACAGGTTGGCAGGGGCAGCGAGGCGCAGAAAATCGTCGGTTATTTAAAAGAAATTGCAATTCCATACATTTTACATCGCGTAAGTCTTGCACTTTTCTATGAAACATCACATTTTTTTGATAACCAAGGAACGATTTCTGTGCTGTGGAGATTTAAAATCATGTGTTGAATTAATGGTTACAGTTTGCGCGTCGCGTCGATATCCAACCATCCTGTATATACAGCATGTATCAGAAGTGCGTGGTCATAACTAAGGTTGTTGTACAGACCACCCTTAAATATAACCACACATTTCCGATTAACGATGTTTATATAATTTTTATTTTCATTATTATCTAACAATTATAAATCAACAAAAAAGAAAATATTACACCTAAGTCTTATTTCACTATGTGTGCTCTCGTTTAGGTGCTTGACAAGTATCCAAATAAGTATTTGATCGTTTAAATATTATGCTGATATAGTTCTAAGTACTTATGTTGACTGAATGCACCACCTTTCGTCACAACGCAGTTTCGCATCTAAGAAATCCACTTAAGATTCCTTTCAGACTGTCACATCAATTTTATTCCCTCGATAAAAGTTAGACGATTGCTAAATTATCCTTATTAAAATCTAAAGCTAGAGGGACAGACCTCAAAAAGGTGGCTGGAACAGACTGGATGCGGAAGGCGGACGACAGGGTGTCTAAGTGTCTTGGCGCAGCATGGGAGAGCCTACGTCCAGCACTTTCCTGCGATTTGTTCTAGATCTGAAACTATTTCGTTTACTTGGCAGACTTAATGAATCACAAAAGTTCCATGGAATACTGGATCACTTCATGGCAAACATTGCAACATGGGAGGCGTATTGTGATTTGCCAAATCCACACGAATGTGCTTTGCCTTCACCGTGGGATAATAAACTTGACTTGTTTGAGGTAACAAACTTAGCTGCCCAGTTAATAATAATTTTACAAGATTAAGGGCTGATTTTTAAAGTTCCGTACCTCAAAAGGATAAAACGGAACCCTAAAAATCAGCCCTTAATCTTGTAAAGTTGTCAACTTAACAAGTTGTCTTTAACTTGTCTGTCTGTCATGACCCTTTATCTCGGGAACGCGTGGAGGTTTCGAGTTGAAATTAAAACCATTTTCTCAAGTCAGCGTTCCCTTGAAGCTGTAAATAATCAAACTTCTAAGTAGTGGAGTGCCTCAAGCGCCTAAAGTATAAAAATCTCGGAATCCAATTACTTTGAACAAATTATTATAAAACCTGTTGGATTGCATTATTGATAAGGTATATTAAAAAGTTTACCCATTAAAATTCGTTGCTTTTTATTTAAGGAGTTAATAAATAAACAATACATATGTATACATATAATCTGATGCATTACGAGCTTATGGGACTAGTTTTTTACAATTATGTTTTATAAATATACTATTTCTGGGGTAATAAACATTAAAATTTCATAGTAAAAATCATTTATTTAATTATAAAAAAGTTTATATAAATAATTTTTTTTTTTAACTTATGGTACATAGTTGAAAATTAACCAAATTAAATTTTTTCGTTTTCATCAGCTTTTTCTACTTCACTTATTTTTATAATAGGGGATGCATTCAAACAGCTATTACCATTGTACTGTGAACACGCTGCAGTACAATACAAGCCACTTTTTCGGCATCCGCAAGCATTTCCGCATCCCTTTTTACAATTACAAAATAACATTTTCAGTAAATTATCTGGAGCACGAGGTTGTTTCATCATTATCGGTTCCAGTTTATTAGAAACGTACCTCCATCCCCAATTTTCAATAGAAATATCATTACCCAACCACATTTGCACTTGTAGATACACTCTTTTTAAATGTTCAAATACTGCATCAGATGTAGGTACTAGAGATGGTAATTGAACGCCAATATTTTTAGCGGTACCCTTCAAAAAAGAACTAAATCTTAATGTATTTAAATCTTTGATTTTTTTGGGGCACTGTATAACGATAAAATGCATGAATTTCTCTGCAGAAATCATCTTTTTGTAAGGATACAAAACTAAGTAAAGTATCCTTTAAAGTCATACTATTAACATATTATGTAATTTGCTTGCGCTGACTCTTATTTTTTTTTTCTCTTTGGAGTCATTTGCTTCTTTGCCACAAATTAAACAATTATTTTTCCAGTCAAAATTTGTTGAAAGACTAGTCCGCAGTTATTTTTCGGTGGAGATTGTGAAGAAGTTTAATGTACCCGATTTTTTTGAATTTCAATATATGTTTTAATTACGTATTTTTGTCTGCATAATATATTGCATGGGCATATACATGGGCATATTTTATTCTTCAAAATTTTCTGTTCTGTTGCACCTACTGTTTTGTCTCTGCATCACCCTAAGGTAGACTGGTAGAAAATGCCCAAGGCATTAAGTCCGCCTTTGTACATTATGTGCATAAAGTTTTAATAAATAAAAATAAATAAATATACAAACTCAGTTTGTAAAAATTGAATCAATCCATCTTGCCGTTCAGTTGAAGCAGTTTTCAAAGTTGATATTCCTCTGGTAATTTTTATTATATCACCTAAGTCTGCGTTTGATGCTGAACCAGATCCTACTTTATCGCAAATGATGCAATTAATTGAATCATTTTTTTCGTCCTGTCTTGGCTCTTCCATGTTTACTTGTAAACCTACAATAAAGAAATAAATAAATTCTGCAGGATATGTATTATGATTAAATATAATGTATTGTACAAATATAAAAGAAAAAAATTTTTCTTTACATTTTTATTGATTGCAAAAATTTCTAATTCCAATTATAAATAAGATGAATGCAACAATTTCGATTTTATATTGTTTATGTAATATATAGCAAAAGAGTAAAATACATTTAATAGTATATATTCTATTATTTTGCCTAATTTTCTTTTGAATTTACAACAAAAATAACGAATTTGATAATAAAAGTATTATGATACTTACGATACAGAATTATAAAATCTTATTTCGAAATTATATCCAAAACCAAAAAATATTAATTATGAAATCAAAAAATATTCACTGCACAAAATACACAACAGTAACGGTACACGCATCCCTATATATTGTACAGAATAGACTGAAGTTCTAGACCTATCGAACACCTGGCGGTCCACCTCCCCTCCACTTTCTTCTACCTGCACCTTGCTTCTACGACTTTTTTTTGATGCCTCTCATTTGTAGAAGATGTTTCTTAATATCCATTTTCATTTTATTATAAATATTTTATGAAAATATATTTTCATTTAAAACGAAAAAATTAAAAATTCAGTAAAGTTACTGAAAAAATAATAAATAATAAGAAGCAACAAAAACAAATGGGTAAACATTTTAGTATTTTATGTATAAAATATAATTCAGAAGGTTTTACATTAATACATTCAAAGTAATTGGATTCCGAGGTCAAACTCCCCGGGCACTCCACTAAAGTTATCGTAAACAAAAGATACGGCCGTTTATGCTGCAAAAAAACGTATATTTCGACACTCTCAGGGGAATCAAATGTATAGGGTACTTCCCGTTGACCTAGAAACATGAAATTTGGCGAGAAGCAAGGTCATGTAGCACAAGTAAAGAAAAAAATCCGAAACTCGTAAATTTGTAGTTACATACCTACAAATTTGTACGGAACCATCGATGCGCGTATATAAAATTATATCAGAAGAATAAATTATGACAAATTGACATGTTTTCTATACAAAAGCTGTCAAACCGCAATAGGTATTTAGTCCTCGGATAAAAATTATTATTATCTGACTATTGAAAAATCATAAAGTTTAATGACAATTTCAGTCGTCATCTCAGTAGTCACCCCCCTTTCTTTCTAACCATATAATCATTCACACAGTCCAACCAACGTTTTTATGGTCTTCCCCTACTCTTATAGCCATCGACATTCATACTCAAAACTTTCCTCACGACATTTTCCTGATTCCTCCGTATCATATGCCCATATTTTAATGACTATTTATTCCTACAGAAAATGTTAGTACTGCGGTGCATGCGTTTGGACATGATGGTACCGGCAGTCCAGAATTACGTTGCAGGTAAGCATATCAAGTCATCATCAGCACTTATTGGGAGTCTAATGAAGTGATTTTAATACTTTGTATGTGATTCTTTTAAAGCTACAATGGGCCAAAAGTTCGTGGAGCCCCCACTTTTTGACCTGGCATCTTCATATTCGGACTCTCACTGCTGTATCCCCCTGTTGTTCGTGTTGACACCCGGCTCTGATCCTATGGAGACACTGCTGAAGTTTGCAGACGATCAGGTAAACGATATCCACTATAGAAATAAGTTATCATCAACCTTTTTTTGTAAACTGAAGCATAAATAAAACATCTTTCTGGTCTTGTCCCATATTATTTGGCGTTTGCGCAACATGTTTGTTTCTTCATTCTCCCTCTCCATCCATTCACATTCATATAACATTAGTCACTCTTTTAGGCACAATCCCTCTCATATCCCTTCTCATCACATACCAAGACAAGCGATTCCCTTTTAACTTTTCTCTCTCGCTCGCTCTTTTCTTTTTTCGCTCTACTACGCTGTGGGACAGTGTACGCTAACGTAAAAAAAGAAAAAAAAAACTATTTATTTAAATACATAAAGTTATTTGATGCCTTTTTTAATGATATTATAATAATTCTCAGGGTTTTGGTTCTTCGCGTCTGTTTTCACTGTCTTTGGGCCAAGGTCAGGGCCCTATCGCAGTCAAACTTATTGAGGAAGGCGTTCGGAGCGGCACATGGGTGGTGCTGCAGAACTGTCACTTGGCTAAGAGCTGGATGCCCATGCTAGAAAAGGTAATTAATTTAGCATCATCGCTTTTACCGTTAAAACTATTTATATGTAGGTTTCTAGGTTTAATGTTGTCATAACCTGCCGTTAATGTAGCTTTCAAAAGGAACCTAGATATTTTTAAATGTTGACCCTTTTCCAGATCTGCGAAGGGTTGACTCCAGACTCCACACATCCAGACTTTAGACTTTGGCTTACGTCATACCCTGCTGATCATTTCCCGGTGTATGTACTGCAAAACGGTGTCAAAATGACCAATGAGCCGCCACAAGGTAACATTTATGGCGCATTATGTTTATTTCCGAATCGGATTAACAAATCAACATTTGCTTTAGTGTTCTTTGTTAGATTTGTATATCTAAACGACTGCTTTTTACTTATTTCTTTGCCTGTCATGTCATTTGTTTGTGTATCAAAATCCAGGACTGCGAGCGAACATTGCACGTTCGTTCAGCAGCGATCCTATCAACGACCAGGAGTGGTTCGAGGGCAACAAGCAGTCTGAGAACTTCAAGAAGCTGCTGTTTGCACTGTGCTTCTTCCACGCTGTGATCCAAGAGAGAAGGCAGTTCGGCCCGCTGGGCTGGAACATTCACTACGAGTTCAATGAGACAGACCTCAGGATCAGCGTCACACAACTCTATATGTTTCTCAATGAATACGATGTGAGTAAGGATATGTCCGTGACTACCGCCGGACCACCAACGCCAATCGCTTCCATATTTGGTAAATAATTAGTACTCAATTGGTACTAATTCGTACTCGAATAACAAAATTGGCCCCTCAGTAGTTTTCGAGAAAATCGTCTTTGAAGGTGTTAGTCACGCTCCCTTCAGCAGGACCACCATGAGCGCCGAAAAAGGGGGCACGCTACAGCTATTCTAAGTATACAAATAATTAGTACCCTTATATGTGATTTATTTCGTAAAAAAAAAACAGAACTGTAACATTTGTATTTACCGAGAAATCAACGATGATAACTTTCTCGCAATTGTTCAGCAGGACCACGACTTTGAATGTTGATTCCAAGTTAGAGAAGCTTGTCGCTTTCCTAAAACCTACATAGAAAATGAGTACCTTGCAAGATAAAATTAGTACCCAAAATTCAAAATTAGTACTCCAGTAACGTAATTTACGAGATATACCATGCCATTGGTGGGGTGGCGGTAATCACGGTGCCAAATTTTCATTTCAAGATTTCCCTATTAAAAACTCTGTGATTTCTTCCCAAATTTGTACAAAAATTAGTACTCCTAAAGAAGTTATAGCCAAAAATTCAGATTCCTAAGTGCTGTATTTTAAGAGAAATTAGCTTTCATTACTTTCCATACTAAATCTCCGCGTATAACCCGATCAAATTAAGTTGACTGACCAAATTAAGTGGCTTCTTTAAAAAAAGACGATACTTCTTGCATTACCTATATGTAAATAACCAATACTACTATCCGTTACTGTATTGTGTACCTAATTTTTGCTAATAAGCAAATTAAGAGGGATAATTCCCACATCCCCAGCTTAGGTATGGAATAATATTGATTATTTATTCTGTTAAACCTATCACATTCCATTGCTGGACATATTATATGCCTATATGCCTATAAGATTTTGCAGCCGTTGAACGAAAAATATGCGATTAGGAAATTTGCTGACGGACTTCGTAATCAGCGTCTTGGAACGGTTACGCAGGAGCAGCTGACAGCTATCAACACGGTGCTGTTGTTTATTGGTGCGTGTTTGGCGGTTGTCATCGTTGGCAGAAAATTTTGTTTTGTCGCATGGCATTTAGTTTCTCCCAAGGTGCGCAAAAACGACGGGTTCTCCGCCTTCCATATCCAGTCTGGCCACGCCATTTGTCCTATCGTACCTACGGTTGCCGATTGTTCTTAGTTGACTCTGAATGATATGGTAAATATTTTGTTCGTAGGACGTACAATTCATTGCGCTGCGGTATTTAACTGGTGAGTGCAACTACGGCGGCCGCGTGACTGACGACTGGGACCGGCGCACGCTCAACACCATCCTGTTCAAGTTCTACAACCCGAAGGCCTTAAAGGAATTCAACTACCCTCTCGACCCTTCAGGTGAGTCAGCAATTTTAAACGGGCCCTTTTATAAACCATAGCACGGAACATCATAACACGATTATACTATCACGGCCTAATGTGAAAATGTATAGATTGGTATGAAGACAATGTTCGTTGTCGGTCGACGATAACGTTATCATTTTTTTTTCATTAGTCTTTTGTTATATATTTTGCAGTTGCCGTATTAGATACCTATCAACCTACAAAAAGCAACACAAAATGGCATTAGATATCCACTTTATTATGTAAATTATAATAGTATTCTATTCCACCGTAATCGTTATAAAAACGCCCCTTGGCCATTTCCTGTACCGGTCGCTGCAGTTTAGTCTGCAGAAAGAAACGGTTACAACGTTTTACGTGTTTCTTTATGTGTGAGCGCACAAGTTTAGCCGCGCGGCTTTTTCCTGCACCATTCGGTACCGACTTGTGTTTACCGGAAACCCGTGTCTTTATGCAAGCACCCTATGACATGTACAAGGTAATGATTTCGACAGGCGTGTACCACATACCAACCCTGAAAGAGCACGGGGACTTTGTGAACTTCGCGCGCTCGTTGCCGGCCGCCACGCCGCCCTCCGTGTTCGGCTTCCACCCCAACGCAGACATCACCAAGCACTTCCGAGAGGCCGAAGAGCTGCTTGACACGGCTGTATTAACCCAGGTCACCACCTGCACTCAGTCACATACTTTAATAATATAAGCAAACACCATTAGGTGCTATTTTATCGTATGCAGTTTGAAAAAAAATATATATACAAGTAGCATTGACACAAACTAAATTACAGTCCGGTCACAGTTATTTTACCTTTGATTTTGACTGTAGGTAACCCAATATCAACCTTATTGGTTGCTGCCATTGCCAAAACTGTCAAAATCACAATGATCTTTTCTTTTTTTTTTGCTATAAGGTTGTTATTTGATTGCTGCTGCCAGAGGTAAAATAAATGTGAAAGGGCTGTAGAATAGCTCATGGCGTGGTCAGAATATACATAAATCAATTGGCAACGTGATAATGGGATTTACTGGTCAAGGTGTCCCGGACAGATAGTTACACAAGTATCGCTGTTGAATGGTAAAACAATAAAATTATGTAATATATCAAATTTATTGTAATTAGATTTAGAAACTTAATAACTATTTTAAAAATTACCTAACCTAGAGCTTATCATTATCATTAAAGTAGTATGTATGTATTGAAAATGTTGTTAGCCGTAATGTAATCCATTTATATCATGTGGTATTTCTTATGTTTCATCCATCGTCGGTGCAACGGGACAGGATCGTGTGGTGAGACATTTGAATTAATCAGAATTGTTCATTTTACCAAAAGTAATATCATTAATGTCGATTTCTCATTTCCATGCCTGAAAGGATCTCGAGAAAAAGTACCAGGTAAGTGAGTTTTATACCTTGCAAACGTTTAAGCGGACAAAAGTTATGCTCAATTTCAGTATATTATTTAAAGACAAAAAATATAACTAATGTAAGAGTCAAGTGCAAGAGCTGAACAATGAATACCTAGCGAAAAGATATGGCTCCAACATGACTTAAAATAAATTTCTTTTCTATGAAAAATTGATTATAGTCATCATCAATAATGCGAAAACATAGTTGCGCATTGGCCTTCAATGCCCTTGCACTCAAATTATCCATTATTTTATCGGAATAACGTGAAAATAATGGATAATTTGAGGGTAAGGGCTGATTCAATTATAGAGCGCAAACTTAATATAAATATTGTACAAACTTATAATATCTAGATTAAGTATAAATGAAAATGAGCGTCTGCAATTGCAGCTTAAAAGCTCGTAAAAAAATATATCCGTGTCCTAACACAGGACATGGCGGCTGCCGGTGATGCAGAGATAACACCTGAGATGCAAGCGATGGCCATCGCCGAGGACGTGTTGCAGCGGCTGCCAGCCAAGATCCTGTCGGGGCCATCGCACGAGGGGGACATCAAGGCGACGGAAATGACTCCCATGTCCATTGTAGTCATCCAGGAGGCCGCACGATACGATAGACTGGTTAATGTTGTCAGATCCAGCGCTAAAGCCGTCATTGGAGCTGTTCAGGGTAAATTTAAAACGAACATGAATTTATTTGACAGGTTTAAAGGTACACAAAAAAATAAACAAACTTAGTAAAGTTTCCAACATCAGTTGTTTGAAGTTACCTAGTGATGTTTTGGCAAGGCCCGAGGATAAGAAACAGTTTTTGACGTTAAATAATTCCAAAGTTAGTTTAAATGCAGGTTTTGTTGATTTTAAGCAAAAAATTAATTTTCCTTCTAACAATATCATTTACACGTATGGTACAGGCGTAAGCGTTCTGAACGATATAACGGAGGAGGTGCTGACGAGCATGGTGCGCGGGCGCATCCCCGCGCTGTGGGCTGGCAAGAGCTACCCCTCGCTCAAACCCTTCGCCTCCTACTTCAACGACCTGCTCGCAAGACTCGCGTTCTTGCAGGTATCCTCATATGTATCATATTACCTATCTTAATTTATATAAGAGCTACTTTCTCAGTCGTCAGATACTTTTTGTTTGAGGTATAAATACTCGTACGACAGTTTTGATTTGTAAAGCAAATATGTTTGTGAAACCGCCATATTTATTCTTCCGATAAAAGTTATCTGACGATTGAAAACCCCAAAGAAGAAGCCTGAACCGCGGCACGAAAGAGATTGTAGAACGAGTTGGACGTAACACCTTGACCACTTGCGCTGGGCAACTTTCTTTAGTGCGATCATCAAACGTATAGGTTGACTACCTTATTAGGTAGGGCTTTTTTTTTGAGGATGGGAAATCATCATATGCTTCCTCCCGCTCTGGGTGGAGCGGAAGGGACTGTAAGACTCTTACTGACTAAAACCTACCCGTGTTCCTTCCTTAACCCTTTATGTTCCGGGCCAGCGGTAACCCTTTCGGACAATCCTGCTGACTCGGCAGGCTTCGGCCCTAACGGGCCCCTTCGGTAGATGCTGACATCTCTTTGAGGCGCGCGTGGAACACGTACGCGCCGTCCGGCACGGGCCTGGTCCTGATCGGACGGTGAGCTACCCATTACTCTCCGCCCGCAGGCCCGCGCCTACGGTGGCCGGGAGTCGTCGCGCGATTAGGTAGGGCTCAGTTTTAATTCCGTCAATATTTTAATATTCGGGGTTCAATCTATCTGAACAAAATGTAGTTTTCCTTTCAGAACAAATTAAGGTATTGCTCGAAATTGGACCCGTGCCCGCGTTATACTCATGCACGTGCGCACATACACATCTGACTTTGAACTCACTCGCGTGATTATTTCTCATGGCTGACTCCAGAAAATGTTAGGGTATTTTCATTTCTGTATCACGCTATGAATTTTAAGATAACCCATAAACATTGTTAGGGAAATGTTGACGATTGAACTTTATCTAAATTATAATAGGTGTATTTTTATATGTAGGTTAATTTCATACGTTTTGTAAGATATATAATATGTTTTGTAAGTAAGTATTGCTTACACGAGGAGGTATTCTAGTCCGTTGAGACGTGAGAATGTTTATTTATTTATTCATTAAAACTTTATGCACAAGTAAAAAAATACTGTTCAAAGGCTTAATGCCTGAGGCGTTTTCTACCAGTCGACCTTGGGGTGATGCAGAGACAAAACATGGCAGCTGCACTATAAGGGATAAGTAACTCGAAAAATAATAAATACTAATACATAGATACATACTTATAAACAGAATAAACTTTGTCAGGAAAAATAACGATGTAGGGAGAGGAAAAAACGAAACCAGCAAATCAGCGCTGGAGATGATTCTTTACGGATTTCACGTGCCTTAACTTTGAAAGATAACCGACTGGTCGCCGCCGTCCTGATATTCAAAGGGAGCGCATTCCAAAGAAATACCGCCTGGACAAAGAAAGGAGAGAAAATAAAATCAGAGCGGTGAGAATGTTCATGTGGGACAAGAAGGCTATAATCTCAATGTATGTGTTTAGACTAAAACTCATCGTGTAAACGGAGCTTTACTAAGCGAGGGTATTGTGTTGTCAGCACTGGCACGAGTTCGGGCCACCAGTGGTGTTCTGGCTGTCCGGCTTCTACTTCCCGCAAGCTTTCCTCACGGCCGCCCAGCAGAGCTACGCGCGCAAGTACAAGATACCCATCGACCAGCTCGCCTTCCACTATGAAGTAACTAGCTTCCAAATACGGTACCCGGCGATAAATATTGCACATCGACCTATTCGATCCTATTGATTTTATATAAAGAATAAAAATAATTATCAAAAGAAGCAAATCATAATTGTTTTAACAGCTCTTAATAGATACCGGACTGTTTGTATTTCGTGCGACAGAGATAACGCTCTACGAAGCCGAAATTAGCCGATTGTCTCTTTCCAAAGGTCGATGTGCAATATTTATCGCCGGGTATTGTACAACATTTGTCAAGTTTATAATAAGACACTCCTTTCACAATTGTTTTACATCTGATTTTGCATCACTGTGAAAATCAGTGATCTTTATTTTTATTACACTCAGGTTGCTTGCTACCACTGATAAGTCTGTCAAAGCCACAGAGGTCTTTATTCTCGTTTAAATAAGGTTGCTTTTGGCTTGCTGGTACTTAAGTCTGCCAAAATCACAGTTATCTTTATTGTCATGGCAATAAGGTAGCTGTTTCGTTGCTGTTGTTACAGGTAAAATAACTGTGAAAAACTGTAGGAGGTAGCATGCTTTGTGTTTTCGCCAACTATCTGTTGCGAAAACACAAAGCAACTGTCTGTTGCTAAGCCCATGTTCGCATCGGTAAGGCGACTGCGATTCGTATATTTGTAGATGAAGTCACCACCATTTGATTATTGTTTTTTTTTTAACTTTACCAGTACGGCCGAGGCCATGGGACAGAGTTAAAGAGACCACATTTTAACTTCTAAATAAACATTTTGTTAGATGTTGACAATCTAGGCGGATTGTCAATATTTAACAAGTTTATTTAGAAGTTAAAATGCGGTCTCTCGGATTGCCAATATTTAACAAGTTTATTTAGAATTTAAAATGCGGTCTCTTTAACTCTATATACTATTTGCATAAAAAGTTGGAAAATGAAACAGTTATTCCATTGAAACGATGTAATGCAGGTACAAAAAAAGATGGAGCTTGAGGAGCCACCCGAGGAGGGCGTCTACATCCACGGCTTGTTCATGGAGGGTGCGCGGTGGAACATGAACTCTATGGTGGTCGACGAGTCCATCCCCAAGATACTGTACGACGAGTTCCCGTCGGTCAGTAGCTACACTTAACTATCCATCCAACTTAAGGGGCCGCGGAGCATGCGTAGTTCATACAAACGTAATACCAAAATAATTTGTAAATCAAACATATTCTTAATGTACTGTGTATTTATTCCAATTGTATTACAGAATATCTAGGTTCAGTGTTCATTCAAAATATATATTTGGGAACCTAGATATTCTTTAATCCAATCGGAGTAAATACATAAATATTTACATAAATACATGAAGAATATGTTTGATTCACAAATTATTTTGGTATTACGTTAGTATGAACTACGCATGCTCCGTCGGCCCCTTAATTACTATGTTCACAGAGCTTATCTCTTGTTGCAGTAATAGTAGACAGGTAACAACAGATTTTCTATTGTATGATTATTCTTCTTGGGATATTACGGATACGTACTTTTATATGTACCCTCCGCCACAGGTAGGTGAAGAATTTATATCGAGACTTTTATAAACCATTGTGAATGGTTGCCGTTCTTAGCATATGATGTGCTCTGAAATCCAAGGTTATAAAAACTATGAGTAAACAAAGCTTATACACATGAGCCCTATCACAATCATTGCATGGCAGGTGATGTACAGGGCATGTCATGGTGCACATGGTCTCACATGGATCTTGGTATACAGCTTGAAACTTTTGGCCAAGTCATGTCAAATATTGACTTGTTGCTGCTTCGGCTGCTGTGACATCTACCGACCCGCACTGGGCCCGCGTGGTAGATTACGGCCTACTCCCTCTTACAGAGAGGAGGCCAGTGTCTCAGCGAACATTATAGGCTGACTATGCTGTGTTATAATAATAATAATATATCTGAAAAAAAAATAGTAAATACGCAGAACTCAAAGATGAAGTAACTAGAATATGGCGCCAACAAAAAGTTTATGTAGTCCCTATAGTCCTCTCCACAACAGGCGTCATCCCACATTACCTTCTTCATAGCCTTAAATTACTAAACCTAAAAGAAACCCTGTATACCAAAAAGCTGCAATTTGAAATACATATCGCATTTTCAGAAAGTTCCTCATCACAACACAGCTTTAACGTAACACACCACAAGCTGCATTTACTTGGTTCCGGTCCGTAAATGTTGCAAAAACCAGCCTAAGAGCTGAGAAGAGAAAACACTAAAAAAATAATAATCATTTTATTATCAGGCAACTAAGGCCATGGCCATGGGTTGTGCTATTGACCTGCTATAAGAGTGTAACCCCCAGGTGTGGTTGATACCCATCAAGCGCGAGGACATCCCGACGGGCATGTTCTACAACTGCCCGCTGTACAAGACGGGCGACCGGCGCGGCGTGCTGTCCACCACGGGCCACTCCACCAACTACATCCTCTTCATGCTGCTGCCCACCAAGCTGGAGCCCGACCACTGGATCATGCGCGGCGTGGCCCTGCTCACGCAGCTGCCGTTCTAGAACATTCTCACAAGTACAGTGCCCGGCGATAAATATTGCACATCGACCTTTGGAAAGAGACGATCGGCTAATTTCGGCTTCGTAGAGCGTTATCTCTGTCGCACGAAATACAAACAGTCCGGTATCTATTAGGAGCTGTTAAAACAATTATGATTTGCTTCTTTTGATAATTATTTTTATTCTTTGTATAAAATACAAAAAAAGGTAAAGGTCGATGTGCAATATTTATAGCCGGGTACTGGTACGCTCTGGGGCCCGGTCGTAAATATTACCAGCTCGCGTAGCATGACGGATTATACATAATATGTCTTATCTCTATTCGACCAAGAATAGACCAAATTCTTTCTAGCCAACTCGGCATCTCTTCTGCACGAGCACGGGGCAACCCATAGACTCGCGTGTCTATGAAGACAAAGACATTTATTTTTTCCTCAGCAATGGGGAGCAATTTTAAAAATCAATTTATAGATTCTTGTCTAAGTCCAATGTGATGTAGTGTAGACTATTTGACATTTGTTGGGAAGAAATGTTTCTACCCCCAATAGTGTCAAAAGAAGAGAAAAATTGGTCGTCATGATTGACATTGTAGACTTTTGTCGACTGAAGAATAGAAAAATTTCTTCTCTTCATCGTCATTAAAAATCTTTCTCCAATCTGTAATTTTGTTTATTCTTTCGTTGACAAAAGCCGTTTCTATGGTGGTCATGCTACGCGTGCAGGCAGTTGACATGCAGAGAGAGGGTCAAGGTGACAGATAACTGTTGCACTGCAGAATGCAGAATTCAAAATCGCTGGACACTTATCACGATACCTCACTTGATGTCGTCAAGTTAGACGTACTTATAAGTAAAAGCAGTGTAGCGACATATCTGTCGAAATTACGTCGCGGCATCACGTAAAGCATAACCACGCGGAATTTAAGTAACGTGCTACTTTTTTACCTACTTGTTTTATTAATTTATGACAAAATCATTGAAAAGACAGTGTTTATCATGGTGATTGTTTACAAATGTTAGCTTATTAATTGTTAGTAATTATTTTTGTCAAAATTTGGTTTAGTCACCTAAGAAATAACGTTGATTTTGTTTGTTTTCTTCATTAGTTTATTCTGTATGTGGAATTCTTTTATATTTCATGTCCTAATAAATAAATTATATGTAGGATTCAAATCTTTGAAAGATTTTCGGCTGATAAGAATCGGCTAAATTACTTATTTCGATATTCCAATCCAAGAGAGTACCCTAAAATAGCTGAATGAAACTTTTATTTTTAGATAGATAATCCTATGTGGTACTTCTTTGCTTCTTGGGCATTTCTTTGCTTCTTGGGCATTTTCGGTTTACTTGTTCTTTAAATCCAGTTGTGATTAATTCATAAACGTTATACTACAATATCCCCTCATCTGTATGGCAAGCTTATCAAGTTCTGTAACAATAGAAAAAGTAATTGCCTCATTAGTGACAGTTGAGCTCATAATAAAATTGAAAAAATTGCCCACAAGTAAAAATTCAAATGTTTCTTCCCTTAACTTTTTCGTTTGGGTTTCCCAGGTACATCTGCCAACGTTATGATCTATCAGCTATAAGATATCGCATTTTACACCAGATGTGCGCTAGTTTTGTTTTTTCAAAATTGCTACTTTTTTCTATTTAACTTATTAGAATTTATGATATCATGTTTATTGTTTTCGATGTTAACTCTAAGTATTTCTTCTTAGTAATTATTTTTGTCGTAGCTTGGTCTAATCACCTAAGAAATAATATCGATTTATGTTTAATTTATTCATTAGTTTGTTCTGTATGTGGAATTAATTTTATATTTCATTCTTAATAAATAATTATTATCATCATCAATTTAGCCGAAAGCCATCCTGCTGCTGCCACTGCTAGACATAGGCCTCCCCGAACACCGCCACTTGGCCGGTTCTGTGCTTCCCGCATCCATCGAATAAATTATAATGAAATTGACAAAATTGTTGACAGGTAAAATAAAATGTGTTTCATTCCATATTTTTCTCGTTTGGGTTTCGAATACAATCCTAATCCATCAACGTTAAGACCTATCTCATGTTTTACTATAGCACATTGTACACCAGATGTGCTCTATTTTTCCACAAAATGGCTACTTTTTTTTACTCGTTTAAATTTATATGAAAAGACGTTTATCATGGTTATTGATTTCGACGTTAACTCTTAAGTGTTTATTCTTAGTAATTATTTTTGTCGGAACTTGGTCTAGTCACCTAAGAAATAATGTCGATTTATGTTTAATTTATTCATTAGTTTGTTCTGTATGTGGAATTCGTTTAATATTTTATGTCTTAATAAAATAATTCGATGATAATAATGTTTCACTGTTTTCCTTTGCTCTGCTTCTATATTCTTTTCTTAAGATTCAATTTGTAGGTACTACACGACACAATTAGAAATTTCGTAAACAAAGAAACTATGATCGCAGTTCCAGAATTGAACAACTTCTAAACCCGCCCACCCAGTTAAGCAGCCACCTTCCTTCACCCCTGATGTTTAATAGGTTTGCTTTAAATTTGTGTTTGTGTTCTCCAAAATGACACTGTTTTGTGGTCAATGTGGAGATGACAATACGACAATAAATGAAAACACTGGCAATACTTTTGCATAGGAGTTTTTAGGCACTATCAAATAAATCCTGAAATTGAAATAAAAAAATATAAACATCCAAAATTGAGAAGCTCCTTTTTTGAAGTCGGATAAAAAGTGTTTTATTCTAACTAAATAATATTGATGAGTCGACAATGGATTTTGCAAATCTTTGACTAATAGGGTTTTTCAAATTAGTTTATTACTATTTTACGTTAGGTCCAGATCTAGGTCTTAGCCTAGGGTAAATAAAATGCACAAAAAAAAAACGGCTATAAAGCCCACTTAATTGAGATTATACTAGAGTATAGTTTGAACGATTTCTGTGCAAATTCACTATTCGAGCACAATTTTGATGAGAACTAATAATAACTATCATAGGTACATTCAGTCCCAAAAGTACCCGGAAATTCTCATTTCAATCCCGTGCTAGAGATATTTAAAAAAATATTTTTGCGTTAAGTTGGTACAACTGTCATTGATTGGCGGTAAAAAAATAACCTAACCTCTGTTGAGTATTTTGTAATTAATTAACATTTGTGACAAACATCTTTTGTGGTCGCGTCGTTTTTTACAATGGCCGATTTTGTTGAGCAACGATCTTGTATTAAATTCTGTGTTGCAAATGAAATTTCTTGTGCCGAAACGCTTAAAATGTTACAAAAGGCGTTCGCAAATAATTGTATGTCCAAAACTCAGGCATACGAGTGGTACAAATCATTCAAAGAGGGACGTACAGTGGTCAGAGATTTACCACGGGCTAGAAGGCCATCCACTTTAACTGACGAGGATCATGTCAATAAAGTGAAGCAAATTGTAATGCAAAATCGTCGTGTGAGTGTGAGAGACATAGCCAGAGACATCGGCGTACCAAAAACTACAGTACACCGCATATTGACTGACTTTTTGCAAATGACTCGCGTCTCTGCTCGACTCGTGCCAAAAGATCTGAATTTCATGCAAAAACAGCGCAGAATGGACGTTGCTAATAAGACACTTTCTAAAGCAAGAAACGATTCCACGTTTATAAAACGCATCATAACCGGTGATGAGACATGGGTCTACGAGTTCGACATGGAAGCAGAACAAAAAGCATCCGAATGTGTCGTTTCGTGACCATAGAGGCGGTGAAAGAAAATACGACGAAGGTGCTGAAAGCCATCCCGATTTCGGCGTATAGGTAAAAAGTGTTTCGAGGACTGATTGAAGCGCTGGCGTACGTGTATTGCCTCTAATGGAAGTTACTTTGAAGGGGACAAAATAAATTTGGATGATTAAAATTACCCCTTGTGTTTTATTTACAATTTCCGGGTACTTTTGGGACACAGTAGTATATGAATTAAACTACAACGTACATATATTTTTATCCGATCAATACAAAAAATATTTGATTGTTTAGGGTTAAATCAAAATCGGTCAATTGCGTTCCATTCACATCATTAGTAGACATAGTGTGACAACATAATCTATCGAAGTCATTATACTGCAGTTAAATAAAAGTCAGACTGTAGCTATAGTGTCTACAGACTGGGAACGTCGTTAGATATCATCATCTGCCTAGACTTTTCCCAACTATGATGGGGTCGGCTTCCAGTCTAACTGGATGCAGCTGAATATCAGTATTTCACATGAAGCGACTGCCTATCTGACCTCCACATTCCAGTTACTGGGTAATACGACACCTCTTGGTAAGACTGGTTGTCAGACTTTCGGGCTTCTGACGACCCGTAAAAACTGTCAAAGATCCACGACTGACAGCCAAGACCAACGGCTAAACGTGCTGTCCGAGGCACGGAGAGGAGAACCATCCACCGACCAACCGCGGCAAGCGTAGCTTAACCTGATCAATCGACCCGTGCGGCTGTTATTACTTAGCCACAAGCCTCTTTACACAGAGTATGTAACACTCATTCGATATATGAAGTTTAATTTTTTCTCGTATTGTCGTCTCCACCATAGTATAAAGAGGGGAAGTATGTTATCTTCATACAAACGCACCGCGCGCGGCTTGTATGTGTGCGTCATCGTATCTATGCGTCGCCGCACGCACACTTAACAAAATCTCGACCCGTTTCTCAGTGCGCCAGTCGGGGCTAACACAGAATGAAATTCGCGCGTCACGGCGTTTCGGCACCGCTAAATGAATGAAAAATGTTTGATAATCGCAGGAGAACGTATTGCTGTGTGTTTGGATGTCTTAATAATACATCGATTCCAGAATTGTCTCTGTTCAGATTACCTATTGAACAGGAAAGGTAAGCAAGTCACTTATTCTAGCATATAATTTTTACTTGATGATGAGATAACTACTTACTTAGTTTTTGTTGTAAGTACTAGTTTTATATCAGACAAAGAAAGTAGGTAGACCTACTTTCCCACTAGAATGCATTAGGTACTTTGGATCTGTCAATTGATTTGCCGCTATTGCTTTGTTTACGTATAGTGCCGATTTCTCAGTATTGTAGGTATAGTAACTAAGTAGCTACTCACAGTTATAAAATCGTAATTAAAAAAAGTAATTGACTAATTGTGAATCAGATAAATAGAGCAAAGTTCGAAGGCAGTACAGTAACCCACCGTTTTCTCGTGCTCATCACCGCTCCGCGCCGCCCGTCTGCTGGCCCGTCGCTCTTTCTTTCATAGTGAAAGGTTTGATCGTAGTTAAGGGAAAACCGACCTCACAAACCCTGTACTTACCCAGACAATACAAGTAAAAAATACAACTTCCCCACCCTTGGCAATTTATAGGCACTGAATTAAAATTTAGCTAAAAGTGACAACCCTGAGACAGTAGGCAATTATATCGCGGATTGGGCCGGAGATAGCCTACTTCCCCTCTTTATACTATGTCTCCACCTTGTATAATTTATTTATTTATTTATAATTACCTTTACAGCCATCATAACAGGATTAACCTAATGCGATGGTGTGGTATTTATATACTTACAATATTAAATTAACCTAATAAGGAATTTCTATAACATACTACCTATCCTAAATTATATAAATCTCATACATAACAATAACACAGAACAATTACTGTTATATAACTTAATAACATTAACATTAATAAAATTGTTCATATGGCAATATTGATGCAAATGCATCAAGACTTCAAGAGTCATCTTTTGTTATCATATAACGTACCTTGTCAAAGCTCTGTTCACAGTATATATAAAACTAGCCTAACTTCTCGCGGTTTGTGAACGTTATTGAAACAAAGAGGGCATTGTTTGCCAGAACTTTATAACATGCAATGTTCTGAGATCATACGTAATACGTTCTGAGTAATGCGACGGCGAAGCTTTAATGTGGGTTCTCGTACCTAACTCTACGGCCAAGGCCCAGAGAGGTTAGGTAATTGCTATTTTTTTTTAATAGTACCTAGTTTCTTAGTTGTAGAATGCTTTGGAATAGCTTTACTTAGTTAACTAGTAGAACAATGTGCTCTTTCACAAACCCAGGAAATTAAATATTTGCCGTGCAATCTAGCATAATGATTCTCTACGATATATGAACGCTATGAAATCCAGTTTTGTAAACTCTTTGTTTCAGATTCTTTCTTCTTCTAAATTAAATATTACCGAGTGTTGTTTGTGTACGCTAACTATATAAGACGTATGTCTAGTAAGCTGGGCATGACATTCCATGGATTGTTTCTTCATAAATGAACATTCAGGCTATAAATTGGGCCGGGACGAAAATGGAAGTTTTCTTCAGGGAACGAGGTCAATGTCATCGTTATCGTTCCGCGGTTTAATACTCGGCCAAGCGGACCACAACGCAACGCTATAGTTACGGCGCGGGCATTACGAGAGCGGTGACTTTGCGATTACGTTGCCCTGTCATTTAGCACGAAAAAGCTCGCATCCCAGATACGGCATGTATTAAATAAGCGAGTAGGGGGCAGGGCGGGGGCCGGGGGCCGGGATGGCGGGCCGCGGGGGGCCCGGGCCGCGGGGCGCGGGGTCTGTAGTACGGGAGGCACTCGGTCTAGCGCGGCGTTGCCGGGGCGACGCTAGATATTGATCTGCGCGCTCATCCCCGCGCAGCATCCCTCCCGGCCGCGTTTCCCCCCGCGCTCCCGCACTCCCGCGCCCCCGCGCTCCCTTGCCTCCGCGCCCCTCGCCCTTGATTCTGCCGCTCGACCACCGCCACCACGACCCCACCGCACCCCCCTACAAATACTTATTACATTTCGCACTACATACTCCACGTAATCCGATGAAGAAATTTCTCTCATGCTTTATAATCGTGCCTTAGCTGCTAACCTCGATATTCTGTAACTTGCTAGCGTACGTAATACTTAAGCAAAATGTAAAGTTTTACAATTTATCAGAGTGTAATTTAGAAACATTGGAATTAGATTATAGTAGTCACTGAATAAGGTGAGGTGATTAGGTTAATAGGAAGACGATGGTGCTTAAATTTTTGAAATCCAAGGAATTTTAAAACTATGGCTTTTAACAGTCTACCCACACAAGTTGCTCGTTGACGCAGAATGTAGACGAGATCAATCCAGATCACATGAGCTATGCGGCTAATTTAATGCGTCGGAGAGCGCATAACCCATCGCAAGTGGGTGAGCAGTAATGTGCGAGGCGAGCGCTGAGTGGCACGCCATGTATTAACGCGTGTCGTAATATGTAGAATTAACATACAATATATATAATCTCGATTTCTATTCCTAAATTGCATGGAATTAGTATGTACTTGCACCGAAACCTTGTACTTAAAACCGGCATGTTCTAGAACCAAAAATTCACACATTCAAACGAAGACATGTGATATCTACCAACCCGCACTGGGCCCGCGTGGTGGAATTGGCATTCCCTCTCACGGAGAGGAGGCCTGTGTCCCAGCAGTGGGAACATTATAGGCTAGTTATGTCATTTAGTATGTACTTTATTCTTGCTAAACTGTTGAGAGTATTTCTAGACGAATAATCGACGAATTCCGAACGAAACCGGTGATCTATGAGTCGGTCTAAATACAAAAACTTATTTTACTTTCACCTAAAATTTAAGGATAGTAGAATATTAAACATTGTATTGGAATATGTTCTTAATTTTATGTACTACTAGCTGCGCCCCGCGATTTCACCCGCGTAAATGTCAATCCCGTAAGAATATCGGGATAAAAGTAGTCTATATGTTAATCTAGGATGTTAGCTACCTCCATAAATTTTTTTATCAAAATTGGTCCAGCCGTATGATCGTGAAGAAGTAACAAACATATAAACATACACACACTCTCACAAATTTTCGCCTTGATAATAATAGTTTGATACACACACACATCACTACTATTGTTTACTACATTTATCATGTATAACTTATACTTACATTAAATGTATAAGTGGTTATACATGATAAATGTAGTAAACTCGGTAGGATGTTTAAGGGCTTCATCTAATTATAACCGGATAAATTGTTAAGTATAAAATTATTGTAATTACTTAAGACTGTGAATATTAAAAGTTATTTGGTCAAAATGTATGATTGGTTAAAAATGGCGGTAATGTTAGATTTGTACCTACTTGAGTAATATTGATAGACTATAAAATAAAATGTATATCCGCCAATTCTGGGAACTCTTTGATTTTACTGTGGTGAAAGATGAACTTACCTTTCACGTAAGTTAATTGATATATTATTGCTGTTAACTATGTTGTTCTATATGTGATATAATATAATACATTTATATTTGGTTTTCTACTGTAATGTTTCAACTACGTGAAACCCACTGCTTACTTAAACTCATTTGGTAATTCATTTCAGCAACTAAATTATATATATCTAATATTGCTTTTGTGTTAAATCGAATTAAGGAATATTCATGTTCTGTTTCTTTCCGTTGATAAGTTGCCTTAGCTTTGAGAAAAGGTCCAAGAGATTAATGTGATAACAATAATTATTTATGCAAATGTAAAATGTGTTGATACAATACTTTAAAACAAGCGACCATGGAGATTCCTTATCCTTCCTTCTCAATTTTTTTTTTTATTATTATTTATTTATGTCGAACACACGTGATTCATATTGTTGTTAGTAATACTTACAAACTATGTTAGCAACATTCTCATTTTATAATATTAACCATTTACATTACAATAAAATAAAATAAAAATAAAATAATCAATTCAAAAACCTACAGCTATAACTAAGTCCGCCTCCCGGTGCACCAGACCTGCAGCTGTGTATACGGGTCCAGTACCCCAGGAACGGACAGTCAGGTTTATCCACTATTACCTTTAAGATGCTGTTGGTGCTCCCCCGAAGCCGCCGCATCAGGGATGCTGTTCTTTTTCGCATAATTGCTTGAAAGCTATCTATACCTGCTTCAGCAAACATGCCCGACGCGCTACAGAACCGCGGGAGCCCCAACAGCACCCTAAAAGCGTTATTGTACTGGATGCGAAGAGCGCGGTAGGCCCTCTGTGTATGTCTAACCCACAGGCTGCACGTGTAAAATGACTGGCAAAACGCCTTAAACAGAGTGAGTTTCACTTCTTTCTCTCTCAATGATGACCTTGTTTTGGATAACAAGTTTTCCAATTAAGGTATTTAACCGACAAGCCCAATTGAAAGAAATGCCTAGTCTAATCTTTCTGTGCGTTTGTTCATAAAACCCTTTCCCTACACACCACGCACACTGGGCACTTCACACACAGTAAATAACTAATACTCAAAGCTCTCTTCTGACACTCGAAGCTTGCTAATTAAGCTGATATTATTACCATAAGGAATATAGTATCATCTTAATAGTATTCGTGATAATCCCAAACTAGAATTTGCAAATGTCATCTTTGTTTTACACTCGTACTGTCCGCAACTCTCCGTAAATTAAATCCCTAACTCTGCCCTCTCCACATGTTTGTCACTTTTATTCTCTCCCGTAGCTCTATATTATTTGTACATAAGACTGTACATATATTTTTTGTAATCGCCTTATCATTTGTTTCCCGGGATACGCCACCCCGGGCCGCCCTCTGCCTCCCTACAGACAGGTACCGACTGTTAACGCTCTCACAGTTCATTGTCTAATTTCCACGTTGCTATGACGAGAGACATGATACAAGTATCTCCGACCCGGCTGGAGCTCTTTTGAGTTGTTGCTACTAGTTACTAACAAGTATCTAACGACACGAATATTGAAAAATTTCGTATTTTCCGTCGAACACTGTTCGTGTTTCACTTATGCTTTGTTACTTTTTTATCGTACTCGATGTGAAGAGTGACTGATTTGAGTGGTGGATGTCACCACTTGAGCAAATTACAATGGTATGGACCGAGACACAATATGATTTGAAGTGTTCTTTTGTTGACAATAATTTTTCATCGGATAGCAATAATCGTCTAATGAGTTACATCGATAGCCTGATTAATTGATTGCCCTTTGTTATCAGCAGAGTATAACATTGTTCAATCTTTTTTTTATTTAAAAATTCTGTCCGCGATATGACGAAATTAATTCCCAAAGAATTAGTAACATCCAGTTAACTTGTGCGGTGAGTGGAGATGAGCGGCTGTCGTATTAAAATTCAGGCGTAGCAAGCATTATCATTATCATGGCAAGCGCGTCGACTCGCGGCGAGTTTTAAGCACAGCTTCAATTTTCCAGGACGCGGCCGAACCGACAGAAAAAACGAAAAGTATATCCCACGGCGCTATTCCTCGGCAATGAGGATTTAATTAAAATGCAGCACTTACGTCTGCCCGCGGCTCTCTGCCCGCTTGCACACATCGCCCGAGCCGCGGCTCTGCCTACTTTGTTAGCGAACTGCCCTCACCGACCCTCCAGCCTAATTAAATGATAAACACGATACTTCGCCTGGTTCTGCTTTGCAGTTTTTATGAGGGATTTCATCCAGATAACCATTTTCAATGTTAGTTTCATAGGATGAAATCTTGAACCACATAATAATTTTACACCGGCAGATTTAATTTGTGGAAAGGGGACATGCTGGCGAAGTTAGACTGTCTGATCCGATAAAAGCCGGCAGCTCCGAGTCTGTATTTAAACGAGCTATTTTAGGTGGCTTGTAACTGTAACGTTGGTCGGCGGCGGTGCACAGAGCTCACAGCCAATCGCTTATTGGGATTGGAAGCAAAGCCTTTCGGGCAGTTGCGGTGGCTTCGGCGGACTTCCAATTTTAATGTTACATAATTGAACCGAATTAATTCGCAGTGCGCTCCACCGCCGCTAACTCAAACACCCGATCCATGAACCAATTTCCAATAAATATTGCTTTTTAACTGTGTACGAAGAGTGGTGGTTGTTCTGTTGTAATTAAAAAGCTCGTTTCAGTTTGAAAATTCAGATTTAAATGTGGTTTCGGTCATGTTATTAATTACAAATAAACTGTAATCGGAACGCATTCGTGTTTGCATTATTGGATACGGATTTTAATTATTTTGTTTAATTGGAATCAAAGCTAACCGAAGGAATCTTTGTTTTGTTCAGAAGAACACCCCGCCCTATCAAAATTAAATTCCAACATGAAATAATATGAATTCATTTTTACGCTACAGAAGATTGACGAAGTCCTATTGAATTTTCTCACTCCTCTTCGCATTAATTTTCATTTTTTATTGATTAGCTAAGCTAAGTACAATAAAACATTGATAGATGTGCCGTGTGTGCGTGTGTCGTCCCGCCGATAATCGCCCAACGTCTAACAAGATCATAGAAATCTAGAACGCATTTTCAATAAATAAAACTACTTAAGGGGCTTTTTTTTTTTTTTTTTTTTTTTTTTTTTCAGGATGGGAAATCATCAAATGACTCCTCCCGCTCTGGGTGGAGCGGAAGGGAGTGTCAGACTCTTACTGACTAAAACCCACCCGTGTTCCTTCCTTAGCCCTTTATGTTCCGGGCCAGCGGTAACCCTTTCGGACAATCCCGCTGACCCGGCAGGCTCCGGCCCTGACGGGCCCCTTCCATTGATGCTGACATCTCTTTGAGGCGCGCGTGGAACACGTACGCGCCGTCCGGCACGGGCCTGGTCCTGATCGGACGGTGAGTTACCCATTACTCTCCGCCCGCAGGCCCGCGCCTACGGTGGCCGGGAGTCGTCGCGCGGCTCCCGACGCCCGGAGCGTCTCCCGCGGCGGCTGGGACGGGAGGCTCTCTCCCTCAGCCGTCCCGCCGCCTCCTTCGCTAGCATGACTGCTTCGCAGAAGGAGGCGACTGCCCCCCACTCCCTCTCGCCCCGGACCATGGCTTGAACCAGGGCCGGACGCGAGAGGTCTCCGCCGCTGCCGATCGCCTCTACGAGGACACGGCGGTGCTCCGCCCAAGCGGGGCAGACCTCCACCGTATGCTCCACCGTGTCCTCTGGGCGATCCTGGCAATGGTGACACCCGGGCGTTTCCTCCCGCCTGATGATGTGCAGGAACCTCCCGAAACTTCCGTGTCCGGTGAGGACCTGCGTCAGGCGGTAGGTGAGGGCGCCGTGACGCCTCTCTAGCCACTCCTCAAAGAGGGGTCTTACCGCCGCTATCGCGGCGTGCCCTGCGCTGGGTTGCGACAGTCGCTCTTTCCATGCCGCCATGAGATCGCGTCGGAGGTCCGTCCGCTCCGCCGCGATTTGCTGCGGAAGCGGAGTTTCCCCCCGGCATAGTGCCTCCGCGCGCCACTCATACAGGCGCGCGAGGACTATTGCCTCCAGATCCCATGGCGGCAATCCGGCAAGGAGGCTTGCCGCCTCGCCCGAGATCGTGCGGTACCCTCGGATCAGCCTAACGGCTACCACCTTCTGGGGCGCGTTCAGATAATGGGCGGCTCGCCGCCGCAGTGAACGCGCCCACACCGGGGCCCCGTATAGGGCCATGGACCGCACGACCCCCGCGTAAAGCCTCCGGCAGGAGGCGTTTGGCCCCCTCAGGTTGGGTAGGAGCCGCTTGAAGGCGGCCCCGGCCCGTTCCAGTTTGGGAGCCAAACGTCGGAAATGCTCGACGAAGTTCCACCGGCTGTCGAGAACGAGACCCAGGTATTTCATCGTCGTCTCGACGCCGATGTGAACCCCTCCTACCGTTAGTTGGGATCCCGATGGTGGCATGTTCCGGGGCCCATGAAACGACATGGCCTCGGACTTGTGCAATGCCACCTCGAGACCCAATTGCCGGATCCTCTCCACGACTATCGCAACCCCGCGTGTCATCGCGTCGGCCGCCGCCTGATGCGACCTCCCCTGCGCCAGGACTAGCGTGTCGTCAGCGTAGCAGACCACGCTGACGCCATCAGGGAGGTCGGCCCGCAGCACCCAGTCGTAACCGATGTCCCACAAGAGCGGCCCCAGAACCGATCCCTGTGGGACACCGCACGACATCTCTCGCCGGTTCCACTCCCCATCGCGGCCGGGGTAGATGACGGCTCTGTCCGTCAGATACGCCCCGACTACTCGACGGAGGTAGGTCGGCACCCGGTGATACCGGAGTGCCTCCCCAATGCAGCCCCAGGGCAGGGTGTTAAACGCGTTGGCGATGTCGAGTGACACCGCCACGACGACCCCACCCCGGGACACCGCGTCCCCCGTCGTGAGGGCTCTCACGCGCATGATGGCATCCACCGTCGAGCGCCCCTTGCGGAAGCCAAACTGGCTGTCCGCAAGATCCGGCCCCGTCCTCACCAGGTGCCCGACGAGGCGGCCCGCAATTACTCTCTCAAAGAGCTTGCCCACCTCGTCGAGCAGCACGATAGGCCGGTATGCGGACGGAGAGTCCGCAGGGCGCCCTGGCTTCTGAATGAGGACCAGCTTCCCCGTCTTCCAACGGAGTGGAAACTGGCCTCTTTCCATACATGCGCTTAAGAGCGCCTCCAGTCGAGGCCCGAGAGCCCTCGAGGCCAGGACCCAGGCTTTACCTGGCAAGCCGTCGGGTCCTGGGGCGGTATTTTTGGCCTTCAGCCTTCCTACCGCCGCTCTCAGATCTACCCCGGTCACTTCGGGGATGTCGTCGTCGTCCATGTGGTCCGCTTCAGGCACCGCAAGTGGCGGAACCATAGGCGGGGGAGTGTGCTCCCCCCGTGAAGGGAACAGAGCGCTCACCACCTCCTCCACGAGCTGGGGGCGGAGACTCTGCGTCAGCGGGGGGGCCCAGGTGCGGAGTTTATTCCGCACCATTTTGTAAGGGCGCCCCCATGGATCTCTGTTCAGAGTCTCCAGCATCTCCTCGCGGGCCGTATACTTGGCCCGCTGGACAGCCTCATGGAGGGCGGTCTTCGCCGCTCTGTACCCCTCGTACAGCTCCGCCTCCGTGGCTTCCGCATCCGGAGGGCGGATGCGGAGCCTGCGGTGTCTGGTGTACAGGTGTCGCGCGTCGACGCACGCCTTGCGTAACGCTTCCACCTCCTGCGACCACCAGTACACCTGACGTCGGGCGCGTCCTGGCCGGACTCGGGGCATTGCCACGTCACATATCTCGGACATGGCCTCCCGGAACCACTCCGCCTCATCATCAATATCGGCAGGCCTGTCCGGTGATGTCACCCAGGCCTGCACGATCGAGGCTTCCAGGAGGAGCTCCCGGTCCAGCTGCTTCAGCGCCCACCGCGGACCACTCGGGGCCTGTTGGACCAGCGCGCTGGAGGTCTGGGTGGAGACGTCGAACCGGATATACCGATGATCGGAGTAGGTCTCCACCTCCTCCATGACGCGCCAGTCAACAACACGCTGTGCCAGAGCGGGGCTCGCGAACGAGATGTCCACCACTGACTCACCCCGCATCCGCACACACGTGGGAACAGAACCCCGATTTAGGACGACCAGGCCTGTTTCCAGAGCCCAGTCTTCCACCATCCTGCCCCGCACATCCGTGTAACGGGAACCCCAGGCCAAATTCTTGGCGTTGAAGTCCCCGAGCACTAGCACGGGGAAGGAATGGTTTCCGGCGACGACGACACTCAACTCTGTTAGAGAGTTGTGGAACTCGGCGAGAGTTCGGCTCGGAGAGAAGTACACTCCCACTACTACCGTCTCTCCGAACCGTGCTGCTACGCACCCCTGTCCCTTCGTGACGCTTTCGAGGGACGGGGTACCGGCGGCGGCCGACGAAATGATGGCCACTGAGCCGCTCAGGTCCTCCACCCAGTCATCCCTGGGCGGGACAAAGTACGGCTCAGCGACCACGGCGATGTTAATCGACCACTGCGCCATGCTCTGGAGCAACAGGTCCTGAGCGCAGGCGCAGTGGTTTATGTTCGCCTGGAGGAGGCGTAGTGGAGCCATTACTCCTCCATTTCAGCCTCCTCCCGAGCCCCTTGCGAGGGCCCCTCGACAGTGGTGGTGGCGGCGGCGGCGGCGGCAGTGGCGGCAGCGGCGGCAGCGGCGGCAGCGGCGGTGGTGGTTGCGGCGGTGGTGGCGGCGGTGGCGGCGGCATCGGCGGCAACGGTGGGGGTGGCTACGGCGGCAGAGAGCCTGCCTTTCCTCCTGGTTCCGGCGGGTGGAGCGCAAGTCTTACTCCCCGCCCGGTGATCGGCCGGCTTGCCAGCAGCCGCACATGCGACGCAGTGCGGCGCGGCGTTGCACGAGCCGGCCTTATGTCCGGGCTGACCGCAGCGGAAGCACAGAGTGCTGCGGTCTACCTCCGAGGTGCACTGGACACCAACGTGGTGCCCCACATGGCATCGGAAGCACCTCAGAGGCTTGGGTTCCAGCAGTTTGACCTGCGCTGATACCCAGCCCACCAGGAGCCTTCGGCCCTCCACTATTGTTCTGGCCGCCGTCACGGGGCAGCTTACCGTAACGGTTCGCATTCCCGTGAGGTCAGGACGTATGGTGCCCGCCTTCACCTGCTCGGCCAGACACCCGCCCGTCCTGACGACGGCGGCCACCACCTCTCCCTCCGTTACTGAGTCATCCAGGCCCAATATGCGCATGTCTGCGCACTTGACGGGCCTGGAGACTCGAGCCTCCTCCGCATTCAGAGACGCCCGTAGCTTCTCAGCTAGGGCGTCAGCGGTGGGGCCACTTGTCGCACCGGGGATCTCTAGCATGCGGGCGCCAGTGGCGGTCACCCTATGCCGGAGTCCCCCGGTGATCCCCAGCTCTCGGAGGTCCACCGTCTCCCTCGCTTTCGTGAGCACGTCGCGGTACGTCACGCCCCTCTTTACCGCGTCCGGCTGTAGCGTTATCACTACAGCTGCGGTCTTCGGGGCGCGAAGCTTAGCCGCGACGGCTCGCTCCTTACGGCGCCGCCTTTGCGCCTTTTTTCTGGCTGCCTTGGCCGCCTTCTTCTGCTCCCCAACCACCTGCCATTCGGTGGCAGTTGTAGGAGCAGTGTGAGAATTTTGGGGGCGGGGCGTAGGCTCTGGGGCCTTCGCCTCCCGTGCCGTTCTGCCCCCCTTCCTTGCCGACTCCGGGGTGTTGCCGGTAGGCGCCGGATTCGTCGGCGCCGGGGCTCCACTAGCCGACACCGGTTTCGCCGGCACCGATTTCGGCGGCGCCGGTTGCGCTGACGCCGGTTTCGCCGGCGCTGGGGCTCCGCCAGCCGATGTCGGCTTGGCTGACGCCTGGGCCCGGCCAGACGGCCCGGGGTTGGAGGCAGCAGCTGCCGCGGCGGCCGCGTAAGAGACCGCCTTTGGCCCCGGAGCTGACCTGCCCGCCAAGGGGGGGCGCAGGACTATACCCTCCAGGAAGGAGAACCGCTCCTGGAAGGCCGCCAGCTCCTGCCGAACCAGGTTCAGGACCTGGTTCTCCACCGGGACGGGCTGGCTGGGCTGGGCCGGTTGGTTTGCCTGCGCGTCCCCGGTAACCCGGAGGCTGGCCAGGTCCGCACGGAGCCTCCTGTTCTCCTTTTGGAGAAGCTCCGTGGCGGCCGTCAAGCGGGCGACCTCCGCCCGCAATTCGGCCACTTCGCCGGCTGATGGGCCGGCGTAGTTGGCCGCCTCCGCTGCCGCCATGATGGAGGCCGTCGCCGAGACTACGGCCCTGTTCTTAGAAGCTGGAAGCTTCTTCAGGGCCACGTCTCGGATCGCGGCCTCCACGACCGCCGCAAACTTTAGCTTACGGTCCGCATCGGGGCCTCCAACCGCACCCGCCTCGTCGCTTGAGAGCCCCGAAGCGACCGCGCGACCGGTCCCCCCCTCCCCTGTGGGCTCCTCCGCTCTCTCAGCTGCCTCCCTGGCAGTGAGCCCCCTCCCCTTGCCTCGCTCTCGAGCTCCGCCCCGCCTGCTGGTGGGGATCTTTCGAGCCGAGGCCAGCTCCCCGTCGGAGGACGACCCCTGGCCGTCCCCTGACCTTGGCCGCTTGCTGTAGTTTTCCTTCGCAGCGGCCATCTCCTTAGCACGGCAGAGGCTCCCTGAGCCTACCGTGCTTGCGCCTTCAGATGCGGCGTCGGATTCCGACCCCGCATCACTCCTTACGTCTTCTGTTGGTGTTTTTGTTGTTTTTAAATTATCCATATCTACTTAAGGGGCTTACATGACCTAAAATGCGGTCAAGAGAAGCGCGATACAACAACGCTGGTAATTTATTGCAAAATATGAAGCAATTATTTAATTACAAAAAATCTATTATATGGACTAAAAATTTTAAACACTAGTTCTTTAGTATGTTGCTTGTAGAACAATCTGGCAAAAAATTAGAATGATTGTAGGTTTGTATATTAGTATGGTTTTTATTGTAAAAAGAAAATTTTTAGAGGTATCTTCATGTTTTTTTTCTATCGTATCAAATTAGTTGTATTATGTTTTCAACACACTATCTACCTAGCATATATTCTGAAGAATATCATATATTTTTCTGATTTTCTTTACTTATAGTCTTGACTTTTATTGCTTCTAAAACTTGCGTTTTTTGGGTTTAGGTCCTGTAATCCCATTAATAAAACAAATCTTTCACCCCTAAGCAAAATGTTGAACTATAATTAGAATATCAAAACGCGAGCCTCTCTCTGATATTTCCCAGTGGAAACAATTCATATGAAGCGAGTAGTTTGCTCATAGTTCGCTTTGTACGTCAATAGTTCGACTGCGGATCTGCCGGCAACTGCGAACTCATTACAAGGCGAACTTTCTAGAAATTATACAGACTCCCGAGTCCGACATGGATTCTAATTAGTGTGCCTGATGAAAAACAAACACGAGAACATGTACCGTAGGTAGGTACTGGTAATCTGTGGAAAGATTAGAGTTAAAGGTATTTTAAAAGGATTTGTAAGTAACGTTTAGGTCTTTTTAAAGATAAAAACTTAGTGATGTATGAACGTAAACGAAACAAAAGGAGTATTTAAAGATCGTGGCAGGTGGCGTTCTGTAGTTTCTAACTGCCCCTATGAGGAAGAGACTTGCGTTTATGTATGTAAGTACTGATGATAACTTCAGCAGTTTCGACTCACCAAAATGACTCTTGAATAATAAGCGCGAGAAAGGTAGGTATCTATAGTAACAAAGTGCTTGAAAATGAAATGATTCATCTGAAATATTAATCTCTGATCTTTGTCCTTGAAAGCCAAAAACACATCTCGATATTGAGACAGATTTAGAATGAAGTTGCTGGTGATATTCTTCAAACACGTTTTGCACTGTGATAATAGGAGACAAACGAGTCAGTGGGTCGTCTTAGGGGCGGAGTTACAAAACAAAACAATAAAATCTATTAAAAAATATGTTCAAATGTACTTGTACCTTCTATCCACTGGAAGTACTCTAACAGATTATCGCAGCATTACAAAACAACTACAGTAAGCTTTAATGGGGTTTCAACTGTTGTTATTCCATGGGTCTCGCAAAATAAACAACATCCTGTGTGTAGACAGCAAATACTCGTACTCATTGGCATCGTTCCATTAGGTCGTAAGTTCACCCCAACGCGTATGTAAATAGCTTCTTTTGGAGTTTCACCCCCAATTGACGGGAGCAGTCGCTGGAAGGTCATATCTTTTTAGGGCTGATTTTTCAATCGACAGATAATTCTTATTCGTGGAACAAAATTGACGTCTGACAGATTATGTATGGAAGAACTGTCATAAATTCAAAATTATTCCTCGGATAAAATTATCTGGCGTTGGAAAAATCAGCCCTTAGAGAACTATAAAAAAGTTTTGATTACACTATGAGTTTCCTTTTTTCACATGAACACTATCTGAAGATTCTTTGATGCATTTATTGAGCGACCTATTTTAATTCGATACCGACCTAAATGCTAAATTTGTGTGGCAGCTAAAATTAGTTTCCTAGCTAGCATTCATTATCAGATAGCGATAATTTTTGATCTCAGTCCATGCTATATGCATTCGTCATCTCATCGCTTAACGTGTGAATCATTGTTTAATTGAGGGGCATGCGCGGGGCGCGGGGGGCGGTCGCGCATCGATCGTCTCGCGTCGCCATGGCAACGCTCCCGCGCCCGCGCTCCGCAGCCCGATTCATTTGTAATCATTTGTTTCGCGGCCGTCGAATAATGGTGGTTGTGAAACGGCGCGAAATTGATGGATTACTGTAAGGTACATAGGCACACTTAGATACAATTGTAATTTATCAAATTATGTAACACGCACCGGGGATTAAACTCTATTGATCAGCATTATGGTTAAACAATACCCTATTATACAAACCACCGATGTTAGAATAATGCTCTAAAGTATCTCATGACACATGATATTCGAAACGCGAATCTTTGTTTCTCTGTTCATTTCTGATCAATCGCATTGACAGTCACTTGAAATCAAATTAAGGCTGCTGTTATTATACCTACGTGCATAAAGGTATCACTATTGAAATGTTAATAAGACTACAGCACTCTTAAGAGGAAATGCGGTCGAAGAGACTTTTGAAAAGCCTAAGTAAAAAGTCGTAATTCGAGGTTTGGCTCTCGCCTATTTCCTCCTCCAATATTGGACCAATTTAAAAGATATTTCACAAACTGAATAAAAAGGATATACTGTGCCCCTGGCTGTTTTTCTTTTTTCATTAACAGTTGTCAAATTTGTACACTTGGCCTCTGTTGACAGCGGTTTAAATCGTCATTTTTTGAGGGCTCTAGTGCTTATAAAAATAATATATCATCAAAATGGAAAACATAAGAGCATACAAGTAGTTAATATTTATTATTCTATAAAAAATCATTGCTTATCGTCATTAAACAGAATGAAAACAGGCGAGAGCGTTTCTATGGAGAAACGACCACCCGTATTTCCTCTTAATAACTCATCTAAAAGCTAGAACTAAAAGCGCTGTCTATTTCAACACACATTAGGATTACCCAAAATATTGCATTATAATCAACACAAATGAATCCTTAATTAATATCATAATTAAACAATTTCCTTATACAGCAGTAACCTTACTCATAAACGTAAAAGCAGGATATGAAATACCAATATTCCGTCATGGAAATTAATTTCAGTAGAACTAATTGAATGTTCAACCGAGCGTGAGTCTACAAGTGCTACGAGTCTACGGCGTAGCAAATCTGTAGCAAACATAATGAAAGCCGGCCGGCATATTTTCGTAGCCCGTAGCTCATGCGCTGTTATTTCAATTATTAAACTAAATGGAAAAGTTTTATTTATACTGTTACAAAAGCTTGCCAAATAATAATAATGTTTGGATAATTTTACTACAAAATGTTTGTGACTTGAAATAATTTTCGTTTAAGTGATTACTCATAATTGTGTTTAGTGTTTTTTGATTGATGGCGCAAATTAACTAATAATCACTTTGCGTAAGCGATACATAAACGTTAATCAGAAGCATTCCTAATAATTCCCCCGATCATAAACTGCCGTTGACATAAAACTCGATAATTTCATGTCATAATCAAGTTAAATAATTTTCCATAGCAATCCGGATAATTAATCTAATTTAACTTCAAACGGTTACTTCGGAACAAGGTGAAAAAAAAATGTGAAAGGAAAAATATTACATAAAAAACATGTCACTTCAAAGGCCCTTTCCAATTATGCTGTCGATATCGAACAACAAAAGAGCTATGAAGTATAAAACATGGTATAAATTGGAGCGAGCGGACGCGAGAGGATGTTCCCGACCAAGTGTTGGGTTTTCTCAAATAATTTTAATAGATGTCCGGGGGGTGGCGCTGCGGGTGGTTGCGGGGGCCGACGAAGGGAGACTCGCGAAATGAGATTTCCTTTGAGCCAAAGAGCCGCTGACCGCGACACCAGCGCGCTTGAACCATGTCCCTCATATATCATGCAACTCTACGTATAATACGAACCGTACGTGTCGCATGTTTTAACGCTCATTTGTATGTAAAGAGCTCCGCCAGTTTTTCATTTGTACGAAATCAGCACGAATTGTTTCCTCATATTCATTAAATTCCAATTGTACTGGGGACTTTGAATTTATCGCTTACTACCAATAAACAAAAAACACATTGGAGATTATTCCTACACAGTTCAAAACCTATAACCAGTCCATTTTACTTAATGGTAATAATTTAACTGTTATAAAACAGCGAACCCTTTCTCGTGAAGTTGAGAAAATATATTCAGGTGTGGACAAAATAAAAAGAGTAAGCCGAAACCTTTCATAGAAGCCAATGTACTGTTAAAAATTGGGGGAGAGAGCTCTCAGCCGGCGTCCTCTGGATTTTAATTTCATCGCGGAACAAAACGAGCAAGCTTTACTGTGGATGCGCTCAAAGCTCGCTTCGTGGAACAGGGAGGAGATCACTTACATGGTGCAGGGAAATATTACTCTGTTACCTTGCATTGTACGCCATAAATATTGGTTCAGACTTGAGATTTCTCCAAGCCTGCATAAAGCAACCCGAGTCGGCAAATAAAGGAACCCTTAATATTGCGTGCCATTTCTCTTTTGTAACGCGAATGAATTGACGGAAAACAACGGAAAAGAAAATTTTCTCCTTGTTAACATAATGAATGATTCCAGAGAAGTCTCTGCTCGTGTAACGTTTTTAAATTGAAAATACGAAACGTCTGAAACAACGAGTTCGTTGTAATACAAGACTCACAAGTTGAAGTAACAAAAGAAAATCCTGCAGACTTAGCGTTACTTATTACTTGTTTGAGCTATTGGGCACGAAAACGAAATAAGAATTTTTACATTGTTTACTATCAACACAGAACATTATTTATTTATATAACAATTGCATGCTGCACTTACAGTAAACAGACACCAAAGCGCGCAGCAAGCCAACAACATAACATTTAACTAAAAAACTTCATACAAACATTAAGCATAGATTTACTGCTTTAAATAAATAATTATATCAACTTCCGGCTCCTGAGCATTATTCTTTACCAAAACTTACTGTATCATTGGTACAGCCAACCGGCCGGCCGGCCTTTGGGCCTTACATTACGAGTCGTATATAAAAACTGCAACAACATTAACATGGATAATTTGCTAAACATCACCAATCCACAAACACGTTACCTACCAGATTGTTAGCGAGCGTGTCGCCGGGGCGGATGAGAGTACTCTCAGCCTCAGAGCACACGCTTATGAACTCCATCATCTTTCAGCTTATATCACATCACACGTCCCGCTTTCTATCCAATTTCATCCGCCGTGTGCGTTCATACGTCTCCTCGCCGTTTTCAATATGTCTTTGTTAAATCTCAGTCGAGTATACTCATACTTTCAATCCAATTTGTACTCTCGAAAACATCGATCGTCGAAAGGAAAGTTGAAGAAGGAAGGTTGTATCGAAAAGTTATCTCTGATTTAAATAAGTTAGGAAAATGGATGGCGTAGCTTACTGCTACACATCGATCAATGTTGTTAAAATAATGATAGAAAGTAATGGATAAAGGAAAACGATGATGATATATCGACAATAACGAGGGTACAACTCATAATAATTCATGTCTGTAATTAACCAGTAAGCTAGACTGGTTTTCCTTGTACTTCCTAATTATGAAATCAATAGTAATGCTACTTATTCTACTGTTATAACAACTCCGTCTTAATAAAAATACTTTCTTATCAAACATGCTGCTCAAACATGTGTAATTTTGATATGAATTTAAGGCTCATATCGCAATCAAGTAGTCCCCGGGCGCTATTTATAGGCAGCCTCCCGGTACCCCACACCACCGACAGTCACCGACGACCCATTAGAGCCTGTATCGAGGAGGGATCCACTCAATCACGCCGGACGTCCGTCAACTTTTGTATGCCGCCGGACGCCGTGGACCCCGATGGCCACCGCCCGGCCCGATATTACTGATGTAACCCTCCGGCATGCCTACCGGCTTTGACTAATTTGCGATATTAAATATCGTCGAAATTTCTTTCTATTGCTATAATTGTATGGAAAAATTAAAAGTGGAAGTCTTTGTGGAATGAAAATTAATTTAGCTTTCAAAAAAACTTTAATATCGGAAAGTTACAGGGTGGCAGGGGTATAAAAAAACCAACTGTTTAATAGAAAAGTGCAATAACCTAAAGTGCATGCTAGGGAATCTAAAATCATAAAAATCATAGAGGGACCCGTGGCTAAATAATAACAGTCGCAAAGGTTGAGCTACGCTTGCCGCAGTTGGTCTGTGGATGGGTGACCATCTTTACATACCGAGGCCCCTTCGTGCCTCGGAAAGCACGCTAAGCCGTTGGTCCCGGCTGTCATTCGTAGATCTTTGAAAGTCGTTACGGGTAGTCAGAAGCCCGAAAGTCTGACAACCAGTTAACCAAGGGGCATCGTATTATCTAGTAACTGGGTTGTGGTGGTCAGATAGGCAGTCGCTCCATGTAAAATACTGGTATTCAACTGCATCCGGTTAGACTGGAAGCCGACCCCAACATAGTTGGGAAAAGGCTAGGCTGATGATGAGGGGATCTAAAATCATGTGCTGAATAATGGTCACAGTTTGTGCGTCGATGTCCCGCTACCCTGAATAATACAATTTTGAAAATTGTATTATTCATAAAGCGGTCCTGTCATAAAGTAATGTAATCCCGTAACGTACAAACAATACGAAAACTTTATCTGTTTTCAAACGGCTGGTCACGTTTCACGTTTATGGGGTTGTTTACAAAGTTGCTAATAAAAAGCAAGTGTACATGTGGAACTGTAAGTTTTCACGTGCGTATATTACTCGAGAGTGTAGGAAAGTTATCCGGAGCCCGCGCCCGGCCGGGCTTAACCAGCTCAGTTCGGAGTTAGAGCCACGTAAAGCCTCGTTCCACGACAAGTTTACTGCACGGTTTATATTATGTAGCATGTTCCGTGGCACCTGACACCGCTCCGATCTTTACACAAAGAACTTCCGACTAGCTGGAACGCGCGCAGGATACATAGGACTCTTAAAGTAACTCTAGCTACTTATTATGAGTGCTCGGATGCGAGCGATATGTGAGCGGAACTAATGTAGACATCGTATCTCTCTTTGATCTCGTTAAATTATTCAGTAGGGGAGGCCATTTTGAAAATGAAGATTTTGGTGGTGGTCATTTTAAGAAAAGTTCACAACTACTACACTACCTATAGTTGAGAATCAGAACAGCGCTGTTCACTGTCGCAATAGATACTCACTATTCAGTGAAAAGTCCTGCGTGCATACTTTTCACTGAATAGTGAATTTAATTCGCCGAATTTTTTAATTCATCACATCGTGCCCGACAAATGTGTGTAGTATTCATAGGGAAGTTGCCGCGCGAGCAATTTGAGCGTTCCAGTGATTTCCAGGCGTGTCAGCATCAGCTACAGACTGACGGCTGCGCTGCCAGCTATATTATTAAGCAAAATGTCTCTATTAGTATGTGGCCTCGAAAGTAGCGGATTATGTTATGATATTTATATCAACTCACAATAAAAAAAATTCACTGACAGACAACGCACAGCCTACACCTAAAGTCAAAAATAAAATGCACGAAATTTTGCATGAGAATTCCCTAATAACGGAAGGAAGTATTATAAGAGGATTTTTGAAAATTCCATTCTTAAAGGAGGCAAAAGTTTGTAAGGCAGTTCGTAATGTTTTAAGTTAGAAACATGGAAGTTGGTTTTTAAACTTCTGTTGCAAAGTAAAAATTTGTCTTATCATAGTTTTATGGAAATACATTCCTTTTTTTTTCTAAATAGGCCCGCTCTTGACCTCGATCACGCCTGATGGAAAGCGATGGATGAGGTCTATGATGGAACGAGCGTGCTCAGAATCTTCTGGGCCCCTCGTTCCATCAGTGCCTTAGGCAGATACCTACCACGCATCGACGAAACACGACAGGCTGCTTGACGGCGGACTCCGGTGGGAGAGTGGTCGCAATCCAGGCGGGCGTTAGCCCTACCACCGCAAGGGAAGAATTTGCCAGTCAAATAGGGTGTTGGGATGAGCTGAGCGCTCGGTTCAGTTGAGTAACTGGCGGAACTAACTGCGCTACACGAGGAGGCTTCTTCATGCATCCCATAAATACCCTAAGGTTCCTGAGAAGTTGCCGATGGGACACCACATCAGACACAGCTTGGTAGTGATATAAGATTAGATCTCTACTTAGTTACACAAAACGTTATCTTAAAATTACTGTCATTTTGTTGAAGAAATTTTGCATCCAGGCCAAAATATTACCAGCGTGTATTGATATAGATCTTCTACTTATTAATATCATAAATTCATTCATTCACTGAGACAACGCACAGTCTAAGAACTCTTGTCCAAAATTCTAAATTACAGGTTTTTAATTAAAAACCTTACCTTTAGGGTGACCCCTTTCATAGGGGATGAAAGTTAGTATGGAAATTGGGAATGGGCATACGGTTCGTGTGTACATAATTTTAAGATTTATAAGGCTGAAGTATTTTCCTTTTTAAGACGGCTCTCTCCGCTGCCTGGGTAGCCCCGTTGTGGCCCGTCATCGCAGAACACCGCGAGCGACGCGATCAATGTAGTCAGCGTGAAGCCCCCTCAAACGCTGCAAAACACCAAATAACTTTAAACATTTTCCGCAGAAAACCCTGTGTTACACAAACCGCTTACAGCCTTGCCTGCCTCCAACACGATTATGTACAGGAACGTAAATGACTGAAAACTCTTTGTAGGTAAATGGTATAAAGTAATTGAAATTTTCAATGGATGCTGTTTGACTTTGTTGTTTAACTCGTGCAAAATTTTTTATTCGACTACAACAAAACCAAAGGAGCGTCACACGTAGTACTAAATAATGCCATGTAATTAAGGCATAAATCTTACAGATTCTCTTTATTATATCTATATTATGTGACTCCGGTTATAAGAAAACCGAATCTGATGTTATTTTGTTACTGTCTAGTTTATGCGTTTTTTGTCGCAGTTGGGTTCTAGTTTTTAATTATTTTTTTTCATTGACAAGAATATATCTTTTTAGAACAAAAACTAAAGCTTCTATTCCTTGCGCTACGTGTATAACCGGGTAATCTTTTTCGACACTCTTGCTTTGTATCGTATGTAAGTTATTCTATTCACTTATTAACACATTGTGCTTTCAATTATATCCTACATATTATAAACTATGTAGCATTAAACTCAGCTTCGGTGAATAATAATAGAGAACCCATTACGCTAAGTTCTATTGAAACATTAATTAACGTAGCCAAGTTGTATGCTCAATTTCGCACCACAGCACACGTAGAATGTCGACCGCTTTAACATTACAAAGAAATTATTAACTAGATTTTATACGTAACATTTATAGAGTTTAAGAACTGAATAGTAAGTGGAAGCTTACTTAATTTTCTTTCAGAAGTTTTCCTTATAGTATTTAAATTATAACTAGCTGCGCCCCGCGGTTTCACCCGCGTAAATGTCGATCCCGTGGGAATATCGGGATAAAAAGTAACCTATATGTTAATCCAGGGTGTCAGCTACCTCCATACAAAATTTTATCAAGATTGAACTAGCCGTTTGAGCGTGAAGAAGTAACAAACACACTCACAAACTTTTGCCTTTATAATATTAGTGTGATTGATGAAAGCGCTGAAGTTAGTGTGGTAGGGATTAGCTAGTTTGTTCAGCTGCCCACAGATAAATTAAATAAATACAACTAGGAGGAGGTAGGAGTATACATATAAGGGAAAGTTTAAAAGTGACGTCACTGGAACAAAAGTTGAAAGGTAATCTTTTAGCTTGGTATGGGCATGTGATGAGCAGGGAGGAAACGCATGTGACTAAAAGAGTGATGAATATAAATGTTGGTGGATGGAGGAGGAAAGGAAGGCCAACGAATAGATGGATGTATTGTGCGAGGAATGATATGAAAGAGAAGGGAGTAAATGAAAGCGTGACGGTTGACAGCGGAGAATCGAAGAAGAAAATGTGTTGCACCGACCCCTATTAACATGAGACAAGTGCAGGAAGATGATGATGACGATGAAATCTCTATGAAAGAAAGTAAGTAAAATATAGAGATTATACATTAATATTACACTTCGTCACTGCATCCTCGAGATTTAATTCACTTGGCAGTAAACTCCTCAATGTACTAGCTATCAAACTAAATCAAACTTAAAATCTGAGAAACAATTAATTTCAAAACAAAAACAACGATAAATAATAAAACGCAACAATATTCCTTTACGAACTTGGCTGCTACACTGTCGTACACCGATGCGAGCGTGCATTTGTGCTAACAGCACTTAGGCATTTACATTAACTTAAGCAGATTACAGGAATAGAAGCTGACTATGTATAATATGCCATGCCTTTATATGAATACAGATTCAATCAATACCTTTAGTTTATCTCACAAATATGATCACGTAAGTCACGGAATTTAAATCTTTATTTTGAGGGTACCAGTAGGTACACAATAATAATTGGCAGTCCATCGCCTTTTTCGAACGGACTAAACCCTTTCTAAAGTTGGAAGAGTTTGGCTAAAATAGAATAGAATTTTCTTTATTAGAGTAAGTACCCAAGGCTCAACAAGATTGTTAGTAAGACTTATGACTTCACACGACAGAGCAGCTAGGCCAGCTGTACGACTACTTTAATAGCTGCGACTCACCAGAATAGAACCTTTCAGTTTGTAAATTGGATGGCACAACGTTCCCGTAAAATGCGAGCAAGTTTCTTTTTTCATGAATCTCCACGTTTTTTTATCAACAAAAAACATCCATCCATACATATCACTCGACAGCTTTTAAATTAATTAAGATCCTTTTTCAATATTTACACAAACATCAAAACGCAGGCGCAAAATTAAACTGTACTTCAGACGAGACGAATTGAATTGCGTCTGATTTGTAGCACAGACAGAATTTATTATTACCTACCCACGTTTCAACCAGGGACTACTCTACGCTGATAACCTACCCACTGTTAATTGCTCAAATCCGATTAGGATGCGATGAATAGCTTACGATATTTGGAGTGCTGTGCTTCGGCGGGTCTAGTGCTAAATTATTCTCGTAATGAGGATATTGTTCGGGGAATTGCGTCTAAATATAACATTGTATTAATTATTTATTTAACAACTATCTTCTGCTCGCGACCTCTTTCTCGTGGTAGTCGTAAGACACCACAGTATACTATTTTATATATGTCATGACTGACTACTTAGCTCCACAAAGGTATAGCGTGATGATCTGTAACTCTCTGCAATATTCTAACCTTGCGGCTCATCTTTTTACAATTTGCAGTAAACAACGCAAGAAAACGAACATAATGCAATATTACACACCTCTATAGCAAATAGTGTGAGAATTTATAGCCTACAGACTGATCCACGGGACTGATCAGACTTATAGCAAATATCTATGCAACATTTGAAAAAAATCTATCCAGTAGTATTTGCGTGATGCGGAACACATATTCTGACAAACAGGTAACAATTCTAACATCTATAGCGTAGGTCGAGGGCGGGCGGGAGGCTGTGCGGGGCGGAGGGGGCGGGGCGGCAGCGGATCAGTTGTCGGTGACGCTGCGACACCGCTGCGGCGAAAAGCTTTTGGCGTTTGCATGAACACATGCATTCCACGGTCTACCACTCCAAAGCTGACCAAACAAGCCTTTATTAGATACCGCGGAACGTAAAACCTTTATTTTACGTCCTATATTAAAAAAGAATTAACAAAACAACAACGAGTTTAATTCTAATATGCAAATCCTATTGTAATCCGGAAATGAGAGTAAAAACAGTCTGCTTGTCAACCAAAAGGTTGTGTAGATACGGAAATTAAATTTTGCGAAGCTGCGAGGTACGAGGAACTCCTTTTTCTGAGAGGCCTGTCTTTAGCGACAGACTGGTGATGATAATGATGCTTATTATTACATAAAAATCTACGTAAACAACGAACTGATTTCTAGAAATATCCGAAAATGTATGATAATATTTTTAATGATGTATTTAGGTAGAGTTTTAATGTAGCAGTTTATAAAAGCCTGCCTCGTTGGTCTAGTGGTCGCAAGTGCCACTGCTGATCCTGAGGTCTTGGGTTCAATTCCCAGGCCGTGCAAAGTGTCATTACATTTTTTCATTACAAATTTCTCAGTAGCAGTCTGGAGTCTGGAATTGTGCCCGGTTGATGGCAGTAGGCTTTTTTTTTTAGGATTGGAAATCATCAAATGACCCCTCCCGCTCTGGGTTGAGCGGAAGGGACTGTAAGACTCTTACTGACTAAAACCCACCCGTGTTCCTTCCTTAGCCGTTTACGTTCCGGGCCAGCTGTAACCCTTTCGGACGATCCCGCTGACCATGGCAATAGACTCGCCCCCTATTACATGGGACTTAAACATAACTGGCGAATGTGGGGGTACTATAGGTACTCCACTGCCTAACCCTTCTGTGTTTACAGGCGTTATGTTATATTATCTTGATTTACTAAAGTCATACCTAAAAGATAGAAAGCTTAAAGTTCAAGTAAACGGCGTAAACTCATTAGGGTCTGAAATAGCAATGGGCGTTCCTCAAGGTTCTATATTGGGTCCATTCCTCTTTTTAGTTTACATTAATGATTTACCCCAATTACTTCAAAATCAACCGAAGATGGTGTTATTTGCAGATGACACCTCATTGATCTTTAAGATAGACAGACGAGCACAAAATCTTGACGACGTGAATAACTCTATTCTTCAGGTCCAAGATTGGTTTACGGTAAATAATTTGGTACTAAATGAAAAGAAAACCAAATGCATTAGATTTAAATTACCTAATGTTAGAAGTAGTGAATGTGACATCATACTGAATGGAGAAAAACTGGAATTTGTTGATCAAACTGTTTTTCTGGGAATCACGCTAGATGACAAATTACAATGGGGACCTCACATAACATCTCTTGCGGGGCGGCTTAGCTCGGCCGCTTATGCTGTTAGAAAGATAAGACAATTAACTGATATAGAAACCGCGCGTTTAGTCTATTTTAGCTACTTTCACAGCATTATGTCGTACGGCATTTTACTATGGGGTCGAGCTGCTGACATTGAATCCATCTTTATTTTGCAAAAAAGAGCTGTCAGAGCCATTTATAATCTACGTCGCCGCGAATCTCTCAGGGAACTTTTTAAAAAGATTAATATTATGACGGTACCTTGCCAATTCATTTATGAAAATATTATGTATGTAAGAAAAAATCTACATCTTTTTAATAAAATAAGCGATATACATAATTTTAATACTAGAAATAAAGATAAAATACATCAACCATTTTTCAGATTAGCCAAGGTACATACATCTTTTATGGGGTACTGTGTTAAATGTTACAATAAAATACCTTGCGATGTATTGCAATTAAATGAAAGAAAATTTAAAACTCACATTAAACGTACACTTTGTAAACAAGCATACTATAAATTAGAAGATTATATCCAAGATAAGAACGCTTGGAAACATGCTGGTCCTGCTCCATAGGACAATCTGGAGCCTAGACAAAATCAAACTGGTTGCTAATTTAATTGTAAATTTATACTTTTTTTTTGACATTGATTTACATTCTGTAACTACTTTACTACTCACACCCTGACTTATTACTTGTAATTTTTTTTTTTTTATGAAATCGTTTACTTTTACCATGTTTGTAAATATGTGAGCACCATGTATATATCAGATAATTAATTTATGTCATGGTTTCATTTTTAAGTCTTTTACCTATTGTGGTATAGTAATTTTATTTTAGGTGCATCGTGTTCACATATTATTATTATATAATTAATGTATGCAAAATTTTGTAAAATATTTTAAAAGAGTAACGGTGGAGTTTCTTGCCCGTTCTTCTCCATACGAAAACTACCTTTTGGAATGGGCGACTAGAATCAATTCTATTTGTTGTAATTTCTGACGTTCAAAAGTGCCTTTAATGTGCCTATTTGAAATAAATGCTTTGACTTTGACTTTGACTTATCTTGTAAAAAAAACGTCCTTTGATAGAAAGGACGAATGTCGAAGATAAGAAAAAGCTTTTTCATTTCTCATTCTCGGTAAGTAGTGTTTGTTTGATCCGAATAGCGAGTGGAAGACGCTGCTTCCCACCTTTGGGCAGAAAGGACTCATAATAATTGCTTCCTTCTCTAGGGCGGGAATGCATTTTAATAAAAGTATTTTCTTTCTTTCTTTTCTTTCTTTAAAAATAAAACTAAATTTTGTTAGGTAGTCAGCTACGAATTTTTTTTTATATAATTAAGAAAAATGCTTGTATAAACAGCCAGTGTGAATTAAAAAAAAATACCTATTATGCGGGACCGCCCGCGGTGGTGACGCGGTGTGTTCCATATTTAAAATTTAAAAAGACTGTAGTATATATTTTAACTTTCACAAACTGTTCTAACTTCTCAATTAATTTTATTTATTCATGTTATTATTATCAATAAATATTTTAGAAAAACTACTATTTTTTACTTTCCTTATATTCGAAATGAAAAGTAGAATGTTTAACACGGGTGAAAATCATCAATTCCTTTCGACCCTGGTACAGACGCCAGCACATCAAGTTACTACAATCTGTCAAATTTATTTAATAGATTTTCAACTTTATCGCTAAAGCATAAGAATCAAAGATGATTCGGAAAATTTGACAGTTTCGGGTAGCTTGATGTGCTGGCGTCTGTACAACAATCTACTATTCCCAGTCAGGTCACATTACCTTCAAACGAGAATTATGCATAACATTATTTAAGTGCCTCTAGCCATATCGACGCAATATTCCACACTGATTTTTCACCTGCCAATATGCAGTTTTAGGAAAATTAAACTTGAGCAATAAAACTTAAGCACAAATTCAAAGGGATTTGTGAACTAAAATTAGCGAGCGATGTCAAGAGGAAACTTGTGAACCAACTCCTACACCTACCACCATAATTTGCTAAGATGCGTGGGCACTAACAAGAATGCTTGAAATAATGTGCAGCCCACATTGTTACATTGTATTAATAGAACGTATTTAAAGTTTTATCCTACGAAAAATTATTTATTTATTTTGTAACATGAACAAATAACAAAATTAAATTCTAACTTAACTAAAACTATACAGACTATTAATAAAAAATAGCGTCCTTCTTAGTATACATATAATATTAATATTTAATATTATAAACGCAAAAGTTTGTGAGGATGGATGGATGTTTGTTACTCTTTCACGCAAAAACTACTGAACGGATTTTGATGAAATTTGACAGTAACATAGCTTATACATGAAAATAACACATATGATACTTTTTATCCCGACACTTATGTGGGTGACACCACGAGGCGCTGTGTGACTTCATAAATAAGTTAAAAATAACACTTTTACACGTAGTTTTTTTCATTAAAACTGGATAAGGTTTGTGTTTCCTAGACATAGATACAACTACTCTGTGAATAAACACCAAAACAAACTCAAAAAGTCAAAGTCCATACAATTAAATTGTAATCAGATGACGCCTTTGTACTCACATTATTATTATTTTGTATCCCCATCTATTTTACTGTGTGTACATAAGTAATAAAATAAAATAAAAATAAATGATAATGAGGACCATGTAGGTTAGTGACCGAGATGGTCTCTTTAGAAAAACATCTCACAGTTTTGAGTGGAAACATACTATCTATATCTGTTTTAGAGGATACAGCAGTACTCTGTTCCAAAAGCATCTGATTCATATGTAAACAAATGGATCAGCACCCTAATTATGTAACACACTATCTATCTCAATCTGAATCATTTTGAAGGATATTGCTAATACATTGCTTCAATTTTTCGGACAATGTGTCTGCTCATCAACGTAAATAACGCAATGAATGTTGTTGAATTGTCAAAATGAAACCGATTACCACGAATAGTGTGTTACGTATTTCCCTCGCAGGAAATGTACAGACGCCAGCACATCAAGCTACTACAATCTGTCAAATTTCTTTAATAGATTTTCAACTTTATCGCTAAAGCATAAGGTTCAAAATTGATTGGGATAATTTGACAGTTTCGGGTATCTTGATGCGCTGGCGTCTGTACCTGTGGATGCCAATTTTTAGCACCACTTACAAATGAAGTGCTTTGATTTGATGATCTGCCGGTCGATTCTGTAAAAATCTCACCGTGAAAACTTAGGTGATGTGAGTTTGTTTTTGCTAGGAATTGACACTATTGACAGCTCACTCCACGCTCACTTCACCTAAGTTTTCACGGTGAGATGGTTACAGAATCGCACTGCTGAATACTCAAACCTGAAATTCTCTAAAAAACAACTTAAAGATTATATCATGCGGACGAGTACTTACTTCGACGCCTATAAGTGTCTTTTGTTTATGTATTTATTTGTATACTAGTAAGTTAGTTAGTCATTTAATTAAGTATCTAGTGTAAATAGTTACTTCAAGATGTTTTTCATTTGACAATTGAGGTTTACTTTGAAACTTCAATTTTACAATTCAGGGCTGATATTTCAATCGACAGATATTTTTTATACGTCGAATAAAATTGTCGACTGACAGTTTTTGTATGGAAGAATTGTCAAAAATTCAAAATTATTCTTCGTATAAAATTATCTGGCGTTGAAAAATTAGCCCTCAATAATGTTATTGAAGCAATAATTTTTGGTAAGTGTGGTGAGATACAGAGTTGATTGTTTATTCTGATTGCTATAAGGTTGCTGTCAGAGTTAAAATAACTGTGAAATGACTTCAGATAATCAATGCCTGTGAGCCTGTGACTTGCTAGCATTCTTGTAGCTTTTCAACAAATATACTGAGAAAGATATGTGATCATAAATGCGTCGCGGTCTGCGACGTAGACGATTTTTACGACGATTATTACATGACGCGCCATTTATACGGCGCGCCATTTTAATTCATTTTGCAGTTTATTTTTATGACTTGTAAGATTACAAGTCGATCTATCTTAAAGTTTCATATGAATTTCGAAAAGAAAATATTTTACTGCCTGAGAATACAACGATTTCTTCGTAGCTTATAAAAAATCCAATTTCTTCTTATAAAATATTATTTTAAAAGAAAGAATGCTATTATTAGATACTTATTGAAAGCTCATTGTTCCTTGAAAGTAATTTATGGGAGCATAAACGAGCGCGTAGCCGTAGATTCGTCAATACAACATTTTGCACCGAGCTTTAGCCGTCCGCGCCTAATAGGATTATTTTGAGGAGCAGACATGGACGGATCATAAGATAAATAGCATTCTGTACAAGGACCATGATGGAGATTCTATCTTCATGTTTCTGAGAATTTATTTTAAGTACTACATAATAATATTGCTAATACTACACTAGCTAGTTGCTAGTACTACATAATAATAATAATAAGCTTCGATATTGTTAAGGGAGACTACTCATAAGTAGCAGGAAGTTTTCGTGCTGCTAGATTTATGCTCGGATATTGGAAAATATAAAAATATATGGAGGTATAGCCGTTTTCCCAAACACGGCATAAATATTGCAAAGTTTTTCTAGCATAAGGAGCCACTCGATACCTCATTCCAATGCAGAAACTTTTATATTTACTTTGACTTCATAACGACTTAGCAATAAAAACTCCTGCATAATTTCCATTTCCCTCTAAACGTTAAGTATGCACACAAATGGATGGGGGCAAACAGCAGCTTCACTTTTTTCCGGGTACTTACTACTCACAATGAAATAACTGAAATATAAATGGAATTAGGATCCGCTATAGAAATGGTGCTCTTAATTTATAAAATCTCATCTCTTTATTAAGGGGACACGACCGCCGTCTGTTAATAATCGGCTTATATCCTTCCCTCGTGGGCGGATGCAATGAAGACTAGGGAGCCATGGGGACCTACCCCCAAACATTAAGCATACTTCACACAGGACTCGAGAGGCTCGAGTGAAGATAATCTGACACTAGACTGTCTGCGATGTTTTGAAACACAATGTTTGCTTGTATGTGATTTTGGAAGGCTTTACACTGCTTGAAACTTTCATGAGTGATTGTTGTAGCCATTTATTGTGTGTTGATTTAGTTTTGTTTACTGCTTTGTTTAGATTTACCGTCTTTTCGAATGACTTGTCGTCGATAGCACGTCACTGACAATTTCGTAGACCCTCTACGAAAACTGCTACGAGGTGCTACGAGTTCGTAGCCATATATAGGACTTTATAATATCAACCTCATTTTCTAATTCAACATTATGGAAACCCTCTCAAAGAGCATTTTTTATGTAGTAGTGCAAATAAAATGTAATTACAGTCGGTATACAACCTCAGTTCGCTATGTACTAGGTAGGTATGAACGGAGCGCGCGACGGGTGACGCGTCCAACTCGCGAGATACAGCACGTTGCTTATTATGTTTAATTTTTTGCTTTAGCTCCTCGCATAGTTTAGCTACAGAGTTCTATGCTGGTATACTATGGTATATGGATCTAAAAGGTGTGCTGATGTATCCAGGGATAGTTAATTTTTTAATCCGACCAATTAAGAGCCATGTTGCGTTTATTGAGGATAATTTCATGGCAAAATCAGCCCAGCATTAAACATTGAATCGTAAGGGCCGTAAAGCCTTATCCGAAGAGAAAGAAAGTCCCAATGGTCATCAGTTTGGAAATCAGTTTGTTGTACAAAAGGAGTCACAAGTGACAATTCATGCGTAAAAAGGTACGATTGTATCAAATTATTGTAGGTATGACATACATACACACATGTAAAGACGGAATGAAATGAAATGTTTATTTCTGTAAGTAGGTCTTAAAAAACACTTTTACACGTCAATATTTTGGTGGTCAATATTTTAAAACGAGATGGCGCCGGCATCTTCTACCTGACTGATCCCTGAGAAGAAACGCCGAAACAACCTCAGAGGTCATGGTCTCTTTTTATTTATATATAACAAAAAAGAACCTAAATTGTGTAGAACAAAACAAATGCTAACAAACAACTTCATAAAGCTGTTGTGTTATAAATCAATCACATATTTTGTGGTTCGTCATTATTCATAACGATAATACCGACTGTCAAAAGCGTTAACTTTTCAGTAGAGATTCAGGCCCTGTCCCGCTAACCGGTACTAGCGAAACGTACATAAAGGACATAAAAGTGAGACAAATCACATAAAAGTTCTTCTCCCAGTTCGTACACAAGTACATAGATAACACTTTTTATTGGAGTATATAATAAAACACCTCCACAAGAAGTCTATAGAACATTATAATTAAAAGTTGTCTATGTTGTCGGTAGCGAACATCCTATATTTTGCTTTTATTTACTCACATCTATATATCATCTAGATATATAATCATCTATTTAGATTCCGGCTGTCGCTATGGCGACGCAGCTCGCCCGGGACCCGCCGCCCTGGGAAACCAGGACGTGCCACTAATTCACCTGTCTCACGCACACAGACGTGCACGCGCACGCACACAGCACCGCCGACTCACCTGGCTGGAGTGAGCGTACACCGACAACATTACATGCTTGTATGCACACGGCACAACCTTGCAACTGCGTATCACCCGTCATAATCGACCTTATTCAGACAGGCGGAAAGTCGAAAGTGCGGCGCCGCTGCAACGTCAGTGGCGTAGCTTTTCATTTCGGCATACAATATAGTAGAATGACAGCGAGGATGCGAGGTGCGGCCCGGGCATCGGGCCGGGAAACACTCGTTAAACCCGTCCGCAGCCAACTGTAACTGCATCGGAAGCGAAGCAGTCACCTCAGGGATTGCATCGGCGACCGGTGCTCGCGATTTCTGCCGCTTTTAGGCATTTCGTTTGCCGCTAGTTTCCGTTCTCGGTAGAAGCTTTCGAATGTAGAAATTCGATTCGAATGAGTTTACGAGTCGTCGCGCTTCGTGTTGTGAGCAGCAGCTGGAATTTCATGTGCAGGTTGGTGGAAACTTCCTTTGTACGCTCGACTTGCTATGAATGTAGTTATCGGGAAATGTTAAGACGGTTGTTTGCAAACATTGGCACTGTTCCAAGCCACTGTTACCTAAGAATACATCGGCGAAGTATTTGTGCAGCGACCGCTTGGACCCAGTGGCTCAGATAATACAATTTAAAACTCAGCTTAGTATTTAATAATGTGGTGTTAGTCATTTAACTTAGAAACTTACAATACGCTTCATAGTTTTAGTTCTGTGAATATGAATTAATTAATTTAGGTGGAATATGTTTTGGTTATTGTTAACTTATTTTAAGTGATGTTTTAATAAGTTAGTAGTTACAGTTAGTTTCGATTTATTTTAGCATAATATAGCAATTACCTATTCCATTAGCCCGAAAATCTGACAACCATGAATGAATATTCAGATAGCTTTAAGAAACAGTTAAGTACCTAATTACATTGTATAATATTATTAGTGTGCAATTAGTTAAATAAATATTAAGACGACTTCCACTCGACGATTCTTTGCTAATATTTTCAGACATAGCCTTTGTTTCTGAAAGGTACGGAGCTCATAATAAAAACGTGGGGAGTAACTACCTAGTAGAGTCATTAAGAGTACAAGTTAGTCTTAATGGTCGTTTTAGTGCCGGCCGGGCGGTACCGGTGGCCGCGGGAGGCTGTTCGCACATAATTATATAATTACACTCTAATTTTTCTTATTAGGGAAGACGGGAGCCATAATGGAAGGAATTTATTACGCGGTAGCGGCGCTGGAGTTGTGGCAGATATCTTATTTTTAATTGCTCATCCATACTAATATAATAAGTTCGAATGTAACTCTGTCTGTTACCTGTTCACGCCTAAACCACTGAACGGATTTCGATAAAATTTGGCAAGGAAATAGATGGCATCCTGCCGAAGGACATAAGTTTTTTGTCCTGGTAGCACTTTCCCATGGGATAATTTCCGAAGCCCTCGTGAATAAAACCGCGGGCAGAAGCTAGTTTTGTATGTATTTGATTAACAAGCCGACAGTCTATCGGATGGAGATTGGATAATACTAGCTATAGACAACAACATTAGGTTCATGCCTTTAAGAATGCTGCTTGTTCTGTAATAGTCTTCTTAGCAAGAGAAAGGTTAAATTAATATTATTTTTAAATTAATATTATTTTTAAATTAATATTATTTTTGGCCCATGGTTTCACCCGCAAAAATTTCGATCCCGTAGAAATATCGGAATAAAAAGTATTTTATGTGTTAATCCAGAGTATCAGCTACTTACATACCAAATTTTATCAAAATTGGTCCATCCGTTTGTGCGTGAAGAAGTAACAAACATACAAACACACTCACAAACTTTCGCCTTTATAATATTACAGAGCGATAGTGTGATGTGATTTATTGTATATTGTAAGAACTTTTCTATGTATTAAAAATAAACAGTTTCACATTGATATTTCTGGTTTTATTTATAACGCATTGTTTAACGATGCAATAGAGAAAAGAAAACGAAAAAAGATTCCGACGAGTTCGTCGAAAAATAGTCATTTTTGAAAAATAGTGTTACAGTCAAATTAGAGCGATTTTAAATTTTCCACAGAAACAGAGATTTCCGGTTATTTTTTTTTTTAAACGAGACATTTCAAAAATGTTCCTCAGTAACTTTTCAGACCTTTGTGTCCTGCTTATGCGTATGAAGTTTCATTAAAATCGGTTCATTCATTTCGAAAAACAAGGGCTTGAAAGTTTGTATGAAATGCCGTACGGCGTAAACGCTCTTAAAAAAATCATCGATTCCGGTATTTTTAAATAGGTAAAGCCGACCTCAACATAGTTGGGACTTGGGAAAATGCTGAGCAGATGATGAGGATGAGGTATACTTTTTATTATTGCAACATCCCGCGTAGTAGATTACAACCCTCTGACCTCTGTCTCCCTCAGAGAGGAGGCATGTGTCCCAGCAGTGCGAACATTATAGACCGACTAGCTGCGCCCCGCGGTTTCACCCGCATAAGCGTCTATCCCGTGGGAATACCGGGATAAAAAGTAGCCTATATGTTAATCCATAGTGTCAGCTACCTCCATAATTTTTTTTTATCAAAATTGGTTTAGCCGTTTGAGTGTGAAAAAGTAACAAACATATAAACACACACACATACTCACAAACGCCTTTATAATATTAGTGCGATTATGCTTACGCTAACCACAATACTATGGAGCTACATACGTCCCTTTTGCATTGTATTAACTCTTCTTTATGGGGCTAAATACAAAAATCATCGCGTTTGATGGTGGTTTGACTTTCTTATGTCTGGGTTTAAAATCATATAAGTAATATGTAGATAACTTCCTGAAATCGAAAAGAATATGGCGGGATCCGCATGGTGGTTGCAAACCGCAGATACGATGCCAACGGAAGCAAGTTGCAAATTGCATTATTTTTTATATTTTGTATGTAATTGTAAATATTACTTTGCTTTTGCTTTTTCATGTGACATAGTTCAAGTAATAAAAGAATCTCTGTTTCCGCAAAAAAAGTCCTTTCTGTCTCTACCACGGATATCGAGGGATATGTTTTGGAGGCGTGGCGAATGTCGCCTCCATGCGGCCAAACTGACCAGGGCGCAGCGCTGGGATATGGATATCGATAAATTGTTAGTTGTTCTAAAATAAGAAATTATATTAAGAACCTGTTTAACAAAAAATTATACATTTTATTTAAGTATCCCGAAAAATCCAGAAATTAAAAATCCATGCTGTAACAGGCTGGGAAAATAATTGGTTGCCCTCAAACCAAAGTGTAATTTGTTCTTCCCACTTTCAAGAGGATTGTTTTAAGCCTTTTGTCTGCGAAAAGACGCATGTTTTTTGAGTGGACTGTACCTACACTCAAAATAAGATACATACTTATTTGAAACCGTAAGTAAACTAGTACAGTCATGTGTCATGAGTAATGTGTGTCATGTGTATTTATACCAACCCCCCTTCCCTAGTTGAGGCTAGAGTTGCATGTGTGCATTCAGTGACTGTATCAATACTTTTTAATGCCTGCCCCTTTTGAGCATGTGTACAATAAGATAGCACAAAAGTGTAACGCATATTTTCTTCTGTGCATGAGAAAACAGCATCATGTGAACCGTATCTATTTATTTTGTTTTTGTAGGGGAGTTTCAGGAGTGGGAAAAAGGTGACAACATTTGAACTTGAATAAATATAGAGCGAAGGCATATCTCTCGGATATCTATGGTCTCTGCTTATATATGAATATGACATTAAAAATAATGAAATAGATGTGGATTGTATAGAAATGATTTCAATAAATTATAAAAAAAAAATTTATTCCTTTATTTTTTTTTTGGTCATTTTCAGACAAGTTAACCTACCAACTTTCATTCATCTCCCATACGTATCTACTTCACCTGCATCAGAAATTTCAATTGAAATTAGGTACAGACGCCAGCACATCAAGCTACTACAATCTGTCAAATTTCTTTAATAGATGTTCAACTTTATCGCTAAAGCATAATAAGGCTCAAAGCTGATTGGGAAAATTTGAGAGTTTCGAGTAGCTTGATGTCAGCTGGGGTCTGTACAACATAGGTAATATGATATAAAATACACACAAAAAAAGGATCAAGCACGATTTAGCAAATTACTGCAAGTGGGTTCTTATATTGTTTTTTTATCGGTATTGAAGCTTTTCAGTAAATTTCATATTTAAAAAAAAGGAAATGTTTTTGATATCATTTTAAACAAGTAAAAGTTCGATATCTTCTGTCTAATTCTATAAAATCCTGCAACGAGCTTGTTACATTTCTACCACACTTCTGAGTCAAATCAATACTAATTAACACTTTCTTGAAGAGACGACGTCTTCTCCATACGAACACTACCTTTTGGAAGGGGCGACTAGAATCAATTCAATTTTACTGTAAATTTTGACGTTCAAAAGTGCCTTTAATGTGCCTATTTGAAATAAATGATTTGACTTTGACTTTGACGTCACTTCAGCCGGGAAGATTTGATCAGCGCTGTATTCCTACAGCGCTGATCAAATCTTGTAAGCTGGCTGGCCGTGGAGGACGAATCTTTGTAAAAACCACCTTGATCCCTATTTACTTTTGTTTGATATGTGTAGTTAAGATAAATGTAGGTAAGGTACCAGTAGGTACTCAATTATTTTACATCTTTAATAACTTTAGTTAAACGATTGCAATTTTTTTTTCGTACTTATACTAGAATTTACTTGACCGAAAAATCTAAAACACAGAAAAACAAAACCCTGTCGAAACTCTTGTTTCGACAGGGTTTTGTTTTTCTGTGTTGTGCCGTATTCTTATACGGCATCATCATTAGAGACGACAAGACGACAAGAGCAATGAGATCACGTAGATCTCGCACGATGTGAATGTGATGTAATACATACACGTGACGTGACACGTGACACTCTCCTGGGGACATACCATAAATTCTGATGGCCTAAAATAAATTAATACAGTCATTCATTTCCATTTCGGTCAGGTCAATCTTGCCAAAACTTGGTTTTATCGGCAGTCAAAATAACAGATACAGGCAGATAACTACTTAAACGAGTAGGTACATAATGTGTGAGTGCGCTGAAAATTCAAATCTTTTACATCACTCTTAAATGTGTTACTACGCACACAATAAATTGGCATTATAGACACATATACGAGTAGATAGATGTGTAGTGGAAAGATGAATATTTTTGGCTGTACACCTAGCTCTCAGTCCACAATTACAAAGCGGAGATTATACAAATCTTATTACATGTGCAAGTATTCTAATCCGTCATTTTTTATCCCTGTTCGTACTGAGCACATATAGCTTCCAATTTATCAATCAAGATCAAGAGAAGATATTTTCTACAGATGTAGTAAATGCTGACGTAGACCTGCAGGCACGAACGACAATATGCTTGTTGTTAGAACCAGAGTGCTTTACCCACGTCTACACTGCGAAGACTGCGAAAGAAGCCTGGAACAGCTTACAGAAAGCTATGAAGACAAAGGCTGGGGAAGACGTATACATATTCAGTGAGAGCTTTTCAATTGTAAGCTAGAGAATTTCGTTTCTATGGGAAGCTACATATATCCAAAATTACATTCCAGACACAACAATTGTCAGATATTGTTGCTCAAATCCCTGTTGATTGGATCACGTCGATTTTGCTGGTGGATTGACCACTGAGTACAGCCCGCTCTCTATGGCTGTTGATAATAGTGGACAAGAGATCACTTAGAGCAAATAAAAATGAAATTGTTACAAGAAGAAAATAGAGTAAGTTCAACACAGAGCATGAACAAGCCTTAGTTACACGTAAAGTACAGGACGATGCATGATCTAACATTAAAACTAACGGCCTCAAGCAGAAGTTCGTCTATATGTGTTTTAAGTGCCATTAGCAAGGACACAAGACATCCGAATGCAAGGAGCGGATCAAAACCGCGATAAATGGTATTTAGATAGTGGGTGCTCAAATCATTTATAACCCACGATAAAAGAAATTTGTTGTCTTATACACCTGAAAAGGGCAACATGAAAATCGCAGTAGCAAACGGCGAGAAGTTATTGGTAAAAGGACGAGGAAATGCTGAGCCACGAATCAGCGAAATCGAAAAATTAATTTTAGAAAATGTTTTACATGTTCCTGATTTATCCATGAACCTAATTTCGGTGAGCGATTTGACCAAGAAAAATTATTCCATGAATTTTAACAAAGGAGGTTGCATGATTCATAATAAGAATCAAATTGTTGCAAGATGTAAAGAGCTTCAACTTCAACTCTTGGTTAATGGCTTTTGTGGAATAAACACCACAATTTTGCCAATTTCACGTACTAAAATCCACTAAATGAAAAAACTTAAATCTCTCTGACACGTGTGACAGCTATCGACCGATGCTGGTGTCTTTTTTTTAAGATGTAAAGAGGTCGACGAAATTTATGAATTGACAGAAAATAAAAACAACGTCGCAAATGTGACACTGTCAATACAAGATGAAAGAGATGAAAATGTTTCGAACATTTGGCATAAAAGATTAATTAGCTCATTTATCGCGTAATTATATGAATAAAATGAAAGGTTTAGTAAGCGGTATGGAATTTAAGAGTATCTATTTATGCGAGCCATGTATTCCATGTATCGAAGGAAAGACATGCAAAAGTCCCTTCATAAACCAAGGTACGAGAGCAAACGAGGTCTTACAGTTAGTTTTTAGCGATGTTTGTGGACCAATCGAGGAGCCGTCGTTCAGGGGTTCGAGGTATTTTCTTCTTTTTATCGACGATTTTACTAGAAAGACTCATGTTTATTTTTTGAAGAACGTGAAACTTTTGATAAGTTCCGTGAATACAAAGCGGAAGTTGAGAATGAGTCAAGTAAAACTATTAAATGTCTGAGATCTGACAACGGCACAGACTACTGTAATGGTAAATTTAAATCTTTTTTGAAGTCTGCAGGTATAAGACACCAAACGACAGTAACTTACACACCGGAACAAAATTCTGTTGCATAAAGAGCGAATCGAACTATAATAGAAAAGGCAAGTGAGCAAGAAGTATTGGGCCGAGGCTGTAAATGCTGTTGTTCAACTAAAGAACAGAAGCCCCACGAAAGCATTGAAAAATGCTGTACCAGAGAAGCTTTGGACTGGAAAATATGTGGGTGTCAGTTATCTGAAAATCTTTGATTGTTTGGCGTATAGATTGATACCTAAACTAAAGAGATGCAAACTGGACATGAAGACGGAACCGATGATTTTTATTGGATATCCAGATAATCAGAAGGGTTATCGTCTGATAAATCCTAAGACAGGTGAAGTGACAACTGCGAGAGATGTCAAATTTCTGGAAAACGTCTTTCTCCAAAAAGAGAACGTGGACAAGTCGGAAGTCATCATAAACCTGAATACAGATTCTGTTCCTTCCAGTTTACCCAACGGATCTACAAGCAGATCTGAACCCTCGGAGTCTCACGATGATTTACTTAACTGAAGAGAAAGTGACAATACCTGAATCAGAAAGAAGGTATCCTGTAAGAGAACGCAGACAAGTTGATCGGTACGGATGCAATGTTATGTATGCCAAGGAGAGCAATCTTGATGGTGATCCATTGAATATTAATGAAGCGTTGGCGAGACCCGATGGTGACTTATGGCAAAAAGCGATAGATGATGAACTTATGTCACTAAAGGAGAACCAGACTTGGATCTTGATGGACCTCCCAGCTGATAAGAAGCCTATTCAGTGCAAATGGGTGTTCAAAATCAAAAGAGATGGCGACGGCAATGTATCTAAATACAAGGCTAGACTAGTAGCAAAAGGTTTTACACAGGTATGTGGTGTAGACTATACTGAGATTTATTTTCCTGTAGTTAAAATGCTCTACTCTGCGATTGTTGTTCTCGCTAGCTGTTGAATACGGTTGGTTTATTGACCAATCAGATGTCACGACTGCCTTTTTGTATGGCAAGATTAAAGAGGACATTTACATCCTCCAACCGAAAGGAGCAGTAGTCAAAGGTCATGAGACTAAGGTATGTAAGCTGCAGCGTTCTTTGTATGGATTGAAACAAGCTTCGAATGCTTGGTTTAAGGAATTGGACAAAGAGATTTTGAACTTAGGCTTTTTACAATAAAAAATAGAACCGTGTTTGTATCAAAATCAACTTAAAAGCGATAAGAAGTTAATTGTCGTTATTTACGTAGATGGCCTTTTCATTTTTGGAAATTGTGAACAAGAAAAGCAAAAATTAAAAACCGGCTTGCTTGAAAAGTTTAAAGTGAGTGAAAGATTTAGACGCGGCTAGGCATGAGGCTGAGGAGAGACAAAGATATTATTCATCTAGATCAGCAACAATTCATTTCGGAAATGTTGAATGACTTTAACATGACAGACGCTAAGCCAGTTTCAACCCCAATGGAAGTCGGTATGAAATTAGAAAGATCGGCAAATTCTCATAGCAATCTGCCATATCAGAGCTTGATAGGGTGTCTAAACTATTTGGCCTGTAATACGCGACCAGACGTAGCACATGCGGTAAGTATGCTTTCACAATTTAATTCGTGTTATGATGAAATACACTTTAAATGTGCGAAACGGGTCTTACGGTATTTGAAGGGTACGTCTAATCTTTGTCTCACTTTTAGAAAGTCGGCAGATTAAGAGTTACGAGGCTATGTTGATGCAGATTGGGGAGGGGCACTTGACAGAAAGCCTTTCACAGGATTAATTTTTCTACTTAGGTAAAAATATATTGTCATGGGAGAGTAGGAAGCAAGCGACAGTATCCTTGTCCTCCACAGAGGCAGAGTATGTAGGATTGAGTCAAGCTTCGAAGGAAGCTCTTTATTTACGGAGTATACTGAACAGTTTGACAGCTGTGGATAGTAAAACGGTAGTAATTTATAATGACAGTCAGTCGGCGCATAAAGTTGTAGCTAACAAAATGATGCATAATAGAACAAAACACATAGATATCAAATATAATTTTATTCGTGAGCGTGTACTGGCTAACAAAGTTGAAATAAGGTGCATGTCAACTGATAAGATGATAGCGGACATCTTTACTAAAAGAGTATATAACCAGAAGCTTAGAGAATTTTTAAAGGATTTATCTATGTGAAATTATTCTAATAAGGGGGCGGATGAGTAGTTTCATGTTTTGATGTTTTGTCTAATAGATAATTTTCTTGTTATGCATGCTTTATTTTGTTAGATTTCTTCTGTTTTGTACTCTACTTTTGGGTACAGCGTAGTACAGTCGGACACAGAAGTGTTAATGATTTATTTAGTTTAATGTACCGAGTACTGACAAGTACAGAAGTGATCATACGTATGTGTAATAGATTAAGGCGGCGCGGCGTACGAGAGGTCGCATATGTACACATATGTATGCACTGGCCTGTGTGAATAATCTTATTTACACATGTCTGTCACGTATTTAAAATAAGCATAGTTACGGGTTGTTGATGTTCTGTACATTGTCACTTGTGTGTAAAATATGGACCACGAATGAATATTGTAACTATCACATCACTGCTGCTCTTATTATTGCTACTATTTTCCAATAGACTCTTCGTCCATGTGTGACTGTAAATGTTTGTGGTGGTAACTTATTTTCGTTATACTTACCTCGACCTAATTGTATATACCAAAACGGAATAAGGACACAATATGTAAGCGGTAACGATATTGTTCCCCACACTACTTGAACATTGAACAGCGACAATTAAGAACAGTGCCGAGTTACCCTTAACGGTCTGTTTACTGCCTTCTGTAGGTCATTGCTGCGCTCTGCTGCTTGCACTTTGCCCACGAATTATATTGTGACCACTGGTTGTTAGTTTTACGTAATATGTGCGCCTGAAATTCATATCTATTGGTCTTTTGGAATCTACATTCCCAGGTGTATTTATTTATATATACTTTAGTGTCACCAAAAAATACATTACAAAAACAATACATTTAACACTACAAAACATCACACACATATATGTAGATTACAAATTTATGTGAATGGTCAAAAGAAAGTCTAACCTAACCAAGGATGGGTGATAATTTACTAACAATTTCTAAGTAAGTATTTCAATAAAGTCGGCTCTAAACAGTGAATATAAGGATTGCTCTCTATGCGAATGCATTTGGAAAAAAAATGGCAGAACATTCATAATTTTCGGACCTTTATAACACTTTTGTGTGGTTATTCCAAAGAGTACCTATTTACCCAATTCAGCATGGAAAATCGCTTTATCTGTTTGCTTCCTGATAAGGTCACCAAGATTTTTTTCAAATGAAACTTTGTTACGTAATAATAATTATACTTAATTCCATATGGAATAGCTAAAAAGCTTTCAAGAAATCAAGAGCCGTATTAAAGTTTTCTTAAAAATTATTCATTAAGGTAGAAGTGTGCACAACCACGTAGGTAAAAAGGTATTTTATAAAATCTTTGCACGTGCAGTCCTAACTCTTGACCGACTTTGTATTACTTGCGATTTCTTTAGGACAAAGTTTTAAATATAATAATACGTAATAGTTAAGTAAATATAATAATACGTAATCCAGAAATGTATTCGCAAGGCAATTCATAATGAAATGTTTACTTTATAATTAAATATTTTGTAGCTGCTATAATAAATTTAAGGAAAATTTATTTAACGACATTTACCCTAACATTAAATGGGTGAACCCTGGTAGCAGCCGGAATTAATCGCGACAGACAGGAGATGAAATAAAAAGGTTTTTAAGGACTGTAATAAATTTGTCCTTGTTTGTAAAAAACATTAAATTATTGACAGCTGTAGCGTATTAAATATTCAGATTTACTAAGTTATTCCTGTAATTTAAAAAAAATAAAAAACATGCGTATCTGGCTGTCACTTCTTTCGCGTGAATTTTATAATAAGAAAAAAGTAACAAGCACAGGTCGTTTTAAGATGGACTTTCCCTTTGTTTTCTTATTGGAAAACATCACAATAAATCCATTCATATATAAGCCAATGATTTAAAGAGTATTGAGACAACATTCCAAATTGACGACCGATTCGTTTCTCGTACAGTCAAAAATCATTCATAGACGGCCTGAATTGCAAAGTTAGAATCTAACTACTGTTTTATCTATTCACGTTAGAATATTCGTCTAGTCACTGATTCTCTTGACTTTGAGACGTGGCACCTTGTATAGCCTCAGATCCGGCTGAGTTATGATTCTTCTATTGTGAACGAGCGTTTTCACGGCACTGCAAATTGATTGATTCCTAAGTTATAGCCCGAAAATGTTTTCTTTAGAGCTTTTTCGCCGAGGGGGAAATTGAGATAAATATACAGTTGTTGCAGGAGCGAGCATACACCAAAACTAGTGTTTGTTTGTAACATTTCTATAAAATGATTTGGTATCATAATTTGGTACTTTGTTTTTATGGCTGACGGAAATTTGTTTCTTTTTTTTATTAAGAACTTGCTGATTTTTTATGTAACTTTGATTAATCAACATAAAAATTGAAGGGGTTCCTAATGGTATGCGTTTGTTTGCTTCCAGTATTATATTACGAAATCTTTGTCACCAGGAGTGAACTCTTATTATTGCATAAATAATAATTTGCCAACATTTCTGCAGATATTACCAAAGTTATCTACATTATATTCCAATATGATTGTCGACAAAAACTATTTCTATCAATTTAGATTGTATTCGATGTCCTAGGTATTCCGACGGGGCTGCACAACTCTATTCAATTGTCGTGTATATGTAATTAAACGATAGTATGGTCGTTGGCAAGTCTCAGAGGAGCTTGTAACGAGTTGCCGGCGCCCCTCGGCGCTGCTTGGCTCACATTGTTGCTTCATTCTCAATTCCACTTGGAACAGTCTGATTGTGTAGCGGTTATGTAAGAACAAAGAACAATGTACGTAACGAGTACCACATTCACAATGTACTCGATATTGCTCTCAATATTTTATAGATAGAAAATGTTTGCAGGCGTTTTCTTTTTCATGTGAAAATTGAGTTTTAGCCGTATACGTATCTTTCTGTAGCCTCCTATTAGTATTTTGCATACGCCCAGTTAAGCGCATCGGAAGTTCTTTGTTGGAAAAATTCAAATTTTGGACTATGTTTGCAGGAGGGAGCTGTGCCCGGGGGCTCAATAAGAATAACGGTGATAGAGTGGCCGTAATGAAGAGCACTCAAAGGCGGCATCGGTCGGTCGCGAGCTCGGCCGGCCGGGCCACATCGGCGATGCACCGAACAACCCTTAATTGAATAGCCCGGCCGGGGGCTAATCAGGGCTCAGCTGAGCGGTGCAGGCGCGGGCGGGCGGGGGGTCCGGGGAGCTTGCGGGCGGGGGCCTCAGGCCGGAGCCACGCGGGCTGGCCGCGCCCCCTGCGCGCGCCGCTCTGCCCGGGAGCTCATTCAAGTAGCGAGCGCGCCCCGTGCCAGCCGCCACCCTCAGGTATGTCCATTTTGCTTTTGGTGTTTGCACGTAACGTACCTATTGCGCGCGCTCCGCGAGTGTCAGTCGTGCAGTGAGTGAACCGTGCCGCTGCCGCGTCGCTCCTGAGCTGCCGCCGCCGCTGTCGCAACACAAGGTAGGTCGCATGAAGCACCGCCACGCATTCAAGCCTGTGCCTACACACGAATTTACGCGTTTTTTTTTTAATTAAATGTGCCTCTGTTAAATTTCTACGACACTTAGAATCCGTAACGTGAATAAATTAGAAGTGAAAAACTACCGGCGTGTTAACGTTGATAAGAGTTCAAAGAAATGAAATTAAAATTAGGCTTTGTTCAACGGTTCTTGCCTGGGATTGAAAAAAAATGAAATCATCAAAATTATTGTCACTTTATACTTTATCGGCATAAATTTTATTACACTTCGGTCAAATTACATCATCATCGGAAGTCTACAAGATAGTTCTGCACTAGGGTCTAAACTCGTCGCGATTGAATGTACCGGCACTTTGCTTCCTGTGTCGCATGTGTTGCAGAATGTCAGCTTTAAATGTTTTACGTTTATCTGAATTTTAATGAAATTATAATACTTCATCATTGCATTTCAAAATTAAATCATCTTTCAAGGCATTCGCATCATATACCATCTCGACAAGTGATTAAAATTCAGAATTGATGTCGTATCTTAATGTTGTATTATTACGATAGTCTTTATCTCGAATCGTCGATGACGTAGCTCTCCATCCATATGGGAGGCTGGAAATGAATCTTCAGGGAGGGGCGACTTTTAAGTTTATCTCACATTCTTCGTTGGATTTACCTCACTTTTCTAGACTTTTAACGTTGTCCTAGGATATTTTCCACTCTTTAGGGGTTGAGTTCCAGTCTATCCTGATGCTGCTGAAGATCGGATTTCTTCATATTTTTCTTTCTTTTTATTTCTTCATATTTCAAAGTATAATTGTGAGCAGCGCGAGCGATTGCATCCTCTCTATAAATATGCACGCGCTGTGCTTTTCCTTAGTAACATTCATGGATTCCATCTGTCGATCTCATTTTATCTCATGCCGAAGTTCAGAAGCTGCGCTTCTATTTCTAACATCACGTCTGAATTCCCAAAGGGTTTGGCTGTGGTACACGCACGTTTTTTATCCCTTTTATACCTCTAGAGAATTTCTGCGCTTAGACTGGAAGTCGACCCTTACGTAGTTGGGAACAGGCTGAGCAGATCTCTAGAGAATTCCTCGCAATAATCTATTCTGTCCGCAAAGCGGAACCCTCATCTGTAGGCTTACTTATAGAAGTAGGGTCGGCGAGATGTCGGGAGGGTTTGAGATGGTTGTAACTAAGGGCGAGGACTTTCACTGGCGCCGCCACTTCACCTTGTCGCCTGGCGCTGTGCCAGCCTCCTTACATCCCCCTCATACCCCCACGCCGCCGCCGGCTCCCTCGCGAAACACCCCCAATCCCGGCGTATCCGACTTACGATACGAAAAACGCATGTTATGCTAAACGTAAAGTTAAGTAGCGTAGCTGCTGTATTGTATTACACCAGCTTTTTATGTCTACGTCACGTAAAATAGGTAAAGTTATATGAACTAACCGCCGATACAAAGCCGATACGCGATTACATTAAATTACATTTTAATTCGACCGTCATTACTGAATGTATAGAAACTTTCTTATCTGATGGAATTACTTAATTGGTCGTGAATTTATTGTACACGGAAGTGTCGTTAGATGCAAAATTGACGAAGGATACGAACAAAAACCAAAAGTCTCATTTCGCTCGGCTCTCGGTACTTATCAAATAGCGATTATAAAAAAAAACTGCTTTTATTTTAAACAAAACGTATATTTTGGTCGGAAAACTTGATAACTCTACTTATCATTGATAATGCGTGCCACGAGCGTAGAGGGTAATAAATCGCGCTAGGTAATAATATCGATAATGTGAGCTCGTAGCGCGTAGCCGCGTAAACCGTAGCAGTCGCTACGATATCAGCGCCGTAGACGCCCGCCCGCCGCCGCCCGGCGTAGCCGCCTAGATCGCGCTCGAGATTGCCCACCGATGCAATGTATCACAATAATTAACATAGTAAAATAAAATTAACATAAATAATTGCTATAATAAATTATGTTAACTTTAATAAAAATAAATTAAAACTTTTTTCACTTGATTAAATTATTCGCAATCAATTTTAAAATAGTTTCTTGTGTGATACGGACTAAAAAAAAACTTTATAGAAAATATTTGAAATCTTGCAAGCCAGCAGTTGTAAAAAAAACTTGAATGAACATTGAACACGTGTAAGAAATTTAATAAAAACCTTAAAAATATTAAAATAACGGTAACTTTTGATTGGATCCCTTCAGAAATAGCAATAATTGGTACGTATGGTAAAGCTAACTAAATAATTTAAATGTAAAAAAACAACTTTGTTTTAGAAAGCCTATTCGACATGGAACTTCCGATACTCTTTTACCAAAAACCTCAATAAAAAAAAACTTTATGGACATTTTAAGCAATGGCACAGCTTTATTATCGGACAATAATTATATATCTTCATCAACGTCATTATTATTTACTAGTCATAGTCATAGTCCATTTATTTGTCAGAATATTGTTACAGAGTTGTTACATACTTTTAAAAGTTCATAATATTCTGCCGTTTCCGGCGTACAAATACATTTTCAGGGTTTTGGTTATTTTATTAGATATAACATTGAATTAAATAAATTAGAATAACATTCAAATTGTCACTAGCTTCTCTTGCCCGCGACTTCGTCCGCGTGAAATTTCGTTTCCCCGACCACAGCATCGCATCGCCCGTCCGCGCTATTACAGTACGGTCAGCATCAAAAGTCGATTAACACTTCAGTTTTTTTAATCTTAGTTATTGAGCAAAATATTAACCCTTCAGAACCCTTAAAAAAACTGAAGTGTTAATCGACTTTTGAAGCTGACCGTACCCGGCGATAAATATTGCACATCGACCTTTACCTTTTTTTTTGTATTTTATACAAAGAATAAAAATAATTATCAAAAGAAGCAAATCATAATTGTTTTAACAGCTCCTAATAGATGCCGGACTGTTTGTATTTCGTGCGACAGAGATAACGCTCTACGAAGCCGAAATTAGCCGATTGTCTCTTTCCAAAGGTCGATGTGCAATATTTATCGCCGGGTACTGTACTTCATTTTCGCTCAGCGTTCTCTCTGACTTTTTATCTATTTGTTCGGCTCTTAAGGGTACTAGGTTAGGTAATGATAAATTAATTTATTTTTGTAAGTAGGTTTGCACAAACACTTTTACACGTCAACCATAATCATATTTTTTTGTAACTAGATGAGGTCGGCGTTTCCTATCTGACTACTCTGAGAAGAAAGGCAACACTCAGAGGTCACAGTCTCTTTTAAAGTCCAGACATAATCTCGGTCAGGTTATATGAAGACCATATAGATCCACATAGAGTCTGAGATTGTAAGGTAGCCTATAATTTTCCTCAAGAATTGGGGTATTAAATACATTTTTTTTAATCCGATAGATAGTTTCAGAGATTAACGTGTTCAAACAAACAAATATACTCTATTTTTTTTTGTTAATATGGTTTTCTAGATTCGGTAACAGCTTTTAAGTAGTATTTTACTTAACAAATTCGAGACAGCGTCGGAACAAACTATACACATGGCACCTAATTATATTACATTCGGTACTAAAAGTACGAAACTATTGATTATCTGACGCGTTTATCGATATCGGTAATGGATAGTGTTACTCAGTGGAAATAGATAGTTATGAAAGTTAGGTACACAGTCTACGAGCTTTTCTCTTTGGAACATTGCTTTATACCTTTTTACCAGTCAAACCTAACAAAGTAGGGACTACAATCACACTATTATTATAAAGGGAAAGTTTGTGAGTGTGTGGTTATATGTTTATTACTTCTTCACGCTCAAACTGCTGGATCAATTTTGATAAAATTTGGTTTGGAGATAGCTGATACCCTGGATTAACATATAGGCTACTTTTTATCCCGATATTCCCACGAAATCGAAACTTATACGGGTAAAACCGCGGGGCGCAGCTAGTTATAGAAATAAAACAAAGTCGGGTTAGTTACAGCATTTATGTATAACTCAAGAACAGCTGGACCGATTTTTATGATCTTTGATTTGTTGAATGACAAGATGCTGATATAAATATTTAATAAAAATGGGAAATATTCACGAGAAACAAATAATGAAGACAATTCATTTTCTCATAAATTCGTTCTTATTAATTCTGAAACGGTACGAAATTTTCAAAATGACACATCACCGTTCTACCCTTGTCACATGTCACTTGAGGGTCGGCGCAACGCGTTTTCAACTTCCATGCTTCTCACATACTAAAAATCTGGTCTACAAAATGAAAATGAATTTATATTAGGATTTTGATCTGAAGCGGACTTGGGTATTTTTAGACCTTACCTTACCTTTGCTTATTTGTAAGCAAAACTATTTTAAACATCGATCCGATTTCCTACAACTATTAAAAACTAACTAACTAACTTTAACTACTCAAACTCAAAGCATTTATTTCAATTAAACATTACATGCTTTTGAATTGTTAAAAAGTCGGTCAGTTAATCAGAAAGTTAAAGTTAGTTGCCCATTCCAAAACGTAGATCTCTATGGAGAAAAACGGGCTAGAAACTCATAAAAAATACATACAGTATACCTACATCTAAATTAGCTAATAAATAAAATTAGTGAATTAATTGAAACGTTATAAGTATAATATTACTAAAGCTATAGTCAGTGTACAAGAACATTTCGTGCTAAGCACGTTTTGTTGAAACAAATTCTGTTTATCGCTACGTATTTCAATATAGTAAACTAACTTAATTTTTGTTATGGATTTCTATTTGTACGTATATCTATACGCTAAAAGCCTTTAGTAGACATTATTAAAAAAAAAAGAATACTTATACCTTTTTGTTTGAACCGTGCGTCTGCGCATAATCATAAAATACCATATAAGGAGTAAATTTGATATCAAACTATGAAGGCAAATACAAAAAACAACGACAGCTGATCAGTATAAGTACCTAGTACAAAACGATCGATAGTAGATACACGACAGTACCCACCGAGGGGTGCCCGCATTATCAGCGTTATCATCGCTTATCTATCGCCGAGCACTCGGTTAGATACCATCACGTTTGCACTCAATATCGGGTGACGCAGATTGAAACTTTGTTTTAAAGCTCGTTTTGCACCTGCTTGATACTGAAGGTACCAGGCTTTTAGTAGAAGTAGTCTTCGAGCTGAAAAGAGTACATTTACGGGATCGTAAACAAATACCTTGGTCAAATTCTTCGCTAACTTGACTAACTATCTAAACGGAGTTAGTTACTCAAGTACCTGACTTCTATTTTACTGGCGAGAAGCACTTTACATACTTCAAACTTTAGACACAATCAAATATTGCTAGCGAAGCTTATTTGAAAACATTCTCGTACAACAGAAGATTAAATTGATTCTTCGAAATATTCTAAAATGATGAAATATTATTTTGAGATTCGCTCCGGGGGTTGATTAAAATTTGAATCGTATTATCCGTAAAAATAAAAAGTTGTATTTTTATGCGGCCGTCACCGCCCGTTTTCCGCCACTATAAAGCTTTTATTAGGGAACGGTTAACTTAAATCACAGACATGTCAGTTAACGTAATAATCACAATATTATCACATGGAATATTCATATCAAAATTTGCAATATTCATGAGATTAGTAAACCAAAACATCACAATACCGTGCAGCCGGCACGTTGCGTGACGCAGCGTCGCACGCGCCTGCGCGCGACATATGTACGGACTAGTGATGTAACGGATATTCGCATTCGCATTCGCATTCGCGAATATCCGCATATTTTTCAATATTCGCATTCGCATTCGCATTCGCAAAAATTATGCGAATATTTAGCGAATGTTTTTAATAATCAAAAAGGAAATTATTATATGCATGCATGTGAAATAATAATATTTTTATTAAATCATACTTCTACATTCTAAATTAAAGTCTCATTTATGAAGGGCACGCCACGATAGCGGCGGTATGACCCCTCTTTGAGGAGTGGCTAGAGAGGCGTCATGGCGCCCTCACCTACCGCCTGACGCAGGTCCTCACCGGACACGGAAGTTTCGGGAGGTTCCTGCACATAATCAGGCGGGAGGAAACGCCCGGGTGTCACCATTGCCAGGATCGCCCAAAGGACACGGTGGAGCACACGGTGGAGGTCTGCCCCGCTTGGGCGGAGCACCGCCGTGTCCTCGTAGAGGCGATCGGCAGCAGCGGCGACCTCTCGCGTCCGGGCCTGGTTAAAGCCATGGTCCGGGGCGAGAGGGAGTGGGGGGCAGTCGCCTCCTTCTGCGAAGCAGTCATGCTAGCGAAGGAGGCGGCGGGACGGCTGAGGGAGAGAGCCTCCCGTCCCAGCCGCCGCGGGAGACGCTCCGGGCGTCGGGAGCCGCGCGACGACTCCCGGCCACCATAGGCGCGGGCCTACGGGCGGAGAGTAATGGGTAACTCACCGTCCGATCAGGACCAGGCCCGTGCCGGACGGCGCGTACGTGTTCCACGCGCACCTCAAAGAGATGTCAGCATTAAACGAAGGGGCCCTTAAGGGCCGAAGCCTGCCGGATCAGCGGGATTGTCCGAAAGGGTTACCGCTGGCCCGGAACATAAAGGGCGAAGGAAGGAACACGGGTGGGTTTTAGTCAGTAAGAGTCTGACACTCCCTTCCGCTCCACCCAGAGCGGGAGGAGTCATTTGATGATTTCCCATCCTCAAAAAAAAAAAAGTCTCATTTATGAAAAAAGAACTTCAGAGATCTGATCAAATCTAACATTAATCAGCCTTGTTACAACTATGTAAGGTTTGCATTTATTTAGTAGTATATTATTACTTTACTACCATTTTTAAATAAAGTTTACAGTTTCTATTTACTAAAAAACTAAACAATTACTTGAAACAAAATTATTAAACTTTAAATATCTTAATACATTAGATATTTAAAATTTAATAATTTTGTTTATAACCTTTGGCTTTAAATGTATATTTTTTCATTCCACTTTATATATCTGAGGAATTAAATATATTTATAATGAATTAGTGATGTAACAGATATTCGCATTCGCATTCGCATTCGCGAATGTTGAAGATAAATATTCGCATTCGCATTCGCATTCGCGAATGTGAAAAATCCAACATTCGTTACATCACTAGTACGGACCTATCAATTTGATTCGCGCCCGCGCAGCTGCGTACAACGACCCCTACACTATAGTTCAATAGCACAACGGTCGAGTAAAAAACACCCCATATTTTGGATGATTAATCCAACCCGCTTTGTCTAGGATTAAAACTCTCATGCATTATTCGCACGCGTAACCTATCTGCATATTTAATAGAGTGCATTAAAAAAATGGGACTGGCCCGGAATGCGTGTAATCCTACAACCGGTTCTCATGTAAATGACTCGTAATTATTATTTTACGTTGGCATTATACATCGTCAAAAATCGGAATCGGAATAAAATGAATTGACCGTTTACTCAGTTATAATCAAAATAAAAAATTAAAATTATAACGTTGGACATAAATTTTTCAAATACATTCGTTCTAATAGAGTAGTTCAGTTATAAATCGATAAGTTCACGTGATTACTTCCAAATTCAATCAAAGCTATAATTTCACACTTCGGCTCGACATGGGGAGCCGTAACGACGACGCCCATTAACGGTTCTGTCGCCTAGTTAATAATAATGCTTGATACTCGCTCACACAAGTCGGTCACAAAAAGTCTCGGATCGGCAAACAATCGAATAGGAACAATGAAAGTCGTGAATCAAACAATCGATCCATCGAATCCAAAAGTTCCCGCGACAGCTGCGCGGGGTGGCTCGCTCTGGAAATTATGACAGGGCCCCATCTCCCACGGTCCCCTGCTCCCCTGTTGTCCGAATTTCAAGACTAGCATAAGAATAGGCCAGAGACCAGTTTTAGAAAGTTTGTAGACCCTACTAACTTGTTTTGTTTTAGAAAGTCAAATATTATTTGAATAGCGCATGTATCTATTTATTTCGGAAAGTTTATAATAAGGGATAACCTTTCTTATAAGGTGCACACTCGGCTTTATGTGTACTTGTCTCGAGTTTATTTTGGACAATAAAGAAGCCCTAACAAGTCGTGTCAGCTACTCTATTTACTGAATAGGTTTTGGTAAACGAAGCATGAGATTGATCGTAGTCTATGAAGGCTCATTGGTTACGACTTCACTACTTTTTGATTATTCGAATGGAGTCAAGATGGTTACTTTGGTGAGACTCGTATGATGGTTTTTCATATTGAGTATCTATGTACCTAATTATAATTTTGTAGACTTCAAAGTTATTGTCAGCTTGGTAGTGAATTTTTCCTTACTTGTATCTTCGTTTTATAATGTTATCAACGAATAGTGCCTGATTGACGAAATAAGACAGTTTCTATATAAAATTATCTTTCAATTCCACACAAACTCATAAAACTAAAGGAAACAGTTACGGACAATGATCTATGTAGCACCGAGCAAGGAAGGTACTTAGCGACGTCATCGCAAGCGGAAGTGTTGGAGGGGCTTCCTTCTCACGACCCTCACTGCGTCTGTTAAATGACACGGCTATGTAATCACCACTCAGCGCCGACGCCTTATTTACGTATAGCCGTATAGCCATAAAGCCGCATAGCCGCTAAATTGACGGGGAAATAGCCTGTGAAAATTGTAGACGTCAATTATTACCACGGAATTGTTTGCTTCTTTATTTTCTTTGCAAAGTTTTTTGTTGAAGTTTGATGTTGAATATAGAACTATTTTTAGGCCTAAATGAGATAGTTTTGTGTTTTAATTAGATTAGTGAGTTAGTTTTGTTTTCGGTTTTACTCACGTGTTTGTTTCGGGTTTGCTCGATAACTTTCGATCTCGATCAGAGCCCTAACTAATAAGCTTATTGGCGAGAATATTGTTTTAATGGCTTAACTTTACGTTTTATAAAATCGATTATTTTTATCCAACAATACACGCTGTCAACTTAAAGCAGCTTTTGGGCTTCAATTGAATTTTCGATTGTTTTAGGTCGAGAATACTGTCTAGGCTATAAATTTCAAATGTCTCCAACATTAAAAACAAGAAGAAAGACAACACAAATATAATTTTATTTACATTGGACCGATGTCGTCCGAATAAGGAAGGCTCTAAATATTATAAATTACAGTCTGTTTTCGTGCCTGTATGTGACCGCGTAGTTCTTTTAAACTATGCAAGGGATTTTGATGCGGTTTTGGTTCGCCATCATAAGAAAATTTATTCCGGAAGGTTTATGTGAATAATACATTAATACTTAATATACATTATAAAGAAATCCTGATGTTTTAGGCATGGCGTAAAACCCGTGCGAAGCAGGGACGGTTCGCTAGTGATTAATAAACTGGCGATCGTTGAATGTTTCAATTACGTATTCCATTACGTCACAATCGCATCGTGTGATCCTTGTAAAATAATCGTGTACTCGCTGTTCTCTAAAATCGAAAGGTAAAGTTCAACGGCCCCGGCGCCACGCGACTTCAACCCTTTGTTGCTCCCAAACCGTTATTATTAACATAAAATAGTTGCTCCAAAGTGTGCTAAGGTCGTCCGGTTTTAAAAAGAAGGGTTCTATACAATTTTGTATTAAAAAAAACCGGTCAAGAGCGAGTCAGACTCGCGCACCGAGGGTTCCGTACCATCATGTTTTTTTTATTTTTCATCGGCGAGGCATATATTCGTCATAGAATTTTAACACTGTGCAATGCGGTGTAGAATATTGCAGTTTTATGTCAGCGCCACTTCTTGACCGATAGTGGAACTGTAAAATGTAACTTTTATTGATGATTTCTGAAAAAGTGTGCTATTTAGAGACTTCGTTTTATTTTTCTGTAATCTTTACATAAACTTCTATCACATAGAATAATTTCAGATTTCGAATTTTTCAGACCCCCTTTCAGTCCCAGCTGTTGCAAAAATATACATATATTTTTATTTCATTCTTATTTGCAAAATAGTTGGGCAAATGTCATCTAAAACTAAATTTCAAGTTGATAGCATTAGTAGTTCTTGAGAAATCCAGCTGTGACAGACAGACAGACTGAGTCTCACCATAAGGGTTCCGTTTTACCATTTTGGTACGAAACCCTAAAAATGGTGCTACGCGTTTTATTGCGTGGCAATCCGATATGAGGGTTCTATTCAATAGAGGGTGTATATGGACCTTTTTGGGGATGAAGCAATTAATATTTGAAACTAATAGGAGGATGGAACTGAGTTGAGGGACAGATGACCGGTTGATAAATGTGGTAGAGTAGCCTTTGTGTATTGTTAGTGCGTTTGAATGTAACGATGACGGCAATGAAGCCAAATAAGAGCAATGTTAGGAAAGAACGCTCTTTGTCGTGTCATGTGTCATGACAACGTTAAACGTTATAAGTTATTTTTAGAACATTCAATGTTGATATATTTTTCAAATTTAAGATCAATATTTGTGAAGTCTTATCAAGCAACGGCGTCTGTCTCTGCAAATGAATTTAGGTATATCTCAGTATAATAAAGGTGTACTTATCCGAGAATTAGAAGGATGTGATGAAGAAAATCTTTAAACTTGGATAATATAAATAGTTTGACTACTGTTTTACTCATCGTCGATATCTGCGTGATGATATTCGAGTTCGAAATTAGTCGGTAACATGTGAGTTAAAACCGTGAACAAAAATAAAACTTTTATCGAAGATACTCCATTCATTCTGAACACGTGGAAAGGCAAGCCTTAGTTACTAAAAATCCGACATCTATATTGAGACATAACACAATATCAATACATGTAGACGTTGGTAATTATATTAATATAATCCGTGTGTTGATTATACTGATAAAAAGACAATTGAGTCGCTTTACTGGTCGCTAGGAGACTATATTCATAAACACATACGGGGGAATTCCTTTGCCGTGTCCGTGGCAAGTCTTTCCATAGAGTAACACTCTACCAACCCTCCCAGTTTCGTGTCAATGCTTATAAATAAAAGTAATCATGATAACGACCATTATAATATCATATTTAGTTTAATTGAAGGGGCAGCGAAGTATATTAGTCATGTGCTGACACATACTAACTTTGTTCGTCTTTAGCAGTACCTATGTGTGTTGATATTGTGTTAACATCATACTGCGTAACTGAAGCCACGGAAAGAGTTCTCTCGAATTAACTACATGAGGGCCACGGAACTTCCTCTGTGTGCACCCATCTGCACGCTCCTGCCTGCTGAAGTTGCAGACGAAAAATTGCGGATTCCGATGTTCATATTGTTGACCTTTTTGCTGATATTTGTTAGCTATTTAAATTTTCCTATTGCATCTTATTCTAGAACTGGTGACGCCTTTAGCGAGGCGAGTTACACCTTTCTTACTACAACCACTCTTCTAACTTCAACGATCACGCAACCACAACAGCCCGTTTTATTACTTTACAAAATCTGGCGTAAGCGTTTTATGAATAAGTCCGGTAGCAGGTGGTAGGGGGTAGCAGGTTGGCCAATGTTTACATTCCTTCACCATGGAGAGTGCAGTGCCATTACTCAGGCCGACCACCGACAACCGCGACCGCTTTCCGTAGGGGAACGCCGATCAATCAAAACCTCTGTTAGTACAGTTACGCGTGATACCGCCCACCTTTCTCAACTTTTTTATGTGTGTATGCCCCTCGTTTGAAGGGCGCTGTTTTAATGTTGGAAAAATAAATCTAGTTTTCTTTTATTTCGTGTACGAACTTTTGAAGCTACTTCCTATGTATACGTATCTTTGTGTCACTTCATTTAAATTTAAGAGGTATACAGACGCCAGCACATCAAGCTACCCGAAACTGTCCAATTTTCCCAATAAACCTCGAACCTAATGTTTTAGCGATAAAGTTGAAAATCTATTAAGAAAATTTGACAGATTGTAGTAGCTTGATGTGCTGGCGTCTATACCTTACCTGCACTATGAATTCAACTCTTCTTAGCATTTAACAAAAAATAAATATTACAGACAGAAACCTATTCTAAATTGGCATTTTTATCGATATCGTACCAACACTCGTAATCAGTCGAGCATTTGCTCAAGTCAGATTCTATTCTCGCCAATCAACATTGTTGACTGTATACATTTACAGAAACAAATCAGTTCAAGGCCTCGGAAGTGATTGATGTACCAGTTCGTCGTTTACCTTCGAATGACGTCGTTGGCCAGGCGTGAGCCGGCTCGCGGTTGGTACCACCAGCTAAGCCGTGCTCATCCGTAACAACTTTCACTCCCCCTTCTTTTATTAGCTAGCCTAATAGCCCATAGTCACATTACTTTGTGTCCAATGTTTTTGGCTTCTTTATGTGTATTTTTTTGGAGCCACACTTTTGTTTAATATAACCTAGTTTTTTATAATCCATATCTTCTAAGCGTAGTTCACTCTGGTTTTTCATAAGGTGACATTGCCTAAAGCGGGCAATGTTCACCTCTGACAGTCATGCAAATATCATTTTAAATTATAGGCATTTAAAAAATGACATTTAGGAATGAAATGTTTTTTTTTATTTCACATTTATGTTAAATACATTATTTCCTTTATCCGGTTTATTCAAAGTAAAGTATACAACATTCATAAACCGAAAAACTCAATCAGAATTGAATTCTTGAAAGTTTAACTTGTGATGACGTCAATGTTAATGCGGTAAGGTCGTGTTAGCATATATTGAAACGGTACTCGATGTGGTGAAATTAAATGCATATTTGATGACCTTCGCGCTAGCTAAGTTAAGATAGGAACAGTCAACGATAAAAAAGTTGAAAAATTAGCTTTATCATCGTTGTCTTTACTTTCTTAAAGACATCTACATTAGCTACCAACCTCATTTAGCTGACACGAAATGGTCTCGATTATCAAGTGTACCGCGTCACCATAATCTTTTTCAATTTATTCACGTATTACTTTCTCTGATTTTCCTATTTTATTCTAAAGTTATTAGAATACTGGCTTCTGTTCACAAGTAACGTAATTTATTTCGTCTAAATGCAATTCCTTTTGGTTATTTCACAACAGTAAAGTGAACGACCTGCAAGTTGAGATGTTATCAGCCGATCGATATGTGATTCATGACACGAATGCTATCACCATGTAACGTGCGTACTATTTTTTTGTGTGTCTATCTGTACTTAGAGATACAATGGTTCCCATGCGGTATCTATTATAGCAATATTAGTACAACTTTTAATTTTTGAACTTATGTTTTTTATAATGACGAAATTACAGACTGATAAAAATAAAAAGTATTTATTGTGACTTGTACAGGAAGATCACAAACTAAACTAAATAGTAAAATAAAAATCTAAGTTATAAAAAAAAAGTAACAAGAGGAAAATGAAAGAGAAAGTCCTATACGAGGCCAAAAGGCTCCTATATCAGCATATATTATAGAGCTGATAGTATATTATTGCCAGCAAAAAACTGTAATTAACATGAAGAAGCCTTCAAATGTGTTTTTACAGGAAGCTTGTCGCCTACAATATTCTACATATTTTTATTTATGGCAAGTAAAGCCAATGTCGACAATTCTGCCAATGTCAAAAATGAATTGGAAAGGCAAGTGTGCATTATTATAAATAAACTAACTCTTTGTTTCATATAAGGATGACTTTTAAACATTTCATTGACATAATTCATCTCCAGTTTTTAACGCCTACTAGTTTTGTGCTAGCAATATTTGTCAGTATGCGCAATGTTATCAATACCTATTGTATTTCTTATCCACAATCTTCGAGTCTACAACATATTATTTACTTTCATTTTTGATAGGAACAGGCTGCGTATCCGATAATAACGACCTACACATTGTTTTCTGTATGTTCTCTCTTCTTCATTTCAGTGTCTTTAACTGCACATAAGTTGCCACCTTCGGCACTCGTATCAAGATAATTACACTATGCGTTCTAGTTAGAAACTGGTTACTATGAATGCAGACAATAATTGCATCTAGTGTAATAGCCTGGCACGTAGGGTTACACGCGTGACGCACCCCTCTCGGCGTGACAAAGGGACCGCCAGCTGCATCCCTGCGGCCATTGTGCGTGCACAACGCACCCTCATTTCGTGCGCAATCGCAACACGCATAGATATGCGTGTTGCGATTGCGCACGAAATGCAACTACTAAGTATGTGTATCTCTTTTTGGAGCTGCGCACTGGAGAGATTGAATCAAAAATTTGTATCAAAAATTGTTTTCTAATGTATCTGAGAATGTAACGGACATTGAAATGTACCTATTGCTTTTACAAAATAGCAACTAATTTGTTAACTATTCACAGGGTGTATTTTATTTTTCAGTGTTCACTTATTGTAGCTGTACTCATTATCCACTAGACAACAGTCTAAAATATAAATCGAAACAATGATCAGTTTGGCTTCTAACATAAAACGTCGACTTGAACCCATTCCAATGTTTCCAAGATTCTTATCATTTGAAGAGCAACTAATGTACCTAAGTTTAATTTGTTTACTTTATAATATTAACATCATATTTATTCAGTTTACCCTTCCCTCCTTTATTGGCCCAGATTTCATAAACCCCACAAACTCATTATTTCTGTGGGATGTTTAATGACTTCGAAGCAGTGGGGGTGTTGTTAAGCTAAAAGGTCAAGGCTAAGGTCAAACACAAACATTATTATATTATTATGATATCTGTATGTGCAATAGGAAAGAAAAACGGAAATATTATGGTTCTGTCTTGCAGTAGGTAGGTACCAATTTCTTAACGCAGGCCTACAGGTAGGTAAAACTAACAACTCTTCACCTTATAATGTAATTAATTTTGTGTGTACGTAATTAACTGACATATTTTTAGTATGTATTTTTTTTCGTTTATTTATTTAGTTCCCTATTACCTAAATACATTTTTTAAAGAAAAATGAGTATAAAAACTATATATGCTATGTATTTTATTATTATTATATATTATGTAATTTCTTACATGTATCATTTTAGGCGCCTTCGTGAAAGGAATAGCAAAGTCTCACTTTGTCATCTTGCCTACATAAACTGATAGGCGTGTCAATGCTTGTTTTTATTCGATTTACCTATTTTTAACCTTTTGACCGCCACAGTCAAGGTTAAGATTGTTTCCTGGAGCAATAACTTCAAGCAATTACCAAGCAATTACAAGTATTGATGATATTTGAAGAAAGAAAAATATAAGAAGATAGCAGTCCTCCTCCTCGCGTTCACTGTGTTGCCATTATGTGTTTATTTATATCATAAGGCACGCGGTGAATGCCAAGAGAGGACTCATTCGTCGTGCGAACAAGAGTAGAAAAAAGATACTGAAGCCAGAAGCAAAAGACTCAAGAAGAATTCTTCGTTTATTTTGTCACCCTATTATGTTTGAAGATTTTCCAGATTGACTTGTTCCTAACTATGTTTGTGTTATATTCGATCCCGTGGGAATATCAGGATAAAAAGTATCCTATGTTTTAATCCAGGAAATGATCTGTCTATGTGCCAATTTACATCCAAATCTGTTCATCGGTTTACGCGTGATTGAGTAACAAACATCCAAACATCTTCACACTCTTTCACATTTATAATATTAGTAGGATGTACCTACCTGTTTTAGGTACCTACCTATGTTTTTGTATGTGTATGTTGTAATCATTTCTTCCAGATGTTGTTTCAGTATCCCTTTCAGCTTTACTCTTTATAAGTTACTAGGTACTTCATATAAATAAAATCTCTTAGACTGTTTCAGAGTTTTATACTGAAAACGTCTGAAAACGTGATAGAATTCATTCCTAAGCATTAGACAAAATTAAAGACAAAAACCTTATCGTCGTCGGCATTAGCTTAGGTTTTACAGGTTGGAGTAGTTAACTCTGTACTGGATGTACGGAGTCGTGAAGGTGATGGGGAAATACAAATTCAGTTAGTAGGTATAGAGAAACATGTTCTACTAAGATGCACCAAGTAATTGAGTTTATTTAAGTTTTAGTAACAGTATAGCTGGAGGCAATTATTTATCACAGTTTTTGATAGCTACTCAGTTATAAGTTCACTATTTTTAAATTAGTCTGTCGTTTTCTTATGCTAAATTATGACGCGCATTATTTGCCTAATGTAGGCAGAGTAAGCAGAAAAATGTACGGCGATGAGACCGTACAAGGCGTCAGTGCAAAATTGCACATAGTAGCGTGTATTTTAAGTTAGATTAAGCTAAGTAACACAGCATTATTGTTGTGGCAGCGACTATTGTTTTACTTTTCTCTTTCTTTTTTATGTCTTTAGCACTCCTAACCTTTAGTTAAAACGTGGACATTGGTGTGGGTTACATGTTTGTTAATCTTATTTTAGTATTTTTCTGTATTTTGTATCATGTAACTGTTTTTGTCCCTAATAAATAAATAAATAGTTCTCTCCCACTATTAAGTTAATCTTATAGCGAGAAAAACAGCCCATCTTGTTATCGATATTAATAGTCGTATGTTATGGTGTAAACACGCACCGAGATTGCAATCGTACTTTACTTTACTTACCTCCCATTTCCAATAAAGAGTTATACCTACCTTGGACACACAAGACAACACATTTCAACACAAGACAATTACCTACGTACAATTCACCTCTATCTCTATCTGTATCTGTACCTACACATTCATATTTTCAAAGACAACACAATCTAGGTCAGTGTTTCATTGGTTTGCTATTCTATGCGGAATTGCATACTTAATTTACACAATTCCACTCAATTTACAGAATCAGAATCAGAATGCTTTATTTGTACATGCGCCTGAATTCGATCTGGTACAAATCAACTTATCAACTAGGTATTTGGTGCTAATCACCAGAATAAACACAATAGGACGTATTGAAGGGCAGATATTTGGGTGATGACTATTTTGAATGATGATGTTCGAAAAGTATAATAATTTGTTTCAGTCTGAAAAAAAAAAGAAAGTAAGAAAGTAAATACATTAATTTGCGGTAAACATGACGCAAAAAAAAACCTTTATAACATATTCGCTCGTAAAGGGTCTCTTATTTCACCAATTTCAATATCGTAATGTATCTCATTACGTACTTGTGCGGTAATGTAATGTAAATCGCACGGTTTATCAAGATGCTCCGTCAAAACGAACGGTACTTTTTTAAATCGTGAGTTTTTATTTCAGAAAAGTAGTAAACATTTTATGAATAAAATTAACTTTGGGAGATAAAATATAATAAATAAACATTTAATTATTTAATTTAATTAATTTTGACAATAAATTACAACCATTAATATCTGTAACAAAAACAAAAATATTAATTTTATTTATTAATAATACTGGCTGTTTTGTGCCTATGCCTGAAAAAAAAGCGCGAACGCGCGCGCATCGCTTATTTGTTAAGAAGTAAAAATTATTCCGAAGTCCAAGTTTTATTTATTTCCTCGCAAATATGTTATAAAACGTCGTATGACATACGTGCGCTTTGATAATTACGCCTCTGCTTCCTTTTAGCCCTCGCCTACGGCTCGGGCAAGCAATATCGCCTCGGCTGTAATTTTCAACTTACCGCACTTATATCATAATGTACTATTCTTTTTATCCCCCTTTAAATTTTAACTTTTTTTTTATTATTGTTTGCGCATAGATATATGACATGATATATGACATTTCTATGTTATAGCGGCAACAGAAATACATCATCTGTGAAAATTTCAACTGTCTAGCTATCACGGTTCATCAGATACAGCCTGGTGACAGACAGACAGACAGACGGACAGTGGAATCTTAGTAATAGGGTCCCGATTTTACCCTTTGGGTACGGAACCCTAAAAAGAACATGATTGGTTTATTTCTTTAATTTCGGACCCATAATTGTAGTCCATTTGGTTAGTATACGAGTACACACGGCTTAAAAACTAGTGTTAGTACCTACTTACATCTACCAGAAAAACAACACAAAAAAATACTTATTCATTAATACGACACAGTGGTATCCAAGGTCCCAGTATGTAGGTAAAGAAAGGAAAGAAAAATATTTTTTTCAACACCAGCTAAACGGTACTCTGGTAATAGATAAATAGATAAGAATACTCTTTATTAGTAATTACCTAGTAATAGTGTGTTCTGCCTATTGCATTGTTCTAATTTGATAAGTCCGCTTCGCCTATTCACCATAGAAACATAATAGGTAGGTAATTTCCATGCTGACAAACTTCCCAAGCTTTTCATCAGAGTGTTACCAATAATTTCTTTTTGTTTCAGGGATTAACATTCCAACATAATCTATGTCTGGTTATTTAGCCCCCATTCTGCCTAAACTGTTTTTTATCCTACGGTCAGCCAAAGTAAATCGCCTGACTTCGCATATAAGTGAAAACCTGAAACTGTGGAGGGGTCATATTTTTTTTTAACATAGGCCTCGATTGGAGAACCTCGTCCTCGGTTTATAAATAAACCTAATGTTAATTTTATTAAACGTAGGTATATTTTGTAATCTCTTGACGTTATCTACGTTGGTAGTTACACCCAAAGCGAACCCCAAAAACAACTATGCAGATCTAATGTGACAATTACTCTAAGTATACTATTGTATACAGTTTATTCAATAAGATGGGACAAAAAATACGTTCTCATGAAACGGGTTTTATTATAGCAACAAAACAAAACATCAAAATCAAAATGTGGTTCCTCGAGTCTAGAGAAGACTTATTACGAATAATTATTTTGCTTATTATTATAGGTAATCTGCGTTCGGGATTGCATTGCCAAAAAACGAAACAAATATGAGTTTACGAAAAAAAAAAACCTACACGATAAAGTTCAATTTACGCTACAACTTCAAACGTTTTTATATGATTTTCAATAGTGCTGGTCACTCTTAAATCAACTTAATTTAGAAGAAAATAAAGTTGATATTTGTTTAACTTGAAATAACATCAATTGAAAACATTTTGTAAGTCCTGATAATAGATCACATCATGTTTGTATTCCCGGGACGGGTGGCAGACACGTACCTACCTATACCCACATTTCGCCCATTATCTTTCGACCCATGTAAAAGGGTGCGAGCCAATTGCCATCAACAACACACAAATTCAAATCCCAGGTTGCTGCTGAGAAATTCCTAATGAAAAACCCCAATTCTCTGACAGTTTTTCGTTCAGCTGCACGATTACTGATAAAACCATGCACTGACTTAATAGGTCCACTCAATATGTGAGTTTCTTTCCCCAAAAGACCATTTTAGACGTGAATCTACATGATCTTCACATGATCTAACCTAATTTTTGTTTTATTGATTCGAACTTCCTTCTCAAAGTAGTCAGATAGGGAAGGCCGACCTCTCTAGATTTTAAAACATGATTGATGTGAAAAGTGTTTGTGCGAACCTATTTACAGACAGAAATAAAATAATTTATCAATAAAATTATACAATACCCAGCTGTTATAGCACTACAAATTACCTCTTTTTCCAATCTAAGTATGACTTGTCCGTATTTTCTAAATGGGTTATAACTCAGACCCAATTTGCTTAGAGCTGAGTAACCAGATTTTCCACGACTTACCCGAGATTCCTTTTAAACATGTCATCGGCAATATTAACGTTATTATGATATCATTTCAGAGCAATTTGATGCCACAGCAATTTGACTCGGCGACTTTTTTAGGTCAATACTAAATACTTATCCATTGTTGAAAAGAATAATATGTATTAAATTGATCGAAAGGTTAAACCGAGGTTCATTAATCATTCCATTTAATGGGTAGCCAGATCACCTTTAGGCACCTACTTTAGAGCACAATAGTACGACACTGTAAGTAAATTTATTACCTAAACTGCATTCACGACTTATTTTCCAAAAATGTAAACAAATATGAGTTTATGGAAAAATAACTTTATTTCCTACACAGTAAAGTGTAGTTTACGCTACAACTTCAAACATTTTTATAACTTTTTCAATAGTGCTAAGTCACTCTGAAATCAACTTAATAACATCTATTTGAAAAATAAAGAATACTTACTACTTATAGACTTCTTTACACAAATGCCTTATCATATATTTTTTTTTTATAAATTCATATAATTTTTTTTATTTAAGTTAGGTTTATTATTTTTTAATAATGAAACTAAAATTACATAATCTAGGAAAATTATATAATAATAAAACATTTTTAATTATAATAATATTTTATATGAAGAAAACGAACAGCAACTCCTCAACAATCAATCATTCAATCTGCTAGTTTCGAATTGCTGATAATTTTCTAAGCAATTTTTTTTTCTTTCTTTAGTCTTTTGTATAGCGGTCATTGTAAGGCCTTTCTAATTGAATCTAACTAGCCTATATTCCACTGCAGGGCAAAGTTATCCCTCTCCCTTCCACACAATTCTGTGTTTTGCTAGTCCTTTCAGTAGGATGCAAGCTCGCCCCGCCATCTTTGTCTCGCCCTGCCGTGATGGTGTCGTGCGTTTAGCGGGCTGTTGAAAAATAGTAAGGTCATGTTTATAGAGGTAAAAACCTAACAATATCCATATTTTATTATTTACCTGCTCTATGTGCAATAACATCTGCAGTCTGCACCATAAGAAACCTTTGCGAGGTCACTGCTTCCTAACGCTGTCGACGTGACTGTATTCTAGTCGAAGCTTATAAAAAAACTAGCTTCTGCCCGTGACTTCGTCCGCGTGAAAATTCTTGTTCCCTCGACCCACCCCAGTGCATCGCATCGCCCGTCCATTCCATTATTTCGTTTTTGCAGAGCGTTCTTTCTGACTTCTTTTTTTGATCCGCTCCTAAAGCAAAAAGAATTTTTCAAATCCGAGCGATTAGCGCGCTTAAACAAACAAACATACTCTTTAGTTTTATTATTAGTATATAGATATGGAATTACCGATACTTTAAGTAGACGAAGGTTATTTACCTACAGCTTAAATAATAAGATTGCATACATAGTGACATGTCGATACGTCCTTAAGAAATGCGTGCACATTATGTTTTGTTTATGTTCCGAGGTCGCGCAGTGATAGCACAATATTATACAGACAATGTGTTTGCAGTCCTTACAGCTGTTCCGATTGGCACCTAGTACCTGCATGCATGCAGATACTACATGAATTAATAATTTAGTATGTATAGGAAAATACGCGCTCAAAGGGAAAATTAACATCCAATTCATTAAAAGTACATTTACGAACGAGTCACATCTTACCATAAGGAACCATACGGAACCATACCATATACCATATAGGTACCATAAGGAAATTAAATTGTATATAACGGAATCTCTTATTTTATTACGTAATAACTTGTTGCATTTTTACTAGGTACGGTCAGCAATAAAAGTGATTAACACTTCAGTTTTTTTAAATCTCTGTTATTGAGCAAAATATTTGTTCAAAATTGCAGCAGAAGTACAATGACATTTTGAACAAATATTTTACGCAATAACTGAGATTGAAAAAACTGAAGGGTTAATATTTTGCTTAATAACCGAGATTAAAAAAACTAAAGTGTTCATCGACTTTTGTTGCTGACTGTACATCTCTACTCCTTATCGTGGACTTTGTCACAGACTAGGTACTAATACAGTTACGGATGTCAAGAGACTAAAGGAGGCTAGTGTCCATTGCTTTAATATCTCAGTCGCCTTTCCTGAATGTCGTCTACTCCACGGAGATTTGATACCACAGGGAAGGGGAATCCTTAACACCCTGAACACAACTCAAAAAGTAAGTAGTGTTTTAAACATGTGGCGGTATCTACAACGCCACATGCGAACTACGCATCATGCTGACGTCACGCACAATCCTGCATCGCGCAAGCAGAGTTTACCGCGCAACTGGCTTATATATATTTAATGCTGACGTCACGCACAATCCTGCATCGCGCAAGCAGAGTTTACCGCGCAACTGGCGTATGTATATTTAATATTTATTAGTATACAACGCTCCGATATCGATCGTCAGGCCACCAGACCCTGGTCTGGTCAGAGGATTCTCCCTTTTCTATGGAGGATGAATGAACTTTATACCCTGCTGCTCATACTTACCTCTAAAAACATAATACCTAAATACATATTTACGTAACCTTCACACCTCGACAACAACAATAGTTAAGCGTCGTTAAAACAATTAGTTTAAACTCACAAAGATAATGTAGATACAGCAGAGTGGTTTTATGAACGTTTTGACCAAGCAATCAATCAGCCGCAGTCAAGGCGAAATTATGGTCAACCTTCCGGGTAACATTCTGTACTTTTGCTGTCTGGTTATTCTGAGGTATAATTGACTAGATAAGAAAAACAGTTGGGTACCCTGAAATGCCTCTCGCGCATATGTTTTCTGAAAAACAAAGTCTGCATTATCTCATTCAACGCAGCCAAGGCTTTCTTCACTCTTTTTTGTATAAAAACCGTTTCTTTAGAAAACAATACGTAATTTACGGTAAACCCAAAAATCCCAGGGTCCTGTCAATACCCGGAAAACAGAAACAATACAAACGATATACCTAATTATTATTGACATTATAAAAGTCTACGCCTATCTATCAAAATATAAGGAAAAATGTTTCTTTATTTGTCCACCACTGCTTGTTTTTTATTAGGCACTATTTTAAATTGTGGACACAAAGTAGATGTTGAATTGCATTATCCACAAGAAGGCTACTTATATAATTCTGTGTCAATACCTAATAATTGGTTGCTACTGCATACAAAGATACGGTGGAGTCACGTTCGGTACGTGACCAAAGTTCAATCACAGTACCTACATTATTGTCGTATTGTGAAACCCTGTGCTTAGACCCTGGACCTCCCAGTGATCTCCAATTCAGAATGATAATATAAAACCATTCGAAAGGCATTATTTTCTCTCCGGCACATACTCTCTCTCACTCTCTATGAGCACGTCGATTTGTCGCTCCATTGCTGCGTGAATAAAGGACAAACCAACATACAAACAAACTTTCGTACCTATTTATAAATAAGTGGTAGGGTTTTCTTTGCAATTCATGCAACCATAAAAACATACTCGTCGACTAGAGAACCTCCAGCTTTTTTTCATCGGTTAAACAGGACAGCTCTTATTTCAGTATATTCTCTTCTCTATATTATTTGACTTCAGCAAGTACTAACCACAATAGTGTTTTTTCCCCACAGTCAATGCATTTTATCTGCATTCATCATCACAGCAGCCCATTACTGAATATTTCAACAAGATGAAGAATGAAGAGCCAAGACTAAGCAGATCCAAGTTTTTTCAGCGAAACCGTGACAATAGTTGCTAGATTACTAAAGAGTAAATAGACTGTAACAATACTATTGATAAGTTTTTGTTGACTACAAACGACGAACTATTGACTTTGTTAAAAGACGACGTTTTTTCAGCTGCAGCCGCTAAGGTCATAGAACTGTTCTGTTCTGTGTAAATAAAAGATAAAAATTATAGTTATGATGCTTTTTCTTGTTCACAGGAATCCTCATTTTCGACCACGACAACTATAATACCGTTGGTGTGTTGGCGATTTCAGACCACTAAGACCAAGACAAGTAATAAATAAATAAGATTCCTCGTGATGTTTTTCATTCACTGTTGAAGCTCATTCATGGTGTCCAAGGTTGAGTTAGAAATACACACACACACACACATAAAAACCAGGTTCTTAACCGTTTTGGTCTAAACTTCTTTGATAACATACTAAACTAAATTTACTTACCGTATGGACAAATGGCGTCTCCAATCTAATCCGTATCGGAACTCAATCTATGTTGCGGAAACTATGTTTCGTACATAACCCTAAAAACTAACAAGAACGCCAAATTGCGGCTCTACTTACTACTAAATTGGAAAATTAGATTTAGTCGAATCAGCAGTAAGTTGATCAAATGCGAGAATTTGTTATGTATATGTTTTGCTTAGGAAAGTTTCCCTAAGGAAAATAAAGTTTGTATTTTTGTTTGTGGGAAGGAAAATACGGGGTTCACCATTTATGGTAAGAAACACTGTTTAACTTTGTTTACGATCGTAAGTGACCTTTATTAATTAGAATAAGATAGTGATAATCCAGAATGAGTCATAATTCACTGCAGTGCCTATATTGTGATAAGATTAAGTATTTAATTGACACATAATTATAAGAGAGAATTACTGAAGTCTTTGAGACCAACATTTTTATGTTTAACATATAAGATAATGTCATCGTGTATTTGAAAGAAATTGAAAAAAAAAACGGCTTAGAAGGCTTTTATTAAAATAGCATCCCACAATTTCCACAATGCCGCTGGTCTGTAAAAGAACGTGGTTGTTTTTCTCAGCGAGCTGTGAGCACCAGCCGTTAATCTTACAACTGTACGAAAGTGGACGTCGAAGGAAGGCTACCAACCTGTTACCACTCGAACTTGTTGCTGTCTTTACATGCAACACGTTATTTACCAATTTACCAGCCAGCAGCCCTTTAAACAGCACCTACAAAGACCCTCCTTGTAGATATTGTGTTTTTTATATGTATTCTTTTTTACCAAAGACAAGTTATTTTTTTACCATAGTAGACAAGTTATTCGACAGACTCAAAGACTTAGGTAACCACTTGTGTGTCTGTCTTCCAATTTTCCCTAATACCTTAATCCTTCTGCATAATTAGCAAACAAAAGATTAATAAAAGTGAATCTTAAGCATGAAATCACCGACCCGTAAAGGTACCGTACCTAAGTCACTTTTATCATTAGGTAGGTACAGACACCAGCACATCAAGCTGCTACAATCTGTCAAATTTTTTTAATAGATTTTCAACTTTATCGCTAAAGCATAAGGTTCAAAGTTGATTGGGAAAATTGGACAGTTTCGGGTAGCTTTATGTGCTGGCGTCTATACATTTAATAACCTCAGTCGTCTACGGAGAATCCAAACAAACACGATCCAAGTGAATTGTGCATGTGTGTGTAAGACTTACTATTTTATCACTACATGCGGTACACGTGTCATATCAGCGCAGACAATAACAACGCTATAAAGAAATGCGACTGATATATTTAATTTATCTTATCTACACACACTCGCCAAAACGTGTCTGTACGTAGATTTACTATCTACATACACTTATATATCTACAAAGGATATACGCCGTGATTGTTGGATCATTCTCTAGAAATATCTGTTTGCATTGGTCATAAGATTAGGGAAAAAACAGAATAAGTTGCATATCTGGTTATAAGATATCATGTAAGTGATTAGGTAAGCAAATATGATCAAATGACAACTTTATCAACTTTATATGGATTTTTATCAGCCCACAATTTTGTTTGACAAGGAAAGTAGACTTATGCTCGGTTCCTTTAAAAACAAAAACTAATCGGTTTGCTTACCAATGCTGCAATGGTAGTATTTTTTTATTGCCAAACTGGGCATATACATAAATAGATTCGTAAGCTAATTTTACCTGTGATAGCTACTTAATTCCTTATGGGGAGGGTATATGCTTCTTTCAATAGGGTTTTCTTCATTATTGGTAAAGATATAAGAGTCTTCAATTTAATCCAATAATGGTCCGAAAAATTTAGTAATCGGTCACTAAGCCACGGGGTCCTAAAAAAGCGGTTCCGTCATATTATTATAACGGTCTTCATGAAAATCTGTCATATTCACCAGTATTTGACATTAAGTTGTCAAAAAACGCTCTGTGTTTGGACAGCCGGTATTGTGTAGCTGGAAATGCAATATTGCCCATCCATTTGATGCAACTCTTTAGCCGACTTTTATGTGATCATTGAGCCGAGGTCTATTCTTAGAGGAAGCTTGTCGTGGTAGGTATATTGAAGGTAGGTATATAAATAGCTGATGTGGACAACAGTTGACGCTCGCAACAGATGCAATCAAACAATTAATTAAGACGACAACTGACTCTGATGGCACGTAACATGTGCATCGTATGAACAACATTTTTTTAATCTTTTATCAAGATGTGAGCTTTTTGCTACTAAACAGATAATAGTTTAAATAACAGTTAATATTTATTTAGAATTAAAATAATATGTACGGTCACCAAAGAAGATAAGTAACCATGGGTCGTCGGAAATAGTTGAAGTTTAGTAACATACCGATGGGTGTTTTTGAATTAAGTTTAATTTAATTAATAGAAAACAAACTTCTCATATTATAACAAATTAAATTTCATTCGAACACATCTACCGGTTTCTTACTAAACTTCAAGTATATCCGACGACCCTGGTTACTTGTCTCTTTTGGGGACTCTACGTAAATAAGAACTAATACCTGATTAATTAATAAAAATAACAAAATTATATCCTAACTATTCACAAACTAAAATATAGCGTTGAAAAATTCATCCGCATCGCTGTCAACTGGTAATGTACCCAAGAGACTGGCGGCATTACCACGTTGTATGGCAATGCTTTGCTTTTAGCCATGGTAAAAGCCAGCCCTTGGGTCACGGGAAGTGTCAACCAGCTATTTCGAGATATCCTTAAAGCATTTGTTATGAGCACTCGGATAACAAAATGTTTAAACAGAAAGCACGTTAAGCCGTTGGTCCCGGCTGTCATTCTTGGATCTTTGACAGCCGTTACGGGTCGTCAATAACCCGAAAGTCTGACAACCAGTCCTACCAAGGGGTATCGTGTTACCCAGTAACTGGGTCGTGGAGCTCAGATAAGCAGTCGCTCCATGTAAAATATTACGGTATTCATCTGCATCCAGTGAGACTGGAAGCCGACCCCAACATAGATGGAAAGAAGCTAGGCAGCCATGCATACATTTTTTTTTTTTTTTTTCAGGATGGGAAATCATCAAATGACCTCTCCCGCTCTGGGTGGAGCGGAAGGGAGTGTCAGACTCTTACTGACTAAAACCCACCCGTGTTCCTTTCTTAGCCCTTTATATTCCGGGCCAGCGGTAACCCTTTCGGACAATCCCGCTGACCCAGCAGGCTTCGGCCCTGACGGGCCCCTCCGAATGATGCTGACATCTCTTTGAGAAGCGCGTGGAACACGTACGCGCCGTCCGGCACGGGCCTGTTCCTGATCGGACGGTGAGCTACCCATTACTCTCCGTCCGCAGGCCCGCGCCTACGGTGGCCAGGAGTCGTCGCGTGGCTCCCGACGCCCGGAGAGCCATAGATACATTAGCTTACTTTCTTACCCATGGCGGTTGGCAGAAACTACAGAAGGCCTCCTCCTATGATCTTTACATTCTCCTTTTGGTGTCTTGGAAAACAAGCAAGATACCTAAAGTAAAAGTGCGCGGTGCTGCACACCTCTAACTAACCTATTTCAAGTTAAACAAATATCAACTTTATTTCAATGACAACTTAGTTGATTTCCATAATTATTATCGTGATACCTACCCCTTTTGAACAAAAAAAAACTTGAAAAGCCATTTAGAAGTATTTATTCAGAAAAAATTGTATAATAATTATTACGGAATAACAAGGAAAACCAGGGTTCGGTTCATGATGTAAGCCCACAATCAGTTATCACACATTATTACCTTAATGGTTGTATCCTAGTTAAATGTAGAAATGGAGCTTTACAAACATATGAGTGGTGTTGATCAAAAAACATTGAGGAAAGTGTTAATCTAAAGACCACTCACTGCCAAAAAATGTATGATTGGTTGCGTAACTGGTCTCCTGGTGAGATACCCACCATAAAGCTAGGTATATTTTGCTGGCAGCGCGACCATGGTTGCGCTACCATAGTGTCCTACAGTGAGATATATAACCCTAATATGTACATTTTCTCCATGGAAGCCAAAAGGTATAGCTGAAGATGTAGGTAAGGTACTGTCTGTCGTTCCTATTTTCCACAGTTGTGATGATGATAATCTTCTAGAGCTGTGTCAATCTTTTGTGAAGGCTTCTTGCATTCATTTATCCATATTGTATATCAATATTAGAGAGATCCCATGCAAAGGAAGATGACCCAAACGTAATAAGTAAAAGTTTACGACTCAATTACCTAACCTTAGGTAAACTAGCAACTATTTAGACAATGTGATTATTTTATTACCCGTTTAAGAAATGAACCGAATGTACCTAATGCATAGTTCGTTACGGGTAAATTTTCGATCAACAATTCGACAGACCCATTGTTTCAACTTTCAAGGCATATCTAAGTACCAACCGATGTACCGATAAATTGAGTTAAACTGTTTCAGTAAGACTATAAAAATATACACATAAAACTGCTACAGTGGCATTCTGTGCATAAATAACAAGATTTATTGGTTCTTTGACGTTCGAACAGATTATGGTAATTTATGGTTGAGTACAACGGTAGGACAATTATTATTACAAGAAACATAAAAACTTGATGCTCGTAAAATGAAGTATTGGAAGAAAACTTTCTAGGCGTTTATTACATGGATATGCCACGGGTGTTATTGACACCACCCGGACATTATAAACATTACCTGCGGGGTAATCGCGTTACAGTAGCGATGACATTTTTACAGTTCCAACAACATTCATTGCGTTTATTACGCTGTTGAGCGAACAAATTTTTCGAACATTTGAAGCAATGGATTAGATTAATATCATTCAAAATGATTCAGATTGTGATGGAAATTGGGTTAAGCAATAAGGGTGCTGTTTTACTAAGCAGACGGTTGTTAAAACCGTTTCTAACTTCATTTTCCCTACATTTTTGCATAGTTTAGGTAACTGTTACTAGACGACAGTAAAAGGTGATTTTGGGCAGAAACCTTAATAATAACTATAAATGCTGCAAACACGAAACATTGACTTTAAAAGAGACTAACCTCTGAGTTTGTTTCGGCCTTTCTTCTCAGAGTAATCAGACACCGACCTCATCTAGCTTATTTTTTTTAATAATATTATGACGTTTAAAAGTGATTCCGATACCCTATTTACAGAATTAACAATTTCATTGGGAACAATCGCTAAGGTAAAGTAAAAGTCAGCCAATTGTATTAACATTTCAAAGTTTTAAAACTTCATATTATATTGTTTAGGTGGCAGCCTCGCATGATCCATCGAACTAAATGACTCTCACTTGCGTGAACATTGACTTTTTATTACAGTTTTTACGTCATAAGAACATCTTTGGAGTATCGTTAAGCATTTCTAATTCTCAGATATACGAGACATGTCTAAAGTAATATTGGAACAGTATTGCTATTCTGTAAAAACCTCACTATGAAAACTTATGCGAAGTGAGCTATCAATAGTGACAATCCTACCATGACATTGGGTTGACAGTGGCAACTCACTTCACGTAAGTAAGTTTTCACTGTGAAATTTTTACAGAATAGCTCTACAGATGTACGCGTTCACGATGCAGCCTTGCATTTAGTACTATAAAAAGACCTAGGCAAAAAACTGGCCAGTACTTATGCAGAGCCAAAATGTCTGTAGGTAGTAGGTGCGTATTGGTATTTATGTATATCATTATCATAAACGTGGGCGCAAACTTCGTATTCAGTTATGACGGTGTCGTGCATAGTTTGTCCTATTTAGCCACACCCGGGAGACTTCTAACGCGGTACAAACCGGGATGACTCATTATTATGTTGGCCGCAGTTTTATCTCCGGGGAATTTCTCCTTTGTTACACACGCTAAAGTTTTGGCTACTATTCAACTATCCGACGAAAAAACAGTGAGTGCTCCAGAAGCGCTTTAAAAGGAAATTAATGCAATTTTGCAGGGAATGTCACTAAATTCACTCTCATTCCGCTGTTTAAGAAAAGTGAAACTAAGTTTTGTGAAAATTTTCCATATTAGGTACGATAAATTGCAACTATCAAAACATTATCAATTTTATAGTTACTGCTGTGGACGTTAATGTTTAGACATTTCTAGTTAGATACTAGATAACTACTCAAACAGTAACAGTTGTTCGCATCCATTAACTAGTGATAAAATAGGACAATTTATTGTTTATTTTTAGTCTGACTGTCATTAGCTAATTCGTATTAAATCGATTAAGTATATCATTAATTTTACAATAAGCTGTACTTACCGGTGTAATGAGTAGGTATACTTACCTATATTTTTGCTTTATTGTAAATATATTACTTACATCAAGTAATTTATTTAATTTCGAGTACAATGACTCACAGTATTAACATTACGCTACGTCGCGCGTCGGCGCGCTGACAAATAAATAAATGAACGATTGACACGAGTGACGTATTCAATAATTAGCTACAAGTACATAACTGGTTTTAAAGATAAAACCAGGTTTCCTCGTCAGTGTTACACGGCCGGACAAAGGCAGGATCTAGATAATTAGTTGCGGACAAAAATAGTCGTCGCAGTCGGGCCCTGGGCCAGGTGACGTCAGCGCGCCAGGGCCGCCGGCGGGGCAAGACGGGCCCCGCGCCAGTGTCGCGCGCGCCGTCAGCCCGCTCGCACGCCACCTGCCGAGCCTGACTCCGCGCCACCAGCCGCCGCGCCGCTGCCGCCTGCCGCCTGCTCGCCTCCACCTCCCCCTCCCGGCTGCCTACGCGATCCTGAACCACACGCTCACTGTAAGTACTCACTGGCGACCCTATTATATTTATGTTACATACGTGTTGAAAGCTATTGTCTAACTGCAACGATGCAACGCGATAACATCCGATGCAGATTTCACTTCGGCCTACTGCGCTAAGCATATAATAACTTCTTAACGACTGCATCTTATTTTTATTTCTATTTTATTTTTATTGAATTTACTAATTAATGGGACCTAGGTTATATCGGTATAGAGACGCGAGTCAACCTTGGCGCATCGTGCAATGCAGCGGGGACCTTGCAAGTCACGCGTCAGAGTAACCTCGACTCACGCCTTACTCGCGCCGCTACTACCATTTCCATCGGTACTATCGCAATATCTCGTTCGGTCGACGCGAAGCGTGTTCCACTGCTTGTCGTAGAGACTCAGTAACGGAACATCTCAAACAAAACGAGCTATGGATGCAGTACTAACAGATGAGAACGAATTGTAGTTATTATCTCGGTGCGGCAACATGTTGATAGACGCGCTGTGGAACTAACACAAACAGCTGACTGCTGACGACGTGTTTCTTTTTTTGACAGATAAAAAATATGACGCGGTCATTCAAGGACGGTCGACCACTGACGAAAGGTATTTCCCGTTTTTAACCTGTCAATGTGACCGCCAGTGGCGATTAAACGTCTATAATATTAAAAGTATTTAATGCACCAGAGATGCGGTTAGCTTGTGGACATACTCGATCATATAAATTGATAATTAAGTGATATTGCGGTATTAACACGCGTTGGCAAGGGGCCTCAATGTTCCCGAGTTATCGCGTCGGAAAAACACGGCATACTTTATCGTGCGTTGTTCGCTATCAGCTCGGCGGAGTTACAAACTGTATTGTACTGTAGATGTAGAGCCGATACTCTTCAAGGGGCTTAGTGCTTACAAACATCACGTGTGCGATTAGTTCTATTCTTAAAGAACTATTAAGTATCCATCTTTGTAACATCGCACCTACCACACTGATCCATAAATACATATATAACGGAGTAACTGTACATTAAAAGTAAAGGTGATCTCGAAATTGAAAGTGTCCAAGTTTCATGAACCACTTTTCTTAAAAACTTGTCCTGTCTGGTTCCGGGGCCTTGCTCGACTACCAGTCGGTACTTATCCTTAATAAATTGTCTACTCATATATGCACACACGCCAGCACATCAAGCTACTACAACCTGTTAATTTTTTTTAATAGATTTTCAACTTCATCGCTAAAGCATAAGGTTCAAAGTTGATTGGCAAAATTTGACAGTTTCTGGTAGCTTGATGTGCTGGCGTCTCTACCATTTGTACCCCAAATCGTTTATCGCACGTTGAGATAAATGAGACCTAAGTAAACTGTTTGGGTACCTTTCAAAATGGTTAGACACATTGTAATGCGAATGTAGGTACTTCATCGTAATTGACTAAGTAAATCAAGCTGTAACTTCGTAACAATGAGACGCGGCGCTGTACTACCTCAAGATTTCAATGATAATATTTATTCAACGTTACCTTCTAGAACGTTTTTAGACATATTTTTTTCACCTCGAGTTGGCATTGATCGTGGTCCACAAACCGGTAAGACTGCGGTTACCCTTCGCTCAACGTTCAAACATGCTCGACCATCGAAATTAAACCTCATTCGAAACTAACCTACCTTTTTTATTCTGACACATTTGCCTACGTAATTAAACATTATTTGCAAATTCGAGATCTATTAATAGGTCTCTATCTCAATTATTATTCATCAAATTGAACAACGAAACCCAAATAACTTTGATTTGATATGATTGTTTTGACTACAATATGTGTCAGAACTTGTTCTTGCGAATTAAAGATAACTTATTAATTTTTATGCCATTTTATCAATTAAAGTAAGTATTCTGTATTTTGTTTTCAGAGTGCAATGGTCAGAAGATACGAAAGAATGAGTGGACGCCAGTCCTGGAACGAAGACGACATGGCCAAGGCTGTCGCAGCTGTAGTATCGGGTAAGATGGGGTACAAGCTGGCCGCCAGGACCTTCCACATACCTCGCTCAACCCTCCAAAGACGCGCTAGCAAGATAAGGTACCAGCAACCTGACGACCCCAAACCTTTAATGGGCCACTACCGGCGGGTGTTCACAGATAGTCAAGAAAAAGACCTGGTTGGATACATAAAAAGTATGGAAAAGTATTTCATGGGAGTCTCCAGGCGAGACATTCGAGAACTAGCCTTCCAATACGCAGAAGACAACAATCTGAATCATCCATTTGATGTCAACACCAGAATGGCAGGCGAAGATTGGGTTAGGAACTTCCTGAAGAGGAATCCTGAACTCCTGGACAAGTCAGACCACGAGGTGGCGATGGAGCCCGTGAATTTTGACCAGTTCTATCACTTTATGTGTCAGCTATCATGATGACTCGCTGCTTAGTACGTTAAAACTAGTTGTAAGTAAAAAGGTCAAGTTCGCCCCCGAGAGAGCCTCAACATTAATGTATGACATGTGTGAACCAACCTGTGTATACTGTATGCCCACTCTTGTAATCATTCATATTAATATGTTGGACCTACAAGAAATTGCTCAATAACACACTTCGTAATCAAAAACGTGAACCACACCAAGACTTTAGGCAATTCGTATCCACAAGTTGGAACATGACTTTTTGAAAACATTTTTTAAATTTCTATGGACAAATTTGTAGCAAAAGTTAGGACAAGAGAGCCAAGCTCAAAAAATGCGAAGTTACCTTTGATATTTTTCTTAATTTGGTTAGATATTTAATTTTGTTAATATTCGGGATCGTCGCCCGTGGTGCAAGGAGGCTCTGCCCCGTGCCCTCGGGTCATAGTCGCGGTCCTACACTTATTAAGTACTTACGAAGTCTATAGTTGTATCTGATTTATAGTTTAAATTTTGTTATTTAATGGTACTAAAGATAACTTGCTAAATTAAGGGCTGTGATAACAGAGAAAGGTGTATTTTTATGGAACATATCTATTGAGGTGATGTATCTATTTTATTTACAAAGACGGTATCTGATATTTTAAATTTAATTATGCTTATTACAAACTGTAACATGAATGCTGAGTATTGGTTGTAAAAATGTTCCGTAATATGGTTTCTACAGACAAAGTGCAGTGTAGCGGTGCTCTGATTAGCAATATTTCCTTTGTGTGCAATAATAAAGCTAAGTACTTAGTGGGCACGTAGAACTATGTATATAGCGCGTCACAAGAAGCGTCAAATACTCGTAACATGTTTCAGCGGAGTCATGCCATGCGCGTGCGCTGTTTTACGTGTGTCAAACTCTATAATGACACAAATAAGACTAGAGCAATATAATATCAATGAAGAGCTATTACAGCTATAGCACAGGGTTTAAAAGGGTTTAAAGACATTAAGTTATTATAATGTCAGACAACAATAGGATACTTTCAAAAATAAAAAATAATTTAAAGATTTTTCCAGAAATCATACATTTAAAGAGAAAATAGAACTTTTTCAGTCCTCAATTCAAATCCACGATTTCTGTACACTGACATTAAATTTCTGCAAGTTGTACGAAAAAGAAATGATTATCAAAATATACGCGGGTTAATCCGCAAGCGAAGCAAACATTCCCATTAGCCGAGTTTGACGTAGCGCACATAGCGCAGCGTTGCCAGTCACGGAACATTTACCCCTAATGAATGCTGATAACGAACACGTCAGCTATTCAGCATCGCTAGCTCAATCCGACACACCACTACACTCGGCAATCGCACCGCTTGACGCATCCAACCTTCCTGCGTCATCAACATTTATAATTATAAACTTTATATGTACGTGGTATATGGATGGGATGGTCTTATTCGTGGGATTTCGGCTTTTCTAATTATTTCGCCTGTAGTTCGTCTTTCGTCCAAAACAATTATATTTTTCTATCGACACTATTTAATCCCACTGTACCAAATTAGTTATATTATTATCGTTACCTGATTCAAGTTTTGATCTCTTTAACTTAGTTCAAAATAGCAAAATGTTTATTTATTAGATCTCGAAATATTGAACATTGTTGGTTTTTTAAAAGAAAATTTTAACTCTTGAAACATTACCTGTATGCCAAACTATGTTGTTTATAAATATTTTGAGATTTATTTTTAATTAATATATTCCTATGTACTTAGCTAAAAAAAATTGTGATTATAAATTGAAATATTTAATAAAGAAAATTTTAAGTACCTATATAAGACATTCTATTATTTCCAAGTTCGCTAAAATAAATACCTACACTTAAAATAAGAATATAAATTATAGCAGTGTTCATAATCTCAGATTTTTTACATACCATTATCTACTTTAGTGAATTAATGTATTCTAAGTTGATTTTTGAGTAAGTAACCATTTGTTACAAAAAGGTCCTAATAACTTTTATGGTTGCAATGGAATTTGAACTTTGTTATGTATGACATTCAGTTTGTTGTTCCGTAACTTGAAAATTCTCTCAAATTCTCAAATTTAACTTGTATAATCTAGCAAGGATCCCTAAATCCCTATACATATCAACATGAAAATGATGCAACCGATGTAGTAACAAGTCGTGAGCAACTAATACATTGTTCACGACTTGGTACTTGATTGATACAATAAACGGCTGCTGAAAACAAACAATACTAAGAAACTCAAAATGATTAGTTTAATAAGTACCTAGTACGTTGGTGAAGAGCCAAATCGATGCGATTTTCAGAAATGTTATTACGATAAGTTTTCCCTTTTTCGAACGTGGACTGAGCACTGGTGGCCCAGTGGTAACGGCTGCAACTTTCGAGTTGTGCGTCATAGGTTCGAACCCAGACAGGCGCTTTACTATGTGTAAATAATTTCATCACCACTGTTCTCAAAGCGGTGAAGGAAAACATCGTGAGGAAACCTGCATGTCCTAGAACCAAAAATTCGAAGACATGTGACATCTGCCAACCCGCACGGTTCCCCCGGTGGCTCGATTACGGCCCACTCCCTCTCACAGAAAGGAGGCCAGTGTCCCAGCAGTGGGAACATTACAGTCTGATAATGCTCTCTTCTTCTCAACGCAAGACAAGAAATTTTTATATTGAATGAAACAATGAGATGAAGATGAAGGAATTATCCCACATACAGTCTACTAGAACGGCACTTACTTAGAGAACAAATAGGTAATATAAGAGTCTTACTTACTTGGTCTGATTTTTCCATCGCCAGATAACTTTTATTCGAGGAATAAAATTGACGTTTGACAGTTTTTGTATGAAAAAACTGTAAAAATTACAAAATTATTCCTCGAATAAAGTTATCAGATGATGGAAAAATCAGCCCTTAAGATAACAAAATATAGAACAAATTAGAAATAAAGTCCGTTCACAGTTATTTTACCTCTGACAGCAGCAATCTAACAGCAACCTTTTTAGAATGAGAATAAAGGTCACTGTGATTTGTGCAGTGATGCAAAATCAACAGTAAAATGACCGAGAAAGAACTTTAGTGGAAGTATTGCATCATGTGCTACAGATGCCACAGAGATGTCAATCAAGCAGATTTAGTGTTCTGTCAATCAATCAAATTTAAAAAACCACTTCAGGAAAATCATAAAAGGATAACATTATGAGTCATAATATTATGGCGAAGACAGTCCGTGTTTTTCTTTTTTTCGCAGCACTACGTAGGTATAATCAAAGAGATTGGATTGATTGGTATTTTAGCACAGATAAAAAAAAATAACTGAAAAATCCTGCACCAATGGGATTTGATACGCAGTTAACTGTCCATCATGATTCATAATGTTATCCTTTTATGATTCTGCCAAAAGCCCCCTTTTTTAGGCCCCCTGGATAGAGTCCAGGTCAAGGCTCTTCCTAGAAGCCTTCATGTTTCTTCAGGTCACCCTTATTCGTATTATAAATGATAACCATTCATTTGCGTAGCTTTTTTTCCCAACTAAGTTGGGGTCCGCTTCCAGTCCCGCCGGATGCAGCTGAATACCAGTATTTTACATGAAGCGACTGCCTATCTCACCTCCACAACCCAGTTACTGGGTAATATGATACCTTGCTAAGAGTGGTTGTCAGACTTTCGGGCTTCCCCCGTAACGGCTGTCAAAGTTCTACGAACGATTCTAGTAAAATGAAATACGAGTACACACTTTTTTCATAATATGACCGTCAATTATTTATGATATTTGCGCCAGGGGGAAGTGCCAGGGAAACCCGTAAAATTTTAATTTTCTTAATTTTTTGCAATTTGCCGGATTGCCAGGTTGTATGTTGAACAAAATGTGATACGCGTCCATCCGAACCCTCTAAGTTCAATTCACATAGCCTTATTGAACGATTATTTGATGAAATACCAAACAATACGGTTAGTTGAACTTAGAGGGTTGTATCGATGGTTTTCATTATTATAATTCTGTAAATACATACATGTTTCCCCTTAAAGAAATAATTACAAAAATTGCATAACATTACATCACGAAGCGAACATAGTCAGGGGTGAACTTACATATTAGGTACATGGATTCACATTTTATTACAACATTAACAACAACTACGCATACATAACTGCAAAAAAATACAGTAAAAATATTTTCAGCGCATAAACTGATTAAAAAAGCACTTCCATCTCATAACGAACTACGAGCACACAAACTCAATCACGTTGTACGTGATGGCTTTTACTTAAAAACCGTTATATCTTTAAAGTTGAGGTAGGACTTAAGTCTCCGTCTAATATCGAGTAAACAGGGGGCCTAAAAGGCCACTTTAGCAGAATCATAAAAGGATAACTTTATGAATCATGATGGACAGTTAACTGTTAAGTTAATCGTATCAAATCCCGTTGGTGAAGGATTTTCAGTTATTTTTTTATCTCTACTAAAATACCAATCAATCCAATCCAAATCCAATCCCAATCTCTTTGATTATAACTACGTAGTGCAGCGAAAAAAGAAAAACACGGACTGTCTACGCCATATTATGATTCATAATGTTATTCTTTTATGATTCTGCCAAAGTGGCCTTTTTAGGCCCCCAGGTCAGTGCATTTAGCTGGGCTGCGCTTAAAAATGCTGTGCTGCGCTGGGTTACGCTAGGCTAATGCACAGAGTGTAGGAGCGAGGTGTCCGGAAGGCGCGTCGTCTAGAGAGTGCTTTACTCTGAGAGTATTAATGTGACAGCCTTGTAGACGTTGGTATCTTAAGTACTTAGTACTGCTGACAATGTAGGTACATTGTCAGCAGTACTAAGTGTTCATAGGAAATACATATACAGCCACTGCAGATGTGCTTGGGGTTGAAAACTGGCAAGGATTCAGAATTTAAAATATTTTGTTTCAGATAAACCCACATTGAATGTACAAGACGCCAACACATCAAGCTACCGGAAACTGTCAAACTTTCCCAATCAACTTTGAACCTTATGCTTTAGCGATTAAGTGGAAATTATATAAAATAGTTTTGACAGATTGCAGTAGCTTGATGTGCTGGCGTCTGTACATCATGTAAGTTTATGTGAAACAAAATATATTGTATATATTGTATGTACATGGGAACACGGTTCCAATTGGTTGTTTCATAAGGAGAAAAACCGGAAAGAAACAAAACATACTACTCTTTAAAAACAATGTTTTCAAATGGTAAACTGGTATGGAAAGGACATGGGACATGGGATATGGGAAGGACAGTGCACGCCTGTCAACAAGTACAGAATATGGTCAACAAATCGAATCATCTGTGCGCCTGCTATGTAGGCGCACAGATGATTCACACTACAACGTTCTCACATTCACAAAATAGAAAATAATTGATATGAAAGAATAGAGAACAAAAAAAATATATAACATGCGATCTATCCTTTTAGTATAATTACTAGCTACGCCCCGCGGTTTCACCTCGCATAAGTCTCGATCACTTGAGAATATCGTATTAAAAGAATCCTATGTTCTAACCCAGGCCATGGTCTACATATGTGCCAAATTTCATCATGGTCATTTATTTCTTAACAAAATCTTTCTCATCCAAATCTGTTCAGCCGTTTTAGCGTAAAAGCGTAACAAACAAACACAAAAAATAAAAATCTCTTTATAATATTAAGTTTAGATAGTAGTGAGCAAAAAGACGGCTACACGTTTGTTCAGCTTGTCCCATTCATACTTTCAGACTTCCCCAGATGTTAGTTCTGACTATAACTACACTGTAGGTACTACAGTACATGATGTACGCTGTCGAGTACACACGATGGCAGCATGCACTAATGATGTCGGTCTCATATTGCGCCGCTTTACAATATGACGGTTTAGTTAGAGTGTAATGCGATGTTGATTAAACTTCACATGACTTTCTGGATTTTATAGAGGGTGAAGAGGTGACTCGAATCTTCGTTTACCTACTCATGTAGGTCGAATATTTTACATACTTTCAGATGAAAAGTTGTGAGCGAAAGAGCTGTTTTTTTATGCCCTTCTGGATGAACAGTTCTGCAGTGTGTAAATGAAACTAACCGAAAGTATTACAAATGCCAATGAAAACCGATCTAAAAATTAATTTGGGTGATAAAATACTTGTTAAAGGCTCCTGCAAACAGGCGCGACGCGCGACGCGAATCGCGCGCGACTCAAAGGCACCGCTCGTTGCGCGACTTGCGGTGCCTTTGTGTCGCGTGTCGTGTCGCGCCTGTTTGAAGGAGCCTTAAAAATAGATGTTATTATAGAATATCAATCGTTATACTAGCAACTATTTTTTACCGACTTGATAAATGTCGTCTTAGCATTTACTTAAATAACACTTAAGTAAATATTAAATTAGTAAGACGAAGTCAGTACCTAAGAGTAAATTTTATATTTTTCTGCTAAAGTAACACTTCTACATTTTTACTGACAACTTCATCTTAAAGCATAAGTCTAAAATCAATATCAAACACTCCCGAGAGCGGAAACTACGGAAGGATAAGAAAAAATCCTGTCTAGAGAAGTAAGAGCCAAACTCAACCTGAGAGACGAACGTGGGCGTTAAGCCTCCCACGCAATACGAAAACAGAAGCATACAGAAGAAAAAACTCTAAATGATTATTTTATAAAGGCATAAGCATAACTATAAGTGTAGCGTTTCCCTTTGAAAATTGCATGCGCCATCTGAACACAAGTCGTCGCTCGCACTTTTTGCTATAACGTTTCCTCGAGTGTGCACTGAGCAGCGTGGCGAAACGTATTTTATTATTTGGTTTATAGTTGTTTGAAAGCCAATTTACGGAATCGAGGCGGCGACGCGGGAAAAGCAAAAACAATGTTTGAGAGGCTCCGTCTAAAGAAAATATCCTTTTCAAGATACCCATTAGGGGAACGACGAGAGAGAAAAACGTCTTATAGCTATTATGATACAGATTTCCTGTTAACTTTTAAATTTAAAAGCTTTTGATTAGCTCCGTGTAGATGAAATTATTATTGTGTCCTGTTTTAAGGGAAATTGGATTTAATTTCTCGTGTGATTTTTTATAGTGCTTTAAAGCTACGTAATATTATGTAGGGACGTCATAGCATTAAATATCTCCAAGATTGATAGATAAACCATTTATTTGGCGCACACAAAAAGACAGCACAACATACAAAAGTACAATATTAGATGATAACCAAATTACCCACTGATTATAATATAAAAACAAGGTGCTGATAAAAAAACAAAATGAAAAACACATATCGAAATAAAAGTGACACTATGACGGATACTTAAAATAAAATTAATAACGAAACATACACAGTGCGGTGTGCGTCTCAAGGTTGCACCAAATGTACCTGAAGCTGATATTCTGCTGGATCCCTGCTGTGACACACGGACATAGAGAAGACGAGATAAATTAGTATTGTGACAGGTGTTAAGTGCAGAGTGAAGTTTTGTAAGTACCCGACACTTTAATTATGTATTCTACAGTAAGTTTTGCGTTGGGAAACCTTCTTGTTCGTAGGCGTGTTAGTATTGTGTTTTGATTACTTGATTCTTATATTATTTATAAAGTTATGTGCAGTTAGTGTTGCCCAAAATCGGTCTTGGTCTTGCAGTCTTGGTCTTGTTCTTGCATTTTTGCAAGACCAAGACCAAGACCAAGACCGACTTATTTTAGCAAGACCAAGACCAAGACTGAACCCTGCAAGACTTGAGCAAGAACAAGACTAAGCCTGCAAGACTCTTGCGTCTCGCAGTTAAGTCAAACTGAGATTTGGGCGTTATAGTAGGTATTTGGTTTCAATCCCGATTATGCGAAAATGGATGTATTTTTTTTATGAAACAGTAAATTACATTGTTGAATTGCATTGAAAACTAAAATTATTGTTGATAATAAAAAATATCGAAAAATTACGTGACTATCAATACACTTCTGCACGTTTTTTTTAATCTTCTTTACTTAAGGCGAAAGCGGTATTAGGTAGCCCGTGAAATTCACTGACCAGCAAATTGCAAAAAACGTAAGAAAATTTTAATTTCGCGGGCTACCTTAGCGCTTCCCCCTTAAACCGATGAAGCTTTAGAAAAATAATTATCCCCTCATAACGAATCTAAAATAAAAGTAGTAAATGGGTCATTCAATTATGTAGATGATTAAAATGCCTCATGTGACGCGTCTGTTAGATTCATTGGGATTCATGGCCGACTCGACGCCGCGCGGGGATTCCCGCAATCTTCCGCATTTTTTGTCAGGTTCAAGCATTTATGCACTTTATTGTAATAATTTTAAAGTTTATTTTCAAGTGCGTTAATAATACGAGGAGACCGCTTGGCGCTGCGGTCCCTTTGTCATAGTATAAAGAGGGGAAGAGGGGAAGTTTGTCATAGTATAAGTCTTGAGTTGAGCTGCACGATTTCTGACAAATGCGTGCACTGACTGGACAGGTCCTCTCAATCTGTGTGGTTCTTTCCTCTAAAGACCATCTCAGACATCGACCTACATGGTCTTCATATAACCTGACCAAGATTATGTCTGGACTTTAAAAGAGACTATAACCTCTGAGTTTGTTTCGGCCTTTCTTCTCAGAGTAGTCAGATAGGAAACGCCGACCTCATCTAGTTTAAAAAATATGATTGACGTGTAAAAGTGTTTGTACAAACCTACTTACAAAAATAAAATCATTTATCATTTATCATAAGTAGGCTATCTCCGGCCCGATCCGCGATATAATTGCCTACTGTCTCAGGGTTGTTACTTTTAGCTAAATGTTAATTCAGTGCCTATAAATTGGCAAGGGTCGGGAAGTTGTATTTTTTACTTGTATTGTCTGAGTACAGGGTTTGTGAGGTCAGTTTTACCTAAACGATGATGAAACCATTCACGATAAAAGAAAGAGTGACGGGCCAGCAAACGGGCGGCGCGGGGCGGTGATGAGCACGAGAAAACAACGATCAATGGCAAATCAATTGACAGATCAAAAGTACCTAATGCATTCTAGTGGGAAAGTAGGTCTACCTACTTCCTCTGTCTGATATAAAATAATACTTACAACAAATACTAAATAAGTAGGTATGAGTCATCAAGTAAAAATTATATGCTAGAACTTGCAAGCTGCAACTTGCTTACCTTTCCAGTTCAATAGATAATCAGAAAAGAGACAATTCTGGAATTACTTATTAAGACACCCAAAAACACAAATCAATACGTTCTGCGATTATCACACATTTTTCATTCATTTAGCGGTGCCGAAAGCCGTGACGCGCGAAGCTCATGCGGTGTTAGCCCCGACTGGCGCACTGAGAAACGGGTCGAGATTTTGTTAAGTGTGCGTGCGGCGACGCATAGATACTATGACGCACACATACAAGCCGCGCGCGGTGCGTTTGTATGAAGACAACGTACTTCCCCTCTTTATACTATGCCTTTGTGGCGGCATTTGAAAGCGAATAGCGTAGGTACGAAGACAGTGTTGACCTCGCAAATGAACTTTAGCGATACAGCTGATCAGGTAGCCCTTTCGAGTTTTATTTACATTGCTGTTTTAAGTGAAACAAGTGAATTTACTATTTTTAATTAAAAATCTCATTGGGTCAGATAGAAATAATGATTGTATACAGTTCACAGTAAAAAAAATTGCAGAAAAAAACGTAAAAATTAAGAAAAAGCCGACGAAAAATTTCAACGCAGGGGTTCCAGAATCATGTACAGACGCCAGCACATCAAGCTACCCGAAACTGTCAAATTTTCCCCAATCAATTTTGAACCTTATGCTTTAGCGATAAAGTTGAAAATCTATTAAAGAAATTTGACAGATTGTAGTAGGTTGATGTGCTGGCGTCTGTACCTACTGAATCCATGGTAAGCGGTTGCGCGTCGATGTCCCTGCCACCCTGAGCAATAGGCTAATAGGTATTTGAATGTAGTCTAGTCTAAGTAGTAGAGTCTCGCAAGACTTGCGAGACTCTTGCTGCAAGACCAAGACCAAGACCAAGACTGAGAGCGCAATACCAAGACCAAGACCAAGACCAGGTGTATTGACGCAAGACCAAGACCAAGACTGGCTAAGGTCTTGTCTTGGTCTTGCATTTGGGCAACTCTATGTGCAGTATATAATTATTTTATTATGCAATATTATAATTATAGTGACGTAGATGCGATTAAAATAAAACAATTTGACTAGAATAAAAATTAAATGCGTTTTACCATAAATAAATATAGGTAAATAACATGTGTAAGTATTATAACTATTATCCAACAAAAGATTCACAAACTACTCAGTTAATATACCTTTGCTCACAGGTTGTAACCACGTGATACGCTAAATAGACAGATTGATTCGGGAAGGACATGATAGCAGACATATAATGAACGTGTTCGAAGCAGTCATCCCTAGATTCTTCTGCGAGGTGATAAGAAACTGCCGTAGGCGAACTCTGAAGGGACCAAGAGAAAACAAATGACCAATCCACTTTAGCTCTGGATCGAAAGAGCTGGATGTCATGGGAGCCCAGCACTGGGATGATGCAGGCTAAAAGTATCAGTAAGTAATTTTCTTAAAGCTTTTTAAAACTTCGAAATAACAAGTATCATTGCTCATCGTTATTACAAGACGTTACAATGACACGCCTGAAAACGGGCTGAAAATACCTAACCCAAAGAGCCGACAAGAACTAAAACCGTACCTAAGTGTAAAATAAGTAAATTCAAGTAATGAATGCAAAGCACGAGAAATGCAACGCAACACTTCAAGAAAAATAATATTCATCGATCATTAATGTGCATTACGCTACGCTCGCCCCCCGGCTACGCCCCTACACTTTTTATTCGAAATTACGTGAGAAGAAAGCGCCGCTGCAGCATTTATCAAACGCTGTCAACACAACACGAGTTTTAAAGGAAATAAAATCTGCAATTTATTGAGAGCACCTTTGCTATATTTTTGTGTTGTTCTCGTAGTTTCAAATATAATTTCTTCGCCTGAATTTCGGTTTAATATTTCACCTGAATGGAAAAATTCGACAGACAATTGGATTTTATTCGCAGCTTTGGTGCCAAAAGTTTATAGCTAGCTCGAGTTTCCACTACATCGATAATAAAGAAAGTAAAAAAACTTTGGCTCAAGCAAAGCTTTATGTGGAGAAGTTGGGAGTTTCGCCACGATCCTGCGCCGATATTTTATCTCACGGGCTTTATAGCTGATCCGAGTTTCAGGCAGGTTTTTCAGAGTATTCTTTGTCTGATAGATTCGTCGAATCTGATAAAAAGATTTATTCACTTGAGGTAAATCACAAAGGTACCTTCTACATTGTATTGTTGGTGGTTAAAACGCTCCATTTAAATGCAAAAAGTCACTCGAAGGAAGCGAGAACTCTATTTCGAAAATGAATTTTGGATTGCAAAGATCCCATCAAATAAAAAATATTGAAAGACAATGTTGTATTAGAATACAACTAATATTTAGCTTATGCATGGCATAATCTGCAGCCTATAAGGATCCCACGTCTGCAATACAGACCTCCTCTATGTGAAAGGGCCCAGTGGCAAGTTTCCTGTCGTGGGCTCGAACTCACGGAGGCACTTTTATAATATTTAATTAAGTAGACTCTAAGCTCACATGCAGAACCTAGCAACTTGTCTTAGAAACAAAAATTCGAAGACGTGACATCTACCAACCCGCGCTTGGATACGCGTGGTGGATTAAAGCTCACTCCGTCTCCACGAGAGGAGGCCTGTGTGCCAGAAGTGGGAGAATTATAGGCTGATCATTCTTCTGCTAACATGCAGCAAATTCTATGTGTACGCAAAAAACATATTTTCCTTCTCAGAGCCGCCTAGATTCTTTGACGTTGACTAAAGATTTCCAAAGTAGGAAAAAGACATACTGAGTGTCTTCACGGGCACAAAATTGGATATTCCCATTAACGTAATGCACTGACATCTTCAAAGGAGTGGCTTCGAGAAAAGCATACAAAGCCAAAGTTTTCTTATTCAGCTGCAGAATAGGAACTCCTCAAAAAAGTCTTCAGCATGCTTTGAGGACTCTATAGGTTGTTTACTTAAAAATTGTAAGGCAATCCAATTATATTGATGTTTGCTCCTCAAAGGAGCTGAGAGCAGCATGGCGGACGGGCGACGGCGCACTTCGAGAGCTTTGCCGACGAACTAACAAGAACCGAGGCTTTTTATTTATGTTACACTCTATTACAAAGTGGCTCCAGACTACAGATGAATGGTACGTTAGAGTTTTTCGTTCCTGTCAAAGGCAATGAAATGGATTCGCAAATAGACCCCGTTAATGTTAGCGTTCGATATTTATATGTGTATGTAAAAGTCTCGAGTGTATTCGGAGCACAGAGTAATGTCGTAAAGAAGCGTCGCTCTAGATAGGAAGAATTTTCGTATTCGCGCTCGCTTCCTTCGGAATATATCTCTAGCAGAGTGTTATACATATTTCTAAACTCGAGAGTGTCACATTACTTACCTAAACTAGATGTGGAGGTCACTTTCCAAAAACATTGAATTAAACATTGAATTTCCCTGGGTGTTGAACGCGATATCTGCGTGTCACTGATTAAATTTGCACTAAATAGGATACACGTATTATCACACTCACTTTTACATACTATGCGTGTTTCTAAAATATACTATTATTATTTATCAATAAAAGCGAAAATTGGGATAGATTTTGAATTTTTACAAACGTCAAACGTCCGACATCCTTTTTGTCTCCTCTAAATTTATCTCTATTAATACTTTTCATTGAAATGCAAGTGATTGACATAAAAATATCGATTATTTCTACAAGGAGTATTTAATAGTCCTTTATTGAAAAAAAAAACATTTAATGTATTTATATTTAGTACCTGTACCTACCTACTAACAAGAATTGTGTTTCACGGCTAGGATTTTCAAGATGATGTTGTAGCTAGCCCGCATTCTACTTAATAAAGATGCGGTTTTTTTTTTCTTATTAAATATTGTCGTAGGTATATATGTAGGTAATAGCAAATCAAATTAAATCATTTATTTCAGATAAATATCCATATATCTAAATCCAATCAAAATAAAATCGGAAACTTATAAAATCATAATTAAAATTTCAAAATTAAAATAAACTTAAAAACAACAATATTAAAATAAAAATTAATATGGAACCCCTTAAGTTTTAAATTATTTGTTACGACTCATAATGAATACCTACTTTCAAAAACGCACGGCCTGACGTGGGTTCTAACTAACGTACTGCCCAACGTCGCCACTCAATACGGAATGTCAAAAAGAAAACTGTTTTTGGGCATTGAAACACCAATCATATACTGGATATGTCTAGTTAGCACTAGACAAAAACAAACATTACCTACTTAAATGTTCTTGTAAATCGATACTCATTACAAAATGTTTTTGCAAATATAGAAATAGCTGCTATTGAGCTTTGTCGAATTTGAACTTGCTGGTCTTTTGCTGGTGAGGTACCTAATGGGTTATTCCATTTATCAACCCCAAAAAATCATACCATCGATAGCACCAAAACTTAAAATTCATATTACTGCATTCTAAACCATAGACAATTTCGAGCGGCCATTGTTGTTTACGGCATTGGCAAATTTTGAAACGCCAGACTTTATATATTTTTTACTTAGCCATGTACCTACACAAACAATAATCATGCGCGACTTTGAAACCAAGTTTTAATTTGAGTTCCTAACCGATTTACAGTAACTGAATACTGCGGAGGACTATGTCCAGCAGTGAACGTCTTTCGACTGAAATGATGATGATGAATACTGCAAAGAGAAAAGATATAAAAAAAAAGTTTTCTCGATCAAGAAAATCAACTAAAAACATGGTTGTTTTACTTATAATTACATATAATCAGCCTATAATGTTCCCACTGCTGGGACACAGGCGTCCTCTCTATGAGAGGGAGTGAGCCATAAATCCACCACGCGAGCCCAAATGCGGGTTGCTAGATGTCACAAGTCTTCGAATTTTTGGTACTAGGACATGTCGGTTTTAATTATATAATTCACGGCGTAGGGCAGCTTGCTAAAAGAACACTTAAAATCGAAATTATCTACACCAACAAAAATAATAAAATTCTTTGCAACAATATGCACCAGCCTTTAGTCAGCCATGATTGCAAACATATCTATCTAGATGTCTAGGTACACACCGAATTCAAATTATACGCAGAGTAGGTATAGATTGGGAGTGAGGGGGTGCGGACAGCTAGACGGACAGACAACTGGGGGGAAAGGGGAAGGGGGAGAAAGGGTTCTGTGCGGACCCTTTGAACGATACACCCTAAAGTACCTAATATGGTTAATTACAGAACAACATAACACAATATTGATAGCATAATGCGATGCGTCTGATGTTTATGTTATGTCTGAGTATTTTTTCACATAAAATAAATGATTAAGTACGTCTTAGATTTATTTTCATAGTTTCTTAATTTATCTCGATAGGAAGTTAAATAAAACTAAAAGATAAAGAGTAGAAGTTAAAAGAATAGCATGTATGTTACATATAATATGTACGTATGTGCATACATACATGTGTCTACATACTGCTCAATCATTGGTCTTAATTTGTACCTACTTACCTATGTGCAATATGTGAATGCAGAACTGAACCCAAGCTGTACCATTAACTCCGATGCGATTGCGTTACAATATGTAGGAGGCACATAGGTGAATTATTGATAAGCCCACCAATTTAAACACAACTAAGCTCACTGTATAGGTACATAGCGCATATGTCCTATTGTAAGTTCTGTTTTAGAAAATTTAAAAAGTTGCCGCTTCATAGATAAAAGTAGTTAGGCTCTCATTAGCAAGTGCAAGTCCGGTTGTAAGCAAGCGTTTCTTGGCCAGCAGCCAGGACAATGATAAATATCGCACATTGTCTCTGTCCCCTGAAAAAAAAGGCAAAGCCAATAAAATGCTCGTACTTATTTTTTTTTAATACAACTCACAAATTCATCTCAGCGACAATTAATGTCAAAAACTTGGCAAACAATGTAGGGAAATTAGATTTTTTTAGGTAGTTACTGTGATTATAATGCCAACGTTAACGTTCGTATTCTAAATTAAACACGGAAATTATTCTATCATTTCCGACCTCCCCGTGGTCGAAGCCGAGAGCAAAAGCTAGTATGTTATATCAAAGCAGAAACTGCAATCAGTTTCTGCTTTGATATAACATACTAGCTTCTCGAATAGAAATTATATTGATAACTAGCTTCTGCCCGCGACTTCGTCCGCGTGAAATTTCTTGTTACTCCGACCCACCCCGTCGCATCGCATCGCCTGCTCGCGCTATTACTTCGTTTTTGCTTAGCGTTCTTTCTGACTTTTTTTCTTTTTGCTCGGCTCCTAAAGGTCATAGCGTGATGTTAAATAGCCTATGGCCTTCCTCAAGAATTGGGCTATCAAATGCAAAAAGAATTTTTCAAATCCGACTGGTACTTCCAGAGATTAGCGCGTTCAACCAAACAAACAAACAAACTCTTCAGCTTTATAATATTATATAGTATAGATTTTTATTCGAGAGCAAAACACAGGAGAGTTCTAATATAACGTTGAGACTGCACTACGAGGTTTTATAATGAGACAAGATGGCGGACGTTATTACTGACTGTTTCATGTGCGTTTGATAGTTAGGTAGTCGTATATAATTACTTTGTGGAAAGTTCATTTTAACACAGTTCGTGGAATACCAATTCGGTATGTAAAGTATTTTTCAGGTATTTTTTTTATATTTTTATTTCGTAAAACATTTAATTTTAAGCCACTAATTTAAAGCTTTTGTTTTTCCAAGCAACAGTTTTTTTTAAATTATTTTTTAAAGTATTATTCGTGATGACGTCATTTCGTAGTCTGAATAGCTATAAGTCTTTGCCACGTTTTCAGTACATACAAAAAACACTAATAGATAACTTCAAACTTGACATTGTCAATAGTTGACACTTGAAAGATACGATTTTTTATTTTGTTGTGAAATCATGTGAATGCTCATGCTGTGATCGTGAACTTATTGTTTGAGTTACTTTTCCTACGATCTTTAGCAAATTTAATTTCTGTCCATTATACGTGCTGCGGATCAACTAGCATTGACACTGACGTTAAGAGTGTATGACAGATTATTATCAACAGTGTTTTTTTAATTTATCTTGAAAAACACGAAGGAAGTATTCTGTTCAGACTACGTTATGACGTCATTTAGAGGTCAAATGAAAGTCAAATGGTTACAAGTATTATTGTGAAAATAAACACAATCTTGTGATATAGAGAGCTAAAAATAGAAAAATAAGGCTTAAGACTCTAAAATCTCCAAATGGTTTTGGAATTAGCGTAGGTTAATTTTTACTTTACATACCGAATTATCCTTTGCAATAATAAGTTTCGACGCCATATTTTAGTTATTTAATAGTTTTGGTTATTGTATTTTTATTTTAATAGTTTGTTAGTTAATTAAGGGCTGATTTTTCAATCAAAACATACTCGTATTTTTTATTCGTGGAATAAAATTGACGTCGGACAGTTTTTGTATGGAAGAACTGCCAAACATTAAAATTATTCCTCGGATAAAGTTATCTGGCGATGGAAAAATCAGCCTTTAGTATAAGAAGTTTATCGAGTGTATAATATATTTATATATTTTATATATTTTATCCTCTTTAATAAATATATTCGAAAATAAATAAATAAAAATAATAAGTTGTATTGAGAAAGGAGTCATAGGAAAACGAATTACATATACACACATAACATCACGCCCGTACTCCCCCCAAAGGGGTTAGGCAGAAGTCTACTACTTATAATAGTCCCCAAAGGGTTAGACAGAGGTCTTATTACCTATAATTGTCCCCCAAAGGGTTAAGCAGAGGTCTACTACCTATAATCAGTGCCGGATTAGCCCATAAGCAAATTAAGCAATTGCTTAGGGCATCACGTCCACCACCACCAGCACCATAGGGCAGAAACAGTACCGAAACAGTATTTGCTAGCACATGAAAGGCAAGGCTGTTTATCAGCAAGATATTACAAGACCCAAAATTCACGCTAGCTAGAGATGTGCGCCAATCTTTAAAAATAGCTCGTCGTTGTTTTGAAAAAATACGAGTGGATAGGATAGGCGTGGATTGCTTAGGGCATCAAGTAGTCTTAATCCGGCACTGCCTATAATAGACCCCCAAAGGGTTAAGCAGAGGTCTACTACTTATAATAGTACCTACACTCACATAAACTAAACAACACAACTATTTAATCACCAACTAAAAATATTAAATTTTACCTACTCCTCCGTCTGAAAATTACTCTGATATACATTTTGATAGAAGTAACTAACTTTTTTTCTCGTGTGATATTTTAAATGATCAACTTTTCTTATATCCTTGGAGTGCGACACACAGACAAAAAACACTGGCACTCCGGTAGTGCCGACAGAAGTGAAAACTTGAACAATTACGAGTGTATTTTGTGAATCGTCTTATAAACAAAACACGCGTGTTAAGGTGTGTTCCTTATTTTATAGGGTTTTTTGCAAATCAGGTATGATGACCAAAGTGACTGGTTTATTCTTCTCGTGAAAGGAATTTATTCAGATTTACAACGCCATCTCGTCGTTGTTGGATGAACTACGTAGTTAGTACGCGAGGCCCTCGTAGTTCTTCCCGATGTGCATAGATGGCGCTGTCCTCAACAACGCGCGTCTTAAGTTTTACGTCTGACGTTAGTACGCGAGGCCCTCGTAGTTCTTCCCGATGTGCATAGATGGCGCTGTCCTCAACAACGCGCGTCTTACGTTTTACGTCTGACGTTTTACGTCTTACGAATTTTCGATCAGGGTCACGTGACCTGACGCGAATTTAGAAGTTTTTACCCATTCCAAAAAAAGTACACAGCGCCGCTAAAGAAGTTTTCACTTCAAAAAACGGAACACCATACTGCGCTGTAAGACACAAATCGCAGACGTCACCCAAGAAGCAGTCAAGCTCAAATGGGCCTGGACCGAACACGTTTGCCGCATGTCGGGTGCATTGTAGGCTAGCACCACCGCAGCATGGGTCCCTGAAAACGTCCAGCGGCATCGCGGAAGACCCAGGCGCAGATGGCAGGACGAACTTGACGCCTGTATGAGGGATTGCTCCATATTGGCTCAGGATCGAATTGAATGGAAAAAGGAAAGGGAGGTCTTGCCCTGCGGTGCGACAATACAGACTGATTATTATTATATTAACTTTTATTACTTCATTGAACAAAACAAATTCACACTTTAAATGGGAACATCAACAACATGAGAACATCCAACACGAACAACTTTGATGTTTAAAAAACTTGATTCATGTAACCTTTAAAAGTGATTTACTAGTAATATACCAATGATTGAAGAATCTAATTAATAACCAGAATTAAGTAAATATATGCTAACCATCTATTCACATAATACACTATAAGGTCAGTAGACCGCCCGCGCCGCCCACGTGAGCAAGTCTAAGTCTTAGCAACAGTTTACCGTTAGGTAATCCTTCTTGACTATTAAGACTTCCGTGGCGTTTATAAGCGTACGTCATCATTATATGACCATGCAATGTTTGGTATAATTAAGATAGTCCTAGTCCTTACTCGCTAGTCCTTTACAAAAAACGGGACACGTTCGGTACGTATGCCGTTTTTTTAAACGACTGAAGATCAAATTGGTTATCGTTTTATTTTTAAGATCTCCGTGTGTGATTGTCTAAGGCTTGCTGAAATGGTGCAAGGTGTATTTCGCTTAGCCGGAGACTTGACCGCTGCCAAGGCTTTGTTTATTTTTAAAGTTACTTGGTGCAACTCACTGTAGATTCTACGTTGCTGTTAAAAATTACTTTGACGGAATCTATAACGTAGCTCTTGGTGCAACTCAAACTCAAACTCAAAGCATTTATTTCAATTAAACCATTTACAGGCACTTTTGAATTGTCAAAAAGTCGGTCAGTCAGAAAATATGAAGCTAGTTGCCCATTCCAAAGCGTAGGTACCTATGGAGAAGAACGGGCAAGAAACTCCATGGAGACTCTTTTTAAATGATATTTTACAAAAATATTAGTTACATAATTACTTTTGATTTTAAAATTATATAATGCGAGAACGATGTAAAAAATTAAGAAAGACGTACGTGTTAAAAGCGTCCAGAGTACATTTTCCTCTAAAGAGGTTCGACTTGTCACTAATAATAACTGGCCAGTGGCGAAGAAAAAATAAAATGAATGCCATTAAATTTATATTTTTTATTGTTTTTTTTCTTTAACATAAATGGCTATTTCAGATATTTCTTCTTTAAAAAAGACCAGTAGGTTTAATTAACAGTCAACTTTACTAAAAAGGTTACATGTTTTAGTACTCTGCCGAAGTTATTTTTCTATTAAAGCATTTTGAAACGAACTTTCATCTTACTTTAAAATAAATAACAAAGACAAATGACTGTCATCTTTTATAATAAACAGTTGGCCAGCCATCGCTCACATGCTCTAAGAAATAGACTTTCTTTACCGTACCGCAGCCACATCTATCACTTAGTGTCCTTATATTACATAGGTATTTCTATTCCTTTCCAAGTATTAAATATCACGTAGATGGCGCTCCTGGGAAAAGTAATTAAAGAACCATTTCCGCACTTCCTTTGTTACTTAGAGATATTAATTTTTATCATCTTGAAGCGAAGTGCTGGTGAAAAATGTTGCGTGCATTGTTTATTTAACAGCTGTGTTTAAACGTTATGTTATGTACAAACCGATAATACGGTACAAATTGCACATAGATGTAGGTAGATAAAATAGCTATATAAAACACACGTTTAATTAGCTGCTAGTGTACACAAGCACTAATTGAACTACCATTATTATTTGATAAGATACCTATCTTACCAAATAATAATTATAAAAGGTCTCCGTTTTTATGCAGAGGTAAATACTTAGGGTTATCCGGTATACAAACACAAACCGAATAATTCAAATGATGTAGGTACCTACGTACACGTGTCAAAATAATCTGGAATGACTCAAAAATAAAATATGCATTTTCCCCTCCATGTTCAGACACATCGCAACCCTCTCCAGCCATTACAAGATTACGGGAAAAGCGGCAAAAATATCCGGTAATGCGCACTGTCTCGTGCGTCTCGTCTGCCGGCAGGTAAATCCGATTTACCCCATGTCACCTCGCCAGGCATTATTAAGATACACAAAAAGTACAACACAGCTGACTTGACACCACGGCCTTCGTCGCCGGTGTAATAAAACTGCATCGACATCGGACGTCCGATAAAATATTGAAAAAGTCACTTCATTTCACATTTATATAAAATTCATTCTTGCCAATCCTGTTTCCGTTGCTGTTATTTTTTTCTTTTCATTTGACTAAGCTTCTCCGTGTTTTATTTTCCGCTTCATCCTGAACATTTCCTTTAGAAGAAGTTTTTCTGGTCTTTTTTACATGAAGCTCAAAGAAATATTTTATGAATAAGTTCTACTTCAATCCCTCATTCACTTTCATTGAATGAGGGCGTAACGTAAAGCGATTTGTTTAACGTGACTTGAGAATTTTCATGATCACGATTTACTATAAGTACCTACAATTTAAAATATGAAGTTTTAAAAAACAAGCTAACAGTCTTAAATTAATAATAATAATATTTATAAGTATGTAAAAAGGAGGCGAAATAATCAAAGAGCATCAAAAAATTCATCCGCATCGCTGTCAACAGGAAAGGTGCCCAAAAGTCTGGCAGCATTGCCACGTTGTATGGCAATGCTGGTTTTTTTGCCGAGAAATAGGCCAGCCCTCTGGTCACGTGAAGAGTCAACCAACCTCTTAGTGATGTCGCGAAAAACTAAGTGCGCAAACGGACTCCTTTTCCATAGTGTTTCAACCCCTAATAAACAAGGACGGCAGAAAAGAGGAGGAGAGGTGGGAGGAGATTTCAACTGCCCATTCCAAGGTTGCCTGGAAGAGATCGCAGAAAGCGATGAGGCCGCCCATTGTATATTTTGTATTAATAATCATCGTAATTTTTGTTATGTATTTTCTGGTGTTTTTGTTATGTATATAAGTAAATAAACAAGTAGATAAAGAAACAGAAGAATAAAGAAGTAGAGCCGACCCCCAAACCAGCCAACCGAATAAAAAAAAATAGCTGTTCCATACATTTTGACGGTGTAATCATTGCACTTTTGTGACAACAGGTGATATGTTTTTGATAACCGCCCAAAAATGCCACTCTTTATAAATCCCGTTCCCTCATATACTGATTAGTGACGTAATTCATACTCCGGAGTATAGGTAACAGAAAGATCTATAAAGTATAAATCTGATATTGACGCCCAAGTATTGACGTAAGTCTAACATGCCCCACGCAACTGAGATTACGTAAAGTGATAGGTAGGTACATATCGTATATTAGAAACTAGCTTCTGCCCGCGACTTCGTCCGCGTGAAATTTCTTGTTACTCCGACCCACCCCGTCGCATCGCATCGCCTGCCCGAGCTATTACTTCGTTTTTGCTTAGCGTTCTTTCCGACTTTTTTTCTTTTTGCTCGGCTCCTAAAGGTCGTAGCGTGATGTTAAATAGCCTATAGCCTTCCTCAAGAATTGGGCTATCAAATGCAAAAAGAATTTTTCAAATCTGACTGGTGGTTCCGGAGATTAGCACGTTCAAACAAACAAACAAACTCTTCAACTTTATAATATTAGTATAGATTTACCTTATGATGGCAATTAGTTAAAAATGATACACGTGTATATAATGTTAGTGCGATATTGATTCCATTATTTTTGGTGGGAACTCAATGCGAAAGACAGAGCGTCGTGCTCAGTGGCTCTCAATTGGTAAGGTCTGACTATACATCTATACATTTCAAGTCTCGCCTTCTTCCCATGGGGGTAAGCAGATACTACACAACGCCACCGGCTCCTGCTACGATTCTTACGTACTCCTTTTGCCTCGTTTAAGTTCATACATCTGGTCATACACGAACGCCGGTTGCGAGTACTACACACCTGACGTTGCTTTATGGTCATTAACCAGAAAGTAAACAGGCGAGAGCATTTCTATAGAGAAAAGACCATCCATATTTCCTCACCAATAAGGTCACTATAATATGTCCTCCTAGGGCGTCTGATTAGGTATAGCAGTCATAAATGGACTTGGATAATATACGGATGATGATTTCATATGATTTTGTGGACTCCATTACGGCTTATTTCAGACATTGGATATCCAATTTAACTATGAAAATTATTGTGTAGTTAGCCATTTCAGCCGAACACGTATGATACATGGCGGATCATTAATATTAGTTAAAAATTCAATTAAATCAAAGGAACGAAAAGACATCGTCGGGCTGTCTGTTGAACACACCATTGAATTGTCCTGTGTTGAGCTCGATAAGCATGTAGTAGTATGCGTATACAGACCTCCAAGTTACCAGAATCTAGCTTTGTTTGATTCTGTAATGGAAGATGTGCTAAAGAAACTTTCTGCTAGTAGTAAGTCAATAATCATATGTGGCGATTTTAATATTAATTTATTAGAAAATAATTCAAATACTATCAGATTATTAAGTCTTTTTGGGTCATTTGATTTGTCAAATGTTTTTATTGAACCCACCCGAGTAACAGCTTCCACTGCCACTTGTATAGATAATATTTTCTGTAACTGTGATTATTTACACAAACAAATTGTAAATAAGTTGCCATCTGATCACAGTGGACAAACAATAACATTTTGCTCCTACGTGCCTTTACAAAAATTTTTAATAAGGTTTAGGCCAATTACACGTAAAAATTTAGAAAAATTAAATAATTCTTTGGCCAGTAAATTATGTGTTCAGAGTTTTAATAATTTATGTGACCCAAATGAGTTTTACGCCGAGTTCTTTTCACTATTAAACACGCAATTTAATGACACTTTCCCACTAAAGTCTAAAAGTATTTACACAAAGTTCTTATTTAGCGATTGGGCGACTCCAGGTATTCGTAAAAGCAGGGAAAACCTCTTTGAACTTTATGGCTTGAAGCAACATATGAATAGCACAAGCCTTCATCAGTATGTTGCAACTTATTCTAAGACTTTCAAAAGTGTATGCAAAACTGCTAAAGCTCTTTATATTAGCAATAAAATAAAATCAGCCGATGATAAAATAAAAACTACCTGGCAAATAATAAATAATGAAACAGGTAGGAAAAAACAGCGTAATACTGAATTTAATTTAGAGACCGCACATGGCCCCATCAATTCAGATATAGAAATTGCCCAGGAATTCGAAAATTTTTTTGCTAATATTCCCATTAAAACTACTGAAGCTTTGAATTCCTCACCCGCGCTTTCTGCTGACTTACTTAGAAAGAATGTTGAGGCATGCCCTTCGGAGTTTGGGTTTCAACATACAAACCCCCAGGCTGTTATAAAAGCTTTTAAAGATCTTAAAATTAAATCAACAGAAGATCTCTGGGGAATGTCTGTAAAAGTTTGTAGATCTATCATCGAAACGATTGCGCCCTATTTAGCTTTCATATTTAACATCAGTGTAGACCAAGGAGTCTTTCCGGATCTCATGAAACACAGTAAAGTAGTTCCTTTGTTCAAATCCGGTGATAGTAAAGAACCCAACAATTATAGGCCTGTCTCAATTCTGCCGGTTCTCAGTAAGGTGTTTGAAAAGTTGATGCTCAATCAAATGTTACGCCACTTTAACAAAAATTCCATCTTTCATGAACAACAGTACGGTTTCACCAAAGGGCGTTGTACCACTGACGCCGGTGTAAACCTAATAAAGAACATTTTTAACGCCTGGGAGGAAGCACAAGATGCCATTGGAATCTTTTGCGACCTCTCTAAGGCGTTCGATTGCGTAAGCCATGAGACACTTCTGCTGAAACTTGAGCACTATGGGATTAGGAATTTAGCTCTTGATTTACTAAAGTCATACCTAAAAGATAGAAAGCTTAAAGTTCAAGTAAACGGCGTAAACTCATTAGGGTCTGAAATAGCAATGGGCGTTCCTCAAGGTTCTATATTGGGTCCATTCCTCTTTTTAGTTTACATTAATGATTTACCCCAATTACTTCAAAATCAACCGAAGATGGTGTTATTTGCAGATGACACCTCATTGATCTTTAAGATAGACAGACGAGCACAAAATCTTGACGACGTGAATAACTCTATTCTTCAGGTCCAAGATTGGTTTACGGTAAATAATTTGGTACTAAATGAAAAGAAAACCAAATGCATTAGATTTAAATTACCTAATGTTAGAAGTAGTGAATGTGACATCATACTGAATGGAGAAAAACTGGAATTTGTTGATCAAACTGTTTTTCTGGGAATCACGCTAGACGACAAATTACAATGGGGACCTCACATAACATCTCTTGCGGGGCGGCTTAGCTCGGCCGCTTATGCTGTTAGAAAGATAAGACAATTAACTGATATAGAAACCGCGCGTTTAGTCTATTTTAGCTACTTTCACAGCATTATGTCGTACGGCATTTTACTATGGGGTCGAGCTGCTGACATTGAATCCATCTTTATTTTGCAAAAAAGAGCTGTCAGAGCCATTTATAATCTACGTCGCCGCGAATCTCTCAGGGAACTTTTTAAAAAGATTAATATTATGACGGTACCTTGCCAATTCATTTATGAAAATATTATGTATGTAAGAAAAAATCTACATCTTTTTAATAAAATAAGCGATAGACATAATTTTAATACTAGAAATAAAGATAAAATACATCAACCATTTTTCAGATTAGCCAAGGTACATACATCTTTTATGGGGTACTGTGTTAAATGTTACAATAAAATACCTTGCGATGTATTGCAATTAAATGAAAGAAAATTTAAAACTCACATTAAACGTACACTTTGTAAACAAGCATACTATAAATTAGAAGATTATATCCAAGATAAGAACGCTTGGAAACATGCTGGTCCTGCTCCATAGGACAATCTGGAGCCTAGACAAAATCAAACTGGTTGCTAATTTAATTGTAAATTTATACTTTTTTTTTTGACATTGATTTACATTCTGTAACTACTTTACTACTCACACCCTGACTTATTACTTGTATTTTTTTTTTTTTTTTTAATGAAAATCGTTTACTTTTACCATGTTTGTAAATATGTGAGCACCATGTATCTATCAGATAATTAATTTATATGTCATGGTTTCATTTTTAAGTCTTTTACCTCTTGTGGTATAGTAATTTTATTTTAGGTGCATCGTGTTCACATATTATTATATAATTAATGTATGCAAAATTTTGTAAAATATTTTAAAAGAGTAACGGTGGAGTTTCTTGCCCGTTCTTCTCCATACGAAAACTACCTTTTGGAATGGGCGACTAGAATCAATTCTATTTGTTGTAATTTCTGACGTTCAAAAGTGCCTTTAATGTGCCTATTTGAAATAAATGCTTTGACTTTGACTTTGACTTTGACTTTGACCAAATCCATGTATAAATGTGTCTCCTAATAAAGTCATTATTTACACGTGATTGGTAATTGCCAATTATACACACTACACTACCTATCATAGTTATGGTAAGCAACTATGTCTACTTTTACTGTGACAGCACATATATTAACCACAGAGCAATAAAATAGCCCAGAAATTAGATCAATATTTAACCTTATTTCTACTGAACTGATGACGCAACCCTCTCCAAGAAAAGGTTGCCTCATCTGATCCCCTGGGTGTCGTAGAAGGAACCTCGCGGGTAATACCGAATAACGGCTGTCTATTCACTGATAAAATAGAACGGTGGAGATTTTTCCCTTTCAAAGTTTTCAGGTAACTTGGCATGAAATTAAATGGATAAAGGATGACTGAAATTTTAGAACGAAAGAAAATTACCTTTCAAAAGTGCTGATCAAGGTAAGTATATAATTTAAAATGTTTCAAAACCCTCTACTGTGTAATTTAAATCCAAGTCTAAAGGAGTTTTTCTTCATCATTTACCATTTATAACACGGATAGGTATCATTCCTTTCGTAGTGTACACAAAAATATCCAGCTGTATTACGAAAAAAAAAACGAAACAGAGGAGCAATTGCCACATTTTTTAGAAACTGTCCCTTTTCTATTCTCAGTCTCAATCTGTCAAAAATATCTCTAATTTCCCTACATTTTTGACATTTACTGTCGTTGAGAAGAGTTTGTGACTAGATTTTCAACGTTTTTAATTACGAGAATTGGCCTTCTGAATAGTTAAAAAAATCGAATTAAAAGTTTAATTCTAAAACTATCATAAATTTACCCTGTCTCTGTTTCTATCACACCACAAATATTATATTCGTACCAAAACCCCTTGAATATTACAAGTTTGATACCGACATGACACTAGGTGAAACTTGGCCGTAAGTTTCAAAACCTTCATAAACTTTCACACAGATAAATCATCCCTTGTAATATAGTGATTAATCAAGGTATGGGTAGATCCAAATAAGGGGCTTGTGGCTAAGTTGTAACAGCACATGGATCGATCGATAAGGTTAAGCTACGCTTGCCACAGTTGATCCGTGGATGGGTGGAGACTCCTCTGTGCCTTGAAAAGCACGTTCAGACGTTGGTCCCGGCTGTCATTCGTGGATCTTTGACAGTATCGACAGTCGTTACGGGTTCTCAGAACCCCGAAACTCTGACAACAAAGGGGTATCGTATTACCCAGTAACTGGATTGTGGAGGTCAGGTAGGCAGTCGCTCCATATAAAATGCTTGTATTCAGCTGCATCCTGTTAGACTGTAAACTGACCCCAACATAGTTGGGTAGGTCCAAATATCTTGAGTTAAATAATACACTTTACTTCATAGATTATATGACCCTATATTCTTGTATACCTGAAAACAAAGCTCCTAGCTAATAGTTGGTACTTTATGTTTGGCAAACCATTGGCCGTACGTTATGAGCCCGTAATGGCCATTCATAACCACAGTTGACGTCATCCTTTATAAATAAAGGAATTAATAATAATATACTAGTCACTTTTAAGGCGTACTAGGGACAAAAGGCGAAGGGTTTGTTTATGAAAACAAAAGGGTTCATGTAAAATATGAGGAAGCCTCACACTAACTCAAAGCCTCAACGCATATAATAATTCTACCACAAAACCATTCACAAAAAAATATTATACAGCAAAAATACAGTAACAAAATCAAAGCCTCCACGTTCGTTCCCCAACCACCCCCTATAAAATATATCTAGACTTGTATATACCTTCGTCTGGGAGAGCTGTCTGAAATTAATCAGAGAGCGTAACAGGAAGTCGGCTCGATCAAAGGGCGCTAACGAACAAAGGAAGCGATCGGGCGTGGGCATACATGTCACAGTACCGTCATTGTTACAGCTCAGAGCCAACTGATATTCAATAAGAAATGGAAACTATGCTTTTAGGTATGAATGACGTGTAGAGCGCTGGAACTTGTGAGAGGAGTACGCACCTACTTGACATAATCTGGGTAATTTTGAATATGTTCTGTAGTTTCAAAGGAATGAAAGAGGCTACTAAGTGATAGAGGAATCGGTTATGTTTCGATTTAAACGCCATGTGTAATTTTTGCGTAGGTGTCGCTATGGGAAGGAATTGTCGGGCAGAAACGCCAGCAATTATATTTTTATGTGAGCGATAAACATGATTCAGCTGTTTTTGCGTGGGTGTCTGGATGGTAAGGGATTTTGTTTAAAAGTTAAGGCAGATATTAGCACCGTTGTATTGTTTCATGCTAAATTCAGTGTACCTACTTCATGTAATTGTAACAGTTAATGAAAATATAAGATACTTCATCTATGTATACCGGTTTAATAAAGTGGATCATTGAGACCCTTTATATTTTAATTTCCTTCGTTTCATAATTTTTACCAGCACCCTATCAACCACAACAAAGCGTAACACACTATCAACCACAATCTGAATCATTTTGAAGGACATCGATAATCCATTGCTTTATATCTTCCAAAAATGTGTCTGCTCAACAACGTAAATAACGCAATGAATGTTGTTGAAATTTCAAAATTAAAGCCATTCCTACTGTTAGCGTGTTACGCAATTACCCCGCTGATTGCATGCGTTGTTTAAATATGTGACCGTGGGTTTTGGGAAATTTTGGAACGAACACTAAGTACATCGTATTACTTCTCTTAGCTCGCTCTCCTCGTCCTAAATACAAACAGCTTGTACTATTCATACTCCAACGAGACTACACTCTCATGTGTTAGTCACATGCTCGTATCATATTCCAATATATCAGAGTGGCGTCGCATTATGATCACATACGTTACTCACGGGATCACGCACCTGCTTCGGGAAATGTCAGCTTTATATCTACCTACTATAAAGACTACCACGATTCATACAGAAAATATCTTTAACGCAAACTACAAGGTTTCAGGTTTGTTTTCAGCCTGCATTATTAATGACCATTATCTATTCCCAAATCTGAGTGCGGCCTAATTCGCGAGAGCTGTTAATAAATCATGCTGTAAAAGCTTTGTTTCACGAATTTGTTTTTAAAGTTTTGTTTTGTTTGTACTATGATTTTACTACTTTTTGTAGTTACCTACTTATTATCGTAGTAACCTATGAAATGTAACTTTTATTTCATCTCACGAGACCTACTTTCCCCGACTTTGATCGTTCAAACTTTGACTTTCAAAGAAAAGTGCTTCGCAATCATCAGGATTCGTATTTATAAAGGTAATAAAAGGCACCCCAAACACCCTCGTTGTGCATCTACGACCTACGCTACGCTCACCGCAATTTCAAACAAAAATATTTACAGACGCCCGTGTCATACGAAAAAGGTAATTACAAAAAAAATATATAAGAGCCTTCGTCAAAACAAACAAAGGCGCAAAGCGAAAAATATTTGAATTTGAATTCTATCATTCGATATTTAAATCCAGCAGCAGCGGTGCGGTCGGGGCGGGCGGCGAGAAGTTTCCTCGGGCGAGGGCGGCGGGGTTGCGGGGCGGGCGGGACGGCGCGGGGCGGGCGGGATGCGGGGGCTGGGTAATTAGGCGGCCCGGCGGAGGCTGTATTGATCGGCGCGTCTCCTAGCAACGCGCGAGATGGCAGCACAGCCTGCCCTCGTACCGGGAACAAGTTTTTTGTTCGAACTCGCTCTAGGTGAGACCGTTTTGATGTAATCTCCGCGGAGATGATTCAATTCGATTCAGCACTGTACGTATTCTGCGGGAGATTATGACGCTATTAGTCTTGTTGTAGGGGTTTTGACGCTGATTCACCATAATGACGGGAAATCTGGCTTAATTTTATATTAGACTTTTGTTCAAGCTGTTGCATTATGGCGGAGGTATGGAGGTTTAGTCACGGCGGGTATTGTTGAGGCAACAGCCCTGAGTATACATAATTAAGATTGCAGTTACAATAAACAGCGATGATCCTCCGCGAGGGCTCGCAGGCACGTCTTCAGAAGGCTCTCATACTGTGCAGAACTTATTAAGTTCTGAGAATTGGGACAGGCGAACCACTTCTAACTTTACCGCAGCCACAGAACACGGTCGGGTCGAAGTAACTATTAATTTGTGTGGTTAAAATGGTCACAAAGGGGAATTTTTCCGAAGGGTTCTTTTGGGAATACTCCACTGGGAAAATTGGAATATGTCTCTTTAGAATCTTGGTCATGACCAACAAAGAACGATAGGTTCGATAAAATATCAGAAAGTGGTAGATTTCCGAGAGTACTTGGAATAGGTCACTAAAGATGATGAAATGAGATAAGTTTCTTGTACCTCAAATTCGTCGATCTTCAGAACGTGAACAACCTTGATACCAACAATATGGCTGACAATCGTGGTGATAATATTATACTCATTCCAGTAATCACACGCCGTCATAAATACACGTCTACAAGATGGACGACAGAGTTCTAACCAGTTCCAAAGAGGGACAGCAACATTTGAATTGGGTTGAAAACTTCCGTTCATTGTGATAATATTACGTATCGCTTATCAAGAAATACATTCACGAGTATTGATTGAGACTCAGTGCAGAGTTAATCTCAGAAACTAATGAACCGAATAGGTTTCCATGAGTATATCCACAGGAAAAAAATAGATATCGTTTTACGCAACACGACATATTTATTTCCAGATAGATCATCCCAGAATTTGGGACACGCGAGTCACTTAAATTCCGTTGGATCCATCGTCTTTTTCCATTAAATACCAGAAATTTTCCTTGCGAAAAATATCTTTTCTATCATCGATAGCGAATATCTGAACCAGCGCGGGCGAACGGTACAAAGGCATTCTGATAAAACATAATGATGCATATTTTTCTGATGCCTCCGTCTTGCAAAATGTAATAATGTGCACTACTAGAATACGACGCCAGAGGGCGTTGTAAGCGCGTGTTTATGAAAAAAGTACGACCCACATTTCTCAGACACGTTTGAAATTGCTAGAAGTAATAGAAAACGACTGGCTTTGTAGTTTGAAAACGTGCACATTTCCTACGCGTTCTCGGTAAGGTTACAACTGGAGATTTCTTCATTTCTTCTTTCTTAGAAATAAAGTGAAAAGGTAATAATACTCATGAGTTTGACTATATTACACCCGTTAATTCTTTGAACCAGCAGATTCGACCCAGCATGTACTTTGTCATCATGAAATCCGACCGCTCTGATACGGATGTTCACTTATTATAAATTAACAGACTTGCCATACTTATTGAAACTCATTTGGATCAAATCCGAACAGTATGTTATTGCAGAAATCCTTACAAAATACAGATTTTCTTTAAGGTACCTAACAGAAAATCTCGAACAGAATTTCACTACCACAACACAGGGATACCTACTCAGATTAAACATAATTATGAACTTATACATATTATAAATATGCATAGGCAGAGGAAGCCTTGGTATCCAAAAAGAGCTTGATTAGAAAAGTTAGATTACCTGACGAAGCCACACGACGGCTGCCAGCAAAAGATGAAACTTCCAACAGAAAATGAAGAATATTATCTAACAAAGACTTCTATATAACTCCATACTGATATGAAGAGTTTTTACTCACGTTTGCTCAGATTTATTAAAATATTCAACGAGTCCGGAACGAAAAGTAAATGGTCTTTATAATTCTTTATTGCATCTCATTTACATTTGAATGGCCACTGAGCATACTTTAGATAATTGGACCCAAATTACTTTAACGACACATTAACCCAAGCACCCTTTGTTAAGGGACCCTAATTCAACAATAATATATTAAGATATGCAAGATCCTTTAACAATTTCTCTTCGTAGACGCAAGTTTCATAATCTAATTAAAAAGCCTACGCTTCGTAGCCAGTGCTACGAATGGCTACGTAGCTCGCCACCTAACTTCGTAGCATTGCTACGGATTGTTACGACAATGTACCGAAACTTGCAATTTCGTCAACAAGCGAATTTTAATACAATTGCAGTCTACGTCCCGCTTGCTTGCTGAAAGACTTGAATATATTTGTTCGCGATACAATATCTGGAGCGCTACGTCGCATTTGAATTCACTAGGGACGTACGCTGACTTCCTGTAATAATGGTATTTGTGCTGGCTTTTATTGTATTTGCATATTTTGTATCGGCTTTACGATAGAAGTAAAAGTTTTTTAATTCCAAATTAAGTATGGCAAATCGGATTAGTATAAAACGAAATCCTCTTTTTAGGTGATCTTAGAAAATAAACATAGACTTTTACTACGAACAAACTGTAGATAGTAATGGCCAGAATTACCACATTCGTACGGATTCAATAGCCCATCTACCTGAAATGGTAATAATTGAGTCACTTTCGATGCAAACGGCGTAGTCAGAGTCTACGCCTTAGCAGGTTGCTACGAAGCGTAGCTGAGGTCTACAAAAAAAACTACGAAACAGAGGTTAATATTGTTTCAACCCAAAAATCAATGCGGAAAGCTTCAAAAGCTTTTACCACACAAAACCATCATAATAATGTTAGCATATCATTAATCTAAGAAAAGCACACGAATAAAGAAGAATATCTTACATAATATTGTATTCGTATGCAAACCCGCTCGTCATCGCGGGGCGCAATGCCGGGACATGTCCTCGGCAGATTTATAGCCCCGTCCCCGGGGCCTAGGGGCCTGGGTCCCCGATAACGGTTAGACAAGCCCGGGGGACCGCGCCACGACGGCTCACAAAAAGTACCCCTTTCAGTCAAAGTGGCATGTTTGTGCTATTTATTACGCAGGTATTACGTCGAATTGTGCACATCATTCACGCTTTTATAAAGATTAGAGTCTCGAGTTATCCCGTCTCTACCCGAGAGTCCTCAAGTTAAATATTTATCTAAATGTCAATCGTTCTGTGGGTGTTAGGTTGAACTATTTTCGCACTGCTAAAGGTTCCCAATAGATTACGATCTGTTTAGAAGACTGACATTATTATTAGGGTATTTTAACCGACTTCAAAAAAGGAGGAGGTTCTCAAATCGACAGTGTTTTTTTTTTGTATGTTTTGAATTCTGTAACCTACTAAAATAGATACCCAGTGCAGTATTAATGAATGATAGGGTGTCCCCAGAACATCCTACCAAAGTTTCATCACAATCTCACCAATGGTTTCGGAACGCATAGAGGACAAACATACAAACATTGATTTTTATTTATATAGATTTTATTTGTACCTACACAAAATTACAAGATGTTCAAGTTTTAATAAATAGGTCAATTACTAGAGACAGAACCAAAGAAAAGCACTTTAAGCAAATTAAGTTACCACATCAGGTGCAATAAAATATATTGTTTAACATTTTTTGTATAATTAGGTACGTATAGTTTTTATTGTATTTGTTGGTATATTGGCGTGGCTAGCTAACATATGGCAAGTAATTTAATGTTCTGTGTCTTGTAATGTTAATTACTTTACATAACCTAGTATTGTATACAATCAAGTATTTTCTAACTGAACAGACAGCTGTACGGCTGGGGAGTTTGTTGCGCCACTTCTTCTTCCCAGCGAAATCACTAGGAAGTGGTGAAGGGCGGGAGTTTTGAGGACTGTCTTTTGTAATTTTGACATTCGAAAAGTGCTAATTCTTAGCCTAATTTGAATAAATGACTTTTGATTTAATATTGTAACATTCTCAGATTTGAGTAGGTACTTATTAGGAAGAAAACAAAATATAGATTCAGTGTGTAGAAAATCAAACAAGTCTTATGTCTCCTCTATATAGCCATACAATAAAAAATGAACCATAAAACTGTGCGCTAGATCTCGAGTGGCCGAAGCAGCTGAATGTGGATAATAAGTTAAGATAGGTACGTCCTTTGTCTCCCCCCCCGGTGGGTTCCCGCATTGTCGAGGCGGGGGGGCTCAGTAGCCGTGGCTTGGTCACCCACGGTGAAGCGAAGAGGAACCCAAGGAGGGGCCGCTCGTCAGTGCTTTTGCCGATAAGCCGACGACGTAGCGGCCAACAAGTAGGTTGCGGTGCCGCTTTAGCGACATCGCAACTGAGGTGGGCCGCGATGTCGTATGGAAGGCATCGCGGCTGAGGGTTGGAGGCCGCGGCGGAAGAGGAGTGCCGGTATTGCGGTGCGCCGCTTTCCCTACCTGCCGCGGCCTTGATGGGGTCGCCACCGTATGATGGCGGACGCGGTGGGGCCGCAGGAGAGGAAGAGTGTTGGTATGATGTTGGCCGATCTCCCTATCCTCTACGGCCGTAAATTGTCAGGCGGTGGAGCCAATGACCTGACCCGTCGCAGGGGGACCGAGTATGCCCAGAGACGGGGTCGTCTGGCGCCCATGTGCTGGTTTGGTCCCTAGGGTGGTCACGGCGTGCTATGTGTCTGGTGCGCCGGTGATGGGAAGTACTCCCCAGAGGATACAAAGGTCTAAAAAGTTAGTAAAGAACATTTTCAAAATGTCTTATTTAAAAAAAGATAACTGAAAATCTTTATTCTAATATCTCTGAATATTTAAAATCGTTCTAATTTGGCCTATTTTTCGAAAATGTTCTTTACTAACTTCTTAGACCTTTGTATCTTGCTTATGCGTATGAAGTTTCATTAAAATCGGTTCATTCATTTCGAAAAACAAGGGCTTGAAAGTTTGTATGAAATGCCGTACGTCGTAAACGCTCTTAACCTAAGATTGCAGACCTCATACAATTTATAAGTTGTCAAATTGTTAAATGTTGTTTGGTTGACTGATCACATCCACTTTAACATGACAACTTTTCTGAACAGACTTGACAGGCTACCTGAAACCTTGTGTTAGTCATTATGATAGTTGTCTATGTCGAACCAGCTGCTGCTGAACTTTGGGTCACGTTATCATTTCCCGTAGATCTTCAAGGTTAAATAGGTACCTCCCTACTAAATGAGCCAAGTTGGCCAAGTTACGAACAATACATTTGTTCTGGAGGTGTATCAAAACACAGTTGTAAGACTTCAGTGTTGAAACATTTGTAAAAGTTACCCGTTTCCTTGTGAAAAGAATTAGTCACGATTAATGACTTTACAATTCAGGCATTCTTAGTTACGACTCTAAAATTCTGGCATTCTGAAGATTTGTGGAGGCCAAGATGCCACATGACTACCAGGCGCTGGTAAAATAAGTGCGCAGTGCTGCACACCCCTAACCTATTTCAAGTTAAACAAATATCAACTTTATTTCAATGAAAATTAAGTTGATTTCAGAGTGACTAGCACTATTGACAAAGTTATAAAAATGTTTGAAGTTGTAGCGTAAACTAAACTTTATAGTGTAAGAATTAAAGTTATTTTTCCATTAATTCATATCTTTTTACATTTTTGGCAAATAAATCGCGAATGCACGGTACATCACCTTTGCACGGTCTACGTATTTTTCTGTTTTTTTTTCTTGTCTCTTTATACCTATGTGTGTACATTAACTGGTTAAATAAATAAATACATCTGCACAATAATAATTATAATTTAGTTAAAAAGTTAGATAAAACATGTACGTAGCTAAATACTTAAAACCGCGCCACACTAAAAAAAAAACGTATTAAAAATAAATCAGGCTACAAGACCCTCAAGACATTTCACCATATAAGCATATCGTCGTAAAAGCATAAAACAAAAACATATTTCCTTTATCCTTGTACAAAAAACTGGCTGGTAGATTAGGTTCACCTCCATAAATCTCCGGTCTCGACGGTAAAGAGTATAACGGTATAACGTGCAAGAGAAAATATTCAATCAAGTTTATAGCATCAATTCTTTGGAGGCGGCAGGCGGTGCTTTATCTCGCCGTTCTCGGACAACGGTTTCAGGGCTCATTTGGCTCACTGTAATGGCGAACAAAGCTCCGCCGACATCATGAGAAAGATCGCGAGATTGTAATTTCCGTGAATAAACTTTGAACGCAGCGTGTTTTAAAATTTTAGAGTTTTAGATTTTTTGGGTTGAGGGGAAATTAGGAGGAATGAATTTTGTACTTTTTAAAATGATTCCTTTGAACTGTGTTGTTTGCAGTTAAGTAAGTATCTTTTATTATCATAATGGACAGTTAACTGTTAAGTTAATCGTATCAAATCCCATTGGTGAAGGATTTTTCAGTTTTTTTTTTGTCTGTGCTTAATACCAAACAATCCAATCCCAATCTCTTTGATTATACCTACGTAGTGCAGCGAAAAAGAAAAACACGGGCTGCCTTCGCCATATTATGATTCATAATGTTATCCTTTTATGATTCTGCCAAAGTGGCCTTTTTAGGGCCCCAAGACATACCGGAGCGGTGAATGCTTACGCGAATCCCGCACCGTGGGTGCGGGATTCGCGTAAGCATAGCAGCGTAACCATAGGCAGAGGCGGAACACGGTGGGGGGTTTAGCCGGTGTTCCGGCATGCCCATCTGTCATCCCCACGATGGAGGAAGTCCATGATTATCACCGCGCACCAAAAAAAAAAAAGGACAGATACCGCCATAATACAATAGCAAGAAAAGTATTTCTATGGGTGTCGGAAGAAACAGGCTGTAGGGTTTTTGAAAGGTTCAAAAACGATTATCCGGTCATGGTGTATAATAGAGGTCAGTGGGTCATGAACTGAAAAAAGTTTCTGAACAATTTGCAGAAGGATCTCTTTGTTCAAATTCTGTTAGTCAGATGCTGTGTTATTTCTACATTCTCTAGCTTAACCGTAAATCCACACTAAACAGATCGGGTTTCAATTTAAATACGTTGGTACAGAGTAAAAGCTAAGTGCCAACTCTCACAGACTCCTCTACAAAGGCTAGCTCAAAGCTCACATTCAGTGCATTCTTCGAATTACTCGCCGATCGCGCCGGAGAGCAGCGATTCACACTCCAGCATACAAAGAGCTAGCTCGATGTTGTAATCCAGCTAGCAACATAGTTTGCTGTAGTCACGCGAATAAGGAAGAATTTCAAACAAGAAAATCGAAAGAGTCGAATCGAAAAGAAAACCTCCATGTTCGAAAAGATAAAGAAAACTGTATACAACGCCCAATCAGCGCTCGATCTGCAAACTACAGAGATTATTCCCGAACACGCCCGTAATACCAGCCATCAAAGCTTTATGTACGTTTATAACTACAGAATCAATATAGCGCACCTAGGCAGCCAGCAACGCTCAGTACATAAGATTATTGATTTTCCATCCCGGAAATAGTCGGGAGCTGGCCATGCAATATAAATATTGCGAACATCCCTATTCAAATATTAACTGAGTATAACGCATGTGTGGACTATGTAATACCTACCTACCTCGCGGTCCGACTGTAACCATTGGCAACCGCTGGCGGGAGCTTGCATCAGCTCTGCCCGGGCCGAGACCTACATACAACCAATTACAGCTATAAACCTGTTAGAAATACGGTCCATAATCGCTTACTAAACGATGCAGCCGACGTTTGTAGGTGAATTGCATCTCTCTGCCACCTGATTCTCGGTCTCGTCCCGGGTGGGGGCCGGGCCCGGACTTAACCACAGCACGGCGGAATCAGTGCGTCAACATACATTTTAATTCAAAAATTACCTTAACATCGAAATTACTTAAGACATTTTTTTTAATTACTGAGTAGTTAATTAGCCGTTATAAAGTTTTCTCATTAGAATAAAGTGGACTTCGATAGCGGACAACTTAGAAATTCAAATACCGTATTCCACATTACGTTACTCGTTAACAAAAGGCTCGCAGACTAGGTATACATTAGCATATATTACGCATGTTTTACATGAATTTAAATAACAATTACTTAGATTTACATCATTTATTCACTAATGAAATAATGACATAATATCCAGGTGCACTGATGTGCACATGTTTGTTACATACAAAATCACATAAAGGTCATTAGGTCCTCATAGGGCGTCTGCTACCGGCGTTTCCACTCACATCTACCTTGTAAATACCTTTTTCAACACATTTGCTCGAAAAATGCATTTACAAAGCCTGTATACATTGTTCGAAAGTTAAAAATTACGCACCATACAACGGAACGTGCGGTAAAATAGGTACTCTCACCTAAGTACCTATTTTACCGCACGTTCCGTTGTATAGCACCGTGCGTTTTCTTTACGGTTTTTTTTTTAATTTCCATAAAAAAAATATAAGAATTCCACCAAAGAGTTTTACATTATGAGAATAAACAACCTGACTGATCGAACCTCCTTGGAAGCGCTTTTGCTCAATACGTTGTCTCACTTTAATACTAAAGAGTAAATGAGACGAAAGATGTAGTTCTAATTTTCACCACGTGCATGTGGCGCCATTTGCAAATTCGCGCCATTTTCATATTAGAAACTTCAAAAATTGTTGCGACTTTCCCACTGTTAAAGAAACAAAATAATAATATGAGTTCAACATACTAAGTGTGAAATTAATAATGTCAGTCAGTCAGTTAAGCTTCCAAAGCAGCAAATTTCACTGAATTTCAATAATTGTTAAAATTTTACTATTAATTTCCAAGAGTAGTGACCTATCTGTTTATTTTCTTATTTGCTATTAAAAATAGTCAAATGAAAAAGTTTGTTTAATTACATACTGTACCTACTGTTTTCTCGCAAATGTGTTGAAAAACATTGTATGACACACGTGCAGAAATTGGTATTTACAAACTCGTGACTATATGGTAAGCCCTCGACTTCGTCTCGGGCTTACATTCGTCTACTCGTTTGTAAAAACCAACTTACCGCACTAGTATCATAAATAACTATTGTTAGACACCTTTCATTCCTCCTCTCAACATGACCAAACCATCTAAGTATACTCTTTTCAATTTGTGTCACTAGATCTTCTTTTAAGCCGCATCGATGTCTATCACATCATTCATCAATTTATCGTTCATAGTCTCAACACACATGCTGCATACAAAATTATATTGCGATGAAAGGTATTAATTGTCACCCATTTACCAGCCTTCTGAGTCTGACCACAATATTTAACTAAGTATAATAGGCAGTTGCTCTATGTAAAATACTGGTATTCAGCTGCATCCGGTTAGACTGTAAGCCGACCTCATCATAGTTGGCTAACAATTTAAAATTGAATTGCAGTTGTTACACTTCATCTGAACACTCTGTGACCGCCGCCATGACATTTGAACAGCCCTCGTCGCACTGCACACCCCAAACAAGTATATTCAGTGTGCATATGACATGTTGACGAGTAATTACATCGAAAGCAGTCACCTAACGTACACACACGCTCAGATACATGTATCAAAGGGATTCAATATTGGATTCGTTAATTAATGCTACCTTTGTGATAGGCATTCCGCATTCGACAGGCGGACACAGACAGACAGGGGGACGGACACTAATTAAGGGATTTCGAAAATTGTTTCGTTTTGTCTGGGGCGAGGTAGACGGCGTTAATATGTCCGTAATGAACAATTTGGTGCCTGTATACTGAGTATAGATGCAATCATGTCGGATATTGAATAGCTAGAATTTCACAAAGGGTTCGCCTCCCTTCTGTTTATTAATAAAGCAAGTCTGGAGAGATACTTCACAGTGGAATTTAACAGAGATATATCTGTCTATGGGATGATTAATTTGGAATAGGTATTTTGATATATCAGTTTTTTGTCCTTTGCGTCGCAGGCAGTCTATGAAGTGATAGCACGAATGCTTTGAAAAAAAATAAGTAGATACTCTTTGCTAATGAACTATTGATAATGCAACCGACATTTTTGACAATTCAAAAATGCCTGTAAATGGAGTTTGAGTTTGAGTTCATACTTCAAATTTTAATTCGTAATTATGCAATCAGTAATGTTAATACTACTACTAATAATCTCTGTCCTGTAATAAACGTATGTACAGTACAGACGCCAGCATATCAAGCTACTACAATCTGTCAAATTTCTTTAATAGATTTTCAACTTTATCGCTAAAGTATAAAGGTTCAAAGTTGATTGGGAAAATTTGACAGTTTCGGGTAGCTTGATGTGCTGGCGTCTGTACCTAATACTCGTATTTGAACGCCACACTTGGCAGAATGCGATGATATCATTGTCTAATCTTACAAGACCATAATAATGTAACATCTTCTGGCAAATTAATGATTATGATTATAATTGTTTACAAAAAAATGTTACAATACATTAACTATACGTTACGTTATCTAGTGACGATGTCAGTAGCTATACATATAGCATATTTCTAAGTGAAAACAGTAATAAACGTAAATACAAAAAAAAACAGTGACACTCCAGGAGTGCCGACAAAAGTGAACACTTGAAACATAGTAATTTTATAAATATGTTTGAAGGTCATTCTTCCCAAAGAAAATGTACCGCGCGTTGATGTCTTTATAATGGCCAAAACATAAAACAGAGGTGTCGGTTACGGTAGCAGTGTCGTGAGTTCAATAGTTTTTTCACAACTCAAACAACGCCAAACGCGCCTGAAGAAATTTTCACTTCAAAAATAAATAAGCTTATCTCTTTGTACAACAACATCGAGTCATCTTAGGCTGCCTTTAAAATCGAGGTATAGAGATTAATTTCAGAAACATTCTACATTTGGCAGTGGATTCCATTAACCAAGTTAATTCATTGATCCTAACCACAGATCATATAATATCTGTGATCCTATAACATATTTCAAAAAAATTCAGAAATTACAATCTTGTCAACACCGGCTATTCTAAGTAACAATTACGAGTACATAGTAGTTTTTTACCCCGATATTTTATATCTATAGCACTTTTCAGCCTTTTGGACCGGTATCAAAATGCACAATAATTTATCAAATTCGTGGCTCATAGGCATCGCTGTTTTACGAGCCGCTATATTTCATGGGACATGACACATGGCGCGCCGGCAACATAAAGGATGACTTGTGGCGGCTCCCGGCTACCAACTATCGATATATCACACTACCTTATCATACTTTGCCTATTTAGAATAGTGTTATTAAAATGTGACATCATCAGCCGAAAGACGCCCACCGCTGGACATAGGCCACCTCCAAGCACCACCACTTCGACCGGTTCTGTGTTTCTCGCATCCATCGGATACATGTGGCCTTCACCAAACTCAAACTCAAACTCAAACTCAAAGCATTTATTTCAATTAAACCATTTACAGGTCAACCGTCCACCTTGTGGGTGAAATGTGATTTAAAATGTTATATTCCGAGGCTTTCTAACACGACAATAATTCAGGGGAGCAGCAGATTCTTCTTAGTGGCCTTTTTTAAGATTTCAAGCTTTCAATGTGCCTAACCCAATGGGCAGTGCTGGTTCTGTGGTATCGGCCCTGACTTATGTGTTGTAGGTCGTAAGTTTGAACCCAGGCAGGCACCTTTACTTTGTGTATTTAATTTCATCACTTTGCAAAAAATTTTAATTGATAAATGTTATTATACTGTTCACGAGTTCTTGAACGATTAATTTAGTAACTTCAACATTTTCTCATTTCTGTGCTAATATTTTTGACTTATTTTTTTTACTTTTTTGACATTTTAATTTTTTTTTTTTTTACTGTAAACTTTAAAACTACACACATTTGTATGTCTTACCATAGACAAAACATAGCGCACTGTATTTAGCTATAAGATCTGTATTTTTTTGTTACCTATGTTTTACAAATAATAAATGATTTGATTTGATTTGATTTGATTTTGATCACCACTGCTCTCAAAACTGTGAAGGAAAACATCTTGGGGAAACCGGCATGTCCTAGAAAAAAAATTCGAAGACATGTGACATCCGCCAACCCGCACTGGACCCGCGTGGTGGATTATGGCCCACTCTCTCTCACAGAGAGAAGGCCTGTGTCCTAGCAGTGGGAACGATATAGGCTGATGATGCTAATGAGCCTAGCATTGAATCTTTTGGAACTATTATAAATATTGGGAAAAAAAATGTTTCGGTTTTGTATAAGTGTTCTAAGCGACATAATTTTACAACCGACTTAGATGCATTTTAATTTCAGCATACGCATCACCTTAAACATGGTCTCAAGCAGACCTCTGTCAGCTCATCCTACACAATAAAGAAACCTAATTCATAAATATTGTCTTGCCCTTAACCCAATTAATTTAATTTGGGGTCAACGCAACATGGCTTTTTCTTTCACAACAAATACCTAACTATCAACAAAAAAGGTAAAATAAAAATTTCTACAAATATAACATAAATATGCACTATCCACAGTAAAATAAAGCTCGCGTCAGACATGACACGGGAGGAGGTGGCTAGCTCGCAACCCGGGCGGGGGGGTGCTGGGAAGGGGCTGGATATTCTATCGAACTACCACCTATAACAAGCTATAACATCGAGGTATATACTTGGACATGTTGGAAATCCAGGAACCGAAGCTATGTAATTATTATAGAGGTAAATTGAGGCTAGCGTATGTAGGCAGCAATTTGTGGAGGGAGTAATTATGATCGAATTCAATTATCAGGTACCTATATCTACCTATTATATATGTTGCCTTTGTGAGGCGTGATTTGAACATGAACAGTAATTATTACCATGTAAACGCATTCAGAGATGAGCGGACGACATTGTCACCATCGTGGCTAGAAGCTGCATGAGGCTGACATAGGAGCGTGCGGATTGGTATAGGAAAAGATTGGTCTATGCTCAGCAGTTGGTAAAATCAGGCTCTGAATGATGATAGTTGATGAAACGCATGACGGACAATTTATTTCAAACCCTACTCTGAACAAAGTAAACACTTGATCCAACTTTCTGGCATACCAGAGGCCCCTCTGATGCCAGAAAGTTGAATTCTCGTAATTTTAAGATCGTTCACAGTCTAATCTGTCTCAATCTGTCAAAAATACCTCTAATCTCCCTTTATTTTTGACAAGTTTTTGACATTGATTGTCGCTGAGATGAGATTGCGGCTAGGTTTTGAGCGTTTTTAATTACGGGAATTGGCCTTCAGAAGTTCGTCAACTCAGCCTATTTGCGATACCATGCCACTTGGACATAGACCTCTCCCAGGCTGTGCCACAACACCCTGTCCTCCAGCCTCCACCTTCCGCATCCAGTCTGTCCCAGTCAGATCGTCGGTCCATCTAGCTAGCTGAGAGGCGTCCTACACTACACTTACTAGATGTAACTTAGCACCAAAATAGTGTTAATAAGTATGTACTAAATACGATTAACGTCATTCTCCCGCTGTTAGCCAAAGGAAGAATTAACTTGTCCCGAACACAGATTATCTATGTCGGCAACTGTGTTACAGCGGTAGGATAAAGCCCTAATCCAATGTCCCATCATCCGTATGAAGACATGCAATCTTATGTTTACTAACCTCTCAAGAGAGGAATGGTAATGGCACTGAAATTGTTGCCCGACCCCCAGTTGATTGAGATGATACTGATGACGTCATTCAGAAAATTAACAATCTTAACTAACAATATCTAAGATACCTGAAGAGAACCTCTCCCTGCATCAATTTCATGATAACTCTGAATATGGGAACATGTTTTGTGTGTTTGAAATATCTTTGAATGACTTTTGAAAGAATAGTTTTTGATGTTTTTACAAGATGTAGGTAGTAGGTAGGTATGTAGTGCAATGTTCCGAAAAATATCACTATTATAACCAGAGGATTTTTATTTCACTTGAACCTTAACTTTTTTATGTTTCGGTAGATTTTGTAAGTTTATCAGCGCGTAGATGTAGAAAGTTTTTTAAATTCAATGATAAGAATTTGGCAAGCCCGTGTAAACAGTAACAAATATGTAAAATGTAGTGTTCATGTAAATGAGCTTCATGTTGGATTGTTGGCCACTCGCCGAGGAAAACAATTGTCTGCTCCCGACATTTTGTATTTCAAACCGCACAGAATGTTATAAATAAAACAGAATTACCAGCTCTACACTTTAAAATTATTGTAGCGAAAGTGGTGTTCGGGTAAATTACAAGTTTCCTGTACATAATGAGTACCTTACTATATGAATTTTAGAGTCAAAACTCAAAATAGGTTGGTAGGTAGGTACCTACCTACTATTATTCACGCGCCCCTGATTGGACTGAAAGGCGAACCTAGGTGTTCAGAACAGCTAATTAACTGGGCGTGGGTAGATTATTTGACTCCTACAATAACAAAATCTAGCCATAAATGCTTTGATGATCTTCTAGTACTACTACTTATAAGTTATTTTATTTTAAAAATACCGGGCAAGAGCGAGTCGGACTCGCACACCGAGGGTTCCGTACCATCATGTTTTTAATTTTTAATTGGCGAGGCCTATATTCGTCAGAGTATGTCAGCGCCATCACATGACCGATAGTGGAACTAATGTAACTTTTGTTGACGATTTCTGAAAAAGTGTGCTATTTAGAGACTTCGTTTTATTTTTCCTGTAATTTTTACATTAACTTCTACCACATAGAATAATTTCAGGTTTTTCTCTTTGCATACTTCGGAGATAAGGGGGAACGGTATTTTTTTTACATTTTTCATCAAAAGTCGAAAACTATGCAGCCTAAAAAAAAAGAAAAAATGTTTGAGAATGTGCAAACTGCACTCTTTCATAAGACACCTCACATACCCTAGTAGCCCCACTTCGAATTTTTCAGACACCCTTTCATTTTCTGTTGCAAAAAAATATACATACATTTTTATTTCTTTCTAATTTGCAAAATAGTTGGGCTAATGTCATTTAAAACTATTCTAAATTTCAAGTTGACTGAGTCTCACCATAAGGGTTCCCTTTTACCATATTGGTAAGGAACCCCAGAAATTATCATAATGCTATAACTATTCCGGGCCGTGTCCAAAAGTACCGCTTTCTGGATCAAGCCCTTGATTCAGCTGCCCAACGAGAGCCACCTCAGGTGTTGGTCGAGGCTCTTGGCTATTAATCCATTGGCTGTCACGACTATCGTCACAATGATCGCTGAGTCCACATCCCACATGTCGACAACCTCGCGAGCCAAGTCAAGATACTTGATTTGTTTATCTTTCTCGGCTTTCACGAGGATCTCATCATGCGGGACGGTTATGTCAACAATCATTGCGTGCCGCTCTGATCGATCCACCACCACTATATCAGGCTTATTGGCAACAATAGTCCTGTTAGTGATAATGGATCGATCCCAATATAATGTGATATTACCATTTTCTAAAACTGGGTCGGGCACATACCTGTAGTACGGCACCTCCAATTACACAAGGCTGTATTTAAGAGCAAGAAAAAAACACGACTATTATTATTATTACTCGGTTCAGAATTCGGCTACATGTTTGGCGCCATCACTAGTGTTCATCAGTTCCTAAAGATAATAAAATTGTGCATCGCTCATAACATTTTTGATAGAGACGTATAATTTTCCGATTTTAATTGATTACCTATATTGAGGAACTATGCAAGAGAGTAGTAACAATACATACCTACAGTTACTTAGGTACACTACATAACCTACCACAAGACAGGAACATAATTAAGTAAATACCATTATCTCAGACACAGCTGCCGCTGTAGCAGAGTCAAATGCCTAGCAATTTCCTGGACTTCAAACATAATCACAAATACCTAGGTAGTTCAACGGAATTGCGTCAGCGGAACATGTTTGTGAGCCATTCAGAGGAATGGGGTCAAACCCTCCACTCACGTAATCCCGTCGGAAGCTGCGTCCATCATATCTTGTCGCCCATATTGAGGACCAGAGCCCGCCGCGCACGCCTCAATAAATAGCCAAAGGGATTCACGATGATTCATCGAAATCACATTGCGTCAGCTCTCTTCCTAATAAGATTTTCATCGAAGCCGAAGTATGTAATTTCATAAAGTAAAATGTATGTTACGGAACAGGAATGTTTCTAAAAGCTTTTACTTAACGCCATAAATTAAACTGTTCACAAAAAACTCTTTTCTAGCACAAGATACGGCGGCGAGCGTAGCAAACGACCACGACGTTAGAACAACAAAGCCCCGTATGTAACGTCGCTGAAAGTGGCATTAAAGGAAATAATTAAAAACCTTGTTAGTCGTAGCTGCGAGCAATAAGAGAGCGGAGAGAGCTGGCAAAGGAACGTCGAGCGAACAAAATAAAGCACAAGCGCTCGGGCGGGCGCGCGGCGTCTGAAACCTGTATAAATGCAGCACATTTCCAGGCGTCTACCTCTTTATTGCCTGCCCGAGCCGCGCGAGACAAAAGAACTAAAACTGCGCCTCGGGAATATTAATAAGAATTTATCTCACGCTACCGTAAGTATCTGCAGCCCGCCTTCATTTTAAAATTCATAAAGCCACGACGCACGTTCCACAAAGAGAATGTTGGGTACGAAAACGATTTCGTTTTAAATGCAATTTACTTATTCATCGCTAAGTAATCCTGACCCGCAAAGAAATGTTTAAGCTCGTACTGAGCAAACAAAGTTTTATGGGTAGAGAAAGTTTGCACGCCCTCGCTCCCTGGACGTGGCGGGCCCCGCCGGGCTACCGGCGAGCCGGGTGCTACCGGGGGGCCCGCGCCCCACATTACGATGGAGCGTCGCTGCTCCCACTTGTAATGCGGGATCGTGCCACCAACTTATTTGGGTAATCGTTGGATCCACACATTTTGAACTCGTGACACAAACCTATATTTTTTGTGCATCCTCGTTCTTTGGTTTACCTCAGTCGAAGTATAGGATATAAGTAGCAGTTGCCAGTTTCCTGATCATTTAAATACAAATGTTTTCAGCAGGACTTGCACAGGTTCGTTACTAGGGGCCACCAGGATCTAAAGGTCCTCTAGAAAAACTCCCAAATGCGATAAGCTGAATGCTACAACCTACAGCTACAGCAGTCGACTGCCTGAGCTTTTTATAACATCAGGTCCATGATTGACACGATCTGAGCCGCCTGCATACACAATAAGCCAGCCGAGAAGAACGACTAATTTAAATAATTCACGCTTCATAAGTGAAATGTGAATTCAGATGAAAATAATGCAGACGAGCCGCCGACACGAGGCGCGATGTGAACGCACCCGATTTGTAATGGTGGCGTCACGCGGTCTGCCAAGATGGCGGCCACGCTCCCTGGAAATGTTCCACCATTATTTGCGGGCTCTCCCGTTTTCTACTCTGTGTGAGCTCTACGGATCTTCTTTGGAAAATATACGTAGGTAATTCTGGAATAACAAATAAATTCTTGGTACGCTTATTTTTTAATTGGGTACAAAACCGGATTTAAAATGGACGATCTCTCTTAGGTGGCTCCTTGTACAACATTGAAGTAACATAAAGCCATTAATAAGCCTCTTACCCTATCCGTCTAAGTCAACATCGGTGTTCTCGGAGATGAGGCGAGGGGTGGCTGGAGGGGACTCGGGCGCGTTGCCGTGGCAACGCACGGGGGCGCGGACCCGAATTTTATCGATTCGGGTACAGACAGCAGCCGGGTGAGCTTTCGCCTACACTAACACGATTCAACGCCCGTGTTTGCAGATCTCGGAGGTTTATAAGGGCTTTGACATTTGGAAACACAACGCTGTTTGGATCTCTCTCTATCTATACACTGACGTTAGTCCCGCATAAATCGCAAATTACTTCAGTACGTGCTTTTCGAGATAAAAGCATTTTAGTCGATAGGAACGTACGTATGTCACTAGGTAGGTATAGGGTACCTAAATATACGATTGACATCCATACCTAGGTACCTACTTAGTTTTGATCGAAACACATTGATACTTTTGCGGATAGTTCAAGAATCTTAGGTGTTTTTACACAAAAATATCTAGTCTGCAGATACCGATGGCATGGATCTTTTGGGTTCTTACTCATACCAATGCTTATATACCCATCAGATCTACCCATAATTTCTCAATACTGTCATAAGGATCATACCTAATTTGATTTAAATGTGATTGACTTATCTTTTTCGATCACTTTTGTATCCTAAAGTTCCATTTGTATTTAACTAGCTAGCTCCTGGTTTTGAACCAAGATGAAAACGTGTTTTCAGTGTGTTATTTTTCTTAACTTTAATTTGTAAATAATATTATTTTCCACATATTTTAAAGACCAGTAAGTACCTATACAGGTTGTTGTTTCTTTTTTGTAGCGTGTATTGGTAAGTTCGTGGTTTACTACAGGTCACAGAGAAAAAATTGAAAAAAACCATGAGCTCAATTTTAATAAAAAATAAAAGCGACATTAAAATGTTTTTGACAAAGTGCTTTTTTCGAAGATAGCATTTTAAAAGTGTTTTTTTAGGGTTCCGTACCTGAAAAGGAAAAAACGGAACCCTTATAGGATCACTTTGTTGTCCGTCTGTCCGTCCGTCTGTCAAGACCCTTTTTCTCAGGAACGCGTGGAGGTATGAAGCTGAAATTTATATCAATTACTCAGGTCTACTGTCCCTTGAAGCTGTGAAAAAATCAAACTTCTAAGCCAACGCAATCAAAAGATACAGCCGTTTATGCCGCAAATTTTCGACACTTGCAAGGGAATCAAAACCTACAGGGTGCTTCCCGTGAACTCAGTATCTTGAAATTTGGTACGAAGCAACGTCTTATAGCATAGATAAAGGAAAAATTACGAAAACCATAAATTTTTAGTTACATCACATAATATTTTTTTTTTAATAATTTTAAACTTACTACCCATTTCCTCATAAACGCGTAAAGGTATTAAATTGAAATTCTTACCAAATACTCAGGTCTATAATACCTTTAAGCTGTAACAAAATCAAACTTCTATGTCAACGCAATCAAAAGAAACAGCAATTTAAGCTGCATATTTTGAAACTTGCAAGTACTCGCAAGGGAATCAAAACCTAAAGGGTACTTCCAGTCGACCTAGAATCTTGAAATTTGGCTTGAAGCAACATTTTATAGCACACATAAAGGAAAAATTCCGAAAACCTTAAATTTTTAGTTGCATTACAAAATATATATTTATTTTTTAATAAATATAAACTTATTACTTTTTTCCTCATGAACGCGTAGAGCTATCAAGTTGAAATTCATATCAAATACTTAGATCTAATTGCCTTTAACCCGTGAAAAAAAAAAAAATTCTAAGTCAACGCAAAAACGCAAAACGCAAAAGTACAACCATTGATACCGCATATTTTGAAACTCGCAACTACACGCAAGGGAATTAAAACCTAAAGACCACTTCCCGTTGACATAGAATCTCGAAATTTGGTAAGAAGCAATAGCTTACAGCACAGAGAGCAAAGAGATCTTTGTCTTAAATTTATGCTCCTCCATCTTTCCCCATTGTAATGTTATGAATTTCATTTTGCAATAAAAATACCATAGTTATGACACGATTGTCGTAATGAACGAACTTTGTAAACCTTGCAGGTTTGTACGGAACCCTCGGTGCGCGAGTCCGACTCGCACTTGGCCGGTTTTTTTTATATATTCTGCATTTAAATGTTGGCTTAAATTATCTAAAATATTAATTTACATTTACATTAACCATGGTCGTATAAAAGTGACCACCATGTACTGAGTACGACTGAACTCTTTTAAAACTTGTCGTATTAATTTTAGGCCATGGTTCCTTTCGCAATTTTTTTTCAAAGACTGTTCAGAATTTACCCACACTGGCTTAAAAAAGGTCATCAGGATACCTGTCATTAATACCTACCTACTGGAAACTTATGGCTATGGTTCATACGCACAAAGAGTGGTCACGGTAGCTATGTTTGGAGTAAAAAATTAAAACAATGATTAAGCAATAACTTCCTTCCATTTTATCACAAAAACGACGCGGATAACGGCACAATCCATTTCACCCCAAACAACAATTTGGCAAAAATGGGAGCAGTAGTTACTTCCCAGCGAAAACACGTCTCCCGAAGCGATTTTTGAGTAGGGATAAAAAGGAAAGTGGGGTTGCAAAGGGTTCTCCACACGAGATATGAACTAGTGCACCCTTCTCGCCACCACCCCTATCAATTGTTACCAGTTGCGCATATTTTTACCCGCAGAAACAACCCGATGGGAGCAGCGAGACCGCACCGCGTTTTGCGTTAAATCACACGAGAATATTCGCTTTCTTGAGTTATGTAATGCTTGGTGCTTATTTGAATAAATATTTATTAGTTTTACGGTTGCACATTATGGCACTCAACTTGAATTGAAGGATTTTTGTTAAGGTAACTTTACGGCCATATTTACACATTACCCTTTCCACAAAATCGACTACGAAATGCGTTACATTTATGTACCTTTGTTTCTTTGTTTTTGCCTAATGGCGCGAATGATGGTACTGGTGAACCGTGAAATAACTACCAACCTAACCTAGGTACCTGCTGAAATAACTGTTATGGCTTATAAGTAGTCTGCCCGGATACACACCGTCGATTTGCCTAGATAAGCCATGGCTTCAAGATATTTGAGAAGTCGATATTGGGTATCACTATCTTTACCGATGCAAGTGGACTAAGATATTGATGAATTGTGCTGTCTACTACTAATCTAACGTGCTTGACAAGTGTGGTGGCTCGAGAACGCTGACTGCGATTATTATAATTAAAAATAGTGGTACATTGTTTTGCGTAAGAATAAATGTAGATAGGTATTCTTTAATATGAAAGACTAGGAAGTAGAAAGGGAATGAGTCATTGGCCCGTGTAGCACTTTTTGAATGACGAATGATAAAATAACAAGTTACACGAGCTCTACCAAACCTTAAGTTTTACGTTATCTTGTGGGCTTGAATTCTAGTGATGAAATTCTCAAAACTTTAACAATACTCGCAAAGTTCCTACAAAGAAACATTGAACAAGACTCTCTGATAAGCCTTGCAAAAAGTAGGAGAACACTTATTGGAACAATAAACGTACAATTCTCACTCCAGGCTGGTGGAATTCACAAAATCTAGAATAAAATTAAGATAAAGAAAATTCAAATGTAGGTGGGTAATCCCCCAGCAGGCAAACAACAATCAAAAGCAAATGAGGCCGAGAGAGTATGAGAAAAAAATCAGTTTTTCCAGTCGACTTCCGTAGGCGGCATTCACAAAAAGTATCGCAGGGTCCGATTAACACAGTATCCTTGAAGATGTTGCTCGCAAAAAGGGGCATAAGGGGACAAAAGGCCCTGAAACATTTCTCATTGAGGCGAAGGGCGGCGAGCGGTCGTGGGGAGGTCCCCCCGGTCGCGACACCCGCACGTAGCAGTCTCCAGCCACGGTGTCCATAATTTATGCTTCCGAGCGGACCACGAAAAATAAATGAGCACCATAACAAGAGGAAATGGAAAAGTAACTCTTACATTTTTGTGAAGAACTGTTAATGTGCACGTTTTTTGTATCAGCTAATTTCAACATTTTAGCGGCGATAGGCTTTGGCAGATCACTTCAAGGATATCTCGCGGCGGGAGTGACTTTTCTTTTGTTGTAGGTAGTTGTTTTGTTCGTAGTTTTTTTTTTTTGCTGTTTTTACAAATGAATTTAAAATATCAAAATTAAATATCATACCTATTTGTATCTGGCACTATATGGACTGTGATGTACCTATCGGTAGGTACTATTTTTCATTTGGGCGTCGACACAGCCAATTACTATATGTATTATGACAAAATAACAAAACATTTAAGCAAACAATGAAAGGGTCCCTGGCTAAATAATAACAGCCGCACAGATCGATCGATCAGGTTAAGCTACGCTTGCCGCGGGTGTGGTGTAGATGGGTGACCATCTTTACATACCGAGACCCCTCCGTGCCTCGGAAAGCACATTAAGCCGTTGGTCCCGGCTGTCATTGACAGTCGTTACGAGTAGTCAGAAACCCGGTCTGACAACCAGTCTTACCAAGGGGTACCGTATTACCCAGTAACTGGGTTGTGGAGGTCAGATAGGCAGTCGCTCCATGTAAAATACTGGTATTCAGCTGCATCCGGTTAGACTGGAAGCCAACCCCAACTTAGTTGGGAAAAGGCTAGACAGATGATGATTTAAGCAAACAAGGATACATATTTACAAGTGGATATCAGAAAGAGTAGTTTACACTTTATCCATTGGTCATAGTTGAAAATCAATAACTTAGAGCTGAATTTTGAATATCACGAAATTCATTTTTTTTTAGGTTTTTTGGAATTTGCTGGTCAGTATTAAGTTGTACGTTGATTAATATATGAATCGCGGCCGTAAGAAATATATGTTTACAGAATTATAATCATTAAAGTCATCAACACAACTCTCTAAGACCACGTAAGTCCAAAGAATAACTGTTTCATGAAATCATCATTCTTTTTAATTTCGCGGGCTACCTTATAGAGGTATGAGGAACAGGGTGTAAAGTTCACTCAACCTCCATAGAAAAGGGAGGATCCTCCGACCAGACGGGTGTTGTGTCTGGCGGGCAACTGCCCATTGATTCGTGTCGGGCCGTTTGTATCTATGCTAGTTGCGCGGTAAACTCTGCTTGCGCGATGCAGGAATTGCGTGACGTCAGTAACTCAGTATGATGCGTTGTTTGCATGTGGCGTTGTAGATACCGCTACATCATTCCCCCCCGGAGACCGGAGGTCGATAGTGGGTTGAGTCTTGTATCTTGCGATGTTTTGCGCCAGGCCAACTGAGGTTCCAGTGAGTCGGAACCGGTTGCCGCATAGTTCACGGTGAGTCGGAACTGTCTGCGAAGATGTCCCCAGTGAGTCGGGGTGGCGCTGCGTTATGCTCCAGTGCGTCGGATGTAGTACAGCACCGAGTTGAGGCTGGCTGCTGCGTCGACCAGGAGAGGAATTGAGCTCTTCATGTTGACCGGCCGAAAGTGCAGTGTGCTGTGCCGAGGTTGCTGATGAGGCTGAGGGTGATGACCAGGTATGCGCGGTCGCTGCATGCTGGTGGTCAGGATACCCGTTGAAGCCGTGGGAGCTGGCTGGCTGGGTGACTCGCCGCTAACGCTTGCGGGAGTGATGATGATGACGTCACGCTGAAGTATTTGCACGAAGGCTGCGCTGACGTTCATGTTCGGGGTCACCAGTATAGAGGTATGAGGAACAGGGTGTAAAGATCACTCAACCTCCATAGAAAAGGGAGGATCCTCCGACCAGACGGGTGTTGTGTCTGGCGGGCAACTGCCCATTGATTCGTGTCGGGCCGTTTGTATCTATGCTAGTTGCGCGGTAAACTCTGCTTGCGCGATGCAGGGTTTGCGTGACGTCAGTAACTCAGTATGATGCGTTGTTTGCATGTGGCGTTGTAGATACCGCTACAACCTTAACGCGTCCCCCTTAAGACTTAAATTTTATTGATAACTAGCTGACCGGACAGACGTTTTCCTATCCAATAATTCATTCACTTTCACGAATTTTCCCGGTAACTTCTCAGATTTTTATTACGAATATTAAAAAAAAAAAACAAATGGGTCCATCCATTTTGTAGTGATGTGCTTACCAACGCACAGCTTCAATTTTTAATTTATATAGACTAGATGATTCTCAAAACATGGATACCTTCTTTTATTTCCAAGCCAATGCCAGCTTTCATGCCAGCTGCTCTAACCGTTTAGATTCATAATTACTAACTTAAAGCTTTTCTCCAGTTATTATAAGGATTAAAATTTACTTTTAGTTTCCTCAAAAATCGAGCTCATGGTTCCCTACACTAGGTACTCTATTTTTTATTTAACTTAGGTTCGGTTTTTGCCCTAAGGACCGATCTCGAAAATTTTCCGGGTAGGTATATTCCATGTATACAAGGTGGCATGGGACATTGTCGCACAAACTGTAAGCATAAATTCAGCACATGATTCTAGATCTCCCCTAGCGTAGAAATTTTTCGTCTGTGGTCGAAAAAGATCTGCTGTTTTTAAAAATAAATTAGTATACCTATGCATTTTAAATAATATATGGAAAAGCAATTACTTTTTTTTTAGTTTCGTTAAGCTTTAGAATCATGTACTAAATCCATGGTAACATAACGTAGGAGCAATTCTCGTAATTTTAAGAACAGTCAGTCTGATCTCAGTCTCAATCTGTCAAAAATACCTCTAATTTCCCTACATTTTTGACAAGATTTTGACATTTGTTTATCGCCGAGATGAGACTACGACTGGAATTGAACGAGAGCGAGAATTGCGGGTCGAAGTCCCTGCTACCCTGTATTCGCGTATTTTTTTCTTATTTCTATATTGTGTGTCATTAATCATTATAATTAGAAATAAAAGCACAAAAAGTAATTTAATTTTTTTTATTAAAATAAGAAGAATTGACGAAATGACATAATTAATAAATCACAATTAATTCCATTATTTTAGGCAATACATATCTAAGGTAAAGGCACAAAAATGCTTCAAGTCAAGTATATTAGTAATAACAGCTTTTTATAATCATTCACACAATCGTTTACTTACATTTCTACAAGACTTAAACGTTAATTGGTATTGGTCCATCTTAAAGTATTCAAGCAGTAAGAAAATTTTATGAATATTAACATAACATCCATCTGATGAAGATAATTTGTTATTATTATTAATTTTTTTTTTTTGTATTCATTTTGATCTTATGACTGCGTCCACACTGCGTTAGTGTGCGGAGTTCGCGCAGATGATGCGTTTTCATCAACAGAGCATTGCGACTTTCTATGGGAGAAAGGGAAAGTAGACGTGTTTTGTAAACCCGCATTTCGTCAGTAATGCTGTAAATCCCATGTAACAGGGAGCGAGCCTATTTTATTTAACTAATACCATTCAAATACACGTTCTATGACTAATTTGATTTTTTAATCTTTATTGAAAAAAAAGAGGATTTGGACTAATTTGATTTGCAAGCATTTTCTTTGTTTTGCTGAGAGAATGCAAGCAACCGTACACTTTTTAAATATGAACATGATTCATTAAAGAGAGAGCTCACAATTGTAACTCTGGCTCGTTCTAACATAAGTTACTCTGAGCGTCAATACTCTCGTTGTGAGTGAGAGGTTGATGTGTGATCATCATCAGAGCAGTCATGCACACATTTCTGATCTATTTTTGTTTGTGCAAATGCTTGCATGTTCAGCTTACGTAACACGGAGCAATCAACCAATAGACTACGTTATAATTTTATTTTCCGTGCCTCGGAAAGCGCGTTAAGCCGTTGGTCTCATTCGTGGATCTTTGACAGTCGCTACCGGTAGTCAGATGCCCGAAATTCTGATAACCAGTCTTACCAAGGGGTATCTTATTACCCAGTAACTGGGTTGTGAAGTTCAGATAGGCATTCGCTCCATGTAAAATACTGTTATTCAGCTGCATCTGGTTAGACTGGAAGCCGACCCCAACATAGTGGGGAAAAGGCTAGGCAGAAGATGACGATGAGACTACGTTATAATTTGGATCGGAATGGCGATTTTTGCGTTAGATTTAAAACAGCGGTCAAACATACAATAGCAAGACACTATACAGAGTGGCAGGAACATTGAGGCGTAACCTGTTACCATGTATTAAGTACATACATGATTCTGAACCCTCTGCATAGAAATTTTTAGATAGATAGGTAGATAAACCATTTATTTGGCGCACACAAGAAGACAGCACAACACACAAAAGTACAATATTAGATGATAACCAAATTACCCACTGATTATAAAACAAGGTGCCGATAAAAAACAAAATGTAAACACATCGAAATAAAAGTGACACTATGATAAATACTTAAAATAATAATAATTAATAACGAAACATACACAGTGCGTGTGTGTCTCAAGGTTGCACCAAATGGGAGTCCAGCTCAGCATGTGTCAGGTAAATGTACTTGACGCTGATATTCTGCTGGATCCCTGCTGTGACACACGGACGTTGAGAAGACGTTTAGTCAGTTATTTAAAAAATAAATGCTGTTCCATACATTTGACCGCGTATCTTTTCTATGAAACAGAAACATTTGTACGCCAGGAGGTCTAGAGTCATGTGCTGTATTCATGATTACAGTTTGCGAGTCGATGTCCTTGCGACCCTGTGTACCCCAAAAATACTCCTTATTAGATTTACTTATAACGCAGCTCCGTGACCGCTGTCTTCAAGAACCTGCTCAGATGCATAAACTCTTGGTCAATGACAGCATTGAACCACAGCTTATTATCTGCATCCCTGTGATCGATAGCATCCAACTGTATGTAAGTATAGGGAGCGAAAGCTATGCTATTTCTTATACTTAATTTAGAATCAACGTCAGGCATCAATGACCTAAGTTTTCCGACAAGCTGTGGATGTAATCTGTTGAAAACAAGGCCTTTATTTCTACCGCTTAGGACTTCGTCGAAGTACAAACAATTTATGAGGTCGGAAGTGTACCCTTGTAGGACTTGCATCTGGTTTTCTAACGTGCTGGTGTTCGTCATATTAGTGTTTGATTTCATCGTTGTTGAAAATATTCTTTTGTACCTGGAAATAAGAGTTATGTTTAGACGTACCGTTTTATTACAAAAAACATTAGTTCTATCACTCTCTGTCGCTAATAAACATCCTTAGCTAGAGCGAGAAAAAATCAGGTTCAGAATCGACCCGCGCGTCTTAATGAACGTGGGCGCTTCCACGTAATATTTCTCGTTGTTAGCAAGGTTTCTGAGGGACTAAACGTTGAAGTTACGGGAAAATTCTAATCCGGGCGAACATTTCTAGCTCAGCTTTTATATGCAGCGGTATCGCAACACAAAGAAATGTGAAATTCTATGACTTCAGCTTGACATACTTGACTGATATGCAGTGTGTCAGTAAGGTATGTATGTACAAACATGCATGTTTATTCATATAAATTTCCAGAGATGCTTTCAGTCTTTGTCACATCAGCAGAGGTCCAATCTCAAGGTTTCCCAGCGAGCCATGAAACGCAGTATATATCGTGGTAGACCAAATTGAAGATGGCAGGACGAGCTTGACTCATAGGACTGGCCCGTATTAGTAAAAACAAAACTGAATGGAAAACTCAAACTCAAAGCATTTATTTCAATTAAACCTTGTACAGGCACTTTTGAATTGTCAAAATTAAACAGTCTGTCGGTTAGTCAGAAAGTTGAAGCTAGTTGCCCATTCCAAAACTTAGATCCCTATGGAGAAGAATGGGCAAGAAACTCCATGGACACTCTTTTAAATCAAGATATTAAGAAATCCTGGGTACATTATGCTTGTTGCTTCTATATGTGAGAACAATGTAAAAAAAAAAACACAAATAAAGAAACAATTCAAAATATAAGATTAAAAATAAGCCTTGGCAGTTAAGAGATGACCAGACTCAACCGACGACGCCCGTTCACGAACATGACGCGTGGATCCGCACCATCCAGCTCAACCATTTTGTAGGGAACCGAATGATCCAACACAAAAGGAAAAGGAGGTAGGTCCCTTTGCCATGCAGTGGGACAGTACATTTTAAGCAGAGTCATTTTCAGTAACAAAACAATGACTGGTCGTACCCACGTCACTAGCGCGCTCTGCAAGCCTAACGAGCGCGAGCGAGACAGATAGACAATTAGTAGATTTTTTGCCAAGGGAGCAAACAACTATTTTAAAATAGTGTTACTCCCGAGGTGGACACTCTACTTTTTATCACCCTTTATGAAAAAATAAGTAAATGCAACTTATGAATAAGAATAGTACGTTTATTTATTTACATATCTACAATTACTTGAGGAAGACATAAGTACTCATTTTTTATAAAACTAAGTAAAATCTTAATGTAAGTAAACAATTACGAACGAAGGCAGAATGCTTTCCGCGCATTTTTTATTTTTGCACAAATTGTTTTTTTTTTCGCGCGTTTTTCTTTGTCATACAGCCTGTTATATTCGTGATTGATCTCTTTGGTGATTGGAACGTTTACTAACAATATCCACATTCCAAATTCAAATCACTTTTTGTCCCTAGGGATTAAAGAGCCATTTTAGTCCCTGTATACGAAGAATACACTAGCTCTTTTTGAATAGATGTGATAAAAAAATATTTATGGCCTGACGGTTCAGTTCACAACGGCCCAAGAATAGATTAGACAGAGATAAATACTTACAGTATCATAAGCGCGGCGACGGTGTCCATAACGGCAGCGGACACAGACAGCAGCGGCAGCGCCAGCGCGAGAGGCGGCGCCAGCGCGCCCGCCGGCGCCGCGGCGCGGGCGCAGGCGCGCGCGCGCACCACGTTACTGTGTAGCACGCTGTGCAGGGCTAGCATGTCCTCTGTGCACAAAACGATATTTATTTACAGATAATCCAGAATAGTTATGCGCTTCGGTAATCTTCGTGTTTCCGAATTAATACGAACGTCGAGCCACAAAGTAACCCCCCACAGAACCAAAGCTAAATTAAGCTTTGGTTCTGTGGGGGGTTACTTTATCCCACCGCGCTGTGTCGTAGTGCACCTATCATTTTGCGCGTTTGTATTTATGAAGTTTTTTAGGGGTTTGGTTAACTTCTCCGATCGCAAACCGTCTCATCGTCATGTGTCACTTAAAAGTTTTGAGATGATTTTTGGAATTGCATAGATAGAGTCATCCATATATGTATATAAAATTTAAAATCCTGACTGACTGATATATCAACGCACAGCCTAAACCGCTGGTCCTAAATACCTGAAATTTGGAGGGTGTGTTATTTGTGAATAGTAGGTATCCACGAAAGAAAGTGTTTTTTGTTTTTCGAAATTCCACCCCTAAGAGGGTGAATGGGGGAGGGTAAAATTTCACGCGGATAAAATCGCGGGCAGAAGCTAGTTAATCTATAAATCTGTAATCAAGGTAATACAAAACAGGCAAGTTCTTCCATGGTTATAAGTTGTAACAGCTCTATATTAAGATCTCATCATTGCGCGTTCGTAATTTCCGAAGCACATTTTTAGGGTTCCGAACCAAAATGGTAAAAAGGAACCCTTATGTTGAGACTCAGTCTGTCTGTCTATCACAGCTGGATATCTCAAGAACTACTAATGCTATCAACTTGAAATTTGGAATAGTTTTAGATGACGTTTGCCCAACTATTTGGCAAATAAGAAAATAACATGGTAAATCTCTCAATATTACATTTGCAGTTAGAATGTATGGGAGAACACGTTTTTAAACTACAATTTGTTAATTTTGTTCTTGGGATAAATTCACCCCAGTTACGGAACCCTTCATTGTACGATGGCCCGACACGCACTTGGCCAGTTTTTTAATAAAATTCTGTATTTTTCCGTATTGAGAGTTCATGTTAAATAAATGAGTTTTATTTAACCCCAAAATAAAACACCGGCTTTCTAGAGTGAAGCAATCCAGAAATGATATTGTGGTATCAGGACCCAAGAAATGAATCTTACTTTAAATATTTAGTGCTGAAGAATATGGTACTCATAATGACTCGTAAAACGAGGGGCCCGCGGCTAACTAATAACAACCGCACGGGTCGAAATATCAGGTTAAGCTACGCTTGCCGAGGTTGATCCGTGGATGGGTGACCATGTTTACATACCGAGGCCCCTCCGTGTCTCGGAAAGCACGTTAAGCCGTTGGCCCCGGCTGTCACTCGTGGGTCTTTGACAGTCGTTATGGTTAGTCAGAAGCCCGAAAGTCTGACAACCAGTATTACCAAGGGGTATCGTATTACCCAGTAACTGGGTTATGGAAGTCAGATAGGCAGTCGCTCCATGTAAAATACTGGTATTCAGCTGCATCCGGTTAGACTGGAAACCGACCCCAACAAAAAAAAAAAGAAATGGCTCGGCAAATGATGACAACAACCAAGTATTGATTACAGCAAAAGTGTTTAAACTTTGTTTTCTTTTGGCGTTCGAATGATGTTGACAAGGGGGCACTGTTGGTAAACACATCACACTAATATTATAAAGGCGAAAGTTTGTGTGTGTTTGTATGTTTGTTACTTCTTCACGCACAAACGGCAGAACGGATTGCGATGAAATTTGGCACACAGATAGTTTATAACCAGGATTAACACATAGGATACTTTTTATCCCGATATTCCCACGGGATCGACACTTAATAATAATAATAATAATAATAAAACTGATACGTCAACAACGTACATTTTTCTTCCGTATACTGTATTTCCTGTTTTTATTAATTTTCCATCTTTACTTATATCATAAATAACATTTTCGAATAAAACATATTAAATCTTCAAACAATAGTCCAAAAATAAAATGAATAACTCTACAAACATAAAAAAAATTACAAATGACGGCTGTCAATTTTGGCCTTAGAACAATCACTCTGTGAAGATAATGAAAAATATAGTAAAATGTTGACGAGATCAGCAGCACGCCGTGCACAATTACCACCTCCGGACTCGTCGCTCAGCCCCGCCCCGCCGCCGCCGGAATCCAGCCCCATCGAGAGTGCTGTGACACCGGCCGTGGCAGTTGCGTCGAGCTCGAGCGACGAATATTTTTCCCCGCCGACGTCGCCAACACCCGTACGTCGGCAGGGGAGAGGCCGGCCACCGAGGAGCTTGGGGCTTAGGGGCCATCCGGCCCCGAGCCGGTTCCCCGCTACCGGTGGTTGTGTGCAGCGCATGAGATGGACTCAGTCTATGAATGAGAACGTCATGCGCGCATATTACGGGTCTACAGAGGGGGGAATTAACCTCACTGCGTACTGCGTTAGGATGCTGTCTCTGTTCCAGGAACTGGAACCAACCGTCAACGTTTCGGCCCAACGACTGTCGGATCAGGTGCGGGTCATCCAACGCAATCACAGGTTGGACGATATCGCACTTGATAGGCTGCGCTCAGAGGTACTGAGCAACCACATCGTCTGGACTTCGGCACAAACTGCGGCACAAGCGTCAATTGTTGATGCCATCCCGCCGCAGTCCAATCATGTTGAAGAAGAAGATGATAGGGTTGCCACAGTAAGTAGCCAGTACAACGTCCGACTGAGGAGCGCACTGGAGGATGCATTACGCGAGTATAGATCCACTCCAACCGAACTTAGACCCCGATTACCACGGTTACCTATGCACAAGAAAAATAGGGCGCTGGTGTGTGCCTTGGACTCGCAGCTCAAGAATTTCTTTGAGAGCAGCGAGGATCTTATTGATACACACTCGATCCTGTATTGCGCAGCTGTTGCGGCATGTCGTTTAGCTAACGTCAAGTTCCCAACTTATGACGAAGCTACTCGACCAAAACCAACCGTACCAGTCTGGCAACGTAGGATCGAGGGTCGTATCGATGGGGCCAGGGTACTCATCGGCAAACTATACTGCTTCAGGGAGGGCAATACACGACCACGAGTGATGCGCTTTGTAAGGCGGGCATTCTCGGGGACTGGAATCAATCCTCGAGAATACATGTCTCGTGTCACAGAGCGCATCGACTTCCTGAAGCAGAAAGTTTGTGCATGGGCGAACCGAATTCGGCGGTATAAGCGGCGGGTTGATCGATACACGCAGAATCGCATGTTCCAGAGCGATGAAAGGTGGGTATATAGAGCTTGGGAGCGACCTGAACAAAATGTGATAGATGTATGCCGCCCGGATGATGCCGCCACAAGTGCATTCTGGCGCAGCATCTGGTCGGTACCCGTCTGTCACACTGAGGCTGGCTGGATGCAGGATGTCGAGCGAGTGTGTGAGACTATACCAGTAATGGATGCAGTCATAATTATGCCATCAGACGTTACCAGAGCGGTCCGTCCTTTACCGAATTGGAAATCGCCGGGACCGGACGGACTGCACAACTTCTGGTTGAAATGGCTAATCAGTTCACACACTTGCTTGGCATCTCAGTTCCAGTCATCCTTAGAGTCTGGGTCGCTACCGCAGTTTCTAACAACAGGCGTTACCCACCTGCTCCATAAGTCAGGTAGTCCCGCGGAACCCAAGAATTATAGACCGATCACGTGTTTGTCGACGGTTTATAAACTTCTTACATCAATTTTGAGAGTGAAAATTAACACGCACATTGAGAATAACTTGATTATGTCTGCCTCTCAAAATGGATGTAGGAATGGGTCCCGCGGTACTAAGGAGCTACTCCTCATAGACATGGCCATTAGCCAACAGGTTCGGCGATCCCGCAAGGATCTGTCAACATGTTGGATAGATTACAAGAAGGCCTACGACTCGGTGCCACATACATGGCTCATGAGGGTGCTGGAGTTGTACAAAATAGATGCAACTCTACGCACCTTCCTTGAGTCGTGTATGGGGCAATGGAAGACGGTCCTTCGTTATCCAGGATGTCGACAGATCCAGGGGAATGATGAGCCTGTATGGATTAAACGGGGAATATTTCAGGGCGACAGTTTGAGTCCACTTTGGTTCTGCTTAGCCCTGAATCCTCTAAGTACACTACTGGAGGATTCAGGTCTAGGTTATCGGTTGAGGAGAGGTGGTCAGGTTATATCTCACCTCCTTTACATGGATGATTTGAAACTCTTTGCCCCCAACAAATTGCGTCTGATGGAGCTACTGAAGGTAACTGAAACTTTCAGTAGCGCCATCAGGATGGAATTTGGTGTGGACAAATGTGCAGTCATGCATGTAAAGCGAGGGGAGATTATGGAATCCGAGGGAATTCAACTCTCGGATTCCATAAACCTCAGATCCCTCTCCTCATCCGAAAACTATAAGTATTTGGGTATGTCGGAAGCGTTAGGCATCAATGATGCTGACATGAAGCAATCATTGAAGGAGCGCTTCTTTTGTCGCCTGAAGAAGGTATTAAATAGTCTTCTTTCGGGCGGAAATAAGGTGCGCGCCTTCAACGGTTGGGTCATGCCGGTTTTGATGTACTCTTTCGGCATACTCAAATGGACTCAGACCGAACTCGACGCCCTGGATAGAAGAGTCCGTACACTACTGACCGCAAACCGGATGCATCACCCACGATCATCGGTGATGAGACTTTATATCCCGCGGAAGTGTGGGGGTCGAGGCTTTTTAAATGCGAAGACCCTCCACAACCGCGAGGTGTGCAGTCTCAGGGAATATTTTTTAAATACCGAAGTGGGTATGCATCGTGATGTGGTCGCAGTGGACAAAGGGCTCACCCCGCTCTCCATGGCTAAAGAGAACTGGCGCAAACCTGTAGTACTTTCTACTGATGACCGCAAGAAGATATGGCAAAGCAAGGAGCTTCACGGACGCTTCTATCGGGTTCTTCATGAGCCCGGTGTAGATTTCTTAGCGTCCGTATCCTGGCTACGTTTTGGTGACCTTTTCGGGGAAACTGAAGGTTTCGTCTGTGCAATTATGGATGAAGTTATCTTAACGAATAACTACCGGAGACATATTATGAAGGACGGGACGGTTGACGTGTGTCGGGCATGCCACCGTCCGGGTGAGTCTATCAGACATATTGTCTCTGGTTGTTCTCGTCCGGCTAACGGTGAGTACTTGCACAGGCATAACCAAGTGGCCAGGATTATTCACCAGCAACTTGCTTTGAAATATAAGCTTGTGGATTCTGAGGTACCGTATTACAAGTAAGTGCCCGACCCAGTTCTTGAAAATGACCATGTCACGTTGTACTGGGATCGATCTATCATTACTGACAGGACTATTGTTGCCAATAAGCCTGATATAGTGGTGATAGATCGATTAGCGCGCCGCACAATGATTGTCGATATTACCATTCCGCATGACGGTAACCTCGTGAAAGCTGAGAAAGAGAAACAAATTAAATATCTCGACTTAGCACACGAGGTTGTTGACATGTGGAGTGTGAGCTCGGCTATCATTGTGCCGATTGTCGTGTCGGCCAATGGTCTTATAGCCGAAAGCCTCGATCAACATCTATCGAGGCTCTCGTTAGGCGGTTGGATCAAGGGCCTGATTCAGAAGGCAGTACTCCTCGATACGGCTCGCATTGTGAGGAGGTTCCTGTCTCTGGAGCCCTAACCACCGGTATCTTGGACCCTGGTCCCGACACCGGCGGACAACTATTTTTTTATATTTTTAAATGTTTTTTTTTTTACTTATTTTTATATTTTAAGAAATATTTAAAAATGTAACAAAATAAGAAAATTAAATAAATAAATGAATAATAATAATTTATTAATTAATGCTTCAGTTTACAAAAAGGGGTATAGTGTTTGGAGCCTCCTTTTAAGCAAACAATGCCTGTGTTAGGAGACTCCGCTCTTCCATAGTACAGCATTAAGGCAGATTTAGACAGATCCAGTGCACAAGTCAGTATCGGCGCCAGTGCCCGCGCCTAGACTGGCTTGCACTGTTTACATGGTGTCAGTAGTCGCGGCTAGTTTTCACGGTGAGCACACGTTTGTGAAGTCAGTGAAGAAAAATTAATTCGCGAAACGGACGAAAAAAACATTTTCTCTTACTAGCCAGATGCAACGTCACCCCACAAAGCGGCGCCAGTAACTGACCAGGCTGTTTACACGGGGTTTTTGACACTGGCGCGGGTGGGCGCGGGTTGCGGGGGGCGCCGACTGGCTTCTAAATATTCGTGTGCGAATTTACAAGCCAGCGCTGACTTCCCGCCACTGGATTGACTTGAAATCAATTTACACGGGGTTTTTTTGGGTCAGCGCTGGCTTGTCTCGATTTCGGCGCCAGTCACTGGATCTGTCTAAATCTGCCTTTACGTGGCTTATGCGGGTAAACCGCGGCGCGCTGCTAGTGTGTAATATAATGAAAAAACAAAATGGCGGCGTTAATATTTTGTATGCATTTTAGCTACGTAACAAAAGATTCTTGTACAACTACAGTTCTGCTACATACCTGGATCAACTTGTAGATGTTTGTTGCACATCTCGCTGATAGCGATCGCGACCCCGCGCAGTACTAAAGAGTAACTCTGTTGCGATGGAGACGTGCCCATGAAGTGTAGGCGTGTTCTAGTACTGCAGTATACCTGTTTGAAGTAGAAAATATTTATATTAGATCTCATCATCGCGAGTTCGTATTTCTGAGGATAGACGATGATTCCCGTAGCGCATACTTTACTTAGCCTTTTCCCAACTATGTTGGGGTCGGCTTCCAGTCTAACCGGATGCAACTGAATACCAGTATTTTACATGGAGCGACTGCCTATCTGACCTACACAACCCAGTTACTGGGTAACACGATACCCCTTGGTAAGACTGGTTGTCAGACTTTTCGGGGTCGATGACTCGTAACGACTGTCAAAGACAGAATGACAGCCGGGACCAATGGCCTAACGTGCTTTCCGAGGCACGGAGGGGTCCCGGTATGTAAAAATGGTCACCCATCCACGGACCAAACGCGGCTAGCGCAGCTTAACCTGATCGATCAACATGTGCGGCTGTTATTACAGTACCCGGCGATAAATGTTGCACATCGACCTTTGGAAAGAGACAATCGGCTAATTTCGGCTTCGTAGAGCGTTATCTCTGTCGCACGAAATACAAACAGTCAGGTATCTATTAGGAGCTATTAAAACAATTGTGATTTGCTTCTTTTGATAATTATTTTTATTCTTTGTATAAAATCGATAGGATCGAATAGGTTGATGTGCAATATTTATCGCCGGGTACTGTACTTAGCCAAGAGCTCCTCCCGAGCTTCTTTGGAAAGCCGTATGTTAGTTAAAACTATACTTACGAGATTAGAGTACATGTTGTTGAGGCTCTTGAGTATAGCGCATTGTTCTATGGGCTGCGCTCTATGGTATATCTTCGCAAGTGGCTCTACCACGCACATCACGTGCTCCGGACTGTCTATGCTCACCCATTGGACTAGCTCCAAGATCTGCCAGAAAATTACAAAAAATATATTGTTTGGACTAAAAAATTAAAACACTAGTATTTTAGTATGTTGCTTAGAGAATAATCTGACAAAAAATCAGAATGATTGTATGTATATTAGTATGGTTTTTAGTGTAAAAAGAAAGTTTTTAGAGGTATCTTCATGATTTTTTTTTCTATCGTATTAAATTAATTGTATTATGTTTTTAACACACTATCTACCTAGCATATATCCTGTAGAATTTAATATATTTTTCTGATATTGTTTACTGTAGTCGATCATATACTTTTATTGTTTCTAAAACTTGCGTTTTTTGTGTTTAGGTCCTGTGAGCCCCTTAACCTTTTGACAGCCATGGTCATGTACAGATGACAAACCAAAATATCCCCAGCAGTCCAGCACGCCACGGTCACGACTGCATGACAGACTTTTGTAGGTACCTAATTCATAGCTTGGCGCTAAGGGCACATTTTTACTTTTTTTAATGTGGCGGTCAACAGGTTAATCTCTTAATTACCTCAGCAAAAAAATCCTTCTCGTTCCACAGCGGCAGATATTGTGCTAGAAACCTGGTGATAACGGGTATGCCCTGCATCAGAGTTTGCTGCAGTATCGCCAGTCGGTGCAGCAGGTCCTGCTTCTCAATGTAGCTGTGTGGCGATATGTTTAAGAAACCTGCAAAGGAATGTAATAATAATAATAATAATAAAATATTTATTCAATAATAATAAGGCATGAAAATTATTACAGTTTTGCTTATATATAACAATTATATTGCTAAGACTTACGTGCCTGAACTAGGTAGTCCTGTGTTTCAGGCGAGAAGAGCTAAAATAGTATTTTAAAATTAATAAATAATCGAAAGATGACAGTAGACAAATAATTATATGTTGAGTAGCTTAACACTTAGTTTCTAAACTTGCTAAATACATGTGTAATGCAGGTGAATTTTGTATAACTATATTTACTTTAATACAGTTAGTAAATTTTCTGTTTCTTCATAAGACATACTTTGGAGAGCATCCTTGAGGATTCTCTTACAATTTGTATAGTTCACAGAATAAATGTTTGCTTTCGAGTTTAGTCTATTATATAGGAGAGGTCCGAGGTATAGGTAAAATTTGGATATAAAAGCATGTTTTGTTAAGATTTGTGGACAAACTATATCTTTACGTCTTTTATTAGTATTACTAGCGCTGTAGGGTAGAGCTTTGTGTTGTTTTAATACAATGCCCATAATAAATAGCTGTCGAACTGTTAATACTTTACAAGCTTTGTACAGGAGGTTAGTAGGAAAAAGGAAAGGGCGGAAAGTAGACACTTTGAGAATCGCCCTCTGAGCTCTCTCGATGGTTAGTAACATTGTTTTACCTGCTCCACCCCATGTGGTAATACAATAAGTTAAAATCGATTGACATAGAGCAAAGTAAACTTGTCTTACTAATTTTGTGTCAGCAATACAGCGTAACTTTTTAAAAACAAATATCAACTTGCGAATTCTATTATTTAAAGCTTCTATATGTTGTTTAAACGAAAGTGTGTCATCTATTATAACACCAAGGTATTTTGTTGTATTTGCCATTTTAATTTTAGGACAAACACATTGGTCATTTGTTGGAATTTTGCAGTAATGAGCATATAATGACGAGGTAGTACCAGTTGATGTTTGCTTGCGCATCGAAAACTTAATATAATTTGTCTTTTCTGCATTTAGTGTTAGTGAATTAAGTTGAAGCCATTTATTAACAATATTAAATCCGTGTTGCGCAAATTTGTAGACATTTTTTTCTGAGTCAGCCGAAAATAGAAGGGCAGTGTCGTCAGCATAAGAAACAATTTGGCCATGATCTAGACTTAGATTGCAAAGATCGTTTATGTATATCAGAAATAATGTAGGCCCTAGAATACTTCCTTGGGGAACTCCGAAGGGCGTGTTTTTTTTATCCTCGCTGAGAACATCTGCAATCCTTACACATTGGGTACGATCTTCTAAATAGCTTTTAAACAGTTTCAGCTGGGTGCCTCTAATGCCTATGGTTTCAAGCTTGTGCAAGAGAATAGGAATAGAAACCGAGTCAAACGCTTTGGCGAGGTCCAGGAAGATTCCTACTGTGTGGTTACCATTATCAAGTTCTTGTCCTAGATAGTCAGTCAGATGGTGTACGGCATCGTCTGTTGACATTTTAGGCCTAAATCCAAACTGCCGCTGAGACAAAATTAATTTATCCTCCAAGTATTTGTATAGCCTTTTATTTATAATTTTTTCTAATATTTTAGATATAGAAGGCAGTAACGAAATAGGTCTATAATTTGTGACTTGATCTTTACCGCCTGATTTATAAACGGGGACAACAACAGCTTTTTTTAGGCACTCGGGAAAAACACCTGCAGATAAACATTTTTGGAAAATATAAGTTAGTGGTGGTACCAAAATGTGCTTGAACTGTTTAATAATTTTATTTGATATGTTATCCCAGCCAACTGCACAGTCGTCTTTCAAACTCATGATTATCATTTCTACCTCAGTCTCATCAGTGTCAAGCAATGCAAAGGATGATAAAATAGTGCTACACGTAAATGGTGTGCTTGTTAAATATTGTGATTGGCCCCGAACTTTTTCAGCCAAACACTTTCCCACATTAACAAAGAAATTATTTGCAATGTTGGCAGATGTTAACTGTGATGAGTGTGCTTGTAATAAACCTGAAGATGACTGATTTTGTTTCGAGTTAAACGTTAGACTTTTAATACAATTCCAGATTTTTTTACTATTTGTACCAGCCTTTTCTAGTGCAGTTTTATCGTAGTTGTTTTTTACTTTTCTTAGAAGATCATTACAAAAGTTACGATATCGTTTGTACGACAGTTGCAAAATTAAATTATCTGGATTTGATTTAGCTTTCGTATGCAGCTTATCTCTATTTTTCATACAGCGAATGAGTCCTGTCGTGATCCATGGCTTTATATTGAAGTTTTTATTTTTTAGCCGAGATATGACAGTATTCTTCTGAATTGCATATTGCACATTTTTGATTAAGTATAACATACAAAACTGCGGATCAGCGGAATTGTAGACTGGGTCAAATTCGATATTGCGTAAGTCTTCTTCAAGTTTGTTTACATTTAAACGCGAAGTTGTGCGAGTGATTACTTTTGGTAATTTACAATTTAAAATAAGTAGGGTAGCATTGTGATCGGTTATTGTTGAATTAGTTACAAGGGCAAGTGCGGGGAAATTCGACTTGAGTATTATATGGTCCAAACAGGAGCCACTTTGATGTGTAGGAAGCGTGTGAGCGGGAAGCAAGCCATGGAAAGCGCATAGGTTAAGGTATTCCTCAGCGGATGCGTCAGCACTTTCTGGAAGAATATTGATATTAATATCTCCAATTAAAATTGTATTTTTGAAAGTTGACAGATTCTGCAAGGTGTCGTTTAGAGAGTCGGTGAAATTGTTTATATTTCTAAAAGAGGGAGGTCGATATAAGGCAAGTATCGCTAATTCTGATCCAATTTTAATTAACAATCTGTTACAATCGTGCATATTTGGTTCCTCGACCGACACATTGAGATGATTTCTTGCGTAAACTACCACCCCATCGTTCTGATTGTAATTTATACTACTTTTATACATATTATATCCCGGAATTTGTGGTATGTTATATTGTTTGGAGAGCCAACATTCGGTTAAGACAATAACGTCACAGTTTATGTCTAGACGTTGAATAAAAATGCAAAAATTATCGAAATTCTTAAAAATACTGCGAATATTTTGGGTTAGTATTGTTAGTGGTCTAGTGTAGGAGGAGAGATATTGTTTACAGTGCTCAACGTCACAAACACGGCATTCAGATACAGAGAAATTATCTATGTCACTAATTAAATTATTAATCATACTTATAACTAGATATAAAAATAACAATAAAACTACAAGGGCCAGAAAGATACGTAATTAACGGCGCTCTTAGGCGCCTCCATAATCAATAGTATTTATGTACCTCTTTTCAGCCATAAGTTTCGCTGGACAGTCAGCTGCACTTGTCTTGTGATTGCTCGGCTTTTTGAAGTGCAAGCAAGTAGCGCACTTTGGTTCCTCAGCCCTCTTTGTGCATTCTTTAATGGAGTGACCCAGATCACCACAGTGGCCACAGGTATGTGTGGTTTCCCGGCATGATTTGGCTGCATGTCCATACTGCTGGCACATATAACAGCGTGTGACTAGAGTAAAGTCTCTCACAGGGCATGACGACCAATTCACAAACACTCTGTCTTTAGATATCAGGGCTTTGCGTATGTCTGCAGATACTTCTATTATATAATTACAGGTCTCAGCGTCCTTCTTACCTGACTTATGGCTTAACTTAATGGAGGTCAAAAAGGTCTCGAGGCTGCAATCCTGAAGGTTCTCGGCTAAATTCTGATGGAACAAACAAGTAAAAACTTCCTTCTCTTGCATGGATGAGGGCACTCCGATAATCACTACTCTAGGCTTCCTTTTTGGGGGCTCGTCTACAGTAAGGCCTGAATTTGATAACTTCATCGATTTTTTCACCTTCTCAATGTCGTCTTTTGTTTCAGTGCTGATAATGACACCGCCATTTTTCGTCTTACGCAGTCCTCTTACCTGAAGCTTCATTTGCTCGGGGCATATAATTTTTTGGACAAGTGTTTTTGTCTCCTCACTCGACTTTAGTTTGTCGTTAGGGTATATGGCCACTGAGCTTAAATTTATTGGCTGTATATAATTGTTATTACCTTTTTTAACCATGTCAGCAAAGGAAGTTCCGGTTACTGGTTTAGTAGAAGCTCCGATTTTCAGCTTAAGGTCTTGCAGTTGCTGCGACAGATCAATTTGGTCTTCGAGTGTTTGGATGGTGGTGTGGGCCCGGACAGCATTCATCTTAAGGGACTGGTACTGAACGGCCATCTGCGATGTTCCGTGGCTAACTTTTCGGCATAGGGTACTTATACGCAGTTTTTGCTCCATGTTTAATTTGCCCTCTGCTGCAATAGAGCACACTTCACTGAGGCACTGCTCAATGGACGACATCCAGTTCTGTATTTCCGGCGTTGATATCGCTTCCATCATGACATCGTCTCTTTGGCTGGGCGGATGAGGGTGAGGTGCGGGCACGGGCTCGGGTGCAGGTGCAGATGCTGCTGCTGGTGCGGGCACAGGTGTAGGAGGTGGGCTCCGAGGACATCTGCCACCCCGGCTGAAGGGACTGGATGCCATTGTGATGCAAGTTATGCACTTGTTAATCACTTATTACTTATTACACATTTTCACAATAACGTATGACACAGTTTGCTTTACTACCGGATATTTGGCAGATCCAGGTCACGACTCAGCAAGTGATTATTTATTTATTTTAATAAATCTTCAACACGTCCGTTCACAACAAGATTGCTAAATATTGCTAAATATTAATAATGTAGATATAAGAAGTCAGTTAAACACGTTTTTTGTGCCTTTCTATTCGGTTCAAGCTACAGTTGAAGCGTGCCTGTTTCGCATCCAGTCTCGTAATGTATGAGAAAATGTAGAATAATCGCCTATTTGAGTAGAGTATATTGCAAAGAATAACAAGGTCAATTCGTGACATAACGAAAACTCAAATTGAGTTTGTGCATTGAACACAACAGTCGGCGTAGTGCGTATTTGACTTTACCTGCATCTATGTGCAGGATGGGAGCGTCCTATACACTTAGCGTGAATCTCTTCAGAATGACAATTTATTCTCGTATTTTTTTAAGAACATTCTCATTCTAATCTCACTCCAGATCTGTAAAAAATACTGCGAATTTACCTCCGTTTTTAACAAGTTTTGGTCATTGCTTGTCGCTGAAATGAGATTGCGAATAGATATTTATCGTTTTTAATTACGAGAATTCGCTTTCTGGTATATTTCATACGTCATAACTCCTAAGAATACTCACAACTGTTGAGAAGTTGATGCAAATCATGCGACAGGAAGGCTTGCTCTGCGTGGGACGCGACCGCTAACAGAATGACGCCGGTTGCGTTACACAGGAGAGCGCGAAGGCGAGCCGGCCGCGATGTCGAACTTCGGACACTGCATTGGAGGACTGATACTGGGCTGTGGAAGATTTTAATGGGATTACTTATGTGGTATTTTAATGGGATTGTAACAGATTTCATATGAAATTATTTGCAAGATAAGATAACTGGAACTTATGGAAGTGTAACAAGGCCACAACCCAGCACACTACTAAGAATAAGGTAAATGTTTGTCTAATTACTTACTCTGTGAAATCGAGAAAGTTCTGCTGTGGTTCCTTGTCTGCATACTGCTTTGAGCCTATACTGAAGAACTCCATGTTTGGCACCAAAGGGTCTGCTTTCTTATTTCTTCCGCGCTCCTGTAATTAACATTATATATGCATTTTCTACATAATATAGGCATTTTCTACTAGTCAACCTAAACGTATTTAGGGACTAAAGATGGATAGATTGTGTAAAGAATGATGTGTGTGTGAATAAAGTTGAAATCAAGACACAGATAGATAGATAGAAATTTAAGTAAACATTACTTAAATTTTGGAGTTTAATTTTAGCTTCTTAACTAAGCTATTATCTCTAAAGAAGCTCAGAAGAAATAGGTAAGTAAAATAAGTACTAAAAATAAAGTACTGGACCAACCCAATTCCCCATTTAAATACGAATTGAACCAGAAAGATGACGGTGATGAGATCCAAATATAAGTTATTAGTAACTTTGCGTGGCTAAATAATAACAGCCGCACAGGACGATCGATCTGGTTAAGCTACGCTTGCCGCGGTTGATCTGTGGATGGGTGACCATCTTTACATACCGAGACCCCTCCGTGCCTCGGAAAGCACGTTAAGCCGTTTGTCCCGGCTGTCATTCGTGGATCTTTAACTGTCGTTACGGGTAGTAATAAGACAGTCGTTAAGAGTCATCGACCCCGAAAAGTCTGACAACCAGTCTTACCAAGGGGTATCGTATTACCCAGTAACTGGGTTGTGGAGGTCAGATAGGCAGTCGCTGGTATTCAGCTGCATCCGGTTAGACTGGAAGCCGACCTTAACATAGTTAGGAAAAGGCTAGGCAGATGATGATTACTTTGACAAATAATATACAACCCAATAACTCCGAGGCAAAAAAAAAATGTATGTTATTTAGACATTGTAAATAAGTGATACTTACAGAATTGATAGGATTAATCCATGTCAGATGATGTTTCTCCCTACGCATTGTGTTCCTGTTTTTCTAAAACGAAAAAAAAACTTTAGATAGTTGTCCATGATGAAACTTTTTTTTAAATATTTCAATTATTTTTCTTGTGCTTTTTTTCTCTTTTACATAAGTTATGTAACATAACATCACGCCTGTAATTCTCGACGGCTTAGGCACAGGAATACCTGTAGTACACCCACATTTCGTCAGTTAACTTTAAATCCCATGTAACAGGGAGCAAGCCTAATTGCCATAGAGATGTCAGCAGCAACTGAAGGGGCCCGCCAGGGCCGAAGCCTGCTGGGTCAGCGGGATTGTCCGAAAGGGTTACCACTGGCCCGGAACAAGGAAGGAACACTGGTGGGTTTTAGTCAGTAAGAGTCTGACACTCCCTTCCGCTCCACCTAGAGCGGCCCTCCCGCTCTAGGTGGAGCGGAAGGGAGTGTCACTTGATGACTTAAAAAAAAAAAAGAAGCCTAATTGCCATCAACCAGGCACAAATCTAGACTCCTGCTACTGAGTAATTCCTGATAGAACAACTCAATAACACTTTACCTATCCTAGGAATCGAACCCAAGACTTCATGTTCAGCAGTAGTGCTTGCAACCACTACACCAATGAAGCAACTTTTCCTTTTTTTTTTCTCTGCAGTTAAGTTTTAGTAGGTTATGTTCTCTGCAGTTAAGTTTTAGTAAGTTATGTTCTCTACAGTTAAATTTTAGTAAGTTATGTTCTCTGCAGTTAAGTTTTAGTAAGTTATGTTTATCTTCCTCATACCTGGTTTCTTCTGAATCTAGCAAGAAGGTTAGGGTTGATCTTCTTGAAAGCACTGTGGATGGAGATAGCTGGTACATCTTCAGGCACACATTCTGGTTTGTATGACTTGAACAGGCCGAGGAGAACCTGCAGCTGCCTGTACATGTTCTGTAATAAAAAATGGCAGCAAATTTAATTTGTTATCATATAATGTAACAAGAAAAAGTTTACTTACAAGTTCTGCTTAGAGAACTCGAAATACTTTATAAAAAAAAAACAACCAACTTCCAAAAAAAACACTACAAACTGAAAAATTACTTTTAATTTCGGAAGTTGGTGTCTTTGGTTTTGTATTTTCCTTTTTTGCCACCTCAGGTAGTGGGATCAGTGGGTTTAGGACTTCTAAGATAACAAATATTTAAAAAATTAATAATAATACAACCAAATTGAGAACCTCCTCTTTTTTTTGAAGTTAATTAAAAATAGAATGTTACAATGCTTCTTCCATTATTCAAACTCAAAAAGTCAAATTCAAAGCATTTTAGTATTATTGTAGGATGATCAAACTATCAAATCCAAGGTGCACTATTATTATAAACTAGCTGTTACCCAAGACTTCGTCCGCATGGAATTTAACTATAAAGTTATTGTTCAGTTCGCAAAGTTTATGATGACTTATTAATTCTGTATTCCGCGTAAAGAAATACCTATGCTAATTTTAATTAAATTCTTCTATTTTATGAATCAATATTTTGTTTTTGTACACATTTCTCCATTTAGTTCTTTTTTTTTTCGTTTTTGCATTTTTATATTAATTATTATTTATTTTTATATATTAATTATTATATATTTATTATTAGTTTTTTGTATGGGTGTCAATTAAATGGTTAGCATAGTATTGTTATTTCTGTGAGCAGAAAAATATAATCGGTGAGCAGAAATAGCTAATTGGTCAGCAACTCATGGTCAGCAAACATTTCAAAATCAATCAGCAATTTATGTCATTCTGGATGGCTGTAATTATTTTTGTACAGCATAAGGTGGTCGATAATAATAACGACAAACGCACATATAAACTTTTATTAGTGGAGAACGTGCTGATATTAGAACAAAAATGAGTGACTACGAAAAGAAAGAACTTCACTCGCTCTTGCATCCAATGTCGACGGAGCCCCGCTTCGCGGGGCTCCTATTTCTGTGAAAAGGGTTTAAAGTAACCTAACAAAACCGAACCTCGGGGTGGGAACATCATATGAACATTATACATTTTGATCAACAGCGCAAATGTTGTTATCGCAAATAAATATTCGATGAAATGAAAATTATGTTACCTTTTCACGCCTAATCCACAAAATCTTGCCGCTCAAGTAGTTATTTTGCGGACTGAATGTTTATTATGCAGACTCATGTTATTGTTGGCTGCCTATGTATGATTTAATTTTTGACCATTATCAAAATTAGTTGCGGAACAAGAATTGCTGCCTGATTTTTTTTATTGCAAACAAAATCTTTGTATGCTGACCAAATTATTTAAATGCTGCTTTTGGGTGGCTCGCCAAATTTTATAATTGCTGACCCATTTAATTACATTTCTTTTTGTATTAGCTTTATTGAAAAATTTCTTTATATACAAATTATTTGGTATACGTATACGATTTTCTTAGGCTAAAACAACAACACTATAATTATATTATTTATTCAATCAATTTCTATGAAGATTAAGAAATTTTCATGTATAGGATCCACTTATAAACATAACTATACTCCGTTTCTTTATTATGATTTGTTTACATTTGGTTAAGTCCTATAAATAAACGGAGTATAATACAACTTCCCTATTTGATTTGGATATTATTCAATATTTCATTCATTTCATTTGTTTTAATTTTTTTTCATAGGCCCCTATTATTTTTTCTAAAATAAAGGTAGCCTAAGTTACTCCTTATTACATCAGCTATCTGCTAGTGAAAGTCCCGTCAAAATCGGTCCAGCCGTTTCAGAGATTAGCCGGAACAAACAGACAGACAAAAATTGTAAAAAAAAATATTTTGGTATATTATGTATACATTCATATCCATTTAGTAAAAAGCGGTTATTTTAATATTACAAACGGACACTCCAATTTTTTTTTATTTGTATAGATATATAGATACTGCAAACAGTACAAATATATTAAGCTGATAAATGAAAACAAAACCATATTTATGATGTGCAGTCTAGTAACAAATAATCCATACTTATTTCTTTACCTTTTTAGCCTCCCTCTTCTTGGAATAGTCAAGCAACTCAATAACTCTCCTTCTTGTAACATTAATAGGCTTTGTCAGGGTGTATAACAGTTTCATTGCATGCGGTGTCTGTAATCACACACCAAAAGTAGTTTAATGTATAAAGTATTATTCCTATAACCATATGATTTTACAGAACACCCAGTTACTATTTTTTTTATTTATACAAGGTGCCCAAGGTGGCAGGGGCATTGACGCGCAAATTGTAACCATGAATAATTTTTTTTTGTAACCATTGAAAAATGTCTACACTAGCCTAGAATCATGTGCTGAATCCAAGGTTACAAGACTGTACATTGATGTCCCCCCTGCCACCATACTCACCTTATAGCACCAAGTGCAGCCACTTTTGTACTAAAATACTTTTATGAGAGGTTGCATTTACGGCAGTCAGGCTAGTGATGGGCATTGAATCAACGAACAAGTTGAATCAACCATTGATATCCTGTCAACGTATTAATGTTAACCGTTTATGATTCAACTAGTTGAATTCGTCAATGATGTATAGCTTGTATAATAATAAAAAAAACTAAATTCGAGAACGCAAACATTATGAACGAGCAAATTAAAAAACTTATGTTGAAATTAACATCATAGATTGCAAGCAACAATCAATAGAGACTCGTTGAACATCGCAGTGTTGAATAAATACCATTCAATAAACAAACTGTTAAGTTGCAAGTTGACAGATGCATGTTAACTTGTTGACGAATTTAACTAGATAACAAACTTAAATCAACATTAACGGAAAAACCATCAAAGACCTATCACTAGCTATAGCTGTTCTCATGGCTTGTGTGGGCTAAAATCGAAAGCTTACCCAAATATCTGATATAATAAGCCCTTACAGACAGAGAAGCGTTAAGTTTAATAATAAGTAAGGCTGTTTCAGATACTTACCAGAACCTCATAAGTCAAACTGACATAGAAAACATCATATCCTATATCCAGGGTTTCCATGTCAATGCAGTCACATTCCAAAGCAGCTAGAAAAATTAAAATATAATGTTTATTGGAAATATCCACTACACTGTTCTAGAGGGTGTGCTGTACTGCAGTCTGCAGGAAAATTGTGTAACTAACAGTAGCAATGGTTTTCATTTTGACAGTTCAACAATATTCATTACGTTATATTTATGTTGACGAGCAGCCCAATTTTTCTGACATATGAAGCAATAGATTAGCAGTATCCAAATTTTACACAATTAGGGTGCTGTTCAAGGTGTAAGTACTTTACACCTCTGCCCTATCCCTTTGTGGAATTATAAGGGTAACGTTATGTGTTGTTACGGGATTCTGGTATATATATAATATCGTCATTGCGCCTGCAAGTCACTATGTGTTTTTAGTGAACTTCTTTGAGCTATATGAATTCTATTTAAATATTGCACTTATCACATAGCTGTTTATACAGTATGTGCGTATTGAAATAACGATTAAAACTGCATAAAGAACCGAAAATAACTAAATAACACATAGCGGCTTTTGCATGCGCAACAACGATATGTTGTTGTTATGGTATTCACAGTTTTCACGTGAAGTTCCCTGTCACAGAGAGGAGGCCTGAGTCTGAGCAGTGGGAACACTACAGGCTGATTGTGCATATGATGTGAAAGTTGCTGAAGTTTTCACTGAAATGATAGTTGAAGGGTATTAGCTACTTCCTTTACCTGTTAGCCAGTCAAGTAAAAATCCAATTCGTGAGAAAGTTGACTGGTCCTCATAATTAGATAGTATCCAGCTCAGAGCGTACTCCACAGTTTTGTCCTCGACACTGTCTGAGGGCACAAGGCAAGCACCCAAACTGGTCCATTTTGTTATAGCTGGAAATAAAACACACAATTCAGATACACCAACGGATCTGAGTCTGTAATATCACGATAGGTGAACATTATAATTACTCACGAATATATAAATTCAACCAAACTTTGAACAGAGTATGGAAATCATTGTATTGCAAGCCAGTTGTATCAACTGAATACGCCAATTCATCGATTTTGTTCTGGAATAAATCTTTGTCAAACCCTTTCTTTAGTGACTTTATGTAATCAATTATCTCGTCCACGTCAGCCATTATAAATTAAGTTAATTATCAAATTACGGTGTTATTTTTTAAAGACCTAAATATTTTGGCACTCGGTTTCATCAAAGAAATAATTCTAAGTAATTCAAGCTCAAAAAACGTTGACGATTTTTGAAACTTGAATGACAGATGTAGATGCAAACTAGTGTTGCTCAACTATCGATTGAATCTCGAATACTCTCGATAGTGTTTCAAATACTATCGTGACCTCAAAAACTAGTAACAATATCGATAGGGCTATTGATAGAATTGCAATGTTACAATACTATCGATATTGATGAAGAGCAATAGTATCGATACTATTGAGTTGTGACACTATTGATAATATCGCTATAAAAGTGCGTTTAAAACAATTAATGGCAATACTATCGATAGTATTAGAACTATCGATATCTTTACCCCATCGATATTCTATTCTTTATAAATAAATGACTTATATCCATATGCAATACTATTACATTTTCGATAAATATTGATGGGGTAAAAATATCTATAGTTCTAACACTAGCAACAGTATCGTTAGTAATTGTTGTAAAACACTCTTTTAAAGCGATAGTATTAATAGTCATCATCATCATTCATCATCATCATCATTTTAGCCGAAAGACGTCCAAGCAGCTCCACTTCGACCGGTTCTGTGCTTCTCGTATCCAACGGGTTCCTGCGGCCTTCACATGGTCGTCGGACCACCTCGTGGGAGGCCTTCTAACGCTACGTCTTCCGGTACGCGGTTGCCATGCCAGAACCTTTCGGCCCAATCGGCCATCTGTTCTGCGAGCAATGTGCCCTGCCCACTGCCACTTAAGTTTGGCAATTCTTCGGGCTATGTCCGTTACCTTGGTTCTCCTGCGGATCTCCTCATTCCTGATTCGATCACGCAGGGAAACTCCCAGCATAGCCAGCATAGTAGCCAGCGTAGCCAGCATAGCAGCATATAATAGTATCACAACTCAATCCATACTAATATTATAAATTGAAAGTAACTCTGTCTGTCTGTCTGTCTGTATATTACCTTTTCACGCCTAAACCACTGAACGGATTTCGATAAAAGGACATTGTTCAAAACCAGTCTAGGAAAGTTGCACGTATGAAAACCAAATTAATATACAAATTATTTGCTTATTTTTTACAAGCTTTTCACTTCAGGAATTTTGTTTTCGTATCCGGAATTATGATTTTAAGATAAACAGTAAATTAACGATTGCTAGGTACTACATTTCCGTATAGTGATGATGGACGTTTCGTTCTCTTCATTTGTACGAGTTACGTAAGTATGAACCTTTACATAAAAACATCACAAAAATTGTATTAAACTCATAAATAGCTAAATAATTAGTAATATCATTATTATAACGTAGGTACTGTATATGTATTTCATAGTTCCGTTGTGAAAATATTTATTTTTGTGTTTCGTCTCACGCAGATGCAACTGTCAAGGCAGATGGCAGACGTACCGGTAGGGATGACGATTATTCCTAAACAAGATCGATTTTTAAATCTATCCGAATCGCAGGAAAGAATCGATTCAGCAATAAATTGAGTTCTGATAGATCTGTTCCCGCTATTATTCTACATCGACAGCTTTACCAGCATAATTAGTCAAATGTAATGAATAATCGAATACAAAATAAATTAAATAATATTGTTGGTTACAAAAAACAGAACAAAGAAACTGCGTATCAAAACTTAAAAGTTGCAATCCGCAGGAAAAACATTGGAACTCGTTTTCAAGTTTCTAAAATCGATTAAAAAATCGATCGCCATCCCTACGCCTGCGGAAGCCGCCATTACTGTTGTTTATTATTGTTTAAGTATGTGTTGATTGAGAATAGTCACCGCGATTAATCTCTCCACTTAAATAGTAATACTTACGGAAATTCGTTGGTGTGTTTGTTTTAAACAACTTAGCGTGTTTCATGTAACTAACGATAGGACGTTTTCATATATAATTGTGTTTTATTACGCCAGGACGTTTTTAGGTTATCTCCGAATTTGTTTAATTACTTTAAAACTCGGATACTTGTGTGAAAATAAACAATTTTATTTAATAGTATATAAACCGTAGTCTATAATAAATAAAGAATTATTGTGTTTCAACTTAAGACGGATTTCCATACATCAACGGTCATGATCCTTTGGCAGAGAGATAGATTGCATCCTGGGGACGGACATAGGATAATATTATCGACGTATCTTGCGGGTGAAGCCGCAGACGGAACCTAGTACTATCTATCTGTGCTCTTCATCAATAGTATTACTCATGTCTGACGATTGATACTATCGATATTATTGTAAAATTCCAATACTGTCGATAGCCCTATTCACATAGTTATTAGTTTTCGAGGTCAACTGCCAGTAGATCAACTATCGATAGTTAGGCAACACTAACGCATTTTTCAAAAAAAACTAGTGCTAATGTGGTTCTCAGACCAAATAATTGGTCTGAGATGTGGTTATTGTGGGAACCAGCAATGCACAACACAGCAATGCACGGCACGAGAACGCACGACATTGGAATGAACGTGTTTTGAATTCCAATGACGTACATTGTCATGTCGCGCATTCTCGGCCCGGACCAAGAGTGTCCGGCTTGATAATGTACAGCACGGGAATTGGAATCAAAACAAACAGTGACGTCACAATAAAAAAGTAAAAAGCCATGTGAAACTAGGGATGAGATTTTGATTGATTAAGGATTGATTTTGATTGATTTTGTTTCATTTGACGTGTGGTTGACGTTCAATCAATTATTATTGAAGTAAATCTGTGAACTATTCGTTAAGAGGAAATACGGGCGGAACGACTTTTGAAAATTAGGTATTTGAAGAAACTATCGCTGTCGCTCTGCGAGCCCCCGCCCTCTAATGCGTGCGATAAGGACAACTGCAGATCCGACTGAATAGCCTAAGTAAAAAGTCACATTTTCGAGGTTTGGCTCTCGCCTATTTTCTTCACCAATATTGAACCAATTTAAAAGATATTTCATAAACTGGATAAGAAGGATATGTACTGCTACTGTGCCGCTAAGTTTTCCTTTTTTCATTAATAGTTGTCAAATTTGTACCCTAGGCCTCTGTTAACAGCGGTCTAAATAGGCAATTTTGAGCATTTTTTGAGGGTTCTAGTGCTTATATAAATAATGTATTATCAAAAAGGAAAACATAGGGGCATACAAGTAACTAACATTTATTATTCTGTAAAAAATCATAGCCATATGGTCATTAACCAGAAAGAAAACAGGCGAGAGCGTCTCTATAGAAAAAACACCACCCGCATTTCCTCTTAAATTCGTTTAGAATTTTTGTTTGGAACTTTAAAAACGCAGTTTGGGTTTACTTGTTGAGTTCTGGTTGTAAGGCACCCTCCTGCAGCTAAATTAGGAAGAGAAAATGGTCCTGATATGAGATGGAAGAAAACAAAAGTTAATGAAATACTTAATAATAACATCAGCAACGTGCAAGCGTTTTCAACAAGAAATTATATTTCATTTGTGATCTTGAGATGTTGCAAAATGTTTGGCAAGTAGGTAAGTGCCTATGCTATTACAAATTACAACATCATTGGTGTAAGTACGTAAGTAATACGGAAGTTTTAATAACAGCATCACAACAATTTCTCCATGAGCAACAGTGCCGGCAGTCTCGACAGAGATAACGACAAAATCGTTAACTTTTGATCGCTGATTACTAACGAATAAATGCGGTTGCATTATCGGTGCTTACGGAAAACGTAAGTCTCCACATCCAAGATGCGATTCTCGCAAGCATCATTATTGCAACTGAATGTTTTCATTGATAATTTTGCAATCGAAAGTTAACGATTTTGTCGTTATCTCTGTCGAGACTGCCGGCCCTCGTTATTAAGAGCTGTTTACTAACCCATCTCAATAGCATTATTCTCTATGATTCTTTCCGTAACTTACAAATGGTCTCAATTATGATACCTTAGATTATCAGTGTGTAAATTATTAGAGCTCATAAAACTGGGGGCTGTCAGTTTGGTCCCTTTGGCTTTGTGATGTAATTAGTCAATCCTTGTAGGTACTCTATATTATGTATGTAGGTCCTTACTATCTGACAAAAGATCTACAACATAAGACATACCTAGCTTTAATACATACATACTTATTAAAAATAGTAATACATAAGTAGGTACATACTATATCTATACCTACGTGCTAGCAAAGTGTAGCTATGAAAAAATTTCATCAGTGTTTATTTTATTAAAACTAGTAATTTTGTAGAAGGTGCCTTTAGCTGCCATCTTAATAACTTTCTAATTAATCATATTTATTTTTAGATTTTCACTGCAATCATAAGATGTGTGCGACTCACACTTGATGGAGATAATTAAAAAAGGAATGAAATATTTGCCCCAAACATAGTCCATACCACTATTGTGTTGCTGCTTGCTGCTCAAGAGGACCGCAAGCCTGACATAGAATTCCATTACATTATATATATTATATGGTTTCATCGCAGAAGAAATGAACACTTTAGTAAAAAGTTAATTGGTTATATCTAGTCAAAGCTGCCCTGAATTACATACCTAACTGCTAAGGCAAAAGAAATACCTACTATGAAACAAATTCAAGAATAACATCAGCAACCAGGACCATAATAAATTGGATAAACTAAATTATGGGCGCAACCAGAGTTATGAAGATTAAGTGTGGAGACAGTTATTATGAAAGTGGCAAAGTAAATTATTATCGGGATAGCATTATAGTTACTGCTCTATGAATGCTAAAGCTTATCTCTCTATCTAAAATAATCAAAAAAACCAACTAGGTAATACTTATATTTTTGATCCTTGACGGATAATAATAGAATAGCCTTTAAAATAGTAGGTACCACCTACTAATTGTTTATTATATAATTTTATTTGTAATTAAATTAATTATATATTTAATTTCATTGTCTTTTTTTCACTCTTCCTCGTCTGTAGTAGGTACGTCCTGCAGGATAGTCCTTTCCCTTGTTCTCCACACACATCCCGCGACCACATAAATCATCTCTTCTCTATTTGTAGCTTGCTTCTTTCCATGATACATAAAAGTAAAATTAAATAAACAAAAATGCAGTATAAATATTATCATCATCATATCAGCCATAGGAAGTCCACTATTGAACATGGGCCTCCTCAATATAATCTTAATATATATAAATTACGTGTCACGTTGTTTGTCTGCGATGGACTCCTAAACTACTTAACCGATTTTAATCAAATTTGTACACAGTGTTCAGTTAGATTCAACTTGAAAGATAGGATAGCTTGCATCTCTATTTATGATCCGCAGACGAAGTTGCGCGGGTCAGCTAGTAGTCTATACTTATTAATTACCTAAGTAAGAAAGACCAATTTAACCTCTAGACCTTGTGGTGCACCTTGGCGGAGGCCTATGTCAAGCAGTGGACTGCAATTATGATGATGATGAACCATTAGCTATTTTTATTAGATCATCAACAAATTAACAGCCTCCATGCGATCCGAGGTTCTGGATTCGATTACCGGTGGGGATGGGGACACTGTCTCATAAAAATATCTTTAAGGGACTGTTCCAAGTTTAGTTAGGGCATTGCAGGTTAAAATCACCTGATTGTTTAGAAAGTAAGATGATTCCGTGCTTCGGATTCGGAGTGCACGTTACTGTCGGTCCTGGTTATTTTCTACGCGATGTAGACGAAACAGAGCCACAATGTTTCCTAGTTTTAATGCATGTTATAATCTCGCCGAAGTTTAAGTCACTAAGGAAAGCCCTAATGTTAATTCTGTATGAAAAACTTCATTCAAATCCAGTGGCGTAGCGTGCCTTGGCGGGGCCCCGTATAAAAATTTGTTTGGGGGCCCTTAGGAAGGGTAAAGATTTCGCACAAAAGAAAAAAAAAAATGTTTGCATATAATTAAAAGAAATATGTAATTATATTCATCATAATTATCTATCTGTCACTTATTCCAAATTTATTAATTTTTGTATTTATTAATTTTGGCTTACGCACGTTGGGGCCCCCCGTGGCCCGGGGGCCCCATATAAATTGATACGGCAGATACGGCGGTAGCTACGCCCCTGTTCAAATCTGTCCAGTAGTACCTACTGGATATAGAATGGTTGAATGGTATGTACTAAATGCGGTTTCCAGCCCGATTTTCATTAGAAACAATGTTGAAGATCACGATAGATGACCAATCAAGACCTGTTTGTCTTATTTTTGGATTTCAAAGTTAAGAACTTTAATATAACTAAGTAGGTGGGTCAATGACCGATAGCACGACCATAACTAGCACTTACACAGTTACCTACACTATAGTAGAGGTCAGCGTGCACGCACCGCTCGGCTCACTCGTCCGGTGATCCAAGCAACCGAATTAAGTGTCACTACTAAGCAAAAATTTAAGGAACACCCATCTTTTAAACATTGTCGGATAGCACAGGCTCCATTAATTTGTACTATATTGCCAGATTGAACTATTACCGACAAATTGTGCCTTTTTATGGTCGGGGTGTTAGTTGTGTCGCAATTTTGTAGCATCGTATTAGCATTTATCGATATTTTGTGCGTCGACATAACGTATTCTACTCGGTGTACGTTACCCCAGCAAGAAAGTGTCTCCTAGAGTTATAGGAGTAGAACGTATAATATGTGCCCTATCTGCTGTAAATGTGCCCCCAAATAAAAAATGTGTGCCCCCTGTCGTTTTGGAAAAAAACGGAAAAAACGATTCCTGCTGGGGTAACGTTTTTCTAGCAGGAAAATTCTAAACGAATGATCGGAGAGAGAAAAATTGTGCATGGCCAGAGAGCTTATAGGTGTGCCTTAATGTGCCCCAAAAAAAAAAATCTGTGCCCCTTCAGGTTTTCGAGATATTGCATTTCCTGCTGGAGTAACGTTTTGATGAATCGTATATCTCTACAACCATTGCATGTGCCCCTGTAGAGTAAACATACACGAGTAGCTCTTAATGTGTGCCCCTTAGTGCCCCAATTAGTTTTAAGAAAATATTTATAGTTTTCAAGTTATAGCGGTTTTATGAAAACCCGAAAAAACATCGCAGCGCCTAAATTAGACAAGAAACAAGTTCGCTGAAAACTGTATTCGGTCCTTCTTGACGCTAATAATAACCATACAAAGTTTCAAAACTATTCATGCATGCGTTTTTGCTAAAAGTCAAAACGATGGTGTCCTAACTTTGACGGCAAAATACAAGGAACCGGCTCAATCCGAGATGTGTAGGTGTAAACCAAAATCATGTGCCTTTAGTCAAAAATATATGGTGAAAATATTCAGCTTGGAATGTTTCGCATTAAGTAAATATTAACAAAAAACCAAAATATGTAAGCAACGGCTGGTTATCCGACCAAATTTGAATGACTACTAAAAAGCGACGGAGTCATACATATCGATGACCTTCTTTACTTTACTCACTAACCGGTTCACACGTGTTGTGCCTGAGTACACTGACTTACAAAAGTAATATGTAATTAAATAAAGTTGTTATTGGATTATATTCTACTAGCTGTTTCTATGACGTTACACATGATTAAGTACATTATAAATAGTAGCCTAAGTGCTATTTCAAGGTAAGCTATCTTCTCGATTCTAAATTTCATTAAAATACATCCAGTAATTTATGTGTGAACGAAAGAAATACATCGAGATATTTGCCAGGTCTTTGACTTGGTCCCGATGTTTAAAAAAAAATATAGTTCATGAAATGTGTGATGAATACCTACTAATGCTGCCAGCCTTCTGGGCACTTTTCCTGTTGACAGCGATGTGGACGAATTTTTCGACGCCCTGTAACTCTTTTTGATACTTGTAAATATTTTTATTTCTATTATAGAGTTAGTGTGTAAATTCTTTTAGCTTTAATAAACATACCTACTACTAAAAAGAGGTAGCTCTTTTTTGTATATAAATAAAAAGCCCGTATTTGTCTTTTTATATTAGGTACATATATATTTATTGATAAGCCGTAGGTTAGGTAAATTAACAGTACAATGCATGCCACGAAATGAGACTTGACCCGCCTCCCCCGCTCTTTCCGCCGCCCCTATGACGTCCAGTCCCGTCCCGCACTCAGACCTCATACCGCTAAAGATACCTAAAATCGTGTACTGCGCATGTCAAACCACGTGGTGTGTCAAGTCTCATCTTTCGTGGCACGCATTGTAAGTTTTTCATCATTAAGGGGAATGCTCCAACTAGCCCGCGAAATTCAAAATTTCTTGCGTTTTTTGCAATTTGCAGGCCAGTGCTAGGTTGTATGTTGATTAAAATATTATTCGCGGTTGTAAGACGTATATAGTTAAAGAATCATAATCATCAAAATCACCAATACAACCCTCCAAGTTCATAAAGGCATAGGAACAAAAAAAAAACAGAAAAAATTTGAATTTTGCGGGCTGGTTGGAGCATTCACCTTACTTAATAGAACTACTTAGTTGTTTGTAACTTTGAGTATTGGTAAACAGTTGCAGTTATGTTATGACGCCAAGGACACTGTTATGTTATGACGCCAAGGACACTGTTACGTTGAGTCACGCAGTTGCACTGATACTGTTTGTTTACTTTTTTTTGAGTTGGTTGAAAGTGGCGTATTAAGCATTTTATAACAATTATGTGGTTGTAGGGGTGTTGAATTTTATGGCACGATCTGCGGTGGTAAGTATTTAATGGCATTGTTTTGAATTACCTATTTAAAAATACTTGTCTTATCAAGTACTTGGATTTTTGACGTGACAACGTCTAATAAATCGATGAAGCTGGCTGCACTCACGAAAAAACATGACTCATGTAGCGTTACCTCGCGGCCTCGCTCTGTAGCGTTCCATGGCGGCTTGAAGTGCAAGCGAATATTAACAAATGCAATGCAACTATTCCATCAGTATTTTCTTATGACGTTGTCACGTTCAACTATCGTCAGTAAACCGACTTTACAGACAACCGATTTTTTTCATTACTTTATATACTAATTTCTAATATTTATAGGTAGGAACTTTGATCTGTGATTTGATGCAATAATTACTTTAAGAATTAAAATTAAGGGAATAAAAATAATAATTTCCACATCAACAAGCTGTTTCATTTATTATAGTCACAAGGTGCATTTAATATATTTTTTAATTAGCCCCCAAAACTTTTGAACGCGACTGTACGGACAACAGCTTAGGTATAATACGTTCAATAAAGAAGGTCATCGATATGTATGAATCCGTCGCTTTTTAGTAGTCATTCAAATTTGGTCGGATAACCAGCCGTTGCTTACATATTTTGATTTTTTGTTAATATTTACTTAATGCGAAACATTCCAAGCTGAATATTTTCACCATATATTTATGACTAAAGGCACATGATTTTGGTTTACACCTACACATCTCGGATTGAGCCGGTTCCTTGTATTTTGCCGTCAAAGTTAGGACACCATCGTTTTGACTTTTAGCAAAAACGCATGCATGAATAGTTTTGAAACTTTGTATGGTTATTATTAGCGTCAAGAAGGACCGAATACAGTTTTCAGCGAACTTGTTTCTTGTCTAATTTAGGCGCTGCGATGTTTTTTCGGGTTTTCATAAAACCGCTATAACTTGAAAACTATAAATATTTTCTTAAAACTAATTGGGGCACTAAGGGGCACACATTAAGAGCTACTCGTGTATGTTTACTCTACAGGGGCACATGCAATGGTTGTAGAGATATACGATTCATCAAAACGTTACTCCAGCAGGAAATGCAATATCTCGAAAACCTGAAGGGGCACAGATTTTTTTTTTGGGGGCACATTAAGGCACACCTATAAGCTCTCTGGCCATGCACAATTTTTCTCTCTCCGATCATTCGTTTAGAATTTTCCTGCTAGAAAAACGTTACCCCAGCAGGAATCGTTTTTTCCGTTTTTTTCCAAAACGACAGGGGGCACACATTTTTTATTTGGGGGCACATTTACAGCAGATAGGGCACATATTATACGTCCTACTCCTATAACTCTAGGAGACACTTTCTTGCTGGGGTAACGTACACTTCTACTCGTGTGGGAGATGCTCTTTGGCGGCGCCTCTAGGCTCAGGCCTTAGAGGGCCTTGATCTGGGCAGGAGGCCTACCAACATTACACAATGTGAATGCTTCAGGGTAGCTATTTTGATTACGTTTTTTGCAATTTGCAGGCTAGGTTGTATGTTGATGGAAATGTTGTTCGCGGATGTCCCTCCAAGTTCATATAATTCGAGGAATGACTTTGACCTCGAAAAAGTCGTTCCTCGAGTTATATGAACTTAGGGTATTGATTTTGATGATTATAATTCTGTAACTACATACGTCTTACACCTGCAAATAGCAAAAAAAACGTAAGAAAATTTGAATTTCGCGGGCTACCCTGACGCTTTCACCTTAAGGGTAAATGATAGCTTTAACTCATCATCATTTCAGCCGAAAGACGTCCACTGCTGGACATAGGCCTCCCCCAAGTGTGTAGCTTTATCTATCGCTTTATATTAGATCGTTGTCCATAAATAAATAAAAGATAAATAAAAACTATAAATTAGGTATCATGTTATAATTTACTAAATAGGTACTTTACATTGTTACATTTTATGTAAATTGATTAGGAATTGATTATTATAAATGTCGGCAGGTAGGTACTTCTGGCTTTATGGCTGGTAGGCCGTCCGTGCTACGTAGGTAGGTACTGCTGCTTCCAGGATTGGGAACCATGGTATTCAGAATTCTGTAATGCACAAACCACAAATTGTATTCCAAAAACATTAGCTTTGTGCGGTCGAGTTATTTCAATCAACATACAACCTAGCACTGGCCTGCAAATTGCAAAAACGAAAGAAAATTTAAATTTCGCGGGCTGGTTGAAGCCAATCACCTTATCGGGTAATCGGCGTGATTGCAATAATAAAACTAGGAGCTTTTTTTCTTCGTGGTCCATAAAATACTGGAAAATTCCGTGGTTCCTTCTTTTTTTCTTCGTGTTCCTATATTACGACCGTATTTATCCTATGGGCGGCATGAGCACCGGGCCGTAGGCCGACGTAGGAGGCCGGCGGAAGCCCGGCACTTCGGGGACAGAAGATGGATGGAGTACCTACAATTTGTATTTCTTGGAGGAACCACGGGCAAAAAAAATACTCGCGGTCCCTTTCCAGGGACTAAGGGACCGGGACCACGGGTAAAAAAGGACCGAATCTATTATTAATCTGTGACCGACTATGAAAAAGACTACCGTAGCTTCGTAAATTCTTAAATCTCTAAAAGGCTAATTCTTAAAATGGCCAATTCGTGAGGTTCGTATTATTCTCGTAACTAAAAGAGCTATACTTAGTAGGTAATTATAAATGCCAACTCAAAAATAAACTAATACCTATATTTAAAAAAAATTGTGAATGGTATTAGGGCGGTGCCTTCCTCCTTTTACGGGCTTAGGACCGTCACATTTGGGCATGCTATTCTCTGGGGCGCAGAAACATTTTACATAAAAAAAGTAATACGTAGATGGTATTTAAGTACTTATCAGCGGAGTATGAAAATTTAAGGTTCAGTACTTGCATGGTACCGTGGCCTTGCCACAGATCGTACTTTCTAAATCATTACCCTGATGGTGGCCCTGCCAGAGTCATTACACATGTCGCAAGACTCGTTCTGATATCTATGGGTGCGCCGGTGGCGCTTGATGGAGTTGGTGGGGCGCGCTTCAGTTAATTCTCGTTTGGCAAGCGGTCATCGCGCGTTTTGCGATACGTAGGTACCTACGTAGCTATACAGTGTTGTATCGTGTTATGCTTCAACCAGCCCGCGAAATTCAAATTTTCTTTTGGTTTTTGCTATTTGCAGGCCAGTGCTAGGTTGTATGTTGATGTTATTTTGATTCGCGGCTGTAAGACGTATGTATAGTTACAGAATTAAAATCATCAATAAAATCCTCCAACGTAATAATGGTGTAGGAACAAAAAAAAAACAGAAAAAATCGTTTATGCACCATTATGAACTTGGAGGGTTGTATTGATGACTAGCTTTTGCCCGCGGCTTCGCCCGCGTGGAGGTCGATAATTGTCCCACGGTATAATTCTTTCATCCCCTATTTTATCCCGTTAGGCGTGGAATTTATCAAAATCCTTTCTTAGGGGATGCCTACATCATAGTAGCTTTATGCATGCAGTCTCAGCCCGATCGGTTTAAAATTGACAAAGTTTCATACAAACTCATCCCCTTGGGGGTAGAATTGATCAAAATCCTTTCTTAGCGCCTGATCCGTCCAGTGGTTTGGGCTGTGCGTTGATATAGATCACTGTCAGTCAGTCAATCACCTTTGAGTTTTATATATATAGATCGAGCTTTATATAGTATAATTATAATTCTGTAACTACATACGTCTTACAGCCGCGAATCAAAATAACATCAACATACAACCTAGCACTGGCCTGCAAAATGTAAAAAATGAAAGAAAATTTGAATTTCGCGGGCTGGTTGAAGCAATCTGTCCATAAAGTAGACACAATAGATAAACAATCAACCTGAACCATATGTGGTTCATGGGACAGGAAATGGGTTAAAGTGTAATCTCAAGTAATTTGTTAGTTTACTCAGTGTATGTTAGAAAAGAAAAAAAAAATGAAAAAAAAAAAGTTTATTGTTTTGCTTCAAAGAGTGACCATGGAGTTTCTTGACGGTTCTTCTCCATGGAAATAACCAACCCGAACCGTGCACCTGAAAGAACAGTCTTCTGCCCACATTAGTCCGAGCCTACAGAAATAATTCCTGACAAACCCGACACACATATTGAGTATTTATGTATTATCATTAGTAAAAATGATTACAAATCAACTTTTTATACTCTGCTTTCCATAATTATTTTATAATACCTACGTGAAGTGTTTGTGCCTCAGAATATAACATATTTTTACACAATAATGCGGCGGAGTTACACAGCCATACCATTCTCGCAATTGGTCCGTAAGTAGGTATAATATTATTACACCATATGTAGGTAGTAATATAATATTATACCTACAAACAATAAAAAAGGCACACTGTTCATACGCATGCACTGGTTTCCCTACTACATAAACGATGGCATGCAGTATTTATTCTTCCCTAACTCTATCTTATGACTATTCAACTAAAAAAGAAACAAAAACCTGTCCCGATTACGACGCAAACGCAACAAGGTCTTAACAAATTTTAACAAGAAAAGTGAACGCGCCTAATAAATTTGGAAAAAAATATTTACATGAAAATACGCAAGGTTCTAACTATTGGAGTTCTGCAAAATGGACAAATATGCTCGTTAAATTCCTGGTGTTGTGCCTGCTATAATGAATTTAAACAACCTGTACAAATTAAATGACCACACGGAATTAATGCGGTATTTGGGGCAGACTCCCAACAAATGCGACATACTGCTATAACGGCAGGTTCAACAGCAGGCTCTACAGGAGGGGGTGGGGGAGGGGCGACTGCTGGGGCGAAATGATGGTCTTCGCCCAAGACGACTTCATTGGCTACTTCGGGTACGTCCTCTACAGCCGGGGGTGGGGGAACTAAAGGCTCTACAGCCCGGGGTGGGGGAACTAAAGGCTCTACAGGCGGGGGTGGGGGAACCAAAGGCTCTACAGGCGGGGGTGGGGGAACCAAAGGCTCTACAGGCGGGGGTGGGGGAACCAAAGGCTCTACAGGCGGGGGTGACGGAGGGGCGGCTGCTGGGGCGAAAAGATGGTCTTCGCCCAGGATGACTTCAACAGCTACTTCGGGTACATCCTCTGCAGCCACAACCTCTACGTTTACGTCCAATAGTTGGGACGTTGCCGTCAAAAATTGACGCAAAGAAACAAGACCCCTATCAAGGGATCTGTTGTTGCCATTTAAAATATTATTATTGATGTAAGACCTTTCGCGGTTACGTCTTACCAGCCGACCTAAGCGCTGAGCCTCGAATCGTGCCGCAGTCACTGCCATCTTCTGCTGAATGATCTCTAAACAGACAAAAATTGGTCATTACGTACCTATCATGAAATTAAGATAAAACTTCATGAAAAAAAAATTGAAGTGGACAGTGATAATTAATTTCAAAAATAATCAAGGTACCAGAGAAAGATTCATAGGTATGCAAAACATTACATTTCACAGACATCTTTGTTCATCACTCAAATATTTTGCTCAAGGCAAAAATATAACCCACGACTTTTTGGAGCCCAAGCCAACCATTTCAACTATCGAATCAGTCTTAAATACGAGCAAATACCTTTGAACACTCATGCAATTGTGATTTTTTAAATTGGGTAATATTACTAATTGGGGAAAAAAATAAACATTAAACTTACCTTCAGTAATGGGGTATTGGTAGAGTAAATCTAGCTACGCTACGTACGTAAATACATCTGAAACATTCATTTTATCAATCGTAATTTTACAACACAAATACGTACAGAATATACTCTACATATATAATAATAAACTGTGGGAAATAGGTCGCAGCAGGAAAAAAAAAAACGTGTGCACTGTTCAATGGTCCGATTTATATTGAAACAGAAAACATTTGAATAACCGACATCAACGAATGATCGAAAGAGTGAATGATCTAATCGAGTGATTGAATCGAGTAATTATTTTAATCTGATAACACTGGGATTTTTGTAATATTCCAACAGTCCCCCTCAAAAACGCAAGTATACAGAAAAATAAAATTCATTTCAATCACTCAATAAAGAAAAATAAAAATTGTTTGTGTATCTATTTAGAATAATTGATATACACATTTATTATTATAACAATCAAAATGTTGATCTATGTTAACGATCAATCTTATTTTAATAGTCACTTCTTAATCAGATGAGATAAATCTTACTAATTAAAGTTTAATACAAATTTAAATTGTGTCTTAAATCTAGAAACCTTTTGGAAGGAATCGCCTTCGTAAACATATCAGCCAGTTGATTTCCTGTGGAAATAGATTCTAGCTTTATTATTTTACTAGCGATTTGTTCCCTAATGAAATGGTATTTTATATCTATGTGTTTAGATTTTTTATGATTTGTAGGATTATTTGCGATACAAATGCAACTATTGTTGTCTTCGTATATTATAATAGGCTCTTTAATTTGGACTGAAATGCTATTTAGTAACGATTTAATCCAGACTGCTTCTCTTACAGCCTCAAATAAAGCCATATACTCAGCTTCCGTTGAAGAGACGGCGACAGTATTTTGTTTTCGTGTGTTCCACGAAATCGTACAATTATCAAAAGCTTTGAATAAATAGCCTGTTGTACTTTTTCTGTCGTTTTCATCGCCTCCCCAATCAGAATCTGCATAGCCAGTTATTAATTGCTTATAATCACTTTTATGATAAGTCAATTTTATACCGACTGTACCTTTTATGTATCGCAAAAGATGTTTTAAGCATTTCCACAATTCTTCATTATTTTTAGATTGGTATCTACTCAATATACTTATAGAAGCACAAATATCTGGCCGTGTACAAAGCATTGCATACATAAGACACCCAATTGCATTTTTACAGGGTGCTTCATAGTATGTGTCTGAATTTAAAGTCAAATAATTTAATTTACAAGGTAAAGGTGATTTAGAAGGGTTGCAATCACTCATAGAAAATCTGTTTAAGACATTTTGTAGGTATGTAGATTGATCTAAAGTGATAGTATTATTTGATCTTTCGATTCTGATCCCAAGGAATAACTTTATTTCTTTTAAATCAGTCATTTCAAATTTTTGCATAAGACTGTTCTTATAAACTTGTAATGTGTCAATACTTTTAGTGGAAATTATTAAATCATCGACGTACAATACTATATACACATTTTTATTTATACCATTTTTATCTAACACATAGAGACAAGGATCTACTTCCGAATTTTTAAAACCCATATCTTTAAGAACAAGATCCAAACGTTCGAACCAACATCTGGATGACTGCTTTAGACCATACAATGTTTTGTTAAGTTTACACACCTGATTATCTTTAGCTAAAATGCCTTCTGGTACCTCCATATAAATATTTTCTTTTAGTATTCCATTAAGGAATGCCGTTTTAACATCCATATGGTGTACATGTAAATCAAATTGATTAGCTAAAGCTAAAATGAATCTAAATGTAGTTATCCGAGCTACTGGTGCAAACGTTTCGTTATAATCCTGCAAGTACTCCTGAGTAAAACCTCGAGCAACCAAGCGAGCCTTATAACGTACGGGTTCACCTAATTCATTGTTTTTAATAGTAAATACCCATTTGCAACTTATTATGTTGACATCTTTAGGTTTTTCTACTAAAGTCCACGTTTGGTTGCTTCGAAGGGACTCAATCTCACTCTGTACAGCTTTTAACCATTTGCCAGAATCATGTCTATCAAATATATTCATAAATGACGATGGCAATGATTGCACAGTAATTAACGACAAAAATAAATCAGGATCATGCATCTGTTGATAATTTTTCGGGGGTAAATTGAGAATTCTTTCACTTCGCCTTAAATTATTAGGTTGAGTTCCTAATGACGAATTTTCGTTCAAAGAATCTTGAGGTTGACTTTCTATTAGTTTTGCCGAATCATTGTCAGGCTTACTAATTTTTGAGGGAATTACAATGTGGTCACTACTGCTACGTGTTGGACGTGATTGTGTAAAATTTAACTCATCGAATATGACATCACGAGCCATGAACACTTCATTATTTTCTACATTAAATAATCTATAACCATTTGCATCGTAGCCAACTAATATTGATTTAATAGATTTTTGATCAAATTTAGTTTTTCTAGTCTTATTATGAACGTATGCAGTAGAGCCGAACATTTTTAAGTGATTTATTTTCGGTTTTTTACCATGCCACATTTCGTATGGTGTTTTATTTATCAGAGCTTTAGTGGGTAAAATATTAGTCAAATAAGTAGCTGTTAAAACAGCTTCACCCCAAAATATTTTTTCTAATTTCGCACTTGTAACCAATGTTCGAGCCATTTCGGTTAACGTACGATTCATCCTCTCTGATACACCATTTTGCTGTGGAGTGTAAGGTACCGTTAAATGATACATTATCCCCTTTTCAACACAAAATTCTTTGAACTCGTTAGAAAGATATTCTCGGCCATTGTCGCAGTATAGATTAACAACCTTAGAATTAAATAAGTTCTCACTCTTAGCCACAAAATCCTTAAAACATTTAAATACCTCTGACTTAGAATGCATTAAATATGTGACTGTATAATGAGTAAAATCATCAACGAAAATAGTAAAATAATTTTTATCATCAAATGTGGGTGGTGTTATAGGACCGCAAACATCAGAGTGAACAATAAAAAGTGGTCTGTTGTTATTGGATCTCTCTTTTGACTTAGCAAAGGGTAGTCGTGATTGTTTGCCAAGTATACAAGACTCACACAACTCATCACTAGGAATTACATCATTGATAATATGATTATCCTGAATTAGGTATTTTAAAATATTAAATTTTTGTCTATTCAAATGACCGAGACGTTTGTGCCATAAATCATAAGATATAGAAGTCTCAGATAAATTTAAATTACAATGAGATCGCAGTACTTTAAAATGTAACTTAAACAGGTTATTATTACTTACACCGGACACTAAGCATTTGTTGTTTTTGTAAATATGAACTTTATTATTGTTAAAAATAACCGACATTCCTGCTTCTTGAATACGATTTACCGATAGTAAATTATATGGCACTAAGGCTCGACCGAGATCTCGGTCTCGGTCTCGGTCTCGGCATTCTCGGCTACAAATCCAACCGAGAAACTTGTCTCGGTTCTCGGCTAATTATAGCCGAGATTCTCGGTCATGACCGAGATTGTAACATTGTTCGGATCGGCATTCAAAGTTTACCGCGCGTGGCAACGCGCCGCAGCGCGTAGTCGATTGGTGTAAGTGCGTGAGAGAGCTGAATTGTGATCTTCAACTAACTCGTCAAACATGGCTGCAACAAGTCAATCCAACTTATGGGCAGCTCATGATTCGATAGAGTTGGAAGACGAGCCAATGACCAATGACGAATACAGTTCAAGCTCTGTGATCGAAATAGCGCTAGAAAGCTTTCTTAGAGAGCCAAGACTGCAAAGAAATGCTAATATTTTTGAGTATTGGTTTTCGTCGCCTTATACAGCAAATAAGTTTTTATCTGCGCCGCCTACTAGCGTAGCAAGTGAACAACTTTTTAGCAAAGCTGGACAATTGTATGACGAGAGACGACATTCTTTGAAGGGCGAAAATGCCGAAAAATTGTTTTTTTTATGTTATAATATAATGTTATTTAACTTTGATTATTAAAACAATTAATTTTGTTAAACAATTAGTAGTGTATTAAAAAGCAAACAGTATAAAAAAAAAAATTTCACGCTTTTTCTATTCTCGTTCTCGGCTCTCGGTCTCGGCCGAGATATTATTTTATTCTCGGTCTCGGTCTCAGTCTCGGCCGAGAACGAAAAACCCATCTCGGTCGAGCCTTATATGGCACATCTGGTGAATATAGAATGTTATCGATTGATCCTTGAAAACCTAGATTACTAGTAACGTTTATTTGTCCTTTACCAAAAGCGGGAATGTTAGTGCTGTTTTTAGCTACCCCAATTTTTAGCGGAGTGGGTAACTCTAAGTATGAAGAGAAAAATTTCTTTGTATGCACAATGTGGTCAGTTGCACCCGAATCTAAAATAAAAGAAATTGTATCATTAGTAGAATTAGACTGTAAATGAAATGACTTACATGTTGTAAACATAAAAGCGAAACTGTCCTCATCATTGCCGGAAATCTGCGTTGTATTTGCAGTTGGAGCCTGGTGACTTCTGCCGCTATCTTGCTGAATTTTCTTGTAGAAATGGCAATCCTTCTTGACATGATTTCTTCGGCCGCAATGATCACAATATAACTTCGAAATCTTATGCATTGAGTTTCCAGGACGTGGCTTCTTCTTATTATCGTGGAACTTTTTCTTGTCAAATCCAGATCTTGACGTAAACTTCTTTGTAGATGCATGTAATATTTTCAGTTCGGTTGTAGTATCCGCTTTTAATTTCACTTCGTGATCTAAAAGACGTGTCTTAACAAACGCTAGATTTAACTGTTCTTCTCCTAATGTTTCTAATGCCGTTATAACGCCATCGTAGGAAGTAGGTAAGGTTAACAATAAATGTGATACTTTGTCCATCTCATCTAATTTTGCACCAGCTGAAATTAGTTCCGTAATTATATTGTCGAAATTATTGAAGTGCTGGAATAACGTCACATCCGGTTGCAATTTTAAACTTAGTAATTGTTTTCGCAGTGCCAACTGTGTAGCTAAACTCCTCCTTTCGTAAATTTTATCCAAATCATCCATCACGGATTTTGCCGTAGCAGAACCTTTTGCAAAATTCAAAAATGCATCGCCTAAATATTCCACTATCGTACCTTTTGCTAGCGTATTTTTCTTTTTCCATTCTTCATCTGGGTTTGATGGCGGTAGTTCATCAATCACACTCAACACTTGCAATTCTCCTAAAAGTGATCTAACGCGAAATTTCCACGTGCTGTAACGTTCACCGTTAAATTGTTGAATGTTTCTTTTACTTCGCGACTCCATTTTAAAATTATTTTATCAAACTAACAGTTGATTATTTTTTGAACACTAATATAATCTTAACACTGTATTACTACGTAGCCTGGGCCCATAACCTGTGGGAAATAGGTCGCAGCAGGAAAGAAAAAAACGTGTGCACTGTTCAATGGTCCGATTTATATTGAAACAGAAAACCATTTGAATAACCGACATCAACGAATGATCGAAAGAGTGAATGATCTAATCGAGTGATTGAATCGAGTAATTATTTTAATCTGATAACACTGGGATTTTTGTAATATTCCAACATAAACAATAATATAACAAGAATATCTGAAATTTGATTCATTTGAAAGTTACATTAAAAGTGAATAAAATATTTAGGAAGAAGAGAAGTTACTTTAGTTACAAGAAGGGTATTTAATGACTTGACTGATATACTAATAGTAAGCGAGACTGACACGAAAGGGTCGGGACCCCCGTACAAACTGAAAAAAAAACACTTATTTTCGTTATTGGCAGTGGCCGTAGTAATAAATAAGACTGAGTCTACCTATTATGGTGCAAAAGAAACAGGCCTGTGACTGAGGGATAGGAACGAAAATGGAACAGTGCTATTATAAATCTATGAATTTAACACTTAAAATGAGTCAACATCCCTTTTTATATAATGGAGAAGATTACAATTTTTTTTTTTCATAAATTTGAAAATATAAGTAAAATTAAACATAGGTGTAAAAGATTCATGAAAATATCTCTACAAATAGAGAAGTTATAGGGCCTTAAAATTGCGCTTGCAAAATACTTTCGCGCCAGGCGTGTGACGAAACTTCTTCATTAAAAATATTCAATTTACTACTTTCTAAATAATACTATTTTGCTGAACTACAATATACTTTCTACTAAATAATTGCATATTTGTTCTACCTGTGAACCTCCACACATTCGGGTTTCCGGAGAGAGATCTGCGCAAAGAAGCGTGAAAACTCTCCGCCACATTGGAGGTCCGGTGGGGCCTTTGATAGACCGAGATCCTCTCGGGTCCCTCCTGTAAAATAGAAATTACGTTTTCTATGTCCTACAATGTCTTAATTACCTAAACTAGAAACAAAGACACAAAGTTGTTAGCGGCAGGTTTGAAACATAATAAAAAAAATTATGTTTAGCTCACCCTGACCATCCATTGTGCAATAAAGTAATTATGAAATTCTTCATTGTATGGCAGACCTCTTTCTGCCGCGATAGCTGGCACTTCTGCCAGCCCGAGCGCAATGCGATCAGCTGGCAGATATGCCAGCGCGGCGTACAGCTGCACCAGCTTGTACCCAGCAGTGTTGCGGTGGGCCGCCGGGATGCCCTGTCGTCTCGCTTGTCGAAGAAGCGCCTGAAATAAATGAAAAAGGCACCCTGACACTGGCACATTTGTAACAGACTGAAGCGCTCTCTGAAGAGCCTGCTCATAGTCTGTTACTATGTGGACAGGCCTTGGGTTTCCGGCAGCCTGCCAAACGCGCAAAAGGACCGCTTCGTAAAGCAGCCTGCGACGATTCTGCATCAAGACGATGACTGGATGAAATGAGTGACCAGCGATCACCACATGCAGGGTCAAAATTTGGGCTGCAGGTAACCCAGCCGGCACTGTTAAAAATGTGCCATCCACAACCACTGTTTCAGAGGCTTGGAGGCACGCAATAAAATTAGGCATTATAAAAATGATAGCCGAGGCGCCGCCCGCGGAAACAGTCCCTAATAGCAAATTGCTATAAGTGTTATGCTCCGCGAGCGCCACCCCGTATGCCTCAAGGGTCCTGGGGCCCAATTCTGTAAAATAACCAACTTCTCAATAGTGTGTCGGTAGTGTGTCAGTGGTGTCTCAATAGAATAGTCTATGACATTCGGTATTCTACAAAATATTTATGGTCATTGACTTGCCACTGTAGTGCCATTGAAAGTATTGAAACGCCATAGTAAGACTATTGTAATAATTGGTAGTCTGGTCCACTATAATGTGTCAATGGCTTCGTGATGACCAAAGTTACGGTAGTCTGTAATATCTTTAAGTGTATTTGACAGTTGTGTCTATCGTGTTTGAATAGTGTTTTGGCCATCGAATCGCCATTATGAAGCCATTGAACAACGACACCTCTTTTTGCTATTGATTTGGTTCAATTTGTTTATTTTTTTTATTTAAAATAAAGTGTGCGTGTGTGTGTGCGTCTTACGTAGTCATCAAATCAATAAAGTGGACGTATTTCGCCACAATGAGGCCTTCTCTATACACTTTGCGGTGGCGTATTTTGGCATTGGCTTATAATGCCGACCGCCGACGTTTGCTTCTGCGGCAGCGCCGCAAATCTCGCGCACTAATAAGGCAGCAAGTGAATGCTTTTCGGGATCTGCCCGAGGCGGAGTTTGTAAAAACGTTTCGGCTTGGTAAGGAGCAAGCAAGGGAGCTAATTGACGAGCTCACTCCCTTTCTCCAGAGACAGCGACGGCGGAATGGAATCCCTGCTGAATTAAAGGTTTGTATGTGAAAATACATAACTTGACACTCCGACCCAACTTAAAAACGGACGTAGAATATGATTTAAGTGATAAAATTATACTATCAGAATTATACATTTCCGAAGTTGTTCCATACTTATATTAGTTCAAATAAAAAAAATTTAAACATTGCAGATACTTATTGCGCTGAGCTTCTACGCCACAGGGTCATACCAAACACTGGTTGGCCAAAGTGCATTGCATAGTGTCTCACAGACTACAGTGTCAAGAGCTGTGAAACAAGTCACCAATGCATTGAACCAAATCTATAATAATCATATAGTTTGGCCAATGCGTCCCCAAGAAAGAAATGCAATCAAGGCAAAGTGTTATTTGTCAGAATTAATAAGCTGAACTTAAATTCATAGTTTTGAGATGATAATTGTTATGTTGTTTGTTTATTCAGATTTTACTCATGTTTTGGTTTCCCGGGTGTACTGGGTTGTATTGACGGCACACATGTCGCTTTACTGAGGCCTGTACTTCACGAAGAGCGGTACTATAATAGAAAAGGATACCATTCCCTGAACGTCATGATTGTAAGCAACCATTTATTTTTAGATGTATATCAATGATTGGTTGTTCTCAAATTCTAAGTTAGCATTAACTTATACCTAATAAACTTTGTTACAGATCTGTGACGCAGATTTAAACATTTTGTGCATCGATGCAAGCAGCCCTGGTTCAGCCCATGATTCCATGGTGTGGCAAGCACACCCACTGAACCGCCATCTAATTGAGGTGTCTAATGCTGGAGAGGAAGTTTTTTTGTTAGGTACCAAATACATAGTATTGTATAATATTACAGACCTAAATAAGCATAACAACAATGTAAAAAAGTGGTAATCAACTATCTATCAATTTCTAGGTGATAGCGGTTATCCTTTACGGCCAACTATGATGACACCAATTTTGGATACAAGGGAGGGGACTGCTGAACACAATTATTATAAAGTTCATGTGTCAGCACGCAACACAGTGGAACGTTGCATAGGAGTACTGAAGGCCCGATTCAGGTTTAATATTTTAATTATTTATTTGTTAAGTCCCACACCCGCATCGGGCCAGTGTGGAACTATAGCCTAAACCTGCTCCTTAGAGGAGACGTTGGACAAGTGAGACGCGTCTGGGTTGATATGACGATGTATGTTTAGATAAATAATAATAAAAGTTATCTGTTTTCAGATGTTTGTTAGCAGCAAGAGCATTGCATTACGACCCCATCACTGCTGGGAAAATAGTGAATGCATGCTGCGTGCTACATAACATAGCAAATCGCAGCAGGCTACCCATCACATTGCTCACGAGCGAGGAAGAAGAAATGGAAAATCTGCTACAACACCAGGCAAGTCTTTTCTACTTAATTGAAATAAAAACAAGATGATTCTAATAAAATATTATATATTTTAAATACAGTTAAAAATAAAAAAAAACCTACCTAAATAAAATCAGTACCTATATATTTTTTTTATAAATATCAACAATAAATGAAACAGAAACCAACAATGTTAAGAACAAAACAAATCGAATTCTCTTAATTATTTATTTAATGCACAATGTACACAACCATAGTTACACGTTAGGCTTAAACTAGTGAGTACATGACCCTGTTAGGGTGCAGCAAGATTACTTAAAACTAATAATATTGTAATAAGTATCTATTATGTAATATCACATAGATTAGGAACTTTCACAGTTAAAATATTATATTAATTATCAGTATCATTGGTAAAATCAGTCCTCTTAGTTACAACACAAATATAAAAAAATTAAAACAGTATTTTTTTTAATATAAAAATCAACAAAGTTAAAAACAAAAACCAGATTCTGTTTTAACCTTCAATTAACACCAAAAAAATAAAAATAAATAAAATTATTTTTAAATAAAAAAAAATAACAAAGTTTAAAACAAAATAAATCAAATTCTCTAACTTAACAGTATCAACAGCTGTCATTGGTAAAATCTGAGAGGACTTCTCAGTTACACATTAAATTAACACCCTGTAAAATCTAGAATTATAAGTAATCTAATTAAACTATCAATGTAAGTAATCTAACTATCAATGTATCTAATCAGTCTTATAAATAACACAGGTTGCAGATCAGATGAGAACCATGGAGAATCCGGGGAACAGTCGTGTCAACCCAGAGCTGCAAAGAGGCCGGGCAATTCAACAGTCTCTCATTTCAAGGCTGTGGAGAGAACAACAAATTTAAAAAAAATAATGAGTTAAAATTAAAAAACTTTTACAGTTTCAAGTTTTGTTTTTGTAATACGTATATACGCCAAAAGACATCCACTACTGGATGTAGGCCCCAGGCCTCCTCCCTACTTACTAATAAAATAATGTGACATTACCATCATTGTAGAACTCCTTTGATTATTCTGATTCTGAAGACAGTCTTGGTCGGTTACTCTGTTAAAAAAAAATATAGGTAAGTATATGTGAAGGAACAAATGCAACAAGTTGATGCAAATAAAATTTTAATACATACTCTAGCTTGTGGAGGGTTTTGTAGCACAATTACAATTGGCTCTCTTAGCCTCTCTGCTACTGCTTCCAATGCAGCTGCCAGTCGGTTGGTGGCTCGGGCATGTTCCCTCGTAGCCTCTGCACTTAAACTTTCCATGGCCTCCAGCCTCGCAGACGCCTCGTGCATAGTATCATACTCTGTGAGATAATTTTTACATTTTACAGAATATTTGTGGCTACTAGAATTTGGGACTGACTAATTAATTAGATAAGAATAACTTTGATACCCACCGCTGCTGTTGATTAGCCGAGGACTTCTCTGCACGCGGCGTCGTCGTCGCCGCGGTGCTGGAGGCACAGTCTGCCGCGGTGCTGGAGGCACAGTCTGCCGCGGTGCAGGGGTAGAGGTAGATGGGCTGGGTTCTGGCAGCCTGTTAGCCTCCTGGCTCATGCTGGGACCTCCTACTCCTAACAGTTGAGGCTGGGGCTCCAACTCGGGTATTGCATACTCCAGCACTGCAGTGTCGGTAATCATGTCTGCATCTATCTGTAAAGGGATTTTTTTTTAGTATGGATTTCAAATGAAATAAATAAAAGTAAGAAGTCACGGGCAACAGCTAATTTAAATATAAAAGAAAACTCACAATTTGCACCACATCTTCCTCTAAAATTTCACTGTTTTCCTGTGAAATGAAAATCCAATTATTATTGGCTAACTATTATTATATTGTAACAAAAAATAATAAAAATTTGTAAATAAGGGGAAGAAAATACAGATTGTAAGATCTTACAATCTGCCTTTTCCTCTTCAAATAAATATAAAAAGAAAAACTCACAGCTAGAGGAATCTGCACCACCTCCACTAAATCTTGACTGTTTTGCTGTAAAGTGAAAAACCAAATTTTAGTGTGTGTTAATTGTATGTCTTCTAACTCATTGAGCTTAAATAATGGTCTCATTCCACTGCGGCATAAGTTTTTGAATTCACATCAAGGACAGGCAAGCGGAATGCACACATCACAGCATGTTGTCAGTGCTGTTGGGTACCCACAATTAACCATGCCCGGTGCCCAGCAAAACTATTACATGTCCCATGTCTATATGGCTATTCAATTTTGCAAATTTAAGTTATAAGACTCACAGACTGTGACACGACGAGAGGATTATGGCGGACCCCTGGCAAAGGTTCACCAACGTCGCGTCCAAGTAAATCATACAGCCTTTCTTGTATGGGAGATAACTTTTTGGCCCTTGAGGGTCCCCCTCCTAAAAGCAGAAGTATTACGATTGAGAACAAGTTATGGTAGAATTTGTACAAAACTAATAAAGGAGTGATAATAATTATATAAAATTATTATTATGTACCCCACCTGTAGCTGACATATCAGCTTTCTCCATTTTAATTTTTTTTAATAATTTTGATTTGTACTCGTTGTAGTACTGAAAAAAGGTAGAAAAAGTATAATTTAGCTATAGGTACATATAAAAATATACATCAACAAGAATATCTCATTCTCACCAGTCTCCATTGATCCGGCGTTTTTTGTACGCAGTTGCCAGAGACACTGTTGAGCACAGTGGAGCATTGCTCCCAAAGCCGCCTAGCCTGACTGCGACCTTCCTTGCTCCTGTTGCAGTACCCAAGAGCCAACTCTCGGTTGGACTCTAAAAAATCTATGAGGGCCGAGAGTTGGTTTACGCTCACACTTGCCATGTTGCCGACCCTGAAATATTGTTACGTGGAAGTTCATCTATCATAAACATAATACAAAACTTATTGTGAAAAAATATTTGCATTGCTCTTCAGAACACCGAACTTAAATCACTATAAATTCATCACGTTTTTGAATTATTCTCACAACAACAATTGGAACTTTTTCACTTACCCTAACGTCGTAGATTTAGAGGATAATGAGGTCTTTTCAATAGCATGATTAAAAAAAAAAAGTTTTCAAAAGCTCCCATAGATGGCTCTAGTAATCATTATCGTGATGTACACAGCACGGGCTAGCCATGTCAGATCAACGTAGTAGATGTAGGCAGTTAAAAAAATATATTTAATGTTGCTTGAACTTTTTTCACGGCTGATTGAATTGAATCTCAGATTTGAAAACAACTTTGACATTTTAGTTTTAAGCTATGCCATCTATCGGGGATATAGAAAACTTATTATTTTTTTTTTCTTATGTCAATTTAAAAAGAGCTCATTAAGGCGAAAGCGCCAGGGTAGCCCGCGAAATTCAATTTTTTTTAGGTTTTTTGGAATTTGCTGGTCAGTATTAAGTTGTACGTTGATTAATATATGAATCGCGGCCGTAAGAAATATGTGTTTACAGAATTATAATCATTAAAGTCATCAACACAACTCTCTAAGACCACGTAAGTCCCAAGAATAACTGTTTCATGAAATCATCATTCTTTGGACTTACGTGGTCTTAGAGAGTTGTTTTGATGACTTTAATGATTATAATTCTGTAAACACATATTTCTTACGGCCGCGATTCATATATTAATCAACGTTCAACTTAATGCTGACCAGCAAATTGCAAAAAACATAAGAAAATTTGAATTTCGCGGGCTACCTTAGCGCTTCCCCCTTAAGGAACTCTTGATAATAAAAACAATCCACAAAGAAAATACAATCCACAAGTCACACAAGAACAATTTAAAACCAGCCGCCTGCAAGTTTTTTGACAGTTGTTTGTTTTTTTTTTCAGAAAGGCATAGGATAAAAATTATCGTGATAAAAATCTTATTTTTTTAACAATATACGCATCTTTTTAGTGAAATTTGATGTTTTCGATGATAAAACGTTTTTATATTATTAAAAAAACTCTTATTATAAAGTTTTAATTGATAAAAATAGGATTTCAAAAAGTGGTAGGTTTGGTGTACCTCTATGGTCGCATGGTAGATTTTTGTTAGCAACACTGAAAACTATTGTACTGCCACACTATCGACATACAATCGACACACTACTGAGACACCACTGAAACGCCATTGAAGTTTTTGCAGAATGCCAAATTTGCAACAGTGGCAACATAATGTCTGTAGTGTGTCGATAGAGTGTCAATGGCGTGTTGGTTAACTTAAAGTTACAGAATTGGGCCCCTGGGTACTGGAGGGACGACTGATCGCCGCCAGATACGCATCGACGACACCACTGACTCGTAGAGCAGATATGGCACAGCATCAGGATACCTATAAATAAGACATGCACTAATTTTAATAAAACGTGCAAAAAGACACAAACAGGTCAGAGAGTCAAATTTGGGGTGGGATTTAGGAGTTTGAGTATAGCCTTTTGGGCACTATGAAACGCAAAGAAAACAAATCAATTTTTTTTTCAAAGTCCCAAAAGAAGTTATGGCCCACTAAAGTCCCAGGGACCTATAAACATTTCTATCAAAAATCTGACCCCCCCATTTTATGGTTCCATCGGGTGGAGGGTCTCGAGGGTGTCAACTTTTATTTAGGTCATTAGACAATGTACTGCTTTGTGATGCAAATTTAAGCTACATCTCATATACATAAACAATAATACCTTTTAACTGTTATCAACAACACAATAGTTAATCAATTGTCATAAGACTCCTGGAGTCTTCGTAACAAGGGTTTAAGTTAGATACTCACCTAGCTGCCTCCTCTTCATATATACCACTAAGTGGTGTTGCTTCTGATGAAGCTCTCCTTTTTAGGGCTTGAAACAGATTGTTCCTGTAAAACCGAATAACATCCATTAAATAGGTATTGGTAAACAATACATATCCTATAATTAATAATAAATGATTTATTAACTACTAGCTGATGCCCGCGGCTTCGCCCGCCCGCATATTTTATACTAAAACCTTCCTCTTGAATCACCCTAGATCTATTAAAAAACACCGCATCAAAATCCGTTGCGTAGTTTTAAAGATCTATGCATACATAGGGATATAGGGACAGAAAAAGCGACTTTGTTTTATATTATGTAGTGAAGTGATAGTGTTAAGATACGTAGCGTAATGCGATATACTATCAGTCTGTTTATACTCGCCGATACAGATAGGTAAATATGTAAAATCTGTAGTGCTAGGTACCTAGTTTCTCAGTCTTCTCATAAAGCACACACAAGGCGATATGGATGGATTTATCCCGGCATCGGCAACCATCTACGACAACTTTAATTGATTTTACTAACCTGTTTCTAACCCAAGGAGTAGGCTCATGGTCATGTTCTCCTTGTATGGGTCCTGGCTGACCAGCTCTCAGGACCCATGCGACGGGGCATCTATGGGTGTGGCACCTAAGATAGGTGCTGAGCCCTGACGACCGAAAGACAACGAAGAAGTGTCCCCCTCGTTGATACCAGCGCGTAGCGCCACGGAAGCCGGGTATTTCCTCGAAGTTGTCCATACCTAGGTGAGCAAGCAAGATGACACTGAAAAAAACAAACAAGACTTTTTTTTTTTTTTTTTTTAATTATGGCACTAGCAGGCTTTGTGCCAATGTCAAGTAAAAAGGTTAGGAAACGGACGGGAGAGGTAAATTCGAAAAGGAATTATTGACAAGATGATCTAATTATATGTATTACAAAATTAAACTTACACAAAATACTTATGAGGAAGGAAGGCATAATAGGAATTTATATATATATATATATATATTATATTATTAAATCTTAATATCATTATGCAAAATAAAAGATGTAATTATAGGATAGAGTTTGGGATTCATAAGTAGGCATGACATTCGGGTAGGAAAAGGAACACGAGCACTAAGCAATTGTTGCAGAAGGGAGGAGTGGTCAAAACGGGAACACGAGAAAATTAAATGGTCCAAATCTCCAACATCAACACCACATTCACATATATCACTATCTACAATTTTAAATCTAGCAAGGTGGGAAGGAGTACACATGTGTCCAAGACGCATACGGCAAATAATGGAAGTAGAACGTTTGTCAAAGTTAAGTTTAAAAAACCAAGGTTTTATAGGGATGTTGGGTTGAATATTAAAGTAATGTTTTCCTTTAAATCTAGCACTCTCTCTCCAAAGCCTATCCCAAGAATCCCGAAGATAAATTTTAGGGAGAGATATCAGGTCATGGCAATAATTTTTATAGGGAAACACATCACCACAAGTTGATGCAGCTTTAGCCAACTGGTCAGCTTTTTCATTACCTACAATTCCACAATGACTAGGGATCCAAGCAAACATAACCGACAACCCTTTACACTTGCATATAAACAGTTTATTACGAATTTCAAAAATAATAGGGTAGTATGGTTTTAATTTAAATGGAAACTTTTCTAAAGCTTGAAGAGCTGATTTTGAATCTGAAAATATTACGGTTTTACTAAGTTTTGCTAAAATAATATATTCTAGTGATGTAACGGATATTCGCATTCGCATTCGCATTCGCGAATATCCGCATATTTTTCAATATTCGCATTCGCATTCGCAAAAATTATGCGAATATTTAGCGAATGTTTTTAACACTTTCGCGGACAGAACGTAATTAGACGTCATGGTTGGAGATTTTGATACGGCACAACGTATGATGACGTTCAAAAACAGAATATTATTTACGGCAGGACGTTGATACCCGGTGAATTTTAAAGCAAAAATTCGTTATATTGTACCCTGTGTCACAACACATCAAAAACTCAAAACTGTACTGTCACGTGAACTTTGTTTGTAACCGTTTCAAAAATGTGCTGTTGATAATGTGCGGCGACACTGCACACACAAGCACAACGTGTTTATACGTCTCCCGCGCCCCTCGCTTCCCTACACTCAGTGCAGCAGTGTCACGCTAGCGAGGTGCGCGCGACATCAGCGCGGGAGTGGCGCATCGTAATATTTGCAGACAAATAAACATCGTAAGTATTTATATTATGCTATTATCTTATTATTACTAGGTTGTAAACTAATTCAATTATAAGTGTATTGTATGAAAATTGTATGTCATGAGTTATTTTGTTTGTTTTAGATGGATAAGCGCAAGAGAAATCTGATGAGAATTTTTGAGGATTCCGATGGCTCAACCGAGGCGGAACCATTCCAGGATCGTGATGACGACTTTGGATCTGACAAAGATTTTGACATTACATGTTGTGTCTATCATACGCTATATCAGTTGTACTATTAGTGACACAACTTATGATGTGATGAACAAACGATGACGTGATAGAACGTTTCTGTCATATTGCCTTTTAAACATCTAATAACATATAACACAACGCATTTAAACGTCAAATATAATTGTATGGCAATTTATTGTGTCATTATAGAACACAATTTAAACTGAGACCGTCCGCGAAAGTGTTAATAATCAAAAAGGAAATTATTATATGCATGCATGTGAAATAATAATACAATAGATAACACTTAGATATTTTTATTAAATCATACTTCTACATTCTAAATTAAAGTCTCATTTATGAAAAAAGAACTTCAGAGATCTGATCAAATCTAACATTAATCAGCCTTGTTACAACTATGTAAGGTTTGCATTTATTTAGTAGTATATTATTACTTTACTACCATTTTTAAATAAAGTTTACAGTTTCTATTTACCAAAAAACTAAACAATTACTTGAAACAAAATTATTAAACTTTAAATATCTTAATATTCTTAATACATTAGATATTTAAAGTTTAATAATTTTGTTTATAAACTTTGGCTTTACATGTATATTTTTTCATTCCACTTTATATATCTGAGGAATTAAATATATTTATAATGAATTAGTGATGTAACGGATATTCGCATTCGCATTCGCATTCGCGAATGTTGAAGATAAATATTCGCATTCGCATTCGCATTCGCGAATGTGAAAAATCCAACATTCGTTACATCACTAATATATTCTAGGGCTTTAAATAATCCAAAACATTCACCCGTAAATACCGAGGCTTCCGGTGGCAATTTGACCTGTTGAATAATTTTATATTGTTTATGAAATACACCAACTCCCACACAATCACCAGCAGAATTTTTAGATGCATCTGTGAAAATGTGATGACAATCATTCCAATTCTCATTAACGTTGAAGTTAAAGAGAACATTTGACCCTAAATCTCTTTTGTGAACACCTACATCATAGCAGATAGTTGGAGAAATAATAAGAGGGTCAAAATCGTACATAAACAGTGGTAGAGAAGGAGATCGGTCTATACTAGCCTGAATAGAGATAATTTTACGATAGCTAATAATAAGATTAGGAATAGGTTTGTGACGCCAATACTGAGATGTTTGAACTAGTTCATTGAGAGTGTGTAACTTTAAAATAAGCGGGTGGTTGGAAAATTGCATAGCTCTCGTAAGAAACCTGTCGGATAAGAATTGTCTTCGAAGGACGAGCGGAGGTTCTACGCACTCAACTTGTAGAGCATTAATTGGGCTGGATTTCATAGCACCACAAACCAGTCTCATAGCTTTAGACTGAATCATGTCTAGTTTTTTAATACCTGCAGCACTACCCCCTTCTAGCAGAAAAGTACCATAATCCAACACACTTCTTACAAGGGCATTATACAAAAGTTTCATACAGAAAGGGTGTGCACCCCACCATACTCCTGATAAGCATCTCATCATGTTTAAAGTACGTTCACATTTAGTATCTATGTATTCATAATGCGGTAAACCTGTGAGCTTACTATCTAACACGATTCCGAGAAATTTAGCTTTATTTTGTATAGTTAGTGGACAGTTGTTGTAGTTAACAGTGACAAGGGGAATAGATCTTTTCCTGGAGAAAATTATCACTTCACTTTTAGGTATTGATAATTCAAGGCCATTATTATCTAACCATTTCTTTAGCAAATTAAGAGATAATGATAGAGTATTACAAGCTTTGTTAAGGTTTTTATCAGTAGTGTATAACAACAAGTCATCTGCATACTGGAGGACAGAAACTGAGCCATTGAGAGACGACTCTAAATCATACGCATATATGTTATAGAGCAGTGGACTTAATACAGAACCTTGAGGTAAACCCTTATAAACACAACGAGACACTTTGGAGTCATCAGAGACAACTGATATAAATCTTTCAGATAACATATTAATTATAAAATGTATTAAAATAAGTGGAACATTTAGTGTTATGAGTTTCTGTTTAAGAATTGAAATTATAACATTATCATAAGCTCCCGAGATGTCCAGCAAAGCAGTCACCACACATTCCTTACGGGAAAATGCAATTTTAATATCTGTAGTTAGAATGCTTATACTATCTATAGTACTTTTGCCTTTACGAAAACCGAATTGGCTGTCAGATAATTTTGTATTTCTCTCAATGAACCACTCTAATCGATTCTTTACAAGGTGCTCTGCAGTTTTAGCTAGCACTGATGATAGAGCTATGGGTCTATACGATGACGAATCATCTGTTGGTTTGTTTGGTTTTAAAATTGGTAGAATTTCTTGTGACCTCCATGAAGCAGGAACATTACCCGACATCATAACATCATTGATTAAACTTATATAGTATTCCAAAGAACCATCACTCAAATTGGATAAGAAGGAATATGGAATACCATCTTCTCCTGGAGAAGAATTTTTCACTGATGAGAGAACACCCTTTAATTCAGTCAGAGAGAATGGCGAATCCAAAGATAAAGAAAAATTTGTAGGAATTGCTAAACTAGGAGGAGAAAATATGACATTGGCCTCTGGAACAAAAGGTGGTGCTAAGCGGTCAAGGAAGCTATTGACTAAATTAGGAGAGATGAAAGAAGATTGTTCATTAAAAGCAGATCTGAAACGTTTAATATTGCGCCAAACTAAAGAAGGTGGTGTGTCAGGACAAAGAGAGGAGCAGAAAGATCTCCATCCTGCCTGTTTTTTATTTCTAAGTAATTCCTGGGTGTCCATAATAACATTCTGCAAATTTTGTAAATTTTCATTAGACATGTCCAGAGCATATTCTCTCTCTGTAGTCTTTCTTCTACGCACAGCGTCTATACATTCATTATCCCACCAGGGTGGGAATGGAATTTTATCAGATGGGTTGTTATTTTTAATGGGAAAGAGTTGATTTGCAACTTCTATAAGGCATTTTGCAAAAGCCTCTGCCCTATCAGATTCTTCACCAATGACAGCAACAGGAAACTTAGAAATTCTGGACTCAACCATGGCTTTAAATATTGACCAATCAGCATCATGTAGTTTGTGTTTTAAATTAGAAGATCGTTTTTTGTTAGAACTATTTTTCAAAGGAGAAGAGATAATAATTGGATAGTGGTCACTACCAAAAGAATGTGGATATAGATTCCAGGACATACGAGAGGCAAGAGAGGGGGAACATATAGATAAGTCTACAGCACTTAAATTTTGTGTTGGACATGTGCGTCGAGTAGGGGTACCTGTATTGAGCACACAGAGGTTATGTGAATCCAAAATTTCTGCCAGGTCTACACCATGGTTATTGGTGATACTGGAACCCCAAGCTCGGTGATGAGAGTTAAAATCGCCTAAAATTAAACAAGGTCTGTGGAGTTGTGTAAAAATATTATTTAGATCAGCAAAAGATGAAGGACAGGGCCGTGGTATATAAATAGATAAAATGGAAATATTATCAATACATACACCAATGACATTAATATCAGAATTTCTGATAGGGAAAACTAATCGAGAAAAAGGAATAGAATTTTTTACTAATATGGCAACACCACCATGTACATCAAATCTGTCATCTCGAAGACATGTAAATCCCGAAATACCAAAAATAAAACCTGGCTTTAGCCAAGTTTCTGTTAGACATACAACTGCTGGATTATATTTGTTTATAAGATATATCAAATCACATTTTTTGGGAACTACACTTCTGCAATTCCACTGTATAATCTTGGAATCCATCATTATGAGTTTTGTTAAGTATATCATTCAACATGGCAACGTGGTACGGTTTCAAGACATTATTCTGTTGCAATATTAATTTTGAAAGCAAATTTAAAAGCATTTCTAACATTCCCACACTATCAGAGTCCTCAGAATTATGCTTTTTTTCCTGATTGTTCAACTTAAAAGCAGAACCATTCTGTGGGGAGGGAAACTGGTATTCATTTAATATTTTATTGTGAGCAACAACATCATAGCCTTTAGTAGGTTTAGGTGGAGAACGAGGTTTGGAAAAAAAGGTCTTTTTGTACGATGTATGGACTGGTTTTTCATTGGCAAAACTTAATCTAGCATTAGTATGATGTTGATGGCCATCATTAGTAGGGGCATGAGCAATAACATCCGCATATGATTTTTTAGAAACTGGGAACAATTGTGATGCTTCAATATAGGAAATACAGCTATGTGACATGGCATGTTTAATTTGCTTCTGTCGGTCTAATTCAGGACAAGCCTTACTAATGGCAAAATGGAAACCAGAACACATAATACATGAAGCTTCTACAGAACCTTCCTCAATGTGACAAGAATCACCTGTATGGCCTTCTTGAGCACATTTAAAGCATCTAGGTGAAGAACGGCACATCACCTTTGTATGGCCATATCTACAACATTTATAACACTGTATGGTCGGGAATGTGTATGTTTCTACAGAGAATGCATTATAGCACATAAATATCCTCTTTGGAAGTACTTGACCATCAAATGTCAATACAATTGATTGAGATGGCTTCCAAGTGGGAGAACCATCTACCATCATTTTGTAATTAAGTCTCCTAACTTTTAAAACCTTGCCGCAGCCTATAGGGGTGGAAATATTATCACAAATTTCCTCATCAGTCCACTCAGTAGGGATACCACGAATAATTCCCATTCTTGTTACATTAAAGGTTGGAATAAATGTTTTCAGTTTGTTTACTAGAACATTTTCATTATTCAAAAAATCATTTGCCGCTGAGAAGCTAGTAAAAGCCACTGAACATTTATTCCTACCAATTCTTTTTACACTACCAGGAATTATACATTTGAATTCATTTTTCTTTAAGAAATTACCAAATGTCATGGGATGTAAAATTGTGCCGCTGTCAGGAGAAAATTCAATTTTTTGCACATGAACGACATATGGTTGTGCATCAGTAGGAAGGTACTCCTTACGACCTATGGTAGACTGACCAGATTCAGTTGTTACTGTCTGTTTGAGTATGGGTTGATGTACATGTTGTAAGGGAAGGTTTGGCACTGCAAATGAATGAGGTGCTGATGCAGGTTTAGATGTAGGCTCATGAGATTCCACAACCATTTTATTGGTGGAATTACACTGGCAATCAGAGTCAATTAAATCATCTGGACTGGACCTCTTCTTCCTACGTTTGTTACAGTGTTTGCAAACTTTACAGGCTCGAACGCGTTTTCGTGATGCTTCCCTTCCATCAAGGCCTGATAGAATGGAAGAATCAGTTTCCATGCCACTTAAATCCGAAATCGTTACATTGCAAGCCACAGGGGGACCCGGATTGGGGCCCGGATCCCCCAGCGCAATATCAGGGGGATCGCTCATCCACTCATACACCGATTGTAATAAAAATGTACAAAACTTACCGAATCACACCAAAATATTTACACAAAAATACTAAATTAAACTAACTACAACAAATATAACAACTATTAGACTCAACTGATCAAATTTACACAAAAATAAAAATAATTTTGAAAATTAGCTGAAAAGACTCCCGCCTTCGACGAAGTTTCCCCCAAACAAGACTTTTATTTGAATAAACAAACTAAACCAGAAGATTCGTTTTTTTCAAATTCAATTCACACAGAAGCGTCACGCGTCAGACAGAATCTACCAGGGTTGCCACCTTGGATTTTCATTTTTTTAAGGCGCTAGGTCAAGAGTAAAATGTCGCCAGATTTCAAGAATGTGGATTAAGAAAAAACCACCAAATTCCGCTAAAATAATTGCTTTTAAAAATCTCAGACAAAAGAAATCCTTTTTTAAATTAAAAACTAACGAATATGTATGAGATGCTAGAAAATAATTGTATAAAAGCTAAGCTCAAAAAACCTTTATTCAATTGACCAACTCTCTAAGGATTTCCCGGTCCTCCGTGTCCGACAGCTTTTTAACCTAGATGTAGTACTACAAACACAAAAAATTAAAATCCAGACCAGACTACGACGCAGAGATAATCAGACACGCAGGCACACACGCATTCAAATTGAATCTTACAAGAATCTTATTTAGGAACATTGTTACCAAGTTTTTGTTTTTAAGAATCCGTGCATAAAATTCCCTCGCTAGAGTTTAGGTAAATTCATTGCAATACTATGTTTGTGTGCAACGTTCACGCACACACGCCTAAAAATCGAGCGTAGCGATCGTTTAAACAGTTTTGATCCTATATATTTTTTTATTCATAGAGGTACGGTTAAGAAATATAAGTCTGGAATATTTGTCTAACATAGTATTCGTTTAGTATAATTACCAAAATCAACATAAAAATGGTACAATTTGGTGTTAGATCCATTTAAGTACATTAAGACATTCAATAACATTGAGGTAAGCGTTTTACATAAATATCTACGAGTAGTATGCATATTTAGGTAATTCAATGTTTTCCTTCATCGATGTCAATGATGACTAAGATAAACTTATTTCAAACAAATTGAAAAAGTCTTCTTGGGACTGGGCCCGTAGATTGGAATTGGATTGGGATAAAAAATATAGTTTTGGAAAATGCAAAACAACTATATTAAGTCTATACCTGTGAAATTGCTGTTTTATTTTACTGGCCGCGAACCAAGGAATTCCAAGTCAAACTGTAACTACTAACATTTACAGTTCGAAGTGGCAGTTTAATAAAACGACAATTTCATAGGTATCGAGTATTCGTGGTGTTTTTATAATATATTACAATGGAGGTTATTATTGTACTTATCATTATGAACAACTTTTACTATGAGACCACACCTAAAATCGCAAAAACAAAAATCAGCTGTTCCCTACATTTTGACGAGTTATACGAACATAAATATAAGACAAAGGTGATGCCATGCCTAGATCAAGCTGATATGAGTTTTAACAACTCATGTCAACTTTACCATAGAACATAACACTAGTAATTAATGTATTTTCAGAACTTCCATTGTCATCGATTTCCTAAAATTATCAGCATTTAAAAATAAGAATGTAGGTACTCGTAAATACTTCTTTATGCAATTCTAGCGTTGATCGAAAGTAAAAGCTTACATATTCTTGAGACGAAGTCGTAGCGATTTGATTCGAATTACGTTCTGTTAGAATTTGTCTGATACGTGCCAGTCCCACGTTTTGTCGTTTTTTTTTTTGCGGTGCACTGGTAATGCGATTCTTTCTATCGACCCATGATCTACAACAAATTTGTATATATTAATATACAAATTTGTTGTAGATCATGGGATAATACCAGTAACTTATGGGCAGTGTAGGGCTTAATCACTAAAATTCTCCATCGATTGATTAGTCAAACTAAAGGTTTTGAACCATTAAAAAAATACGTGTGTGGTCGGAGGGCCTCCGTCAGGAACGCGGTTCCTTTTCACGTATGATTTAAATAAAACAAAATTTTCACAGCCGCCATCTTGGATTTACGTTTTAACGTCACTATCGGTTTTAAAACCCTCAAAAACCATGAAAAAAACGACGACGACGACTAAATTTTTTTTTTCTGTAAACCATTAAAAATAATATGCAGCCATGGCATCTATCGGAACTCCGAGCAACGACAAGCTCAACACGTCATACTTATAGCCACATTATGGATACTGATAACATAAGCATGTCGGTGACACGAACGAATAAGATTTCCCTCTACCAAAACATTTGAAATTTTTTGCGGCTGCCATCTTGGATTTTCATTTTGGCTCTACTATCGGCGTTAGCATCTATGAAAATAACACCCATGATCAAAAATTTGAAAATGTTCGCAGCCGTCATCTTGGATTTTCATTTTGACCCCACTATCGGCTTTAACACCATCGAAAACCATGCAAACGATACCCATGACGAAAACTTGAACATTTTCGCAGTCGCCATCTTGGATTTACATTTTGACTTCAGTAACTTTAAAGAACTTTGTTCCAAAAAAATACTTCTCGTACTGCTACAACAGCATGTCTGTGCGGGCATGTCGGTGACATGAACTCATAAGTTTTTACCCTTAACGCGCATAAAGAAGTTTTCACTTAAAAAAAATCGATGAAATATACAGTCTATATATAACTAGCGGACGCTGTAGGCAGACGTTGGCCCGCGACAATAGCTAAGAACATCTGCTCCTAAGACAACCCACTGACCAACCATCCAAGTGACACAATAAGAATTTAAAAAAAAATACATCTAAATCAGTCAAGCCATTTAGGATGAGAAGAATTACGAACACAAGCACACCGCTATTTTATATAATATAAAAATCAGGCATGCACAATTTTAATGTTGTTCAAAAACAAGCAAAGTACTGAAAATAAAATAAATACTAAACGGATCAAAAAGTGGTAGTCGGTGTACCATTTCTGGAATATGTTTACGGAGAACACGTGCGCGCCTGCGATACAAAGTGATACGTCCTCACGCTGGGAAGGCCCGGTTGCTACTGACGGGATCGATTTTGCGCGGTCGATAATATAGTTCACTTTGCCATTTATTTACGAAGTTAAGTTATTGTTTATTTATAAAATAAAATTTTGATTCTATTAAATGGTTATCTTAACTTTAATATGTAATTTTTAAATTTTCTGAAAAGTGTTTCAAAGTATTAGAAAAAAATACTTATTTGTCAGGAAGTTTTTAGAATATTACGTTGTTTCAACATTTTTTTTCTGCTATATTTTGTATGAAAATTGAGAAAAGTAGTTCCACCACATGCAAGTACACCATATAATGATGTTAAAGATAATTTTTAATTTTCAAAATCATAAGTAGTTTCTTATGACCAAACGATCAAACGTCAGTCTCACGTCATTTTTCGGAAAACTTGTTGCGAAGATTAGTGATTTTCCACGAATACTTAGTTTATTTGAAAAATCCCTTTCCGCCACATGCAAGACAAAGAACTCGACTTGTCAAAGCACAAATAATTTTGTTTAAATTCTATTGCCCTTTCTCGCAACGAATGAACAAAATTGATCAAAATTAGTCGATTTTGTGCCAGGCCCCTTAATTACTCTTTTATTTCTTTGTTCTTGCCTTAATTCAGAAATTTTGTAAATAATCACATTTTGCTTATTATTTTAAGTTATTTTTAATGTTATTAGTTACCTATAATTTTAATTTTTTTGTTTTTATTTTTTAATCAAATGATAATTATTCCAAGCTATTTTTCTTGCGCTAGCAGAACATTGTAATTTGTTTTAACTTGTGTTTTGTCTGGGTCACCAAGATACATCCACCGCTCGGGCATGATGCCGCACTGGGCAAGTAAATTCGCCAGCGTAACTTATGGATTTTCTCTTTGTGAATCGAGTCATTTTGTTTTTACACGACTGCCCAAAAAAAGGAGTGTTATTTATTTTATTGTGTTTGTCAGTGGCGGCGCTAGACCACACTTGGACGTCGGCGAAATTAGGTCCGCGAGGCCTTTTTTATTTCCCAGTCAAAAAGAAAACGTTAGATTACATGAGCCGAACTATAGTGAAACTAACGTATGAGTAAACGAGTTTTATTGCTAATCAAATGATGACAAAAATTACACAAATATAAATTAAAATAGACGAACTTTTCGGCTTTTGGCCTGACTGAACTTTTTCAGGATTACGTCTTATGGCCGCTTTACATTTGGCTTTTAGCTAGCTAAATTCAGACACGAGTGTTGAGCGAGAAAAAAGATTGCTCTTTTTATAAAGACTTCTCTGCTTAAAAACTTATCAATCGCGCAATCAATCGTCTTTCGGAACAGCACTATCTAGCTCAATTACCTAGTATCCAAGTCCCAAAATTTCGAGTCACCTGATTGGCCAACCAATCGGCCAATCACGCGATGTCGCCAATTCATGTGTTGTACACTCTCGGGTCGGACCATCAAGGTACACCCCAGGAATTGGAGACATCGCGATGTCGCCAATTCTTGTGTTGTACATTCCTGTGTTGTACAATCCAGTGTCGTGCATTGCTGGTACGTGCATTACAGTGACGTGCATTATAGGGACTCGTTATTGTTATCATGAATAGAAAACCATCGTACCCCTCACTCATATACAAAACTATATATTAGAAAAGGATGGCAAATAAAGTGATTGCTATGCTATATGGATGATGCTAACGATGGAACGTTCTCTTTTTTTAACTGGCAATTAAAAGTTTTGTGAGCTGTGTTTGTTCGTAATAATTTCTTGAAAAATTCAAATTGTACGAACGCCAGCACATCAACCTACCACAATCTGTCAGATTTCTTTAATAGATTTTCAACTTTATTGCTAAAGCTTAAGGTTCAAAGTTGATTGGGAAAATCTGACAGTTAGGTGTAGCTTGATGTGCTGGCGTCTGTACTTGCTACGTTTCAATACCATTTTTATATATAAAAAATCATGATTAAATTCAAAAAGTAAAAAAAGTTAAGTTTAAATTTTTTCTTATATTGTACATTGAAATAGTAATAAAATATCTGTATAAAAATATTTTAGTACCATTAAAAGAATAGAAATATTACACTGAGCAATTAATACAAATAATGTAATTGAAAATATAATCAACTTGGAAACGATTACGGCATATAAACAAAAATAAAAACATTTCATTTCTTTACTTACTTTACAAACGACAGCTGAACGCGTCTAGCTCTATGGTACAAATACTAAATGTTGCAATTAAAAAAACTATGCCAAGTTGAGGGGACCTTTCAGATATAGTTTTCCGCTAGACATAGAAATCTATAGTAATATTAGTATAGATGAGAAAGTAATTCTGTATGTATGCTATTTTTAACCGAATTCAAAAAAAGAAGGAGGTTATTAATTCGTCGCATATTTTTTTTATGTATGTTACACTGATTACTCCGTCAATTGTAGACGGATTTTGAAAATTTATTTTTTGTTTCTAAGGGTATACTCTCAAGGTGCTCCCATCATCAAGTTGGAATCTGATGAGAGGATCCCATGGAATCGAAAGAAACCCTCAAATTTCATAGGCAAGCCTATAGCGATTTGGGTATTTTTTGTAGTAACTCGTGCGTTTGCCCTTGGAAAGCACCATTTGGTGAAGTGGAACTGATGATGAAGACCACAGATAGCCACCGGAATTACTCCATAATAAGTATTTCACGAGTTGCGATTTCTTTAATATAGTTGCCAAGCAATTTATGCTCGTCACAATGCAAATGGTGAAATGGAGCTGATGGTGAATTACCAGGAGAACTCCTCAACAATTAACGTCCCTGTATCGAGAAAAGCAATATTTTGTAAAAAGCGATGAGCAAGTTGACACTATGCTACTGTGACTTAGATAAATTATAAGCAGAGCCACTAAAAAACGAATAATAAAAATATTTTGAGAAAAACAAAACCGACTTCAAAAAAACTTCAAAGTGAAAAATAACTTTAATTTCGGAAGTCGGTGGCAAATAACTGAAATACAGATCTAAAGACACTTCCGAAATTAAATTTATTTTTCACTTTGTAGTTTTTTCTTGAACTCGGTGTTTTTTTTTTTTGTTAATAATTTTTTATTGATGTGTAACATGTAACGGTGGGTTAGACCGGGTGTTGGTGTTGCCACGCGCTTATATCTCTGCGACTCTTCCCACTCGGGTCAGTGATACCACTTCTCTTTCACAATGCCAAGCTCGTATACCAATAGCGTTATGTAGAGTCGAGCCAGGCGTCCCGTGACGTTTTTTAAGGGCAACAACTAGTCCCTTAAAATCATTATCAATAATTCAGAATTGCAGATTGGTAAGCGAAGAGAAGTGCGAAACGCATTAAGAGTACGTTGATAGCAATTTTGTTGATTGAAAAATATTAAAAACACGTAATGCGATTTCTTAGATTAAGAGCTACCTAACTATTTCTGAATCCTTATAACAAAATTTGTTGTAGGGCCTATTATCCTACTGTAGCAAAGCTTAAAAGGGGGGTAAATTTTTTTTTTCTTCACAAAATAGCATCCTGGCTCTGGAGGTCCCGGGCTCTTATATCCCTTAATAAGTGAGTTAGCAAATTGGAGCATCCTGACCCGGATACGATAAATCTTCGTTCAAGAGCGAGGGAAGAGAGCCCGAAAATTGTAACATGCTGCCTTGTTTAAGTTAATTGTCATTTTACCTAGAAAATGCAAGTGCGAGCGAAGCGAGGTCGAAAGTTAGAGTATATGATTCCGATTGTTTAGAGTTGATTATACTCGTGATATTTTGCTAAATGAATGCAACAGCTTGAATATTGGACCTCGCGTGTAGCTTAAAACCTTTGTAAGCCATAAACAAATTACGTTCATTTTCATATTTTCATTAGGTATTCATTCATTACGGACTTCGTATCAATTACATTTTATAGTGTTGGATATTTTTCAAATTTTTGTTTACACAATAATGTTGGGGCCTGTAGCTCGAGGCCCTTTATCATTAATATCGCTGATACGGTGGTAAAATAAAATAATGCTTTCATTGCTATTGATTGGAGCACTGAACTGAACATTCTGAATATACATCATTCACTTTCTAAAATTCAGAAAAGCCTTCTGACCCAGCTTAAGAGCGTTTATACAGAAAGTTGGCAACGTCGCAAATAGCTGTCAAATATTTCGCTGTTTAGATTAATTTGTCAATATTACTGTATGAAAATAAGAAATATGGCTAACTAATGAACTAGAATATTGATTATGAAATGCAATAATTAATATCGTAACACCGAATATTTAGTTTTAGATGTAAAAAAAGTATTTGGAAACTTTACAAATGCCTTTTTTACACCTAAAACGGTTACAACATCAAATTCAGTGTTTTAATTGCAATTCATTATTAATATTCTAGTTCATTAGTTAGCCATATTTCTTATTTTCATACAGTAATATTGACAAATTAATCAAAACAGGGAAATATTTGACAGCTGTTTGCGACGTTGCCCACTTTCTGTATACGCGCTCTTAAGATTAACATGGACTTTCAGATCACAATAGTGGTATCACTAAATAGCATAGACAAGACGCTTTATATTTTCGCTTCTCTTATTTGAAGTGTCAAAATGAACGAATTGTCGTTTGAAGTAAACAGTATGGATATTTGCCAATTGACTATTTTATAAAAATGTTCAAAATCATATAATCAAGAGTTAACTTTTAGTGTTTAATAAAAGCCGTCTAAGATGTGGCCCATGCTCCTAAATCTGACGCGCGACGAATGTCGCCTCACGCTCCGTAGACTCGGTATATATTTAGTCCTATAAATGGCTTTCATTTTCCCTCCTATGGTTTTCTTAAATTATACTCAGCGCGTCTTAGCTAATTTGTTGACAATCGTGTTACGAATATGTTCAGAAATGTATAATATATTCATTTGTTTCTAGAATTGGAAGCCTACTCGAATATGATCAGTGTGTTTAGAGCACAAGGAGCATTGGAAGACAACAGAAAAAAGCTACTGGAAGAACTGCGCGCCGTTTTGCATATAAGCGATGATCGGCATAGCGCTGAGGCGCGCCGCGTGTCTAATGATGAGTTATTAGCTACAATTGCTGATCAGTAAGTTGATATTTAATGTTTTCAGTGTAGAGTTGTTGATTTATTTTTAAACACTGTTACACAAAGTCAAAGATGGCTGAGAGTAACTGAAAGTCAAAGGTATTAACATATTACTCTTGTTTATTAGTGTTTCTAATTGATTGTGTGCATATTAATCTAAAAAGATAGTTTTAAAACTTGATGTTTTTAAACTTCTTTTTATGTTTTCTATTGTTACATATTGAATCTAAGCCTTGTGGATGTATGTTTGCTTTGACAATGTGGGTTGACCACTGCTTTTTGCAAACATATATGGCTGTATTATGTTTATTAAAAGTGTTAGAAAGTAAATTTTGATATTATGAGTTTTTGACAGATAACCTATTCATTTGAAATGTCAAATAATTTTTAATAATTTCTTCTTCAGTCATTAAAAAGTTTTGTTAATTATTTTTATATTTAAAAAGTAAACTATATGTTCCAAGCAGTGTCTTTTAATTTCAGATTTACATAATAAAAATAATTTGAAACTTCTTTATTTTATTTTTGTTGAAAATTTATGGTTGATTAATTCTGTACTTCTTTTAGTTTTATCAAATATAAATATTTATTTAATTATTACTATCTATGTTCACTTTACATTAATGGATTATGTTATTATTTCAACAAATAGGTTATCAGGTCCAAACACAGGTATAGCATGGATCAGCGAAGGACGGAGGCGTGTGCCTCTTATGCCACGAGGAATCGCACAGACCATGTACACAGAAATTGCAGATAAGGCAGCTGAAGCTGCTGCTGCTGAAAATAAAGAGATTCAGAAGAGACTCGAAGCGGAGAAGCTCGTAGCTCCCAAGTCCAATGAGGAGGATATGCCTGATGCTGAGGGGCAGACCGCTGAGAGTGCCCTCACATCTGACCATGATGAGACCATGTACCCTCCCATAGCTATGGAAGATCAGACAACTAAGGTGTGTTTTGTCTTTTGTTCTTTCACTAACCAGTTTTTTTTTTAGTATTTGAATATAATTCCTCTTTGTCAGTTTATAATTTTCATAGAACAAAAAAAAAACTATTTCCTAAATCTTTATTCTTCGACTTTGCATCTGGCTTATAACAACTTATGTAACATCAATAAACTGAGCAGTATAATAAGTCATAAAAGTTTCAGTTAGCTCAAAACTGTGCATAGTAAATGCAGATTTTTATAAATCAATGCAAATGTACGAGTTCTTTAATCTTATCATAACTTCCTGGTGCCATGCAGTTTTCTAACAAATATAGCTTGCTAATAATGCTTTCTTCCTTTTGATTTTAAAAAATCTGCATTTTTTTCTGTTACCATGCACAGTTTTGAGCAAACTTTCAGAGAGAATAGACAAACTTCCCTTTTTCATATAGGATTCCAAATTGATTATTCTATTCACAGATATAGATAGACTTAGATGACACAAGTATCCGATCTGTATGAAAACCAAGCGTGCCATTTTTTTACTACCTACTATGACGCCACAAGTACTATGTAGTAATGGGAAAATCAAATGGAATCAAAGACGCCGCCGCGTGCGGCACCCGTCTTGCCCCACCCCCGGGGCCCAGCGCCAGCGCTGACGCTCACTCAGCCAGCAGTTCACAGGACTGAGCGCGAAAAGGCGGCTTACGATTTTTTTTACTTAAGCTGGTGCGATTTTTGGCACGCGAAGTAGTTACTCTTGCGTTGTCTAGGTGTACCTATATCTGAGATTCTATTCACATACATAGTAACTGTAATTTTCTTGAACTTCTTTTAGATTTGGGAATCAGAGCTTGTAAATCGAAAGCGGAAAGTTCCAGAGGGTGGTGCAATACCAGACGAAGCCAGCATTCCTGTCAAAAATATGAGGAACATACCCGTCAACACCAACCAAAAGCATTTGAATTTATCACAGATTTATTCTAAGTTCTCACAACCAGCTACAAGTGAGTTGGCATTACTAATATTATTTATTTATTATTATTACTAATATTATTTACTTATTTATTCTTTCATACAAGAAAAGAATATTTTTGAGAAATAGCTTTATAATTACCATCAGAAAAAAAAATTTGCAGTATTTCGTCTAACAATTAAATGTTTCTACACAGGTAAACCATCAGGGCAGTCAAAACACTCGTATAATCAAGTAAGCAAAGTGTCAACCAGTAAACCGAATCAAGGTCATGGTCCGCGCTCGACGCCGCACAAAAGCAGGTCTCATAAAAGTGCTAAGGGTGCACAAATTGTTGTATCTAAATCGCAAATGAAAAAACAAGAACTGCCACCTTCTCCTAATAAACAGTACAATCCAACCTCCATGCAGATGGAGTATTCAGGCCCTCCTAACACTTTCCAAGCTAGTTATGCTCAATCTATATTAGGTAATAAAACAAAACCCGACTATTTGGACGAAATAAAGCCTAAAGTGTTGTCTTCCCCGGGAATGGTGACGGACTCGCCGACCTGCATGCAGCTACTGACACAGCCCGCGACCGTGCCGCACGAGCTGGAGGTGTCGGAGAACGCGCACCCCGACGACCCCGCATCCTTACAAGCGCAGAGCACGCCTGTCACCCACAAACAGACAATATCCGGAAAACCTTGCCAACTTATCATAAAGAATCGCGGTGAAATAAGCACAGACAAAAAAGTACAAATGTCTGACCTCAAGTTGTTACAAAAGCCCTCTGAGGGTATAAAACTATTGTCTAACAGACAAGTAGTCGTCGCACCGAGTTCAGCTCAGAAAGGTTTAAACACGCCGGGCAAACTAGTGACTACTAAAGTGATCGGGTCGATACCGAAATCTCGTAATACTAGCACACCCCTTATGTCCGAGAAAATGATTGTTGTCTCGAAACCGTCGTCGGAAAGTAGAAACATGTCCAACTCTAAATTAATAATCACATCCGGCGCCAGCACGGCGCACAGGGACCACCCGACTAGTATAAACAGCATATCAAACAAATTAACCGAAACACTTACACCTAAGGGCATTCCTGCCACTGATCTAAAAGTATCAGCTAAAGCAGTCGTTTTGAATCCTAAATCAGGACAAAAAATGGTTGTTTTACCGGCAAAAGCTCGAACGAAACCGGGGAACGACGGACAGATACCGCTCATACATTTCAAGGGCATACCCACTGCTATGAAGTTAGTACCAGTGAGTTCCCAATCTGTTTCACAAACTCCCAAAACGCCCGCTATGACTGTAATGTCTTTACCTACAACAGTTAGCTCAATCCCATCTAGTGCTAAAATCGTTGGTGTGGAGACAATAAAAACCGCGAACTTAGCGGATATTGTACCAGTAAAGGGTTTAGCACCCGTGACTACTCCTAAAATGTCCAATCCCATTGTTCGACCATCTAGTGCAAAAGGCAGCGTTATTGTTGTACAAAAGGGTACAGCGATAGGCAAAGCTTTAACATTCGCAAAAAACGGGAACGACATGTCTAAAGTAATAATGGGTAAAAATGTCAATCAACTATTACAAGCGTCGAAGACTGACCAAGCCGAGGCAGCCAAGTGTGCGGGAAATGTTATTGTTTTAGAGTTGAACAACGAACAGACTGGTCGCACTACTACCATGTCAGAGATATTAGACAGTCGCGGAACTAACGCGCCTCGCATTTCCGACGAGAGCAAGAAGTTGTCTCCAATTACCCCAGAAACACCAGTACTGTTTGAAAACCAAATAACAGAAGAAACTTGCAATGCGAGCAGCTTAGACTCTAATGTTGAGAGTATAGGAGAAATGGTACCTATGGTAGACACGAGTTTATCATTAATCGAAAAAGATGATGGTAAATCAAATTACCCTAAAGAATCAGAAGGTGTCAAAGATTCGTCGAGCGTCACCGACTGGGAAATGGAACTTGACACAGTATCGAGAAAGGGGAAAGATGAGGACAAGTTAAATTCCCTACACCTAGACTTGGGCATGTCCAGTGACAGCGACAGTGAGTACATATCCACCAGTCACAAGTCAAAAAACAAACATTCATCACAGGAAAGCATGCAACGGGCAACACCAAGCGGTAATCTATACATTTGATTCCACCTTTATTTTTATTTTTGTTTGTTCTTCTGATTAATTTGTAAGAAAACCTAAATATTTGTTCAGGTGAGAGCAGCGAAATGTACAGCAGTTCGAGCGCAATGTCCCTCGCGACCAGAACGTTGCTCAGCCAGCTACAAGACGATGGGTCGTCGAGTAACGATTCGTCGTTCGCTCTCAAAACTAAAATTGAAAAACTAAAAGAGAACGATTCTAAACTAGATAAATCCGAGTCCGAAGCACTGACGAAAGCGAAAGAGAAACTTTCGCAAAAAGTAAGAGAAGCTCAATCACAACAGAAGAGAATAGACATTTATAGCACTGCAATCACTACTTCTGATATAAACTTAGATTCGTTCTCGTATCTGGACGAGGGCGACATGATGGCGGGGGACGATGTTTTCGCCACGGTGGAGGCGAAGACGCGCGAGCCGAGGCGGGCCGACACGCTCGACGACCAACTGAGCCGATTATTAGGCGAAGACTCGGCTAACTCGACTGACTCACAAACTGTAAGTGAAAGTATGCCTTTAAATAAATAAATGAGCAATAAATTAGGTTAAATAAAATGATGGAGCCTGTGGAAAATATCTTTAATAAAATGTAATGAACTTAGAGTAAGCGCGGACATATAATGTGAAGTGAAAAGTGGTGACATTGTGGGTCTCGTGGGAGGCGTGATCATAGTGCTGTTTTGTTTGTTCTGTTAAAATATACAGTTTTTTAAAGGTGTTTGTATACTATCTGCGTATTTACATATTTCCCTTCATAATAAAGAGGCTAACAGATTAAAAAAACACCTTAGTTAGTTTGGGGATATTCAAATAATCTCATCTGCAACATTGAGCTTGAACTCAGCAGTTTAGTTTTGTTTGAATTTTCTAAAAAAAATATATAGTAAAAACAGACTATAATGTAACTACAACAATTACAACTCTTAAATAAAACTAATTATCTTTACAAAAATATTCAGTAGGTTTATTTCACAGTGGGTTTGTACACTGCTCAAGTAAGAGTTTTGAAATAAAACAGAAGTCATGAATACCATATAACTTATTTAATACACAAACCAGGTAACTTAAATATATTTTACAGTAACTAGGAGTATATTGCTTTTACGTGCATATAACTGCAGGCCAGTAAGTAACCTGCATTCAAAAATGTGCATATAATATTATTATAAGTTCATGTAACGACAAATGAAGTGTAGCACAGTAGCTGGCCGAAAATATGACACAGAGTGAAAGAAAAAGATCGGCTTTGTAGAGCGCCATCTCTGTCACTCATTCCTGTGTCATCATAGCTTTGATTTCCTAGGACAGCGGTTTCGTCATACTATAACGGCCGTCATGAAAATCTGTCATTTACACTAGTATTTGACATAAGTCAAACCCGGCTGCCCAAAGATTTAAATCGCTAGATTTGCTCTCATCGTACTTAGTCACGCGAAAAAGTGCCCATACTGAGAAGAGTGAGCTCACACATTATTGAAAAGCGTTTCCATGACAATAGAGTCAAGACAATACGTCATTGTGTACAGAGGTGTCAAAACAAAACAGAAAGGCGACTATCTTTAAACGCGGTAGGTCGAATCTGACGATTTAAATCTTTGTAGCTGTCATCATTTTTATTAGACAGTTGTCACTACGGCCGTTAAGTGCGGCCACCGGTCTTCTAAGGAATCTTATCTTGTGGCCGTTTATCCACCGCCACGTCAACGAGAACGAGATGACGGAGTCGAAGTAGCGATACATACATTTACTATGGCCGCGTGTCCACCGCTCGCCGTCATGGGGACGTCACATTCGGTTCGAATAATCTCGTTGACGTCCCGTTGTGTGATGATGTGTCATATTAAAGGCAGGGTACTGTAAGTGGGTTTCAGTGGTAATATCATATTCTCATGTATGTGGTTGTTTGGTTTTAAAACGATTAAGTATAATTAATCTTAATAAAAATATGGGACCTGCGTTACCACATTCACGTAAAGTGCTGCTTGGTCCTGGGTAAATTTAACTGTGGAATGTAATTTAAAGTATAGATTTAGTTTACCAAGGCAAATTTCTCATGCAGTACCTATACATAACGCACAAATTATTTCTAGATTATTAGTTCTTGATAATGAATGTTTGTTATTTATGTTATGTTACTTACCAATGATTCTAAACGCAATAACTTCAAAAGGCCTCTTAATTAGTTTTAATTTGAATTTTAGGTTTTTTTTTTTATAGAAGACTGCTATTATCTATTTGATGTGGTTCGCGGAGAGTTAACACAGCAACAATGTTACGTAAACGTATACCAGCTATTTACTGATATAGCCACATACTTACATAAATAATATATACATTTTATTTTATATACATTTCCTGTTAGGTTTTCATATATAGTCACCTCTAATATTTAATCACACTATTTATTTCACGAGTTTTTCACAGTTGTTACTAATAGAAACTACCTAGGGTGCGATAACAATTTCTAAATAAGTATGTATAGTAAGCATAGCAATAATTTTATTTTTCATAATAACATGCTAAGAAATCAAAAGGTGTACATAATATTGTATAAAAACAGTTTAATTTTATAGCATAATAAATAGCCCAGTATAAAGTAATAGATTTAAATGATCACACATTGAGTAGGGATTTAGTACATCCACATTTTACTTGGAATGTTGTACCTTCTTAGAGACTAATGGCATTTTGTTGAAAAACTATCAATTGCAAATATGACCAGACGTATCCACCAGTGCCTAAATAAATAAAATATTAAATAAACCTGGTGTATCTGTTACTGGTCTAATAATATGTTAGGTCTAAGCTCATCCTAAACTATTGTTTCGGTCAGTAACGTGTACACCCTCAAGATTTGCAAAATAAGAAGTAAAGCATTTTCAAGTTGTGTTTTACAAAACAGGGTTGAAGCAATTTTGTGACTTTTTGTGTAATTTACCGTTGATTATCAACAACAATACAGTCATACACTAATTATAAACTCATCGAAAAAGCCTGTACTATGCATAGCACAGCTAAACTGTAACGCTAGGTTCAGTTGTTAATTAATACTAAATCTATAGTCGCAATATGTGACAGTGAATCGACATATTGAGTGAGATAAAGTAACTTATTATAAGTTTAAAATAAAACTTCTACCGGAATGTATCCAGTGGAGCCCAACATGCGAAAACAACCACAGTAGGCCTATAAAATCATTGTTTTAAAGTATAAGGTAATGTATAAAACTAATGTCCGTGACTACCGCCGGACCACCAACGCCAATCGCTTCCATATTTGGTAAATAATATACTCAACTGGTACATACTTTGTACTCAATTGGTACTAATTAGTAACAGTAACAACAACAAACAACAATGGCATGGCATATCTCGGATTTCTCGGAAACTACTGGAATACTATGTAATTATTTGTATACTTAGAATAGCTGTAGCGTGCCCCCTTTTTCGGCGCTCATGGTGGTCCTGCTGAAGGGAGCGTGACTACCGCCGGACCACCTTCAAAGTCGATTTTCTCGAAAACTTCTAAGGTACCAATTTTGTTGTTCGAGTACTAATTAGTACCAATTGAGTACTAATTACTTACCAAATATAGAAGCGATTGGCGTTGGTGGTCCGTCGGTAGTCACGGACATAAAAAGCCCTATCTTTTGGAGAGATATGGCGCCATCGAGATGTGAAAACCAATGTAATATTTTAATTCACGATTGTGGGTCGTCTGTCCGATTTAGAATTCAATTTAGTCTAGTGTGATCACCATCTTCCAACATCCTAATTATATTTCCTACAAATTGAATAGTGTAATAAGCGCTTAACCAATTATGAGTTAACTTACCAACGCCACAATGCGTGGATGCGGCACCGGTGGTCGAGGCTGACGGGCGTGAGGAAGACGCAGTAAGGAAGATGTAGTCTATCTAGATATATTTACAGGTTGTCTTAAAAATGGTGGTGCTACACGATACTTACGTTTCTTTTAATCAGGACAAATGAAGTATTAAGCTATATAAAAGGTTTGTGATTGTGTACAATTATTTACACAAGAATTAAGCATAGTTTTTAATGTGACGCTTATAAAAATAAGTGTTAACTTATATTTTGGAGTTTCTAAAGTTTTACCCCCTAAACATTCTTCAAGTAATAATGTAAAATAAAAGTAATAAGCATCATATTGATCTTAGTCGACATAAGCCGCGTCCTCGCTGACATCAGAAGCCCGGATAAGAATCGGAGCTTCACAATTAATAGAACCTCGAAACTTGAGGTGTGTATATTAATGGTACATATTTCTTGCTTTATACAGAATGTTTGTTGGTACATTCTAAAGAAATTGTGCCATGGGCAGGTAGTAAGTAGTTTGTTCAATGACAAATTTGTACATATAATTTTAATGTTACTATTTTTATTGAAAATATCATTGACAAGTATCAACTAATAAAAATGTATTTTGTATTATAATAATGTACGAGAAAGCATTTTTGGAGGTCTATGTATGTCCTACAATAAACTGATTTAGTTTAGCAAAATTTTAATAGGTTTTTGTCGATATTAGATGCAGGTGAATATGTTTAAGATTGTTACCACGATGCAATAAAATTGTGGATAAAATGTGTTCCCTTTATATATGTGTCCTTAAAGGATTTAACTATTGTGTAATATAAATAAAATTCTTGTTGAAATTTTTAAGTCAATGTTAACGATTGACCTGCATCAGTTTATTTTGTAAACACAGAATAAGATGTTTATTTGTTTCGTCAGCTGTAAATATTTTGCGTAGATATACCTAGTAGGTACCGTCGTAGAATCAAACATGTTGATACAATTTTCTGTGTTTTTTCGCAAGTTTATTTGATCTACTTATTTTAACGAATAAAATTTTAATCAGACTTGTGAAGTTTTTTTATACCTTTTTACTATAGGGTATGGTATGAGAAGTTTTTTTAATGATTTGTGGCTTTTCCAAGTGCTCAAACCGTTTTGGTCCTAAAGTTCTACCAATCCTCATACGAAACTGCATCGATTAACATCATAAAAATGAATAATTGAAATTTACGTTTTCCAGCTGAATCTGTGAATTCAGTGAGCAATTTTTACTTAAACAGTTAGAGCCAAGAATGATCTCATAAGAACGGTTTACTGTGACTGCAACAACAGACTGCCAAGGTACTTGCCCTCTCAAAAATCCACCATGTGTTTTTTTCTATAATAAACTCCAACAATATAACATTAAAAACTTTTTACGAAAAAAAAACAAGAGACTTCAAAAAAACACTACAAAGTGAAAAATAACTTTAATTTCGAAAGTCGGTGTCGTTGGATCTGTATTTTCGTTCTTTGACACCGACTTTTCACACTGTAGTGTTTTTTTTGAAGTCGGTTGTTTTTATTTTTCACCTACGTACCCCAAACAAATTCATATATCACTACTTGCTATGTGAATATCAGTGACAGAAAGCTATTGAACACATCTGCCTTACCCTTTAAAGGGTACAGGCGTGATGTTATGTTGTGTGATTGCGTAAACAATGCATACATATGCTGTAGCATCAATCGCGGTTGATTTGCTGGCATTTATTGAAGAGTTCGGTCGTCTGTCTCCGAAACTCATCATCAGATCTTTACGTAATTTAAATAGGACCACCATTTCGGAATAAACGAACCAAAAAAAAATTGCAAATCCGTCTATTTACAATGGAGTTATGCCCGTACATACATATAATAAAATAGACATCCGAATTGAGAACCTCCTCCTTTTTAGAAGTCGGTTAAAAAGTAAAATAATCTAAAATTAAAAGCTTCAAGGTATGCCATACAATAAAAAAAAAAAATGTATAAACTGAACCCCTTATTCATAAATGTCTTGACATGTTTAAAACGTATTAGACATTGGATTTAAAAATAACAAGGACATACAGTAGAATTTATGAAAGATATTTATGCATAGGGGGATTACTTTTTAATTTAAAAAATAAAATATGCATACAAAAATATATGATAGAAGCAATAAAAAAAACAAACATTAAAAACAAGCTGGTTTCATAAATACTGTGTTTTTTCGACCATTGGAGTAGAAGCGACGATTAGTTACACGACGCGACCACGATTGGTTTACGATTTTTTAATAAATAGATACGGAGCCAACGAATTTAATTTTGGTCGTCAGCTCGGAATCTCAAATGCTGAAACAAATATGTTTATGTATAAATACTTCGCACTAAGAATGCGCAATGTTACGGAAAATCACGAGCATGCAATTTCATATGGAACTTTTTTGTGTCCAGTTCGACCGCGCGGCCATAGCGTTTTTTTTTAAAAAAAACCATGTCAATTTTTTGTAAAAATTTGTCAAAGTTGATTCCCAAAACCATAAATTTGTCAAAGATACGGTTAAAAAGTTATAAGGGTTTGAACATGGCCGCGCCATTGAAACGCGGCGAACCGCGCGGCCACTGAGATCTTTAAAACTAAGCCTTGTAGAGACCTGAAATTTACGCAAATGCAAGATTTAATTTGTAAAAAATTTGTAAAAATATAAAAAAAATACTCAGGTTTATAGTTTAAGAGCTATAACACTAAAACCGAATGGCCGCGCCATTGAAACGGTGGAGAAAACGCTATCGCCTGTATCTCGCTGAAAAAAAATCGCAGAGGTGTGTAGTTTATTGTAATTACCCAGATTTGAATTTGTCGAAACTAGGAAAAATACAACAAAAATTCCTAGGTTTATATTTCAGGAGCTATAAGACTAAAACGATATGGCCACGCCATCGAAACGGTGAATAAAACGTTATTTCGCCTGTATCTCGCTGAAAAAGCATCGCAGAGGTCTGGAGTTTTTTGTAATACCTAGATTTTAATTTGTCAAAACTAGTAAAAATACAATAAAAATTCTTAAGGTTATATTTCAGAAGCTGTAGAACATTATCAGTATGTGGTGCGATAGGGTGACCATGTCTTATTGTTTACAGAATACTTTCTACTTATTGTTACAGAAATTATAATTCAAGGATTCTAAATAAAATTAAAATGAAACCATAAATATAAAAACAATTATGTTTATTGGTTTAAAAGTCACATAAATCACAGAATGTTACAAATTAAAAAAAAAAAACTCAAAAATCACAGATTGTTTACTTACACTAAGATATAATCAAAAATCACAAATTGTTTACTTACACTAAAATATAATAAAAAATCACAGATTGTTTACTTACACCAAGATATAATCAGAAATCACAGATTGTTTACTTACACTAAGATATAATCAAAAATCACAGATTTACTTACACTAAGATATAATCAAAAATCACAGATTGTTTACTTACACTAAGTCAGATATAAAATGAAAAATAGAAAAAATATAAACATAATTTACTTATAATTTAGTTGCGCTATCATTAAATATAAAGTGTTTTAGTCATCATCTATTAAACCATACATTAAATTATGAATTGTAAGAAGTTGTGCAGAACTTTCATGTGTTTCAGTTTTATTGTCGTCGTAGCAAATAAATTTAGAATTATTTATTAGACAATGACACTTGTAATGCCCAATAATACCTACAACCGGGGGAACATATTCCACGGCACCTATGAATCGATATTTTTTTTGCCTTAATTGTATATATTGTGGTATTTCTTCGAGCTTAATTTTGTCTGTGCCGTTGAGATCAAATAAAATAATATCGCTCAATTCATACTTAAATCTCAAGGATTCGTTATTGCATTTCAAACAAATTTTGAAATTGGAGTCATCGATAATAACGGCATCTTCCAGTCCTCCGATTCCGAATAAATTTACGATTTCCATATTTATTGATAAAAACACTATGGTTCTTTTTGAGTGGTTGGCACATGTTTCGGTTACACATTCCTTAGATACATTGGCACTGTACAAATAATCTAAAAGTATGTGTTCAAATATAAAAGCCATATTACTTTCGCATCTATATATATTGTTTTCGCGTTTATAATATTTAGCAATAATTTCCTCTCGTAAATCATAACCATTATTTAAATTTAATGATTCTGTGAGTAATTGAATAAATTCTCTAATTAAATTGCTTGCGCATGTATTAATTATTTTTTTGACATGAACGTTTTGCTTGTATGCAAATGCTACTAAAAAGAAAACTGAATCAAACGCACATGTATTAGTAAATTTCATACTTTTATTAATAGAATTTACTAAATTCCCATTTCGCAAAAACAACACTGAGATATTCTTTGTAGAATATCCCTCTCCCCCCCAGTTTTCAGTATATGATGGCTTTACTGTAAATATGGAATCAGAAGAAAATGATTGTTTTGTGTTCATTTTAATTTTTTTACACTGCATTTTGTTTTTCGTTATTAACTTCCTTTTTCGGCCCTTGTTTGTTTTTTTGATCTTTCTAGAGTTACGTTAAGATTTTTCGCAGCTATTCTTGTCTCCCCTAATATAAAATTGTAATGAATTTTTATGAATTCATCCACGTTGTACTTATGCAGACGTGTTTCAAATAATAAATGTTTTAATGTTTTGAAATAGCTTTCAATAGCTGAAGATGTTGGCGACTTGTTTTCCGATTTGTAAAAAGGACACATGACATTGCTCCACAGAGGCAGTTTAATCATTAACCTTTTAAGAGTTGACACTAGATTCGGTAAGTAATAGTCATTTGGCTTTTCTGTTTTGTCCTTTAATTCTTCCAAGATTTTTTCTTTGTTAACAAGCTCATCAAACCAACCTATGATATCGTCATCGTCAGGTATTGTAACATAATAATAATAATCGGAAAGATCTTTTTTGTCGTTTTCTTCTACTGGGTTTTCTGTATTGACCAACAAAGATTTGAGATACTGCATGGAAATTTTACAAGTTTCATTGCTTGTGAATGCATATTTAAATGTGCAAATTTTAATAATATGGCCAAGTACAGCATTTATTATTTTAAAACTTTCACACTCTTTAATAAATAAAATACTGCGAATGTAAAACATTTTAATGTTTAAATCAACGTTATCGAAGCATCGCAAGTTGTATACGTTTTTGACAAAGTGACTTGTGTCTAATCTTAAGAAAACTTCAGGCATATCGTTACTTTTACTCATTAAAACTAAAAAAGATTGTCGTAGATAGTCACGGACTGTCTGAAAAGTAGTAAAAGCCTGAACGTTTGCTGCTATTAACGCAGAAGAATCATCAGTTACAATTTCGTGAGGGGCAGTACGTACTTCGTTGTGCCATCTTTTTAACCATGACAATATAGAGTCCGTTGTGTGGTTATCAGTTATCAATTGGCAAATTGCTGTTGACTTAATAGTTGAAGATGTTACCATGGCAACATAGAGGAACATCCGTTTCGTTAGCAGAGATCCATCTGGAAGTTTGAGCGTTCGGAAGAATGATCCAGTTGCATCTACAGTCATTGTAACACGAGGAATTTTCTCTATATACGCCTTGTAGTATTCCATTTGTTGTTCACACCAATAGCACAAATGAAAGCTCGGTACTAAAGTGAACTCTCGGACGAAATTTTGATATGTTGCCATTATCGACATCATGAGAATACTCATGATTGGATCAGAGTGCAATCGATTAATTTGCCTTCTTTCGTGTTTCACTTTCCTCAAAGTTTCCAAGGTTGGTATCACTGGACAATTTACAGTGTCATCATCATTTATGACTGCACAAGCAATTTCTTTTTGAACAACTGTTGCGGGTTTATATTGTAATTTTTTCGCTAGTTGTCGTCTTTTGTACGGTGTGAGCTTCGTCTTCTTATTTGGATTGTGGGGTATATTATTATTGGTTTTAAATATATTGCAGGTTATTGTCACTATTTTGTCTGTCGCTGCTTTGCTCGTTATTTCTGAGATGGAACTACATTGTGAGCACTTTCCCTTGATCAGCACATTGTGGTCTTCATCGATCCGCTTGGTTTTGAAAACCCATGTGCATGGAAGCCTTGTAGATTCCCATAGTTTCTCTCGTAGTAAGCAGGACCACTTATACTTAGGTAGTGTTTTGTACTTTTTATGTGTTGTAGCAACATTAGGATCACGCCTGACGTAATTAACTGAGAGGGGTTCAAATTTCTTCCAGTCATATATATCCAGTAAAAAAGTGTACTGATTGTTGGCAACACAACGACCGGTGGGAGCGAGACAGCACGCTCTACCGGACGACGGTGTCAACATTTTTTGGAGGGATCACGAGTAACTGCCGCGAGCGGCAGGCTCGGGCCGCGGGCGGGATTAACGGCTTGATATTGATTGTGAGAGGTTATCCTGAGATTAATTAAAGTATCGTTTAGAATCAGAAGTCTATATTTTATAATCACCCGCCTTCAGCCTAGTTAGATAACATCAGAAGTGGTATTAGTTTAAATTACACGCGATTTAGATCGTTCGCCATCTTTTTAACCGAAAATAGTGTTTTTGAGACTGTTTAAAATTGTTTCACCACGTGTTGTTGAGTTTGTCCGTGATTAGTTTCTGTGCATTTTAATGTGATTCGCCACGTGTTTCTACTCGATTACATTATATTTCGTACGTGTTTTTTAAGTAAACAACCACGTGTTAATTCTTTTATTTCGCGTATTAGGGAATTAAGGTTGTATTAAAACACATTTTCACAAGTACATTTAGTTTACTACATTTTTAATTTTTGTCTGTGGACTTGGCTGACTGAATACATTTCCTTTGCCTATCAATTGACAATGATCGCTTGTAATTCGTGTCTATGGATTCAACGTTTAAAAAAAAAAAAAAGAGGTTGAGGACATTGGGGCTGGGGATCATTCGAGCCCGGACCACCAAGAGAACAAGTTTTAGAGTCAAGTGAAAGGAGCTACTGTAAGTCAGTCTGATTTAATAAGTACCTATTCTTTAAATATCATACTATGTTATAACTGTGACCGTTATTTTGTTCGAATGTGTTCCTTCGCGCGTCCAATTAGCAGACACAATAGAATTTTATTGTTATTATTATCCAATGGTGTAACGGCGACGTTTGAGAGGTTAAATCTATGGTTTAACTATTGCTAGTCTTGTAATTTATGTAGAAAGTATATAAACAATGCATTATTTTCTAAAGTATATTGTGGTTTATATGAGATGGTTATGTGAAATCATGATAAACGGTAGTAAAATATGTGTGATTTGAATGTTACTTACACTAAAGGTTTTTATTAACTTTGCTCCTTCTGACCCAGATAATTACAGTCAATATTTGAAGCTTGAATGTCAATATTTTAATACGCGGTTAGTTTGTTGTTCACGTAGTGGTCATTTACGTTGCCTATAGTCATAACCATGTCGAGTCGTGGATGCACGCTGCGTGAGAATACACCTAGGCGTAATTCTCGGGTACTGAGTGCTTCCCTGGTAAACAACAGCAAAAAAACGATTACATTGTTAAGTATAGCCCAAAATAGTAAACAATGCAATTTTTAAATACGCTCACGATAGGTTACGAATGATCCAGTAGGTCATGTACCAGTCGAAGTAGATTGTGATCACAATGGTAATGAGCTAGGAGCAAGTCTAAGTAGTGGGAACCACGCGAGTAGGGGTTCTCTATCGGCCGTAGTAAAAAGTGTGTAGTCATAGCGTAATACACATGGATCCATGCGCTGGATGTGTGAGAGCAATGCGATTGCTGGTCGGCTAGAGAGCCGTGGCGTTAGAGTGGTTTACTCGTTTGTGGGTTTCCGGGTGTCTAAGGCTCTTAGTGGAAAAGATTATTGTTGTAATGTGGATAACGATGGTACATGGCTCTGGTTGAATCAAGTACGCTCATGAGGTTAAGGCTTATGCCATGGCACAGGCCAAGGGATCAGAGTATTACTGACGAATTTGAGGAAAGCCAAGTAAAAGAATTAAAAATGAAACCATGACATATAAATTAATTATCTGATAGATACATGGTGCTCACATATTTACAAACATAGTAAAAGTAAACGATTTTCATTTAAATAAAAAAAAAAATAAAAAAAAATTACATGTAATAAGTCAGGGTGTGAGTTAAATAGTTACAGAATGTAAATCAATTTAAATAAAATAATAAAAGAAAGAATAAATTTGCAATTAGTTAGAATACCTAGGTAGGCTTATTGGTAACGGTCAGGTACGGCCTAGCCCTAGTAAAACTGAAACTATAGTGAAGTCTCCTAGACAACCCATAGAATCTTGGACGATGCCTGAGGTACCCTTTTAAAGTGGTTCACACTGACGTCCTTGGTCCCCTAACGGAGTATACTACGGACGTATCCTAAGCCTAAAGGAACGCCTAGAGAGAGACCGAGGATCATGTAGATAAAAGAGTTCTAAAGGGAGTTCTTCGCATTAAGGTTAAGTAAGGATTGGAAATCACTTGATTCTCGGATCAATTTAAACCTAACTAGGTGTATTCTAAGTCTAAAGGAGCACCTAGTAGAGGTAGACGGACGTATCCTAAGCCTAAAGGAACGCCTAGAGAGAGACCGAGGATCATGTAGATAAAAGAGTTAACTAGTCCTTGATGTGTTGATCGACCTAAGTCTAAAGGGAGTTCTTCGCATTAAGGTTAAGTAAGGATTAGAAATCACTTGATTCTCGGATCAATTTAAACCTAACTAGGTGTATTCTAAGTCTAAAGGAGCACCTAGTAGAGGTAGACGGACGTATCCTAAGCCTAAAGGAACGCCTAGAGAGAGACCGAGGATCATGTAGATAAAATAGTTAACTAGTCCTTCATGTGTTGATCGACCTAAGTCTAAAGGGAGTTCTTCGCATTAGGGTTAAGTTAAATAACTAAGTGTTCTGTACTGTTGGACGTCATGATGACCGAGTCGGTTTGGAGAGACAATGTAACAAAATACTAATCATATAAATTATATATGTTTCCAGTACATTATCACAGGAGCGGTCACCTGCCTGTGTACCATAGAATTGGTTTATCAGGCGTGAGCTGGCGTGCCAGGGGCAGGCACGATGCAGGATGGCCGTGTTGGCAACACAACGACCGGTGGGAGCGAGACAGCACGCTCTACCGGACGACGGTGTCAACATTTTTTGGAGGGATCACGAGTAACTGCCGCGAGCGGCAGGCTCGGGCCGCGGGCGGGATTAACGGCTTGATATTGATTGTGAGAGGTTATCCTGAGATTAATTAAAGTATCGTTTAGAATCAGAAGTCTATATTTTATAATCACCCGCCTTCAGCCTAGTTAGATAACATGATCAACACTTTCTACTTCGTTTGTGGTGCATTTCACAGGTGAAGAAATTGGGCTTCGACATGAAGGCGAAGATGAGGTGCTTTGTGTGAGTGAACTTTCTTCATCATATCGTTGGCCAAATATCGTCTTGAAATTTCTTTTCAATCTCATGAATAACGAATACGGCGTTATTTCATTCTTCAGTTCTTGAGCGATAGTTGTAAATATAGGATTGTTGTATGAAATTTTTTCATTTCTGCAAGTAGCTGCATATTTACGAAATATATTATTCATTTGCGCTGCATCAATTTTTGGTTTTCTACCTCTTGCCATGTTTCTGTAACAATACAATATACTTAAATAATATTACTGTGCTGACGAATTCATTGGAATTTCCATAGTTTATGATTTGAAAGTAATAAACTTTTGTCTTTTAACAAAAAAATCACGGACACATGTTTAACTGCTACCGCCTTCTTAAAAGACGCCATCAAACAAAAGAAGAATTATTAAAATTTTCTTTTGTTAAACGGCTTCCTTTAAATCTTTTGTTTTTATACATATTTGTTTAACAAACGTTTGCCGTAACCTAGATCCGGGTTAGTAATCTTCATCTTACTAATATTATAAATGCGAAAGTTTGTGAGAATGTATGGATGGATAGATGTTTGTTACTCTTTCACGCAAAAACTACTGAACGGATATGGCCTCCGTGCGCGAGTCGAACTCGCACTTAGACTTTTTTTTTGTAATAATTTCAGGGGCGTAGCTTCCGCCGTATATGCTGTATCAATTATATGGGCCCCCCGGACCACGGGAGCCTCCAACGTACCTAAGAAAAAAAAAACTTCCCAATATTTTTCAGAAATTGCAAAGGTCAAAAAAAGCAATTTCGTTTTACCCGAATAAAGCGTCAGTTCAAAAGTTGACAACACCTTTCGATAATATTTATTTATTTTAATGGTGTATTTTTAAATTGTAATACAACAAACAATAATAATATTGTACTTCTGGTTTTGTAAAAAATAATGAGTGAGAGGAAAAGGAAGAGAGATTTTACCAGTGGAGTTACAAAAAAAAAACTGGGGAAGTACGAGTCGGACTCGCCCATGAAGTGTTCCGTAGTAACAAGCAAAGTTTTGCTCTTAACTTTGTTTTTCATAGTGTTTGTATGAATTACAAAGTTACGTGTGCGGTTTTTGAAATTGTGCTATATCTTAAAAACTTATGATTGTATCTTGTTCAAACCAGTTTTCATTGAAAGTTTTTATTGACATTTACATCAATTTTTTTTTCCAACTTTATTATTTCAAAAGTTAGAGGCGGGGGGGACTCATTTTACGACTTTGGAAGTGTATATCTTTCAAATGATTGACTTTAGTTTTTTTTAGTAATTTTTCCATTCATATAATATTACGCTTAAAGTAAAAACAAATATCTACATCCCTGCTAGTTATGATTGTACTATCAGCAACACTCACGGTGACCCCTCTTAAGACTGCATTTTGCGTGCAGTGTCTGGCGGCTACCTGCTGCGGCCTTGGCCGCCAGACACTGCACGCAAAATGCAGTCTTAAGAGGGGTCACCGTGAGTGTTGCTGATGGTACTTATTTAAAAATGTGGAATCAAAATGATTTACAATCATTTCAAATGTTCTAAGTTAAGTTCTAATTACCTATATGATTTAATAAAACATTAAATAATAATAATCCAGCCTATTATTGTCCCACTGCAGGGCAAACATTATATATTATTATTATTTTTGTTAGTTATTAGATAGTTTTTAGTATTTCATATAAGTTCATATACATAAGATTGTAAATATTTCATAGTAAAATATCTTAACTACACGGTCATCCATACAAATAAAGAGAGAGCTCTAACATAATCATAAAATATTTAAATGCAACATACCTTAATCACTTCTGCTGAATTGTTTACATAATTTACCGAACTGACGTTACACCACAGTACAACACTTAATCGTAATTACACACGAACTGAACATTTTATTAATCAGTAGATCACTTTTTTATCGTGTTAACATCACAACGACACACTGATAACGAAACTCTTACGCTTACGTCGCTGTACCACAGAATAATAAGTACTAACGGCTGTACGCGTCGCACTGACCTGCGGAGGCGCGCGGGGGTGGCGCGTGTGAGATGCAATAGTGTGCATTACCAATCACATAGCTTAGGGGCGGAGTTGCGTCATTTAAACCAATCTTAGGGCTAGTTTTTCGTAAGTCCACGCGGACTGTAACTGTATTATTGACTTTTCAAGCAATAAACATAATTGTTTTTATATTTATGGTTTCATTTTAATTTTATTTAGAATCCTTGAATTATAATTTCTGTAACAATAAGTAGAAAGTATTCTGTAAACAATAAGACATGGTCACCCTATCGCACCACATACTGATAATGTTCTACAGCTTCTGAAATATAACCTTAAGAATTTTTATTGTATTTTTACTAGTTTTGACAAATTAAAATCTAGGTATTACAAAAAACTCCAGACCTCTGCGATGCTTTTTCAGCGAGATACAGGCGAAATAACGTTTTATTCACCGTTTCGATGGCGTGGCCATATCGTTTTAGTCTTATAGCTCCTGAAATATAAACCTAGGAATTTTTGTTGTATTTTTCCTAGTTTCGACAAATTCAAATCTGGGTAATTACAATAAACTACACACCTCTGCGATTTTTTTTCAGCGAGATACAGGCGATAGCGTTTTCTCCACCGTTTCAATGGCGCGGCCATTCGGTTTTAGTGTTATAGCTCTTAAACTATAAACCTGAGTATTTTTTTTATATTTTTACAAATTTTTTACAAATTAAATCTTGCATTTGCGTAAATTTCAGGTCTCTACAAGGCTTAGTTTTAAAGATCTCAGTGGCCGCGCGGTTCGCCGCGTTTCAATGGCGCGGCCATGTTCAAACCCTTATAACTTTTTAACCGTATCTTTGACAAATTTATGGTTTTGGGAATCAACTTTGACAAATTTTTACAAAAAATTGACATGGTTTTTTTTAAAAAAAAACGCTATGGCCGCGCGGTCGAACTGGACACACTTTTTTATCTCTTTTTTAGACACTGTCAGGTTTGTTTTTTTATTTAAAAAGTTCTGTTTATGTTTGCCCTTGATATTAGGCAACGGCATTAAGGCGGATACAGACATTGCGAGGCATGCGCAGCGCACGGCGCTCATCGCATGATTCGCGATGTGTGGACGTTCATATCCGTGGTGAGGCATGTGCTTCACATTGCGAATCATGCTATGAGCGCCGTGCGCTGCGCATGCCTCGCAATGTCTGTATCCGCCTTTAGACACAGGCTCAACTCACTGAGGGGGCCTGTGTTGCAGCAGTGGGAACATTAAAGACTGATTATACTACTATTAGACGAGTCCGGGCGATCGACGGGAAAACAGGACAAAATCATTCCTGTGGACATAAACTCAAAACATCACACTAATATAAAATCTAAAGTTTGTATGTTTGTTACTTCTTCACGCACAAACGGCTGGACCAATTTTGATAAAATTTGGTATGGAGGTAACTGACACCCTGGATTAACAAATAGGCTACTTTTTATCCCGATATTCCCACGGGATCGACACTTATGCGGGTGAAACCGCGGGGTGCTGCTAGTAGTAAAGAAGAATTGTCAAGTACCATTTTTTTTATATTATGCGGCGTTTAAGAGGAGACCGTGTGCATTGCCTCCGCGACGTAGTCGACGTTCTTTGACGAGATACCAGCGACGGAAATACGGCCGTCCTTTGTTAGGTAAATGTGGAATTCCTTAGTCAGACGCGCGACCTGGAAACAGTGAAACATAGTAAGTATACAGGGTGTACTACAGAGCATAGAGAAAAACGCTGAAAAGAGCCATGAGCTTAATGAAAAAAAAAAAGACGAAGTGATAGTTTTTTTTTAAGTACCTTTGGAACTTTCTACCTCAACATTACATCACAAACTAAATCACGTAACAATCATAGGTATAAAATTACTAGAATTTGTCTAAAATATTTATTTTAATTTACCATGGCCGTGATCGTTAAGCTCTTAGAGAATATAACACTGGAGAAGCTTTACGAACACTTCCCCCCCTGTAAGAGTACAAGAACAAATATCCAAGTACTTTTACTAAATCGATTCTAACGCTATGTTAATATTTTTTTATAATATTTAATCACGCTTTTATTACAATTCAAAATCCTAACCTCATATTACATTTAGATTTTTCATTCGTTTCAACCATGATTCAACATAAAATATGACATGAATCGAGTATTTTTTTCGCTGCACCTCGTTTTTATGTAAGTACATAAAGTTAAAAAAAAATATTACGAAAATATACGTTAAAGCAGCAACTGATATGCACTTGATAAGCGATTATGTATTTCAGTAAAAATGCTAATAAGACTACCGGACCAGGGTCATGTTTGAAAGCAAAATTGACATGTCGATAATTTTTTAATACGAATTAGTCATTTTTGTTGCCAAAAAATGAAGTTTTTTTTTAATATTCAATATTTTTGTAAGCGTCTCCCGCCAAAAGTGACAGACTTTTTGTTCAGAATATTGCGCTTATCTTTTCCAGTGTTATATTCTCTAAGCATAAACTGTTCAAAGTGCCAGGCCACTGTTCTGAGCACAGGTGAACTTTGAAATTTGTCAACAGCTGAAAGGACATTGGGCAAAAATGTAAGGGGCTTGGTCCAAATGTCCACCCAAGTCATTTCAAAACGAAAAAAATCGTTAAAGCTTTGACCATGGTTCCTTTAAGCGTTTTTCACTAGGCTCTATCTATAGTTCAGAATCTACCCACACTTAGTTGAAAAAAAAAACACTATATATAGGAATGGTAGCTATAATCGTTCTACTGAACATTCAAAGGTAATTCGATTCTGTCGTAATTTTAGATTTGTTAGTGTTTGAGCCCAGTATTGTAGAATTTGAACAGGTGTTATTAAAATAATTATGATTTGGGAAATGTTTTAAGCCTTTGCTGCGTCCCAGAATGGTAAATATTTATGTAATGAAGAATACAGAGAATACTACAATAAGTAACTTGTGTTTCTTAAATTGAGTTGTGGGTTTCTTTATTTTAGGATCTTTGCAGGTGTTGAATAACATATATCAATACTCCTTGGTCAATTTTTACAAGTATTGATGAATGATATAAGCATAGGTCATGTCAAAGTATTACTATTAGCCGGTCAGTGAGATAGTAGCAGGGCAGGACCAGCAGTGCGATTCTGTAACCATCTCACTGTAAAAACTAAAGTGAAGTGAGCGTGGAGTGAGCTGTCAATAGTGTCTATTCCTAGCAAAAACAAACTCACTTCACCTAAGTTTTCACGGTGAGATTTTTACAGAATCGACCGGCAGTAAGTACTCTGATTGCGTAACACACTATCACTCGAATCTGAATTATTTTGAAGAATATTGCCGATCCATTGCTTCATATGTTCGAAAAATTTGTCTGCTCAACAGCGTAAATAACGCAATGAATGTTGTTGAACTGTCAAAATGAAAGTCATTACTACTGATAGTATTTTACGCTATTACCCCGCAGGGTCCGTCAGACGTACACTTGTGAATTGTCTCAGACGTACACTTGTGAATTATTATTGTCGCTCATGGAGGTGAAAACTCTCGTTATGATACTTGTGCGTCGATCGGAGCGGATAATAATAAGTTTATAGTACAATTATACCTGGTCGGGCTTAAGTCCAGTGTAGCAGAACATGCCGATTTGGTCGGTAATGTGGTTCCATTTTTGTTTGTTGCCGCGTTTCTCGATACGTTCGCGCAGCTCCTTGCGCATAGTGATGATACGGTCAGCCATTGTTTTCACGTCACTCAACCTGTAAATGTGTACACATTTTTGCTAAGAATTTGTATGTGAGTAGTGCGAGAGAGAGGTGCAGCTATACAGGGCGTAAAAAGACACACCACATAGCCGTCAATTACGCATTCTGTACATCAAACTAAGTAACTTTGCATAAAAATTATTGCTGGGGCTTTTATTTTTGGAGTGAAAATCTCAAACTCGAAAGCATTTATTTCAAATAAACCAATTAAAGGCATTTTTGAACTGTCAAGAGGTCGGTCAGTCAGAAAGATGAAGCTAGTTGCCCATTCCAAAGCGTAGTAGGTACCTATGGAGAGGAACGGGCAAGAAACTCCACGGACACCCTTTTAAATCATAAAATTGTTACAAAATATTGGTTACACATCATTCATGTTGAAATTATACCATGTGAGAGCGAAAATTTGCTATTTTCGGTAGTACGCAATGTAACACACGCAAAGCATTGTGCTTATGGGTGAATGCAACGGTACAGGGGTCGTGGGGGTGTTTGTAACTTGTTTTCGTAAAATTTGGAATTTTGACCTTCAATATCTCCGTAACCAGAAGGTTCCCAGGTACAGAACAGTAGGTACAAAAAAAATACAATGACGGGGAGTACCTACAAGTGGCTCTCGGCTTCGTTGTCTTTTTAGACCCGTTATAGTAGGGCACATGGGCATCTCTTTCTTGCACAGTAAGGTACTATTTATATTATATGCAAAAAATGGATAGTGTGAAGTTTGGTTTCAGACTTTATCGAGCATATTATTTTTACGTTTTCTTTGTGTATGTATTCTGTAGTCTGAAATAATAATAATAATAATAATTGTTCTAATATTAAATATTAGAACAATGTAAGTGTAGACATTTTTCGTCGGTTATAAAAAAAATCTGCTGTTTCATAGAACAGTGCAATACCTACACGGTCAAAATGTATGGAACAGCTATGTATATTGTTTTAAATAAAAGACGAAAAATATCAACGCAGGGGTGTTCAGAATCATTTACTAAATCCAAAGGATGCCCGTGCCACCTTCGATTGTACAGCATTTAAATGTTGTCAGAAGTCGTCCTGATGCTTGGGGAGGCCTATGTCCAGCAGTGGACGTCCCTCGGCTGAACTATGTATGATGTTTGCCATCGGATACTTTTTTGAAACATCAAATAGCAACAGGAGAACTTACCACATTTTATTAAGTTCGGGGTTATTGAGAATCTCCGAGACGATGCGCGAGCCGTTAATAGCAGGGTTGGAGTATATTGTGCGGATCAAGATCTTGACCTGCGACATAACTTTGGCGGCGGTCTCCTGGTCGCCGCACAAGAGGGTGAGCGCGCCGACACGCTCACCATATAATCCTGGAATAGCCAAAGAATTTCATGTTACAAAATTTGACTAAGCGGTCAGCAAATAAAAAAGTCATATGTACCAAATACACTACATGACATTTACGTTGTGTTTGTAGATTGATGTGCAAATACTTTGTTTATGATTTCATTATTTTCTAAATTTGTATAAGCCTAGGATTCGCTGACAAGGAGCGGATAGACACCAACTGCGCTAGAATTTCCCCCATCTAGGTTGGTACGGAAATTGACGCGCAAACTGTAATGATGAATTCAGGACATGATTCTAGATCCCCTAGCATAGAAGTTATTCGTAGGTTATCCAAAAAAAAAATGCTATTTCATAGAAAAGTGCAATACATACGCGGTTAAAATTTATGGAACAGCTATTATTTTTTTTAATGACCGACAAAAACAATTGAACCCAGGCGGGTCAGAATCATGTAAGTATAAGTATGCATGGTTGAGGATCCATGCCACCCTGTGTACACCCCAATACTTCCCCGTAAACAAACATGTCAGTAAAAACATGCAGTTAACTTTCCGCTTCAAGATAAACCCGACCGGAATATTTTAAGTTACGAAACGAATAATAAAAAACATATCCAGTACATTCCGGAACCTCAACACTATGATAATTTTCTGGTAAATTTTTAAAAAAGTATCCCTAAAGAGTGAACCACAATCGACCCAACTGACGTAATATAAAAAAGTCGGATAAGATAACAAGGTCAGAGCTGTAAACACGCGGTTCATCATTCATATAAACAAGTATTGTTTGACGTCACAGTTGACTTGACGACAGGCTAATAAGCTACTTGTATTGCATCGTTTTTATTAACAAAACCTAATGAAAACGTTCGCTTCGTAACAAGCTATGCTATGAAATATTAACTTTTACAACGAATTATGAATTGAAATGAAATCAAATACCTAGGTAAGCAGTTAAAGTAACCCAGGAAAATAATACATTTTCTGCGAAAAAAGTCCTACTGACAACGTGTATTCTGAGAACTACTGTGCTTAGGTGAATCTTGCATAGATTTTTTGTGCAGAATGAAGAAAGTAACTTGGAAGAACTTGTAAATTGACGTAAAACCATAATATTCGCAAAAAAACTGACCACAGACCATAGTATTTTTTTTAAGATCTAATATTTTGCTTGCTTTAAAAATATATTAATGATTATCCAATGATTAAATTAACAATGTACAGACGCCAGCACATCAAGCTAAACAACAATAATAACAACAACAATCTGTCAAATTTATTTAATAGATTTTGAACTTATCGCAAAAGCATTAGGTTGATTGGGAAAATTTGACAGTTTCGGGTAGCTTGATGTGCTAGCGTCTATACTTCATTTTGGTAATATTCTCATCTCGTTAACAAATTCTGATTTTTTCTAGTCAAAAATGGCCTTTGTTCTTTTCGTTCATATTATTAATTGTGAAGTTTTTCCGGCCTCAAAAAGTGCCGCCAAGGGCGGGCCACCCCCGCCCTTGTGACGCTACGCCATTCTACCTACATTATTTTTTTACGAGGTAAATGGCAATGGTATGTTACTGATACTGTAAAGTGTAATCCGGTAATATCTTACAGCTATGTTTGAGGCACATCATAAATATTGCGTCACGACGATATATTTGGGCACTTTCCGATAGCTAAAATCATTTATCAAAGTCATTGCACCGTTTCTGCACGTTTATCTGGCAAAGCAATCCATAACCTTGCATAACAGAGAAATGCAGAGTATTTCTTAAACGGGATGCGCTAACGTGGTTTATTGGCTACCTTACACGGCACATAGATTCAATCTATTAATCTACAAAAGGTCATAGGTACCAATACCTTTCTATTACGTCTGCCTTTTTAAGGGGGAAACGCTAAGGAAGCGCAAAGTCCAAGTTTTCTTACCTTTTTTTGCAATATGCAAGTCAGCATCAGATTCCATGTTGATCTGAATATGATTCGCGACCGTAACAAGTATGTACCTATTTATAGAATTGTAATCATTAAAACTATGACACGTGGACACACTTACCCATGTTTTTGGCAAAACTCTGTGCTAACATCAACGTATGACCCTCTTTTTCAAAGAGACGTACGGCATAGGCGTCGTTGTCAACACTGCCGGTGGCGAAACCTTGGTACGCCATGTCGAAGAATGGTAACACCTTCTGGTCTTTGATGACCTAAGAATTTAAAAAAAAGTGCACAATGTTCATATTCGTTTAAACTAATGTGAGCAAGCGTTTCATAAGAACATAATGTTATATAAATAATTTAAAATAAAAAAATTATACAAATTCGTATTTGAATGATACGCTTACATTATTCGACAAATGGTCTTACTTAGCACGAACTTAGATGTTTAAAATAATCACTCTGAAAATATAAAATAATCAAACATCTATGCAATGGCTATGGAAGCAAGTTCAAAATTGTAAATGTATGTCACGTGATCAACTTTGAACGTTAATATCTCGAAAACGTGACACTTTACGGGGTGTGGTCTTAGAATGTTGTCCGATTGCATTCATGACAGCTATCGATCTAGATAGGTTACACGCGTAGCCGCCATTTTGAAAAAAAAATAGCGGTCCGGTAGGTATGCCACGGATTTCAAAGCCCTGTGAATAGTGTGACCATAGGCGGTCTTAACGCTAAAAGCGATATTTTAAAGACAACCTTTGGTTGGATTAAGGGAGAAGGAGAGACGATACTGCAGGTAGTTTGTGTACCATTTACATCCATACTAATATTATAAATGCGAAAGTGTGTCTGTCCGTCTGTTACGTCTTCACGCTTAAACCGCTGAACCGATTTAGACAAAATTTGGTATTAGTTTCGAGTCCCAGGAAAGGCCATAGGATAGTTTTCATCCCGATATTACCACGGGATTGATACTTATGCGGGTGAAACCGCGGGGTGTTACTAGTATACAATAAATACACCATCTAATAAAAATAATATAGATAGAATTGCAAATATTTACCTTGGACAGTTCCTTCCAGTCTTCCTGCTTAGGATCGACTCCGGTGGGGTTGTGCGCACACGCATGCAGCAGAATGATGGAGCCTTCCGGCATTTTCTAAAATAATATTAATAAAAAATACATATTATATAGGTACTTTATCTTCATGTTTCTATAGTTAATCACAATATCGTGGCTAATTATTTTCTCTATACAATTACTTTTAATAACAAGGTAGGTACCATATTGATAAGTACATTACATATTAATACACTTCCTTCTGTTAGTCTACATATTCAGGGCCGTTCCTGACTTATTGACTATAGGTATGGTTGTACAAATAACTGCGATAAGGCCATGCTATAATGAGTTAATTTCCATTGTTTTCGATTATAGCTCCTATAAAACTGGCTATTAAAGTCATTATTTTAAAAGTAGTTGTCCCATGTCTAGCCTAGATTTTGCAGGCCCATTTTTCGAACTTACTTTTCTTTAATCTTTCGACTAAATTTAAATTGGAGGCCTATGTTCAGAGGAGGGTGAAGTCATGTCGTAGATAATGATACTAACTAAAGGATGATTTGCACCAAACAGCTCACACCGCATCAGATCGGAACAGATTGGGATTCAAAGTACGTCACTGGAGCTTAAAATAGTGTTGCTCCCGAGGTGAACACTTTTTATCATCCTCTATGAAAAAATAAGTAAGTGCAACTTATGAATAAGAATAGTAATTTTATTTATTGACATGACATACAATTACTTGAGGAAGACGTAATCATTTTTTATAAAACTAAGTAAAATAAATTTGAGTAAACAATTACAAACGAAAGCAGAATGCTTTTCGCGCGTTTTTTTATTTATTCATAAACTTTTTTTTAAATTTGGCTCACGCGTTTTACTTTATCATACAGCCCGTTACTTATTCGTACAATGTTCGTGATTGATCTCTTTGGTGATTGGAACTTTTACTAACAATATCCACATTCCAAATTCAAATCACTTTTAGTCCCTAGGGATTAAAGAGCTATTTTAGTCCCTGTTTACGAAGAATACACAAGCACTTTTTGAACAGATCTGATAAAAACGATATTAAATCGTGTACACAGTACTTATTTAAAGTCTAATTACCAAGCCGCGCACAGCAGCTTGACCGCGGGCGTCTTCCGTGATACGCGATCGTACCCGAAAGTATGCTACGACGCTCGATCGGCTCCGTACTCCTGTCGTCATATCCGATTGAATCCTTTCGGCTGTCGTCCAAATTTTTCTTTTGCTCTTTTGTTTTATGATTATTTTCTTCTTCTTCTAACGCAATAGCCAACAATACTACGTCAACTACAACCATTTTCAAAAATTAGAACACGTCAACTTCATCCTGCCGGACGCGATCGGCTGTCGCCGCATCCGTTCGCAGCCGTTTGGTGGAAATCATCCTTAATTCGTCAAATTAGTTGGTATCATCATCATTATCATCATCAAATTAGTTGGTATCATCATCATCATTTTCAGCATCAAATTAGTTAGTATCATCATCAAATTAGTTGGTATTATCATCATCATCATTATCATCATCAACAACTTCACCCGCTGCTGAGCATAGCCCCTAATTTAATTTTTGCCGATCATTAACGCCCTCTTTCTCTCTCCTACTTTGCTATGCCCGGTAGGGTCTACAATGACCATTACTGTCTTCGTAAAACCTACCATCTAAGTTCTCATTGTGGAATGTAAATAAATATTGAGTATTGAAAATAAGGGCGTTAACCTATTGTAATATATAGTTACATCATTTTATAATATCACGCGTGAGTTTCGTGAACGCCTTTATCGTATTAACGAACAAGAAACAATAAATATTTTGTTGCTATATGTAGTCATTCCAGTTTTATCTAGTTATGTAATAAATATGATAACTTGAGAAGCGCTGACAAGAATCATCAAAAAAGTAAATGGTTTGCAGATAAGTATATCTGGAAAGTCGGGGAACTACCTTATTATCTATAGTATAAGCATATGGCGTATTGTCTGACCATATTGGGGTCCCTAATCATAAATTTGTAGAGACCACAAAAATAAATGTCATCATCATCTGTCTAGCCAACTATGTTGGGGTCGGCTTCCAGTCTAACCGGATGCAGCTGAATACCAGTATTTTACATGGAGCGACTGCCTATCTGACCTCCACAACCCAGGGACCAAAAAAACCTATGAATAAATAAAAATTAAGTTCGTAAATAAATGGAGATAATAATCTCAGGTCTTTGTCATTAAGGTACTCATTAGCGGCAAAAATTGTTACACTTTAAATAATGTTAAGCTGCATTCTAACAAAACCTAATTGTATGCAGAAAGTGTAATAATAGAAATGCCTACACATACTATTTAAAGGCCTTGTGTTAATTTTAACATTCTAGTTTCTCGTCAGATGTTGAGTTTTTTATTGGCAGCTTTACAATAAAAAAAAGAAACGCCTCCAGCTTCCTTAGCGTTGTTAACATGAATACGATAAATACATAGTTAATTAAACACAAATAAAATATTATAATGTTTCAATGTCTATTACACAAATGGAACTTAAGGCGCTACCTCGAAAATAAATTGTAGCGACTGATCTACTTAGCGAGCGAAAGTGATGCAATTAATTTTGAAACGCAAAAGAAGAGTGATGGTTATAATGTGCATGCGCTCGGAATAAAACGACGTATGTGCCAAAACGAATTTGCACATTTTTTTTACAAAATAAATTAAATTTAAAAATACTTTGAGTAAACTTTGATAAGATAATTCTCTATGTTTTAAAGTGAATTCCATTGAATAACTCAAAGCGTTACGCCGCGATGTCAAAAAAGTAAAAAAATAGATATAACTTTGCATTTTTTTTTATCGAGAAAAATCATTGAATCGTGTATTTCTTTTACATGATACTAGAACAAAGAATCAAAAAACATATACCAAAATGTTAAATCCCTATTCCACATACTTAACAAGTTAAACGAAATACATATACATACATATAAACCATATTTTTATCAATATAATCACCACCACCGTTCTATAGTGCCTATACATACTAATATTATAAATACGAAAGTAACTCTGTCTGTCTGTATGTTAGCTTTTCACGCCTAAACCACGGAACGGATTTCGATAAAATTTGGCAGAGAAATAGATTGCATCCCGGGGAAGGACATAGGATTGTTTTTATCGACATACCTCGCGGGCGAAGCTGCGGGCGGAAGCTAATTTGATGTAAATTATTGAAATTTGACTTTGCATTAAAAGGCCGGGCGTCAAAATTATATGTAATAAATTATTCGGGTCGGCTTTGTTGTTCAACAAATACTGCCGGATCGAAAGTGCCGACCAGGAACAAGTGTGTCGCACGGCTGAGAAACAAGTGAAAACATTTCAATTTCATGTGCTTAACCTTTTTCAAACTATGTTGGGGTCGGCTTCCAGTCTATCCGCATGCAGCTGAGTACTACCTATAGAAAACAATTTACAGGCAGAATATAACAGGCCATTATGGCAAGGCCATACGACTGCCCAAAACCATTTTATGACTAGCTGAATACGAATTAAGAGTAAACTAGTCGCGAGCTCGAAATCACTGGTGGTCATGGCCAAAAAGCAAGCTGTCATTTAACTTTGTATGCAAAATGTCAAACAGTGGAGTAATACTCTCCCGAAATTTGTATGGAAAAAATATCGACTAGTGCCCACCTTAAGAGCGTTTACGCCGTACGGCATTTCATACAAACTTTCAAGCCCATATTTTGCGAATGGAATGAACCGATTTTAATGAAACTTCATACGACCTTTCTCACTGATGGCAGAATATAGGGTTTGCCTTCATCGTCTCTGTAGGCACCAACACAGGCAGACTTTTGGCCCACAGTAGGATGATAATAAATGTATATACATTTAAGTCTGCCTGTGTAAATATAACCTACCTGCATTATTTATCTTACCTTATTATATATATAATAATAAACCTTACCTTGATATCTTCACAGGCACCACATAGGTCAAAGCCATGTGTCTTGGGATCATAGTAACGGTACTTCTTGTGTGGCATGCAGAGCATGTTGCAGATCTGAGGGTGGTTGCCCCATGTTGGGTTGGGGAACCATATTTCCTTAGTTCCACCATAGTGGTGCATTGCAAACTCAAGACCAAGTCGCAGAGCACCGGTACCGGATAGTGTCTATGAAATTAAGATTGCTATTAATTTACTATTGTAGCGAATATTGTACAGTGTGCACTGGGCGACAAAATTTTCTTAGAGATGCTACTTAGTTTTAAACTTAATAAATATTTGTAATGACTATAATTATGTATTGTTATATTATCCTTTATGATGTCAATTTTAAGATGAAATAATGCGAAAAACTTACCTGTACAGTGCAATTTGATTTGTTTTGTAAAGATTGACAGCTGTCACCAAATGCAAGCTTGGCTACGGCATTAGTGTAGGCCGCGTCACCCGAAATTGGAGCATACTCGTGGTTCATACACTTATTGAAGATGATTTCTTCTGCCTGTGGTCAAGTTTATGCACAATTACTACCCATTCATAATCTGCCTAGCCTTTTCCAAACTGCTGGGGTCTGTTTCCAGTCTATCCAGATGCTGCTGAATACAAGCTAATTATTACTCATTGTTAAATATTGTATTTATTTGTGCAATATCTCAATCAAACAAAAAATAGAAACTTAATCCCACCACACTCCTCATCCTCGTGTATTACCCTCTCTTCTCCTCTCTCTCTCAATCTCTCTTTTTTCATATCATAATTATCTCTCCTTTGTGAAATAATGAATGTATTCATAATTTTTTTTATGACTTACATTCATAAATTATCTGTAGTAATTTTTTTACATGGTCAAAATAATATCTTATTTCAGCTATCCATCTTTAGTGTACACTACACAGTAACTTGTACTTATATTTCTGTTGCTATAACTCTATCTCTGAGCTACACATAAGTGAAGAATGACAGATATCTAGGTTGATACAACAATGTATTATAAATATAGTTAGATAATATTATTATTATCATAACTAATATTATAAATGTGAAAGTGAGTTTGTGTTTAACAATTTCACACTAAATGGCTGAATGGATTTAGATGAAATTTGGCACCTGGGTTAGGACATAGCGTTGTTGCGCGTGCAAAAGCCGCTATGTGTTATTTAGTTATTTTTGGTTCTTTATGCAGTTTTAATCGTTATTTCAATACACACATACTGTATAAACAGCTATGTGATAAGTGCAATATTTAAAGAGTTAAGGAATGTAGCTATGTGATATTCATACATCGAAAGTTCCGTATAAACATGCTAAATGTTATATTTCATATAGTTCAAATACGTTCACTAAAAACACATAGCGACTTTTGCACGCGCAATGACGATAGGCTACTTTTCATCACAGATCACAGACAAAGTCGCTGGCAACAGCTGGTTAGACAATAATGCTGACCTTTCTCACTGACGGCAGAATATGGGGTTTGCCTTCATCATCTCTGTAGGCACCAACACCAAGGTTGACCTTCTTAGGGTCCGTGTCCCTCTTGTAGGCCTCCGAGATACCCAGGATCACATCAGGGGGGCCCATGGGCACATTGCCCCAAAACGTGCTGCAAATATAATTATTTAGAAGTTCAGAATGTGGAGAAGTCCAAAATGAAATGATTACCTAAAGGAGTTCTTATGAATCTTTTATGCACCAGTTAATATTCACTACACGGTCAGTGGGTCGTCTTAGGGGCTATTGTTTAGTTTATACCTAATAATCATTATCTAAAAGGTTAATAGATAAGCTCACAAACAAATTATGTTACAATTACAAAATAATCACTAAAATTGAATTAGAGCTAAAACGTCTTAGTATAACATGCTGACATTTTAATAAATCAGTAATTTATTCATATTTTTTATAAAACTGTTACGTAAAAATAACCAAATTGCCGGTACATTACCTGTTTGCCCTTGCGGCGATATTAAAATAATCTACATTATTTCTGAGAACTTGAACTGATAATTTTGCTAAAATATGCGGCATTTTTACTTTTTTTTACACTTTTAATGACTGCTGCACAGCTAAGCCGTAGGTTAAATACACAGATGCGCGGCGCAGTAAATTATGCCAAATTGCCAATAAGTATGATATGATCAAGAAGGTTTCACTCCGCCGTAAGTGCTGCCAACGCTCAAAAATATTTACCTTATAAGAGGTTTACGGGTAAATATTCTTGAGAGTTGGCGATTTTACTTTCGCATTTATAAAATTAGTATGGATAGCTTCTACCCACGACTTCGTCCGCGTAAAATTTCGGCCCCTGATCCACTCCGTTGCATCGCATTCCCTGCTCGCGCTATTATTTCGTTTACGCTCAGCGTTCTTTCTGAATATTTTTTTTTGTTTTGCTCGACCCCTAGCGCGATACCAAGAATCTAAGAATTTTTCAAATCCAACTGGTAGTTCCAGAGATTAGCGCGTTCAAACAAACAAACTCTTCAGGTTGCAAATGTATGGATGATTTTTTGCCTAGTTAATCTCGATGTGTTGTCAAATAATAAAATAAAAACCGTGCAAGGCAGGGGTGGATCGCTAGTAGGTATTTAATTAATTATTCAGTTACGTAGGTCCCGTTAGCAGTGGGAACCACTTATGTCCGTTGTCTTTTTACCTTACTTGAAGGAATTCTTTATAAGCTGACAACATTATTATTAACAAACGTCATTTTTACAGCGACGACGGCCGACGAGCGTCTGGTAAGGTAAACATACCAATGTCACGAAAGGTCATCATGGTGCATGACTCAAAATGCGGCTTTGCATTTCTTGTGAAGCTATCCTTTTTAAGCGCCGGCAATATTCTTCGATGCATTTACAGAATAAGTTGATAATCTTATTTATCCCGGGTCATAGTAAAGCATCCAATTTCCTAAGTCTTCCCTAAAATCTTTCCAATCCAAAGCCCAGCTGTTTATTTATAAAACCAAAGACCTAAATCGTGTAGGTAATAGTGTTTTAAGAAACTCGACTCTTGGATTATTTAATAAAATCGACTCGATTATTTAATAAAACATGAGCTATTTTTGAAGAATCGAGTCTCATAAATAAAACTTAAGCTCAAGTCCTTCAGAATTTGGAGTCCGTTGTAAAAAGACTTGAGTCCTGCCAAAAAGAACTCAAAGACTTAGCTGTAGTTTGAAGTAAAAAATAAAAATAGCAAAGAACAAATTATTAAAAATAGCAATGAACAAATTATTGATTTATTTGGTAAGTAGGTACGTAACTATTACTACCACGAAGACGGGCACATTAAACCCCTTATAGTTTTATTCTTCCCCTTATAGTTTCGTCGTTTGGTAATTAAATTTCCTGATTTGGAAACGGCCTGCTCGCTTGGAACTTTTTTCGCATTTTGATTCAGCAAACCATCAGTCTTCAGGTGGATACTTTTTGTTACAAATTTTTATTGTGCGATTTATTTTCTTGAATCAGGAAATAAATATGGATGACGATATAAAATCACCCAGTATTACCTATTACAATACACCAACTCAAGTTCGTGACTTCCTTTATACTTACTATACTATATCGACTCATCCGTAGAACACTTAGAGCATTTAACCTATGCTCTAAGGTAGAACAGAGTCCGATGTGATCATGGACCAAAAACGAGTTAAATAGCTAGATGAGATAAGGAATACGAACTCTACAAACGTACGTTTTTAGAATTTTCGTATCTTATTTAGTTTCGGAAATATAGAATCGAATAACGTTCAATCTGACATTAGCTCCGGATAAAAACGCACGAAGTGATGAAGCGACGACGCGCGGGAAGCGGGGGCGGCGCGGGCGGGGCGCCCCGTCCGTTCGTCAGTCCGGCCGCTGTTTGTTGGAGGGACGGCATTTTTGTGTCATGCGCTTAGCTTTTTTTCGGTTTGATGATAACAATAATTTATTAAGTGTTTTGCATGAAAAAACATATTTTTAGAGATGTCACTATCACGGAAAATGTTGAATATGCTTGAAAAAGATGCAAAAAGGCGTGAGCTTAGTTCTTCATCAAATGTTCCTGCTGTTTATAATATGAAGAAAAGTGTAAATGCTGGTAAGTCGACGATTTCAGTTGCATTATTTCGTGATACATACTATTAAGTTCTTAAACTAATAATAATTAAGACCTATATTGCTTTTTGTCTCAGTAAACAGTTGTGGGCGATCTATTTTTATATAGGACGTTTTTTGACGGAGAGGTATAGAAACGAATTTTCATTGCGAAAATACGATTGGCGTAATGCATATTCACAGAGTAATCATTCATTCTGTAATAATAAACAGTAAAAAGTAGAAGTATTATGAAATATTAGGACGATTTTATACGAACATTATTGAACTTTTTTTTTTTTTTTTTTTTATTTATGGCGTTGCACTATTCGTGCTTATTGCCACTGACAATATTTAATCTGATTATAGCAAAACGTAAGAATCGATAACTCGCGAAATAATAAAAGGTATTACAAAGGAAAATTTGGAAACGGAAAGGAGAATAGTTGTTATTAAAGGAAATACAATACAACAGAAAATGTAATCATTTAACGCAACCATTGACCCAACAAAAAGGCCTATTCGGAGCGTCTTTACACTAAACCAAAAACTACATAATAAATTATGTACGGACGCCAGCACATCAACCTACCACAATCTGTCAGATTTCTTTAACAGATTTTCAACTTTATCGCTAAAGCTTAAGGTTCAAAGTTGATTGGGAAAATCTGACAGTTAGGTGTAGCTTGATGTGCTGGCGTCTGTACATACATATTAAAATTTAACAAGGAAAAGTGCTATGGTTTTATAAATATCTACATTAAAATTAAATAAAATACATGAGATAGAAGTGGGAAAAGGGACTCGGAGGGAAACAAGGCTTTGAAAAAGTGAGGAGTGGTCATAAAGGGGGCAGGCAAAAATAAAGTGGTTCAGATCTCCCACCTCAGCGCCACATTCACATTCAGGGCTCTGCACAATGCCAAGTCTGGCAAGATGAGCTGGAGTGCACACATGACCCAATCGCATACGTATTAATATTGTTGAAATCTTTTTGCTTAGTTTGTACTTGCTAAACCAAGGTTTGACAGGAATGGATGGCTGAATATTACGATAAAATCTCCCTTTCACTGATTGCCCCGACAAAAGCTGACCCCAGGATTCCTGTAGATAAACCCCGGGCAGAGCAGCCAGATCTTGGGAGTTGTTTTTGTACGGAAAAACGTCTCCACTTAATACGGCATCATTAGCTAACTGGTCTGCTCTCTCATTATCTAAAATGCCACAATGCGAGGGTATCCACGCAAAATGCACTGAATATCCCTTAATAGAACACCTGTGGAGGAGTTCACGTATTTCAAATATAATAAAAGAATTATGAGAATAGAAAGGAAATCTGGCCAAAGATTGTAAGGCACTCCTTGCATCAGTTAAAATAAGTGAATTCCGTAAGCCCATAAGAAGTATGTATTCGACAGCTTTGAATAGACCGTAACATTCTCCCGTAAATACAGATGATTCGGGAGGGAGCTTTATTTTTTGAACGACATTATATTGGGAGTGGTATACACCAACTCCCACACATGAGTCTCTTCCATGCTTCGAAGCATCTGTAAACAGGAGCTGACAACCCTTCCAGTCTCTATCCATAGCGAAGTTGAAGTTAATGTTATGACACACGTCATCGCGGTAAATGTTAAGGTTGTAGTGGATGTTTGGTGATATAATTAATGAACTGTAATTACAATGATATATAGGAAGAAATTGAGATTGGTGGCAAGGAGCTTCGATTAAATTGTATTTTCTAAAGCTTTTAACTAAACACGGAGTATCTTTGTGCCTCCAGTAAGTGGATGTAGTAACTTCTTTAGAGAGAATAGAAAGTCTATTTCGCAAAGGATGATAAGTAAATTGCAGACATCGAGCCATAAATCTATCAGCCAAAAATTGACGTCGCAAATGAAGCGGAGGGTCTCCACATTCCACCTGAAGACAATTAATAGGACTGCTTTTCATTGCACCTGAAACTACTCTAAGTGCCTTGGACTGAATTCTTTCCAATTTCTTAAGACCAGCAACATTAGCAGGTTCCAGCAAAAAGGTCCCATAGTCCAATACACTTCTAATCAAGGTGTTGTACAGTAGTTTTAATGAAAAGGGATGTGCTCCCCACCACACACCAGCAAGACATCTAATTATGTTGATATTTCGTTCACATTTAGCAGCTATATAATCACAATGTGGTAAACCTGTAAGACGTGTATCCAAAATAAGGCCTAAAAATTTTACTTGATTTTTAACCGGCATAGAGATATTATCATAAGTTACTGTAGTTGCTGGAGGCTTATGCATTCTAGTAAATAAGACTATATTGCTTTTATCAATTGACAGGCATAGACCATTGGTTTCCAACCATGTCTTCAGTAAACATAATGAAGAGGTTAAGGAAGTACAAATATTCACAATAGAATGACCAGATAAATAAAGAAGTAAATCATCTGCATATTGAAGGACTTGTACTGACTCATTTAGAGAGGATTCTAAATCGTAAGTGTAAATATTGTAGAGAAGTGGACTAAGTACAGAACCCTGAGGGAGACCTTTCCATACTAAACGGGTAAATGTACACCCTTCAATATCTAGATTTAAAGATCTCTCTGAAAGCATATTAATTATGAAATTAGACAGCATTTTTGGAATTTGTAATAAATTCAGCTTTTGTTCCAGGACTGATACCAGGACATTATCATAAGCTGAGCTTATATCCAGGAAGGCAGCAATTACAGAGTTATTTGAGGAAAAGGCTAAGCGAATATCAGTTGTGAACACACTAAGACTGTCAATCGTACTCTTACCCTTCCTAAAACCAAACTGTGATGTTGCTAGCATGTTTTTGCTTTCCAAAAACCACTCCAAACGATTCTTAATGAGATGTTCAACAATTTTAACAAGAACTGTTGAAAGTGCGATTGGTCTATAAGATGTAACTTTCGAAGAAGGTTTGTTTGGTTTCAGAATAGGAATAATTGTTTGAGACTTCCAACTTGATGGGATGTTGCCAGATATAAAAGCTGTATTGATGAGATCTAAATATATTAAAAGTACAGAGTCAGACAGATTGACTATAAATGAATATGGTATACCATCTTCACCAGGAGCTGAATCCTTAACATGTGAAAGGACTCCTTTCAACTCACTTAGTGTGAAGAGAGAGTTCAATTCGGAATCCAAAATAGGAACATAGTGAAAATGCATTAAAGATCTCTGTTCTGGGACTGAAGGAGGAGCTAAATGATCCATGAACTCATTGGCCAACTCTAATGGCAGTTTTGAGGCTGTTGTGTCCCTGAATGCTGACCTGAATCGCCTGATATTTCGCCATACTACAGATGCGTTAACTTCTGGAGAGATAGATGCACAAAATCTTTGCCAACCTTCATATTTCTTTTTCCTAAGGAGCTTACGAGTTGTACGAGCAGATTCTTGATAAATCTCAAAATTGTGACGAGTCATAGTGTGGCAATAATTTTTTTCAGCTTCTTTTCTTTTTTTAATGGCCTGAGTGCACTCAGCATCCCACCAAGGTGGTGAAGGAATTTTGCCTGTCGCACCATTCTTAATAGGGAAAGTATTATCTGCTATCTCTATTAAAATTCTTGTAATTTCATGAGATAGTAACTGAGGATCTTGTAGTAAGGAATTAGATAAAGCAGAAATTCTTTCTTCCACACAATTTTTGTATTTATCCCAGTCTGCATTATGAAGTCTGTACTTTAAGCGCGGTTGTGGTATTGGAATGCAAGCATCTGGTTTTTTATTTGGAAAAGAAATGATTATAGGAAAATGATCACTACCATGAGAAGATGGTAAAAGAGACCAGGATAATGTTGATGCTAAATCAGGTGTGCAGATTGAGAGATCAGGAGCACTTATTCCCTCATCTGGATTTGTTTGGCGTGTTGGGAGACATGTATTTAAAATGCACAAATTGTTTGAGTCTAGTATTTCTAATAACTTTTCCCCATAGTAATTGGAACTAGAACTTCCCCAAGACTGATGCTGTGTATTAAAATCGCCCATTACCAAAAATGGTTTAGGTAAAACTGTAAATAGGTTATTAATTTCAGAAAGAATATTTAGAGTAGGGCGGGAATAATAAATACATACTATACAGATTTTATTTACAATAGCAGCAACGGCAGATATATCGTCACTGAGACTTGGAAGAGGAAAAGACTGAAAAGACAAGTTATTTTTAATAAGCATGGCGACACCGCCATACCCATCGCTTCTATCCGTTCTTAGACAAGCATAGCCAGGAATTCTAAAAGAGAACCCCGGTTTAAGCCATGTCTCACAGAGAGCGACTGCAAAGGGATTGTATTTATTTAATATATAGTACAGATCAGATTTTTTATTCACAATGCTGCGACTGTTCCACTGAACAATCTTGGTTTGGTTTGGATCCATTATGGTTAATATTAAATAAGTTAGACAGCGTATCAATTATAATGGCAACGTTGGACGGTTCAATAATATTATTTTTAGATAAAGTATTAATTAGCATGATAATTAAGTTTAAAATTTGACTTTCATTATTATTAGTTGTTGTTTTATTTTGCAAAGCAACGCCATTACCTGACATTGAAACTTCATTATTAATAAGTTCTTGATGAGCTGCCCGGTCATACCCCTTGACTTTTTGTGGGGGATCTCGAGGTTTTAGGAATACTGTTTTTCTGTGTGATGTGAAATTTGATGTGTTTGGTGAATTTGGCGAAGGTCGTGAAGAAGAAAATTTATTATTTGTATGTAAAGGAGCAGATGTTACCACATCTGCATATAGTTTGGAGATTGGGGGATGCAGCTGCGACGCTTCAGCATATGACACGCAGCTATGGGCCATATAGTGCTTAATTGATTTTTGTCTCTCAAACTCTGGGCATTTTTTGTTAATGGCGTAATGAATGCCACTACAATTACAGCATTTACCGTCACTTTCGTCTTCAATACTACAAGTGTCAGCAGAATGCTTCTCCCCACACTTGAAGCACTGAGGGTTCGACCTACATTGTACCTTTGTATGACCAAAATGACAACAATTAAAACATTGAATTGTTGGGAATGTGTATAATTCTACTGGCATAGAATTGTAACAACAAAACACACGTTTTGGTAAAATTTGACCATCAAAGGTGAGCACGACTGTTTGAGATGGTTTCCAGACAGGGGTCGGTTCGTGCAATTTATAATTAAGACGCCTTGCCTTAATAACTTTACCGCATCCAGTGGGAACAGTCACATTTTCCATTATTTCATCGGGAGACCATTCGGTAGGTACACCTTTAATAATACCCATACGACACACATTAATAGATGGAACAAATGCCTTCAATTTCTCTTTCGCCAAACAAGGGTCATTTATAAAAAAGTTTGCATCTAGGTAATGAGAGAAGCTTAATGAAATCCTATTTCGACCGATGCGTTTTAAAGAACCATTTACAATATTATTATAACGACGTTTTTTAAGAAAATGTCCTAGCGAAATTGGGTGTAATGATTGAGCAGAGTTTCCTATATCACTATTTTTTTGAATATGTACAACATATGGCGACAGGTCTGTGGCTTCGTACAAAGCCCTAGCAACCTGTGGCGCCTTCTGGGGAAGTTCTGAGGTGGGACGAATCTCAGTCTGGGGACCATCCACAGAACGTGGAGTGGCTTCCAGAGGAACTACTACCGATTCATTATCACAATGGCAATCTGCCTCTTTATTAGTTCCTGAAGAGTGACCATGTCTCCTTCTTTTATTGCAGTGTTTGCACATTTTGCGTGGAGCTCTAGTCCTTTTCCGCTCCGATCTGGCTGTGGACGCATCAGTATCCATACTAGATTCATCAATAGTTATATTAAGCCCAACCGAGGGGACTTTACCCCCCGGATCGGGTGGTTCTTTGTCCATCGGACAGAATAAAATAAAATATGAAAAAACTTACCCTAAATGTAGAAACTTATATACACAGACAATAAATATAACTAGCCTAATCAATATCTACAAAAATCTACACAACTTATCTCCAATCTCAAAAGTTTTGTGTTATTTAAAAATCCAAAAGAAAAATCACGTCCGCCAAATTCGACGATTCCCGCGCTTTCCCATTATTGAACTTCTAAGCGTTTCATGTCAATATAGGACGTTTTTCTAAGGAATCTGTGATGCGATTTGTTGGTTCGATATTAAAATGGGACGTTGTTACTGGGATATTGAAATCAGTTAGGACGTTATTCTTTTAAAAATATCGTTAAATATAAAGATTTTTTGTTTAAGATTTGTTAAATTAATTGTTAGGTACATTTGTCTTGCATTGTACACAATATAGTATTTTATGAATACCTTTAAGTATTTTTTTTAAATTTCAGTTGTGAATGTTGATGACAACGACATGACAGAACAAATGTCGCCTTTGCCTCCTGGTGCAGAAGAAGTCAGTCAGGAACTAGCTGATATATGGGAAGAAGATCTGCATGAAGATGGTGGGACCAAAGAAATAACCTGCGACAGCTCAATACCGAACGTCATGTCTGATCCGTCTGCCGAGAATTTTAACAGCAATCAACCTAGTACATTGTCTTTGGAAGTGCCTTCTAGTTTCGAGAATTCATCATTAATACAACTTGAAGAGTTGCTAGAAGTTTCTCACCACAGATCTACCCCGGTTAATTTGGAACTGTCAGTGCCAACTCCTATGCCGTCTCCTACTAATGTCCATTCGATCTGCGATAGCACATTCTGCCCTAATCATGTTGACAGTGTCTCTGCGATTTCTTCGTCGTCATTTGTTTGTGACCATGTTCGGGCATTTGTCCCTGTTGAATCGCATTATATACGCAAGAATAGTCAAAAACTCTACCTACAAAGAGACTTAAGTATTGCCAAAATGTTCAGATTGTATCTTGAATGGTTCAACCCCGAGAAATACACCTCTAGGCTACAAAAGAACGCCAGTATCGTGACATTGTCAACTCAAACTTCAATCTAGCTTTCCATATTCCCAAAAAAGATCAGTGCAACGAATGTCATGTTTTTCGATTGAAAAAGAATCCAACAGACCAAGAAAAAGAAACGTTTCAACAACACCAGACTAATAAGAAGGTCACAAGGGATTTAAAAAGCCATGATAAAAAAGACGCTGATGAGTCAAATGGAAATATGGTTACTGCTGTGTTTGATTTTGTAAAAGTATTGTAGTGTCCTCATGGCCATATAAACATATTTTACTATAAGAGAAAGCTATCTTCTTTTAACTTCACGGTTTTTGACATGGGTAAAAGGAAGGCCTTTTGCTATATGTGGGATGAATCTGTGGCAAAACGTGGCCCAAATGAGGTTAGCTGTTGCCTCTTAGATTTTATCCAGACTAATGTTGACCAAGGGGCCAAAGAGTTTCGCTTTTGGTCAGACAATTGTGCTGGCCAAAATCGTAACCGCTTTGTATTTTCATTGTACGTTTCCGTCGCAAAACAGTTCAACATATGCTTAACACATCGATTTTACAAGTGGGACACACCCAAAATGAGGGGGACAGTGTCCACTACAGAGTGGACACTGTCCCCCTCATTTTGGTTGGTTCGAGAAGCTCTCTCGATGCTGTCATCGTGACACGTCGATGACAGCATCGAGAGAGCTTCTCAAACCAAAACTATCTATACCGAGATACCGAGGGGTATAGATAGTTTTGGTTTGAGAAGAACGCCATTCATGAGGATGAATAGCGTTTATTAGTAAGATGGGCCAAGAATGAAGGAGAACCCTACGTTGTCCACAACGTAACCCACAATGACGTGTTTGACTTTAAATGGCTTGTTAATAATAAGGTTTGGATGAAAGACATTAAGGGCAAGAAGATTAACTGGAGTAACATTCGAGAAGTTCATACAGACGGTAGTGACCCAACCTGATTATAATATTTTAGTGATTCGCGGTAACACGAGGAACTCGGTACAAACTGAACTAAAACCTGCATATTCTGAACCTACTATGGTTCCTGCTGCTAAATATAAAGACTTAATGGATATGTGCCCCTCAGAAGTAATTCCCTTAGAGTATCATTCTTACTTTATTTAACTCTTTGCCACATCACACCACTGTTGATGTTTCTGAAGAATTGGATGATGACCTATCGGATTAAGAATTATTTTAGATATTTTTTTTTCCTTTTTGCTGCTTTTTTTAGAGCTGAATTCTTTCTACTGATTTAGCGAAACAGTGTTAATTATAATAAGTACTCAACTAAGTAATTTAATGTTTGTTTATGTACAATTTCATTGCTAAAGTATGTGCACGCACGTCTAGGTCACGATGTAAGACTGATTGATAATTATTAAGAAGGCTGGTTGTTATATGATTTATTATGAATTAAGTAAGTGGTGCGAAGTGTAAATAAATCTTCATTATTATAATAACATTTTTTCTGTTGTTATGAAAAATATTTACGTATTTGTAAGTTTAAGACTGCTAATTGAAGTCCGTGCCGTAGTCGTGTAAGTTACCTATTTACCATGCTGTGATACGATACGCCATTTAATTACTAGTTTTGTTACCTTTTTGATTTTTTTAAATTAATAAACGATTTTAAATAATCATTTCATTTTTTATTTAGTTATATAGGAGGGTAGTCTTAATATGGCTAACATAATATTTAAATATTTTAAGGTGGTTATTCACAAAGGACTCCTAAGGGATGGGTAATTCCAACAAAAAAATGACCCATGGTAATATAGAACGTCACTGTCTCCGTAAAACAACGTATAATGTTCACTACGGACCCCCGATCTTCCGCCATAAAATGTCCTATGTTGATATGGAACTCACTATCTTGTGAAATAAAAGGATAAGAAATATAAACTATATAGCATTTAATTAGGCTGGGGCGTTGTTACAACATACCAAAAAATCGAAATGTCAAGTCTCACCGTTTAAGAGTTATACAAGTTTACAACTTCTCTAGCCTCTACTGACAACTATCAACCCTACAGATCGGACTTTATTCTACGGATGAGTCGATATGTTCGTGTCTCAGTCTAGCTCAAAGAAGACAAAGGACTCGGACTCATGTGACTAACGAGTCTAGTCTTGAAAATCTACTCAAGTCTCGAAATGAAGACTAAACGACTAGAGTTTCTTACAACACTAGTAGGTAATCAATGCCCGTTTTCACGAGATTATATTAGTTTTACAGAAATACGCCCCAATGGGGGTTGGTAGGTAGGTTTAAAGTTAGAATCTTATCGCGCCGTCATTATAGCGGTGGAGTTCTTTTTCGGCCGTCATAAAAAGGCACTGCTAAATGAGGGCTGGCAAAGCAGTAAAGGGTAACAAAACGGTATGGGTAGGGAAATCAAAATTTTGAAGACAAGTGATACATGGTAATAAAAAGTAGGTAATTTGCAATCATTTTGCATTATCTGAAGGCCAATTCTCGTAATTTAAAACGTTCAAAATCTAGTCGCAGTCTCATCTCAGCGACAAAGAAATGTCAAAAACTTGTCAAAATGTAGGGAAATTTGAAGTATTTTTTGACAGATTGAGACTGAGATCAGACTGTGAACGTTGTTAAAATTAGTAGAATTGCCCCTCTGGTCTGGTACAGTGCGTGCCACGTAAGAAGAGGCTTGACCCCGCCTCCCCCGCCTCTTTCCGCCGCCCCTATGACGTCCGGTCCCGTCCCGCACTCAGACCTCATACCGCTAAAGATACCTAAAATCGTGTTCTGCGCATGTCAGACCACGTGGTGTGTCAAGTCTCTTCTTACGTGGCACGCACTGTACTTGCTGCCAAAGATGTTTTTTTTTAAATAACAAATTTGACAGCAAGTACAAGTATGAGGTGCATTCGGGTAATATCGAATGGTTTTCAGACAAATTGATGGAATGTGTGTATTTTGATGAACCAGGCAGAAGCAGTGGATTATATGTCTTCTAAAGTAGTCATTTCGTCTTCTTGAATGTATAGCCTAGAGCTCTATTCAGAGATCCTTCATAAATATCGTAGTAGTTTAAAAAAAACAGTGTTTAAAAACTTACTTTTTTTTCTTTGCACTAGTGTAATTTCGAATTATGTACGGGCAATTCCGAATGACGGTTAAAAGTGGATTTTATTCACTTTTGACAAAAGGTACATATTTCTTTTTAAATCGTTATTATCCTCCAAAAATAATATTCACGATATTTGTCATAGAATAACCTAAACACGTTTGTGTGACACTTGTATTTCGGAATTACCCGTCGCATGGGTAAATGGTTCTCAATCTTTTAGCAGGTACAGAGCGGATATGATTCTTTTACTCACGCGATTATTCTCATAGTTTAAAAGATATTATTATATCGTAATCAAAATGATCGCACATCCTACTAAAAGTAACATTCAGATCTTTGTATGGATTTGTATGCTACCCCTTCCGATGTAGGTACGCGGTCGTGTAGCCTGACCCGGCAGCGCGGGGACGGGCAGCTTGCATCGAAGAGCTTTGCATAAAAATCCATACAAAGAGGTGGGCAGTTTCGGCAGTTGCGACTCGGCAGCGCTGCCGGGTCGCGACTGCCGAGATCCGATCAAAACGTTTAAGATTTTCTGTAATAAGAATGGAAATAATCATGGGTCTTGGGTTTGAAAATAAGCCTTAATATAATAAAAAATAAGATTTATTTGAAAATTAAGTAAGTAATTAAACTACTACTTATGTAGCAAAATCACAAATAAATAGTCAAATTGAATTATAAAATTAACCCACTTCTACTTGTAAGTGGGTTAATTTTATAATTCAATTTTATGACATATAAATTTGACATATAAATTAAACAAAAATGTTAACTTGATATCTCAGTTATGCACACTAAAATAGTTGAGCCTCTCTCTGACACCTGAATAACATAAACAAATTATAAAGCTTTATTCGAGGTTTTAGATAAAAAAAAAAAAACTAAACAAAGAAGTTCTCAACACTTATAAAATAAATTTTGACAAGTGTTTATAATTATTTTTGTGCATGCTTTGTTGGTTGTCCTTAAATAAATAAATTACGAAAACTATCAATAATAATTTGCAATGACGTACCTATATTTTACTGTCAAGTTTGAGTAGCACAACAAGAACTCCGTGTCTTGATTGTCAAAAGAACAAAAATAACTCCGTCTGTATAGCGATTGTATTAAAAAAACTCATGTAGATTAGTGCTTATATCACAGTATTAGTAATAGAACTAGCGTACAAAAGGATCACTCCTGAACAAAATACAAGTTTAGGTATAACAAATCACTGTCGATACGATATTCAAATACGCGCGAGACATGTCGAGCATGCTAGCCGAGTGGCAACCGACTGCCATTTGCTTACCAATAGGCGGGCCGGCCGATCAGACCTAAGCTGTGAAATGACACCCCCCTGCTTAGGTATATCACGTTTAGACAGAACTAACATACCATCGAAATTACCCAAATAAATTATAGATTGAGAATATTGAGAACCACTGACAATCTCCATAGAAAAGCAACATCGGCTAAATCCGAATCATTTTTGATTCGGATTTACCCATCTTCGGGTAATTTCAATAAAAACAGAAAAAGATACCTAGGATGCGCGAACCCATTAAAAACTATATTAAAAACGAAAATCTATTAAACAAAAAAACAATCAGTTAAATAACTTACCAAATTTCTGAGATAACAATGTTCGTGTAATTTCCGATAACTAGAAAACGCGCGAAAAATGACACACTGCGAGAAATGCGCCGTTGTGACTCGTATAAGTTCCTTGCTCGTACATTTACAAGTAGCGACTTGAGTCAACAGAAGCGGGGGGAGTATTAAACTGGCGTCTAGGTAAATGTTGCCACATTATAAGATATCGTCGCGTTTGGTAGGAAATTGAAATTTTCGGAATATGCCGATTTTCGACATTACCCGAATGCACCTTACAGTACCTACAAGTTAGTCTGCGTGTAAATGACTTACATTACAGGCCTAATCACGCCGTGATTAGGCCTGTAATGTAAGTAATGTAATGTTGAGCGAATCGAAGGGTTCAGAATCAGGAATGGGCAGCTGTAGACTTTGTGTTGGAAACTGGCAGGGCATTTAGTATGAATGAAGAGCTTTTTGCCTCTCAAGGTACTCTTGAAGGAAGCTACCTATTGAGACTTGAAGCCTTGGCGCGGCAACTGTTTATGGAAGACAAGGGCCCCCGAGCCACTGCTACCATATCATAGCATGACAAAAGCAGGAAGGAGAAAAATAATTTTGCAGCTTACAGAAATTCTGTAAGCAGCAAAACAAACTACAAGAAGTTCTAAAGTTCTGTATTGTTTTTAACTTTTGATGAACGATGAAAAATTTACATAAGCTGCGTAAATAGGATTTCCGGGGCGTATTCTCATAATAATAAGATACTTTCTTTATCTCTTTATCTTTGGAATAGGTTTTTTTTAGTTTTGTTACTGTATAATAATTATTTAACTTGTTAGATAACGTGATAAAGAAAACGTGAAAAGAAATTTTAAGTCTCCTTACAAGTACCTCCCAAAGTTCACGAATAAACTTACCAACACCCACACATTTTTAAGAATAGCACCCCCAAACCTAAATGTCAAAATTATTATGACGTTTTCTTTTCGCTGAAAGAATTAGTGTCGAATAATCGTGTTTATTTAGTAATTCTGCTTTAATACGTTGAAATATGGCTGCTGAAATTAAACCTGCTCCAAGGACGCCCAACGATAGGTTTTCTACAACAAAGAAACCAGCTCTATTGAGTAAATTGGAAGGTTGCACCGACGATGTGAATGCAGCGGTCGTTATACCTGGCGAGGACGGAGTAATTAGCGTTTGTGATGATAAGTAAGCGTACTGACTCATATTTCCTCCATTGTTTGATAACAGAGCTCTATTATCTGTATTATTTTCCGAAAAACATGTTCGTTTTGTACCCTCATTGAACTGTCAAAGTATTTGAAATCACCCACTACGTGGGCTGTAAATACTGTTAAGTTTTTAGTTAATTAACTAATAGCTGGTATTTAAATAGATGGTTATCAGCTACATGACTCTTTTGATGTGTAGCAAATTGATATGAGTAATAATCTATTGTTGTTATTAAAATGCTTTTCCTTGTTTTTATTACAGTATAAATATGAACTCCCATACAACATATTATTGTTCAAAATTCACATATTAGAGATAGTTTGAATTGATTTTCTTCAAATAAAGATTAAATCTGCAGACACAGCGCTTCATTTGTTCATAAGATAAAGAATTCATTAAGTGGTTCAACTAGCATTTATTTTAACTGTGTGTGAATGTAGTTACAGTATGTTTAATGCATATATATTTCTAAGCTCCATATGAAAACACAACTCTGATAACAAAATTTATTTCAGGACAGTGAGAGTATGGCTGAAGCGAGACTCAGGACAATACTGGCCATCTATCTGTCAATACATGCCATCTGGGTGCACATCAATGTTCTACACACCAGAGACAAGGCAGCTATTCATTGGTCAAGAGAATGGCACAGTCTCAGAGTTCACACTGGCAACAGACTGCAATAGAATAAACCCTGTGAGTATCTTACCACTACACAAGAAAAAAAAATATAAGCCTTTTTGGAAAATATCCTATTTTATGTCCTGATAATAGTGTTACAGTTTAAAAACCTTATTTAACACCCAAAATGTCTTTAGTAAAAGAAACAAAGTAAGATTATAACTTTCTAAGTACACAATATTAATACAACCATACTAACAACAACAACATGAAATAACATGAGAATTTTTTTCAACTTTAGAGTAAGTATTCTATTCTAACATATTATTTTGTAGTTAGTACAATCTATCCATTCAAGTTAAAGATAAGATTTTAAGACTGTCATCTTATACCTATGACTCATAGGAGTTATGAGTGTCATACTAATATGAGCCCTTACAAAAATCCTATCCACATTCCACACTGTTGATGACATCAACAGTGTGGAATGTGGATAGGATTTTTGTAAGGGCTCATCCTTTAAAGATTCTAAGGGCTGATTTTACCAAGGGCAAAGATATTATTGATGTCTGACAGTTTTTGTATGGAAAATCTGTCAAAAATTCAACTTAATTCACAGGTTAAGACTTATAGTAGGTATAGAATGAATGATTTACTTAATTAATGAAAGATTTGTTCGTTTGCTAGAATAACCTATATTCTGACATATGACATGGTATTAATTACAGACGGTTGGTTGGGTGGTGGAAGTTTAATTCAATTCGCCTGAGCATTGTTGTCTGTGCTATATTATTATTGAGGACCTACAAACAAGTTGTTCAAACCAGTAAATCTTGACAAAAGCTAACACAGTAAAAGACAGACTCTGATGATCTGATGCCAAGAATTCAATAAAGACTTGTAAAAAAAATTACTATCAATACTAAACCAAAATTTAGCGAATGGGCCACACAAAGCGTTTGACTACGTTGACCATAATACACTGATTTGTAAATTATACCATTACGGAATTCGTGGACAAGCTGCTGATCTTGTTCTTGCCTATCTAATAGGTAATAGGTAATACGGGCTGGTGTCCGCAACTCCACGTCAATGCGCGTATTTTGCGTACGGGTGGGAAAATCGGTTATTCGATCCACCCCAGCTCCTCGAGGAAGGCCAGCAACGCCTTGATGTTGCTGACCGTCTCATGTAGGGTACCTGGGTTACCGAAGTACTTTGCCCTGTACGTGGCGACCACCGGGCCTATCTATCAAAGCGGCAGCAAAAAATAGACGTTATCGGGGCGACGTCATCGGGGTCTCTAGTTAAGATGGGCGTGCCTCAAGGCTCAATTCTTGGCCCTTTCCTATTTCCAGTATAATATATTAATTACCTTCCTTACATGATGGCTAACTTATCGGATATAATTTTATTAATTGATGACACTTCCCTTATTTTTAAAATGGAAAAGATACGGATGTCTTACATGACAACGATAGTCGGCTGTTCTTTCAAAATGGTTTGCGGCTAATAATCTTTTACGTAATGCAAACAAAACTAAATGTCTTAAGTTCTCATTACCAAATGTACCTCAAGTGGGTCTGAATTTAAAACTTGATGGCAAAAAACTAAATTCTATTACGGAAACTGTATTTCTAGGATTACTTTAGATTCAAAATATCAATGTGGCGCACACATTAGAGCTCTTTCAGGTAGATTAAGTTCAGCTGCATAAGCTGCAGTAAGAAAAATAAGGCAGTTGACAGATATAGGCACAGCTAGATTAGTATACTTTGTTTATTTCCACAGTATTATGTCTTATGGTGTTCTGCTGTGGGGATCAGCAGCTGACGTCGATTCAATTTTTATTCAATTTTAATAAGCATATTATAGGATTAAAGACTATGTTGAAGACGAGGTAGTTTGGCAATTCTTCCTTCTGCACATGTGGCTTCCCTGGCACCTTATTAATGGCAAAACTATGTAAATGTCTATTAACTGCTCTCAAATTACGATGTTTATTTTTTAGTTATTTTTTACATACTTCTTTGACATTACATCTTTATATTATTTGACATTATATACAGACAATTCTAATTTTTCACCCCTTTATAGGCTGTAATGGCAATCAAATAACTTGGCTTTAGTAGGTTTTTATATTATATTTTTTATTTATCCTTTGATAGATTCTTATTATGTAAATGTGAGGACTTGGAAGGCCTTGTAGACTATAGATCTGTAGACCATTTTTTATTTTATCAAGTACCTGGTACTTGTTGACAGGCCTTTCCTCGCATACCTACTGTAATTTGAAAACATTGTAAAAGCCATTTATTTTTAAAAGAGTAACCGTGGAGTTTCTTGCCGGCTCCATACGAAACAACCAATTGGAACCGTGCACCTAGCTTCTGACGTTTCAAAGTGCCCATGTAGGTTTATGTGAAATAAAATATTTTGATTTTGATCAGATAATGAATAGGTACTTGACTTTCAAAAACCTGGCGAAATTGTGTAATTAATAGTGTTGTTGACGTCCACTTCATTGCACAATGCATGAATTTTTAAACCTGATATAATTAGTTATCAATGAATCAATACTTATTTACATCTGAATACATACAGGTAAAATGTCTGCCAGTAAATTATTTTCTATTATGACTATTTATTGGATTTATGATACAAAACAAGGATAAATTCTTTATATTACAGCCTTTTCTTCAATCTCAAACAAATCATACAAGTTTATAATTTTTTTGACGATATTCCTTAGTAGGTAAATGAAGCCAGACTTTTCTTTTGCTAGCTTAGGCTTCTCGGTGATAATTTACTAATTTTATTCTTAGGCTCGTGAGTACTTAGCGCACACAGCACGCGTGACTGCCGTCAACTTCTCGTTAAGTTGCGAATGGGTGCTCTCCGTCAGTCGAGACAAACTCTTTTCATATCACTGCAGTGAGACCGGACGCAGAATCGGCGGGTACTCCTTCGAAGCATGGTGCACGTCTTTGCAGTATCCTTTTCTAATAAGTAGTAAGGTTAATAATTGTGTATTTTGTAAGTTGTATCAGGAATCAAATATAAGGTGACAAAAGTCAGAGCCGGATCACACACTACAACGCGCCACCGCGCGTGATTTTTTACCTACAAATTCAATAAAAACGCGCAACCGTGCCCGATTTGGTTCTCGTTTGCCGCGCCCCGTCGACTGGCGCGTTGCAGTGTGTGATAGAAAGAAAGAAAGAAAATACATTTATTTAGCACAGACTAAGAGACACACAATACACCAGAAGGCCAATTCTCGTAATTTAAAACGTTCAAAATCTAGTCGCAGTCTCATCTCAGCGACAAAGAAATGTCAAAAACTTGTCAAAATGTAGGGAAATTTGAAGTATTTTTTGACAGATTGAAACTGAGATCAGACTGTGAACGTTGTTAAAATTAGTAGAATTGCCCCTCAGGTAGTTAGATATTAGTCGTACATCAGAATAAAAAATAAGATAAAAATACGCCTATAAGTGCGCCCACACCCACAGTAGCGGGCTCAACAGTTTTGACATTGTTGTTCTAGTCATGGTACCTGCAGATAATGAGTTTGTGCCGTGTTCGCAGTCTCATGTACCGTTCCCAACGTTATTTGATTACGATTTAAGACTGTTGAGTCGGCTGTCTGCGGGTGCCATAACTCAAGAAGTTGGTAAGTCGACTTCTCAAAAATTCGAGTCAGTAAACGGATGTTCTTCCGTACAGACAAATACGTTAACATAATTATAAAATTAATAAAACAACAAATATCGAAATCCATTTAGAGATAACAAAATGAGTTTCCTGAACGTATCCCGTCAGATTCGACTCCCAGTCGAAATATGCTTTTGTTGGAGACTATAGCGGCCAGATAACGATGCTGAAGTTAGATAATAATTGTGCTACGCTCGTTACTACGCTCAAAGGTCATACTGGGTGAGTACAGAACCTATAAGCATTTGTTTATAAGGTTTTTGGAAGAACCAAACTTTCTCTGGTAAAGCGTCTTCTAACTGCCTAGGCCACTCAGACCAAATAAAAAGTCAAGACATAGCGCTGCGAACAATACAGTGAAGCATGCAAAAACTACACCTCCGCTCTGTGCATACACGCTCACACGCACACATTTACAATCAAACTACACCTCACTATGTGCACACGTTTACAAAACCGTCTTGGTTTTTTTTTGGTTTGAGCTAGGCCATTGCTGGGTACCTTTACAAACATATCTTCAGGTAAACTAAAATAAACAGGTAGTTAAAATTGAACATGATTATTTTGCACTACATTTTGTTCTTGCAGGTACAGTGAGTCGAAAGTCCAATAACACTGTCACATTCACACATAGTCAAAAATTACACAAAATTCATCATTTCCTATAATAAAACAGTTAAAGTATACTTGTGTTCCGATTATTATTAAAGTATTTTACTAAAATAAAATACTGAAGTGTTAATTGACTTTTTTTGCTGACCATTCTCGCTACCGTCACAACAAAAATTTGTATGGTCAGCAGATAAAATACTAGAATTGTGCTAATTATTTATTTATGGCCCTATACATACTTGATGCGACAATAATATTCATATCATATCATTTAATAATAAGTAGTACTATTCATTGAATTATTTAATTTTTCCAGCTCCGTGAGGGTATTGAACTGGGCTCCACTGCCTCAACTATTATTCAGCGGCTCATTCGACCAGACGATAATAGTGTGGGACATAGGCGGTCAAAAGGGCACGGCATACGAACTACAAGGCCATAGGTAATTATGATATTTTGTTTACTTGCTACTTCTATCCATTGTTCGAGATATCATGTTTCTTACAGAGTAACTAATACAATGAAATGCCACAATGTGTTACAAAATGATAATTTTTATACAATGTATTCACAGTATTTTGTATTTACTATTGACCGTGTCGATAATTTTACATAATACGCCTTTTGTTATACCAATCATTTCTGAAAGGTAAAAAATCAGGGATACGACTGACGAAAAATCTTTTAGATTAGATTATTTGCAATACAGTTGCCGGCAAATAACATAAACAGGCGCGAAAGACGATAGTGCGTCATTTAAGGAACATTAAGGTGCAGCGCAGACGACAGACTATCCGTGACGCACTTTTTAGTCTGTGAAAATAGAACCTATGCAATTATATGCAGTAACGCACACGACGCGCAAAAAGTCCGGCGCACAAAAAATCCGTGTAATTCGGGCAGACCGCACCGCGCCGTGCGGCGCCGCTCCGCACAAAAAGTGTGTGAAAAACATTGAAGTTTGAACGTTTGCTTCAACGCGCGCTAACGCAGACGGCGCACACTTTAGTCAGCAATCTGCATTTGCTAGGGGTGGACGTAACGCACGCGATCTATTATCATGGCGCCAGAGGTCGATGTAACGATGTTAGGTAATTCAAGAAATACAAAACAGACCAGCAATTTATGATACTTCTAAGGCAGAATATCATGATAGAGATTTAAAAAGAATGTATGTGAATGAATGTGTGTGTGCGTCGTGTGCGTTGAGACTGTGAAAAATCCGCGACCGACTTTTTGCGCGCCATGCAGACTTTTTGTGCGCCGCAGACTCGATCGCACAAAAAGTGCGCCGTCTGCGCTGCACCATATTATGGGGCCCGGTGGCGCGGTTTCATAAAAGTCAGAGTCTTTATTTTTCACAATTTTTGTCGGCTATTGGTCTTACGCTCATCCAACAAAATGTTGCGTAATTTATATCGCTAAACCATTTTGTAAGAAAAGAAAATATTGAAAATCTTCTATTTATTTTCCAGCAATAAAGTCACAGGGTTATGGTACGTGGGTAGCTGCGAGCGGCTGATATCTGCAGGGGAGGATGGGGCGCTAGGAGTATGGGAGATGGGCGTGCGGCGCCGTGAGACTCCCGCGTGGAAGGAGTCCGACCTCTGCCAGATATGCCGTGCTCCCTTCATATGGAACGTTCGGGCGATGATGGAGAAGAAACAGCTTGGTGAGTTTTAGACAGATTAGTTAAGTATTCTTCGGCGTCACCTTGACAGCTATTCAAGCTCCTCTCGTGCTGACACGAGTCACGACACAAGAAAAAGTAGGTGAAAAGAAAATAATATAAAAGTAACCTCCTTTTTATGCGCCAAATTAAACACAGTTAAAATAGGCAAGTTATGCGTTACGGTTATGCATCGTATTTCCGAATTAGTACGACACAGAGACAAAGCTATCTCAGAGTTCATAATCTCTCTTATCTTCTAACTATGGTAATCCAAAATGGGTAAGTTCTAACTTGTAACGTTGCTTTATATTAGATTTTATTATCGCGCGTTCATATTTCCGAGGATAGTACAGACGCCAGCACTTCAAGCTACTCGAAACTGTCAAATTTTCCCAATCAACTTTGAACCTTATGCTGTAGTGATAAAGTTGAAAATCTATTAAAGAAATTTGACAGATTGTAGTAGCTTGATGTGCTGGCGTATATACACGGGGAACCACCTCACAATCCACCAAAATCATGCACGTTAACAATTTCACATCGATGACGCCTTAATGTCGTAGCTATACGTGTGGTTTTCGTAGTCCAATTGTTACCACATGGCGTACGGTTGACCGTACCAAGTGAGTTCGCTTTGCGCTGGTGGGTTGTGGAGGTAAGGAGGAGGACTCCAAACGACTGCCTATCTTGGCAGTCGTTTGGAGTAAAACACTGGAAGCCGTCCTCAACATAGTTGGGCAAAGAGGAGGCCGATGATGATGAACTGGTATAACCGAGGTGCGTTATATTGCAGGTCTGCGCCAGCACCACTGCCGGTGGTGCGGCGCGGCGGTGTGCGCGGCGTGCTCGCCGCACCGCCTGCCGCTGCCGGTCATGGGCTTCGAGTTCCCGCAGCGCGTGTGCACGGGCTGCTACGACACCCTGAGGCATGAGCCGTGAGTATCTACTGGTATAGCAGCTATGGGGGCCTGTGCCCTAATTGCGTTATACACTAACAATCTGAATCATTTTAAAGTACATATATCTATACTAATAAATTAATAATCTATACTTAATATTATAAAGCTGAAGAGTTTGTTTGGTTGAACGCGCTAATCTCTGGAACTACCAGTCGGATTTGAAAAATTAATTTTGCATTTGATAGCCCAATTCTTGAGGAAGGCTATAGGCTATTTAACATCACGCTGTGACCTTTAGGCGCCGAGCAAAAAGAAAAAAAAGTCAGAAAGAACGCTAAGCAAAAACGAAGTAATATAGTAGTAGTATTTTGTGAACGTGAATAATTATGAATATGGATCTTGTGACATCTGAATTAAATGATTTTATTATTATTAATAGCGCGGGCAGGCGATGCGATGCGACGGGGTGGGTCGGAGTAACAAGAAAAATTTCCTCCGCGTCCTTCATATTTTCGTATTTTAAGATGAATTTGTAAATACTAATAATAAAGCAGAAGAGTTTGTTTGTCTGAACGCGCTAATCGGTCGGATTTTTCTCGGAGTCGATTTAAAAAAATATTTTTACATTTGCTAGCCTAATTCTTGAGGAAGGCTATGTAACATCACGCTATAACCCTTAGGAGACGAGCAAAAAGAATAAAAGTCAGAAAGATCGCTAAGCGAAAACGAAGTGACAGCGCGGGCAGGCGATGCGATGCGATGCGACGGCGTGGGTCGGAAACAAGAAATTTCACGCGGACGAAGTCGCGGGCAGAAGCTAGTTGCTTCATATGTTCGACAAATTTGTCTGCTCAACAACGTAAATAACGCAATGAATCTTGTTGAACTGTCAAAATGACAGTCATTGCTAATGTTAATGTTAGTGTGTTACGCAATTACCCCGCTGCTGGCCTACCACCAAATCTTATAGCAGTATTATTTCAATCTTACTTCAGTGTGGGAAAGAGATGGAGCTAAACGTCCTGTACAACTACATCTCTTTCCCACACTGAAGTGTCAATAAAATTCAAAACTGCCTTTTATTTATTTAAATAAATATGTACTTTGAGTTTGCCCCTGTACTAATTTTGAACTTACCCGGTAGGTAGTATGTCAGGACGAACCAAACCCTTAAAGTGTGATAACTGAAATCAGTTGTCACTTGAATATTGCCCTAACCTAATCATAGTCCACAATTCTAAATCTAGATACTCCTGAGTGGAGGCTTCTTACTTTTTTTCTGATGTATCCAAATGTCAATAGTTATTATTTTTACTAATTATCGCATCATCGATCTTTTGGATGAGGGCTCTAGAGTTTTTTTTTCACCTAAAAGCTATTATTATTGATTGACTACTATTATTGATTGTATCTACATTTTGAGAAATATCTCTTCCAAACTAATTTTCTACCATCCATATTTTCAGTCGCGAATCCCTGGCATCGTTCCACGATATGAAGCACGCGGTATCATCGCTGTACATGGACGAGGCGACGGGCCGCATGTGCACGGCCGGCAAGGACCGCGTCATCAAAGTGTGGGACGTGGGCGTGCTGCTCGCGCCCGCGCCCAAGCCGTCCACCACCGACCAGTAGCCGGCCACGACTGAACCAAGCTGATCAATAACATGTATGTCGCTCTCTTTACTAACCACACGTTGGCTATTGAAAATGAAAAGTTTTGGCCACATGTGTTTTTTTTTTTATTTTTCGTTTAACAGTTCTTTTGCGTTATAAAGTTTATTTAACAAGAAGGATTTAATATTGGCTTTTAACTTATTTAATCTTTTGATGAAATAAAAGACAATTGCAACGTAAAATATTAATCTTGAGTCTTTTTCTTATAGAAACTAGACATGTGCGTTATTGATTCAGCTTCATATGTCGCGTATTGTAAAAGAAAATCAAATTGAAATTAATGGATGTACTTCATCGGGCTGTTTGCATTAATGTTATAGTCGTTATAATATTATTATTTAATGTGTATCTAATATATTTGTTGTTGATAGTCCAACGAAAGTTTTGCTTTCTGTCACTTGTCGTGAGGTAAGACTGAGACTTTCCTTTCTGAAAATATGATGTGTCGTTTATTATGGATAGTAAAATATATTTGTGTCATCATACTATTAAAAAAATAACAAAAAAAATAAAAATGAGACGAAGATCTCAAAACTATTTATATGTGTGATCAAAAATAATCGTCTATATAATCTGGAAAAGCACACGTTTGGTGTACATAAGTCTGTCTATTGCTTTGAATGTTTCCATCGATTAGTTATTATCAATCATCTTCTATGACTGTTCACAGTCAATCATTTCAGGTATCTTGTCTAGTATAAAATGTGGAACCAACGTTTTTGAGCGAGGGTTGTGTGAGTGATAAATGAGTTGATTATTATGTTCACGATGCGAAGTTTGCGTGTGTACGTTACGTTTCGTTACACCATTGTTACATGTTACGGCCCGTTCACACAATAACTATCCGTTACGTTACACCATGGTCGTATAATATTACTATTGGTCGCTTAATATAACGGATCGTAGCTTATTGTTCGGTTAATATAACGGATCGTAATTATTGATCGGTTAAAATAACGGATCGTAGCATATTGGTTGGTTAATATAACGGATCGTACTTATTGATCGGTTAAAATAACGGATCGTAGCTTATTGGTCGGTTAAAATAACTGATCGTTGTTGTGTATACGGGCTGCTGTTCAGCATCCACATGGTCTGTCTTTATTATACAGACATTTATTACACAAAAATAAGTATTTCAAAATCATATTAAGAGCTGCTCTAGTCCAGACTGCAGTCCATTCACGGTTAATTTTAACTCTGATTTTGCATCAATATAAAATAATAGAGATATTTTATATCTTGGCAATAAGGTTGCTATTGCTGCTGCCATTGCCAAGTCTGTCAAAATAACAATGATCTCTATTTTCGTTGCAACAAGGTTGCTTTTCGGTTACTGCTGTCAGAGGTACAATAATTGTGAACGGACTTTATATCGTTAAGCTTCGTCGCAGTACACCGCAGTTTTAAGTAAGACGACAATTATAATGAAGTCATAAAAAAAATACATTTCACTTTATCATAATTTTTCATTATTGTCACGCAGCTCAAACAGACGAATATTTATAGATCATGTTTCGTTTGTTTGTTTTATAATATAGCTAAGCTTATGTGGATGTTTTAACGTGTAACAAAAGATCTCAGTTTTCATCAAGGGTATAATCATGTTGACCTTACTGTTAGCGTGCCTCATCCCATTGCATGGCAAAGTCCTCTCCTCATGACTTCCAGCTGTTTCGATCCAGGGCTAAAGTGGACCATAGGTCGTTTGTTGTCTCCAGCTCGTCCCGCTCGTATTTACAAAAAAAAACCGGCCAAGTCCGACTCGCACACGAAGGGTTGTGTTAAATATTGTACAGAAGCCAGCACATCAAGCTACCCGAAACTGTCAGATTTTCCCAATTAAATTTGGACCTTATGCGTTAGCAATAAAGTTGAAAATCTATTAAAGATATTTGACAGATTGTAGTAGCTTGATGTGCCGGCGTCTGTACGACCTTACAACATTTAATACTCCATTAATGTATTGCCATTATTAAGATCGAGCAAAAAAGTTTAAAGTACCTTTATTATCAACTTATAACGTCATTATACAATTTATATGATACTAGCGACCCGCCCCGGCTTCGCACGGCTGCAATGCTGATACTAAATACACTACAGAAAAACTGTGAACGTTGTATATAAAAACATAGCGGCCCGCTCCGGCTTCGCACCGCCGCAAACGCTACGTTCCGCAATTTTTAAATCTGTAATATCTTCGAAAATATTCACCTAAATCATACGGTGTAAAGGGCCATATAGATCTATATTAAATGAACAATGTATTCAAGGTATTTAATTGGTTAAGGATTAATGCTGTATTGGTTAAAATCGCTTCGAAAATTAGCCATTATTTGTCGTAAAAAGTAAATGACAAAAAAAAGTTATTGTGGGTTATCCATAAGAGATAGACATATACCATCACGGACTTTTCTGTAGACCTTTTCAATGTGTACAATACTTAGTACATTATTTTGATAAAACTCGTAGGGTTCAGCCTGCGTTTGCAATGTAAGCGGAAAAAATGTAATTATTTACGACATCACATTAGAAACCTCAAAAATAACAGTACTTCTCCACTATTTAATGGATGTTATTATACATATAAACCTTCCTCTTGAATCACTCTATCTATTAAAAAAAACCGCATCAAAATCCGTTGCGTAGTTTCAAAGATTTAAGCATACAAAGGGACATAGGGACATAGGGACATAGGGACAGAGAAAGCGACTTTGTTTTATACTATGTAGTGATAAAAGCTTGTCGTGAGATTTACATGTGTAGATAAACAAGTAAATTATATAACTTGATCTGATAGATTTAAATTTTTAAAATTTTCAAATTAATTAAATACGAGTACCTACTTACGTAAATCTCGCGACATGCTTTTATATCATATAAATTGTGTAATGACGTTATAAGTTGATAGTACAAGTTTTAAAGGAAAAGTTTATTTTATTTTTTTTAGCGCATTTAAATAAAACCATTTTTTTTTAAGTTTTTTATTTAACTTTTATTATTTGTTGTTCTAACGGCCATAGACACACTCTGTGAACATTTCAAGTGTCTACCTATTACGGTTCAAAAGAAACAGCCCTGTGATAGACAGGCGGACGTACGGACAGCCGAGCCTTTGTAATAGGGTTCCGTTGGCACCCTTTGGTACGGAACTCTAAAAAGCGAATGACCCAAACTAGTATGTAGTGGTGTAAGTGTCTCCACATTTATGGAACCACAAAATATGCAAATGATACCTATGTTTTTGTACCATCTAAAATAGTAAATACGTTTGTGGAATGTGGAAAATGTCGTCACGATATACCCTTGGATAAAACTTCATATATTGTTAGAACTCATACGAGTATTTTGTGTTATACGTTTAGATATTATACTACATTAGTTATGTATTGCTTAAAATATTATTTACTTTTTTATTTCAAGAAAATACAATTCCAATTTATTATATATTATTTTTTTATTCCAAACTTGGCATTGCTAAAGAATTTGCTTTCAAGGCAATTGCTTGTACTTTAAAATAAAAAAGTTCTTAATCATAAACATTATTTTAACTTCTATTGTGACATATTGTAATGAAGCAAATTTTAAAATATATTTTTTAAGAATAGTTTGGTTTAATATTTCCTAAATATATTTTCATAAATTGAGCTAATTGCATATTGCTTTTATTAAGTATTTTTACGAGGTACGGAGATCATTTTGATTATTCGTACTGTACCTAATGAACACTATTGAATCTGACAATAAATATGTTATATATGATCTACCCCATATATAAAATAGTGATGTGCACGGTCATAATTTATCGACATTATTATTGTATAGAAAAAACTATCGATCTAATCGGAATTTTTTTATAGAAAAGGTGCTTTTAATTACGTCGAGTCACCCTGTCTAGTATGTTTTCATTGGTATGCAATCTTTTCGACGAACAAAAGAGTTATGTTTCTTGCAGCTTAGTGCTACGCTTTCGAAGGCATCGATTGGCCGCGCCCACAATACTACCAATGCACTGTTGGTATCATATGTATTAACATTTCTTTTAAAAATCAAGCAAGTGAAAATCTTGACATTATCGGCGTGGACCAATTGAAAACATTATATTTAAAAGATTCTTGTATAAAACTTAGTTAATCTATCGTAAAGTGTGTCCGAGTAGGTCAGGAAATCGTTAAAAAATTGTATAATTGAGTGTTGTATAAAAATGTATAAAACAAATGTAGTCGTATTAGCTGGTGTCTTGAGATAGAGACCGTCGTAGGCGCGGTGAGACTCGTGACAACTTCGCCTTCTGCAAGTTTAAGGGGGATGCGCTAAGTTAGCTCGCAAAATTCAAAATTTTCTTACGTTTTTTGCAATTTGCAGGTCAGTGTCAGGGTATATGTTGATCTAAATATGAATCGCGGCCGTAATAAATATTTATATACAGAATTTTAACCATAAAAATCATTAATACATTTCTCCAAGCTCATATTACCCTATTGAATGACCATTCCATGAAATCATGACATTTGAGGCCCATTCTAACTCAAGGAGTTGTATTGCTGATTCTGATGATTATAATTTTGTAAAGTCATGTTTATTACGGTCGCGAATCAGCATACGACCTGATACTGACCCGCAAATTTCAAAAAGCGAAAGAAAATCTTAATTTGGCAGGCTGTCCTGACGCTTTCGCCTTAAGGAATACTTCGCATGACTCCCCTCCACGTCGATACCAAGACAGTCTCACAATTAAGGCGCCAGCTTATAAATTATATACACGAAAATTTAAACTTAAATCGTTTATTAAATACGTAACATTATATTATACACTATGTAAATGATTTAGACATGCTTTCCTAGTTAAGAATAACGCCAAAATTGTTGAGATATTTGTATTTAACAGTTTTAACGAATACTGCACGTTATATACAAAAATTTTGGCTAGAGATTTTTACTCAAAATATTCCTTTTCACAGCTTAGTTTATTGTCATGATAATATTTGTCATATCAATGGGCTCGAAACATTACCAAGCCAATGTAAAAAATATTAGATATAATTATCTACTTCAATATGACAAGTAGTATCATCAACTGTTTTGTGAAGTTTCGCTAATCATTTTTGTTAATTTAAGGTCGAGGAAATATTATCTATATTAATATTATAAATAAATAAATTAACTATTATTTTATGTCGTTAAAAGAGATTTTATTTTTCTATTCACGGAGCTTATTATTCATTTGTAAAGTAATACTGTAAGATATAGTCAATGTGTAATTACTATTAGAAGTATTTAGGTCGCTTGAAAGTTTCTATGCCAATAAAAAGTAAGAAGTAATCGTGTCTTATTATAAAATAGGAGGTAGATGAGTGGAACGGGATGTTGATCTTAATAGTAGTGCGCGCATCGATAAGAGCGGTGTTCTAGTTGTGTAGAGTTCACAGCCTCGAAATAGAGTAATCAGGTACGTCGTGAGTATCTCCCAGCCTTGTCTCTGGTAGTGTGCGCCCGCGGGCGTCAGCTCGGTGTCCTCGCGTCGTGGCGGGCCCACTCAGCCCGGACACGAGTACTGGGCCTTCGGGACACACACCTGTCCGTTGAACATCTGGTCCTGAGGACACGATAGGTAGGTCCTGGTCCCGCTGACGCAGAAGTAATACCGCTTGCACTCAGTCCCCTGCTGCACGTAGAAGCCGTCGCGCACGCAGCGCGCGCCCGCGTGCTCCACCGAGCCGGCCGGCGGGCCGCCGCACTTGAACTGCGACGCCTTCACGCATGCGCGGCCGTCGAACTTCTTGCCGCCGAGGCAGGACAACGTCACGAGCCGGTCTCCACGCTCGCAGTAGAAGTACCTTCAAATAAAAAAAGTTGTGGTTAGGCTTTCGTTCAGGACACTAAATGACATAAGTACGTAAGTGATAGCCAGAAAAAACCGGTGGGTACCTTCGGCATCCTGATTCAATCTCGGCGTGGTAACCGTTCGAGAGACCTTCACATGAGTAGTCCTCCCGCAGACACAGTCCAGGCTGCGCCGGCACACAAGCCTCGCCGTCGAACACGCGGCCCGTCGGGCAGGCGTAAATAGATTTATCTCCGCGCACGCACTCGTAGTACCCGCGGCAGCCAGTGTCGGCGGCGCGGTACCGGCCGTCCGGCCGCCCGTAGCACGACTCGCGTTCCAGGCTCGGACATAGGTACTGTGACGTCGGCGAGCACCGCACCCCGTCAAACACGCGCCCCGGTGGACACGCCAGCGTCGTGCGCAACAGACCGTCGCAGTGGAAGTAACGGGTACAGTTCGTGTCGAGGTCTTGATATGTGCCACTCGGAAGCCCTTCGCACTCTACCGAGACCGCTGGGCCATCGCATAGGAAATCGTCGGAAGGCGCACATCCGCTGCCGTCGAACACAAGTCCTGTCGCACACGAGCCGCGTTTCACCACTCGCTCGCGCCTGCATTCGTACCAGGAGGTGCAGTCGTGCCAGTCGCGGTGCAGCCCGTCGTGCCGGTTAAAGCACGGGCTCAGCGCCGGCGGCGGGCACGACGCGCGCGTTGCATGCTCGCACGCGCCGCGAGCAAACAGCAGGCCCGGCTCGCACACGCCGCGCCGGATCACTCGGTGCGCCTCGCAGACGAAGTACTCGCGGCAGCTGGTGGTGCGGTCTGCGTATGCGCCATCGGGTACGTCGCGACACAAAGACGAGCACGCTTCGTCGGAGCAGAAGTCAGCGTCGCCGGCCGGCAGCGGCGCGGCTTCGGCGCGGGGCGGCGGACAGGGTGCCGCGCACGTCGCGCACGACGACACCGCGCGCAGCTCGCCGCCGCCGCAGCGCAGCACGCGCCGGCACGAGTGGGACGCGTCGGGGTAGTCGCCGTCCGGCAGGCCGGCGCACACGGGCTCGAAGCAGGTACCGGCGCCGCGGGTGCACGCTTGTCGCTCGAGGTCGAACCACGCTCCCGAGGGGCAGGCGCGCTCCACGGCCGTGCCGTTCTCGCAGCGGTAGTACTGGCGACACGCGGTGCCGGGGCTGGCGTACGCGAGCTGGTCGCCGGGCGCGCAGTGGCGGCGCACGCAGGGCCGGCGCGCGCGCGGCACACAGGCGCCCTCCGCTTCGCTGAACACGCGCCCCTCGGGGCATGAATACCGACCGGTCACTGCACCACTGCTGCACTTCACATATTTCTGACAATCATGATCATAGTCTGTGTGGAGACCGTCTCTGTGACACTCAAAACCCTGGACACCTGAAACAATTTGAAGGAAATGTTAATTTCACATGCACTTCCTTCAGGTGACCTGAATGTACCTAAAGGGAATTGATTAGACAACTTTCCGGTAAAAATATCAAGAAATTATTAGATTACTTCAAGCCTATAAATTGTGACCAGTAGGTATAAAAGTGTAAACACTACTCGACGACCCTTATGATGTTGCGAATCAGTATATTTATCAAGAATAAAGTACTCACTGCCGATCTGCGTGAGAACAGCGAGCGCGCAGAGCGCGGTGACGGCGCAACAGGCGGGCGCGCGCGCAGACATGTCGGCTGCGACTGACGGCGCGTTGATCGCGAGGGTTCCTTGACATTCGCACGCCCCCGCTGTAACTTGATCCCTGCGGTGGCCCGGATGCAGCCTCCGAGTTAACAATCTAGACACGCCTTGTTTATCGAGCGCCTGATGCTCGAGTGAAAATGACCGCAGATGAAGCTCGTTGGCCGTGAACTTTGTCTTCTTATGTAACGACAATGAGAAATATTCGATGAATGAACAGTACAACCGCAATGGAGTTATTAGCTTAGCTCATTTAGATGTTGGAGTCTTGCTGATTTGGGAAACCGTTGAGGTACAGCGAGATAATTTGATTTCTTGCAAGTTTTTTCTGCCTTTAGGTTAGTTACCTACGATGCGATGCGAATTAAATATTTAAACATCAATTACTCGAAGGACACCTTTGCTGCTTGACCTCTCACAATGTTTTGCTTACAAGGCCATAAATTATGTCTACCATTTATATAATGAACAAATGAATTGCTATTCTGCCGTTGTACCCGTGGGAATTTATTATAAAAACACGTAGGTAAGCAAAAACATGCATAGATCGTGTCGAAACGTAATAATACTTGGTAGTGAACCGGAATCTCCGAGAATCCGCATAGGCATACGAATGAGATTCTATTGACATAAATTGGATTATAATAGTGTACAAATGTTTGCATTCGGTACTGTACCTTCTTCAGTGATGGGCTCTATAAATACTTGGCGAATGCGCAAAAGTTCACGAGTTGTGAATAGGTCCTACTTTATTTCTGGAGTCTATTGCTCTAAGGGACTCATCAAGGGACAGATTTTTTTTGGAAAACAAGGCCTTCATGACCATGCAGATTGTTCATCTTAAGGGGGAAACCATATTGGTCATTAATTACTATTCAAACTGGATCTCTCGGCTAGGTCCAAAAGTCAAAGTACAAGTACTTAGCTACCTCTGTGGAAAAAATATTTCTAGACAGCTTCTTGTTAATATGACCCACACTAGCTACATCCGTTTTAAACTTGTATCTATGCTAAGTCCTGTCATCAGATTAAAGCCAGTTCACAGTAACATGAGACATCAAAGGTAACGTAACACCAAAGAATGTGTGGAATGTGAGCCACGCGTGTGACTCCGACAGTCGTCCGCAGTGGCATGGCGGGCGGGCGGCATTCCTCTAAGGTACCTTACACACGAGTCATGCTGCTTGTGGATGTGGCACGTGGCAGAGTGCCTTGAAACCGCGCGATTCCTTTATCGTATTAAGTAGGTATATTACTTAAAGCTCAAAGAGCTAAAATGCAAAATGTTCCACAAAGGGAAGTTCGTGCTGTGGCATTTGTTGAATTTGGACACAAACTTGATGTGATTAACTCTTCTGAAAGACCACAAAGTTGTTGTCGTTCTGTGAGGCCAGAAGTAAGAAAGATTTTGGAAAGAAGACCCTTCTGTAGGTTATCAACTAGTTAAGTTTTTTATATAGGAATCATTTTTAACGAGTGCGCAAACTGTAACCATAAATTCAGGATATGAGTCTAGCGTAGACATTTTTACTGGATTGTAAATAAAAATCGTTATTCCATACTGTATTTTGATCGCGTAGGTATTGCACTTTTCTATGAAACAGCAGATTTTTTAGGGTTCCGTACCAAAATTGTAAAATGGAACCCTTATGGTGAGACTCGTCTGTCTATTTGTCTGTCTTTCATAGCTGGATATCTCAAGAACTACTAATGCTATCAACTTGAAATTTGGAATAGTTTTAGATGACGTCGGCCCAACTATTTTGCAAATAAGAAAGAAATAAAAATATATGTATATTATTTTGCAACAGGGACTGAAAGGGGGATTGAAAAATGCAAGGTGGGGCTACTAGGGCTTGTGGGGTATCATATGAAAGAGCGCAGTTTGCACATTCTCAAACATTTTTCCTTTTTTTAGGCCGCATAGTTTTCGACTTTTGATGAAAAATGTAAAAAAATACCGTTCCCCCTCTTATCTCCGAAATTTGCAAAGAGAAAAATCTGGAATGATTCTATGTGATAGAAGTTTATGGAAAGATTACAGGAAAAATAAAACGAAGTCTCTAAATAGCACAGCTTTTCAGAAATCATCAACAAAAGTTACATTAGTTCCATTATCGGTCAAGAGATGGCGCTGAAAAAATTATCTTACGAATATAGGTCTCGCCGATGTTTAAAAACTTGGTGGTACGGAACCCTTGATGCGCTAGTCCGACTCGCTCTTGCCCGGTTTTTTTGATAACCGACGAAAAATTTCTACTTTAGATGGTCTACAAATTCTACAATCATGTGCTGAATGAAGGTTAAAAGGTTACAGTTTGCGCACTGGTTAAAATTTTATCCAGTATATGGAATTGCAGCTTATCCTAACCGCGGCATGTGCAGTTCATAACTTCATACCCTAATCGATTATCTTTTGATCATTATCTCGGATCCAGCCTCAATTACCTACAATAAACATAGCCTCGGGCTCAGTTCCGTATCGCGTTGCTTAGTGCTTGATCGACAATGTTATTTGCGATCGTGATTGTGCAGGATTACTTGACAATATCCTTCCTTATATTTCCTGTCGCTTGTCTTTCTTTTATTTAAATAAATTAGTCATGGCAAGAATGGAATTTCAGACAGAAAGGCACATAGTGTCGCTTAAGTTTTAAGTTTTTAACACTATCTAACTCAAAAACTAGTGGTTTTGAATTACGCATGAAATTACATCGATAGGGAATCTAATCTTTTGGCTAATTACAATCAATGGTTAGAACCAATAGGAACACGCATTTATTCAAAGTAAATACCTACAACTAAATGAAAGAATATGTATTAGTTACAGAGATAGGTAATATTTTTATAATTTTTGCTCTCCTAAAAAGTTGACTTTTTGAGTAACGTAGGTATAAGTACGTGTTAGAACTTCAGCGACAATAAATAGTATCTAAAGCTACGTTAAGCTCTATCCACACAGTTCCGGGTCACGGCCTTTTAAGACCGTCCAAGCATGCTCCAGAACACTGATGACACGAACAGCCAGTAGCCCGGAATGCACAAACTTGTTGTTTTTAGACCATTAGGTAAGTAAGAAATGCTTTTTCACCATAATTGGCACAATATCCACTCTCATGAAGATCGGAGACGCGGCACTCGAAGTCGTTGATGAGTATGTTTACCTAGGACCAGTGCCGGATTAGCCCATAAACAAATTAAGCAATTGCTTAGGGCATCACGTCTTGGGGGGCACCATAAGGCAGAAACAGCACCGAAACAGTATTTGCTAGCACATGAATGGCAAGGCTGTTTATCCGCTGGCTTGCTTTCGATTGCAAAAAAACCGTCGAACTTTGCTCATGACATTTGACACTAAACACTCGGCGCAGCCACCCCTTATTAAAACTTGATTTACAATCGATCCGAGAGACCTAGCGTAATTTTGTTTATTGTTTTGTGTAGACAAAAAGATAACGAAAAAAGTAAGGTTTGTTATTTTGACAAAAGTTGTGTGTACAATATTTTATAAGAGGCTAAAGTTAAGGTCGAGCATATTTTTCCGGTTTCAGTCGAATAACGTGAAATTGTGAAAAAATTTGCGCGATAGGTATATAGTTTTTCATCATTTTTATAAACTAGACTAGTTATTTGTACTATTGAACAAGAAACAATAACGATTGTAGTAAAACATCTTCTTTAAAAAAATAAAATAATCCACACGCCGTTGCACAATTCACCACTAAAACTAGACGCACGCCCCATTGTCAAAAAAAATTCGTCGGCCCATGTTGCAAACTTGCGTCTAAATGTTAAACAATCTATTATTCTATGGATTAAAGGCGTTTTGAAAGGACTTTACAGTCTATAAAATAGAGTTTAGAGTCGTTTAATAAAAAATATTTTTTGGCAACGATCGTTGCCAAGAGCAAAGTTCGAGTTTTGGTTTTGGAAATGAGCATTGCCAGAAGCAAGTTAGCGGTTATCAGCAAGATATTATAACAAGACCCAAAAGTCACTCTAGAGATGTGCGCCAATGTTTACAAATCGCTCGTCGATGTTTTGGAAAAATACGAGGCGACTAGTGGATAGGAGGGCCTACAGGCGTGGATTGCTTAGGGTATGAAGTAGTCTTAATCTGGCACTGCCTAGGACAAACTGTCTAGTTAGGTAGGTCCAACTTAGAGAAAGAGGTCAATCGTCGAATCTGACTCGGCTGGGCAGCGTTCGGGAAGCTACGCAATATCTTCTCGTCCCACATACCGAGCGTGTGTCTCAAGACGAAAGTCTTTGACCATTGCGTGTTGCCAGTGATGACCTATGGCACTGAAACGTGGTCGCTCACAATGGGCCTTATTGGAAGGTTATAAGTCACCCAAAAGGCAATGGAGAGGGCTATGCTTGGAGTTTCCCTGCATGATCGAATCAGAAATGAAGAGTTGCGCAGGAGAACCAAGGTAACCGACATAGCCCGAAGAATTTCCAAACTTAAGTGGTAGTGGGCAGGGCACATTAAATTGCTCGCAGAACAGATGGCCTATGGGGACGAAAAGTTCTGGAGTGGCGACCGCGTACCGGAAGACGTAGCGTTGGAAGGCCTCCCACAAGGTGGACTGATGACCTTGTGAAAGCCGCAGAAACCAGTTGGATGCGAGAAGCACAAAACCGGTCGAAGTGGAGGTGCTTGGGGGAGGCCTATGTCCAGCAGTGGACGTCTTTTGGCTGAAATTATGATGATGTTGGTGAATAGGCGTACCTAATGTATAGGTGCTACAGACAACTTGCGCCTATTATCTTTTCTTTTTAAGGTCATAGCACACATATCAACTCTTAAAGGGATCGACACCGTACCTATCGCCTTTCGCCTCGCGGTGAGAACCTAACGTGAGCACGCAACCAAAGCGGGTCAGAAGCTCCGATACGTCGACTCGGCTACGGCTAGGCGACGCCGCGCTTACCGCTCACCGACCGCTATATAGTCGATGGTGCTGCAGGCAGGCCGCAGGAGGGGTGAGAGGGGCAAGGATGGACGAAGAGACAAGCTCGGGTACGGAGAGATGTAAGCGCGGAAAATGCAAGTTGACCACGAACCGCACCGCGGTTCATGAGCTTGTCCCGAGGCGAGGCGATTACGTTACGATTCCGATTAGTGTGCGTTGCAGTAGGGAGTTTCATACAAAGAATACTGAATGGCTCGAGTTGATACGGTGACGATCCCTTTCCGAGTTGATACGTGCGCTATGACCTTTATGATAAAATTTGCATGTTTAAAGTAGAAAGAAAAGCCAGTTCTCTTTGTCTTGTCATGAAAATCATTATCAAAAGGTAGAGTTACTTACTAGGTACCAACGCGACGGGGTGGCAGGGGAGTCAACGACGCGCGACACGCAAATTGAAACTATGAATTCAACACATGATTCTAGACCCGTTACAGTTTGGGCGTCGATGTCCCTATTACTTTGCATATTTTGAATTAGGCGCATTTTTTATATCTCATGATGGAACTTACGAACCTACCTATAGCTACTATTCTCTGCGTTCTTCAACAACGTAACTTGATTAGATTAAAACGTGATATTCACACTCATTGAGAGTTACACTCATGAGACATAGGAAAACGTGAGACACTCAAATTGTCTTTAATAGAGCATTGTAATCGAATCGACGCTCAAAAGACGTAAAATATTGGATAATCCAGTGCGTACGATAGTAAATAGGTCTTTCAGGTTAGTCATTTTGTTTTCGTTATTTCAGGTCCGCAACTTTCTACAAAAGATATTCGTTCTATGTGTATTGAAAGCATGATGTTGCTCATTTTTCAAAATCCCTGAGGTAGGAACTACCTACTTGTCGTCGAAAACGGATATGACTTATTTAATAAAACGTAATTAATGTTCAATTATATTGATAACTCTCAAAAGTTCATTAATTACTGCAAACCACTGAGTGTTAAATAAATAATGATTATTTGTTGATGATTTGGATGGGAATTCCGAGTGTGGGAAAACCTAAATTAGTGGTAAAACACTACGGCTCGTACTTTTGGTTGATCATCAATGTTACGAGTATATCCTGCATGTAGGTAGGTAAGCAAGTACGTACAATACCTAAGCACCGAAACTAATTAAAAAAGCCCCAGTCACTCGGAGAGCTTAGTGAAAAATTATGCCTGCGATGAACTATGTTTTAAGTATTTATTTAAATAACCAAATTGATTCCTTTATCGTTGATTTTAATTTATAATTCTAAGAGCCTAAAATGTTTGTCTAAGGTACCTATGCGAAACGGTTGGAAAATGAGCTTGTATCAGATGACTTGCGGATGTTCGCTGACGTAGTATGAAGAGATAAGTAATTTATTAGCGAGACTTCATCGCGGGAAATTTCTTGGACCCCGACCCACCGCATCGCATTGCGTCGACCGCCCGCGCTATTACTTCGATTTTACTTACCGTTCTTTCTGAGCTTTTTTCTTTTTGCTTGGCTCTTAAGGGCCGCAGCGCGATGTTAAATAGCCTATAGCCTTTTGACAGAGTTGGACTATCAAAAGCAAAAATATTTTCCAAGTCCAACTGGCAGTTCCAGAGATAAGCGCTTTCAAACAAAAAAAAAACAAAGTTTTCAGCTTTATTATACATATTAGTATTCTCCAGTTAATTAAATATTTATTGTAAGTACCTACTTCTTCATACTCTTGAACATAGACACACATAGGTAGGTACTTAATTACCTATGAAGGTAGGTAAGTAGGTACCTCCTTATTTATGGTCTATATTAGACATCTGGCCAAATCATAATTATTAGGTTCCGGGTTCCGGTTCTAGAAAACTACCGTAAAGTAGATACGACAGACAAGTCTGTAATTTAAGTAATAAATTACCAATACCTAAGCCAGTGACTCAGTGAAGGAGTTCCGTTCTGAAATAGGTCTACCTACAGCGTAAGAGAAAGATAAATAAAATGCAATAACAAGCGAAGTTACGTAAGACAACATCCTGTACCGAATCTCAAGCTCGTGAGTGCGTATGTATTTAATGTACTTATTACAAGTTATAATTAGCACATCGAGATGGTCGAATTGTGGCGGATCTCGCGTTTTTGTGCGCATTCCTAACGCACAATATTAATAGGTACTCCCTTGGTGGACTGAGTGCCGCGCTCTTAGACGCAGCCACACTGCTGAAAATAACAACACTTATCCGGTTTAAATTTGCCAGTAAAAGCTTTAAGGTCATTCAAATATCATGGCATTTATCTATTGATCCTGTTTATAAAGGATACCATACACAAAGAAGCTTCAACAATCTAGTAACAAACAATGTACCTACAACAACTAACTTCAACTTAATTGACAATCCAAAGTGCCTGTTTAATTTAAATAAATGCTTTGAGTGTTAGAACAAAAATAAAACTTTTAAGTGCGTATTCTAATTCATCATCCATAAACCAGTCATCAAATTTCATCAAAATATTCAAAATGGTAGGGGATAAATAAATTCACCGATATAACAAAACACACATTACCAATATGAGAATGATCTTGATGGTCTATAAGACTTTGCTAAGTAAACTTTATTAACTAATTAGCTAGGAACTCCGGCGATCCGAGATAATTTGCACATTTAGACGTAATAATGTGAATATCTAAACATAACATTTTGGACATATTATAATTAGATTTGTTAGCGGGGGGTGCATGCTGTGAAGGTCAAATGAGACAGTTCAAACCGACACGATTTGTGAGATATTTAATCCGTCCAGTAGGTACCTGCCTGATATAAATAAAATATGCCTGTCTTTCCCGTCGTATATTTAGTTACGATAATGCGTCCGATATGATAATAGCAACTGCCAGTCCTATTTTTAACTTTCGCTGTTGGTAAATTATGATGATACTTTGTTTTTTTTTTTTTTCGTCTTCGTCCTTGAGGACAGGCAAAGGGTCAAGCCCATACAGCCAGGTCTGTAATAGATGATACTTTGTTAAATCACCGGAGTATTATATTACCTTAAATCTGGCTGGCCCCAGAAAGCTGCAGCCTTTTGTGCTTATTAAATCCATCTGTAACGAAACTGTGGACTGTAACAAGATCAAGACCCACTGAAGCTGTTGCAGGAGATGATGACTTTAATAGTGCCGGTACTTACAGTTCGCGTCAAACAACTTTGCCGCTCTGAAGTAGGCAACAAATCTCTGCGCAGTAGTTAATCCTATGAATAAAACAGTAGCGCGCATGCGCGGCTAGCGAAAAGCCTAGCTTCCAGAGCGGCAAAGTTATTTGACGCGAACCCTACCTATCGTCAGCCTATCGACGAAACCAGAGTGGAAGCCCTCCAGTCGGAATAACGACCAGCATAGCTATTCAGAACCATACGACAGGTTGTCGAAAATGGCACTTTTTCAATTACTAATTTGGGGTCGTCTATTTGATTTAAACTGACAATTTTCGTGTTTTTGATTTGGGAACATCCTATAAGGGACTCTTGATAACATTCATTGATGTTCGATTCGGCACGGAAGCGTATCGAACGGTTGTGAATAGCTATGCTGAACTTAACGGGTTTTGTGATGCTACTTGGAGAGACCCATGTCAAGCAGTGGATTGATTAGAATACGTATATAAAAGTAATAGTCACGGTACTGAACCGACTTCGGACCTAAGTGGAATGATGAACATGTTATGGTAGGATATCTGTCTAATAAAGATTTAAATTGAGGAGACAGACCAGACGTCTGTCTTTTTCTCAATTTCAATAAAAAACAAAACAGATAGAGGGAGACAGTCTGTCTCCCTCTATCTGTTTTTGTTTTTTACCGGAGGGTTATTTCGGACTCCTACTGACAAAATCTCTTCTAGTATGTACCACGAGTCGGGGGCCCGGGAGATAATTGTACATTCTCCACACCCCCGACTGCTATCAGCCCTCCAAACCTAGCGGGCCCCATCACCGAGTGCTGCCAATCCCGCGACCGCACGTCCTCCTATTAACGCGCGCATATAATAGGTACTGCGTGCCACCTTTTGAGCCTAATCTTAAGGTATGCCCTCTCTCCCTCTCCGCCACTTACTTTGTATGCATCACCTCCTCGCAAAAAGAGGCGACAGCATCCCACGCGTTTTTGCTTCCGGGTATGAACTGCGCATCAAGTGTCGCGACGAGGGCACAACGATGCTGTTGGGACAGGCCCAAGCTGAACGCTTTTCCAGCGTATTTACACCGTGTCTACGGGGCAATCCACACAGAGACTTCTACTACTTCATAGTCGAACAGACACCGATTCGGACGCCTCCTACCAGTATGTGTAAATTCCGAGGCCTATGGAAACAGAGAGACTTGTGCAAAGCCATTTCGAGGCCCAAACCCCGGATCCTGCCAACGACTTGCGCAAGCCCTGCTGTGGCTAGTATGGCCGATTGCCGGTGTGTTTGCCTCCGGGCGATCACCAGTGTATCATCAGCGTAGCAGGTTATGTCGACGCCGCGAGGAAGTGCACCGCGCGCAGCACCCAGTCGTAACCAATGCTTCACAGCAGCGGCCCCAGGACCGAGAGCTGTGGAACACCGCACGACGTCTCTTGCCGGCTCTATCTTTCCAGGCCCGGGTAGATTACGGCTCTCTCCGCTAAATAGTCCCTGATAACGCGACGATGATTATAATAAGAGTGCCTCCCTTATGCAACTCAAGTCTCGAGACTACCTACCAAAAGGTTACGCGATAGAGATGACCAACCGTCACTACAAACAAATGCTAATGATTTAAATACGAGTTTTAACTGGAAAATTGAGCAAACCTTCTGTTCAAATTTGACGAAATACCAAGGTCGATTAGGTAATTAGCAAGTAATGAAAAAGGAAATGTTCTAATTAGGTACCTACAAGATCCTCGTGTTTGCTCTTTGCTATTCTATAAGGCAATCGTTGTTTATCGAACAAAGCTGTTTTGCAACATTGATGCTGTATTCAATAAATTATTACCATCATTTATCTCACGTGCTGCTTCTGTTATTAACTTCAAGGGTTCAGGTAAATTATTTACATTAAGACTTCCTCAAGCATACCAATGCAATAAATCATTATATTTATTGAAAAAGTCCTCAATCAGAGATGATCCGCATTGCTATCCCATAAACTGGACTCTATTATTTACATCATTCTCATTTAATTAGGTTTATTTACTCTGTTTAATAAGTTCATACGTTGTTTTAATTAAAGTGACTCACTTCGTGCTTCCGTAGTGCAATGGAGCCGGATGTTGACGTCACTGCCAATAAAAAGAAAAATAAAAATGGCGGTTTTATTTTTGGCGGGAACTCTTGTCGCAGTAGTGGATAATATTACTATGTTAGTATAATAAGTTGTTGTTAGTAGCTGTATATTTATTTTGCTCGTTTTATTATAATTAGGAGCTCACTGCTAGCCGGAACTTTAGCGTCGACGCGCGACTGTTGCGACTGTTTCTGATATAAGGCATGTGTGCAATTTTAACAAATTAAGTAGCTATTTTTGATCATAATATTTTTTATACCTATCATATTAAGCTGTAAGCTATATCTACAATGTGAATCATGCATGTTATGATGTTATCGGTAGAGTGTCCAATCATGTGGTGATTAATTGTTTCTAGTAAATCTGATCCAAATTGGTTAATCCCCCATTATATTGGTATAACCTCGATAAATTAACTTATTCGAATTAATTTCGAATACAAATCAATCTTCAGACCTACTTTAATTTACCCATATTGTGCAACTGCAGCAAAGACCAAAGTCGCATTGAAACTGCTAATTTGTAGCTATTAAAGCTTGTACCTAGTTCAAATTCAGACTGTCTGAATAGCCATTAGCACGCGTAGCATGACCACATTTCTTTTCAACAAGTATCAAATAGTCTACATCACATTGGTTTTGGACAAAAATCTATATTTTTATCTGCTCCCCGTTGCTATATAGAAATATATAGCAACGGTGCTATGGAAATAATAATTATGTCTTTGTCTTGATAGAAACACGAGTGTCACCGCCCCGTGCTCGGGCAGAAGAGATCTACTTCTATATCAAGTTGGAAAAAGAACTTTGTCTATTCTTGGTAGAATAGAGATAGAATTGGTCATGCTGCGCGAGCTGGTATCACACCATCATCCTATATGCATGTTTCGAAAGGTCTACAAATTGTCAACTCCATACATTTTCCTTGCATTTTTGACAGTGCGTTGGAACAAGAAATGCTTACTTACATAATTTATTGTTTGACGGACGATCTCCCAATTTGAGGTGTAGTAAATTGGATCACGTATGAGTTGGGAGCTAGCCATACAAGGAGGCTAGAATCGAATAACGTATGAAACAGAAAACCAAAGAAAGAAATCCGATGACGTCGGCTATTCTAAATTTCGTATTGTTTTTAATTAAATCGTGGCTATTATTAAGTCTTATTTTGGCGAAATATTAATGATAATTTATTGTTAAAGTGAAAACATCTTTAGGCGCGTTGGGCATTTTTTTAAACGGGAAAGAAGTAAGAACCATTGATCACGCGCCACTCTTACCGTAAGCGACACCGCGCGTGTTTTGTTTTGTTTTTATTCTGAAGCGGGTATTTTTTTAAGACGATTAAAAAAATACCCGCTTCAGATGTGTTCGGTTGTCCTAGGGATGTACTCGGTTTTAATGTATATCCGATATGTCAGTGACTGATGGGAAAGTATTCTGTTTGTGTTTGGTTTTCACTTCTGTCGGCACTCCCGGAGTGCCACTGTTTTTTTTTTAACCTAACCTAGTACCTAACAAATAACACCATCCTATTGTCCCATTGCAGGGCGAAGGTCTCATACAGGTAAGGCATGAGCATTAATCACCACGCTTGCTCAAAGCGGGTTGGCGATTTCAGACTTATCTTAACTAAAGTCCAGGTTTCCTCACGATGTTTTCCTTCACCGGTGTCAGTCAGGGGGCCTAAAAAGGCAACTTTGGCAGAATCATAAAATGGATAATATTATGAATTATAATATGGCGAAGACTGTCCGTGTTTTTCTTTTTTTCGTTGCACTACGTACTACGTAGGTATAATCAAAGAGATTGGAATTGGATTGATTGGTATTTTAGCACAGACGAAAAAAAAAATTAATAATCCTTCACCAATGGGATTTGATACGATTAACCTAACAGTTAACTGTCCATTATAATTCATAACGTTATTCTTCGTTGATTCTGCCAAAGTGGCCATCCTACCTGAATTTATTTTAGGCAAAAAAAAATGTTTACCCTGAAAAAACCCAAAGGTTTCTATTTCTTGAGAATTTCTAGAAAATTGGTCTGCTATGCGTGCAGAGCAGGTGATGTTACCGGACATACCTACTGGCTCAAACTTATTCAGCGAATCTGGTCTGTTGTTCGGTTGAGTCGGTCGTTTATTTTTTCATAATAAAGCAGTTTTTTCGTCAGGTGTCTTATGTAGTTTAGGAGCAGCTTTCAGAAATCTGAGGTACCTACTACCGGAGGCTACAGCCGGTCGATTCTGTAAAAATCTCCGCGTGAAAACTTAGGTGAAGTGAGTTTGTTTTTGCTAGGAATTGACACTATTGACAGTTCACTCCACGCTCACTTCACCTAAGTTTTCACGGTGAGATGGTTACAGAATCGCACTGCAGGTTAGATACTTTTGTACAGTCCGGCCATCGAGAGAATAGTTCCTGATACCTGTCAGTGCGACAATTCTAGTAGCTAATAAAGATCAAATTCGCAAAACGCGTTCGTTTGTATGAAACTGACAGGTGACAAAAACGTATTCTCTCGTCGGCCGAATTGTAGTGAGAACAAAACGGGACAAAACATACCTACTTCGAGTAACTAATTGATAATACCTTCCTATCGCATAGGTAGGTCTTTGTATCAATGTGCAATTACCTTGTGAGAATATTATGTCAGTAAGAGTTCAAATCAGTCACATGTTAGTAAAGTCACGTGACTTTGAAATGACGTCATTGGGTACACATTATAATAAGTAAAACAAAGTAAGTAATGTTATAAATACACGATGCGATCTTGACACTATTCTGTGGCCTTAGCATAACAATACAATCAAATTCTGCGGTTATTATAGATAAATTGATTATTTGAAAAGCATCCTCATAGGATATCCAAAGAGCAATCAACATTAAAAAAAAAAATAGAATTGCCCATCAATTATTGTTTAATAACGCTGGCAAAGGTGGAAAGTCATACTCACTAAAACTAACGAACGACTTGTTTACGTTCTAACACTTTTCTATTCAAGGTTTTATTGTAACTACGAACCTCTGTGCTCGATATCGTTACTGATATCGCCCCCAATTCTCTAGTTCGTTTTGTGAGTTTTAGAAAGCATAGCTATTGTTATTGCTCCGTCCGATGGTGTCATCAATAAGAATCAAATTCTGGAAAGTAATGACACACAGCAAAGTAAAGGAAAGGGCGCATTTTTAACAAAAACCTAATAATTTAATTTAATGACACTTTTTAAGTACCTATCTAGAATGTAAGTGATTTGTTCATTTGCACTGTAGCAGTAGATAATTGGTTGTTATAACTCATGTTTTTAATATGTAAGTTACATTTTGCATTAATTGTTAAACCATAATTATATTATGCAGTTTTAGTTTTCATCTAAATCGACCCCGTGACTCCTTTAAGTATTTTTCGATATTACCTATAGTTTCGTATTTGACCATTTTTTTTCCGTTTTTTTACCATTCATGCTGACTTGAAACATTCACCCTGTATATACAGACGAATTGATAACCTACCTCTTTTAGAAATAGGTTGGAAATAAATTTGTATCTCATGATCTTTCATTTAATCTAGTTCAGCTAGCTGGCCTAAGCAGAAGTGTTGGAAGGTTGTAAAACTCACAAAATGAACCATCACTGAGAATTGGAGGCGATAATTATTATATCTGTAACGATATCGAGCACAGAGGTTCGCAGTTACAATAAAACCTTGAATAGAAAAGTGTTACAACGTAAACAAGTCGTTAGTTGAAGGGGCGATAGCATGCGTAGTTCATACAAACGTAATATGTACCAAAATAAATTGTAAATCAAACATATTGTTAAGGTAGTGTGTATTTATTCGGATTGGATTACAGAATATCTAGGTTCCCAAATATATATTTTGAAAGGACACTCATATAAAGACGAGATATGAGGAATTTCAAATTTCTTTAGAAAACCTTTGTTTTTCTCTAACTCGTCTTCATATCAGTGTCCATTCAAAATATATATTTGGGAACCTAATTATTCTGTAATCCAATCGGATTAAATACGCACTACCTTATGAATTAATTTTCTGAATTTATGAAATTTCCCAAAAGGCTCCATCAATCCGTCAGATATTTATATATTATTCACTATCAGGACATATAACACTATTGCACAGAATAGTAATATTTCATTCGCCCTGAATATACTTTTAAAAATGGTCCAAAAAGTTGTCAGATTTGGGGAAAGCCCACTATTTCTTCGTCAGATTTGCCTATTTAATCATTATGGGTTAGGCGGTAGGCCACACACGACCATATGAAAATCAACGGCTCCGAAATTTACTTTATTTTTGGCCCTTTTTAAAAATCTGAAAGTGAAAGAAAGAAAGAAAGAAAGAAAATACATTTATTTAGCACAGACTGAGACACACAATCAAGTGAACTTCTGACCACGGCGCTCCTATCTGAAACTTTTTAAATATATTTTCGGTGTTACACCTACTCAGTACTCAGCTATCAAATTTTCGCCATGAATATGCTTGCTCAAAAACCCTCTGGCCTCTACCAATAGATACGCTTCTCTAGTGTTTTTTTAAGTCTTTCGTGACTAATACACAAAATGACGCCGTGAGTTGAGTGGCCAACTTGGGACATAACAATGACAAGTTTTTCAAAAGGTAGCCTAAACTTTTTATTAATATTTAATTCGACTATTAGGTATATAATCCTTGTGTGTTATTAATAAAAGCTAAAAAATCATACAAATATCATATAATTTTCCGTGTCTGTGCTCAATTTTGCGATATTTCGTAATATCCGGCTACGATTGACGACATAACTAGTCTTGAGTCTGTCGTCGCAAAGGTGAACTGTTGAAAAACATACAATAAGAATATTTTGGATTGGCAAATCTTTTGGCGAAAGACTTATTTTAGGTGATTTAGATTCGGAGTAGTCCACTTCGTGGTTTTCTCTAGTAGTTTAGAACCAACTAAAGAAAACTGCGGAAATAGGTATTAGAACCCTACAGAAAGAATTACAGATCTTACATTTAATATTGATATTAGTACTAAGCGGACTTCAGCATTTACCAAGCGGTACACACTGCAGAAGACCGCATGGCGCATACCGCATAACTTGGAGACGCATCGTGTGGGTCGCAATCGTCAGTATTGAGGGAACGATGAAGATGAGAGGACTTCCAATAAAATGCAGAATTTTGTAGCTGTACAACATAAGGTTCAAGGTTGATTGGGAAAATGTTACAGTTTCGGGTGATGTGCTGGCGTCTGTACTTGACTCCAATAACCTCTCTAACCGCTCTACGTAGCACCTAGTTAGTACCTTGGATCTGAGTGAGCTTTTAGCTTACTCATGGTTATGCTATCATTGATATGCAAATGACAATCCTTAGCATATCTAAATAGCACATAAGCACCTGCAATATACCTACAGCATGTATCAGATGTGATGTGATGATATTTAAGGCGAATGCGCAGTTGTAGTCCGCAAAATTCAATTTTTCTTACGTTTTTTTGCGATTTTCAGGTTTTGTCAGGTTGTATCTTGATCAAAATAAATGATTCGCGACTATAACAGGTAGCTACGTATTTACATGTTATAATCATTACAATCATTAATACATCATTCGAAGTTAGATTTGTTCCATAAGAACAAATCTCTTATGGAAAAGTGCTTATGGAACAAATCTAACTTAAATATTAATGATTCTAATGACTATAATTCTGTCCCGCGTAGATTAAAGATTACAGCTTACTTCCTCTCACCGAGACAAGGCCTGTGTCCCAGCAATTATGCTTTCCGATACATGCTGTATATTGATGGTAAAATGATAATAAATAATCAACGCAACCGATGTGGACGAGTATAAATATTATTCAAATCAAACGCTAAAAGGTTCCGTTTTGATTAAATAATTTCAAAGTTAATTCTCATGACCTCAAATAGCGGATCAAGTTAGATCTATGTTATACTTCGGTATTCATAAAAAAATGATGGGTACCGGTTCCTTAATATGGATCTACATAAAAAATTAATAATTACAATTTATGGTCGAAACTCGTGTTTACATGTGAAGACGTTTGTGTTATTTTACAAATTGATTAATTAAACTGATATCTACGTCCTGTTCCGTAGCTTTCAAATTTATTCTGTGGAATTGTTTTTTTTCATTGTTATTCACACTCTCATTATCTGCCTACTCTTTTCCCAACTAGGTACATATGTTAGGGTCGGCTTCCATTCCAACCGGATGCAGCTGGATACCAGTATTTTACATGGAGCGACTGCCTCTAAAGAAAAGAAAGAAAATACATTTATTTAGCACAGGCTAAAAGACACACAGACGAAAACGAAATAGGTCGCGAAAAAAAAAACAGCTGTTCCCTACATTTATGTTCGCATAACTCGTCAAATTGTAGGGAACAGTTGATTTTTTTTTTGTGCTCACATTGTTCATTTTTTGTATATCGTCAGAAAAGGCGATGTCAAGTATGTGGTACAATTTATTGCACATATATGTGGTTTCCATACTGTATGTGCTAAATAGTGTACCTAACTGTAAACTATAATACGTGTGTCCGTGTGTGGCAATTACAAAATTTTACTTCCGCTCTTCGATCACAACTTCACCTCCAATACGCATATAAGGAGACACGTAGAATACCTTCTACTTGTCTCCAAAGTGGTGACTAAAGATCGGAAGTGAAATTCCAACCTGCAGTCCCTGTCTCCACAAACTGAAGTGAAGTACAGTAAAAATGGCTCTTACGAAATGTGTCCTTCTCTTTTTTTACTTATAAACTACTAGCTTCCGCCCGCGGCTTCGTTCGCGAGATATGTCGATAAAAACTATCCTATGTCCTTACCCGGGATGCAAACTCTCTGCCAAATATTATCGAAATCCGTTCAGTGGTTTAGGCGTGAAAAGGTAACATACAGACAGACAGAGTTACTTTCGAATTTATAATATTAGTATGGATGATGAACTAAGGACTATTAAACGACTTTCATACCAGGATGCACCGTATTACTTATATCTATTATTTGCACTATTAAAAACACTAGTGCTAAAGTGCACGGGTCAGCTCTTCCATGGCTAATTAGCTACTTCTATGTTCCAGCAAAGGTGGGTACCTACATCATTATGTACCTTATAATATGCTGAAACCTAACGTTTTTTTGTTAGTTACCTAGATGTGTGCATAACGTCAAGACCAAACAAAAGTTATGTATGCGTATTCAAGTTGGAGATACACAACAACACAACAATAAATTAAACTTCATAATTATATCTAATGACGTTCCCAGTCTGCATCCAAAATTTTAATTAAACATATCCACTAGTTTAGTCACTACAGCTAGTCAAAGATTCGCAAAAACTCAAAAACTCAAAACTAAAAGCATTTATTTCAATTAAACCTTGTACAGGCATTTTTGAATTGTCATAATTAAAATAGTCCGTCAGTTAGTCAGAAAGTTGAAGCTAGTTGCCCATTCCAAAACGTAGATCTCTATGGAGAAGAACGGGCAAGAAACTCCATGGACACTTTTAAATCAAGATATTACAAATCATGGGTACATTATTATTGTTGCTTCTATATGGAACAATGTAAAACAAAAACACAAATGAAGAAACAAAAATATAAGATTAAAATTTTTTAGTTGGTCACAAAAAAACACTTTTTAATCGACCTCAAAAAAGGATCGAAGGTAAAGTATTCTGTTTGTGTTTTGTTTTCACTTCTGTCGGCACTCCTGGTTTCTTTTTATGTATGTACTAGCTTCTGCCCGCGACTTCGTCCGCGTGAAATTTCTTGTTACTCCGACCCACCCCGTCGCATCGCATCGCCTGCCCGCGCTATTACTTTTGTAAAAATATTTTTATTTTTCTCTTTTTAGTTTTTTACCTACCCCACCACAAATTAAAAAAAAATTTAAAAAAGTTTTTTTTTATTTCGGTGACGGGATTAATTTGATAGTTCCTAATTATGTAGGTACCTACTTCTTTTTTACCAGTGTTTTCATTTATTGTCGTATTGCCATCTCCACGTTGTATAACGCAGGTAGCGTACATAGGTTTTAATTTTCCAAGAAAACTGGAACTAGGGGTAATCAAAACAGTGTATTCAATATCAGAGACACATAATGAATTATTGTGACATAGAATGAATAATGGCACCCATAAATATTAATCGGAACAATTAATTTAAAGCAACTCAATAACAACTCGTTGATGTCGCATTTGCAATCATGAATGAATCTGTATCTATTAGTAGCACGTGAACTTGAACCTTATTAATAGCCGCCTTACTTACTTGTAGAGTTGTTGTTACAAAGTTAATGCCTTGAACATGGATCCTACTAATATTATAAATTCAAGAGTAACTCTGTCTGTCTGTCTGTATGTTACCTTTTCACGCCTAAACCACTGAACGGATTACGATAAAAAATTTCAGAGAGATAGATTGCATCCCGGGTAAGGGCATAGGATAGTTATTATCGACATACCTCGCGGACGAAGCCGCGGGCGGAAACTAGTAATATTATAAATTCGACAGTAACTCTGTCTGTATGTTACCTTTTCATGCCTAAACCACTGAACGGATTTCGATAAAATTTGGCAGAGCGATAGATTGCATCCCGGGGAAGGACATAAAATAGTTTTTATCCCGATATTCCTACGGAATCGAAACTTACGTGGGTAAAACCGCGGGGCGCTGCTAGTATATGATAAACGGTATATTTTCTGCAGGTGTATTTTCTAAGCATTCAGTAGACAGTCTTTGATCAGATAAATATAATGCTTAGCTCAACAAATTCGACTGTTGGAGTCGGATTTGTTGAGCTAAGCATTATTTTTACCCGACTGACCTAAGATCGTGAGGAAACCGGCACGCCGTAGAACCAGAAATTCGAAGACATTTGTGACATCTACCAACCCGCACTGGGCCCATGTGGTGGAATACGGCCCACTACCTCTCGAAGAGGATGCCTTTGTCCCAGCAGTGAGAACATTATATGCTGATTATGATGTGATACAGGCAGATTTACTCTACGCAGCAAATTAACAGTTACGACAGTATGCTTAGTTCATTAGGTATTTCGTATTTGTGATAGTAAGAGCGTTCGTGGACGGTATACCATCGGTGGCCGATTTTTTGTAGGAGCTGAATGAAACAGTTCAAATGTATCAACGCACACGTCCAAAACGTACATATTATTGGTAGGTCATACAAACATCGGTACAGTGCGTGCCACGTAAGAAGAGACTTGACCCCGCCTCCCCCGCCTCTTTCCGCCGCCCCTATGACGTCCGGTCCCGTCCCGCACTCAAACCTCATACCGCATAAGATACCTAAAATCGTGTTCTGCGCATGTCAGACCACGTGATGTGTCAAGTCTCTTCTTACGTGGTCCGCACTGTACATCATGGCTTGCCGTTCGAAAATGGAACGTCCAGAAATGTATGTGCTAACGCAGACTACTTATCGCTTGTCGGCCGCATACACAGTCTGCTGCATAAAAAAATAATGACGTACCTATTTGAAACTATATAAAACTATATAGGTAAAACTCGAAATAATCTGACCGATTATCGACCTACAAAAAAGTATGACATGAACGCGCTAACTGTGGGAAATATGCTACGATAGTACTTATAATCCGAGATGATGAACCGTCAAACTTTGGCATTGTTACAATCAAGTTCAAGAGTTCAAGTATTGTCGACGTAGATACCTCGAGATGGTGTAGCGGATAGATCAGAAGACAGCTTTGTAATCAATATTGAAGAGATTGTTAGATCACTTATCTACAGTTTCTATAGTATTTTAAGGAAATATATTCGTTTTAATAATTTGGGTTCAAAATGGTAAAAAGGAACCCTATGGTATGGTGAGACTCAGCCTGTCTGTCTGTCCGTCTGTCACAGCTACATATCTGAAGAACTACTAATGCTATCAACTTGAAATTTAGAATAGTTTTAGATGACGTTTGCCCAACTATTTTGCAAATAAGCAAGAAAAAATTTTATTTTTTTATTTTTGCAACAGGGACTGAAAAGGTGTCTGAAAAATTCGAAGTGGAGCTACTAGGTAACTAGGGCATATATCATATGAAAGAGCGCAGTTTGCACATTCTCAAACACTCTTTTTTAGGCCGCAGTTTTCGACTTTTGATGAAAAGTGTAAAAAAAAAAATATATATCCAAAGTTTGCATAGAGAAAAATCTGAATTTATTCTGTGATAGAAGTTTATGATGGTACGGAGCCCTCGGTGCGCGCTCGCACCCTCGACTCGCTTTTGCCCGGTTTTTGAAATATTTCGATGCTCAACAGCAGGTAAAGATAGATTTTATCCGCCTTCTCAGAGGTCAACTGCCAACTTTCATTAATGTTTTAATCATGAAGAGTATTAAAGTATTTTATTATGATTCAAAACGTTGGTGGTAATGTCCTTCTTTTTTTATATTTGCGTCGTTTATTCGAGTTTTAGTGTCGTGTATAATCAATATTATATGTTAAAAACCTGTTTATTTATGTGTTGTATCTGTTTTGGAGTCATTACGGCCGCCGGGCGGTCTGCTTCTCACCTATATTTATGACGTACTTAACCAAATACTTACACGAAATATTTTCGGGGTCCCGTGCTAATAATGTGGTCACCGAATTCTTCTTTTTTTCTATTATAATCTGTTGAGATGTTAACTTTTAATATAAATTACTAAGTAGGATCCTTTAGTATTGTGTTTACGGAATATTACTTTATCTCCATTCAAACTGATCAAAAAAAAAATTCAGAAACACGACCACCAAAACATCAAAAGCCAACCAGTCTTACTTAAGGGGTATCGTGTTGCCCAGTAACTGGGTTGTGGAGGTCAGATAGGCAGTCACTTCATGTAAAATACTGGTATTCAACTGCATCCGGTTAGACTGGAAGCCAACCCCAACGTAGTTGGGAAAAGGCTAGGCAGATTGTATTTTTTGATCAATTTTTCATAAAATATTTTGTAAAATCAGTACTTAAATCATTCCTGTAGCATATTTGTTTGGTAATTGTAGCATTATACAATACTTTTTGGGAATATCTATTAGATTATAAGTATGGAGCTACGTAGTGTGACGTAGTAATTATCACTTCATAGTTATAAAGCAACGCTTTAGTAAATGCTGTATGACTTTGAGTCTTTGTCATCTGTATGGTTGCCGACTGGCTTTTTACTGGACAGGCACACCACTCTAATTCCAATCCCTGTAACTCCTGTTAACCAGACGGTCTATTCTGTAAAGAATTCACCGTGAAAACTTAGGTGAAGTGAGCATGATCTGAGAAGTCAGAAGTCATTCCACTTGATACTAGGGATGGACAGCTCACTTCAAACTCACTTCACCTAAGTTTTCACGTTGAGATTTTTGGAATACACCAGCTCAATCTATAGTGAAAACAATCTGTACATATTTAGATAGTTACACCCCTGACTGTCTAACATAATAATGATCAGAATCGTCGTTGTGTCGGTAGTGTTTCGTTACTTGGGACTTGTTAAGAGGAAATGCGGGTGGGGTGGTCGTTTCTCCATAGAAATGCTCTCACCTGTTTTCTTTCTGTTTGGACCATAAAGCAATGATTTTTACGGAATAATAAATACTAAGTACTTGTATGTCCCTACGTTATCGTTTTTGATGATACATTATTTTTATACGCACTAAAAACCCCTCAAAAAGTGCTCAAAATTTCCGCTATCAGCAGAGGCCTAGTGTTTTGACAAATAAAAACAAATTTGACAACTATTAATGAAAAAAGAAAAACATAGGGACACAGTATACAGAGTTATTGGAAGATCACTAACAACCTCTTAAGAGGCCATTGTACTCATCATTATCAACAACTTTTACTACGGGATCAAACCTGAAATCGCGAAAAAAAAATCAGCTGTTCTCTACATTTTGAAGAGTTATACGAACATAAATGTAGGGAACAGCTGATTTTTTTTTCGCATTTTCAGGTTTGGTCCCATAGTAAAAGTTGTTCATAATGATAGGTACAATGACCTCTTAAGAGGTTGTTGGTGTTTTTCCAATAACCCTGTATATCCTTCTTTTTCATTTTATGAAATATCTATTAAATTGGTCTAATATTGGAGGAGGAAATAGGTGACAGCCAAACTTCGAATTATGACTTTTTACATAGGCTTTTTTAAAAGTCTCTCTGACCGCATTTCCTCTTAATTAATCATTCACGTAAATCGGGTATAAAGAACCCTGTCAGGCAAAATATTACAGTTTAAAAACATTTCACTTTTGTTGGTGTTTAAAATTGATTTTTCGGTGACGTATTTGACTACATTGTTGTATTGGGTCTCACCTGTGAAAACAAATTTACGTCGTATAAATAAAATCGTGCTACAGGGATATTTAGAAGCCTTTTAAAGCCACCTCGCTGTTTTAAACCCTAAAATACAATAAGCTTTCCGAATCACTGAATTTCAAAATGTGTTTTATCGTTCATTTGATACACAAGCAAGCTATTATCTGGGGGCAGGGTAATGCCCCCGCCGAGATAAACTAAAACAAAAAATGCAGGTGCATTTTATTTTTATAGTTGATCGTTTTGACGTCATTTTGCAAAAACATAATGTTACTATAGATGAAAGTTTTTTATATAAGACATTCATTTTAGGTAGTTTTAATAATATATAGCAGCATTTATGTATTCTTCGATACACAAGATCCGGCTTCGAATTATCCGGAAATGAACTGGAGTTACCCGATAGATTGCAGATTTGGCAAACAAGCAGGAGTGGCATTGGGCCGGCCATGTTTTTCGAAGAAAGACAGACTAGAAGATATCTTTGGAGAGGACGAGTCCTTGACTGGAGACCAGTACAATGCGCGCCACGAAAGATGAGACTTGACCCCGCCACACTACGCTTGTCGATACGCGGCCTTCACGTCTACTTCACCAGCCATCGGCGCTTCGAAAAACATGGTAAGCACACTGCCACTTCAGCTAAGGGCAATAAGGCGCATAGTCCTTTGCTCAGCAGTGGACGGCGATAGGTTGAGTTAATTAATCAATTACAGCAGTACTCTGAAATACCTGTTTGCACTTTTTCATTGTTCTTTTGAGTTCATTCGACGTATCCGAACACCATCAGCATCTTAAGAGTATACAACGCTTGCAAAAACTAATGATCACCATAAAGCTAAAAAAAAGTTTGACTATAGGAATGTTTTGATAACGGTAATGGATTCAGGTACGAGTAATTAATCATCCTACACAACAACACCAGAAATAAAAAAAATATGATTCTACGTATTTGATATTAAAACTTAGGTAAAACTACCTGTTCTACATCTGACACAAGATAATGTACACTTTTTGTTGCTTTGTAAACACGTATATCCGTCATACAAATAAAAGGCTTCGTCAATATTGAATTAAGGCTTTATAGTGTAAAGTGGCTCCATCTGTTGCTATAGCATGGAACAAAGTTGACCTGAGATCAAAGTCTGATCAAGTATAGCTAGAAGTTCAGAGCTTAGAACATTGAGTTTTAAGGTTTAGAATGCAACATACACCTTACACTTTCAAATATCTAGCTTAATTTTCCTGAAAACTGTACAGTTTTCCATAACCTGAATCTAACCAATGTCTTGTGACTAGAATGTTTAACTAATTTCAACTGAAGGCCGTCAGTGGTGCCAGCTGCTTTCTCCAGATGGCACTACCACGTCGGTAAAGCAGATTAAGGCTTTTACGCCTATCTTTATAGCCATCCACGAGCATTTACAGTAGGAAAATTATTTTTCACGACAGTTTCAGACCTAAAGAAGTAATTGAGAGGTATTTTTATAAAGGTATGTTGGAGTAGTGTTGTAAAGGTGTAATAGGGAGGTTGTATGAAACATGGCGGCGGCGCACGTCGGTACAGCAGGGTGCCGGTCGGCGGGCCGTCGACGGGCGACACGCAAGCGCAACAGGTAGGTTTAAGATTCACGGTCCGTCGCATTTGCTGGTCCTATGCGCACGACGCGGCCCTCGCATACTGCACACCAACCGCGACCGACGAAATGTACGGGGATCATCGGTGATCAGTGAAGTGATCGTATTGTAGTGATAGTTAACAACAAGTGCTTGTGTCCGTGATATGACGAGGACCAGCTCCGGAGTTTGAACGAGCACCACTCAGCGGATCTTAACGGTAAATTTCGTCAAACGTGACTATATGACCCGAGTGTTTACTAGTCAGGTGATGGGACATAAATATGTATTCAACATGTGAATAATTTGATGAGCGTTGATTAATTGAACCGAGTACAGTCGCACGCACAGTGTTCCACTTCGGACGCGAAAACTCGCTGGTTTTCTTCCACGTAGCCAGTAGCGGTGTTTACACGTGAATTATGACACCTGTATCGGATGAGTTCGTGTTGCCGACACTAACCATTTTACTACATTTAATAAGTTTTCTTTAAAGAAAGTTTTGTTAGTTTAGGATTGTTAACTGGTACACCATGGTGTCGGTTTTACCGTTGCAAAAGAAAGTAGGATCAGTAAATATGTAGGTAACATTATTTTCGCTGTTTAATCGATTAGATAGCATGAGAATCTTATTGGATTATAATTGACAGTTAAGTTATGAGTGGCGTTAATTAAAAGTGGGTAATTGTCATTTTATGCGTTCAACACATTCATTAATGAACCGTGCGCATTTGTAGACCACTTGAAATTCCACAACTCCAATGCAACCGTTAGCCGAGTTACCTGCATCCCAAAATAAGTAAGAGGAACAAGAATAGGTTGTTTCACACTTAATATGATGATATTCATAGCTGAATTTTACAAGATCCGTAAAGACCTGTTTCAAAGACAGACATTCGTCAGTTATGACGAAAATGAAATTCAGTTTCGACAAACCTACACAGTTTTTCGTTCTACCCCCTATAAAATGAAAATGAAACTTGTCGCATATGGTAGTCTTATACTTTTTATACGACGTGCTGTCGATAAACGCTCTTCAAAGCAAACAATGGAGCATTAAATTCCCATAGAAAGTTGTAAACAATATTGATCTCTAATGTGCATTGATTGCCACAAATCGAGATGGCTACAATATGAGCACAGGTAAACTATGTAAACAAATTGGGTTTTCAACAAAGTTCTGATGGAAATATTGTAATGGTAAACCCGGATTTGTCATCGGTTGCTGACCGTTATTTCAATTTATCACTTTTGTACCTTTGTCAATTATATCGAAGCATACTTTGATAGGTCATACTATGGTCACAAATAGTCATTTGTAGCCACAGTGTGACCTATAAGAACTCAATTGAAACCGAAAAAACAGGGTTTTCAGTCACGATTGGTAAGTAAAATGGATCGTTTTTGTACTTTAGTAATGAGTGAAGTTGGTTGTGTAGGTCAGATAGGTCGCTCCTTGTAAAATACTGGAATTAGCTGCATTCGGTTAGACTGGAAGCCTACCCCAATATAGTTGAGAAAAGGCTAGGCATATTGATATTGTTTTATAAAAACGGACAGATCGTGAATGAAAAAGATGCAGAAAAAGAAAAGACACGATAGAAACGTCTTGACCTGTGTCATTCAATATGTAGATAGCTGACGTCATTCGTAGACGAATGACGTCACAAATCAAGCATAATACGCATTGTATCAAAAAGTTCATTTTCCTTTTCAAATAATTTATAAGGACTAAAAGCTACTCTCGTCGATTTCTCTATAATAACAGCTATTCACGTAAGATCTTACATAAGTGACTGCAGAGTAACATTTGCAAGTCTGAGCTGTGCATTACATATAAATAGTTAAGTTTTAGCACGTATGTGTAATTACGTGATACCTATTTATCTTGTTACCTCTCTGCATTTGGGTTCTCAGAGAAATAAGTCTGTTTTTTTTTGTTTTGGCTCGAACTCTTGTACTGTAAAAAAATTGCCTGGCAGTTTGTGAAGCAGCTGATTGCTCATAGTGTGCCGGATGAACTCTATTACCATTACTCTTAGCATAATTTCAATCACGATCTTCTGACGACAGTTTAATAATAATAGTTTGATCTTGTTATTTTGCTGGTGTTAATGAATTTGTCGTAATGATTTCATTATCTATTTGTTTGGTGTCTGATATCTTCGTCGACTTGAAGAGTAAACATTATTTCGTAAAAAATAAATCATGCTGAAGGACAGGAACGCAATTAAAAAAGGTAAATCAAATCAGAAGACTAACTTCCATAATAAAAACATTAAAAATCTACTCGCAATATCATCTCAGCAACAACTTCTCAAAATGTAGGGAAATTAGAGATATTTTTGACAGATTGAGACAGATTGTTATTAAAATAACAAGAATTGCCGTGTGTCGATAAACAAATGATTCGCTGTAGACTTTCAGAACCTGTCATGTAACTTCACATAGGTATCGAGTATCTATCAACAAAAAGTCTGATTACAGCTTCGGACTCAGTAGTTTCTAAATAATAATATTACGGGAGAAGAAGGTTCTTTAACCGTAACCACACGACACCCAGCTATTTAATTGATAATGTCAAGCAGTGCAGTAAAACTAGTTTATTGCAAAATTATTACCATTGGCGTGATTATAAACAACGCAAAACAAATACTATTTGTTGTAATTTACTCCTTGAAGAAGGAAAGCAAGGCCGTTAATATTAATTTACGACTGATTGTTCTAAAATTATTGCGTGCGAAATCGTTTATTGCAGGAATTATCGTAACATACCTGCATTGTCGCCAAAAAGTGATTTAGTCATGACAAACTAAGTGCAAGCATTTTTAATTGAATAGATATCTATACTAATATTATAAAGTTGAAGAGTTTGTTTGTTTGGTTGAACGCGCTAATCTCTGGAACTACCAGTCGGATTTGAAAAAATCTTTTTGCATTTTATAGCCCAATTCTTGAGGAAGGCTATAGGCTATTTAACAACACGCTATGACCTTTAGGAGCCGAGCAAAAAGAAAAAAAGTCAGAAAGAACGCTAAGCAAAAACGAAGTAACAGCGCGGGCAGGCGATGCGATGCGACGGGGTGGGTCGGAGTAACAAGAAATTTCACGCGGACGAAGTCGCGGGCAGAAGCTAGTTCTTTTATAAACGTAGCGTGGGACGCTCCTCAGTTAGATGTACCGACGACCTTGAAGTTGGCTGGGACAGACTTGATGCGGAAGGCGGGGGGGGGGGGACATGGCGCAGCCTAGAGGCCTATGTCCAGTAGTGGACTGCGATGGGCCAAGTTGATTGATTGAGATATTATTTGTCTCTCCTAAATAAAGAATAAATTACTCAGTGATCTAGCTATGATGATTATGATGATTACGGGACTCCCTTTTCCGCACTTAGACTCCCATTCGGTCCGTTGCGCGTGGGGATTGTGGCTAACAGAGCCAGCCTAGCTCCGCCCAAAAGCACAGAAGCTTCCTGGGAGCTTCACAGGCTTCGCGGAGCGACCTCATTGTTCCGAGGATTTCTGCACGTTGAGAAGCTACGGCCTCGCAATCCAGGATGACGTGGGCGGCTGATTCCTCGGCAACAAGGCAGCCCCTGCAAAGGGGGCTGTCCGTGGCGCCTATGTTGAAAAGATGTTTGTTAAGGAGGTTGTGGCCCGTAATTATGCCTATTATTATTCTTAGGTTATTTCTACTCAGGCTGAGAAGTTTTTTGGTTAATCGCGGGTGTATCATTGGTAAAGCCAATTTTGACTGTCTACAGTTTGTTGCCCGTGACCATCTGTTGTTGTGGAGTTCGGTCGATCTTTGGCGAATCCACGCACGAAATTGTAAGAAGGGCAAAGGGAGAAGTGGGTACGGGCCTAGCACCCTCATATCAGAGCCTCTCTTCGCAAGTTCATCTGCAGCATCAGTGATCTAGCTAACAGAGCATCGGTTCACCCAACAATTCGTGTGAACACCTGAGGGGCAATTCTAGTAATTTTAAGAACGTTCTCAATTTCAATATATTATGTAAAAATATCTCTAATTTCCCTACATTTTTGACAAGTTGACACTGAGATGATATTGCGACCAGACTTTGAACGTTTTTAATTACGAAAATGGGCCTTCATGTATGTAATTAAAAATGCATACAGTGCGTGCCACGTAAGAAGAGACAACCCCGCCTCTCCCGCTCTTTCCGCTGCCCCTATGACGTCCGGTCCCGTCCCGCACTCAGACCTCATACCGCTAAAGATACCTAAAATCGTGTACTGCGCATGTCAAACCACGTGATGCGTCAAGTCTCTTCTTACGTGGCACGCACTGTACTTTGTTCAATTATAGGCGAGGACGTTGGCACTCTAAACACAAGTTAAATCTTACTTTGCGTGCCAGAGTTCATTGAAATCACTCTATCCCTTGGTTGTAACGCTGCATAGTGTTTAGATAAGTGTTTTTGTACAACTAAAGTTAATAAAGAAACTTTTTTTTTGTAAGTCCCTCACGTGCCATATAACATTTGTGCCTAAATACAGTATTATATTATTATTCAAATAGCTTCTTAGTTAGTTTTGAGTAGAAATGTGTACCTACATTTAGTTTTTATGGGTTCAAAGTTATTTTTTGTGTGACGTCATTCCCTAGTTACGTAACGTCCTTATAAAAGACATCAACGACTTCGAGACGAATTTTTTTTTATTTTATGTTTCCTTTAGTTTCTAACGTATTATTAAATTATGTTTAGTTTATTACGTGTGATATATTTTTCTAAATAATAATAGTTATTATTATTAATAATAGCAGTATATTATGTTACGAATGTTTTATCCAAATAATCTTCGTTTCTGATGAAAATCGTTTTCCAATTTTGAATTGCATTATTTTGAAGTCTTATATCTCCAAAATTGTGTTGTATAGCAAAATATGCCGTTACATTTTCGTAAGTTTCTCTTTTGCATATTTTATAATTCATCAATCATTTTTTTTTAAATACTTATCGATTTTGATGGCTATAAAATACTAAGCATTTTAATATCCTTATATTTTTATTACCTAAGGCTTTTGAATAAAATAATGACAGGCTATAAATATAACACAATTATTGGCTGTTACATCATTTTTAATGATTAAAAAAAAATTAAATAGTTTGCATGAGCAATCAAAAGAGCTCTCAAATTACTATTCCATTGAAAAAAAACCTCTTATTTTTATTTACACATTGGCAAAGTTACCCTTTACAAAACCTCAAACAAAAAGAAGTTTTATTTCTTAAAGATAAAGTTGAAATCTCCATAACAATTATAAAATTGATCCTGGGCACACTTAAAGCATGACAAGTAAAATTAAAAGTTGCAAAAATAAAATTTATGTTGGAACCTATCACGATCGCATTCAACAACGGACAGCGATTATTTTCTTTTGTAAACTTATTCTTATTGTGTGACAGGATAATGAACCTTTTAATCTAGGTAATAAAGTTCAAGATTGCACCTGCTGGGTGGAGTATTTAATTATAACTGGCGCGTAGCATTACGTCGACTCGGTTGAACTTCGCATTTCGGTTGAGAACGCTAAACCCGTGACCGACACTGAACTTGCTCGTATTTAATATTGAAATGGTTTTTATTATTTTAGTTTTTTATTTCTGTGCAGTTTATTTAATGTAAGAAGTTAATTGAAGTTCATTATTTTATTTTCTGGTACAGTACTTCTCTTTTTTGCTGACTGTGCAAAATTATTCAATCCCATTACAGTAGATTCCTATTTGTAATTTCCATGCTATTTCTTTATTATTTCACCATATTTTCCTCGTACCTCCTCCTCGTACGAGGAAAATAATATGGTGAAATAATAAAGAAATTGTATTGCATTAAAACAATAACATCTTTTTAGACCCATTAAAAAAATCGTGATAACTCTTAAGGCTCCTTATGGCAAATTATTCCCATAAAGGGAACACCCCGTAAATGGCAACCTTCCAAACCCCTTTGCAATTGCCGCTGATACAAGCTTTCTCTCCTTCGATTTACTTATTGGCTTATTATCTATTTTCCAAGTGTCCAGTAATACTTAGATTTTATTAATATGACCAGCTTTTAGATAAATATCAAAGCGTATGAGGGTTTTGACAGATGAATGGAAGGCGAACGGACAACATGCAACCTCGTGGTTGATTGATTTTCTCATTGTGCGCATGCTTAAGGTGAAGTCATCTGATTTGCTACTTATTCGAGCTGCCGAACCTATGTCAATTTAGATAATCTTATTAAACAGTGAAGAACGGATACTACAGGAGAGAATTCGTAATAACAAAATCTTGAACTTTATTATACTGTATAGGCAGCTGCAGGTATAAGGACATTCTTAAGACTGTACTGATGGGTTTTCGCCAACAATTCCCGTAAATGTTATCTAGAGATGGGCCCTATGTACATATATTGATAGCGTCTTTGTAGTAATTTGCCCGAATTTGCTACTAGTCTCTTACCAACTGAACTATAGGCTGAGACGTTGCCTGAGGTAACTGCGCGGTGTGGGAGGGGTGATAGTTGTCACAAGTTGACGAATCACTGAGCTCTGGCATCACGTCAACACACCCGTCCCGCACCGCGCTGCTACCTCAGGCAACGTCTCAGGTAAACGGTCGGCCTATAAACTTCGCGTAAACCATATAAATATGCAAGAACTATGAAATGTAACGAACCTAGCAAGTTTTGACCTCCTAATTGAAAATTTCATCACCCTTAGAATGCCATAAAGCATTGGATAGCGTAACACTCTCCACAGGAAACAGTAGCCGCCACTCGTACCTGCAGGAATGTCATTTGGAAATGTCCTAATTTACAAACAGAGGACAGAACGCGAGTGGCATCATAAGAAGGTTTTTGTTTATATCGTGTCGACTTTCACTGGAACACCGTCGCCGGCGCAGGACGTTTGTTTTGTTAACCGCTTCGTCTCGACGTGACTTGGATCTGGAGTTTGCATTTAATGCGGCTTTTATTGTCCTGCGAAAATCTTTCTAATGTTTTTGACATCGTTTTTTTGGTCTGTCGCTTGTTCTGCCCATGTAGTTTTTGGATTTGCATTAAGGTTCTTATCAGCTTTACCCCTATTTTATCATACTTATTAAATGCACTATGTTTTACTAAGGGCTGATTTTTTAATAGTCAAATAGCTTTTATCTGGGAAATAATGGCTGGAGTTTGACAGCTTTTGTATAGAAAATATATCAAACTGTCATTTTTGTTGTTCAGATAAAAGTTATCTGACTATTAAGAAATATGCTCTAAGTTAGATATTTTTATTTGGAAAACTTAATACACTAGCTTCGTGTTGGTTATTTTATTCAAACTTAAAATAATTTTTAACAAAAATGTTGACGTTCTACAACGACTACATTTAAAATCTCGACAACAGTATTATGTTACACCCAAGTATAGGTAGGTAGGTACATTGCGTAATTTTTATTATTAATGTAATACGAAGTCACGAGAAGCCGTACGAGTGTGCTGCTCAATAACCATCTAATGCAGTAATCGATAAGTTGATTCCAAAGTCGCACATTCACCCACCGGTTCTGAAACAGGAATTATGTATTATGTCATTGACATACATATTATCTTTAAAACTCTCTCTAAGATAACGCCTAACCTCTCGATATATGTATATGGAGTACATTATAGAATAGTATACTCTTTATTATGTACACCATATAAATTACAGATATAAACTTTACAATGGGCGATCTATAAATCTTTATCTGTACATGTCGCACCCTTAATAATATAAAGACACAATTCAAAAAAGTAGTTTTTTGAATTGCGCCCTTATATTAATTAATATAAGGGCGCAATTCAAAAAACTACTTTTTTGAATTGTGTCTTTATATTATTAAGGGTGCGATGTATGTACAAGACAAAGTCGCTCCCGCTGTCTGTAAGCTTAGATCTTTTAAACTACGCAACGTATTTTAATGCAGTTTCCAGAAAGAGTGATTCAAGAGGAAGGTTTATAAGCATATTATAGTAAAAAAAGCCTAGAACGGCAGCCTACTACGGAATTGTGTATATGTTTATCTCCTAAGGATTACCCACAGTAACCATATTTATCTTTTATATAATTACAAAAAAATATGGGTTAATTACCAAGCTATTTTAAACAATAAAGTATTATTCCTTATCCAATTAAAAACATTAGATACGTTGTGCATTTCATGTAGATTAAAATTTGTCCTTTACAGCATATCACTAAAATGAATATCTTAGAAGATATCAGAGATTTAAAAAGCGGGGGCAGAGCGGGTAGCGAGGCGGTACGAAGTTTGCCAGGTCAGCTAATTAATTAAAAAGTGTATTCTATATATCTCTTCTAAATGATGAAACTAACTTGGTAGAAATTGGATGCATGTCGGTAAGCCGTTTATTTTCTTTCAAACTTTGAATATATCATCAAACATAAATGAATGGCCAACGTCTACGTCCATGTAAGGCTTTATACGGGAGGCAATAAAAACCTCCTCCAAGATAGATGGCAAAATAAATGGCTATTAAGCCATTTATTGCTCTCGGTAGGATCACATGTCTGTTTGTAGAGGTACAGAATGAAAAACGTTTACACGATCATAATAACTCAGTCAACAGGATGTTCATAACACATAAATAAACAGTGCACATTGAACTGATCCATAAGAGAGATGAACTAATAATTTAGCTTCACGGCTTTTCAAAACGAGTTTCTAAAGGCGTCATTTTTCTCCACAGTCATGTGAAATTACGAGTCGTGCTCAATATTTGTGACAAAATGCTTCTTTTATGAGGGCATCACGAACATTCTGCAGTGAGCTTGCACGGTGACATTCTTAAGCGATAATTAGCTCGCCTCGTCTGGATATGATCCACCAATATAACAAGACCTTCACTTTCAGTTCGTACCTCTGCGATGTCACCTGTAAATGAGAACTGGCGCGGGGGGCAGGGGGGGCTTACCTGGCTGGTCAGAGTGACACGCCAGTGACGCGTCACTGGTGCTCCACAGTCACGTTGCAACGTTGTTGACACAAACCATTGTCTTTATTTTACGAGGCGATAAGAAATGTTCGCAGTGACGCTGACGTGAGGATACAGTTTACTGACTTCTAACTATGTATCTTGTCGTTAGTAAATTGCCATTGCTGTGCATCTGAGTGACTGACGTGCTAAGCTAAGCATAGTTATTCTTTCGAAATGTTTTCACGCCTCAATGTTCTGTGCAATCGGGTTTATGTTAGGTAGTTGCATAACGTAGAAATGCATGTGTGCAAGTAAAAAGTTCTTTACTTGAAAAGTAACGCTTCCCAATCAGCACAAATTATTCCACATTTTAGTATACAAACCACATTCAAATGAAAGTAAAATTAAGTGAAAAAAATAAGGATTAAGTAATGCCTGATTTGTAAACAAGTCTTGCTTACGAAACAAAGTGTGTCTCCCGCGGTTCCGGTCGTAAAGTCGGTGAACTTGTTCAGAAAAAACATCCAATTATGTTCAAGAGATTTCTTTGAACGCGACCACGTAATAATGTGGGTCAAATGATGTGTGTCGCATGCATACAAACGGTGGCGCGGTGATGGTGCACGGTCATTGTATCGCATATCAAGCACTTTCCTATGTGCCCGCGCCGATAAAAAAGCGAAGTTCGGTCACTTATCTGATCGACATGCGGCGTTCTCTTTTTGGGGATGCGGGTCGCATTTTGAATACGTATTTTGTGATCGGTCAATGTTGGTAACGAAGGGTTACACACCGTTTTTAATGGTTCTGGTAATTACGAGTATTTTTTAAGGATAAGCCAAAAATCCCTGTATAGGTTTAACAAATGGTACCTATAATAGTTGCTCTAGTTTGAATCCGATGAATCAACCGGTACATTCCGAGACAGACTAGATACTAAGAATGAATCGAGACTTGTATCTCGATGACTGAAAGCATGATCGATTATGATATTAAATCGCGAGTACATGGAAATCATGCACATAAGCAGCACGCGATTATTCGCTGACAATAATTAATAACATTAATTTTACACACGTGAGTTGCTTGATCTAGTTCTGAGTAAACTGTTATAGGAAAACTCTATATTTAAAACAGATGAGATTATTATTAGAGTAATTAAAATGTGTTAACTTTTAAATCCCAAGTCAACAATGGGTGGTTGTTTACTAAAGTTGTTGAAGATACACAATTGGACAACGTGTGGGTAATAGTTAGAGCTGTTATACGACAAATGAATAAAAGGATATTGTAACATACAGACGAAGACAGATGTAATAATTCAGGATAGAAGAAAACTATTTCTCGATATAATTATGTAAGGGAGAGATAGAGGATCAGAGGAGGAAAGAAAAGTCGAAAGATGGAGTGAAGAGATAGGTGACTTGAAGTTTAGGAAATTAGATAGGTTTGAGTAGAAACTAGGTAGATAGCAAACAGAGTTTATAACAATGAGTGAATCCAAAATTTAAAGTCAGAGTGAAAAGGCATCATAATTATTTATCTATTTTTTATTTTATGTTCTGGGCACGCTCGTTCTATCATAGACCTCATCCATCGCTTTCCATCAGGCGTGATCGAAATCAAGAGCGGGCTCATTCAGTAATAAAAAAAAACGGAAATAGATTACATAGTAAATATTCAAAATCACTTTCTATTTTTAATCCGTGTTAAAAATATAAAGGCGTGAGACAAAAACAAGCACTATTTATCGAAGTTTATAGTCATATATGAACGATCGTTGAAAACTATAAGTGAGGAGGTACAGTTTACATGACCTACATTAACATTCATACTCGTATATCGCCTTTCAATCTAATACCCACTAGTTTTGTTATTTCATGTTTCTCCAACTGTGCAACGTTGGTTCAGGACAATGGGTATTGTCATTGACGTCTTCTTCATCATTTTCTTCACATAAACCTACGACAGATTGACTTTGTAAATATGGCAATAACTACACTAAGCTATTTTTCTGCAGTGTATTAGTAGAATTTACTTTTTTATCATTTTTTTCAGGACATTCATCATTCTTTTATCTTGATAAACGTGAGACTATACAAATTATGATGCTTGAGGCAAGCATCATAATTTGTATAGTCTCACGTTTTCTTAATTAGGTCCCTGCAGTAGTTGTGAGAGATTCCCTTATCTTGTGTGATAAGTTTTAGAAAAATTTGGGTTATCATCGTGCTTATTTGCATTATAATTAGTTAAGTATATAGATTTGGTAACTTTGGTAACGTATCGGGTTACGAAAAATTTCTATAATTAAGGGAGTTAAAATATTGCCGATGTAAGCACAGTTTCGGAACGTAGAATTTCGTATTTAATTATTATTTCAACCGTTAGTTTAACGAACGATCGGTTAACGGTTTTTCGATTTAGAAAGGATGCTGAGACTGCAAATTAGCAACTTTACACATGTATTTATGAAGATTTTATGCAGGTACCTTAGAGTCTCTTTTTAATTAAAAACTTGTCTTTTATATGCCAGATGTCTGTTCTAAAACCCCAGGCTTGTTAGTCTGTAACGTTGGGGATTTCACGTTTTTTACTCTAGATTTTGCTGTCTTAACAACATCTGTCAACCTAGTCATCTTCTCATAACTTAACAGTTTTAGGACTAACGGGCTAATTGCGTAACACACTTTCACTAGCAATGGAATCGTTTTGACAGTTCCGCAACATTCATTGCGTTATTTATGTTGTTGAGCAGATACATTTTCCGAACATATGAAGCAATGGATTAGCCATGCCCTTCAAAATGATTTAGATCGAGTTTGATAGTGTGTTACGTAATTAGGGCGCTGGAGAGTCCATACCAAAGTTGTTAAAGCTTTCTGGTTCTACTTAGGCTGTCTGTATGTCCCAGCACAGCTGCTTATTAATTCTTTAGTTCGGGTCTTCATGGCTTTTTATAAGTCGTTAAATTAGTCAAAATGAAAGCTAAATTCTAACGCTAACTTGTTTGTAACGGACACGTACAAAGTCAGTTTCACTACCAGCTGCTCCATAACACTAGCCAACCTTACCCTAACCGACATCTGACCAATGATTAACGACCGTTACGTCATCATAGCTCACCAGGGGGTTCGGCTCCGATCGGCTGTTGCCGCCGATGGTCGCAAGCGCACGCATGAATGAGCGCGTTTCCTAGAGGCGGCGACAGGAAGCGGTGGCCAGTCGTGTGTGAATACTGTGAATGCGACCGCCACCTGACGACTGAATGCACAAACATCACTGTTTACATAATAACGACACTTTTGCAACAACTACGCAACTACAAACGCATCTTGTAAACGTAATTGGACATTGGTAGATTGATTCTGTTGTTTTCAATACGTAACTTGGTCTTACTTTCGGTTTCTAGTTTTGTTTGTTACAGATTTGGATTTGTAGGACATATTTCATTAGCTGGTTGGGTAAAACAATGAATGTTGTAAACATTGTTTCAACTTCATTCCAGAATTTTTTTTGTGGTGGACTAACTTATTTTTATTTATTTATAGTTGTCTTGTTATCAAATGCAACTAATAGGTACCTAGAGTTGCGCTGACCTGACCCTCAACTCAACCCGTAGGTACATCATCAGATGAGCTCTGTTAAATTACCATAAAGATATTATGTAGATACTGCATCCATTGTGTCTTCATTGGGTAGGTATATGCATAGTTTACACTGACTCCTTCCCCACATTTCTTGATAATTCGAAGCATTATGAACCCAATTTATTAGTAAGTAGGTTCATACTACAATTTCTCCCAAAAATGTATTCGGGACGTTCGATTCCTCGATTGAAACTTCCAATTCTAGCCTTTCTAGGTCATCGCCTGCTACTAAGCTAGTTGTACACATGATTTTGACGTATAGTTAGTACGTAGTATGTGATAAGGTAGTTTTACAACGGCCGGAGCGCTCACCCGCGACGGGCAGGTGGCGGGTCACGGCCCTCCCGCGAGGCGAGGAGTGCCCACAGAGGCATAGAGGTAAACATCACGCACATACATTCATACAGCTTACTACTATACTAACTAGCTATACAATGCACGGTACGCCCTACGTTTGTAAAGTCATGTATTATTTACTTGAGCGGTCGTGAACCACGCTTAGTGCGTATTTTGCATAAATAATTTTGATAGCACTTCTGTCTAAACTAATTATAAAGCGAAAAGACTTGGCTTTTTGTACGTTTGTTTGTTATGTTTTGCGCTAAAACGGCTGAATGGATTTGGCATATGGGCCATAGGATCAAGACTTGTGAAACCTTTTATCTGTTCTGTAAGTGAAACGGCAGAGCGCGCTGGTACACGATACGTACGTAAGTTATAGGTGAGACCCCTGCATGGCAAGTATTTAATTCACATAATCCGATAAAAAATTAAAGACGTAGGAAAATAATGCGTTTGATTGACTCTAGTTGTTAAAGAAGTACCTAACTTACTAAAATCTATCACCAGAATGAACTGCAATGAAACCACCATAAATAAGAACCTACCTTTATACTAATATCCACTTACCGTTATCTTTCATTTCTTACTTAAGATGCAAATGCTTACTTTACCAATTTGAAGCACTCTTAAAATTAGTAGGTCCAATTTAAAAAAAATAACCACCTATGTTCTGTCCAAAAGCTAATTTAATTTAATGCACAAAGCGGCTTCACTTTGTGAATTAACACCCAGTTACAGAAATCAAGAAATACAACCTGCAACTTGACAAGCAAACCCAGCAACTAATCTAATACAAAACAAACAGGCATCACTTCAATGCGCACACGCAGATAGCCGTACATACATACTTAGTTGCGGACGCATTTAAACCCGCACTGAACCGTAACGTGTCGCATGCGCATGCCACCGCTGCTATCTTTACTATGGGCTTTGCAGCAACAAGAATATGTGTATGGTGTTAATATAACAAAACATACTATCTCGACTGTTTCTCCAAAAAGTTAGGCAGAGGTGTGCCTACCCATAGTACACCCACATTTAATCAGAGTTTACGGTGTTCTTTTTTAATTGTGCATACAATTAAAAAAGAATACTGTACAAAGGCGCACTTAATGCCTGAGGCATTTTCTACCAGTCATCCTTATATTAGTCACCTTGTATTAGTATGCTATACAGGGTGGAAAAAATCAATGGGCCCTGGACTGGTACAAACGGGACGATTAGATGGCCTGCAAGAAGTCCAGAACTGACACTTCTGGACTATTTTTAATGGGGACCATGTAAAAAATGTTATTTACAAAAAAGTCTTATGAGAATGTGGAAGTACTAAGGGTTGAGGTAGAAAATGTTATTAGGAGCATACACCACCACACTTTGTAAAAGGCTACAAGGGGTCTCATTTCGAACAACTTATCAGTTAAATAAAGTGTTACAAAATTGTAATTTTAAATACTTAATTCAAGTTTACGTGTCCGTCATATTAGAATTGATGATAAAATAAAATTTATGATAGATATCATGATCTTTTTTATTTCTAAAACCAAATGTTCATTAGAGAGATTGTATCCTGAACAATAATCCTATCGATTAGTAGAATTAAATAGCGAGTGTTTTTTTTTTTAGCTGATTCGATTCCCGGTTTAAGTATTATATTCTTTAAGTAAAATAATACATCTTAAGGATTTAAAGTAGTTTCCCTCCAGAGTCCATTGATTTTTCCACTCTGTATACAAAATATGGGTTACGCTGGACTCGCTGGTGCTACGCTGCTACGTCCGTCTACAGTCTAAGGAATCTACAGCTATTTAGTGGCGATTATCAAGTAGGTAATAAAAGACACATTAATTTACTATATAAAATGACTGATGCCCATAAAATTATGACTTACAGTTATAACTTTACGACTCATTGAATACGTTACCTACATCTAAAAGACATCGTTGGAGAGACAAGACAATGCGAAACTTCATCGTGTTTGACACACTTAGATAGTGCAGTTAGCTCATAATGATGTGTAGTAACATAACCTACAGGTGTTTGTTGTATCCATAGATATCCGAGTAGTATCTATACAATATGCTAGACTAGTATCTATACAGTTGCTACGCGGGCTACGCGGCTACGAAGTTTTGGCACAGTGAGAATTGAGATAAACATTGTCTTTACATATCGACCAATGTATATTTATACTAATAAGAAAGCTAAAGAGTTTGTTTGCGATAATCTTTAGAATTAGCAGTCGGATTCGAAACATGATTTTTGCATTGGATAGTCCAATTTTTGAGGAAGGCTTTTTAACATCACGCTGGGATTGTTAGGAGCCAAGTAAAAAGAAAAACGTCTGAAAGAACGCTAAGCAAAAATGAAGTAATAGCGCGGGTGGACGATGCGATGCGATGGGGTGGGACGGGGGACAATAAATTTTACACGGACTAAGTCACGGGCAAAAGCTAGTTATAAATATTAAAAATCACTATTCGAATATTGTTACTTAATTAACTTGTGGTGACTATTAAAAAAAGACAAAGACATTTCATGTGGTACCTAACACCTAAGTTATTATTATGCATATTTTTGTAACTTGTTAATTTAACATTGAAAATAACTTGTGAATCGGACTACATTGTGTTTGTGATTCCCATAAAATCTTTCCGTTTACTTCGAATCATTTAGTCATTAATTCAATTACTTGATGCAATGAACATATATGTAAATTTTGTTGTGAAAACGCAGAGTAACTTAATTTTAACTTATTTATGTTAATTTTAAAGGGTATATTACAAACTTTATCAGTACCTAATCATAATAAATATGTAAATATACTTGATACCTATTTCTGCGTAAACAGTCGACCTGGTAACATTCAATGCTAGTTTATTCATCCATCTATCGACAGACCACTTGAGTTTCCATATAATTTATTGACAAACAAACGCTATCTATTGATATCGACGGTAGGGTAAGCAAAAGAGAAAAATTTGCAGGTAGTCCTGCAAATTTTTCTCTTTTGGCATAAAGGCTCCTTCAAACAGGCGCGACACGCGATAAAATCGCGCGCGACACAAAGGCACCGCAAGTCGCGCAACGAGAGCGGTGGCTTTGTGTCGCGCGCGATTATATCGCGTGACGCGCATGTTTCGAAGAGCCTTAATACGTATATGAACATTTATTTTTTGACTAATATTTGTTCGATTATTCGAAATTCAAGAATCTGTGTTACAATTTTACAATTTCTACATAATCCTTGCTCTTAAAGAAATTACTACAAAAATAATACTTAATCATAGCTCATCCAAAGAAACCCAGAGTTGGCTTAGCATTTTACCGAATAATTTTCCTATTTCTTATGCTTTGACTTCCCTAATGCAGACCGAATTTGTTTTATACTTTAAAATAAAGTCTGCTAAAATCTTCGAAACGTTAATCATCATCAGCTGCCTAACCTTTTTCCAACTATGTTGGGGTCGGCTGTCTAACCGGATGCAGTTGAATACCAGTATTTAACATGGAGCGACTGCTTATTTGACCTTCCACAATCCAGTTTCTGGTTAATACGATACCCCTTGGTAAGACTGGTTGTCACATTTTCGGGCTTCTGATGACCCGTAACGACTGTCAATGATCCACGAAACAGCCCAGACAAATGGCTTATAACGAGACCATCCACGGACCAACCGCGACAAGATTAAAGTGATATATTGAAAAAAATGTGGTTTTTCTATTTCGTGTAACTTGCTAAGTGTGTGGAATAGGGATTTAACATTTTGGTATATGTTTTTTGACTCTTTGATCTAGTATCATGTAAAAGGAATACACGATTCAATGAATTTTTCTCGATACAAAAAAAATTGTAAAGTTATATCAATTTTTTTACTTTCTTCGACATCACGGCGAAACGCTTTAGAATTATCATATCAAAGTTTACTCAAAGTAGTTTTAAATTGAATTCCTATATTTTGTTAAAAAAGGAGTAAATTCGTACACACACATACGTCGTTTTATTCCGTGCGCACGCACATTATAGCCATCACTCTTCTTTTGCGTTTCAAAAGTAATTACATCACTTTCGCTCGCTTTTCGAGGATTTTAGATTTTTGAGGTAGAGCCATCGACCCATGCGGCTGTTAATACTTATGCGCGTGCCCCTATGAAATACTTACTTGAATTCAAAATCTCGTAAGCTTTGCATAACTGCATAGCCACTCAAACGTCCATGGGACGCTTGAGTGGCTAGACGTCAATTGTTTACCCACACACTAAACTCTTCTGCCGTCAGTACACATACGTGAAATGCACTCGCATTCACTATCTCAGATCGGCCACTTGCGTCCCCTTTCCGTTACATAGCGGGTTGTCTCGCTCAGGTGACAAACATGGTCGCGCATGTCACACGAGTATTTTACTATAGTATACGAGAAAACTTTACGATAACTGGATTCTAGTTTGCTGAAGTATGTGCGAAGTAAATGTACGGAGTTCTAGCAGGTTCTAGGATGTGATGTTATGTGATTTGTGTGGTTCCTGTCGGATTGCAGTGTGTAACTGTGCAGGTAGCTAGGTAGGTACTATCTAAGTTGTTTATTATGTAACAGCCGGATAAACTGTGGCGTTACGTAAGTTAATAGAATTGAGATCGTTTATACCATTATGATGCTTGGATGATAGCAATACCTACATCTGGGTCATTTATAATTACGTGTAATTCTTTTATAAGATAGTAGCCAAGCTGAAGACCACATGATATTTCTAAGTCATATACCTTCTGTTAAGTGTCGGTTAGCTGATCTGACATCTCCTTTCATTTGAATTCATTTTTAACGTATCTCGTTGATAGTGCTTTTTCGGACACTAAACAAGTAAACACACTATTAAGCTTCACAGGGCTTCGTGGTCTGTCGACTACGTTGTCTCCGCATTTGACGATTATTTTCAAAATCTGATGAAAAAAATCAAGATACCTAACCCACCAAACCTAAACCCAACCTAGACCTACTCAACAAAGCACTACCTTGAACCCATGATCTAGTTTACCGAAAATTCCACAACATCAACATGAAGCTTACCGTCACGTCGCTCCGTATTGTAAGCAAGATGAACGCCCCACAGATAAAGGACTTCCGCCGTTTAGTTCCGCCGGTCACTTACACGTGCGCTTGTGCTTCTAAATAAGAAGCAGTAGGTGAAGTACAAACAAAGATTGAGAGAATAAATTGTCACAGTCTCGATGTGCTACAACCAAAGTAGATGTTTTCGTCTCGTGATAAAAGTTTTGCTTGCAAAACAAGGGATTAATAAGATAACAAATAACAATGCATACACACTGCTCTCAAAACGGTGAAGGAAACATCGTGAAGAAACCGGTATATCTTAGATCCATAAATTAGAAGGCTTGTAACATCTACCAACCCAGCAGTGGGAACATTTTTGGCTGATTATGCTAAACACTGTGGGCTTTTTGGTTTCGTCATGGAACGAGGACAGGTGTGCCAAGCCCCAAAGTAAAAACAAAGCTTTACAGGTGTAATGCTTTGTTTTTAACCTTGGGGCTTCTATCTCTGGCTTTTGATCCCAAGCCAACAAGGTTGTTGATTTGGGATCCGATTTAATGTTTCGTGAATTTTGGTTCAAGAATACATACGAAATATAATATACATATAAAATAAAGAGTAATTTATTCAAATTAGACTAAGAATCAGCACTTTCTGAACGTCAAGATTACATAAGACAGAACGCCTGCCCTTCACCACTTCCTAGTGCTTTAGCTGTTAAGAAGAAGCGGCGGAAACTCCTCGGCAGGACAGCTGTCTGTTAAGTTAGAAGAACTGAAGTATAGGTACCTCCCCATAGACGACCGTTTCAATTAATCACCAGTCCAACGCTCTATTAATCAGAATTCTAGCTATTCAATGAATCTCATTACTTTCCATTCATATGAATGTCGAAGAATCAACAGCTGCTACGACTCATTCAATAGTTGTATAGACTGGTCCTTTTGTCCATGTACCTATCGAGTGGTCCTACTATTACGCTGGGACATGAGCACACGCACCTTAATAAGCTGCGCTGGAGTGGAGCACGATCCGCGTATTATAAAGTCATCTTAAAACTCTTAAGGCGCTGTTATTAAGACATATGAGACGTGTTCGCTGTGTAAATAGATGTTTTCTCGCGGTTGCTTGATTTTTATTTAGGTATTTTCTCATTTTCGCTATGGTTTTCCTATTTGATTCTTATGTCAATATGGTAATGCATTCGGCGGTTTCTCCCTATAAACGAAACTGTACTTTCCGATCGAAGAGGTTTGACCCTTTTGCCTTTTCTTACACCTACTTTTTAGGCCGAAGCGCTGACTTATCAAAGTTAAATTTGTATTGGTACGAAGTCAAGGTCAGTCCAGTTGTTACTTTCTTTGACTGCATATATTAATCTCTTGGGATCAGGCCTTACTTATAGCAAATTGTTTTTGAAAATTCAATGGATCTGCTCATATTTGACAAGTTATTTCTAAAACCTATATAAAGTCGGGAAATTAATTATTGGCATTGACTTATATATTACTAGCGTAAGGACCGGGCTAACCGCGCGACTAAATGGCACTAACGCGCTGGCCCTAAAATGACGGTTCTAGGGCCAACGCGACTCAGTTGACAGTGGTCCGCGCGAGAGAGAGAACTTGTATTTGCCTGTCATAAAAATGCCTAGTTGCGTCGTAAAAGGCTACAAAAATTACGATACAAAGATTAAAAAGAAACATGGGACATCGTATCATCGGAATGTAACCTTACATTATTTTTGTTGCAATTAAATTATTAAATAAACACATTTTTATATAATTCGATCATTATTTTACAATGGCGGCCATTGTGTGGCCAATGGCTCCTCGAAGTGAACAAAGTAACCTTGTACAGACGTCATTTTTTTATTTCTGTTTTATTTTTGTCTTAAGAACGTAGTGTAAATAATTTAGAATTTTGGTACCAAATTAGGAGAAGACATATAAACGATGTTTAAATAATATACATTATGCGATAGCGCATTACGATACAAATAATTTTTAAATTACAGATTTCCAAATGATTCAACGTGTATAGATTTGGAGTCGCATTATTAGGGAACAACGAAAGAGCCTTATTTCAAACCTCATAAAAATACAAGAGTATGCTCTGCTCATTTTTGCGACGTTGATATCGACATTGTTTTGATATTATTTATTTAGAAGCTTTATTATATTCATTAGCTAATAGAATTGACAAATATGGGAGGATACGATGTTGGTTTTTCTAAAACAGTTTGGGAATTTTCGCGATGGCCAGACCTGTGTTGTAAAATTCCAGCAGCCACTACCACTACACAGCTACAAGCCCCAGGTGTTTGATTTTGAAATGATGACAGTGAAATGAATCCTGCGTGCAGTAACTCTAGTTTGCCTTTCTGACTTATCATATCACTTTGTTTAATAATGAAATAAATAAAATGTAGAAAACTAAGGAGAAGGCTTTTCAACGTCATGACAATTTCAATGAAACAAAATAGGTAATATAAGAAAACCAAACAGTATTTATTGCAAAATGTGCAATATGCAATCTATTTGCTGCAAAAACTAGCTAGGTTTTTCTCATAATATTATTATTATGTTTATTTCGACTGCCTGAAATCTGATATTTTAACGAGATGGGATTTTGAGAGTCTGGTATTCTGAGTTGAAAGGATATCGGCATGCAACTGACTTATACTGACTCAGGATAAAATGTGATAAAAAAAAACATGTAGGTAAGTACGCACGTACAAGGTTACGTCGTCGACCTATGCAACGCTGCACTCACGTAGTTCGTCTGAGTTATAACAGATGGCGTTACTGTTGCTTGTATGAAGAACGTCTATGTAAAATGTTCAGATGGGCGTATCCTTACTTTTGAAATCATTGATTATTGGTTTTCAAATTGACTGCCAACTTTCGTACATTCAAATTACAACTGTCAATCTTTGACAGTTGCATGAAATGGCCACGCGAATTGACATAGTGTGTCAATTTGGTACACTATTCATTTCCTAGACATTGCCATACATAGAGACAGTTGTATCTGTTAACTATTTCTTTTCTAGTCTATGTTTGTAGTTATATAAATGCAACATTTTCTCAATACGCAATGAAATTTATCCATTTAAAACTTGGTAATGTTGCACACGTCTATTTATGTGAATATGTTAAAATAAATTCGTTGTACAGTCATGAGCATAAATATGCATACAGTTGGCTTTATTCAAAGACGATTTTCTCCTTTAGTTTTTGAATGAAATTGTATTTTATTACGAACAAAGTATTTTCGAACCCATAGGTTTGAGTAAAGTGTCGTATTTCAACGTTGCATTCGTTATTTCACGAAAAAATCGCAATTGAAAGTTGCCAAGTGTTGACATATTAGTGTTCGTGACTGTACGGAGGTTGCAGCGCACAATTGCAACATGGAGAAATCGAATTTCATCGGGAAATTGGGCATTAATCACCAGTCAACGAGTTAGCTAATTATTGTTGCTTCAATCTATATATATAAAATTCAAAGTCCTGACTGACTGATATATCAACGCACAGCCTAAACCGCTGGTCCTAGAGACATGAAATTTGGAGGGTGTTCTTTATGAAAGTAGGTATCCACTATGAAAGGGTTTTTCGGAATGCCACCCCTAAGAGGGTGAATAGGGGCAGGGTGAAATTCCACGCGGACGAAGTCGCGGGCAGAAGCAAGTTTATATTACATAGAAAGAAAGAGGTTTTTTAACCTTTCGACCGCCACAGTCATGTATAGATGACAAACCAAAATGTGCCCACCACGCCACGGTTCGACTACATGACAGACTGACGCCGAGGGCACGTTTTTGATTTTTTGACGTGTGACGGTCAAAAGGATGGAGCAATAATGGCTCAGTGTTACGAGCAGGCACTAGTGGGCACTTTGTTTATTTAATTTCATCACCACTGCTCTCAAAACGGTGAAGGAAAACATAGTGAGGGAACCGGCATGTCCTAGAACCAAAAATTTCGAAGACATTTGTGACATCCACCAACCCGCGCTGGGCCTGAATGGAGGATTGTGCCCACTCCCTCTCACAGAGAGGAGGCCTGTGTCCTAGCAGTGGGAAAATCATAGGCTGATGATGCATAAGCTAAGCGAAAATAAAAACAGCCGATCAAGTCATTCTTAGAAACAGCTTACCGTCATTTTATGAGTGTGGATCTTTCAAATAAATTCAAGTACAAAAAACTTCCACTATTAACTTATTTGAACTGTTCGAAAAACCCCTTATAATAACTTATAAAAACCCATGCTGATTTAAATATCCTCCAAACTAAAACATTACAATTACAAAACCAAGTTTTCTTTTTATCTGTTCACACACACCACATTATCCTAACAGAATTTTCACAGTGATCTCTATTCAAAAAACCTTCTAACAACAATCAACTTTTTCACATACCATAGACTTTAAAAGCTGCCAGTAATTCAAAGACATACAATTCTAAATTTAAACTAATATTACAACAGTCATAAGATTTTACAACAGAGTTAATCCTGCGGGGTAATTGCGTAACGCACTATCAGTAGCAATGGGTTTCATTTTGACAGTTCAATAACATTCATTGCGTTATTTACGTTCTTGAGCAGACACATTTTTCGAACCTACGAAGCAATGGATTAGTAAAATATCCTTCAAAATTATTCAGATTGAGATCGATAGTTTGTTACGTAATTTGGATGCTGGGTCGTTTCCAGGGGCGGATCTACTTAAAGGCTTTTTGGGCTGCAGCCCAGGGCCCCGTGGATTCAGAGGGCCCCCAACCGAACTGAAAACAATAGACGATATTGTCAATAATAAAAATTATCTAGAATTACAAAAAAATCGGATCATAAAAAAATGGCAATTGGTTGAGTAATTAGGTAGGGCCCCTAAGCAGTATTAGCCCAGGGCCTCACAAAATCAAGATTCACCCCTGGTCGTTTCAACCACATTTCAAGTCTATCTCTGTTAAAATACAGTTGGTTTTGGTGCAGTGTAGTATACCTGTTGCATTAGATCACTTTCTTGTCTTACCGTTATGTTCCACCTGAAGGCTAGAGGTTACTTTAAAATACTTTTAAATAGTCTGGAATAAAGAAAAGCAATATCCCTTTGCAAACGGTTCTTTTCCTTGTCTATGCCTCTGAGAAGCACGACAAGCGACTTTTACGTTGAGTTGATACATACCTGTCTTATTAATCGTACGCAGTTAATTTTTATTAAAGAATAGCTTCTGCCCGCGACTTCGTTCATGTGGCAGTCGTAAGACACCACAATATACTAAAATAACAGCCACATTTTTATAAAAATACCCTGTCTCAGCAGCCAAAATGAGAGTCAGGATTGGTGACGCGGGAGCAAGCGACGTTCCTACAGTTGTCCTACCTTGCCTTCAGTAGCAATTTCCCATTGCTTGCGAAGGTTTTCGTACTTAGTGAATGAATGAAAGATGCTTGCAGCCTATTTCCAGCAGTGGACATTTTTCGGCTAAAATGATGATGATGAAGGTTATGATCTACCTAAAGGCTCGAGGTTATTGTAAAACTAGCTGCGCCCGGCGGTTTCACTCGCACGAGTCTCGATCCTGGGTGAATATCGGGATAAAAAGTATCCTATGTGTTCATCCTGGTTATAAACTATCTGTGTGCCAATTTTTATTCATATCCGTTCATTAGTTTTTGCGTGAAGAAGTAACAAACATATAAACACACACACACACTCACAAACTTTCGCCTTTATATTAGTGTGATAAGTATGATAGTAAAATCCTTCTACCACTCAGTCCTAAGCTTATTCCTACGTTTAGCCTACCCAGTCTGGATAGGAACGCCTCTACAATTTAAAGGCATAAAACTAAATGCATTTCCATAAGGCGCTGTTAACAATGCGGCATACTAATAGTAATAACTGAACAATGGTTCACTTCACACCTGCTTCGATTAGGGTTACCGCGTTTATAAACATTGCTCCATAAAATACATCATCGTGTATTCATCAAGCATTTTATGGAGCAAAGTTTAAAAACGGAACTTAAAATACAACTGTTTTACTTACAAAAACAAAAGACCGTCAGTTGCTAGTGCCATAATTAAAAAAAAAAAAGACCGTCAGTTATTTTACATTTAATTTTTCATGTCAAAATTACAATGATCTTTATCGTCGTGGCAATAAAGTTGCTATTGGGTTGCTGCCATTGCCAAGTCTGTCAAAATCTCAATAATCTTTATTTTCGTTGGCAATAAGTTTGCTATTCTGTTGCTGCTGTCAGAGATAAAATAACTGTCAACGGACTTCAAGTAGGTCTGGTTCGCCTAGGTTGTCAGTACCTACTAACACCACCAGTCACGACTGTGTATTCTTGGTTGTGATGGTCGATTATCTAATCTTTTTGGTCTCGGTATATTAGCTATTTTTTTCGGGGCAAGAGAGAACTCTTGCCCCGAAAAAAATAGCTAATAAGAAGATATAAATAGAAAAGAAGAATCTCATAACAATTAAATTTTTTCAATAAATAATATTATTGACTTGCAGATTAGAATGGATTTGACTGTTTATGTTATCCTGTATCATCCCATTGCTGGCAAAGGTCCCATGACTTCCAGCGTATGCGATTTGACTTGGATGAAAGAAAAATCCTTTCAAGTTCTTGAAGGAAACCTTTTCCAATACTTTTGTAGAGAATAATCAGTTACAAACTTAACTAGTGACCTTATCTCTTTTTTTCAACCTCATTACCAAATGAAAATCGCTTATTGTACAGATGCCAGCACATCGAGCTACTACAATCTGTCGTATTTGAGCACCGTATATACTCGTCATCGTCGTACGTCAACGGGTGGCGATAGCTGCCGTCGACACTCATCGACGGCTGTAGGTACTGGCTGGTCAGCATACTGACAAGTGAGGCAACCCTAACGTCTTGTTTCCACTTTCCAATCACCCAGGAGTTGTCGTTGCGAGCCCTATTAACTCCGTGGGTCCCCATCACTTAATTTACAGGGCTTCACATACGATGCTCGGGAGTTGAACAAAGGCTCTTTTTATGAACGATGGCTTTATCCTGTTTTAAAAGCTTTAATTAGTGGATCCTTGTTAGTTGTTAAAGTTGGAGTTTTAAGCTGTGGATGGAATAAAGCGTGGTTTTGTACAAAGTGACTAATTGAAAATCTTTAAAACCGATATGTACCTGTTGGTTTACAGGTCCTTCTAGCAATATATACCTTTGCGAGCGTTGCTTTCCTTGTCTACACCACTATGAGGCACGACAAGCGAGTTTTATGTTGAGTTGATGCATACGTGCCTTATTAATCGTACGTTACGTAGTTAGTTTTGTCTATAAAAATAAATAAAATTAAAGGTCTGTTTGTAATGTCTTATTAACAGCTTTTTAGTAAATGCATATTAAAGTATTAGGTCGGGGAAAAAGTATATAGTTGTAGTAAAATCTCTTTGGCTGTACTACTGGATGGTTTTGATACCATTAAACTACGCTTTGGCTGTACTACGATTTCCCACTACTTTTCATAAGCGGTTTTTCTTTCCGACAAAATGAGTGAATTTAACGAAGAAATTCGATACATTTGAAGTTTTAATTAAAAAAAACCGGTCAAGTGCGAGTCGGATTCGCGCACCGAGGGTTCCGTACAAAGTAGGTAGGTATGTAAATAGTTTATCACGGGATTTTTTTTAATGTACTTAACTACAAATTTATGCTTCTCGGACTTTTTTCCTTTACTTGTGCTACATGACCTTGCTTCTTGCCAAATTTCATGATTCTAGGTCAACGGGAAATTATTAAAGTACTAATATCGCTATTAAAAAATAGGGGTTGGTGGTAAAAGGGTAAAAATTTAGGGTTGTATGTATTTTTTAATGCCAAATCATAAAGAAATTAAAATAAAAAATGATGTCCAAAAAATAAAAAACAAATTTTTGGGGTGGACCACCCTTATTATTTAGGGGTGTGAACATAGCATAACATCACGCATTTTCTTAGCACACCTGAATGGTGCGTTTCGAGGAATACTTTTGGTGCGGTTTAAAGTTGGTGCGCTTCGAGGAATACCCCATAATATCCCCGAAGGGTTAGGCAGAGGGCCAGAGGCGGACTGTGAGAAAGGTACAGACGCCAGCACATCAACCTACCCGAAACTGTCAAATTTTCCCAATCAACTTTGAATCTTATGCTTTAGCGATAAAGTTGCAAATCTATTAAAGAAATTTGACAGATTGTAGTAGCTTGATGTGCTGGTGTCTGTACTTCAATAAATAAAACACTTAAGTATTTCAAATTAAAGTAAAAAAAAAAAACATTTCATATTTTATATCATGACATCCAGACTGTCAGCTTTGCAGCTGGCCGCCAATTGTTTTTTTTCTATTCGTAATGCAATAATATAGCGCTGGTCTCATAATTAAGCCATCAACTTATAACAAACTCGCGGAGGTTGCATAGAAGCACTATCTAGGCTATAATCTCTACAGTGCTTATGGTTTATGGTACACCCACATTTTGCCATAGCTGTTGAAATCCCATGTAACAGGGGAAGAGCTAATTGCCATCAACTGGGCAGAAATCCAGACTCCAAGCTGCTATTAAGTCTAGTTTATGACTAATGAGAGATTAAAAGCTTTATTATGAGAAAATCATTCAGACCTTTTAACAAAGTCAAAGTCAAAGCATTTATTTCAAATAGGCACATTAAAGGCCCTTTTGAACGTCAGAAATTACAGAACACAACAAATGATCGCTTCAAGTTGCCTACGTTACCCTACTTTAAACCGGTCGAGGACAGCCTCCACCTCAATGAGCCTGCGACACAAGTATATAGAACAATGCACTCAATAAGTCCATAACTACAATCAACATCACACAATGGAGGATCTTTTCGAAAAACAATCCCATCCTCGTAACTGAATGGACTGAATGAATGTGTGTTACTGATAAGAACGCACTTAAAGGTAGTAGGATCGCCATTATGAATAATTCGCCTATTTTTTTAAATGTGAGGTAAGAACGACGTATACCTTTATTGTTTATAGTTGGAGCACAGTTATAAAAAAAAAATGAAATGTCATTCTAGAAATGTCTTATGTACTAAAACTGAAGACGAGGCTTTGGCCTTACTTTTAGTCAAGAAGGACAATAAATAAACACTGAAGATGAGGCGGTATGGTCCAAGACCTTAGCCTGCCCAAGTAGGGCGAAGAGAAAAAAAAATGTACTTACATTTAATTGCAAGGTTCGAAAAAGTTGGTTTTTTGAAAAAGGACCAGCAATAAATAAGAATAAGGTGATTTTGATTATGGGTTTCGTCCCTTTTGCTATGTCCGACTGCATGTGCATTTATTTTTTGTACCACATACGGCTCCTGTTAATAAACAACTCACTGAAAAAATGGCTGCGGTATTATTGCAATTACTCTTTCCCTTGACATTTGTAATTCATTATTATAGCACTGTATTTTCTTTTTATGATTGTGAATGAATTGTTGAGTTCGTCTGTAGTGCTTAATGTGTATTATTATTATGCTATTTCTAGCTAACACCTACATTCTGGTATCTTATCATTACTAGTATTAATACATCAAGTGGGAGCTGTGTAAAAAGGACTCATTTATTTACACTTAGATTGAAGTTTTGACGCCGCCATCTTAGTCAGCGGGAGGACAACCTTGGTTTTACATTTGTACTGAAGGGGCTTACAGGACCTAAACACGAAAACGCAAGTTTTAGAAACAATAAAAGTATATGATCGACTACAGTAAACAAAATCAGAAAAATATACGATATTCTTCAGGATATAATGATGCTAGGTAGATAGTGTGTTGAAAACATAATTCAACTAATTTGATACGATAGGAAAAAATAATGAAGATACCTCTAAAAACTTTCTTTTTACAAAAACCATACTAATATACATACAATCATTATGCTTTTTTGTCAGATTATTCTACATATAAGCAACATACAAAGCACTAGTGTTTTAATTTTTTAGTCCAAACAATAGATTTTTTGAAGTAGATAATTGTTTCATATTTTGCAATAAATTACCAGCGTTGTGTCGTCCCGCTTCTCTTCCTTTTCTATGCAGTCCGACAAAGATCGTGCTTTAGGCCATGTAGTCGCCTTAAAGACCAAAATCCACTGGTTTATTTTTTAAAGACTATGAGGAAATACTATATTATGTATTTAGCATTCATGTTCATATTAATTTTGAACGAACGTCTTCCTTTTGTATGCAAATTGTTGATCTTTTGATCCATTTTTTTTTATCGAGTGACCGTCGTACATTTCTGGAAACTGCTTCTAGGTAGGATCTTTTACTTTTTTGTTTATCTTATGACTAGCTTCTTTCCGCGACTCTGTCCGCGTGAAACTTAATGTTCCCCCATCCCACCCCGTCGTATCGCATCGCATTGCCCGGCCGCGCTATTAGTTCGTTTTCGCTTACTGTTCCTTCTGATCGGCTCCTAAGGGTCCTAGCGTGATATTAAAACTTATAGCCGTGATATTAAAGCTTATAGCTTATAGCCTTCCTCTAGAATTGGGCTATCACATTCAAAAAGATTTTTTCAAATCCGACCTGCAGTTCCAGAGATTAGCGCGTTCAAACACACAAACAAACTCTTCACCTTTACTATTAGTATAGATGATATTATTTGCGTAGAAGGATCATTTTAACAAGTTACATACAAAAACAGAGTCTTTAAATAGATGTGACTAACTAAACTTCCTTGAAGTTGAAGAAACACCTATCAATAGGTAGTGACATCATGACGTAACTCCGCATGATCAACTGCACACGGTAACTTTGAGCTCATTCAAGATTCACTCATTCATTTGGATTTACTATTTAAAAAACGCATCAGCATAGCTATTACTATTATACAACCATTATATACGCTTCTGAACCGATTCGAACACCAATCATGTTATGTAAGGAGTTCTCTAGACGCTATTCACAAATTTTGAAAAATGATCATTTTTAGGATACTGGTGGGGCTGCCCCGTTTCTGTAGTGCGTCAGGGATGTTCGCAGATGCGCATGTAGATTGCTTTTACGCAACAATGCGTAAAAGGTGTGCTTTCCTGGTGCGCAGGGTGTGGGGCAGCTCGAACAGTGTCTTAAACATGGTTGCGACTGTTGCGAGTCGCCTTGACTGTGTTTAAGTGGGTCACTGTTGTGCCGTCTCTCATGGGATGTTACAACGGTGACCAACCGTTATTTCTAGTGTTTAGGGTCTGTGTTTCTTAATATAGTCGTAAGTTTTACTAACAATCTTGTTTGAGTTTGAGTCTTGGTCACTTTAATTAAAGAAATTCTATTCTATTCTATTTAACAGTTTCAATTAAATAGACGATCGCTATTCTTTTGACAGCTAATTTCTGTCGGGGGCAAAGGCAATTCAGGTTAACCGAAAATGTGTCAATATTTATACGAAAGCCTGTCGAATGGTTGTGAAATAATAGCTATGCTGGCGTCTCTTGCAACAACTGATAATGTTTACAATCTGATGACAATAAAGATCCACTCGAGTTAGCTGATGGTATTACTCGACATCAAACAATACTGTTATGAATACTGTCCTTTTGTTTTACGTTGTAGACCCGTACCTACGCAAAATACGCGCATTGACATGGAGTCGCGGACACCATACATATTACATATTAAATATTACCTACGTTGTAGACTTGTGTTCATGCAATTTTATAAGTGCATTGTATAATATTATTATTTATAGGTCACATGATGCGTTCTTACTCACCACACTACACCTTGCTAGCCTTTTCCTATGTTCGGGTCGGCTTCCAATCTTACCGAATGCAGCTGAATACCAGTAGTTTATATGGAGTGACTGTTTATCTGACCTTCACAATCCAGTTACTGGGTAGCACGATATCCCTTGGTAAGACTGGTTGTCAGACTTTTGGGCTTGTGACGATCTGTTACGACTCAAAGATCTACGAATGACAGCCGGGACGAACAGCTTAACGCGCTTTCTGAAGCAGGGATGGTCACCCATCCTCGAATCGTGCGCGGCAAGCGTAGCTTAACTTTAGATCGACCTGTGCGACTGTTATCATTTAGCCACGAGCCGCTCCGAGTATAATGTGCCTTATTAAGTCATTAATAATTTCGAAAATGTGTCTATTAACCTTCTTTTACGTTGGTAAAAGTAGGTTGATAGAGACATTTTCGAAATAAAGGAGAGGCACTTTTTAGAAGATTCTTTTTATGGTGACCTTAACATAATCTTCTTCTATACATGGTGAATAATAAAGTTTTATTGATTGTTTCAGATCGGGCTGGTGACCACATGCCGCCGTCATCATGGTGATCGTTACCAGGGTAGGTATCTTTAGAATAGATACGATTAATGGTGCTGCTAGGTACTTCATATGTTTTAAGAGCAACAAAGTGCATATTTGTCATTACAACTTGTAATTTTGAAAATCCGGCTCGAAGGACCAAACTTTTCTGTCCTAATATTGCAGGAACAGCAAAAAGTTCAGCTGAACTGGGTGACTCAATCTACGAATTCAAGGCTGGATTCCATTCCTATGAAATTTTCAAAATGACGTAGTTTAAATGTAATTAAAGAAAATTCCCGTCCATACATACCTAGTCAAGTTTTTCTCAATGTAATCAAACGAGACTTGAGTACGCACCTTGTTTGCTAAGTATGGTGTTTAAGTCGAAATCTTTAGAAAGCCTGTCGAAGATAGCTTCCAGTTTTGTGGCTCACACATAAAATTATGGGTATATACGAGCAAACCGGATACCGCTCAGATGTCGAGACGGCATCAATTTTACTGCGGGTTTGAGTTCAAGGCTTAACTTGACATGAATATTTATACAGTGATAATGATGATGTGTATTGTCAATAGGCAGTTCGGTATTATATTTTCTACCGTCAATAGTGCTGCTGGTGGTTCTTTTGATTGAGGCAACGTCTCGTAAAAACCATAAAAAGTTTCAATGGCCCATTTTATTAAAATCAACATGATAATTTGCTTATGGTATCGCAAGAAATCAACATGATAATTTGCTTATAGTTTCGCTTATTAAATGAGTGCAAAAAATACACGGTTTACCGTTTCAAATTGTTTCTTCATTTCAATCGCATTACATGTTGAAAACGATTGAAAACGATTCTATGAAGCAGACATTGCATGAAACGCTCATTTTTTTAGTAGCAGACGGAATCGAACATAAAATTCAATAATTGGCAATTTTAATGTGATTGCTTGTAAAAAGAGGTTAGCTGTCAAAATCTGCAACGTCGGCGAAAGAAAAAAAAATGGATTGTCGGCACCGTGGACGGTGACGCAGTGTGAGCTACCTACTTGTGCCCAAAGCGGTACATTCTCGCCGAGTTCCGATCAGTGCGTTTGGCAACACATTCCGTCAGCCCGCCACAGAATCCAGCACTGAGGGCGTTCACCTCGCTGACCAATACATACATGCATACACACAATACATATACCCTCTCGAATAGCGAAGTTAAAGCATAACTTCTCATTTTGGAAAACGTTAAAGTGAGAATTTCTAATGATCCGATAAGGTCATCGAAGTAACTTATTCATAGGTGTGACAACAAATCACAAATTATTTGATTTATGATAGTCGTTTGACATTATAGGGCTACAATATGCAATAAACGTTGCTACGAGTATAACCGGCAATGTAAATTGAATTCATAATTAATTTGAATTCAATTAAAATATTTGCTTCAGATTATATAGTTTATGATCGTCCAAATTAATCAAAACTTTGTGATAGGTACTTATAATATAAAACATGGCGCCAAAAACCAATATTATTTAAACTAGAGCTAACTTAGAAAATAAATGATGTTTACCATCAAATTATTCTATATTTCGTCACATTGGCGAATTGGCCATGATTTTGTAAGTACTGTCGCGCCAGTTTTTGTCGCAAACAAAAATCATTTTCTGCGAACATAAACAAAGAAAAGAATGAGTTATGATTAATTATATACCGAACCTCCCCCCCACCCTTGGTCGAAGTGGAGGTGCTTGGGGGAGGCCTATGTCCAGCAGTGGACGTCTTTCGGCTAAAGTGATGATGATGATATACCTAATTATATGTAAAAGATCCTCGTATCCAAAGGATGAGAGTTTAGTTAGTTGATGCACCAACAGTCGTATCACTGCCTTGACTTTATTTCATCATAATCTAAACATCATATAATGATTAATATTATACGATATAATTCGTTTTAAAAGTCCTTCTGATAGGACTAGCCGCGTTGCTAAATTGCCTATGTGTAATCCGCTTATATGTTAGGCAGTGTACAAAAATGGGCGAGGTGAGCTGGTCAACTTCCAAAACGAAAGTGAGAGCGGACGCAATGCCTCGTAAAGTATCGTGAGTGGGAGCGAAACTAGGACCGACGGGTTTCAAAACCAACTCGCTTGATATCAATTCGAGTAATCTGTTTATTGTCCTAATAAATTGTCAAGGAATTGCACAAATGAAACTACTAAACGTAGCCTAGTCAATGTTTTGGTGCTTCCGTCATTTTAGTCTGCGAAACTTTCGATCCGGCATGTCGATTCTGTAAAAATCTCACCGTGAATACTTGCGTGGAGTGAGCTGTCAGTGTCATCCCACTGATGCTAGAGATTGACCATGCAAACATTTACAATCATAAAAGAGATTTTAATAATATTTTTTAATGCTAATCCTATTGATATTTTTATATAATTCAAAGCTAGTATTTTAGTGGTCAAAACATTCGCCAGCGCCTAACGCGCTTGCGCGGCGTGAAATATGGCTCATTCCGAATTAAGTCATCATCGCTCACATGAATAATTTGCTTTCCGATTTAGATAAATGACCACTATGGCAGCTGAGAGTCAGTAATATACCTATTCACTTGAATAGTTACTCATGGTTGGATTATAGTATTTATTTGTGTATACACCACGAATTTCCTCTTCTTTGGTAAGGTGGCGACTGTAGCCAGAAGCACAATTTCGAAAATGCCACGTTAGTTTAAAGATCGGTGATAATTATTAATTTAGGGCATGGTCGGTAGTCGGCGTTATCGCAAGATGGCACATGCCATGACTTCATATTATGTCGATTCACGGGACATCGTTATCGCGTTCACGTTAATTCAGAAAAGGGCCCTAATTCACTATGACCACTTAATGATTCATTACTTCGAAACCACGTCAATTCCTTAATAACCAGACCTAATCACTACATCTGCTATTAACGTATTCTCTATGACACAATGACCGAAACCGGTTTGAACTGTCAAAATACCACGCTTGACAACCGTACGGCGTGGTAAGATTATGCGGGGAATAATAGATAAATACCATACAGCAGAATTGGGGTCAAGGTGTAAGCACGCTGTACCTGTAGTCGATTACAGTGCAATTCGGAATGTACCATATATCACTCCACTCGAATCTCGTAACCATGGCAACACCACCTCGGCGTCAACACCTCCACCAGCCGCGTTTTGATTGGCGAATACCTCGCCTTTTTCTACTTTAGAGTTACACATTTTGAAAATCGCTCAACGAAAACTTTGCTTAATCTGCCCCTTGGCAGACTCTAAGGCAGGGTCGCCATATCGAAGGTCGCCATGAAATGTTGGGGGTTCAAGGGTCGTTAGAATTAGACAACCAGCTTGATAGAATGTACTTTAATGAATATCTAGTGAATTTATGTTACAATGCGCATTGATGTAAACTGCTTACTTATATTCTAAAGGAGTGTAGGTACTTACTACGTTATGCACTATTAGGGACCATACATACACTTCAGGGTTGACACCAACCACTTCTTCATTTAAGGGTTACTAGAGGTGCAGTGCAAACACGGGCGCGCGATGAACGATAAAATATTTGCACTTATTTGACGTTGGTATTGCATTTTCCTAATGTTCTTATACATGACGCCTTACAAGTTAAATATGTAAAAACAAATCTCTAATGTGATAATGAGTGACTAACGCGCAAGCGCGGCGTGATCTTATCACTTCACCTTCACTCCACCCGATTCACGACATTAAATGTCGTGAATCGGGTGAAGTGAAGGTGAAGTGATCACGCAATCTGCAATGTGATAATGACAGTGATTAACGCGCAAGCGCGGCGTGATCTTATCACTTCACCTTCACTTCACCCGATTTACGACATTTAGTGTCGTGAAACGGGTGGAGTGATCACGCCACACAAACTACGTGGGATTACATTCTATGGTCCGTCAGCTAGGCATCCGTTAGCACTCGATGACTTGACACACTCGGTTATCTCTTCTAATTCAATAGATTTGGGTTAATAACAACGCTGAACATCGTCGCAGTCTTTACTAGACTCGATCTACAATTGCTCATAATAACCAAACAATGTCGATGCGTATTTTCATCAGTCTAGCTGTCATAAACGTGAATGTTTTAATTTTATTTACTGTTCGTGCGTGACGCGCTCGCGCCTCAGTCTATATAAGGACTTACTAGACTAGGGAAAAAATAAAAAAAAACAGGATTGAGATTCTGACTGCGCTTCTGTTTTGCTATTTTATTGTAAGTAAAACCCCACAAAATATTAATATTTTGACCACTTAAATACTAGCTTTGAATTATATAAAAATATCAATAGGATTAGGCTAAAAAAATATTATTAAAATCTCGATTATGATTGTAAATGTATGCTTGGTCAATCCCTAGTATCTGGTAAGATGACACTGCCAGTTCACTCCACGCTCACTTCACCTAAGTTTTCACGGTGAGATGGTTACAGAATCGCACTGCGGATACTGGAAATATCGCGGTCTTTTACTCGTATGATATATTATGCTTTTCCGCGTTAAAGTAGGTACTAAATGTGACAGCTGCGTTGAAACTTAGAAAATTTCAGACTGAAGTTTATATACTACTAGCTGCGCCCCGCGGTCTCACCCGCATAGGTGTTGATCCCGTCGGAATATCGAGATAAAAAGTGGCCTATATGTTAATCCAGGGTGTCAGCTACCTCCATACGAAATTTTATCAAAATTTGTCCAGCCGTTTGAGCGTGAAGAAGTAACAAACATAAAAACACACACACACATTAACACACTCACAGACTTTCGCCTTTATAATATTAGTGTGATTTAGGTTGTTCTTATATTTTAATCAAACATTTCTGTATTATAATTTAACGTTTTCTTAAAGCCCTCCGTGTTGTAACTGTAATAATTGGAGAGTTCTATTGAGTAGGGTAAGTAGTTAATGTAAGTACACGTCTTGAAGTCTTTGTTTGACTATAAATGTTGCAGTTAGATACTTATAGTTATCTGTTCTTCTATTGATAATATCGCAATGACGTCGCGGATTCTTCGAACGCAACGATTAACATGCTATGTTTTTACTAGACACAAACTTAAATGTTTTCATGAAATATCTTTTGAAAATACATGAAGTTTTACAGCTACTGTCCGGCCGTCGAAAGAATGTGTTCTTGACACTTGTCAGTGCGACAATTGTAGTCAGTAATAATAGAGATCAAATTCGCAAAACACGTATTCGTTTGTACGAAACTGACGGGTGCCAAGAAAGCATTTTCTCAATCGCCGTACTGTAAATGCTAATCACTAATCCCCTTACTAATAAACATTGTATAGCGTCTGTATAGTTACACAACGCTTTGTCTTCTTCTTTCGAAATTCAAATGACTGACGAATGAAAGAGAGAAATCGGGGTGTAACTATTCACCTGATATAATACGTTTAGGTAAGGTAAGGGGGTAAGGTAATTAGATTTTGATGTATTTTAAACAATTATGAATAATATTTTCTTAAACGTCAGTCGGCGCAGTGAGTTCCTGCAAATTGCCTTGAAACATGTCGAACTCGACAACAACCCAATAATTGTTTTAGGATATTCACCTCCCCATTGTTAATGACACAACATACAATGTTGAAATTCTGTATTTAATTCAGTTTGATTTATACTCAATCCGGTTTAAAAACCCAGGCAGCTTACAGCTTGTTTGGATATGTTAATCAAATAGACAAATTAATAAGTTCATATTTATATACTTGTGAATGTCAAGTTTTCTTTAGTTTCTGCTTAACATTAACATTTAAATCTCGCTTTCTTCTAACAAGCGAAGACCATACATTATTTAGAAAGCAATATGATTTAATAAACCGGTACTGAAAGTATATCCTAAAGAAGAACACGTTGTATTAACATTAACGTTCAACACTAGTGAGTTTAGTTGAATGGCTAATGATGCAGTGCTAATAATTTGATATGCTGGTGGTTGCAAAATAATACAGGGTGACTTACGTCGATGCGCAAACTGTAATCATGAATTCAGCACATGATTCTAGACCCCCGGCGTAGAAATTGTTCGTCGAGTATAAATAAAAATCAGCTGTTTCATAGAAAAGTAAAATAATGATAACATTTTTTAAGTATACCTTAAGTAAAGTAAAAATATGATTTACAATAATTACAATCGAGGAAAGTTAAACTCTAACTGTAATGTAGACCTGCCTGATCTAAGTCAATTTACATCAAACGTTGTAAAAGCCAAATTGAAAAGAAGGTATAATATTTTCAATGACTTAAAGAGTTACTATTTGGGTATATTATTTTAAAACTACGTAGATGTAAAGTGTGAAACAATTATGTATAGGAAAGATGAGGGTGAGGATTCGAACAAATTACCTGGCAGATTCCGTCTGCTGCCTTGCGCTCCTATAAAATAGGCTCAGCATCACCTCCGGGAAGCTGAATCCTGCTAAACTTCACTACACATTTTTTCCACAGGTGCTGGTGTTGTAATGTTATTTATTGAAGTGAACTTCCTGTCACAGGAAGTTATTAAAACTAACTCAAACACAATCCAAGCAAAGTTAATCAAATTTATATGGGACCATGACCTGAGGCTTACCTTATCCGTTAAAAAAAAGAATATTGCAAATCCGTCTATTTATGACGGAGTAATTCCCGAACATCCATAAAAAAATATATAAACATCTGAATTGAGAACCTTCTCCTTTTTTGAAGTCAGCGCCGAGTCTTGTTGGAAGGATCATACTTGGTTATTGAACATGGTGTTGTTAAGGGGCCTTACCTTTTCAAGAATGGTATCTTGATACACTTGTGCTGATGTTTTGATACCTTTTTCACAAAAATATGACTCAGTCACTCCTTCATAGCTAACACCCCACCAAACCATCACTGAAGTCGGATAATGCCCACGTTGCACTCTGTAGACTAATTTGGAAGCTTCCTTAGAGCTTTGAGCATAAATACGGTCATTTTGTTTGTTAAAATGTTGCTTAATTGTAAAGATTTTCTCATCCGTAAACAAAATTTTTCTGTGACCTCCCTTTGCGTACCGCTTCAGTAGTTGTTTCGATTTTACCACCCTATTCTTTTTTAATTTATCAGTTAAAAAATGACCAGTGCATCTCTTAAAGGCTGCCATTCCTAAGTCATCTTTTAAAATACGCGACATGGTTCTGGGTGATATCTTCATCTCCGGAGATAAAATCTATTGCTTTCGGACAGGATTTCTTCGAATTCTTTCCCTTACTGCTTTGACCACCTTTTTCGTACGAACACTACGTGGACGGTCAGATCTTTTTCTGTCACAAATAGAGGAGGTCTCATTGTACCTATTAATAGCCCGGTACACAAACATTTGACTAATACCAAGCGTATGGAGAGTTTTAAAAATTGCATTTGGCTCCATACCAACTTTGTGTAATGCAATCACAGTGATTCGGTCCATTTTGATATCGCAAAATATTGTACAATGTATTGGCGACAAAATTATAAAACTCAATGAACAATCGTATAAAAATGACAGATTCCAAATTCAAATGTAATAATCTTTATTATTTTTAATTTTAACAGTATTTATGGCCAGACTGTGTATATAAACATCCGAATTGAGAACCTCCTCCTTTTTGAAGTCTGTTAAAAAAATCATTCATTTCGGTGCTTTGTTAGAACCGAACTATCGCAACTGAAAGTTTCAGTAGTTCGGTCAACCAGACTAACAGCCGAACTGTTGCTACTAGAGAATCGTTACGCTTGTAATCCACTTGTGTCCAATTTCAGAAGTCCGTAGCTTATTACGATTTTCTTCATCTCAGTTAGTCAGTGGTAATTCTAATGTTATGTAAGAAGACAATAGGACCAGTGGCTACATAATGCTACAATCAACTGTTGCATTGCATCCGTTTAGCCTTTGTCCGGCGAATCGAATATTTTTCAATTATCGTTCTTAGTACCTTGTTGAGGCTTGTTCACACGGTATGTATGTAGATATGAAGTTCAAAATAAAGATAACACCACCAATTATACATTTATTTAGACTATGATAACACAGTCATCCATACTAATATTATAAATGCGAAAGTATGTCTGTCTGTACGTTACCTCTTCACGTTTAAACCTGTGAACCGATTTAGATGAAATTTGGTATAGAGATAGTTTGAGTCCCGGGAAAGGACATAAGATAGTTTTTATGCCGATTTTCCCACGGGATTGAAACTTACGTGGGTGAAAACGCGGGGCGCTGCTAGTCTTATATATACTTTTACTATTCTAAGGGAATGATGTGGTCCCTGGGTTCGAACCCAGGAAATAATTTCATCATGCTCCCAAAACGGTGGAGAAGAATATCGTAAAGAAACCGGCATGTCCTAGAACCGAAAATACGACATTGTGACATCTACCAGCCCGCACTGGGACCTCGTGGTTGATTGCCCACTCTCTCCCGAAGAGAGGAGGCTTGTGTCCCAGCAGTGGGAACATTATGGGCTGATAATGATGTAAAGAAAGAAAATACGTTACGGTCCGTTACTAGTATTTGTCCGTGTTCTTGTAAGCCTGCATGTAATTGTGAAGCATATGATGGAGGTGCAATGAATAAAAAAATTGTTACAATAGTAAATATATGTTTTCACAGAGATTATCCAAGAAAATCGTCAATTTATATAAATTATCTCAAAACAATCTCATCTCAACGTTAGTTAGTGAATAACTTACGACACGTCACATGAATCAAGTTGAACCTATGAACGAATGGTTACTGGTGATTGATAACTATAATAAACATTGAATGCCCCGAGAGAATCGCGGTCAGTTACAGATAAAATTATCGATCGACACTTCTTACACTCAGAGGTTATGTCGAATTGACTATATATTTTTTTGCCATAATTGATACTGTGATGTGTTGTCATGGAAACCATTTATTTTGAGGTACTACCGTAACTATTACTAAAGTTAATTTGTGTTATTGTTAATTAAGTGTAAGGAAAAGTAACAAAGTAATAAGTAAACCTTAACAGCAGGAACCAAGTAGGTATCTATGATTAAAATTGTTACATTATGATTCAGTTGACTCAGTCACCATGATCCATTCACTTGAATCACATGATTAGTACCTAATAGGTACCAGTTTGTAAACTGCCCCTGCAGACTCTCGTGACAGAGTTGATTGATGAAGAGAACAAGCGAGTAGGTATATCGATGACCATACTTGATGATTCCGCATTAGTGTTGTTCTTAATGTCAGTGGGATTTATACCTACATATATTGACATGCATTAAGTTAAGTTAATCATTTACAGTGTATTAAATAAAGCAAAATGCTCATGCCAGAATAAAGATACAAGTCAATTAAAGTGAGGAAAGGCAAGTTAAAAGTAATGGTCAGTAAAGTTAACAGTTAATAATCAATAGTTATTTTCTGTGAATAACTTACTAGGTTACACCAATGATTAAGTACCTATTAGTGACAATAAGGCATTGTGCAATGGTTTGCTGAACCAATATAAAAGAAATGGCGTCATAAACACCCATGACTCTTTCCCAAAAAAAAGAACGCCACATCACAATGAAGATGTCAAAAGATCCACGTAACCACCTCATTGTCAATTAAGTAATAAAAAGACGTACATTTAAGAATAAGCATTATAATTAAATAAGATAGTCATCGCGACGTATTGACGCGCGCGCAACAGGGACGTAGCCGACTTTCTATAACTTTATACTGACACACCAGACACACCATTGTTTTTATATTAGTTCCGGCTCTAGTGGATTACAAGTTTTATAATATTACTGGCTTTTACTCGCGGCTTGAGTTGTACTTTTTGTATGGATTATTGCTAGAAGTTGCGACGATAAGAAAACCGACATTGTCATTTTCTTTGTCATCTGTCAAATCCGTAAGCAACAAGGCACAAATTGTGTTTTGTTTTGCGGGTGACGAGGTATTTTACGCAGAATTTGAGGTTTTCAATAAATAAAAAGTTAGTTGGATCAGTCTACAAAGAAATTTGGAAAAAAAAATTGTTACAGTAAGACAGCTGACATGGTTAGAATCTGTCAAATTCGTAAGCAACAAGAAACAATGTTTGTGTTTTATTTCGGATGACGAGGTATTTTACGCAGAATTTGGGGTTTTCTTCTAATAAAAACTTTGACAAATCACTGTACATAGAAATTGGGAAAACCTAATGATTCGGTTAGGCACATCATCATTTTATAGAATAGATAAAAACCCTAGGTTACCTGCAATAGACAAAATTTTTGCTTAGTACATTGTAAAATTCGTTATCTTTCATCTAACATAATAGAGTTATTGGAGAAAATTTTGTCATGCAAAATAGGTACTGCTGACTGTATCTAAGGTAGATTTTTTATTTCTTCTATTTAATAAAAATCTTGACGAATAACGCATAGCCCAGCCGCTGGGTCTAGAAGATTGAAATTTTGCACAAGAGTTCCATATACCTAAGTATAACGAAAGGTTTTTTTGTTGAAAATTCATCTCCTAAAGGGGTTAAACAGGGGACGTAAGTTTGTATGGATCTCGTCTTTTTTGCTGATGAGACCCATTAGGCACACTGCTTGTAGGTTTATTATTGTCACAAATGGAAACGGAATAGTCCTAGCTAATTGACAGAGCCACAATTCGTTTAGTAAGGTTTTTTCGGGGTGGTATTTACCGTGCGATAGGTACTTACTAATATCATGTTAGATACCGAATGCACTAAGCTCCATTTTTAGTGGAGCAATAAAGAATAAAAAGGGAGAGGGCTATGCTTGGAGTTTCTCTGCGTGATCGAATCAGGAATGAGGAGATCCGCAGGAGAACCAAAATAACCGACATAGCCCGAAGAATTGCGAAACTTAAGTGATGGCCGATGGGGCCGAAAGTTTCTGGAGAGGCGCCCACGTATCGGAAGACGTAGCGTTGGAATGCCTCCCACAAGGTGGTCCGACGACCTTGTGAAGGCCACAGGAACCCGTTGGATGCGAGAAGCACAGAACCGGGCGAAGTGGAGGTGCTTGGGGGAGGCCTATGTCCAGCAGTGGACGTTTTCGGCTGAAATGATGATTATGATAAAGAATAACAGTGACTTGTTCCGTGACAGTGAATACATTAATACATTTCAGATTATTAGCCCCACATAGGTACGGATAAATTGGGCGCCGACTTTTTTTTGATGCGATTTGTGAAGTTGCTTGAAAACCGAAGGATATATCAATATATATTTATTATGCCTTAACTGTGATTTGTTATTTTTATTTTATTATGGATGGAATCTTAGATGTCTGTTCTGATCACCATATCTTGGAAACCTCTGTTTAAATGCAATATACATGCAAAACAATGTCATCAATAAATAAATACAATTAAGATCTGATTATCATTGTAGATGTCGTGTTTACCTTTGTTTCTGCTAAGTCAGTGCTCCAGATATAGAGGATAGAGAGGTATTAGGTATGTACAAGTAGATAAGCTACTGATATGATTTGGAAAAGGTGCATATCAGATGCAACTGCTACTGTTTTTTGTGGGACTATATATGTTAAAGATGTTATTAGGTACATGAAAAACAAAAGAAAATGATGCCAATGTAGGTACCTGCTATGTTATATTGTTTTGTCTTTAGTAAATATCGGTATCGTATTTAAAATCCAGTTTGTTTGTGCACCATTGCTCTAAACATTAAGAAAAATTAGAACAAAATAAAAGCTGTATAAAAACTAATAAATTAAACTTAGGTAAGGTCGCATATATTACGTCCAGTCAGCTTCTTCTAGTATCCAAGTAGGTACTTAAAATCAGGAAACAGATGTAACTTATGAATCAATCTCACGAAAGCTGTTGGGTAACATTAAAGAGAGCTAATGGCTAAACCTGCTCTCTAATCGACTTATTTTCCAGTATAAAAAAACTCACTGTAAGGATTTGTACTGTAACAAAAGCGGTGTTGTAAAAAACTGGTTGGATTGGTTTCTGGTCCACCTATGGCCAAATTGGTTTCCATTATTGCTTCGCCCGAAAAAGGAGAGCTACCATAAACCACATTTTTGATTTCAAGATAAGACGCCAATATAAATGTCATTCGGCTTCGTCTGAGTCAAGAGACCGACAGACGTGTTAGAAGACTGTATTAGGACGATACGTAACGCTATTATGATGACACCTATGTCTACTTAGAAATACAGTAATTTCTCACAACAGAAGTAGATAGGTCTGGCTAAAAAGTTAGTCTTCTTAGGATTCCGAATATCTATTTGACCGACCCAATATTTTGGAATGGACATTGCTTTGCTTTCTGCTCAGTTGCTTGCAAACCGATAACATTATACGATGCATTTGGTCATCGCACTTGGCAAGCAGTGACTAAGTAACTATATTTCGACCTTCAGATTCTTGTAACGTGGTTTTGTGCATAGCTCTGAGAGAAGATCTTCACAAGTCTACAGACAACACTATGACCCACAATACTAAGTGAATGTCATCTCATTTTCAGGGCGATTACATATGGATCGAGCCGGTGTCTGGTCGGGAGTTCGACGTAGCGATCGGCGCACGCGTCCTCGCTGCCGAAGGGCGAAGGATTCGAGTCCGCGACGACGACGGCAACGAGCAATGGCTGCCGCCGGAGCGACGCATCAAGGCCATGCACGCCACCTCCGTGCATGGCGTCGAGGATATGATATCACTCGGCGACCTGCACGAAGCCGGCATCCTCAGGAATCTACTTATAAGATACAATGAGAATCTCATTTATGTAAGTATGGACGTCTTCTTCAAGCACCTATGAGTGTGGGAGATGGATGAATTCTGTGAAAGATTACGTGGCTAAGGAGGATGTGAGTTCTGAGATCACGGCTGATAGAGATGCATGGAAGTATAACGTACTGTGCCCTGTCCTTTAGTAATGAGTCAGCGCTGTTAAAATAATTTTTCTCTGTGTATTGACAAAGGAAAATGGTAGACGTTATGTTATTCATTCACACATTCAGTATAAACCATTTCAATGTTTACAAATGTGACTATTATGTAATAAGAGCATGGATATGAAGCATATTGTAACACCTGTGCGTTGTTTACCGTTGCCTACTTACCTAGGTTTCTAACGGTCATTGCAAACTACTCCATAAAAAAGTTTGGAATCTGAACACATAAATATTGGACCTTGATTATATAGTCGAACTAATTCTTGTCCTTTCTAAATCTTTTTGATCAAGCTAAACGTTGCGATGACCCAATATATTAGGTATATTTTGTTTTTAAAGAATGTCCATTAATGATTTTATTGGTCTGTCCGGTTTTAAGCAAGGACAAACGCAACGGGTCAAGAATTTATCAAAATAGAGAGGCAGATATATCTCAATTTATTGAAAAAAAATAGCCTTCACTTGACCTCTGGTCCAACACCATAACACTGCGATTAAGAAAAATCGTATTGTCCTGTGATTGTTTGTGACAATATCTATCTATCTTTCTAAATTGGATGTCAGTACTTCTTTGCCAATCAACATATCCATTGAGGTATACAGATGTCACTGGTCAACTTTTATTTTCGTTTAAAATTGTTTCAATATTCAGATATACTTTTGCTTAGTCGACCTTATACTCGTAACTGCTTCACCACCCTAAAGCCGAATGTTATTTGCACGTCAAAAACCGTCAAAGTCTATAAGTATAAGCTTTCAAGACCAATGTTGTTGTTGTGTTCTTTGTTGTTGTTGTTTCGATCATATTTATCATCATTATCATCTTGCTGCCCTTGTCCCACATTACTTGGGGTCAGCGCAACGTTTTCCTCTTCCATTCTCGCCTGTCAAACGTCAAGCTATCATTCACTCCCTTTTCTTTCTTATCATTCCTCACACATCCATCCATCTTTTGTTTGACCTTTCTCTCCCTCTCCATCATCATTCGTTTCGACCCTAGCGAAGTTTCAATTTAATGAGAATTTTTGTCAAAACTGAGAAATCAATTACGAGTTCTATAGTTTAAAGACTCCAAGGTCCTTAAAGCAATTGAAAACCAGGCAGTAGAAATAATTGAAGATTTGCTGTTGATTTTTCGGGTTAAACTAACTAGAATGTTACAATTTTCAGACCTACACCGGCTCAATATTAGTGGCCGTAAACCCGTACCAAATACTGCCAATCTACACGGCAGACCAGATCAAGTTGTACAAGGAGAGAAAGATCGGGGAGCTGCCTCCACACATCTTCGCGATCGGCGACAATGGGTACGCGCACATGCGTCGGTACAAGCAAGATCAGTGCATTGTCATCAGTGGGGAATCCGGCGCAGGGAAGACTGAGTCGACGAAACTGATTCTCCAATACCTTGCCGCGATTAGTGGGAAGCACTCTTGGATTGAACAACAGGTTGGTTTTTATGATGATTTTGAAGTAGATGTTACAGATGAATTGAAGACATAACTCGGGTTGAGTAAACTTGATCAGTTCAATACATTTGTCACCTAGCCTGGTAAATAATAGAAAGGAAAAAAGAAAGAAAGAAAAAGTATTTATTGCGACTCGTACAGGAAGGTCACAAACTAAACTAAATACAGCAAAATAAAAAAGCAAGTTATACAAAAAAAAAAAAGTAACAAAAGGAAAATGAAACAGAAAGTCCTATACGAAGCCAAAAGGCTCCTATCTCAGCATGATGCTACGACATTTAAAAAATAAATGTTGCAGCGTTGTTGTTGTTGTATCACACTATCAGTCCCAATCTGAATAATTTTGAAGGATATTGCAAATCCATTGCTTCATATGTTAGAAAAATGTATCTGCTCAACAATGTCAATAACGCAATGTATGTTGTTGAACTGTCAAAATGAACCGCATTGCTACTGATAGTGTGTCACACAATTACCCTGCTGATAACTAATAGTTGCGGCATGCTCGCATCTAATGGGGTTGAGAACAATGAACAGATGTGATGATGGTAGCACAAGACAGTAAGATAGTGACAGGTTGCACACAATTTATAAACTATGCAATAAATACTTAGTAGGATTAGGCAATTACAATAGATATAATCTGAAGGCCAATTATCGTAATTTAAAACGTTCAAAATCTAGTCGCAGTCTCATCTCAGCGACAAAGAAATGTCAAAAACTTGTCAAAATGTAGGGAAATTTGAAGTATTTTTTGACAGATTGAGACTGAGATTAGACTGTGAACGTTGTTAAAATTAGTAGAATAGGGATGTTGCCTGGGTAAAAATAAATCGATTCGATTTAGTCCCTCAGTAAGATTATTAAAAAATATTGAACACGTATTTTTTGTTTTATCAATTAGATAAAAAATTACAAAGATATATCACATCAAAGTTCAGGAGTGGGGGGCTTTGACGTAATAACGTGCTAAAATTTGTAGCACGGCGTGACGTCATACGAAATTTCCAAGCGCTGTATCTTCGTAATTTTTTGTTTGCCAGACAAAAGAAAAAATACGTATACAATATTTTTTAGTAATCTAACTGATGGACTAAATATATTTTCTTAGTCAACTACCCTATTGCCCCTCTGATCTACCGATAGATGCGTGTGCTGATTATAATATTCATTATACTCATTATAATATTTTAATTAAATTATCTTTAACATCTTATTAGAAACCTGTTAATGTTAAACAACATTTATTTTTTGTTTCCTAATTAGTATATTAGCTACACTAATTAGTGCTACAAGAATTACATTTAAGATTAAAATCTTATAATCGGAACACATCTTTCGGACATAAGTAATTAATAAAGATTAAAAATATTCAAATATAACGACGAAATATAAAATCCCTAATCTGTTTAATTATAATCTCTTCGAATGTACAGACGCCAGCACATCAAGCTACCCGAAACTGTAAAATTTTCCCAATCAACATTGAACCTTATGCTTTAGCGATAAAGTTGAAAATGTATTAAAGAAATTTGACAGATTGTAGTAGCTTGATGTGCTGGCGTCTGTACATTTTGGTCAGAAGGCCAATTCCCGTATTTAAAAACGGTCAAAATCTAGTCACAATCTCATCTCAGTGACAATGAATGTCAAAAACTTTTAAAAAATGCAGGGAATTGATAATTCAAATTCAAAAACTTTCGAGCGACGATTCATATAGGGTTAGTAACATTGTTCTTAATACTAAGTGCTAGTAAACAACACGATACGATGGCACATGTAATGTAACTGACGTCTGTCCTAAACGTAATCTTTAATGAACTTTTTAACAACAATAAACATGGCACTATGGTCTTTTTCCCGTCGTCGCGCGTCGTAGCAAAACCTCAAAGCGTTTCTTCTTCTTATTCGCATTTATGTATTCAGTAATAGCAAAAAAACAACCCTTAATCTATATTTACACTAATAATGAAGCTAAAGTGAGAGTGAGTTTGTTTGTTTTGACGCGCTAATCTCTGGAACTACTGGTCGGATTAGAAAAATTCTTACGCTAAGAGAAAATGAAGTAATAGCGCGGGCAGGCGATACGATGCGACGGGGTGGGTCGGGGAAACAATAAATTTCACGCGGACGAAGTCGCGGGCAGATGCTAGTAATGTTAATAATTGAACATTTCTTCTTCAGATTCTAGAAGCAAATCCCATCCTGGAAGCCTTTGGCAACGCAAAGACTGTCAGAAATGACAACTCCTCGCGGTTCGGCAAGTACATCGACATTCACTTCAACAACAGCGGGGTCATCGAAGGAGCCAAGATCGAGCAGTACCTTCTAGAAAAGTCTAGAATAGTCTCTCAGGGAGCGGAGGAGAGAAACTACCATGTCTTCTACTGCCTGCTGGCAGGACTGTCCAAAGAAGAGAAGAAGAAGCTAGAACTGACTGATCCGTCTGAATATAGATATTTGTCTGGGGTGAGCACTTACCTTACATTTCAGCTAGTGCAAGAAGTATATACTTAATAGTAGATGATCAACTTTCTTCTTCTGTAGTTATTCGTTGGTTTCTAAAGAAAAACTAATTGATATTGTATAAACTCAACGCGAGTTGAAATTATATATGGGGATTTATTGATAATATCAATAACTATGACTAATTACAAATTATAATTTAGTGTAATATTTAATGTAATATCTTATTAGATAATAATCATGTATAAATAATTATTTAGATAATCGTCTTCCGTTAAAATTAGATCTAAATAAATTCTGAGATAAGTACTTAACGTAGATTTCTTTTCCAGGGTGGAAGTCTCACTTGTGAAGGCAGAGATGATGCTGCCGAATTCGCGGACATACGATCAGCCATGAAGGTTTTATTATTCACTGAACCAGAAATATGGGAAATATTGAAACTGTTAGCTGCTGTCTTACACACTGGCAACATTAAATACGAAGCAACAGTCGTTGATAACTTAGATGCAACAGAAATCACAGAACAAGCCAATGTGAGGAGGGTAGCGACCTTGCTTGGTGTTCCCATGCAGTCGCTCATAGACGCACTTACTAGAAAGACACTGTTTGCCCATGGAGAAACTGTTATATCAACCCTTAGCAAAACCCAGTCAGTAGACATCAGAGACGCCTTCGTCAAAGGCATCTATGGACGTCTATTCGTCACCATCGTTAAAAAGATCAACTCTGCAATCTATAGACCAAAGTCAACAATGCGAACGGCCATTGGCGTCTTAGATATATTCGGTTTCGAAAACTTCGATCAAAATAGTTTCGAACAATTCTGTATAAACTTTGCTAACGAGAACTTGCAGCAATTCTTCGTTAGGCATATATTCAAATTGGAACAAGAAGAATATAACCATGAAGGGATCAACTGGCAGCATATAGAATTCGTCGACAATCAAGATGCCTTGGATTTGATTGCGCTAAAACAACTAAATATTATGGCTTTAATTGATGAAGAATCGAAGTTTCCGAAGGGTACTGACCAAACGATGTTAGCCAAGCTACACAAGACCCACGGTCTGCACAGAAACTACCTTAAGCCAAAGTCAGATATAAACACTAGTTTTGGACTAAACCACTTTGCTGGGATAGTATTCTACGACACGCGAGGTTTCCTCGAAAAGAATCGTGATACGTTTAGTGCTGATTTACTGCAATTAATTCACATTTCTACGAACAAGTTCCTGCAACATATATTCCAGGATGACATCGCGATGGGATCTGAGACGCGGAAACGAACTCCGACACTTTCAACGCAGTTCAAGAAGTCTCTCGACCTGTTGATGCGAACATTAGGAACATGCCAGCCGTTCTTCATACGGTGTATAAAACCAAATGAATTCAAGAAGCCAATGTTGTTCGACCGCGGTCTTTGCTGTAGACAACTCAGGTACTCTGGTATGATGGAGACGATCAGAATTAGGAGGGCCGGATATCCCATCAGGCACAGCTTCAAAGAGTTTGTTGAGAGATACCGGTTCTTAATATCCGGCGTTCCACCTGCGCACAAGACTGACTGTCGCTCAGCTACTGCGAAGATCTGTGCAACAGTCCTTGGCAAGTCTGACTACCAGTTGGGTCATACCAAAGTTTTTCTGAAAGACGCTCATGACTTATTCCTGGAGCAGGAAAGAGACAGAGTGCTTACTAGGAAAATATTAATCCTGCAGAGGTCTATTCGAGGGTGGGTGTACCGCAGACGGTTCTTGAAGATGCGTGCGGCAGCTATTTTGATCCAACGTCACTGGCGAGGCAAGTTGCAGAGAATTCGGTATAACAAGATGAAGGTTGGGTATGCGAGACTGCAAGCTTTGATACGTGCACGAGTGTTGGCTCACCGGTTCAGGCATCTTCGTGGGCATATTGTCGCTTTACAAGTAAGTTCATAAATATTATTGTTATACCTACTTTAACGGGGGTATATGGTATTTTTTTTGTATGTTGTGACTGGATAAACCCAAACTGTAAAAAATACAAAAAAGTGGTCTAAGGAGTCACGACCTCAAAAATATAGTTAAAAAAAAATACTTTATCCTGGAACCGAATACGATGTGTGATGCAAAAAATCAGAGTCAGTAAAACAAACCTGTTGAAGAAATGGTTTTTCTCTTGAGTCCCATATAAAAGAACACGACATGTTACAGATCAGCAGTTGGATATGCGTCACGAGCTGCTGTAAAACCAGCAGCTGCTTTGGCTTCCTTGAAGGAATACAAATGAATCCCCTAATAAACACCCAATAATCTATACCTTTTGCCATAGGCGGCAGCCCGAGGCTACTTAGTGCGTCGCTCCTACGGGCACAAGATGTGGGCCATCGTGAAGATCCAGTCGCACGCGCGACGCCTGCTGTGCATGCGGCGCTACCGGCGCATGCGCGGGGAGGCGCTCGCACACTCCGAGGCGCTGCGCCTGCGCCGGCAGGAGGAGCTGCGGCTGCACACGCAGGGCAACACGAGGGCTAAGGAGATCGCTGAGCATAACTATCGGGTAAGTAACATTATTGATTTTGTTTAGAGAAATCACGTCGATTATTTCATTGTAGTCATCTGGGGGTTTTGGAAAACATGATAAAATTTAATTTGAATCGTGATAAAATTTGACATAAGCTTTGTTAATATAATATACGGCTGTAGACTTTCAGAATTTATGAAAAATGTTTTCTGACATTATTTGATAAAATAGAAAATGGTTAATGCCTGTTTCTTTTTGTATCAAAGTAGGTAACCAATATATAGCATAAATAATGTGTTTTTTAATACCCATTTACCAAGTACCAACGTGAAACGGCGGTTTGTTAGGCCGATAAACTTCCATGACACATTCAGGTATATCTTGTGAATTACCTAATGGATTTCAAATAGATTTTTGTTTTAATTCCGATGAACATTGTTATAAGTTCATGTTATTATGCTGTTCAAATACAATGTCAGTTTTAAACAATCTTAATAGATAAACTTTGCTAATTGTATATTTTTAATTGAAAATGTCGAACCGAGTCGGCGAATTTAAAAGTGAAAAAACAAAAACAAACATTTATGAAAATAAAAACAATGTGAAGATGTTAGCTAAATAGATTGTAATTATTTTTACACTATCTAGATCTGTTAGTCAAAATAGATAAATTATACACTTAGTTAAATTAAAAATTATCTGATTAGAACCAAAAATTAGCCGTTCTAATCACCTGAGAAAATTGTTTTGCCTTATTATCAAGCAAACTAATTAATACTAAATACCTAACGAGTTGCATACCGCAACTTCGTTCCCGTCACTTTAATACCTTTAGATTTTCTTTCTTTTTCTAAAATAAAAGTCCCGTCAAAATTGTCTAGTCGTTTCGGAGATTAGCCGGAACAAACGGACAGACAGACAAAAACTAAAAAAAAAACAATTTTTTTGTTAAAACCACATTCAGTAAAAAGCTGTTATTTTGACAATAAAAACAGACACTTCAATTTTATATATTTGTATAATATTATTATGTGTTTAAAATAATAACCGTTAATTACCTATTTATGTTAAGGTTATCGTACGTTTAATCTGTTCAAAATGTAACATCTAATATTATTTAAAAATCTCCAGTATATATAATTAATTATGTATGTAGGAAACTATTATAGATTGTGTAATCTTATACTAATCGCTTCATTATACACTGAATTCACTTTGATTATTATTTCGTATAAAATTACATACAGTATGTTATAAATAAAAAAAAATACATGTGAAATACTGGGATGTTCAAAATACAAACGTCAAACATGCAAATGGAATACACATGAAATAATTTGCCTATCAGCAGTGCGATTCTGTAACCATCTCACCGTGAAAACTTAGGTGAAGTGAACGTGGAGTGAGCTGTCAATAGTGTCAATTCCTAGCAAGAACAAACTCACTTCAACCTAAGTTTTCACGGTGAGATTTTTACAGAATCGACCAGCTGTATTGATTTTAAAAAAATATTAAGGTACACAGGTGTACGGTACGGTACACAAGCGTCTAGATTTTATATGACATTTTTATTTACACAGGCAGGCATCGATACCAACGCGCAATCTTTAACCATGGTTTAAATACGTGATTCTGAACCACTTGTGTAGAAAGGTTTCGTAGATTATTAAAACTACTATGAAACATTTTGTTTTTTCTATGAAACAGCAGATTTTTTCTTTGATAACAGACGTAAAATTTTTACACTAAAAGGTCTAGAATCATGTTTTTAATTCATGATTTCAGTTTGCGCGCCGATGTCCCTGGTATCCTACATAGGTTTTTGGTAATTTAATATAATAATGATTTTCTAAAGACAAGAGAAAAATAACGCTTTTATGCATACTTTTGGATTTCTAAAAATAAATTTTTATTTAATAAAAATGGTTGAAAATAAATTCAAAATGTTACCGGCTAATCCAGATTTTAGGATGAACTAGTTACGCCTAGGCCAAACCAGTCCCATTCGCTCGCTCTTGCATCCTATGTCACCTATCGACCGACCGCAACCATGCAACCCGTGTAGGAAAAACTGGTTTGGCCTAGGCGAAACTAGTTCATCCTAAAATCGGGTTTGGCCGGTAACATATACATAAACCAAAGTCGGGTTAGTGTTACACCATTTATAACTAAATAAAAGCTGGACCACTTTATAGGGTCTTTAAATTGTTGTATTTGTCTCCGCCCCGAATAGCAGAATAACTATTAAAACATGGGAAAAATCCACGAATAAATTTATAATGAAGATATAGTAGATTTTACAACAAGTGCACAAAACAAACCATTTTTATCCGAGACTTTTAGCAGCCCGAGCCGAAGGCGAGGGCTGATAGTAATGTCGAGGATAGAAATGGTTTTGTGGACGAGTTATAAACTCTGCTTTTCACTTCGATTGCGAGGAAATAAAACAGTAGTATAACATAACATTTATTTAATTAAAATTCAAAGTAAAATTAGAACAGTTTTGAATACTGAAGGAAATTATTTTTTTTTAAATCTTACGACATTTATATTAGGCTGCAGACCTATACAGCCTACTATTAAATTAATTTTGTAATAATAATTTTCTTAAATCAACTAACCTACCGTACTCGAATTAAAATTTTAATATCTATTATATCTTAAAAAACACATAAGGCAAATAAATTAAAGTAAATATTATATAATAACAAATTCTATCTATGAACTTCTTATTGCATTTCGCTGTATGGCTCATTTTCTTTGCCTTAATATAATACATTTATGAGTAGATACGTTAATGCCCTTGTGCACAAAATTCGATTTTGTGCAGCCTATACCCTGCACAAAGAAGCACTTTCAGAGCATGAGAAGTGAAAAATAATTTTCTCATACCATTCATGTTCTTATTGATTCTGAGGCGGTATAAAGTTTGCTGGGTCAGCTAGTAAGCACATAGATTACAAAAAAAAAAAAACTCTTGTCAGTATGTTTCTATTTCATACAATAAGAGATTACATCAACCATTATCGGCTTACATCGATCGATAGATAGTCAAATTAACTAAATAATAAATCAAACTAAATGCCGCTATTATTTTTTATCTACATAGATAATCGATGACTGACTTTACATATGATTACTAAGTTCATTTAGATACAGTTGCGACGACGAAACCACATGCTGCAGTCTCGAAAAAATAAAATTAATCTAAAAAAATAATTAATTTTTTTGTTCGTGATTTTTTTTTTCAATAATGTAGTTCAGTGACAATGACAAATAGTGAATGTGGAAAAAGCTAAAGTATTATGTTTGAGTCCACTGTTGTACCAGGTCTACCGATAATTGACAAAAGTCTATCGTATAGGGCTAGGGCCGTTTGGTATCTTCTATGTTTCCGGGTAAGTAAGATACCTTCCTGCTACGTCCTTTATTATAAAACAGTTAGTAATTGATTTAGTATGTAAATACAGTTTTATAGCAAATTCAAGGAAATTAGACCCTAATCGTGTCATTGACAAAACGCGTGAAATCGCGCTACGCTTCTGGCTACGGCGTAGCTCATATCCTGCTACGGCGTAGCACGAATGTCGCATCCTGCTAGGAACGCTACGCCTTCAGAACGTTTTTGAAAATTTTCCTATTGTCTATTTTTCTATATTGTAGTTATTGTTTTATGATTTATAAATGTGTACAATCTCAACTTTTCTTAATGTACATGATGTGCAACAAAGTATAATTGAAAGCAAATGCGACCATTCTTACTACACAAGCCAAATTAATTAGACAGTACTTTGATAAAACAATACTTGTATATAGTTTGAGAGACTACCAACCTTTCGGGATTACATCTTACTATTAAAACACATGCCAAAGCTGGATGTCCTCTTAACATATTCTCATCTACGCCTTTTACAAATCCACAAAAGAAGAGAAATGCCGTTTGTATCGGCCGTAGCATTAAAACACGAAATTCCGCAACTAATTACCGAGGGTAATGAGGTGCTAACATATGTAAGTGTTATATTAATAACGGCAGTAGTTTTGCGTAATTGAACAATATCGTCCAATCAATCAACCGTATTCCTTGCGTAAGCGCTGCAACCTGTACGTCTGCCGTGCTCGGTTAGTCTGCAGGCGTATTCTTTAACACAGTTGTATTTGGAACGCCAGTACAATTGGCTTGAAGTGTACTCCGGGTGGTCAACGCTAGTCATTTGTGGTTTCGATTTTCTTCGAAAGCTTCCTTTGGCATTGATTTTGATCATTGATCGCGTTGAGATGGATTGTGTAATGTAGTCTTTGTTTGCTTGTAGTGTTTTGTTGCTAATTATTCGTGAAATGGATCACGCTCGCTTTCGAATAGAAACTGCATTACATCTAAATGCAACTGTGTTACACAATAACCCTGCAGGTTAACGTAATCCGCAACCTGCCGATACTTGCCGTAATATGAAGTAATGTGAAGTTATCCTTTAAGTTAACTAGACGTGTGGTCGCGGCTAGTGGTCGGTGCATAATGATGAACTTGTGGTTCGAGAAATTTTACGACAACGTCATATTTGATTTCAATGATGTTGAAAAGTCGTATGTGGGTGGTTTTATTGTAAGTTGGTATTATTATCATTCTGTGTTAGTCTCCAATGTGTAACTGAACCAATGCACATTATGAAAGCAGTTTGTTCAGAATCGTTTACTGAATCGATTTCTGTTATTTTTAATATAGGTAATTTTTTCTACAAAAAATAAATAAAACTACGTAAATTACAGTCACACTTCCGCTGTACACTCAAAACAAACCTAAATGGACGGAGTACCTACTACCTACGCTGGACTATTATTGTATTTTGACCACAATTTTCTCCCACAATCAGTACTAATTTAATAAAAAAAAAACAATGTTTTACACATAATAGTTAAAATTCAGTGTATATTTAATAATAATTATAACTTAATATTCTAATTGAGGTGTTTGGTGGTGTGCGTTAATTTCGGGACATGTTGTATATTGTTATCAAAGAGACGGGTAGATAATTGTGCACCTTTGTGGACATAGTTGTGCACCTTTGTGGACATAGTTCATAATTGATATGAAAAGAGATAAGAGGTTAGATTGTCATCTTCTTAGAATACAACATGTGAATTGAGATCTAGTCACGGAACTCACGGAAATACCGAGAGAAATGAATGTTACGATAGTTAGGCATAATTTTGAAACGTCGGCACATAATTATGTAAATAATCAATAAATGAATGAATTAGAGATTAGACAATACTATATGTTAAAATTTAATAAAAAATGCGATGATTACGGAGTACAAAGCATAGGACCAAACATCAACCATTAGGAAGACTTGTAAAAACGTTACAATCGGCAAATAAAACAAAAAACGACGCGTAATAGAAGATACAACACAAAATAATAAAACTATTTTCTTTCCACAGGAGCGCATGTATGAATTGGAAAGGCGTGAACAAGAACTGGCTCTGGAAGAGAAGAAGCAGCTGGAAGCAAAGAGGACGTTACTCCAGGAAGCGGCGAGGAAGCAGGACGAGCCTGTGGATGACAGCAAGCTGGTGGAAGCCATGTTTGACTTCCTGCCTGACTCCAGCAGTGAGGCGCCCGCACCTAAGGATACCTCGGTCTTCAGTGATCTGCCACAGCAGAGGGCCGATCAGCAGGAGGTAATTTATTTTAGTTATCAAGGTTTTATTGAATTTCGAGAGGCTCGTGGCTAAGTAATAACAGCTGCACGGGTCGATTGATCAGGTTAAGCTACCCTTGCCGCGGTCGGTCCGTGGATGGGTGAACATCTTTACATACCGAGACCCCTCCGTGGGAGCCGATCCCAACATAGTTGGGAAAAGGCTTGGCAGATTGAACGATTGGTTTTTATTGAATCTATGGTTCAACTTCACTTCGATGAAACTGAAACTAAGTAAAGCACTTATCTCACGAAAATACGTTCAAGGCCAACAAAATTGTTCGAAACGATACAAGAGTGTTCTCTTGTATCGTTCATATACTTACTTCCTTGCTTAAAAAAAAAACTTAAAAAAAAACAACCGACTAAAAAAAACACTACAAAGTGAAAAATAACTTTATTTTCGGAAGTCGGTGTCGTTGGTTCCGCATTTTCGTTTTTTGACCGAATAGACTTCCGAAATTAAAGTTATTTCGTTAATGAAGAAACATCAAAATTTGTTCATTCGTTTTTAAAAAAATCGTAGACATACATACAATATACGGGTCGAATACAGAACCTTTTTTGATGTCGGTTAAAAAAATACCCAAAATACAAAGAAAACTGAATTGCAGAAAACTTTGTCAGCCAGTGATTCATCATCCAAAACCTAGCACATTCAGGTCCACCTCAATGCACTCTTGCTTTATTTCTGATTTCTATCAGATCGTTCACATATAGATTAAAACTTTCTCAAAGTACAATTCAGTACTTACTGCATAATGCGTCGCATCAATATTGATAAGGATATTGATGCTATCTTCATTGTTGACTTACTTTCGAACGGATTCATTTATAAACTATTGATTAAGTACTTCCTGATTATTATTATCCCCATCTGTATTCACGGCATCTGTTCAAGAATTTACTTGGTGTTTGTATTCTCAACCATCACTGAATCTGTTTTTATTCAAGTCATGTTTACTTTGGGATTTCCATTACATGCATGGATTTTACTGATAATTGCATCAGTATTTTTAACAATCTATTAGTAGGTATAATTTTCATCTACTCTTAAACCATTTTTATTTCGTATACAGATGGTAACACCAATGCAAACCACATCGGAAGACGAGGAAGATTTGTCGGAGTTCAAGTTCCAGAAGTTCGCAGCTACTTATTTTCAAGGAAATGTCACTCATCAGTATTCGAGGAAACCACTGAAGCATCCATTATTGCCTCTACATACGCAAGGAGACCAACTGGTAAGAATTATTTACATAATGAGATATAAATGTGTTGCGAAATATCTTAATGTAGTTAGAAAGATTATTAGATAGACGAACGAGTAAACTAATTACAAAAATGTATTATTTTGAACGCTTGAAAATGACTATGATTTAATATTATAAGCACTTTAATGCTTTTGTAATTAATTGAATCGATTAAAAATCTGATAAATTCAAGCAAGAATGTTGTTACGCAATTTTTAATTATAAACGCATTACAGGCGGCGCAAGCGCTATGGATCACAATACTCCGGTTCACTGGTGATCTGCCGGAGCCGAGGTACCACACGATGGACCGGGACAACACGTCAGTCATGTCCAAGGTCACAGCTACCCTAGGCAGGAACTTCATCAGGTCCAAGGAGTTTCAAGAAGCTCAGATGATGGGAGTGGACCCTGACGCGTATCTGAACAAACAGAAGCCGAGGTCCATTAGACACAAGCTGGTGTCTCTGACGCTGAAGAGGAAGAACAAGTTAGGAGAGGACGTGAGGAGAAAGTTACAGGTTGGTTTTGTTCAAGAATATTCCCATAGCTACTATATGCTTATAAAGACAAATAATAATAAATATCATGTTGTCTTTTCCAGGATGAGGAGTACACAGCAGACAGCTATCAGTCATGGCTAGAATCTCGCCCAACATCAAATCTAGAAAAATTACATTTTATTATTGGGCACGGAATTCTACGGGCTGAGTTGAGAGACGAAATATATTGTCAGATCTGTAAACAACTGACAAATAATCCTTCGAAGTCCTCTCATGCTAGAGGATGGATTTTACTTTCGTTGTGTGTTGGATGCTTTGCTCCTAGTGAAAAGTTCGTCAATTACCTACGGGCTTTCATCAGAGAGGGTCCTCCCGGCTACGCTCCATATTGTGAAGACCGTTTGAAACGCACATTTAACAATGGAACCAGAAACCAGCCACCTTCGTGGTTAGAACTTCAAGCAACGAAGTCGAAAAAGCCTATAATGTTACCCATAACATTCATGGACGGTAACACGAAGACCTTGCTAGCGGACTCGGCAACAACTGCGAGAGAACTGTGTAATCAGTTATCGGATAAAATTGGTCTGAGAGACCAATTCGGGTTCTCGCTATACATTGCTCTGTTCGACAAGGTCAGTTCACTCGGCAGTGGAGGTGACCACGTTATGGATGCGATATCACAGTGCGAACAATATGCTAAAGAACAAGGTGCTCAAGAAAGAAACGCGCCATGGAGGTTATTCTTCAGGAAAGAAATATTCGCTCCATGGCACGATCCTACAGAGGATCAAGTGGCTACTAATCTTATTTACCAACAAGTGGTCAGAGGTGTTAAGTTTGGTGAATATAGATGTGATAAAGAAGAAGACTTAGCTATGATAGCCGCTCAACAGTATTACATAGAGTACGGTCAAGACATGAACACCGAACGACTGTATACATTACTGCCAAATTACATACCAGATTATTGTCTAACTGGTGTTGAAAAAGCGGTTGATCGGTGGGGTGCTCTTGTGGTGCAAGCGTATAAAAAGAGTTATTATGTAAAAGAAAAAGTTCCTGCTTACAGAGTGAAAGAAGACGTAGTGAGTTATGCAAAGTTCAAGTGGCCTCTTTTATTTTCAAGGTTCTACGAAGCTTATAGAAACTCTGGACCAAACTTACCTAAAAACGATGTTATTATAGCAGTGAATTGGACCGGTGTGTATGTCGTCGACGATCAAGAACAAGTGTTATTAGAATTATCATTTCCTGAAATAACTACTGTTTCGAGTCAAAAAACTAACAAAGTGTTTACACAAACCTTCAGTCTCTCAACTGTTCGAGGTGAGGAGTTCACATTCCAAAGTCCTAACGCTGAGGATATTCGAGATCTAGTTGTATACTTCCTGGAAGGTCTGAAGAAAAGATCCAAGTTTGTAATAGCACTACAAGATTACAAAGCACCTGGCGAGGGCTCTAGTTTCTTAACATTCAACAAAGGAGATCTGATAATTTTAGAAGAAGACAGTACTGGAGAATCTGTGTTGAATAATGGTTGGTGCATCGGTCGCTGTGAGAGGACAATGGAAAGGGGTGACTTCCCCTCGGAAACCGTCTATGTGTTGCCAGCACTGACTAAACCACCTCCAGACATATTGACTCTGTTCTGTCAAGAAGGTGCATCCCATGGTCGAAAAGCACCAACTGCCACATACAATGGAACAGAAATTAAAGACAAGCCTCATACTTTGTTGGAATACGCTATGGATCATTTCCGGTTGCCACCGAAACGCACTGTGTCCAAGGCACTAACACTTTCCACCGCTAAGAGGGGCGGATCTGAGGAATTGTGGCGGCATTCTAGAGAGCCAGTAAAACAACCCCTGTTGAAGAAACTTCAAGCTAAAGAAGAGTTAGCTGAAGAGGCATGTTTCGCGTTCACATCCATTCTCAAGTACATGGGTGACCTGCCTTCAAAGCGTCCTCGCATTGGCAATGAGTATACAGATCACATCTTTGACGGTCCACTAAAACACGAGATCCTTCGGGACGAGATATATTGCCAAGTAATGAGACAGCTGACTGACAACCGAAACAGAATCTCGGAAGAAAGAGGCTGGGAGTTAATGTGGCTGGCCACGGGATTGTTTGCATGTAGTCAAGGGTTACTAAGAGAATTAACACTGTTCTTGAGGACTAGGAGATATCCAATAGCCCAAGATTCACTCCAAAGACTTCAAAAGACTTTAAGGAATGGGCAAAGGAAGTATCCACCCCACCAGGTGGAAGTCGAAGCTATTCAACATAAGACTACTCAGATATTCCATAAGGTGTACTTCCCTGACGACACAGACGAAGCATTTGAAGTAGATTCATCTACCAGAGCAAAGGACTTCTGTCAAAATATAGCTCAGAGACTGAATCTCAGATCTAGTGAAGGCTTTAGTTTATTCGTTAAGATAGCTGATAAGGTGATATCCGTTCCTGAGGGTGACTTTTTCTTCGACTTCGTGCGGCACCTAACGGACTGGATCAAGAAGGCGCGGCCTACGCGTGATGGCATCACTCCACAGTTCACCTACCAGGTAAGTCCCTGCAGGATTCTCTACCAGCAACATCCATAATAGTCAGCAGTTTTTTTTTCGATTGAAATTAATAAACTAAACCTAAACACTAACTGCATGAATAACTTTGTAATCCTATTTGGATTACAAAGTTACATTTGCAGTGAATGAATCAATGTACCTGTTTATGTATAGTATAATGGAACAATTATAGGTGTAGATAGGTACTTAGATATAATTATGTTCAAAGGTAACTTATAAAATGGTCAACGGATTATGTTAAAATAAAGTTAAAAAGGTACCGGAAAGGAAAAAAAAAGTAAGACTATCTACAAAAAGAAGTAACCGTAAAAAATGTGAGATCCATGTAATACCAAGTCGATTAATTTATTCAGTCCCTACTTAAGGGATTTAACACATAAAAGATTTTTAATATTGATATGGTCACTATAAGATGTTGTTAGGTTAGCTAATTACGTAATAATTTAAGACAGAAGGTCCCTTAAGTAGGGACTGAATAAATTAACCGACTTGGTATTACATGGATCTCACAACTTTTTACCCGCGGTAGAAGAACTGAGTTGCGAGACTTGGCTTTTTTTACAAGTTATGTTTTTGATGGCATTCTAATTTTGAATTAAGAAATAAACGATTATTATTATTAATATCCCTTACCTCTATTTCTCAGGTATTCTTCATGAAGAAGCTGTGGACGAACACAGTCCCTGGTAAGGATCGGGCGGCGGACGTGATCTTCCACTTCCACCAGGAGTTGCCCAAGCTGCTGCGAGGGTACCACCGCTGTGGTCGGGATGAGGCGGCGCGGCTGGCGGCGCTGGCCTACCGAGCGCGATTCGGGGATAACAAGCAAGAGCTACAGGCGATACCGTACGTATTTCTGTAACAAGTGAATGGGTAGTCGGTAGAATGAATGGTCTCAACGTTACAGTAAAAGTGAACAAGATCCTTGAAATTGCATTATTTTAATTCGTGATAAAATAAATTCCGGCGTTCCTCAAGGTTCATTCCTAGGCCCACATAAATTCCTTATTTTTACATATCTATTTAAATGCGTACGTATGTGTGTTAAGTTCAACATTATCTCCGATATAAAACCGACCTGTGATAACGATCATATACATACAAAACGATTAGAAACAAAGTGACAACGATTAGATCGATGCCCTGCCTTTTTCTTTGAACACGTAAACGTTCAAAATTAATTACATAAAGAATTAAGTCAAATGTGCGAAATCATTGTTACCTGCTTTTTTCAGGCAAATGCTTCGCGAGCTGATTCCAGCAGACCTTATAAAGCTGCAGAGTTCTGCTGACTGGAAGCGAGCCATCGTGGCTTCATACAACACGGACGCTGGAATGACGCCCGAAGACGCCAAGATCACGTTCCTGAAGGTCATCTACCGCTGGCCGACGTTTGGGTCCGCCTTCTTTGAGGTCAAGCAGACCACAGAACCAAATTATCCTGAGTTGTTGCTGATTGCTATCAATAAACATGGAGTTAGTTTGATACATCCTCAGTCGAAGGTAAGAATTTCCTTAGCCAAATTGTTACACAACTCAGATCTGTCCCGGGTAGATACCTATAGCTGCATTTATAACAAAAACAGCCAGCTTTAAATCTATGCTTGTTTCGTTACGAACTTAAAAATCACCATTCCTGGCTCCGACTTGTCTATTGTGCAATTATAATATAATTATCGACTTACCATTTACTGTTTAATTTCTCAGGACATCCTAGTAACGCACCCATTCACGAGAATATCAAACTGGTCGTCTGGCAACACTTACTTCCACATGACGATCGGCAACCTCGTGAGGGGGTCCAAGTTGCTGTGTGAGACCTCCTTGGGGTACAAGATGGATGACCTTCTGACATCATACATCTCCCTCATGCTCACGAACATGAACAAGCAGCGCTCCGTTCGCGTCAAGTAACCCGACGTGGTAACAAGACGTGATATCATAGTAGTCAAACATTTCGAATATAGACACAATTAATTTTATCCGCTTATCGTTAAGTTCGCACGCTTCCCAGCGGTATATTTAACTTAACATAGGATTTAGCATTTACCTACATGCAGTCAGAACGAATGATTATTATTAATGTTTTACGTATAGTGTGCCTGGAATATCTTGGTCTTTAATGGCACTGCTTGCAAGACAAATAGTAGATAACAATATAAAATTGAGTTGGATTTAAATTTAGTTCCTTATTTTGTCACCTGGCAAGATATACTAAGCACACTGTATCTCCATAACTAGTGCGCCGTATCATTGTAGATAAATCTGATGCACAATTTTTTGGTTGCATTATTTTTGTTACATTCGCGTCAAACAAAATCTACTATAGATTAAATGTATCCGTCCATAAAATAAGATCTAAATAAATTATATCTAGATATTTAACGATGTTACTGTAATTCCAAATCCATTCTGTTATAGTTAATAAGTACAACGACCTAAGTATAGGTATTTGTCCTTCTATGTTCTCTCCAGTGGAAATGGCTATCTGAAATACGTATCATCTAAAATCTAAGAATTTATTTAAATTTTCATTTCACGCTACATTGGAAAATATTTTAATGTTTTTTATGTCATATTTATTGTTTTAAAATTTTTAATATTAAATACCTAACGGTTGTCGTAAAGATCTGTTACAATTTATAATTAGGTGTTCGGTAACGTGTAACATGGTATGAAATTATCTAGCATTGCTAATTATTGCCTTAATAAGTGCCTAGCTTTCAGCGGTATTCGCAGAAAAAAAAAAGGAATTTATATTCAAAGTTCAGGAACTAGATATATTTACTCGTGAAATTAGTTTTTAGCACTGTTTATATTACCGGAATATAATAAAAGAATTAATATGCTTTGATGTAAATCAGAGCACTGGACACGTGCAGTTTTGTTCGACTTCTATCGATAAAAAAACGATGTTATCTTTTTTATCAATAAACATGGGATTCAATCCCATCAATAAAATTAAATATCGATAAAAATCGAACAATACACAGATGTCGTATTAAAAGTAGATGTTTATATATTTATAAAAGTAACCGTTTAGCATAACATCTATATAAAATACATAGGTAACATCAATCATCAATGTATTTATTTAATAGGTAAAGGAATTTATTCTAAGTATTGTGTAAAATTGATTGTCAGTTTTATGCCATGAGTCCGGTGACAATTAAATTATGTTTGTTTTATTAATATCGCTTTAAAGTAAAAAGTTGCATTTGTGAGTGGTTGTAAACATGAGTCACAATGATATTTTGAGTGTTTTATTTTTATTCAAATCCTAACCCTAACAGTCTCCCCTATCTAATTCTATTAATGAAGCGATCTTAAAATGTTTGCTATCTATAAGCACTTAGGTTCCTACCCACAATTTATCGCTAGTCTTTTATGGCACATTCTGACTGGATGTGTCTTCGATCATGGTGTGTGTAAACCGAATAACGATTATAATATTTGCCAACTAAAAGTAATTAGCTTATTACTGTTTAGAAATAATTTCTCAAACAGTTTGAAAACACAAGCTACAGTGAGATTGGTCTGTAAGATGTTGTTTCATGAGGTGGTTTCCCTTATTGAGAGTGAAAATCTGATCTCCGATTACCTATTCGGATGTAGAGAACGACACTTTCACACAATTATGTACACACAATTACTAATATTAGTGAAAAGAACACAGAAGAAGGTATGCTCTACGGCTTTCCTTGATTTAGGATAGGCTTTTGATAAAGTATGGCATGATGGCCTCATAGACAAACTAAAACCGATGTTGCCTCAACAGTTTTCAGACATCATGGAGTCGTATAGGTACCTTTATCAAGTAGATTGTTTAGGATGAGACAACAAAAACGCCTATAAAATGATAAAAACTGGACTCGGGATAAAAGCTGGAATACCACAATGGAGTGTACTTGGCCCGGTCCTGTATCTATTATACAAGTGCGATATTCCTGAGCTATAAAATAATTTAATTTCCTTGGCATACAGCTATAATGCTAAGTAAATCGGCATTGTCTTGGATGCAAAACTGCGCGGAAAAGAGAACGCCAAAAATGAAAGAGCCGAATTACCTAGATATCGATACAAAAAATACTACTACTCTACTCGCTACCTCGGTAGAAAGTTTTCACAGTCGCCTTAGTTTCTCAGTTCCAGAGTTTGGAAGCTGGCAGTTCGATACCCCTGGGCCTTGAAATTCTTGTAAAGTTCGTAAAGCCCAACGGCTTTACGTCCTGCGCCTGATCTCTCTCCATTCGTATCGGCTTGCTAACCCATCGGACTATGAGAGTGAGGGAAGAGAGAGGGCAGCTGTGTTGCGCACACCCTGGTGCACTATTATATCCCCCGCATTGATGTCTCCGTTGAGATTGGCCGCCATGGCCGAAATAGTGGATTTCTAAGCTGAATGATGATGATAACGAATAACTACATTTTCTTTGAAACTTCTTAAAATGGACTCTATTTAATCACTTTTCTAAAGCCGTCTTCATGCTTGGGGTGACGTTTTAAATATCGTCCTAGGAAAATCTGAATATTTTTTTAAACTCTAAAATCTCTACTAGTACCACGATTTCCATACGCGAGACGAGATCCGGCACTAATTATATCTGTAGAGACAATACCTCGTCTCCTTACTTGGTTTTGTACAACACTCTGCTGGGCTTCAACCTTCAACGCTACATTTTTCCCAAAAAAAAACGTTTGTTGCTAAACAATCTTGGCAATGTGCTCAATTACCTAACTACTCAAGTCTAGTGATTAAAAGTTTTATCAACTGAACATGCATCCTACGTTCGGTCCCTGTTCGATATTGAATTTCTGGTAAGGAATTTCTCAGAAGCAGCATAATATTGAAACGAAGCTAATCAAACTCATATGATTCAATTAACGGAACCAAGGTGCAAGTATTAAACAGGTCCAACATAGCACTACAGCCTTCTCTCTTGAGAACATCTATACGTGTACCTACATAAGTACCCATGCATGGCCAGTACCTACATGCATGGCCTGTAATCTCAGAATACGGAAATAATATGTTTCCTAAAACACCCTGATTTCATTTCAAACGTATTGAACAAATCGTATTAGAAAAATAGTTTTTGTACTCGTAAGTAGCCAACGTAAGTCAACAAAGTGTGAACTAAGACTGACAAGGAAAATTAAACTGAATAATCTAAACATTACCAAACAAAAAAGAGATCTAAATAATATTTCTCAAATCAAATTGTGACTGTAATGAGTTGCTCATTGATTCACCATTAAGTACAAACTTGCATATTTATTAATTGAAACTATAGCCTATGACGTACCTACGTAATTGACTGAAAGCTTCCCCATTGCTAATGGGAAAATTATAATTTTAATTTACATAAAGATGGGGAACGGAAAGCGAACACACACAAGCTCACAAGCGAACGACGAGCAAATAACGAAGTGCATTTATAAAAAGTTAATGCCAGTCTTTAATCTTTTTCTTCATCATGCATTTAAAATGTAGAGGAACATTCAGCAAAATGTCCAATCGTGTCGCAAGCAATTTTCATAATGACGCAATTAGGTGCCTACACTGTAATTCAGAAAAGTTGGTAATTTTACCAAAAACAGTTAAAAATACGGTTCTGAATGAACAAGAACAATTAAAGTAAAAGCAGACTATTAGAAAAACTGTTAATTAGAACAAACAAAAAATATATATCCGCAATAAATTCGTGAGAGTCTCCCACGGCAGCGCGGCCTATTCACGGAGCCCGAGGAATAATGATGCTTCTATTGTGGCACCAGCAGGAAGTCATTTATCTAACATCAAGAATATGAGTGTTTAGAGCAATTTCGTGTCTGATTTCTCATCCTAAAGTGTGCAATTTTGGTGACCCGCCAGTAGGTAGGTAGATACGACGTGAATGTCAAACAACTCAACCGGTGACTAAGTATTCTTTGATTACTTGTTCTGTACGTTTCTAGAGCTTTATAAATGCTATGTTTTGTAATACACAATTTGGTGTGGTTAGTTTTACAAAACGAGTAAAAATGTCGCAAGATCGAGTCATCACTTCTAGAAAAATCAAACAGTTTAGATGCACAAAGAACCCAATGTGATGACTCTATCATCATGCCACTATTGGGTACCCTACCTGATTCTGGGTCTAATGGGAATCGATAGAATGGAACGGTCTCTTCAGTTACATTTGCTATTGGCTCTTTGTTTACAATTGAAGATAAGTAGAAAAGTTCAAAGAGAGCATGAGAACACCATAAACATTCATTAAGAATGATCACAAAGTAACTATGATTTCCACGCGGAGAAAAATAAGAGGGTTCATTCTGAAAGTCGCAAATATCTGTCTAATATTTTGTTGTTTTGTTTTTTTTTTACATATATCGTATCCCACTGCGGCAAAGACCTTCCCTTTTTCCTTCCATGCTTTTCGTTATTTTGTGCGATCTCTGGACATGTTGGCCCCGCAAACATGACTAGATCGTTACACCACCTTCACCGCGGTCAACCTCGACGGCGCCATCCAGTGATTGACGATCTCTGCTCATCTTTTATCATCATGTTTTGATTAATTTATATCATAAATACTAAATGAAACTCGTAACTCAAAGCATTTATTTCAATTAAACCATTTACAGGCACTAATGAATTGTCAAGGGGTCGGTCAGTGGTCAGCGGGATTGTCCGAAAGGGTTACCGCTCGCCCGGAACATAAAGGGCTAAGGAAGGAACACGGGTGGGTTTTAGTCAGTAAGAGTCTGACACTCCCTTCCGCTCCACCCAGAGCGGGATGGATTGGATGATTTCCCAACCTGAAAAAAAAAGTGGTCGGTCAGTCAGAAATATGAAGCTAGTTGCCCATTCCAAAGCATATTAGGTCCCTATCTAGGGTGAAAAGCGGGCAAGAAACTCCATTGACACTCTTTTAAATTATAATTGTTACACTAATATTAGTTACATCATTAATATTGAATTTATATGTGAGGACGATGTAAAAAGGCGTACCTACGCGTTAGAAATGTCCAGACGACAGCAAATACAAAAAACAATTCAAAAATAAAATACTCAATTAAAATAAGCCGTGGCAGACTAGACTAGTCCCAACTGACGACGCCCGCTCACGAAAATGGCGCATGGATCAGCACAATTCGACTCAACCATTTTGAAGGGAGCTAAATGATCCAATACACGCGCCACCATCAGCGAGACATTTGAGTGAGAATGACCAAGTCCTTAATGCTCAAATGAGCATTAAGGACTTGGAACACTTGCGCTCAGTTAAGTAATGTCTTATCTAGACACGCGGCAGCGTGTCAAGCCAAGTTCAAGCATATAAATTATAAATCTTAGACAACAGCAAGTTCAAAGTGTCAATTCACTCGGTTTAAAAGTAAAATGGGTGTTCCACAAGGCTCGATATTACAGGCTTTTTCAGGTTTTTTTGTTTTATTAATGGTACTAGCTGCGCCCTGCGGTTTCACCCGCATACGTGTCGATCCTGTGGGAATATCGAGATAAAAAGTAGCCTATATGTTAATCCAGGGTATCAGCTACCTTCATACATTTTTTTTATCAAAATTGGTCGAGCCGTTTGAGCATGAAGAAGTAACAAACATATAAATTCACCGGTTGACGTCATCACGTCAATGCTGGCTGGCGCTGAAAACCAGCGTTGGGGCTCTGCCTCGCATAGGGTCGTAGCATTATGCTAAGCGATGGCCGTTTTGCGTGGATGTGACGCATAATTTCCCCCAACTTCTTCTTTTTGTGTTTTTTCTCTGCGTCACATTTGCCGCAAATAAACGTATTTTTTCTTTTTTTTCTCGCATTCTACAATTATTGTTATTAGTACCAAAGTACCGTACGCAAAATACGCGCATTGACGTGGAGTTGCGGACACCAGCCCGTATTACCTATTACCTAGTACCAAAGTATTTGCCTTAAAAAGTTTTATAACTACCTACATTAACGTTACAACTTTATTACCTTTCTGTAATGATCAGAACAATAGACGCACCTACCTGTAATCAATGCGCCATCAAAGAAATTCCGTCAGACAATTTAATAAGGTAGATAATGAAATCGCTCAAATTACAACCTGAGTTTACTATTTTGTGTGGAAATGTTCTGTTCTCCACTTGCTAGGTCTAACAAACGGTTTTTTTTTGAAAAAAGAAACCGGAAATTTAGTCGAGGTAGCAACCGTGGATTCTGAAGCAGGACTTCAGTTATAGAGGAGGACAACCAATGACCACAAAAAAAGAACGATCAATCGTAACACTAACATATATTGGCGTGATTGCCGTGATTAGATACGACGCTTGGGGCACAGATTGCCTTACGGAAAAACAACAGGATGCTTCTGCTCATCTAGTGAAAGTAGATAAAAGTAGTGGCTCCTCCAGCTGACTATATTGAATTGATCCTTCAGAAAACCTCCCTAAATCAATCAACTCAACCTACCGCAGTCTACTACCGGACATAGGTCTCTCCCAGGCTGCGCCACTGCCAGCCACCAACTACCATAAACCGACTACGAAGCCAGGTGGGCCACTGCAGGCACTCTTAGTCATATAGGGGTAGTCCAATGAGCCACAATGCGATTAAAAACTCATATAATTGCGAATCATCGACACGACGAAGAAAAAGAATAATCTTACTAACACTTTGATGAATGGATAAATAAAGAAAAGTGAAAAGAAAACTGTTGTTTCCGAGTTAGCTTCTTTCCCCTTCGATTAGTTTAGCTAACTTTTTCTTAATGTGTATTTAAACACTGACACCGATTTGGTTAAAATATAGGTACAGCAAACAACAAAAAGAAAAAACTAAAATACGTAGGTACCTAATGCAAATAAAACAGTCAAAGCATTTATTTCAAATAGGCACATAAAAGGCACTTTTGAACGTCAAAAATTACAACAAAATAGAATTGATTCAAGTCGCCCAATCCAAAACGTAGTTTTCGTATGGAGAAGAATGGGCAAGAAACTCTACCGTTACTCTTTTAATAGTACATTATGATATAAGTGCGGTAAGTTGAAAATTACAGCCGAGGCGATATTCTTGCCCGAGCCGTAGGCGAGGGCTAAAAGAAAGCAGAAGCTGTAACTTTCAAAGCGCACGTATGTCATACGACGTTTTATAACATATTTGCGAGGAAATAAATAAAATTCGGACTGAATTTGCATATTTGCTTGTTTTACATTATGATGCAATTTTGATATGCTTGTAAGTATCTATCGGTCGATTTCTCAGGCAAGTGGCTTAGAGTAGCCTTTTTCGCTGCCTCTGAGACTTCTGGCAGTGTGGAATTAATAAATTCATCATTACTTGACGACATTTTCAAATAAAAAAAAAGTACAGCGAAAAGAAAAAGCGCGCGGAATAATTTTTACTTCTTAACAAATAAGTGATGCACGCGCGTTCGCGCTTTTTTTTCAGGCATAGGCACAGAACAGCCAGTATTATTAATAAAGTAAATAAATATTTTTATTTTTGTTACAGACATTAATGGTTGTAATTTATTGTCAAAATTAATTAAATTAAAGAATTAAATGTTTATTTATTATATTTTATCTCCTAAGTTAATTTTATTCATAAAATGTTGACTACTTTCTGAAATAAAAACTCTTTGCTAAGATTTAAAAAAGTACCGTTCGTTTTGACGGAGCATCTTGATAAACCGTGCGATTTACATTACATTACCGCACAAGTGCGTAATGAGATACATTACGATATTGAAATTGGTGAAATAAGAGACCCTTTACGAGCAAATATGTTATAAAATGTTTTACAATATTTTGCATACATTAATTATAAAATATAGGTACGTACCTACGCAAAATACGCGCATTGACGTGGAGTTGCGGACACCAGCCCGCATTACCTATTTACATTAATTATATAATAATAATATGTGAAGACGATGCACCTAAAATAAAATTACTATACCACAATAGGTAAAAGAATTAAAAATGAAACCATGACATATAAATTAAATATCTGATAGATACATGGTGCTCACATATTTAGTACGAACATGGTAAAAGTAAACGATTTTCATTTAAATAAAAAAATACAAGTAATAAGTCAGAGCGTGAGTTAAAGTAAATGTAATGTCTAAAAAATCAATGTCAAAAAAAGAATAAATTTTACACTTAAATTATTATCAACCAGTTTGATTTTGTCTAGACTCTAGATTGTCCTATGGAGCATATGTCATTGGTAGACACACACACAAAGGTTTAACAGTGTTGTAAATATAAAGCAGTCATTTCCGTAAGCCATGCATCATGTTTGCGTCACATAGAATATAATTGCAGCCGCAGATGAGATGATCTCTCATTCAACGCGAAGGAAATTGCTCAGGATTCTAATCTCTTGACGTTAGAATCACTTCATCGCTGTATGAAGGAATAGGTACATAGATGCCGAAGAAATGGAAATACTACCTTCCACTCAAACTCAAAGCATTTATTTCAATTAAACCATTTACAGGCACTTTTGAATTGTCAAGAAGTCGGTCAGTCAGAAAATATGAAGCTAGTTGCCCATTCCAAAGCGTAGGTACCTATGGAGAAGAACGGGCAAGAAACTCCATGGACACTCTTTTTAAATGATATTTTACAAAAATATTAGTTACATCATTACTTTTGATTTTAAAATTATATAATGTGAGAACGATGTAAAAAATTAAGAAAGACGTACGTGTTAAAAGCGTCCAGAGTACAACAAATAGATATATATATAACAAATAGATATAATATAATAACAAACTACAATCTAAAAATTAATTAATTAAAAATCAGCCGAGGCAGCTAAGTGATGACCAGCCCCAACTGTCGGCGCCCGTTCACGAACATGATGCATAAATCAGCACCATTCAGCTCAACCATTTTGAAGGGAGCTAAATGATCCAACACGCCACCGTCAGCGAGACATTTGAGTGAGCATGACATAGGTACTATCAGCTGCCACTTCCTCATCATTCTCTTGTCCTTATTCTAATTTATTTGGGGGCAACATGTCTTTTTCTTCCATACTTCTCTATAAGTCGTCATCTCGGGAGTCACCCCTTTCTAGTCATATTATCTTTCACAGTGTCCATCCGTTGTTTCTTTGGTTTTGTACCAGTACCACCAGTCTCGTACACGCCTCAACGGCTGAATGATTTGGATGTATTTTGGTAGTAGGTCCCTACCTAAGTTCCCGTACGATAATTCTCGATTTCCATGCGGGCGAAGCCGCTGGCAAAAGCTAGTTCTCTATAAGTCTATACCAAAGATACCTGGAAATACGCATAGGTAGGTAGGTACAGACGCCAGCACATCAAGCTACTACAATCTGTCAAATTTCTTTAATAGACAACTTTATCGCTAAAGCATAAGGTTCAAGGTTGATTGGGAAAATTTGACAGTTTCGGGTAGCTTGATGTGCTGATGTCTGTACATTTCAGAAAATAATTTTCCGACGCCCCCGTATGTTGCAACTTGCCAGCAATAATTATATAGGTACAATGCGTGCCACGAAAGATGAGACTTGACACACCACGTGGTTTGACATGCGCAGTACACGATTTTAGGTATCTTTAGCGGTATGAGGTCTGAGTGCGGGACGGGACCGGACGTCATAGGGGCGGCGGAAAGAGCGGGGGAGGCGGGGTCAAGTCTCATCTTTCGTGGCACGCATTGTACCTTTCTATTACTTCCACATCTTCTATGGCATGATAATGATCACAAAATATACCTATTTAAGTAGGTACCGAATACCGATTCCCATTTCATTCCTATTATAGTTATGTTATAAGAAAAATAGATGACTACCTACTTACTATGGTAAAGCACAATTATTTCTATTCAGTAGGTACCTGACAGTTGTCTGGGGTTGAATCACACTGTCGTAGTGTCGTTAATACTGTCCTTACATGTCGGATTGGCAAACTATTGACAGTTCACTTGTTTTCGCGGTCAGATTTTACAATTGCAATTACCTGATATCTGTCGTACAGGTAATTGCAATACCTAATGAGGGTTTTTCATATATGAATAACCACTTAAAGGTTCTACACCTTTGTAGTTTGTAGCTAATTGGCATGTTGTAGATACTGGGTATCCTGCCGGTCGATTCTGTAAAAATCTCACCGTGAAAACTTAGGTGAAGTGAGTTTGTTTTTACTAGGAATTGACACTATTGACAGCTCACTCCACCCTCACTTCACCTAAGTTTTCACGGTGAGATTTTTACAGAATCGACCGGCAGTTCGAACTTTCAGTGGAGCAATAAGGTTAGCCGAACCATAGGAAAGTTATGAGAGGATAACTAAAAATATTTTCGCCCACTTGGAGAACGAAAGGTAAAATATATAAATACTTTAATAAATAGTGATACCTATTCAGCCAAATAATCTTGAAAGCCGCCAAGCCGCCTTATTTGGCACAGCTTCAGTATCTACGTCTAAGCATAGACGTCACGCCATAATACTTTTTGTGCGCGAAACAATGGGCGTTTTCGTCCAACTAAATGCTCCACCCACATCTCTGAATGGCCAACGCGGAAAAAACACACGAATTATAGAAAATTACAGCAAGAAAACCGGTACCACGTTAATGGTTAACCGAAATATTTACCTAAGTGCGAGTTCAATTTACACTACAGTTCATGAAAATAAGAGTTTTAATGATAAAAATTGTTTTTGTCATACCTATTTTAAGTTAATTGCCAGAAGACGTCATTTGAAGCACTGCTTAGAGCTCGTTTAAAATATTCTAAACAATTAAAAATAAATTTTAATTGCTACTCTGTAAAAATTCGTGTGTTTCCTGGCCACAATTCCCACGAACGGAGATGACATGTTGGAAAACATTGGAGCACCGGTGCCGTTCAACATTTCCCACACTCTGCATATCTTGGCACCATAGATCAACCTGGCAGAATGTAAAAACGCAGACAATGATTCAATTGTGTGCACACAGATTTCTCACAGTCCCGCATAGATATAATCGTCATAGGGTTAATTGGTGCAGGTAAATGACCAACCGATGTTCCGGTTCGACGTTTGCCCAAAAAGGATGTTGATAAGGAAAAACCAGTTGTGTAGTTTCCACTGATTAGCTAGCAGGATGTTCTAAGCCCTGATTTCTTTCAACACAATGACATTTTTTGCAAGCATGAATGAATGATTACGTGCATGTGCTGTATAACGTCATAATTTCTTATGCACGTCACCGATTGGGAAATAATGTCTGCAGTCACGCGAGCGACACACTGGTTGTGCCAACGGCGCGAAGAAATTTTATAGTTTGTATGCGTAAAGGTAAACTGGAGATATTTGCTTTCCCATGCGTGACGAAAAATGTTATTAGCGATTTACATTGAACACAGTCTAATTGTGATCTGGTTTTCGTTGGATTACATTTTAACTTTTAGGTTTTCCTGAGTCAAATGCTGCAGAATTTTTTACAATCAATTGATCACTCTTTTTTTGAGCTTAGGTACCCTACATCCTCAGCAAAAGTTTATGTACAGACCCAGTACATCAAGCTACCCGAAACTGTCAAATTTTCCCAATCAACTTTGAACCTTATACTTTAGCGATAAAGTTGAGAATCTCTTAAATAAATTTGACAGATTGTAGTAGCTTGATGTGCTGGCGTCTGTACCTTTAGGTCCCTAATGTGAATTTTAAATTAATAGGTAGTTGTTAGCTAAGTACCAACACCTACTAACTAAAAACAAACAATTAAATTGATATAGAACAAAAGATATATACTAAGATCCTGCAATAATTCAAGTTATGATTAAGATAATTTGCTGGTGATAAAAGTTACCATGTGTATGTACTAACAACAGTGGCAATTAACACGCGGAAACGAACAGGACATGGGTAAACCCAGTGATTATTGAAACAGTATCCATCATTAGGCTTAGGTATATCATCACTTTTTTCATGATTTTCCATGTTTACGAGCGATCTGCGAGATGACAATCAAGTAAACGATCATCTGTTACGTATCGCCAGCGTCACTCATTGCATGAATGTAATTGCGAATACTTGGAAGTGAATTCTCACCATCACCATGTCAATCAGTGACGCCTAGTTCCATAATGATGTTCCATGATTACTGAAATGCCAATATTAGATGTTGTTTTGATTTGAATTGTAAGTGATTGTGCTGTTGGTGTGCTTATTATAAATAAATAAATAACGAGAATAGAACTCTACGACGTGGCCGCTGCTCAGTCAGACAGACCCTACAGATCGAAGATCAATTGACTCAATTACCTTCCAATTTATGCCGTGACAATCGAACTTTCCGACGTGAACACATGTCATAAATATTAGCGAGTTTATTACTCTGAATCTCGGCAGCGAACAATGGCGGAATGGGTATAAACTTGTGATAATTATCTGAGGTCAAACCCAGCGTTGCGGAACGGTATGTAGGGGAAGACTCTTGTTATTATCATGTGAAGAGTTTTTGAAGACGTTCCCACAGACATCGGCCGAGGCACTGATTCCTCGATTAACACTGATTCATAAGTAGATAATTACACTTGACCCCTCGCTTTTTAATTAAAACAATGAGAATTAAGTCAATGAGATCCGCTTTGCGCAAAACAATTCGACTGTGAGAAATGTAATTTTAATGATCCAAGATTGTTGGGTGTGAATCTTAATCACGTAGGGTGGAGTTTTAATGAAAAACTTTATATTTAAATTCGATTTTATTAAAAAATATTTACTCATATTTCAGAATCACTGCTCTGAATATCATTAACGCGTTTTACACTCGGTTCACAATATCATTCCCGAGCAGTCACCACCTAAATATGACCATTTCCAAATATAGAAATACCAAATGTAAAATGATAAAAAGGAGTAAACAGTTTTTTAAATGACAAAACATCTTTTACTTATAGTTTTACAAAATTGACGACATTTTTACTGTCTATTCATCGCGTTTAATACTAATTTCCTTGTAATACTGTAACTTTACCAATTCCATAAGATTATATCGTAATTCAACGTTTTGCTACAAAAATATTGATATTTTTTGTACTTCTTATTACACTTTCCATATGGAATGTTCGAAATCACACGTTTTATTAAAAATACACATCAAATCCGTTTTCAAAACAATACAGTTTCAAAAGAAATTATATCGGCATAAAATAAATAGAATTTTAAGATTTATAATTTCTGTTTTTATCATTTAATTATTAGGTCTACACATCGAGCGCGATGTTCGCAAAATATTGCGCGCGACGCATTTTTTGAGACATGTAATAAAATCTGATGTCTTCGAACAAAGTCGTACGGTCGCGTCGCATCGCATCGCGTTCGGTGTGCAGGGCTCATACTGTTCTATGGACTAACTCTAGCTACTAAACTACATGTATTGTTCGTTTAAAATCTCCGTAAATAGACATACGTACAGTGACAGCGCTACGTGTCATTAATTGGGTTTATTATCGTCAACAAAGTGTGTGATTAGATAAATTGTGCATACACATTGAGACCGATTGACTTGCAGTCACAAAAGCAAATAAAGTACATAATAGGTAAATAAACACTAAAATAATGTATAAGAAAAAACTACTACATCAAGTAGTCTGAGATAAAAAGGACTTATTTTTGGCTCTTCTCTAACTCGATTGTAATAAACTAATCTTCTAGGATAACTACTTAATTTATACAAACCAATTACAATAAAATCACTCTTAAAAACCAATCTCGTAGAGTTCATTTTCCTTTACCCAAACGTATTAAACTTAACTTTAATTAGAATAGTATTATAGTAAAAACGCAATGACTTGTCATGGATATTACATCTATTTGGCCCCAAAGAAACAAATCTAAGAGCAGAGAGATCTCTTTTTATGACGATGACAATGAACGAACTATTTTAATATTGGTGTATAGTAAATGCCGGAGTTAGGAACTACCCCCTACCCATATCAGTGTTCAAACGAATCTTTGAAAATCTACATTTGTATAAGCTGATGAGCTCTGTTGGCAATTACTGCATAAACTTTAAACGTATACATGTGCATTTATAAGCGCTTTTAAAGGCGAATAATTGCTTAAGGAAATGTGTGAAAACATAATTACGGACTAGGAGTTACCTTCATGGTAGTAAAATAAAGAAATATCGTAGTGTAGATACACGATCAGCGGGTTGAAGAAAGGGCATAAATCTGGAGCAATTATTTACTTCGAGAATCCCTTTCGAGTAGTGTGTATCCAAAAATAAGGCCATCTTAGTACATTTTAAAATATAATTGAGCGTTTAAGTGAATAGTTTTGTTAATCTATACGTAGTTCAGTTCTCCAATAACTTTTACTTACGATTTCTTACACACACAGTACAGTCACGAGCACTAATATGTCAACACTTGGCAACTTTCAATTGCGATTTTTTCGTGAAATAACGAATTCAAAGTTGAAATACGACACTTTACACAAACCTATGGGTTCGAAAATACTTTGTTCGTTAATAAAAAAAAATTTCATTCAAAACTAAAGGTGAAAATCGTCTTTGAATAAAGCCAAGTGTATACAATGTATAACACTTGGCTTTATTCAAAGACGATAATATGTATAGTATAATACTATACATAGTTATGCTCGTGACTGTACATAAAACTATGGCTAGTATCATTGCATTTATTGATTTTATAACAACCGACTTATAACCCATTTCCAACCAGCTAACAGTGCGAAAAAGAGAACTAATTTATAGGGTGAAGTAATTTCAAAGGTACAGCTCTACTTGTTGTTTCGTTCTAACAATTAAAGTTTCATTCAATTATATATGTACCTAAAAGTAAAATTAATTTCATTTTTCTAGCTGCATTCGACGTCTTTACCAAACTTACTAGTAGAGCCATATCTTAAGCATTTATCACAAATTCCACTTCCATTATGTTAATGTTGTCACAACTTTCTTTTATTGCTGAATTTAAACCTTAATCATAGTTTTGGTGTCATAATCTCGTAGATATACAAACATATACTTTAAAATATATTTAGGCACACGTCGATCGTGCTCACATAGTATCTTGCACCCTGCGGTCTGACCTCCCAATCAAAGCGATCGACTCGCGAAGTGGCACTTTCTTTAATAATAAAGCTTTCTATAATCTATAGAACCTAACATGATCTTTAAAACGTAACTCTCAATTATTATAATGAGCTCTGATACCCAACATTAGGGCTACATCTCCACAAGAGAGATTTGATACATTTGTCTGTTAGAAATCAGTCACAAAAGTAAATTGTTTAATATTGCACAAGCTAATAAGCTACACATTTTCTATTGTACATACCGCCTTAATAAGCGGGTCGTGTCACTGACGCAACACGCATGCGCGAATCAAATATTTACGCCATTTGTAACAGCAAACCTTTCATTTGAACGACTTAAAATACATTTTCAAAAATATTACCTACTCGTCCGTTTAGTCTGTAGCACAAACTCCGCCAGAGATCATGCTATGATGAATAGACATTAGGCACTATCGAAATACAATTACAAATTGTCTTTGAATCACTCACCAAAATCTCTTTCTCGTCAAAAGTCACGAGTAGTCTTAGGAGACGGCTTCGTTCTTTGGAGTCACATTAACACAGTTTTTGAGTTACCACAGAGTAAGTTATAACTGCAGGCTGTCGTCTTCCAGCCTGCAGTCCATTGGCTATTGGAGGGTGTTGTCTGGTAGTCTGTGCGGGTGCGCGTCGTGGTGCCAGCCGGCGGCCGTGTCGGGCCGCATGACGTCGTCCACGGGCGCGCAGCCGGGCCGCGGCCCCGGCTCCGGTGTGTACGTGAACGTGAGACCCGTCGCGTATATTATGCCGTCGTTTCTGACCAGCGACACCGGTACCTGAAGTGGAGGAGAACACTAATGAATTGAAGAAAGTAGTTGGTAGTAACTAAAATGTTAGCGGGAGTGGGCACGAGTTTATAAGTCAAATGGAAGCCGAATAAGATACGAGACGAATAGGATGAACCAAGAGGGTACAGAAATTCGTATATATAGTACTAGCTTCTGCCCGCGACTTCGGCCACGTGAAATTTCTTGTTACTCCGACCCACCCCGTCGCATCGCATCGCCTGCCCGCGCTATTACTTCGTTTTTGCTTAGCGTTCTTTGTCTTTCTGACTTTTTTCCTTTTGCTCAGCTCCTAAAGGTCATAGCGTGATGTTATATAGCCTATAGCCTTCCTCAAGAATTGGGCTATCAAAGTCAAAAAGAATTTTTCAAATCCGACTGGTAGTTCCAGAGATTAGCGCGTTTAACCAAACAAAATCTTCAGCTTTATAATATTAGTACAAATCTTCAGCTTTATAATATTAGTATAGATAATCAGCCTATTGAGTTCCCACTTCTGGGACACAGGCCCCCTCTCTGTGAGGGGGAGTGGGCCGTTTTCCACTACACGGGCCCAGTGCGGGTTGGTAGAAGTCACATATATTCGAATGTTTCATATGCTTTCAGGCTATTATGATCATCTTCGCACCCTCTCAATGATATATCAGTCAGTCTCAGGCAGAAGATAGCTGATAGTACAGACGCCAGCACATCAAACTATCCGAAACTGTCAAATTTTCCCAATCAACTTTGAACCTTATGCTTTAGCGATAAAGTTGAAAATCTATTAAAGAAAATTGACAGTTTGTAGTAGGTTGATGTGCTGGCGTCTGTACGTTGTTTGAATGCTGCTGCCTTCTCGACATAAAACATTCCCTTTGTCGCCAAAGTAAAGGGAATAGGTTGTTTATTGAATAACAAAAAATTTACCAGCGCTGGCGCTCTGTCTTGCATGGGGTCTTAATATTATGCTGAGCGATGGCCATTTTGCGTGGATGTGACGTATATTTTCCACCAACTTTTTCTTTTTGTGTTCTTTTACCACAAATAAACGTTTTTTTTTTCTTTTCTTAAAAATCACAGAATATAGTTGTTCTAATTTTAAACACAAATACATGACTAATCCTTTTAATTACAGCAACAATGAACAAGTTATCCAAGTCTTAGAGCGGGCGATTATAATAAACTTGTAATGAAGAGACGCAGTAGCAGCATATTAAAGTAGGGGGGATCACGTTGCTGCTTTATTGCTAAAGTATCTATTTCCAGGCAGATATAAATTATTCAAGTCTCCTTCAAACACGTCTGTTATTAAATCGATCTGATCGAAGGGTGCAATTCTACGAAAAGAATACCATTGATCGAAATAAAACTAGAATAACTGTGAATATTTTACGAATGTTGCATGCAAATTTGCGTAAATATGTTTTGTATTTATATCACGAATCTATTTATAATGCTATGGTTATTTTAAAATTTCCTGGTTGAGATTAAGTATTACACACTAGCAGAGCCTCGCGGTTTCACCCGCATAAATTTCCCGTGAGAATATCGGGATAAAATCTATCATAATTATGCCCTTTCCCATGACTCTAACTATTTCTATACCAATTTCATCTAAATCGGTTTAGCGGTTTAAGCGTGAAGAGGTAACAGACAGAAACACTTTCGCATCTATACTAATATTATAAAGCTGAAGAGTTTGTTTGTTTGTTTGGTTGAACGCGCTAATCTCTGGAACTACCAGTCGGATTTGAAAAATTTCTTTTTGCATTTGATAGCCCAATTCTTGAGGAAGGCTATAGGCTATTTAACATTACGCTATGACCTTTAGGAGCCGAGCAAAAAGAAAAAAAAGTCCGAAAGAACGCTAAGCAAAAACGAAGTAATAGCGCGGGCAGGCGATGCGATGCGACGGGGTGGGTCGGAGTAACAAGAAATTTTACGCGGACGAAGTCGCGGGCAGAAGCTAGTTTATAATATTAGTATGGAATGTATGGATAATAAATATGGATTCCTCACATGAGATGAGTAGCAAATTTTCTAGCTACACTTTATACTTAGAACAATCGTCTTCGAGGACAATTATAAGTAGTGTAATACCTTTGTTATTGTTTGTATATCTTGTCAATTGTTTTCTAATGGCTAGTTGTTAGACACAGGTGCGTCCTTTGGGCGACATATCACATCATATTTATTTAGTAAATGTCTGCAACCGAGTTCTCACGGCAGAATTTATTTAAAGTGTTCGACTATTAAACGCTGCGTTCGCGATGGTCACTTCCTGACAAAGGAGATTATTTGAATAGGGTGCTGTTAAATTGTATGTAATAAAAAGATACACAATTGTTTGAAAGGAGGATGGCAGCTGGTTAGCGGATTTTTATGGTGTACATACATGACAAAGAGTATTCTATCTATCTTATCTGCTTAGCCTTTTCCCAACTATGTAGGTGTCGGCTTCCAGTCTAACCGGATGCGGCTGAACACCAGTATTTTACATAGAGCGTCTGCCTATCTGACCTCCACAACCCAGTTACTGGGTTACCAGACTGGTTGTTTGACTTTCGGGCTTCTGATGACCCGTAATTGTTCGACTTTCAAAGATCCAAGAAAGACAGCCGGAACCAACGGCTTAACGTGCTTTCCGAGGCACGGAGGGGTCTCGGTGTGTAAAAATGGTTACCCAACCACGGAACGACCGTCGCAAGCGTAGCTTAACCTTACTGATCAAAGATTACTTATTTATTAATCTGCACCAAATCACGACCAGTGCAGAAATGTTATACCTATCCCAAACTTATTCCATTTCTTTAACATTTAACAAAGAAAGTCTATGTTATAAGTTCTAAAGAGGGTTTAACCATTGGAAAGGTAAACCCACCCTCTTTATAAATATAACTTGTCTTTGTAGTTTTCATGCCACCGAAATGAGTGGGCGGCGACAAAGGTCAGCTTCGGTTACAACTCGAAGATATACGAGTATCCGACTCCAATCAGCTTCATACATTCCTGGCCTTAAAACGGCTGTAAAGCCTACGACTAATTTATAAAAAAAAAAAAACACTGGCACTCCGGTAGTGCCGACAGAAGTGAAAACTTGAACAATTACGAGTGTATTTTGTGAATCGTCTTATAAACAAAACACGCGTGTTAAGGTGTGTTCCTTATTTTATAGGGTTTTTTGCAAATCAGGTATGATGACCAAAGTGACTGGTTTATTCTTCTCGTGAAAGGAATTTATTCAGATTTACAAAGAAGCACACAGGATAGACTTCAGTTCGTGGTGTTGGTCTCGCATGGAGCTCGTCGTCAGTTATATATCCGTGGTTCAGCGCCATCTCGTCGTTGTTGGATGAACTACGTAGTTAGTACGCGAGGCCCTCGTAGTTCTTCCCGATGTGCATAGATGGCGCTGTCCTCAACAACGCACGTCTTACGTTTTACGTCTTACGTCTTACGAATTTTCGATCAGGGTCACGTGACCTGACGCGAATTTAGAAGTTTTTACCCATTCCAAAAAAAGTACACAGCGCCGCTAAAGAAGTTTTCACTTCAAAAAACGCTGTTCCAAATTCAAATTACCTGTGTCGGCTGCCGCACCCAAAGCCACTGTCCTCTAAACTGCGAGATGTCTGGCACGACGCACAGCATAGACTCAGCGCACCGATACATGGTCTCTGCCTCCACGTCGCCGAACCAGACTTGAAGGGATGGCGTGAAGTTGTCCCCAGCTAGCTCCAGCATGGCCACGTCGCCGCCACCGTTCAGGTTTAAAGAGTGAACTAGCGGTACTGGTGTTACGGGAGACCTGGTCAGAAGAAGATATTTATTATCGTCATAAAGCTTTTTGAACTTATATTTTGTAGAAATGGGCTTGTCCAAGTGTTCAAGGTTGGTAAAGTAATCAGCGCGGGCCAAAAGCTAAAGCTCCGGGCCAAGTAATAAAGGCGCCAATTAAACACCGTATCCCCAAACCAAAATCCCGGGGCCCAGTGGCAAATGATTGAAGAAATACAAATTGGTTTTGGTTTGTAAAAATCCCACGTAAGCTTACGTTTCCACACATACAAATAAACTTCATGTGTGAACACAGCACCCTAAACACACTATCAATCACTTGTTTCATGTTCGAAAATTTTGTCTGCTCAACAACGTAAGTAACGTAAAATGCGTGCCACGTAAGAAGAGACTTGACCCCGCCTCCCCCGCTCTTTCCGCCGCCCCTATGACGTCCGGTTTCGTCCCACACTCAGACCTCATACCGCTAAAGATACCTAAAATCGTGTACTGCGCATGTCAAACCACGTGGTGTGTCAAGTCTCTTCTTTCGTGGCACGCATTGTAAATAACGCAATGAATGTTGTTGTACTGTCAAAATAAAAGGCATTGCTACTGATAGTGTTACACAATTACCCCGCAGATGCTGGTAGAAGCTGGTTGCATATTAAAGTGGATGTGACGAAGTTTAACGGAGCATTAGGCTGTATACAGAAAGAAAGCTGGAAACTTGTAAGCGCTTACCGGCGCTTGACAGCGCTGGTCCGTTCTACACAAAGGAAGCAGGTTGAAGCAGACCAAGCAAAATATGCCTTTAATTTTAAATGGCAGCGCCCAGCGCTGACCAGCGCGTGTTGAAGCTTGTCGGAACTTGTCGGCACCGTTCAGTGCTTATCGGCGCGCGTTCATATATTTTTCTACGCAGGTTACCAGCGCTGTCAAGCGCCGGTAATCGCTTATAAGTTTCCAGCTTTCTTTCTGTATACAGCCTTATATTGGAAGTCCGTATAAAAGTTTGTCAAAGCTTGAAGCTTTCTTTCTGTATACAGCCTTATATTGGAAGTCCGTATAAAAGTTTGTCAGAGCTTGATAAATATCAGTTTATCAATTTCAAAAATAACGATGTCCGAAAAGTGAAATATCATACGAAGTATAAATAAATCCGTCAAATATCCAATGAATGTGACAAAATGCTATTGAGGGCCCCAACAATTATTCTCGAAATCGGTAAATAAAAATCTACATAGGTTTCAGAGGGCACCGAATTACATCGAGAATCGGCAGGAGGGAACAATAGACCTAACATTAAATGTTCGGAAAGAATCAAAAATAAAACTAGGGTGCGACAGAATTTGCAGGGGTGGCAAAAAATCATTAGACGTGAACTTTACATGAGTTACTTGTGACTTGTGAAACTTTTAAAAGGATTTGCTAAAAAAGATATGTTAGTAGCTTGGACTATATGTCACATAACAATATGGTTAGATAGGCAGACGTCAGATACGTCACATCATACCATCAATCGTTTATGATCGCAGACAGCTGCTACTTCAGTTCCCAGGGTATCAAACGTTACGTGTTATGATGTGCGTGCGAATTTTCTTTATGTTTACCTTTATATGATGCTATAAATATTGCTACAGTTTTAAGTGTTGGTAATTTAGGAGTGTTTTGACAACACTCTGGTTAAAATCGGTTCGGTTTATGTTCATCGTGCTAGGTTGTGCGGTGGTTCTCAGGGTGTCAAAAGAAATTCGCACGTTCATCATATTATTTATTAAGTAAGTACCTATCTGAATTATGATGAACGTGCGACTTTTCTATGTTTTACTTATTTAGTGCAAAATTGACACTTAACGGCATTAAATATATTAGATAAACTGCTCAAGATTATCGTGAAAGGAGGTATGGCGGTTTTTAGGGTGTCAAACGTCGTTTTATGATGATCGTGCGATTTTGTATCTTGGATAAATCAGCCTATCATGTTCTCACTACTGGGACACAGGCCTCCTTAATTTATTAACACGCGGGCCTAGTGCGGGTTGGTAGATGTCACATGTCATCGAATTTTTGGTTCTGACATGCCGGTTTCCTCACGATGTTTTCCTTCACCGTTTCGAGAGCAGTGGCGATGAAATTATTTACAAAAAGTTAAGCGCCTGTCTGGATTCGAACCCACGACCTGCAACGTAGCACGCTGAATAGATAAAAAATTATGATCATAATAATTGAGTTGAATGGGTAATTATGTTTACAGTAGCAATCCTGTGGTTAGTTAGTATCAAAGCTATTAGTTTATCACTGTTTCTACAGAAAGTAAATACTTAATTTGTTTATGGGTCCAAAAGATTACCTACTTGAGCTAACCTCTACCAAATTTATAATATTTTAATTTTTAAACATTTAATTTTTTTTCTCAGATTCAATAGTACGTTTATTCAGCGTCAAGTAGCAGAAATTCAGGAGCTTATGTAAAAACATTAGTGGACTGGTTTTAATTACGCGACAATATTTGGCCCTTAAATGCCAACTTGTGATAATCACAGGGGCAGTTAATTGTTGCATTTTTTCCATTTACATTTAGCATTAAGTATTCTCTCTCTTAAGATACAGGGTACCCTAGTTTAAGAGATAGAGATTAATCTATTGTGTACAGATTTATGTAGCATCCAAAATGTTTTTATGTAAAAGTTCTCTGTATTTTTCTGTATCTGTATTTTTGGGAAATAAAGATATTTATTATTATTTTATTTATTATTATATCATAGCACAGAATTGGCACCAAAATAATGGAGCTTATACAGGTATACTCCACAAATAACACAATCTCATTTTGTTTGCTTTTTCACCTATTATATTTTATTTTAATAAAAACTAGCAGACCTGTGAACTTCGCACCGCATCAAATTATGAATTGTTTTTTTTTTCGTAGTTATTCTGCTATTCGAGGTTGAGGCAAATCCAAGAAATCGAATATCATAAAAATCGGTCCAGCCGTTCTTGAGTTATAAATGGTGTAACTAACCCGACTTTGTTTTATTTATATAGATAGATGTAGCATACCTGACAGGCCCCATTCCTTCATAAAATTGATATTCAGCCTTATCAGTGGATATGATGGTCCAGCAAGCTCCATCATTGATCATCTCTTTATTGGGCTCCTTAGGGCACGGTGTGGCTTGGAACTGTATTATTCGTTCTTGTGACAGGCATAAATACATGCGTTCCGTGTCCTTCATATAGAATGCACACTTGTGAAGCTGGGATACTGGGTCATCTGCTTCTAATAGGGCCATTTGCTTGTCCACCTGTATGAATAGAGGATTTATTCGAATACTTTACTAGGCAAAGGATATTAATGAAAATTGAAAACTTAGTTCTGTGGGGTAAACGCAGCTAAGTAATATCTCAGAAGGAATAAAAAATGTTCTGAATTTTTGTAATAACATACTATTTGCATTTCAGGTAGTTTTTATTGTTATTATGGCACATGCCATGCTTGGCGTGGTGATGTTTTTACAGGATAATAAAAATAAATCAATGTAGAAAACGAACTCCCCTGATTAGTTTTCTACAAGGAATTATATTGCAAAGCGTATAGTTTTCTACAAGGAATTATATTGCATAGTATATTGCAAAGCGAAAGAGAGGGGCATGCAGAATTCTTTTCTGACACTAAACCTATCTTTAAAAACACACTTTCTTAAGGTATGTTTTTAAAGATAGGTTTAGTGTCAGAAAAGATTCTGTGAAACAAAAACATTCAAATTATTAGATAAGCCATCATCGGTTCAGAGAAAGTATTTAACAATCATCTTTCCTGAAAAAATCAACTTTTCTAGCTCCCACAGCAATATGCTCTTTCGCTTCTTAAGAGTTTTAGGGCAGTTAAAAATTAACACGGTCTTTTAGATAAATAACTTCAAGTGTTTTACCAATTGTGTTTTTGGGTTGCATTGATTCAAAAGAATAAAGAATTTGAATCATAAAAAGTATTTTAGTCTCCAATAGGGTCACAAATAAAACCAAATACAAAATTGTAGTAAAAAAATGTGTTGGCATTGGTATGAATGATAACATAAACATACAAATATCTAGTGATAAGAATAATTTTTGTAGTTACAAATACCCAAAGTTTTGTTGAGATTAGCTATGGTGTGAAATTGGTTCTAATGAAATTAACATGACCAAGAGTGGCAAATTTACTTGGTTATAACATTGGAAATAATAGGTATATGATGTTCATGATTATTAGTATGTTATGTTCTATACATGACTGGGAGTAGAGTGATCTTACCTTTCTTATTATTAGTCTGGGTAGTGCCATGCCTGTTACTGAGCATACAAGCTTCACTGTGGACCCATAATGAACATATCCGTCTCTCACAGCAAACTCTTCTGATTCACTCTCATTGTCATCTAAGAGGTGAATAGTAAACGCTCCCCACTGCGTGGAGGAGGCATGGAAGTTACCATTCTCTACATGGAGGTATCTTGTAGACACAGTTTGTGACCTCAACCTGTTGAACAGAGCTACCTTCGTTCCACTTGCAATACACAAGTCTGCATTCTTCAACGATTGCTTCTTTTTGGAGGGCTTTGATATCACTTTAATTCTCTTACTATTGAAAATACCAATGTCATGGCCATTGCCATAGAACATCTTAACTGAGAGCATGAAATGCTTCCTCTTATCAGAGTCAGATATGTACAAAGTCTTGGCGGCACAGTACTGCTTGCCATTGTTGAGGTCCAGCTGCTGCATGTCCTGGTCAGAGTTGCCAATGCCTATGAAGGCACACAGCTGAGCTGCCTGCTCCGTCTCCCCCTCCCGCAGCATACGCTCGCGCCGCAGTCGCCAGCCATCTCCGAACAGATAGATGCAGGGTGGCGGGCAGAAGAACCTTTTCTCGTTTCCATAGGACTTCTGTGCGACCTTAGCGTGCAGGATGACTACGACCATATCGGAGCGGTCGCGCAGGTAGCGCTCCATGGCCTCGCGCGTGAGTCGGCGCTCGTCCGGGCGGTAGGCGCCCGCGCCGGGCCCGGCAGCGCCTGCGTAGCGCGGGAACAGCGCCGCGTGCTGCGCCGGCGGCGACGCGCCGCCCGCCAGCGCGCCCGCGCTCGCCCCGCCGAACTGGTGCGGCATGCTCGCCACGGCTGCCTTCACCTTGCTGCCGCCCGCATAGCGCGCACCCGACTTAGGGCCGCGCAGGATGATGTTCTCGTGTCCCTAGCTGGCGTCACTTCTCCGGTGGGTCATCGCCGGCAGTGCAATGAGCGGTGTAAGCGTCCTCCCAGGTCCTTGATTGGAGGACGCGCGCCCACCGGGTAGGTTCAGCCGAGACGCCGTCACCCCCGGGTCCGATTATCTCGCCGATCGATACACTTTTGTATTATTCACGCCCCTCGTCAGTTAATTACGCTGGGAACTGGCACACATTTCGATCGAGACACCTGTTCGACGATGGTATTTTCAGAAGGGACGGGGCGATGTTACGTTGGATGCCACTCGCGACCGGGGGACGCTCGTCCTCATCCTCAGCCCGGCAGTTTCCTATTGTATGATTTTATTTTAAGAAAAGTTGACGAAACTTCTGTTTATTCGAGTATAAATACGACAACGCCAGATGCGCGAACTGTCAAAGATTGACCATAGACACGGAGCTGTTTGCAGGCGTGTTGTCGTCTACACGCGCGCGAATCGACAGAATCGAGTCTAGTCGATGAGGGATCGGTCGACCCGCGACGCGCCGACTGACAGACGGCCGGTCATAGGATGTGGGGTTACGCATGGGGCGTGAGAAAATAAAGTGTGGGAAAGAGTGGGCGTTCGCGGCGTAGTAAAACATTTGATATGTTGTAGTGAACCTAACACATATTTACGAACACAGTGCGCCAGTAGCAATCGTTTTTTGTAGATGTGTGCGTAACCGCAGCGGAGTACATTGAGCTCACGGACACGGAGCGAAATAGTTGCGATGTGTGAGGAAGAGACCGACGATTGACCGGAGATCTCGTGGGAAACGACCTTTGTTATGTACACTGATATATAAATTAGTATAAACAAAAAATCTATTCTGGAATTAAATCGCACGCGATGGGAGTCACTGGACTGTGGAGACTAATAGAGCCAGCCGGCAAGCCCGTACCTGTCGAGACGCTGGAAAACAAAGTGCTCGCTGTTGGTAAGATGAAGATCCAGTGTTCAATTAAAACTGCTAAATTGTGCAGTACTTTTTACTTACCAAATTAACACTTTGTTTTCATCTTCATCAGACATATCAATATGGTTGCATCAAATGGTAAAAGGTTACCAAGATGCAAAAGGGGCTCCTCTACCAAATGCACATCTCATGGGACTGTTCCAACGTCTGTGCAAATTGTTGTACTTTCGAATTAAACCAGTCTTTGTGTTTGATGGAGCTTTTCCAGAGTTGAAAAAAGAAACTATTGTAAGTTTTGTTTATTTTTACATTTTCAAACAAAAATAACCTCACTTTAATGTTATGAATCATCTATTTCACATTTTCACATTTTAGGCTAAGAGACAGGACAGTAAAGCCAAGTACAATTCAGAGTCTGAAAGAATAAAACGAGAACTAGCTCTCCTGTTGAGTAAGAAAATGGCTATTAATAGTTTCATGGGTAAAGAAATATCACCAAAGAAAAGTGGCCAATCATCTGCAGACACTGATGACTTGTTTAAACTCCCGGCATTGCCTCAAAAGGAAGATGAAAGTGAATCGGAGTAAGTCTTAAGTAGAAAAGAACAATATCTTGAAAGCATCATTTCAATCTTCTTAGCATTATGTAGTTGATAAGATCAATCTGCCTTGCATATGGATCAACTTATACCACTATAACTTTAAACTGTAATTTTATTGAAAACAGTTCAACTCATTTGGTTTCAGATCTGAAGATGAACAGAACTCCAGTGGCTCCAGCATTGATGTGCATTCCCTTGATATACAATCTGAAAGCTTTAAGAATTTAGGAGTCAAGGAAAAGTATGATGTACTTATAGAATTAAAGGAAACAAGAAAACAGAATTCATGGGGAAGACTTAATGAGCTGCCTAAAAACAGTGACACCTTTTCTGACTTCCAAGTAATTATATCTTCAACTGTTGTAGCATTGCCGAGTCTCACTTCCACACAAACCTTATTAAAGATTATTTGCATTGAAGCACTCTTTTCTCCCCAACACTTCAATAACTTGAATTGCTTTATTTCAGATGCAAAGGCTACTAAAGAGAAGAAGGGTTCAAGAATGCCTTGAAGAGACAGAAAAAGAAATGGGTGACACAGGAATGTCTTTAAATGATTTAGAATCCTTACTGAATGAAGAAGGCATTGACACCAAAATAGAGACAATACCCACCCGGCGCATTGCTTCTAATGTTTCCACAAGATTTTTACTTATTAAAGATGTTAAGAAAGCTTTGGCAGATGCCAAAAAGAGGAATGAGTTGCAAAACAACCCAACAACTAGCAAAGATGAAGAAATTACTGAAGAGGAAGAGAAACCTACAACAAGTAAAATTGTAGAACCAACAGAATTTAAAGAAACACCTAAAAAAGTAGATGAATTAGAAGATGATTTACAAAAAGCAATCCAAATGTCACTAGAGTGTGTTGATGAATCTGATGAAACAAAACAAAACACAAGTGTGGCATCCAAAACGGATGACTCTTGGATATCATGCATGACAGATACAGATTACTCCAATACGGATTCAGAAGAAGATGATGGCTTCGAACCACCAGATATGACCTGTGCAAAATCTTATATCATGCAGTACAGTGATTTTACTCACAGGGCAATTGATAAAATTGTATCAGACAGAAAAAAAATGAAAAAGAAGCGTAAAATACCAAAAGTAGATAAGATAATAGAAGAAATTAATAAAGAGAAGTCAATAATAGTTGATAATGTAGAACTTTCATCTAGTGATGATGGTGATTGTATTCAAGGTGAAGTATTATCTGATAGTAGTGAAGAAAATAATCAAGTTACTGTTGTAGCTGAATCTAGCTCAGAAGATCATGAAACAGATAAAAATATAGATTCAACTCAAGCCTCAGTAATCTGTGTAGAAAATCCAGTGCCAGATGTGGTAGACCTTGATTCTAGCATGGATGGAGTAGCAAATGTAACAAAAAATGTATTACCAAGAGTTGAAATAAAGCAAGAAAATTACTCCAGTAATGAATTTGAAGAAGTTTCAAACACTACAACTAAATATGACACTGATTCTAGTGAAAATGAGTTTGAAGAAGTACCCGACGAAGAAATTAAACCTAACAAGCCAGTTGTAGAACTTACATTAAGTATGAGTGATGATGCACCTGACGATGATATATTCGCAGACATCTTTGAAGAAGTAAAAGTAGTTGTTACAGAAAAGGAAGAAGCAATAAAAGATTTAAAGACTGATGAAGCAATAAATGATTTAAAAGAAGTGTCGTTCATAAAGGCTGCTTCTGATGATATTAGACCAGATAAAGCATTTAAAATTCCAGAGATACCTGTACTTAAAAATAGTAGTAGAGTTCTAGTACATTATATTAAGAAACTAGAAAGTGAAAGTGAACAGAATCCTGTACCAACCCAGGAGGTAGTTGATAAAGCTCTTGTGGACAATGTAGTGGATATCGGGGAGCAACCAAGCCTAGAAGTTACAAACACAAGTGAAAATTCAGATAAAATGGAAGTTGACAATAATTCCTCCAAAGAAGCAGAAACAGTAAAGGATAACAAGCAAGATGAACAATCTCGCGACCTAGTGAAAGCTTCCTATCCACCCAAAGAAGTATTAACAACAGAACAACTAAATACAATGGTTGAAGAAATGCAAAACGAGGAGCAAAATTTAATGCAAGAAAAAGGGCGATTGGATCGTATAGGTCGTAACATCACTGAGCAAATAACAAAAGAAGCTCAGGAGCTGCTACAAATATTCGGTATTCCGTACATTGTCGCCCCTATGGAGGCTGAAGCCCAATGCGCGTTCCTTGAAAGTGTGAATTTAACTGATGGTACAATAACAGATGATAGTGATATCTGGCTATTTGGCGGAAGGACCGTGTATAAGAATTTCTTCAACCAAAAGAAGCATGTGTTGCAGTTTTTAGCCGATAGAATTGAGACGTCTTTTAGTAAGTATAGTTTGACTATTTCTTATTTTCATCCATAACCAGGTTATAATGCCCCTAAGAATTTGTGTGGTTAGAAATTACGAGTTGAAAATTTAATATTGTTTTCAAATTGCAGCATCTTTTTTGCACAAAATCTAACTATAAATATAATTTCCAGATTTAAATAGGGAGCAGCTTGTACTGCTGGCTCTGCTAGTTGGTAGTGATTATACAACTGGAGTGAGTGGTGTAGGGCCTGTTACGGCTTTGGAGATTCTAGCCTCATTCCCATTCAGTAGAAGGCAGCTCCTTAGCGAAAGTACTAAGCAAGCACGGTATGCGCAAATAGTGAAGGGTTTGCAAGAGTTCAAACAGTGGGTTAGAGCAGGAAAGAGGACAGATAACACTAGTCTCAAGAAAAAGCTGAAGAATGTTGCACTCACAGAAGACTTTCCTAGTGTGAGGGTAAGTCAAGCGGTCTTGCAATTCATTTCTTAAATGGTCATTGTTTTTTAAGTGGTAATAAATAAACTTTTCAATTCTTAGGTGGTTCAAGCATACTTGGAACCGAACATAGAAAAAAGTGAAGACAAATTCACTTGGGGTGAATTAGACGTCACATTATTAAGAGATTATACTAAAGCCAAGTTTGGTTGGTCTCAAAACAAATTAGATGAAATTTTAAAACCGGTTTTAAAACGAATGCAAGATCGCAAAACTCAGAGATCTGTGCAAGACTTTTTCAAAAGAAAGGTTGAATTCCAATCCCTGGAAGAACAAATGAGTAAAAGAGTCAAAGCAGCAGTGCAAAGAATGGGTCCCGAAGGTGCTTGCGCTGGAGGATCTGAGAAGACTGAAGAAATTAATGAGCCGGCAGCTACTAAAAGAAAGGCTTCGAAAAATAATAGTTCTAAAAGTAGAAACAAAGCAGGCCCATCCGCTACCAAAAAGCGAAAGAATGATGAAGAAAGCGTACTTATAAATCAAGGCGTAAAAGTAGTATCACAAGTGAAAGATGGTAAATCAGAACTTGAAATTAAAATACCAAAATCAGATCGTTTCCAAGAAATTATTCCACAACGAGAGATGGACAAAAAGAGTTTATTGGAAAACAAAATGAAAGCAATAGAATTATTTAGGAAAACCAAACTGGATCAAAAACGGAAACACATTAAACGAAAATCATTACAGCCAAAAGAAAAGGCAGATCTTTCGGAAAGTGATAGCGACTAATTTATTCTATAATTACGTAAGTACAATAAAATACGAAAGGCATTTTTAAAATAGTTTTTTTTTATTATTTACATTTAACTGTTTCAATTAACTAAGCAGTTTTAAAAATAATGATAAAATAAAGTTACAGTTAAATTAAATTGCATAATATGCACACGATTCATCAATTTTTTTAAACAATAGGTTTTAAAATGATTATAATGTCATCGTATGGAACTTAAGAATACAGGGCCTTTTATGATTAAAATTTGGTAGAATGATTGCTAATCTGTGGCTTCGGTATCGAAGCTTGGTGCTAATTTATACAACATTCTAATTCACTATACAGAATTAATGATGGCCCTGAGACGAACATGCAATATTTGTAACAGCAGTTTTATATGAACATATCACCACACAATAAGATGGGAGAAAAAAAAATAGATCAGAAGTATTAATTATCTCTAATAATTTTTATTTAAAAAATGCTAAATCTCACTTATTTTAATTGCAAATGTATGATACATGGATAAAATATCATCGAATCACTTATTCGTACATCACATTATTTTAGCTTTCCTTGATATTTTATAGGGCACATTTAAGTACTATTTTATTTTAGTAGTTGATCCATTTAACCTGAGACAATTCACGGCTTTACTAACACTAATTTTCTTGTGCAGGGTGATATATGTATATTAGCTGAATAAAAACAATAAATAAAATATTTAAGCTTCAATTTCCAGTCACAAAAAAAAAAACTTACACAGCTAGCGACTAAAGGCGCATACACATTGAAGAAACTAACCTCTTTATTTATAAACTTTTTTAGAGTAGTGATTAGCGACTGTTTCACCATACATTTTTGATGTTTAAATGTCTCTTAACTTTAACCTTTTGACCACCAGTCATGTATAGTATAGATGACAAACCAAAATGTGTCCAGCACGCCACGGTTCGACTACATGACAAACTTGACGCCGAGGGCACGTTTTTGATTTTTTGACGTTTATAAATAAACCCCTGAATGTTTTTCGTAGATATGAAAAAATAACTTGCATTGTAGTGACATACTAGAGATTTTAGTCAATATGTATGCGACCTAACATTAAATTAATATCTAAATAATAAACAAACGATTAAAAGACGCATAGGAGACTATCAATTTAATAGCGTTATAAACTTTTATACAATTAATCACATTGTGTACAGCAGTCTCACTTGTCACTGCCTCACTACTCAACATAAACCGACGACGCGCGACGCAAGCGCAGATGTGTTGGCACGTGGCTCATCTTTACATCCAATGCATTAAAAGTCATGTTTATTTTAATATTCAAATTGTTACAACTCCTACTTCGTCGTCAGTATAGACCACCACGCGTTCAATCCGAGACATTTCAATATAAACAAATGGACTAGGCGGAAGTTTCTCACGCAACAAATTCGCGCATACTTCAGAAAAACAACACTGGGGTGTAACAACTCTTGCTTAATTTTTACCCGACTACGGCAAAGAGGCATGTTCATTGGCTGTGTCATGCCAGTATGTTTGTTACTTCATACAGCCTAAACTACTGAACCGGTTTCACTAGATTTGGGGTCTCTGCATTGGTCTTGATCCAGAGGTTGTCCTAGGATACATGACGACAGAGGAAGTCTGATATCATAATCACTGGACTTACAAATAGGGTACCAGCTAATTTCAGAACTACTAGCCTATGAGTTAATATTTATATATTTATTTGTCTCATTTTTTGCTGTCTTGGTTTTTTTCCGTAGTCGAGTTTCAGTTTTTTTTAAATTACTTTTACATAACAATAACGCCCCCGACGGACTCGTCAATACCGCTGTACCAACACTCGACACTTAACCTAAGACCGCATTTAGTCTACTTTGACGACACTGTAGATTTTTCTAACGAACCAAAAGCAGGCCATGAATCCAATGGTGCCTGTGAGCAGGAAGAACAAGAAGACCATGATGAATGTGTATCCGAAGTAGAGGAAGGTTGAGGCGGCGTCTTCGATGTTAAGTTTGGTGACGAAGTAGTGGCAGCAGTAGATGAACAGGTACCCGGCCGTGGAGCCCGAGCTGAGGAAGGCGCGCCACCACCAGTGGTAGTCCTCGGCACACAGGTGGAAGTAGCACAGCAGGATCGTGGTCTCGGAGCATGTGATCACCAGGATCACGAATACCAGGAACAGGAAACCGAACATGTAGTACATCTGGAATTATAAAATATTCCCTTCAGTTTTGGACTCACATATCAATGAAGAAATTGATGGTAAGTTGCATATATACACTGGTTATTCTATTTGTATAAAACTGATTAATAATAATATAAGTAATAGCTGATTGCACTAATCACCATTAAAACGACCTTACTATGAAGCCAATCATATAAATTTGTGGGCAACACATGTTGTGGAAATTAAAAACACAGGTAGTAGACAATTGCAAAAAAACGTAAGAAAACAATTTCGATGTCTACCTAGCACATCTCCCTTAATCCTTCGGGTCTCGATTAAATGTTTTGAACCAACTTATTATAAGTTTTTTGCTTACAAATTACATTTTTAAAAGTCGATATTGGTCGCTCTCTACAAAAAAGAACTGAAAATCCTCCCAAACAAACTTTAGATAGATGGAAAAAAACTGGCCAAGTGCGCGTCTGACTCGCACACGAAGGGTTCTGTACCACAAGGCAAAAACGCCGAAAAAAACACGTTTGTTGTATGAGAGCCCCCATTAAAAATTTATTTTATTCTGTTTTTAGTATTTGTTGTTATAGCGACAACAGAAATACATCATCTGTGTAAATCTCAACTGTCTACCTATCACGGTTCATGAGATACAGCCTGGTGACCGATGGACAATGGAGTCAATAATAGGGTTCCGTTTTTAGCTTTTGGGTATGGAACCCTAAAAACAACAACATACCTGACTGGACCAAAGCGAGTTGAGAATAAAGAAGAGTTGAATGAAGATGCATCCGAAAGGCAGCACGCCACCCATCACGATACCGGGGACAGGCTGGGTGTACAACGACTGCTCGGGAATCTGCCGCGGGATCTGGTTCGTGCGCACTGGGTGGTCTAAGATCTGGAAAATATTATTGGAATATGATAACTAAGGTTTTGTTTCAGTTAATTGGTACCATAGCAAATCCTTGTTGAAAATTCATTTGAGAAAATATTTGTAGGTAAAGTTAGGCTTCGTATAGCATTGTCTCTCTCACTCATACATACATGTTTGAGTCGCTTTCTTAAGTTCGATAATTATTTGATGTTCGCCTGGACCAGAATAAGCGTGGTTTGCATAGATAGTCTTAGTCTGGCTTTGTTAATAGATAAAAACTCAACCCTGCGCACATTTTGAAAGTCTTCATCATCATTTCAGCCGAAAGACGTCCACTGCTGGACATAGGCCTCCCCCAAGCACCTCCACTTCGACCGGCTCTGCGCTTCTCGTATCCAACGGGTTCCTGCGGCTTTCACAAGGTCGTCGGTCCACCTAGTGGGAGGCCTTCCAACGCTACGTCTTCCGGTACGCGGTCACCACTTTCGGTCACCGAAACCGGTCACCACTTTCGGTCACCACTTTCGGCCCCATCGGCATTTTGGAAGTATGAGAAGCAAATAATTTTACCAACATTTGCAGAATGATATCTCGCCATTTTTGTTTTTTAACCATGGACTGCAATAAACTTTAGTCGACATTTCTATCAGCTTACCCTCTTCCTAAATCCAAAGTAAGCGCCGATAAACGTGAGAGGCACGGAGACTCCGAACCAGAGAGCCAACAGGGCGACCAGGGTCGAGAACGGCACCGACGCTGACGAGCCCTTGCCCCAGAGCACCAGGTTCATTATAAAGAACAGACCGAATACCACACTGGAATAGAGAGGTATTACTTTGATTATAGATCCCAGCATAAACATTAAAAAAAGCAGTCTTCGATATTATGTCACCATTGGAAAATGAACAAACATTTTAAATGCTTTTTTGTTAGTGGAGATAAAACTGATGTCCGGAAACTATTGTATCTGGCCTCGTTTTACAATACTTCCGGATGTTCAATGGTTATAAAGATCCTATAAAATCGGCTATTTGACCCCTAAATAGCTGCAAAGTGCGTATATACTAGATTACGGCGTTTATATGACTCAAAAATGGAGCCACACATACAAAAATGCACTATAACTTGTCGCTACAATTCACACAACTTCAAACTCACCCAGGGCACACCATAGAGGTCAACATTATATTGCTCTTCCACCTCCTCCCGCCGAAGCTCTTGTAGATCCTTGCGCTGACATACCCAGCGGCCGCTCCGAGGAGTACCCATGCGACCAGCGCACACGTCATTAACGCACCGCGGTTCGCCGGGGAAAGGAAGCCCAGGCAAGCGAACGCTAGGGTTACCAGGGTCATGCCGAAGACCTGGAACGGCAAATGAATGGTGTGAATGAGTATTTGTGAGCGTGGTTAGCAAATGCAAAGAGAAGGTACAGACGCCAGCAAATCGAGCTACTACAATCTGTCAAATTTCTTTAATAGATTTTCAACTTTATCGCCAAAGCAAGCAAGGTTCAAGGTTATTTGGGAAAATTTGAGTTTCGGGTAGCTTGATGTGCTGGCATCTGTACATAACATACACACATTATATCACACCCGTATTCACCAAAGGGTTAGGGTAGAGCTGTACCTATAATACAATCACATTTAGTCAGTATGTTTAAGTACCATTATATTAGGGAGCGAGTCCATTGCCATCGACCAGGCTCGGAATCTAACACTACACCAACAATGCAGTCAAGAAGCGACGGTACAGTTCCTAGTTAATATGACAGCGAGTTTAATAAAGGTTCGGCTTTGTGTAGTCCACCATAGAATTGCTTTACCATCCTATAGTTGAATGTCACTTGCATTGCACATCATAAAACGACATGACGGCCAATTCCCGTGATTAAAAACGTTCAGCGAAAAAAAACAAGCAGGGGTGGCCCAGTGGTATCGGCCGCGACTTACGAGTTGTAAGGTCGTAGGTTCGAACCCAGACAGGCGATTTACTTTGTGTACATTAATTTCATCACCACTGCTCTCAAAACGGTGAAGGAAAAACATCGTGAGGAAACCGGCATGTCCTAGAACCAAAAATTCGAAGACATGTGACATCTACCAACCCGCACTGGGCCCGCGTGGTGGATTACGGCCCACTCCCTCTCACCGAGAGGAGGCCTGTGTCCTAGCAGTGGGAACATTGTAGGCTGATTATGATTATGATGATGATGAAAAACGTTCAAAATCTAGTCGGAATCTCAGCGACAATCAATGTCAAAAATCTAGGGATTTAGAGGTATTTTTTGACAGATTGTGACAACCAGACGAGAAAATTACGAGAATTGGGCAATTCTAGTAAGTTTAAGAACGTTCAGACGGTACTCTGGTCTGTTTGTCTATGTCACAGTTAGATTGTTTCAACCTGAGTGAAGTTTCAATTTACTGGGAATTGTTGTCAAAAGTGGTAAATCAATTACGAGGTCACAGTCTTTCTAAAACTTAATATGATATAATTTTATATTCCAGAGAAATGTAAGTACCGCTCTTCTCTATTAAAATGCTAAATAGGACATTAATAGCAGATAGTCAAAATGGGCTTTGGTCGTCTTACCTGGGATCCGGATCCAAGGAATACAGCTAGTAGCATTCCACGGCGCGGGGGACGGAACACGTCACCGTGAACCAACTTCCAACCAAACTCTTCCTGCAATGTAATATGTGATTAAGTATAATTTACATATATACGCACGCATGCATGATCGCTACCAAAGCGACGTTAGACTAAGTATTCCTTATTGTGTTTACGGGAAGGCTCACAATCGAACGTAGAATACAATGCAGTGGTCAAGACACAGTTCAAGGGACCACGAAAGAGTTGAACTATGATAGAAAACGTCGGCGGAAAAAAACCATTTTGATAGATATCCTCCATCATGATTGTTGTTTACATTTCATAAAAGCTAAATTTAATGCTTGTCATGTGGACGTATCTTACCTGTGCGTCTTCCCCACACTCCATCTGGTTGTATCTGGCAATATCTTTGTACAAAGTCCTTAGAAGAATCATGGCAACCATTCCACTGAGAAACAGTACAATCACCAAAGAGTTCAGAATAGAGAACCATTGTATGTTGGTCTGTGGCATAGACTCTAGAATGTAATCCCATCGAGAAGACCACTTGATAGTGTTATTCTTTTTAAACGTGACGCTGTATGAGTATGTGATGTTGAAGGTTTTGCCCGATTCGAGTTCCGTTGGTATTTGAAGTTCGTCCCCGCGGGCACTGCACTTGGGATTTCTCGGGTCGGTATGTCGAATGCTGGCTGGTTTGACCTGGAAACAAAATACACATTGCTTATCCTGCTGTATTTAAATATACATAAATATATCCTTATGTATTTAAAGCATTTTAACACTAATTTGGTAAGATAAGGCCCACTCGCACCACAACTCGCATCACTTAATGAAATTAGCGCAAAACGAACTAAAAACTTGTTCTATTTCTGTCAATCGTTTGAAGAAGATAGAGACAGAATGTTTTAAATATGTTAAGGGATTTGTGGTTCAAGTGGACCTTAGTCTAGAGATATTAAATCATATTTCATGATTATTCTCCTGAAAACCGGGTTCAATAGTAAGCGTAGAATGACATGCAATTGCCGTTTAAGAAAGTAAATTATCATGGTCAAGCTATGCAATTAAAGTAGTAACATTAATAAGGTGTTAACACAATACCTTAGCAGATATAATACGGCCGCCCTTTTCACCGAAGGCCACTCCCCACTCCTCTGCACCACCACTGTGATATGTGATCTCCAAGTCGACGTGGTTGAAAAGGTAGTAAGCGCCAATACGACTCGAGTGGCCGTTCACTATTGGTGTGCATGTGTCCTGAAATGAAATGCATTTTATTTATTTACAGTTTCTACAGTACTAAAATAAACAATTTATTTTATGTTTAGAATTCTGAGTGCATTTGGATATAAACAGCTGGGGCTAGAAAGTTTCTAAGTCGTTAAAGATTTTATGGCACAAATGACGCAGCTCATGTGCGTAGACCAATATTTGAGTTTAGAAAAGTTAAAAGCAATTTTTCAAATATTGAAACATAATATAATATTTCTCCTTATTACTAACACTAGTTATTAAGTTATTTTGTTGCTACTAACACTATGGACTCATGTCTGAAATAAAGAAATTGAATTGAATAATAACAAAGAATACAGAAAACGTAGTATGTGTTTGAAGATACCTATTATTTGTGTTATTATTTATTTGCAATCGATATGTAAGGCTTAGGCCTCCCGCACACTGGGCAACAACGACCGCGACCGTGGTCACCCAGTGCGCGAAAGGCTTTAGGAGTAAATCTACTGCATAAAAATGTTGTCCATCAGGCCAATAGCCTTTTACTAATAAATTGGGCTTAGTGTCCTAATGTGAGAAACAGCCCGATTCAAACTTTATGGTGGCTCTGAAGGGCGATACTCGCCTCGCAGTACCTCACCTCTCTCTCCCGCTAATACGTGAGTTTGTTACTGTGCAGCGACTCGCCTCATGTTCCGAGCCGCCATAAAATTTGAATCGTACTGCACTTCATTCAATCCTGGTTTATTAGGACAAACCATGATTTATGTTTTCATATTTGACACGAAATAGTGAGGAAGTTATAGTCAGCTGTCCAATTGATCAAAAAAGAATAGGGTTAGCAAAGCCAAATGTTGTAATATATTTTATTTTCCCCGTTCGATAAAATGTTTATATGATAAAATGTTTTATCCCCATTATTTTTTTCCCTTTAAGTATTAACGTTACTTACCTACAGTAATTTATGAATTTTATGATTAACGTCCACTTAACCATACTTACATTTTTTTGACGTTTAACCGTCTCTTAACTTTAACCGGTTTTATGCCATAATTACAGAAACAATTAAAAAGCCATTGTCTCGCGCGGATCCACGTTCATAAATAAAAGCTTAAAAATAAAGGGTATGTGTTTCAGTAAATGAATTACGCTGCTAAATTAATTGATTGACTTAAGTATTGAAAAGCGATAGAGACTATGGGATACTAAGTTATTTTTTACTAAGATCGGTTTTGTTTACAGAATAAAACTGATAATCGAATTCGAATAGGATCACTGCGCGTGTTGTGTTCTTTCGCAGAAGCCGTCAATGTTCAAGTTACGGGTTTATGAATGTCCACATGCATCACATAGCTTATCCAAATACTTCAGAAAGGTTAGGTACCTACGAGTACTCGCATAACTATTAAGGGGACTACATGACCTAAAGCGCGGTCACTGTCGGACTGCATAGAAAAGAAAGAGAAGCGCGATGACAAAAGCCCGTAATTTGTTGCAAAATATGAAGCAATTATCTATTTACAAAAAATCTATTGTTTAGACTAAAAAATTAAAACACTAGTGCTTTAGTATGTTGCTTGTAGAATCTGACAAAAAATCTGAATGATTGTATGGTTTTTATTGTGAAAAGAAAGTTTTTAGAGCTATCTACATATTTTTTTTTCTATCGTTTCAAATTAGTTGTATTATGTTTTCAACACACTATCTACCTAGCATATATCCTGAAGAATATCATATATTTTTCTGATTTTGTTTACTGTAGTCGATCATATATGTACTTTTATTGTTTCTAAAACTTGCGATTTTTGCGTTTAGGTCCTGTAAGCCCCTTAATGCGAATGTAACTATTTTTCTCTTTTTACTCCTTAACGGCTTAACGAATTTAGATGTTTGGCAAATATGTAGACCATGCGCCCTAATAGCGTCAACTCTCTATCAATCAAAATCTGAATCATTTTGAAAGATATTGCTAATCCATTCCTTATTTGTTCGAAAAAATTGTCTACTCAACAACGTAAATAACGCAATGAATGCTGTTAAATGAACGCCATTGCTACTGTTAGTGTTACGCATTACCCCGCTGGGTTAGGACATAGGATACTTTTTATCCCGGTAGTAGGTTCCCGTGGTATAATATCCACATCCACGCGGGCAAAAAAAAAGCTAGTTATAAGTATCACAGTATAATGGGCCTAATGTATTAAATGAATCATCATCACAATTATCTATTATTCTTTTAACATAAGCACATATAATTACTTCAATTCTGATAATAATACATAACCGAACATTATCAGTTGTCCATTACAAAGGCCTTTATGAAAACCAAATTATAGGTGACGCGCCGGATATTCATATCAACATAATATAGTCCTATTCGCGGATACGGATACTTACTATAGATAATTTTACTAATTCGTTTGATTTAATTATCTTAGTTTTTATGAATACGACAGGTTCTTTTAATTCCACTGCAATTGAATAAAGATGTGTTCGGATGAGACATGCCGATGATGGTTGTATAAGGCGAGGCATGTGTCGCGAACTTAACCTACGTGGTGATACCGCGAGGCATGCGCCGAGTTTGGTCGCTGGCGATTCTGTCTGTACGCAGCTTTAGGCTGTGTGGACGTAAAAGCTCACTGTAAAATCACATTTCCATTTATCACTTTGGAATTCGGATATTCATCTTGGAAGAATCATCAAAAGTGGTGTCTAGCATGCCCTTCATTTTTGTTTCAATCAAAGGCTACCCACACCAAAGATGAACGACGTAACATATTGACCACGATAAGTTTTTCATCGAACGATGATTCATACAGAGTGAAGGCACAATGAATAATGTGAAGAAAGAGTCACTTCATTTCCATTTTCAAACCACATATTAGAACTAGATGAAAATATGTAAACAAGGATCATTACCCGAATATGATTCTCTTTCGATGTACGTCAGAAGTGCCTGATCCTGCATAAGCATTCCCATATATCCTTAAGCGGTGACGTGGTAGATGGCTGACAGAGCTCACTCTCAGAGTGAAATCGAACAAGTCGCATTTGTTTTGTCTTAGTTTGCCTAGATGCTAGATTGCTAGCTATTTGTGGAAAGGCATTCGACAATGAAACTAATGACTGCAGTCTGCACATATTTATGATCGAAGTCTGCACACCCCTTTTGCATTACTCATTTAGATATTATCTAATTGTTTCAATTCAGCAGTTATCTGTATTGCTTAAGTACCTCCTATCAACACATTACAAAATAACAAATAAGGAAATTATCAAGAACATCATCCTCAGAATTCGTCGACGAACATTTGTTAAAAAAAAACTCAAAGTAAACCTACTAGGATTATTTATGGTGAACGGCGAGGGCGATAAAAATAAAATGATAAGTACTAATTGACAAATAATGTTGGTGATAAAAATCAACTTCGTTCATTTACTAAATCGCGGTTAAATAAAGTATCTAAACTAATATTATATAGAGCAAAGATTAGATTTTTTGTTTGTTACGCTTTCACGCTAAAACGGCTGAACGGATTTAGATGAAATTTGGCATATGGGTAGACTATGACCTGGATTAGGACAAAGGATACTTTTTATCCCGATATTCCCACGGGATCGAGACTTATGCGGGTGAAATCGCGGGGCGCAGACAGTATTTGTGTGTTTTTTGTTTGTGTGTTTGTTTTTTGTGTTTTTTTTTGTTTTTTGTTGTTGTTTGTGTTTGTGTGTCTCTTAGTCTGTGCTAAATAAATGTATTTTCTTTCTTTCTTTTCTTTCTATTTAAATATCGGCTCTATTCGCAGAGTGGGATAACACATTGTTCTACAATCATATTCCGTTGATGAATCAAGAATTATTCATTACTATAAAATACATGTGTATTCATTATATCTACAATTTTGCATGCAGCGGGCGTAAGCGGAACCACGTGGTCTAAGAAGTTACTAAAAATATACATCCTCCTAATGTTTAGGGCTAGATTGTTTCATTGTTTGTAGGTATATAGCAAATACCTACTAATGATAAGTTTAAGGCGAAAGCGTTACGGTAGCACGCTAAATTCAAATTTTCTTAAGTTTTATGCAATTTGCAGGACAGTGCCAGGTTAGTTGTATGTTGATCTAAATATGATTCGCGGCCGTAACAAATATTTATTTATATAGAAATATAATCGTAAAAAACATCAAGTACATCTCTCATTACCCTAATGAATGACTATTTCATGAAATCATGACATTTGAGGCTAATTTTAAGTTGAAGGAGTTGTATTGCTAATTCTAATAATTATAATTCTGAAGCCATATTTGTTACGATTGTGAATCATATTTTAATCGACATACAACCTGACACTGATTGCAAATTGCAAAAAACGTAAAAAAAAAAATTAATTTTGCGGGCTACCTTAGCGTGTTCCCCTTAATAAAGGTTTTCAAATCAGGCGCAGATCCTTCCCAGCGGACGGATGGTCACTTTGTTATGTCAACCACCGTCAAAGCCATTGGTTTAATTATTATTTGAAATAAGTACCTAATCTGAAAATTAAACCATTTATTACTTACGCATCTCCCAAGCATTGGCTTGACTAATGACTATGAGACTTTCTTCTTTGGTTATGAGCAGTGTGTCGTAATCAACAATTAGACATGTAAACAAAAAAATTTTAGGGTTCCGTGCCTCGAAAGGAAAGAACGGAATCCTTATAGGATCACTCGTGTGTCTGTCTGTCCGTCCGTCTGTCACAGCCAATTTCTCCGAACCTAATGGACCGATTAAGTTGAAATTTGGTACACATATGAATCTCTGTGACCCAAACACAGACGTGTAACGTAAATAAATTAACTTTTAATATGGGGATCATTTTTGGGGGCAAATAGAGAAAAAAAAACTTTCGCAATCCGTACCGTGTGACATTTCAAATGAAAGGGCTTACTGTGAGGATGAAATAGCTACCAATCTAGCATCTAGGCAAACTACACTTGACCGGTTTTTTAAATCAATGAAAGCTCTATTTTAAACCAAACAATTGGACATTCACAAGATTCATCATAACCAAAATCCTATATCCTTAGCAACCATGATGTAAACACATTTTATTGACAAACTTACCTACTTCATTATTAACCTTATGAACGTTAAATCAATAAACACCGCCCCTATAATTGCGTAACACACTATCGATCTTAATCTGAATATTGAAGGATATTGATAATCCAATGCTTCTTGTGTTCGAAAAATTTGCCTGTTAAACAATATAAATAACGTACTTAATGAATGTTGTTGAACTGTCAAAATAAAAGCCATTCCTACCGAGTGTCTTACTCCGCAGGTGTACAGACGCCAGCACATCAACCTACCACAATCTGTCAGATTTTCCCAATCAATTTTGAACCTTATGCTTTAGCGATAAAGTTGAAAATCTATTAAAGAAATCTGACAGATTGTGGTAGGTTGATGTGCTGGCGTCCGTACAAAGTAAAAAAAAAGCCAATAGTATCGTTGTTTACTATGAGTAAGATGTAGAAAAGTATGTTTAATAAAAAACATATCATTTGAAGTGGTATTGTATCAACATTTATATAACAAGCTGTGCCCGCGACTTCGGTCGCGTGTGTGTTGGAAAACAATAATAGGTATTTTTAACACCATCCTGTGTTTCGGATAATTCATAATACATTACCGTTTTTAGTTACAAGGCTGTATTGTATAGGGCTTGTCTCGTCTGTTAAAACACGCAATGTAAATTAAAATAATATATATTGTCACTTCAGCTTCGTGGTACGGTCGCTATTCTCATTTTTCTGTCAAATAAAGCAAATAGTGTTGTACAGACAGGTTGTGAAGTTGTTCTCGATTCTAATCGATTTTGGAAACAGAGGAATGATAATGTTTGCGTTAGGTATTTTGTGACATGTTAATAATTTTTTTCACTGCAATGTTTCAATTTAGTGATTTTGTTTAGAATATTATTAATATTATATTTACAGATTTCCAAGTGATCCCATGAAAGGGGATGAGAATTGGTTCCCAACACAATATATTGACGGCTGTCTACAAACGCAATAAGTACCTACTATTGATGTATTGAAGGCGTTAACTAATGCTGAAATCAGTGGATTGACTTTAGGCTCGAACTGGCATCGTTCTCTAAAACCTAAAATTCTCTAATGTTTTATAGAAATCAGTAGATGTTGTCGATGTCGGAGCTCTTATTCGTATTGTTTAGGGCGGGAGATTCGATTTAAAAATGTTCATTTTAATTGAATCTGTTCCTGGTTTTTTGTTAGAAATTTAGGATTCCCATCACTAAATCGCTCATGTGACGTCACAGTAGGTAGAAAAATAATGGCATGCTTGGTTTCTATACAGACAATGAGACTTGCGAAATCTAGTCAATATAAGTCTGTGGATGTTTCAGTTTGAATTCGGTCATACATTCTTTTTGGTAGCCTTAATAATTGCAATGGAGATTATTACTTAAGTATATTCATAATTACCTGGTAAAGCTGAAATTAAATAATCAACTTAATAAGTGAAAAAAAATATTTTCTCTTTGGTTACTCTACGTTGGTAAACAGAATTGATCCAGGAAACATTAAAAAAAATACTTAGAGCTGATATTTCAATCGTCAGATAACTTTTATCTGAGGAATAAAAAAATGTTGGTTTGACAGCTTTTGGACTGAAAATTTATGTCAAATCGCCATTTTTATTTTTTCGATAAATGTTATTGACTATTGTATTCAATCAAACAGTACTCTACTTTGGTAAACGGAATGGAGCCACACAGCATTAAAAATTTACTTTAAATTATAACAATTTTTTTTATGATCAATATAATATTTTACTTGTTTAAAGTTACACAGCTAGCAACAATGGTAATGTCAAAAGAGGTTAGTTAATAAAAGAATAGTGCAAGTGGCAATCACTTTGAAAGTGTTTCGTATTTCTTCAATGACTCAACAAGATTGTTAAAAGCTTTTCTGTAGCCACTATGTCAATCAACATTTTTGACCAAAAAATGTAAGTATATAAAAATATCGCTTTTTCTAGGATCTCTTGTCAGTTTTATAGTGATTTTGTCAGTTCCAATTTTAGCCACAGGGTCAGATAAGTTTGTTGCACACAGAGGTATGACAAGATAATCATACAATAATAATAATTTTAACTATTTTAAGTATTGGACCACAAACGATGAACGCTTTATAAATCCTTTTTTAGTTTGCCAATTGATTGGCTTTTGATATTTCAATCAACCAATTACAGCAGATAATCTTTGCTGCAGAGTTTTTGGCGAAAAGCATTGAAATTCAGTCTAACTATTCAATGCTTTTCATTAAAAACCAGTATTATATATGGATTCATTAGAATAAACTGCTGCTAAAATGCTAATAAGTATTGAAACCAACTAAAATAACACAAATGCCTTATCTAACCCGATAATTAATTAATAAACAAATTTTCCTTTATATACCTTACTATAAACACTTTATTTGATTAAAACATGTTGATAACAGCATTTAATTTACTTGATTTTCAACTATTTGAAAGTAAACTTCTACAATTAGAATATATTATTATGGTTTTAGGACTACAAAAGGCTATGCAGACGAGTTCAGTGCAGTCAAACAATCGCCTACAAAAATTCGTAAGCTAACGGTTAGCAGTTTTCACAATTGGACGTAGTTTAGCAGAAAGTACTCAACAAAAAATGCATTAGTCTGTGTAATACAATTTGACTCATGAAAATATTAGTATATTTGCGCGTAGGTGACACTATTTCAAAATATTCCAAATACTACATCATTGCAGCAATACACAATTAAACTTAAAAACTTCATAACTCAAAATAGACTTTTTTTTGGGTTGAGTCCTTTCTGCTAAACTACATCCAATTATATTTATTTTTGTTTCAAGTGTATGTTTCTTATGAACAATCGCTGGTTCATTTGACATTTGTCAGGTAAAGAATGGTTCTGGAAGTAATCAGTAAATAACTTTCACTTTTGTGTTGTTATAATATTGATCTAACTACAAATCAATATCAATTACATTTTTTTGACACACAACTAATTGAGTTATCTTTTAAGATTAAATAAATAGGGAAAGTTTGTGAAACTCAACAAATGCAAGTCATAAATAAAATTGATTTCCGACAGTAGAATAATAAAGCTTTGAATTCCATGACGTTGATTTTGTTTTAATAATAATATATAAATGTAACTTACCATATCTTTCCGCACTTGACAGCCCATGGGGAACCCAGTGCTGCAGTAGGTCTTCCCTCCCTCGTTAACCAAGTAGCACCAAGTCACAGGCATGTTGTCCAGGATCCAATGGTGCTGGTAAGAGAGTGCCATGCCCATCTTCAGCAGATTCAACCGTTTGATAGAATCTGTGTCCGAGCCCCTATACGTCTTTGTACACACAGCTTTACATTCCACATTTTTGAAAAATTCGAGTTTGTAGGGACTCGGTCGTATTCGTTCGCCGAAGACAACTTGACCGAGATTCTCAACTGGTGACTGACTCTCATCAGTAGTACAAAAGTCAAAGTGGTGATATTCAAATGGGATCACTGATTCTTCTGTGTTCAGTCTGTTTACATACAGCGGAATTTCCGTCTGAGAAAACAATAGATTAAATTAACGATCATTAATTGCTGTTTGGATGTACATATTTGAAAACGTTATCGCGTTTTTAAAGGGTTTTCGCTATGTAACTGCTATATCATCAACGGAAGTACTTCACTGAGCTGTTACCATGCTGATGCTGTTGCTGTGCTATTATAACATTTATACCCTATTTACAATCAAATACCTAGTTGGATTGGGTCGTAAGAATATAAGAATTTGGTTTCGACGAATTGCATGAGATGTCGGCACATGATAATAATGATTATAAACAGGAGTCCTTCAAGAAATAATGCTTACTCACCTTGCACGATTTACTAGTGTCATCACTGGCTATACAATAGTTCACAGGAGCTAAACCCGGCAAATAAAACGCACAAATAGGCGTCAAAAGCAGCAATGCGCAAACCACATACAACGACATGACGTGATGTTATTACACGACTTCCGTTGCTAAAGAACTCTGCAAATCCAGTTATTTATTATATTCGTGAAGTGAAAAACTACATAATCATATTTAATATGAACACTTTCTTAATTAGGGTACGTATTTCTAAATATTCCTATTTTATTTCGTTGAACAATTCCCTTGCCTGCGCACTCTCGGAAACGTCACCACTACCAGTGTTACTATATTAAAAAACATAATAAAAACGCAGGGTTGTCAAAGTTGGATTTAAATCGGTGATATTCTCGCTACCTCACTAATACAAAATAAAAATAAATAACGTGTGGTTTCTCTTCTCGATTCTATTGACTGTATAGCTGAATATCTCATCCTTGATCTCATCTCTAAAATCTAGTCCATAGACTAAAACTAAAACAAAATTACTTGTTGGCGCGACACTCTCGTTAAGTTTCCTGATATTTTTTAACTGAGCTCTGAGGGGTCAGCCGACCGCCACGACAATCGGCATCATCTATCAGATTTGCAGCTAACTATCATTATAATTATCTACTGCTTATTACTTCATTTGAAGTGCAACTGTTCATTTCCATCAAAAATCAAGTATAATAAAGAAGAACCTACTTACTATAGAACTAATGCAGCTCTTTGTATATGACCATTTATGACTCACAACGCAAACTTATATAAGTAGGACGGCTTAAGGTGAATGGGTAGTTGAGACCGCGAAATTCAAATTTTCTTACGTTTTTTGCAATTTGCAGGTCAGTGTCAGGTTGTATCTTGATCAAAATATGATTCGCGACAATAGCAGGTACATATTTAGAGAAGTATAATCATCAGAATCAATAATACATCTTTCTAAGTTAGATTTCTACCACTAACACTTTTCCATAAGAGATTGGTGGTAGAAATCTAACTTAGAAAGATATATTAATGATTCTAATGATTATAATTCCTTAAATATGTACCTGTTATTGTCGCGAATCATATTTTGATCAAGATACAATCTGACACTGACCTGCAAATTGCAAAAAACGTAAGAAAATTTGAATTTCGCGGTCTACCACTACCCATTCACCTTAATCAAAATCATGAACAGCTTTGGGCATTATTTATTAAAGTTCCTTTCCATTGTACAAAACAATACCAATTATAACTAAAAAATAAACGTATAGTAAGGGCTTCGAGTTGACTACTTCAGCGGCAATTGACGTCGTCGCGGCAAGTTTTTTTCTGAATCCACTAAGCTGCCAGTGTCGTCGTTCAGTGGTATGCCTCGGGCAAAGGCCGAGATGAGGCCGAGAGAGGCGGCCGGCTTATCAGCGGGTACCATGTGACCGGCACCGCGAATCATCACCTCCGTCAGATTGGCGGCAACTCGGAAGTATCTGAAAAGTAATGGTAATGTGTTAATTTTTTTATTTTTTGGTTGGACCACCAACATTTTTAGGAGGTATCCCATTCGAATTTTAAAATATGCTGTCATGCTATAGACAAAAGATGTTTTCATGTCTTTTTTCTTAAAATATTAGAAAATAAAGGTTTTCTAAAAAGGTTAAAGGTTTTTTCACTTACCCAGCTAACTTCCCGTCATGATACCAGGGAGATCGCTTCGCCTTTGCAAATTCTGATGATCCGGAGAATGACAACGCGTCGTAGGTGTTGACCGACGGATGGTAGGCTACTATGATGTCCAAATGTCCGCTGGAAACAATACATCATCAATGAATTAAATAGGCATGGACCTCGACTTTAGACATAAGACTAGGTCATCTTCAGATAAGACCATACAGCGCAAAATAGCTTCGCTCAGAATAGCTCATTAATAGGCCGGTTATGATTTGTCGTTTTACGAAATGATTGGTTTTTATTACAATTCAGCTTATCTGAATTTGTGTAAAATCGAAATGTGTAACCCCAAGTAACATTTTAGGTTCTAGAAAGGTTTTGAAAAGGTTTTGAAAGGTTCTAGAACCTTTTAAAAACCTTTCTAAAACCTAAAATGACCTAAAATGTTACTTGGGACATTAACTCCAAAAATCCATAAATAAAAATAAATAGCTAGTTTGTTTCTAAAATTAATTGACTACCGGAAACTGTCGGTCTTTAATTATTTAATAGGTCACACTTTTAGATAAATTCAAATTGGACTCTGTGGCAACTTTGGATACTAGTTAGTGATCTGCAATCCGATAGGCTTTTTGAGGTAGAGCGGTTCAGGGTAGAACTGGAAGGGCACTGCTCTATAATATATGCATGATACAAGACCAAGACTCGTGACTGTCACGGTCATAGGACGCGCGAGAAGAACAGTGAATCGCCTCATCTCGTTCCCGCGTTTGATGACCGTTGCTGCCACATACGGGGCGTATAGTGACAGTAAATCACTTACTTGTAAAGCATAACCTTGTAGTTCTCCAGCAGTTCTTCTAGCCACATTTTAGCGCTTCCCATAAAGTCAGGCACCAGTTTCCTATACACAACTCCTATGGAAGTAAAGTTGGTGTTGCCAACGTGTAATGCCTTTCGGACCTCGGTCCTCTGAATGTAGTCCAAGTAGGCTCCGTTGAGATCAATATCATCTTGAAGGTAGTTGTAGAGATTCGACAGGTGAGATCGAGTTAAGAATAATTGGAGGAGGTAGTTGTAGTACTGAAAACAGATAGTGTAGAAATTAAGAATTAGATCCAAATATTTTTTTTTTTCTCATATGCTTATTTATAACTTTGCTAAGGTGATAAGTTAGAAGATAGATGTAGACCATCTAGGCCTTACCCCATTAAAATTTGGTGGTACCTACATAGTGCAGGTTATAATATCACCCTAGGCAAATACTTAAATAACGGTTTGCATCAGGATGTCTGGACTAAGAGAGATTGAGGAAATTTGCGTTACAAAAACTTGATAGTGCTCAAACTTCCAAAACCTCTCTTGGTTTTTGTACCGCAAACTTCCTAAATCTCTTTTGGTCCAACATCCTGACGCAAAAAAATTAGGGCATTACAGTGTAAAACATTACATTATGTATTATGTCTGCAACATTATAAACCTGATTTATTTCTTTTTTTTTCCTACAGTACCTATTTATTTTATCTCATGAAGCGACGCGCGCTTTACACGTGGTGGTAGGTAACCAATTGTACAAACTCGCTCTGAATGTGTGCGTGAAGAAAAGTAGCGTCAGCATATAACACACACACTTCCATTGCCATTGTTTCAGTACTTTCAGTCGGGTACCGAACTTCTGCGCTTACACACATATTCACAGCGTTTTTATACACTTGGTAACGATAAGTAAAGCGCTTGTCGCTTCGTGAGATAAAAATACTATCACAGTAGGTACAATTTTGGAACTTGTACTTACAGCGTAAGCCTTCACCATCTCTCCATTATTGATGAACTGTGTGACTGCAGTCTCCAGATGGTTCATAGAATTGGCCACATTATCGTCTACCAAGCCCACCTCCCGGACGAAGTGACTGTACCTTTGCAGTGATAGGGGATCGATGAAACCGTTGCCGATAGCTAGACCCTGGAAATGGAAACGTGGTTTGGAGACGTGTTTTTTTATCATCGCTATATTATATGGCTAATCACGTCTAAACTTGTATGGAATAGTAATTAAGCGCTGATCATTGTCCCTGCCACCTGTATTTAAAAAGAATGAAATAAAATTATTGAGAAAAATCCTGATAATTCCAAACTTTTGTCGCTGACTGTACCTACGTAATTACTTCAAGTTTGCTGATGTCACTATGTATGGTCTTACTCACTGAACAGATATCCATTACCAAATGCCTCTTTCATATGTTCCGTGGTCTTACCTGCAGGTTGATAGGTTCTTTTTCATGCTTGTGCCAAAGGATTTGTATTCCGAGCGAGGGTATGTGTTTTCCAGCGTAAGACTCTCCCGCAATAGTCAGAGGCGCTTTCCGGAGTTCAGGGAAGAGTGTAAGGAACTGCTGTAATGCCTCGTACAGGTTCTCTCCGATCTGTAAATATATAAATTGATTATCTTTTCGAATAAAGGGATCTGCAAAATCTTTAATACTGAGATATCCGGATGTATAGCTAATGTTGTCATTCCAGAGACAACACTGAAATGTCTCATGCGGGGTACGTAGGCAGGTTAGTCTACGCATCGAAAAAGCGAACGTCCGCGTCGTGCGAATATGCGATCGCCGCGTCTATATGTCATCTTTTGTTCGGTGAACCTGAACGCGTGGTCGCGCCGACAGAGGGCGCTTTCTGATTTTCCGAACAAAACGTCACAACCAAGCGTGCTATTTTTTTACTACCTACTACGACGTCACAAGCTCGCGCTCTCGCTCATGCTTACCCAGCCAGCAGTACACAAGACTGAGCGCGAAATTGGCTGCTTACGATTTTTGAACGTAAGCTGGTGCGATTTTGGGCACGCGAAGTAGTTGCTCTTGTGTTATCTAGGTGTATTTATATCTGTAGTCACAACGATCGCGTATCTCTATTTTGGCGACGCGCGACGACGACAAAATATTGAAAACGTAAGCATAGTTACCGTGGTTTGATTGGTGGCGTATCCTCTGTCATCATCAGTAAAACTGAACCCAGTTCCTACAGGGTTGTCGATGAACAACAACGAGTGGTTCTTACCCCAAGAGTGCTGGATTTCTGAAGCAAAAAATGATTTTAAAGGCCTATTCAAACCTAAGCGGTATTCGCTACCGTCTACGGTAGACAAAACCGAGTGGTTATGCGGTAATATTACTGTTCACACCAAAGCGGATTTCGCTATACCTATTGTGGGTAGATTACTGAGTTCGAGTTTCGCTCAGGAAGCAAGAAGGTAAAGCCTTCTACCCAAAGCGGTAGCGAATACCGCTCAGGTTTGAATAGACCTTAGCATGCAATTAATTTTAAATTTCTCATTTTTTTCTTACTTAATTATGTTCATCTAACTTATAAGATGCTCACTGCTTATGACTGCTCGACATACATAGGTCTGCACCTAGCATCGCCACAACGACACTGGTCACAGACCTTTACTGTCTGCATATAGCGGCTTCTCGCGCCCTTCACTAAATCCGCAGAATACAAAAAAAAAACTCTTCCCAAAGAAAGCTTTATAACTACTGGGTGATGTTGTCCTCACGTGGTCGTTACCTTCTAAATTATTATCCGTACTGACGAAGAAAGGTCCAATCTCAGTAAAGAGTCCGTACAGCGAAGAGGCACCAGGTCCTCCTTGAAGCCAGATGATCCAGGGAGTATTCTCCACTGATTTACCAGATACCGGGAAGTACCAGAACCATAGGTTTGCATTGTACTCTTTGTTTACCTGGGGAAGAAATATGTCGAATTGTATACGGTTATAAATGATTTTGTAGGTTTTCTTTAGGTGCTACGTGGCTTTCACTTCTACTATTTTTTTTGCAAGAATAAAACTCAGTAATAGGAGGAGCTAGGGAATTTTCAACAATACTCGCGACGGAAACATACAGATAGACAGAGTTACTTTCTAATTAATTATGATATTAGTATGGATGTGAAAGTTTGTGAAGACGTTTGGATGTTTGTTACTCAATCACGCGTAAACCGCTGAACAGATTTGGATGAAAATTGGCACATAGATAGACCATTTCCTGGATTACAACATACGATACTTTTTATCCCGATATTCCCACGGAATCGAAACTTATGCGGGTGAAACTGTGGGACGTTGCTAGTAGTTAATATAATTCCGAAATCACCATTCACCAACCCGTCTTGTCTTGAGTAAGTGGTGATCAATGCTCTTCCCTTCACCTGTATGTGAAGAGGCCTTTGCTCTGCAGTGGGACAGTAATTACGCTGATATAATTTTTATTAAACGGTTTTATTTAGCTCACCCCGTTTGTTTTATTTATTATTCTTGGGTCAAATTTAGTACTTAATTCAAATTTCACCCTCTTCCTGTCAACCGATTAATCTGAAATTTTGTATACACTTTGGATTTTGGTGACAATACAATTATGTTTATTCATTATCATTATAAATTCAAGATGGCCGCCGCTACAAAATGGCGGATAATTTTTTATTTATTATAACACTAGCAGCGCCCGCGGTTTCACCCGCATAAGTGTCGATCCCGTGGGAATATCTGGATAAAAACTATCCTATGTCCTTTTCCGGGACTCAATGTACCACATTTCGCCAGTTAAATTTTGGGAAACGAGATAGAAGTTTTAATTAATTGTTAATAATTATTAATTTAATTAACTGATACTGATGCATTTTGTGTAGGTTCGATAAAATTAATGAGAATTCCAGTTCACAGACGCCAATCTAGTTTATGAACATGTTTTGACGACAGCATTCCTAATACTTAGTCGAAATTTACGAATGGAACGGTAAACACGGTAGGTACTTCTAATGCAAAATAAATACAAAAAATTGTGATTACGAAGACAGCAGTTAAAATATTTGGTTTCCTATTATTAATTCTTATTCGTGGAATAAAATTGACGTCTGACAGATTCTGTATGGCAGAACTGTCAAAAATTCAAAATTGTTCGTCGGATAAAATTATCTGGCGTTGGAAAATCAGCCCTTAGGCGTTAAAAAAAACCATACGGCGACTCCATAGAGCAACACGGACCACAAGGGGACCGGTCCGCCGCCGGTGGCCAGTGTTCAAGGAACATTTATTTACTCTAGGAGCCCGTGTTGCTCCTATGTTCATGACCGTGTGATTGTGCCGACTCTGTTAATTTTTTTTAAATGAAAACTTCTTTAGCGGCGTTGTACACTTTTTTTGTAATGAGTAAAAAATGTTAAACACGCGTCAGGGCACGTGACCTGATCGAAAATTCGTAAGACGGATGGCCGTAGTCGGTACCGCGCGTGTTTTGTTTATAAGACGATTCACAAAATACACTCGTAATTGTTCAAGTTTTCACTTTTACTCTTAGCAAACGATATCGGATAGTTATTATTTATTTATTTATTTATTTTATTTTACAGTTATGTACATTTTAACTTTAGTTAATGTTAAGCAGAGCCCTAGTTCTAAAGTCCTTTAGCATTTACTTATTTCACCTCTGACAGCAACCGTATTATACTTAGTACTAACGCGAATAAAGATCACTGGTGAACTGTGATGCAAAATGAGAGGTAAATTAATTATGAAAGGACTTTATGAACCTCTGCTGAACACCCCTTCAAAATTATTTAATCTAATAAGAAGCATTAGTATTGCCATTCAACGTGGCAATGCTGCCAGTATTCTGGGCATGCTCTTGGTTAACAGCGATGCGGACGACTACTTCGATCGCCTAAATGTCCTTTTGTTTTTGTATTTATTTGTATAGTTAGTTAGTCATTTAAGTTTAGTTACCTAGTATAAATACTAAGTTATATTCGTCACAAGGAACACACCCTCCGAATTTCATGTCTCTAGGACCAGCGGTTTAGGCGTTGATATATCAGTCAGTTAGGACTTTGAATTTTATTTATATAGACGTACTTACAAAATCTGTAGAAACACTACTTACAGTCAAATATCCAGCATAGCTGTCCATATCAGGCAGCAGGTACTCCGGATCAACATAGGCTGCTTTTCGAGCCTCTTCTAATTTCTTCTCCTCAATATACGGGGTCAGCAGGAGTGGTGACCCTGCATCAAAGGTGGCTCTCGCCCGGCCTGTCTTGTAGGTTCTTTCCATGAAGGTCAGGATAGGTTCTGGAGCCTCTCCTGGTGGTAGATCCGGTAAGGGAGACCGGTCCGCGTTGCTTGTTGCTGATATTGCTTGATGAGCGCATCTGTATGGAGAGGGCTTTTAGTTTGCGCTGTTTTACGTAATGATTAGTTGGCTGTTAAGAATGGAGAGGTATGCTTTCTAAAGATGCCTTGAGCGTGGGAATTTTAGAATACAGAACATAAATATGAACGTCTGAGTATAGGACATCTAGATGTGGCTATCTATACTAATATTATAAATTCGCTGTTTGTCTCTCTGTCCTTTTCACGCCTAAAGCACTGAACGGATTTCGATAAAATTTGGCAGAAAGATAGATTGCATCCCGGGGAAAAACATAGGATAGTTTTTATCGAAATACCACGCGGGCGAAGCCGCGGGCGGAAGCTAGTCTAAAATATACCTAAATGCAGCTTTTAGAGAATCCTACAAATGTGTATTTTAGTGGGATGAGAGTTTTGACCAGATACTAAATAGAATGACTTCAACTAAGTTATCTAAAATTTTGGAAGTACTTGCCTCATTCATGAATTATTTATAAGAGAAATAGGCTGGACTCTCAATGCTTGCAAAGCTCTGTAGTGACTAGGTATTTAGGTATGACTAAGGCTTTAATAGGTAACTCATAGGTTTTGTATTGCAGCTTGTCACAAATATGACAGATGCAACGATTCCTTTACTTTGGTAAAATAATCATCCTTCATTAGTTGCGTCAAGCGTGCGACAAATACAAAATTACGTCGTGAAAGTATCGTCATCAAACTGTAAAAACCACCAGGAAAAGTGAGCAAAGTCAATAAGTTATGATTCAGACTTGATTTTCCTCATTTGCCCTTTGGTGTGGTTGGATACAATAGTTTCTTGATTGACGACATTAATAACTATGTGGGACCTATAGGCTCGTCATCAATGAAGGAAGTTATGAGTGCTAACTTAATTAACTTGATCAAGTGGAACTCTTTACACCGACTTAATCAAGTTAATTAAATTAACTTTTGAGCGAATTAAGAAAAAGTTTATGAAATGTTTTTAGGGAACGATCAACGAATGTTCCGAATTCAATCAAAAGAAAGGAAAAAATCCTACTCCATAGACCTTTCCCGCCAAAAACCCAAATTAGGAGAAAAACTTACGTCAACAACACAAATGTCAAAAGCACGTCCATTTTGTTCGGTCACTATTAGGCGAGGGTGCTTCGCGTGTCGTCTTCCACGACGGAATGGGCCCGCGTCCTAGCCTCGAGAACTTTGTATAGTCAGCCAGTTTTCAACGTGCACTTGCGTCTTGAACTTGGATTTATCTCGATCTTGTATATAGGATGCTCCGTTTTGTTTGTTTACGGATGATTGAGTTATTTTTTAATTGAAATTAATATCTTTCAAATATACAACTCAAACCAACGACCGATTCGAATTAAAACTGAATTTTATCACGAACATTCATATTCACATTAGTTAGCGATTCCTGATAAAATTCAATTACACCTATTTAATTGTAAAATATGACAATTAAATAGGTGTAATTGAATTACGTGTTTTTTTTGTTTTAAATAGGCAATTATAATTATGTGGACTTGAATTAATAATGCTGACACCCAACTATTTCAAAAATACATTTTTGTCCCTTAAACTATGTCGGAGTGAAGTAGGTAAGTAAGGAAAACTCAGTAGGTAAGGAAAATTCACTTTTAATCATTACCAACTCGTATACGTCACAATAAGGTACGTATAGTGTTGTTAATTAATTAATAAGGTAAAATAAATGGCATAAAGAAAGAACTCATTTAGTTTATCCGGTTACAAAATATAGGTAGGTGAGTATAAAAGGAGAAATCATGGTACGTCTACACTATAATTATGGATTTATCTGTAATTATTAATCAGCCTGATTTTTCAATAGATAACTTTTAACTGAGGAATAAATATGGCAGTTTGACAGCTTTTGTATAGAAAATATTATGTCAAACTGTCATAATTATTCTTCAGATAAAAGTTTTCTGACTATTGAAAAATCAGCGCTGAAAATAATATTTTATTGTTCTGTTGCTATAACTAGAAATTATGATATAAAACACTGACATTAAAGAAAAAAAATTAGGTATGTACAGACGCCAGCACATCGACCTAACCGAAACTGTCAAATTTTTCCAATCAACTTTGAACATTATGGTTTAGCGATAAAGTTGAAAATCTATTAAAGAAATTTTACAGAATGTAGTAGCTTGATGTGCTGGCGTTTGTACAAAAAAAAAAAATATTGATGTTATTATTTCGCGTGTTTTTCAGAACCTCCTGTATACCGCGAGGTAAGGCGCGGGGTACCAATGACCTGCTTAGCATAAAAGCGCTCCCACGCTCAGATATTCGCGATAGATTCTTGCACGCTCTTAAAAGTGATTTGCTCTATATTTAGGATGTTCGTAGTAAAACAAACATCGATGCGATACATTTAAATACGTGAATGTAATACATAATGGCATATTACGATGTGCGTGATTCGACTTAACAGATAACTGATTTTCCCACGCTCGTAAAGCCGGACAGTGAGTTCAGTTTTACGGGGTTTTTTTCCAAACTATTAATTTTGAACGCGATTTCTTTGTAAAAAACACATTAAGTATATTAAGCCTATGTTAATGTGGTTGATAGTTTATGAGGCAGGCTTCTCCGTGAGATTCTGGTTGAGTCATCGACATTTCTGTTCGGGTTTGTAAGGACGCGATCTGCGGCTACGGTCAAGAACAAATGGTGGCCTTGTCATTAACATTATCAATGTTGTGCAATGTTCAACGGTGGATCGAAAAAAAACCAAACAAAGTTACTTCAAAACTAATTTATTTTAAAGGAAATTATTACAATTAAAATTGGTGAAACCTATTCGATGCTGGAATATGGAATGACAAAAATATGTATTAAAATAAAAGCTAATGGAATTTTGCCGCGTCGTCGGCGGCTCGTGGCGGGACGGATGTCATGGATGCAGTCGCAGTTTCTATGCGCTCGGCGTAAACTGAATGAATTGCAAGGTCGGCGATATCCATTAGGGATAACCTAACACCTGCTTTGACGAATGCATAGGGTACATACCTAAAAATATTTTCATAATAATTTTTTTTTAAAATATCGCAGTAGAGCCGCCTTTTTTGTGGTCATGGTTGGTTACCTTCTTCTTCGTCGTGTCGATAATTCCGTTTAAATATTATTATGAAATAAAAAAGTTTATTCTGTAAATAGGATATCCGCTCCGATGTCGCGAAATCTCCTAAAGATCGGTAAAAATAGAAAAAGTAGGTAATTGTGTCTCATTAGTGACAGTTGAGTTCCCTACCGGAATCACTTTTATACATCATAATTATTATAAAATAATTAGCGTGAAATTTCCTGTTCACCCGATCCACCTTTTCGCATCGCATCGCCTGACCGCACTATTGCTTCGTTTTAAGATAGCATTCTTTCTGACCGTTCGCTAGACTTCTGAGGGTCCTAGCGTGGTGCTTGCAGTCAAAGTGACCTCTCCGCTGCCACCGGCAACGCCGTAGAAGTGGCTAAGCTTTGGGAAAATCACACTAATATTATAAAGGCGAAAGTTTGAGGGTGTGTGTGTTTATATGTTTGTTACTTCATCCTGTTCAAAGGGCTGGACCAATTTTGATACAATTTTGTATGGAGGTAGCTGACATCCTGGATTAATAGGCTAAATTTTATCCCGATATTCCGCAGCTAGTTATGAGCATAAATAAGAAGATGAGAAAGAAAAAGAAAACAAAAAATAAATAAATAAAATAAAATAAATAAAGTTGAAGATTGAATTAATGAATTTTTGATTGATGATTTAAGCTAAATGAAGTCGATCTGACCTACCCCTGTGAAGAAATTAATTAGACTTCAGTTAATTGCATCGGTAATAATGGTTGTTCTTGTTACCTATGACCATAGTATTAATTACGATGCACTATAAAAACTACCTAGCTACCACATAATAGAACGCGGTCAATCTATCGTACCATCCGAAGCAGCCGGTCGATACTGTAAAAATCTCACCGTGAAAACTTAGGTGAAGTGAGTTTGTTTTTGCTAGGAATTTGCACTATTGACAGCTCACTCCACGCTCACTTCACCTAAGTTTTCACGGTGAGATGGTTACAGAATCGCACTGCTGATTATGTCTAATCGTTTTGGTCTGTAGATAAAATTAGTCGATAATTCTCTAGCGAGAATAGACTTTACTTGCATCTCATAATCAGCCTATACTGTTCCCACAGCTGGGAAACAGGCCTCCTCTCTTCGAGGGAGTGGGCCGGAATCTACCACGCGGGCCCAGCGGGTTGGTAGATGTCACATATCTTCGAGTTCTTGGTTCTAGGACATGCTGGTTTCCTCACGATGTTTTCCTTCACCGTTTTGAGAGCAGTGGTGATGAAATTATTGACATAAAGTCTGCCTGGGTTCGAACCCGCGGCCTACAACTCGTAAGTCGGCGCAGTTACGATGTTGGGCCAACACTGCTCTCTATTTTGCTTGATGTGATGCAATAAGCAATGAAGTAGGAATTTCACATTAGATCATTCATTTGTGGTTTGAAAACCGGAAAATTGCAAATTAGTAATTCGCTGTTTTAGTACGAGTCTTCCTTTTCGATTATCAAGACTGCAGAAGTATCCAAGGAGAATTGGAGATCGAAACGTAAAAATTAGAGCCTTATTTGTTAAAAGAAGCGTGAAGAGCCATAAAGTCGATATTTTCCAGCGTCTGAAATCGTCTTGTCTATTTCTGAAACACAGACCATAAAAAAAACACTGTATAATGCTTCCTATCTCATTTTCTCCCATGTTAAATCTTATGAATTTACCTACATGTCTCTTTTTACTGTCGCTTTTTCGTTTCATAAACTTTCAAATCACAACAATGCTAAAGAACATCCATCCATCCATCCATCCATATCCACGTCCACGTCCACGTCCACGTCCACGTCTACATCCACATCCACATCCACACATCCATTAAATGTGATGTCATTTGTACTAATAAAAAACAAAAACACTGTATAATGCTTCCTATCTCATTTTCTCCCACGTTAAATCTTATATGTCTCTTTTTACTTTTGCTTTTTCGTTTCATAAAATTTCAAATCACAGCGATGCTAAAGAAGTTTTCACTTCAAAAAACTGAAAGTTGTGAGATTCGTGCTTTCATCATTAAACCGTCGCGTCGGCCGGTGAGATTGGTAAATCTTTTTACCATCAAATCAAAAGTCATTTATTCAAATTAGGCTCAGAATCAGCACTTTTTGTCAAAATTAGATACAGACAGTCCCCCAGAACGCCGAAGGCATCATCATCTGCCTAGCCCTTTCCCAACTATGTTGAGTCCGCTTCCAGTCAAACCTGATGCAGCTGAAAACTAGTAGCTACTTTACATGGAGCAACTGAAGGCAAAGAAAGAAAAACATTAAACATATCGAGAGCCTTATCTTTCCGTACAAGGTGAAAAAAAATTCAAGGAAGCAAAACGAAGGGAAATCGCTGTTAGAAACCTACGCAGTCAGTTGACATTCCACTCGTCATCGACCTTATTTTTTGATGTAGGTATCGTGTCTTCATCTGCCTTGTGTGGGTAGAGAATGTTGTTTGTGTTTACAGCTTCGTTTAACAAGAGCTGCCGTTCAGGGGTTCAACAAATGCTCGGTTCCTATAAACAGAAACGAATCGTTTTGCTTACCAATCGTAGCATTTTTTATTGCCAAACTGGGCATATAAATAAACAAGTACGTAAGCTAATTTTACCTGTGATGGCTATCACCATATGCGAGGGTCTACTATGCAAACCTATGAGGTCTTTGCTTCATTATTGGTAAACATACAAGAGTCTTAATTTTAACCATTAACAGTCCGTAAATTACAGGAATCGGCCATAAGTGTAAGTCTGTTGATACATTCGTAGTTGCAAGAGTCGAACCTACTTACAATAATTCTATACACCCAAATTATAAGGAATTTTATAATCTAACTTTCATCGCAATAAGGCTATATTTTAATTTTTCACGGTGAGATTTTTACAGAATCGACCGGCAGCGGTGCTATTCTGTAGAAATCTCACCGTGAAAATTTAGGTGAAGTGAGCGTGGAGAGAGCTGTCAATAGGGTCAATTCCTAGCAAAAACAAACTCACTTCACCTAAGTTTTCACGGTGAGATTTTTACAGAATCGACCGGCATCACCTCAACTGCGTAAGACACTATCAATCTCAATCTGAATCATTTTGAAAGATATCCTGAAATAAATAAAATAAAAAAAAAACACTGGCACTCCGGTAGTGCCGACAGAAGTGAAAACTTGAACAATTACGAGTGTATTTTGTGAATCGTCTTATAAACAAAACACGCGTGTTAAGGTGTGTTCCTTATTTTATAGGGTTTTTTGCAAATCAGGTATGATGACCAAAGTGACTGGTTTATTCTTCTCGTGAAAGGAATTTATTCAGATTTACAACGCCATCTCGTCGTTGTTGGATGAACTACGTAGTTAGTACGCGAGGCCCTCGTAGTTCTTCCCGATGTGCATAGATGGCGCTGTCCTCAACAACGCGCGTCTTAAGTTTTACGTCTGACGTTAGTACGCGAGGCCCTCGTAGTTCTTCCCGATGTGCATAGATGGCGCTGTCCTCAACAACGCGCGTCTTACGTTTTACGTCTGACGTTTTACGTCTTACGAATTTTCGATCAGGGTCACGTGATCTGACGCGAATTTAGAAGTTTTTACCCATTCCAAAAAAAGTACACAGCGCCGCTAAAGAAGTTTTCACTTCAAAAATAAGTTAAACTATGGCAAGCAACTGCATCTACCTAAGCAAGTTTGCCCAAGTGAGCTCTACCTGATACCTACCTATGTGCCAGTACCTAATGTAGGTATACCTAATCCTAAAAGGAAATAAATGAAAAGGAAAATCATTTCTCTTTATAGGTACCTAAGAATGAAATTGAATCATATCTATTCCTCATATTCGTCATCAATTTTCTACGCATTTTTGCTATATGTAAGTATGGTGCAGACATAATGATGTAGTACTAGCACAAATCGAGACTGGTTAGCATCGGAGCCGGTCATGGAGCGAGCAATTCTAATTATTTTTGTGGTGTTACTTGCAGAGCTGAGGTAAGTGCTTGCAGATTTATAAGTAGGTACATCAACTTAAGTGGAAAGTTAGTTCTAAGTATTTAGCTACCTTACGGTCGTGTTTATACAAACGTTTATATCTGTGTATTATTTAGTTTTTATTTAATTTAAAAGACGTTGTTCTTCCGTAAAAATAATAAGCATTAGTAAATCTAACATGATCGTTCAATTTATTTTCTAATTTAATACCATAACTATGCATGATTTTCAAATATTTTTAGTAAATAATTTGTAATCCTCGGCTAGATTTGTACGCCTCCTGGCACAACAAGACGCTCTGTTCATCAAACATAATAGATCTGTATTACTTTACTTAAGTTAACAAATAAATAAATAATTAATATTAAAAAAAAAAATTAAGTCTGGTATAGATCGTAGAACCTTCTGTGGCTTCAGAAAATAATTGTAAATTAAGATATGTCATCAGATAAGCGTAAAAAAGAAACAATCCTGATTTTCAGTCGATGTGTGCTTTAAACATCAATCAAGCCAGCCTGTATTGTCACATCCTATTCCACAAAATTAAATCTTTGGCTAGTACCGGTCAGTTCTTTAGGTAGGAGTCCAGCGCGCCGCGTCGTCGAACCCACTCAGTAGCCCTACGCCTAGTATAACATTTTCTTATTTATTTTCAGCGGTGTCTACGGCAATATCACATTGTCGGAAGAGAATGTCTGCGGCGACTGCCTAATCTTAACGTCTCACATACAAAATGGAAACGCAACTATAGCAAGAGAGCTATCGGAAGTAAATTCATCAAACTTCCTCGGACTTAAGAGCTATTCCGGGTTCATAACAGTGAATGAAGAATATAATTCAAATCTGTTCTTCTGGTTCTTCCCCGCTGCTACCAACTTGTCGGAAACACCGCTGATAATATGGCTGCAAGGAGGTCCTGGCTTCTCGTCTATGAAAGGACTCTTTGATATTGTTGGACCTATCAAAGTGGAGGATGGAAAAGGTAAGTCATTTTTAACTGACTTTAAAAAAGGAGTAGGTTCTCAATTTGACTGTGTTTTTTTGTATGTTTGTTACGCGATATCTCCGGCAATTGTAAATCGATTTCAAAAATTCTTTTTTTAATGGATAGGGTAAACTTTGCTTGGGCAGTTTTTGAGTTAGCTTTAATGATAAGTATTTTTGCCACTTAGTTTATATTGATGATGTTATAATAACTTTCTGTCACTGATATTTACATAGCAAGTAGTGTTATACGAATTTGTATGAGGTAAGTACAACTAAACAGTGAAAAATGAAAAAAAAAACAAGCGACTTCCAAAAAGACACTACAAAGTGAAAAATAACTTTAATTTCGGAAGTCGGTGGAAAACAACGAAAATGCGAACCCAAGGACACCGACTTCCGAAATTAAAATTAATTTTCACTTTGTACAGACGCCAGCACATCAACCTACTACAATCTGTCAAATTTCTTTAATAGATTTTTAACTTTATCGCAAAAGCATAAGGTTTAAAGTTGATTGGGAAAATTTGTTCATCAAGCCATTGTCATTCTCCTGCCCTTGGACCAATTTATTTGGGGTGGGATTTTTCTTCATACATACTTCTCTTTCAGTCGTCACCTTGGTAGTTACCCCCTCTTAGTCACATCATCTTTCACACAATCCATCCATCGTTTTTTTAGTTTTCCTCTATTCTTATAGCCATCCATTCCAGATATTTTCCTCATTCCTCCGCATCACATGCAAAAATTCGAAGACATGTGTCATCTACCAACCCGCATGGGACCCGCGTGGTAGCTTATAGCCGACACCTAAAGGGTAATTCTATATACCGCGGGACTCCATGCCTATACGATGACAATCGATTTCCACACCACTTTTCAGTCACCGGTCACCGGTGCCACTTTCAGACTTTCTCTTATGTACGGTCGGCAACAAAACTGCATCAACACTGTCATTTTTACATGTTATTAAATTCACTACAATTTTTTTTTCAATTAACTGCTTTTTACCTTTTCACATAGTAGCAAAGAGTTTATATTCTAAAAATTTTACTTCTGCTGCAATTTTGAACAAATATTTTGCTTAATAACCACGATTAAAAAAACTGAAGTGGTAATTGACTTTTGTTGCCGACTATACTCATTTCTTATTCTATCCATTCACGTAACACCACACATCCCTCTTAGTATTCTCATCTCAGCTGCTTGTGATTGCCTTTCATTCATTCCTTTTGTAGACCAACATTCAGTACTGCTATTCTGTAAAAGTCTCACCGTGATAACTCGGGTGCAGTGAGCTTAAGGGGCTTACATGACCTACAGCGCGGTCACTGTCGGACTGCATAGAAAAGAAAGAGAAGCGCGATGACACAACGCTGGTAATTTATTGCAAAATATGAAGCAATTATCTATTTACAAAAAATCTATTGTTTGGACTAGGAAATTAAAACACTAGTGCTTTAGTATGTTGCTTTTAGAATAATCTGACAAAAAATTAGAATGATTGTATGTATATTAGTATGGTTTTTATTGTTAAAAGAAAGTTTTTAGAGATATCTTCATGTTATTTGTCTATCGTATCAAATTAGTTGTATTAAGTTTTCAACACACTATCTACCTAGCATAAATACATATATCCTGAAGAATATCATATATTTTTCTGATTTGGTTCACTGTAGACGATCATATACTTTTATTGTTTCTAAAATTCCGTTTTTTGCGTTTAGGTCCTGTAAGCCCCTTAAAGTGATCTGTCATTAGTGTCAATCCATAGCATTGGATGGAATGACAGCTCACTTCACGTAACTTCTCACGGTGAGATTCTAACAGAATCGACCGGCTGATCCACATCTATGATGTTCATCGGAATAGGTAGCGCAATAAAATGGAACTGCTTTCCGCCCGAGCAAGCATGGCACAGCAAGGTTGACTCATAATAATAAATCAATCGAACTAGCATTGGTCTGCGATTTTGTTCGCATAAAAACTTGAACATCTCGACTAAAGTTGAAGTTTTCAGTAAACGAGTGCACCGCTGAAATTCTCTGCTTAGTTTTTAGGGATCTGTACTCAAAGGGTGCCCACGCTGACCGTCCTTCCGTCTGTCTGTCAGCGGTCTATAACTCATGAACCATATAGGTATAGGAAGACAATTGAATTTTGCACAGTGTGTATTTCTATTATTACGAAACATACATATATTTAGGGCTTTAAAATACTTTTATGACATTGGAACTCATACTTGATATTTTAAAATTCATTATTGTCTATCATGAATGCTAGTTTAGGCTCAGCATCTGAGGGAAAGAGCCTCCCGTCCCAGCCGCCGCGGGAGACGCTCCGCGCGGCCACTGTAGGCGCGCGCCTGCGGACGAAGAGTAATGGGTAGCTCACCGTCCGATCAGGATCAGGCCCGTGCCAGATGGCGCGTACGTGTCCCAAGCGCGCCTCAAAGAGATGTCAGCATCAATCGAAGGGGCCCGTTCGGGCCAAAGCCTGCCGGGTCAGCGGGATTGTCCGAAAGGGTTACCGCTGGCCCGGAACATAAAAGAAAGGAATACGGGTGGGTTTTAGTCAGTAAGAGTCTGACATTCCGCTCGACCCAGAGCAGGAGGGGTCATGTGATGATAACCCATCCTCAAAAAAAAAAAACGCTCAGCATCTCCCATAATGTTCAACTGAATTTTCACTCGTTACCTAAATTTCTTATTAATTACAAGATCATATTTTTACTATTAGGTAGGTACACCTAATGCAAGTATGAATATCGCGCGTAGATAATGTTCGTCGCTAATTGATTAAGCGCAACTTTTATTATCGTTGTAATGCGCACTAAAATTCGCACTGTGACACGGCCAACTATATTATTGTGCTTACATCATCAATCATATACTTACGATTTAATACCTAACAGTTATTAGATTTTAAATATCGATTTTTTTTAGTGTGAGACGCCGCCATTTATAGGCCTACCGCTTAACTGAGACGTTGCCTGAGGTAGCTACGCGGTGCGGGAGGGGTGTGGTGACGTGATGCGAGAGCTCAGTGATTCGTCAACTTGTGACAACTATCAACCCTCCCGCACTGCGCAGCTACCTCAGGCACAGATTACTAAATAGTTACTACGTAACAGATACTTCACTTAGTAGAAAATTTCCAATACCTATTGCTATAATAGCCTACTCCGTCGCGTCAGCAACCGCTGCATGCTAAAATGTGCCTAAATGCTCAAGCGTACAGTTGTGATTGCTTCGCACCGCGCGATCCCACAGCAATCGCAAGGCTGCCTCTTCGATGAAATTAAATCAACATAACTATTTGTGTCTATTTTTATTGAGAACTGTGAATATGTTCGGTAGTTTAAAATTGTATCGTATAAAGGTAATATGTTTTTAATAAATTGGTGCTGACTGTAATAATTTTGAAACGACAAAAAATGGTAATAGTTTATCACTTAACTTTCTTCATTGACAGGTAAATGGAAAAATATTAGGTGTTTATCCCTTCTTTTACTTGATTTGCACCCATCTACTGCACATAAGGCACCAGACGGCATTGTAGGTACCCGTACAAACGAATGGAATGATTAAAATTGAATAACGTGCGTGCGCTTCGCTTGCGAAAACCGCACTGAATATGGTCCGCAAACGGCCCGAGACCGCTCGGCCGGGCGGTAGGTAATTATAGCGCGCAAGTACATGGAGTGACGGAGGCCTGCCTCAGGCAACGTCTCAGTTAAGCGGTCGGCCTATAGATGAACCGACGACCTTAAAGACGTGGACAGACTGGATGTGGAAAGCGGAGGCCAGAGTGTTGTGGCGCGCCTGGCAGAGGCCTATGCCCAACAGTGGACTGCGATAGGCTGAATTGATAAAATATGAAGTAGAAGAAAATATTCACATCTAGCTTTTGACCGCGGCTATGCCCTCGTGGAGGTCGGAAATTTGCCCACGTGTCCTAGCCCTGGTCATGATCTACCTTTGTGCCAAATTTCATCGAAATCTGTTCAGCCGTTAAGGCGTGAAAAGGTTGTTACCTTTTCACGACAGGCAACTTGACAGACAAAGTTACTTTCGCATTTGTGGTACCATTATGAAAGTATGATTTGGCACACTTTGGGTAGGTACGGAACACTAAAAATCAAAATCGTCGTTGCGCGTGCAAAAGTCGCTGTGTTTTTAGTGAACTTATTTGAGCTATATGAATTACTAGCTTCTGCTCGCGTCTTCGTCCGCGTGAAATTTCTTGTTCCCCGACCCACCCCATCGCATCGCCTGCCTGCGCTTTTAATTCGTTTACCTTTTTTCTAACTTTTTTGGTTTTTGCTAGGCTCCTAAGGGTCCTAGCGTGATGTTAAGTAGCCTTCCTCGAGAATTGGGCTATTAAATACAAAAATATTTTTTCAAATCCCACTGGTAGTTCCAGAGATTAGCGCGTTCAACCAAACAAACTCTTCAGCTTTATAATATTAAGTACCTATAGAATAAGTTTAGATAACATTTAGCGTGTTTATACCGAACTTTCATATGAATATCACATAGCTACATTCCTTAACTCTTTAAATATTGCACTTATCACATAGCTGTTTATACAATATGTGTGTATTGAAATAACGATTATACGAAATAGCAAAAAGAACTGAAAATAACTAAATAACACATAGCGACTTTTGCACGCGCACGAAATGCTCCCAAGCAACGCGCGAACTCGCGACCTGAGCAAGCGCAATGTTTTATGTTCCTGTTTTTTCTATGATATAGGTAATGCATCTAGTTTTTACAGACTGTCTGCATTCGAACAATAGATCGTTTTTTTATACATCGTGCTAAGTATGCTAATGCCCTGAGAGTCGTCGTTAAACGAACCTCGCTTAAACGGAAAAGGTTTAGTCGGGATTTCCCACATTAAAACTAAAGCCTATTCATACTTACGTTTCACATTAATAATATCAACTTTATTTTAACGGTAATTATGTTGATTTCAGAGTGATTAGCACTATTGAAAAAGTCATAAAAATGTTTGAAGTTGTAGCGTTAACTGAACTTTATTGTGTAGGATTTTAAGTTATTTTTCCATAAACTTATATTTGTTTATATTTTTGGCAAATAAATCGCGAATGCAGATAAGCATGATATTGTTTACTAGCTTCTGCCAGCGGTTTCACCCGCGTGGATGTCGGAAATTATCCCTCGGGAACGTGCTACTGGGACAAAAAGTAGCTTATGTTACGTCCTTATAACATCAGCTAATTTGCCAGTGAAAATCCGGTCCAGCCGTTTCGGAGATTAGCCGTAATAAACAGACGGAGAGACAAAAAAACATTTTTTTTTTAAAGTACCGCTTATAATTACGCATTTAGTAAAAATCTATTATTTTGACATTAAAAACAGACACTTCAATTTTATTTATTTGTATTGTACAGAAGATGTAGAATGTGTTGAAAGACGAAGGTACTGCCAAAATGCGAACGTGTTTTTGTCATAACACCTTGTAACAAATAGTTAACCACAACTAACAAAAATTTTCAGTGGTACCAAGAAACGTGTCATGGGCGGATCACTCCATGCTGTTCCTCGACAACCCTGTCGGAGCTGGCTTCAGCTTCACCGATGACGAGCGGGGATACCCGGACAATGAAGATGATGTAAGTATACATTAAAGATGTATGACCATTTTAGAATGCGTGGTTGTCAATCGCAGTTTAGACTAAACTGCGGAAGTTAAAACTGGGAAAAAAACTTTGGACTACGTGGCATCCTATGTAAGTAAACTGCATTCGCGATTTATTTGCCAAACATAATATAAACAAATATGAGTTTATGGAAAAATAACTTTAATTCCTACACAATAAAGTTCAGTTTGAGCTACAACTTCAAACATTTTTATAACTTTTTCAATAGTCGCTCTGAAATCAACTTAATTACCTACCATTAAAATAAAGTTGATATTTGTTTCTATTCTAACTTGAAATAACACCATTTTCAAACAAATTTTAATAGATTTTATGTATATCTTGTTTGAGGCAAAATAATTGAATTAAAGTTTATTGGCGGATAGAGTAGTGGTGGCCAAGTGGTAACGGTCCCGAGTTACGAATTGTAGGTCGTGAGTTCGAACTCAGGCAAGCGTTTTACTTTGTGTAAATAATGTAATCACCACTGCTCTCAAAACGGTGAAGGATATATCGTGAGGAAACCGGCATGTCCTAAAACCAAAAATTCGAAGACATGTTGACATTTACCAACTCGACTTGGGCCCGCGTGGTAGAATCCTCTCCCTCTCGAAGAGAGGAGGCCTGTGTGATGTGTCCCTGCAGTGGGAACATTATAGGCTAATTATGTATTAACGGGTATCGCACACATCCCTCGCTCCGCATCCTCGCACATCCCTGGTGGAAATGCACCCTTACGAGACTACAGTACCCGGTGATAAATATTGTACATCGACCCTTTACCTTTTTTTGTATTTTATACAAAGAATAAAAATAATTATCAAAAGAAGCAAATCATAATTGTTTTAAGGGCCTAGTCTTCTATTGCACAATTTAAGAATCGCGTGCGGCGAGTCCACGCGCCGTGCGTCTGCACCCGGGCTCCCTGCAGTCCCCGCATTCATCCTACCTAGCGATATTTGACACGGTCGGAAAGTTGCTCTACTAAGTAATAATTAATATTTATTTATATTTGAATGGTACCTTGGCGGGGGTTGCTCTTCCTTCGCGCCTCCGGTTTTTATAAATTCGTTCATGCTAGATAGTAATACCAAAAAACAAGTTACGACCGATGAAGATTTTCAGATAACAAAAAAATAACTCCTTAAATAAACGGAACCTTCTGACCAAAAAAGAGATGAACTACAGAAACAGACGATAGACCAAAGTTTCGATCACATTTATTATGGTAGAGATAATGGACAAAAAGCATTATCTCTGCAGGAAAACGTCACAATTGCCAGCTGCGGTCTTTATATTAAACAAACAGTCCAATATTTAGGAGCCAGTCCCGATGGTATTTATAAACACAAAGATGGAAAAACAGGACTGGTAGAAGTAAAATGCCCACTTTCTGCAAAAAATATGCAATCTGAAGAAACGATAAAAGAAAAAAAAATGGAAATGTAACATTAGGAGAAATACGTTTGCGATTGACAAAAACCACGTCTATTATTTCCATACTCAGAGCCAATTAAACATTACGGAGATGGATATGTGCTTATATGCCGTATGGGCTGGAGTGGACTACTCAATGAAAGTCGAATAATATAAAAAGAGACCCTACGTTCTGGCACTACAAAATGGTAGGCCCATTGACAAAATTTTATTTGCATTGTCTGCTCCCTGAGCTAATTGATTCCCGCCTTAAAAGACCCGCCATAAATATAATTCAACCTATTGAGAAAAAAGTAAAAAGAAATAAGAACCACGTCTTTTACCGCAGACTTTGTGAAATGACAACACCCACAAGACCACGAGAATTATCAGAAATCTACCCCAATATAACCGTCGAGAGATGGTTGTATTCAAAATTGAAAAATTCCCTCAACGGAAGAAAAAAAAAATGCGCTAGTCCCAAAGAACGCCATGAAATCGCTCACACAGTCACTACACATCACATCAGACACAACACAACACAGACACCAACACATGCTCATCGCAGACTTATATTTTATCGCCTTCAAAGTATGCTCCTTCAGAAACGATACACTTACGCCAACGAATAATCCAATCATCAAAACATTTTTTTTAAATTTGGAATTGGTTTGCTTTTGACTCTAGTCTAGCTCAGAGGTGACAGAGACAAAGTCGACGATGGAGTGAGCTTACCCAGAAGAAGCCTATTCACTCTCTCTTTGAAGAGATTCAGGTTGTATGCGCTCGGTAACACATTTTTAAACGCTTTTTCCGGAATTGAGTTTAGTTCTCGCCGCGAATATTCCTTTGTCTTACCGAATAAAAACGGTGCCACGAAGTGGTAATTTGAGGTTAGGAAAAAGAAAGAAGTCGGCTGGAGCCATATCTGGTGAATAAGGTGGTTGCTCGATAATCACGAATCATGTATTTGTTGAGCTTTTGGTCAAAAATTTGTTTACAAAGATGGCCTTGTGCGAAGGCGCATAATTGTGGTGCAAAATCCAACAATTTTCTTTCCACAAATCTGGCCTTTTTCTTCGAATTTGCTCTCTTCAATGCCGCATAACGCTCAAATAATATACTTTATTTTTTTCGATTTAAGTACTTTATTTATTTCGAGCTTCTGACAAGTTGGTAACATCTGAAAAAGGTTGCCGAGAGCCAGCAGTGGACCTGTGAAAATAAAAAAGTCATAAATTATTAACAGAGTTTTCAGAAGTACCTATTAGTAAAAAATCATCGTACTAAAAGATATCCGACTTTGGTCTAAATAGCCCTAAAGTATAGTAGACTAGCGATCTAATACATACATAAACACCAAAAACACAACCCACCCCATACATTCCCCTCACACACTCACCCCCACACACTCACTCCCACACACTCACTCCCCATACTTCATACAGATACATCTATCAACACAATCACGCCCTCCCCACATACACTCACGCCCCCCACACACGTTTAGATATCGATACCCAACACTTTTGCGGAGTTTCGCTATCTAATTTAATTTGAGCCGAGTTTCGCTATCTAATTTAATTTGACCCTGTATACGATATTATCTAAACACGACGAAATACAAAAAATAAAGATTTGATGATTTTTTTGGGGCCAATGACCGCTGGTAGTATTGTTACTTGAAGTGTGAGTTGATAAAATCTGTTTCATCTTGTTGAGATATCAATATCCATCACGTTTGTGGAGTCTCGCTAGCTAATTTAATTTGACCTTGTAGTTAGGCCCTAAACATGAATACTGTAAACAGTTCTACTTACCTTTGGATTCTATTTCTCTTCATCAATTCTACGTTTGAGGCCAATTTTCTTTTTCTTGTACAGGCATATTTTTTTTTTACGTTTACGATCCATTTTGAAGTCAAATATTTACAAAACTATTACTGATACACAAATATTTACAAAACTATTACTGATATACAAATATTTACAAAAAACTCGAAAAATTATAGGTATACTAAAAATAATAAAGTAGAGCAACTTTAGATACACAACAATGCGCATCCTATGTTAGAGCAGGAGCAAAGTTAGAGCGAGAGGGAACAGTTAAAATTCGTCGTGGACCACACGTCTGAACGCTCCGACCGTGCAGTGGCCACTAAGAAATTTCTCTCTCAATTCTTGTTTATAAACCCCTTTTTTGTAGGTCTTTTGAAAATATTACTATTGTTAGGGTAAGGTGATTTAGGTGCTATTTTTTTTTTGTATTTGCTTATTGAATTCTTGGCATTAAAATAATCTAATTAATACATACATACGATGCATAGTTATTATGAAAAAAACCGTTTATTAAGAGATAAAAACAGAGAATTTTGATGAAATTGGGGCGTCTAAATTAAGAAAATGGAATATAATTAGAAAAAACTAATCAGCACATTTTGAAGACGAGAATGTTGAGATAAATATGTGCTGAACAGATTTCCAAATTAATTCTTCATTGCCCTAAACTAAGCGCCCAAACAGAACTCGAAATGATGTTGGGCGCGAAAGAGCTGTATTTAACGCTTCATTTACCTAACTTATCCCATCTAAATGAACTTAAAAAAAATAACTAGCTATTACTTATATTGTGGTTATTTATGTGCAATAATAAAATTTCATGTTATTTCATTGCTTTGTTTAAAAAAAAAAATACAAAGTTGCGCAAATAATTCGCCGCGAGTGAATTTTGCAAGACTGCAGCCTTAACAACTCCTAATAGACACCGGACTGTTTGTATTTCATGCGACAGAGATAACGCTCTACGAAGCCGAAATTAGCCGATTGTCTCTTTCCAAAGGTCGATGTGCATTATTTTATCGCCGAGTACTATAAGTACTTTTACTTTCCCGTACGCAAAATACGCGCATTGACGTGGAGTTGCGGACACCATCCCGTATTACCTATTACCTAAGTACTTTCCTTTGTCAAGTGTCGGAACCAGGTGAATATGTTACTGTATATCTGTATACTTACACGTCTTTGTGAGCTCATTGCGATTAAAATTACCATCTTTGCTTCATTAGATACCCATGTCATGCGAGATGAATAAGTAGGTATTTATATATAGGTTACCAATAGATACATAGTCACCTCTCAGCGTAGAGTACCTAAGATTCTACATTGTAGCTCAACGTGACTAAAGATAATGATAATAATATATTCAGCCATAAGTTCTGGCAATTTGTTTTAATAGGTAGGTAGTAGCCATTTATGAATAGCTGTACCTTAAGGTTATTTCTATGCAAATACTTCACAAACTCTAAGTTCATCAGAATCTTTATAGACGAATGGAAATGCAAATTAAACCAGTTGAAGAAGCGTCGTGTATAAGTAAAAATATTTAATATTACTGGTTGAATGGCTTGCGTTTGGCTTGAAAGGTCAGGGTGCAACGTCCTGTTTACTGGAGAAAGAATCAGCTTTTGCTGTTTGCAAGTTGTGAATTTTAATCGCGATATTAGATATTTCACCCGTATGTTATTAAACTGTATATCTAATTGATACACTAAGATTCTAGGACTGGATTATTAATGAAAATGAAAATATCCATTATCATTAGTTAAAATCCAGTTAGGGCCTGTGCACACCACGTTTTTTAAACGCGCCGTTGACGCGCGTTTTAGAAACGTACGTCGACGGTGCGCTTTTATCCTACAGAAGGTCTACAGGCTGCGTCTGACTCGCGTGCGTATCGCGTCTGTATCGCTACAAACGCGCGTCAACGGCGCGTTTAAAAAACGTGGTGTGCACAGGCCCTTCGATCAACCCTAAACAACTAAAGTAATCGTAATCAACCTAAGATCTTCCCACTGCTGGGACACAAGCCTCCTCTCGGTCAGAGGTAGTGGGCCATAATCCACAATGTGGGCCCAGTGCGGGTCGGAGATGTTACATATCTTTGAATGTTTGGTTCTTGGACATGCCGGTTTCTTCACGAAGTTTTCCTTCACCGTTTTGAGAGCAGTGGACCTGGTAATGAAAAAAATTACTCAAAGTAAAGCGCCTGTCTGGATTTGAACCACTGAGCCACCATTGCTCATTGAAAACCAGGTCTTACAAAGGGGTATTTATTGTGTTACCCTGTGTCTGGGTTGGGAAGGTCAGACAGGCAGTCGCTCCATTTAAAATACTCGTAGCTGCACCCGGTTAGACTGCAAGCTGACCCCAAAATTACATATGTTGGGATAGGCTTCTAGTTGGGAAAAGGCTAGACAGATGATGATTCAAGTCTGATAAACGTGCAATTGTAAATTCTTCTAATATTCTTTTCTCGCGGGAGAATAAATTATACAAGAGTGATGTAAAGATAAGCCAGGCAGAAGATTGGAACTGACGTGCGGCTGAATGCACCAGGCTCTTTTGTGACACCCCACTGCCACTGCTTAGTAGATATATTTATTATTTTATTCCTTTATTTCATATAAATACTTATAAATGACATTTTAAAATATTTTTATTAAAAAAAAAAACATTTAAAAATATAAACAATAGTAGCCCACCAGTATTCGGGGACAGGGTCCATGCTACCGGCGCCATCGGTCAGGGCTCCCGAGAGAGGAACCTCCTAACAATGCGAGCTGTGTCCAGAAGTACCGCTTTCTGAATCAAGCACTTGATCCAGCTGCCCAACGAGAGCTTCCTCAGGTGTTGGTCGAGGCTCTTGTCTATTAAGCCACTATTTTACTAATTATCATAATCGATTGCAGGTCGGCGAGCAAATGCTGGAGTTCCTCGAGCAGTTCCTGGAGATGTTCCCAGAACTGCGATCCGCACCTCTGTTCGTAGCTGGAGAGTCTTACGCGGGGAAATACGTGCCTGCGCTGGCCATCCAGATCCACAGGCATAACAAGGATAAAACACAGGAACCTATCAACATGAAGGTACATTTGCTTATTCTTTTGTGTAAGCCATTTGCTTTCAGAATCAAAAGCCAAATTATCAGAAATAATGCAAGAACGTCGCCGCGTCGTGTGAGGGGCTTGTGGCTGGTCAGCGGGATTGTCTGAAAGGGTTACCGTTGGCCCGGAACATAAAGGGCTAAGGAAGGAACACGGGTGGGTTTTAGTCAGTATAAGAGTCTGACACTCCCTTCCACTCCACCCAGAGCGGGAGGGGTCATTAAAATTTGAGGATTTCCCATCCTGAAAAAAAAAACAAAGGAGCTAGCGGCTAAGTAATAACAGTATCGCCTATAGTCGTTAGTATAGTTGTAAGTATCCCCTCCTGCCTGTCTCCAGATACCGTTAGCCTATAATAATCTTCATTAATCCTTCAGGGTATCGCAATTGGCAACGGTCTCGTGGAGCTCCGAGACATGATGCACTACAGCACCCTGTGTGAAGTGCTGGGCATCCTCGAAGGTACCCAGGTGGACCACGTGGCATTGCTTGAGAAACAGGTCGTCAAGCTTATTGATGGCAAGAGGATGGTTGATGCTGCTAATGTAAGTTTAAGGATCTTTTTTAAATTATACTCGTATAACCTAATAGGTATTTAATAACCTCATCGGTAATTATATTTTCGAGCCGTTTGGGATTGATACCCTCGGACTGTGGGTTTCGAGCGCTCATGTTTTGTTCAACGAAATCTTCAAACGGCTGGTTGACACTTCCTGTGAGCCAGGGGCTGGCTTTTACCTTGGCTAGAGGCTGATCCAATGCTTAGCCTCTGGCAAAGGTCAGCCGCCAGTCTATAGGGTACATTATCAGTCAACAGTGATAATGATTGACGTTGGTTGTCGCTGATGAGATTGCGAGTAGATTTTGAACGAAAATTGTACGGGAATTGGCTTTCTGGTGGTGTGATGGTGGTGGGCATATAGTATAATGGTGAATACCGAGAAGGCTTATCCTAGGGCTGTACAATAGGCTCTCATTTAAAAATTCTATCTTTCCAGAAATTCAACGAAACGATAGAATACATAAAGAAGCAAAGCGGCGTCAGCATATATAACTTCGTGGAGGACTCTTCGGCAGGAGCGCCGGCGTTTGAAGAGTTTATCAACAGGAGTGACGTCAGAGACCAGATCCACGTGGGGAACGTCACCTTTAACTATAACAACCAACTGGTCTATGAGAAAATGTTGCCAGACTTCGCCAACACTACGAAGCCTTTCATTGAAGAGTTATTGGAGCATTATGGAGTTTTAAGCTACAGGTAAGATGACGTGAAGAACTGCAATGAGGACTAACGAATCTTGCCTTACCATAAGAGCTTTAGGAAACATAGTTTTAAACTAGGTGTGAAAGTTTGCGGAACTTTAAGAATCAATAATTATCTTCTCCAACGTGGCAATGCCGCCAGTCTCTTGGGTACATTACCAGTCGACAGCGATGCGGAGGAATATTTCGACGCCATATTTTAGTTCGTTAATAGTTATAGTTCGGTTAGGATATTCTACCTCCTTTAAGTTAATCCGAGAACCGGGTTAACCAGGGAATCATACTTATTGGCCCTTGAAGTTGCTGGGTTTTACGAAGCATGATTTCATCACACTTCATACTAATAGTTTCTTCCGTGTAGAAATACTTTCGGCCATCATAAGCGCCTTGATTCTTTGAACAATTTACGCTTTCACCGACTTCTAAAGAATTTTTGACTTCACTACTCATAGGTACCTAATTACAGTTTTGCTCATTTGCAGTGGTCAGCTGGACGTGATCCTGGCGTACAGTTTGTCGAAGCACATGTATGGAACACTGAAATGGTCGCGCCGAGAGTCCTACATACAAGCCCCTAGGAGGCGCTTGCGCAGATTCGTTAACGGATCCGTTGTTGGGTAAATAATAAAATTTATATTTTGCATACACAACACATACCTGCGTTATTGTTAAAACTTAGCTGGCAATATCCAGTCAGAAATTCATTACGTTCTTTCGCAATATAATTCCGGAATCTCCTATGTTCCAATTCCTCTTGAACAATCCTACCTACCCCACCTACCTATCCACCATCCATCCATCTATCCATCTATCGTACCTATCTATAACACTTATATTCTCTAAATTCATGTCTTACGATTTCAGGTACAAGAAGGCAGGTGGAAATTTCGTCGAAATACTAATTCGGGGAGCCGGACATATGGTGCCACTGGACCAGCCAGAGGTAGCGAAATTTATGATAGACAGCTTCATACAGGAATTTAAATAAATGTTAATTTATCTAAAAAATAATATGTATTATTTTCTATTCCTTACAATAATTACACGATATTTACAACAGTAAGTATTAAAACTAAAAGGCACTGAGGGATATGTAGGCCTTGGCAGAAATATAGACTAGTTCATACTTATACAAAAAGTTATCTTGACATCACATTGCCGTTTATTAAATTAAGATTCTAATTGATGTCATGTTCTGTACTTTGATTTGGTATACAAAAAAGGGTTTCTTAACACATACAATTCAATACATGCTGAGATCTGAAGACGAAAGTAAAACTTGTTTTTTTAATTTTTTTATATGAAATGGGTTTGCTCTTAACTCTAGTATATGTATGTCAGAGGTGACAGAGACAAAGTCTACGATGGAGTGAGCTTACCCAGAAGCCTGTAAATAGTTCAAAAAAAAAACAAGTTTTAGTTTTTTTTTTACCAACCGGTAAAAAAAAACTTAAAAAAATCATATTTATTAAGTTTCCCGATTGTATTATACAGGCATTATACGTAGCAGGGACATCGACGCGCCGCCGGTTAACGTGGATTATGGATAATTTTCTTAGAAGCAAGTTTTCGTAACATTACTAAAAAAAAAAATGCTGTTCCATACATTTTGACAGCGTAGATATCGCACTTTTCTATGAAACAGTTGATTAATTTTTTTATAACCGATGAAATTTCTACTAAGAATAAAGGTCTAGAATCATGTGCTAAATTCAGGATTACAGTTTGCTCGTCGTTGTCCCTGCCACCCTGTAAACTTGATTTCAACTTTAATGACTTCTCTAGCAAAAATTTAACCTGTCATTTCTACAGACGGTGCTTGGAGTCTCCTATGCTACACTGTGAGGACTACGTTTCATGCAATATGGCAATAGTAGAAACAGCCCTAACATATGCTTGTCGATAAGTTAAGAGGAACCGGACGTTTATCAACGTTCAAAAATGCTACGCACAACCGCTCAACGATTTCTGGCACAACCTGTGTACGAGTAACAACAGTTCTGAACACATTCAATCCTTAAAACATAGTAGAAGTAATACTGGTCTCTTCAACGTTATTGTATAAATAGGCATCGGTCCGTCTCTTCCACCTCAGACCATAGACCACGCCACAGACTAGAGCGAGAAGCAGCAGTACATTCAGGATAATGCTTACAACCATCACACTTTGAGTCCCAGAAGGTGATTCCCCAGGAATTTGCAGTATAGTCTTCGAAATGCCTTCAGTGTCGTCATCAATGTATGCAGCTGTATCTTGGGCCATAATGTTGTAGTTAGGTGGTAATGGCATGTCTAAACCCCTGATGAAGAAGGAGATCAGTTCCAAGGTTTCTGCTGGCTTGTCCATTGGGACTAGATGGCCTGCACCTCGGACTAAGACTTCGGTTAGACTGCCGCCGCTTTTTACATATCTGAAAATATAAAGAAAGTGTTTAATAATCGTGTTATTTTATAATGATTCAATGGTGAGCTTGTAGACCTTAGGCTCCTTTTTGTTAGGACTTTAAATATTATGGTCATCAGTATCAAGTTTCCGAGTTCATGGTAATCTATTGGTTGCCATCATCATCATCATCATAATCAGCCTATAATGTTCCCACTGCTGGGACACAGGCCTCCTCTCAGTGAGAGGGAGTGGGCCGTAATCCACCACGCGGGCCAGGTGCGGGTTGGCAGATGTCACATGTCTTCGAATTTTTGGTTCTAGGACATGCCGGTTTCCTCACGATGTTTTCCTTCACCGTTTTGAGAGCAATGGTGATGAAATAATTTACACAAAGTAAAGCGCCTGTCTGGGTTCGAACTTACGACTTACTCGTAAGTCGCGGCCGTTACCACTTGGCCACCACTGCTCTATTTAATTGCCATAAACTCGGTAATTTAGAGATACAGTAGCATTCATAAACGCTCATCGAAAATGGATGCTCTTTTGGACAAATATAAATTATGTATCGATCGATTTTATCGGGCATGTGATATGAACTATCTCGTCATATCATATCTTATCGCGCTTAGGCACTATATCTATTGTCAGGATAATGTTTGATTGTGATAACTCACCCAGCGACCCTGTTTTCAAACCACCACGGTGCGCGCGACGCGTTCAGGAATTGGTCACGGTTGTTCCAGTGCCAGTGCTTCCTGCGAGCCTTAGCGTTGGGCACGCACGGAGCTGTCAGGTCCATTTGCCCGCTAGAGAGAGACAATATCATTAATTTTGTACTTGATAAGAAATTAACGTACCTATCTCCTTGCAACTGCGTGCTAGACCGAATCCAGTGCGGATTATCAATCCTTGGCCAACAGTATGATGGCCGTTTAAGGCTGCAGTCTTGCAAAATTCACTCGCGGCGAATTATTTGCGCAACTTTGTATTTTTTTTTTAAACAAAGCAATGAAATAACATGAAATTTTATTATTGCACATAAATAACCACAATATAAGTAATAGCTAGTTATTTTTTTTAAGTTCATTTAGTTGGGATAAGTTAGGTAAATGAAGCGTTAAATACAGCTCTTTCGCGCCCAACATCATTTCGAGTTCTGTTTGGGCGCTTAGTTTAGGGCAATGAAGAATTAATTTGGAAATCTGTTCAGCACATATTTATCTCAACATTCTCGTCTTCAAAATGTGCTGATTAGTTTTTTCTAATTATATTCCATTTTCTTAATTTAGACGTCACAATTTCATCAAAATTCTCTGTTTTTATCTCTTAATAAACGGTTTTTTTCATAATAACTATGCATCGTATGTATGTATTAATTAGATTATTTTAATGCCAAGAGTTCAATAAGCAAATACAAAAAAAAAAATAGCACCTAAATCACCTTACCCTAACAATAGTAATATTTTCAAAAGACCTACAAAAAAGGGGTTTATAAACAAGAATTGAGAGAGAAATTTCTTAGTGGCCACTGCACGGTCGGAGCGTTCAGACGTGTGGTCCACGACGAATTTTAACTGTTCCCTCTCGCTCTAACTTTGCTCCTGCTCTAACATAGGATGCGCATTGTTGTGTATCTAAAGTTGCTCTACTTTATTATTTTTTGTATATAATTTTTCGAGTTTTTTGTAAATATTTGTATATCAGTAATAGTTTTGTAAATATTTGTGTATCAGTAATAGTTTTGTAAATATTTGACTTCAAAATGGATCGTAAACGTAAAAAAAAATATGCCTGTACAAGAAAAAGAAAATTGGCCTCAAACGTAGAATTGATGAAGAGAAATAGAATCCAAAGGTAAGTAGAACTGTTTACAGTATTCATGTTTAGGGCCTAACTACAAGGTCAAATTAAATTAGCTAGCGAGACTCCACAAACGTGATGGATATTGATATCTCAACACGATGAAACAGATTTTATCAACTCACACTTCAAGTAACAATACTACCAGCGGTCATTGGCCCCAAAAAAATCGTCGTGTTTAGATAATATCGTATACAGGGTCAAATTAAATTAGATAGCGAAACTCCGCAAAAGTGTTGGGTATCGATATCTAAACGTGTGTGGGGGGCGTGAGTGTATGTGGGGAGGGCGTGATTATGTGTTGATAGATGTATCTGTATGAGGTATGGGGAGTGAGTGTGTGGGAGTGAGTGTGTGGGGGTGTGTGTATGGGGGGTGAGTGTGTGAGGGGAATGTATGGGGTGGGTTGTGTTTTTGGTGTTTATGTATGTATTAGATCGCTAGTCTACTATACTTTAGGGCTATTTAGACCAAAGTCGGATATCTTTTAGTACGATGATTTTTTACTAATAGGTACTTCTGAAAACTCTGTTAATAATTTATGACTTTTTTATTTTCACAGGTCCACTGCTGGCTCTCGGCAACCTTTTTCAGATGTTACCAACTTGTCAGAAGCTCGAAATAAATAAAGTATATCGAAAAAAATAAAGTATATTATTTGAGCGTTATGCGGCATTTAAGAGAGCAAATTCGAAGAAAAAGGCCAGATTTGTGGAAAGAAAATTGTTGGATTTTGCACCACAATAATGCGCCTTCGCACAATGCCATCTTTGTAAACAAATTTTTTACCAAAAGCTCAACAAATACATGATTCGTGATTATCGAGCAACCACCTTATTCACCAGATATGGCTCCAGCCGACTTCTTTCTTTTTCCTAACCTCAAATTACCACTTCGTGGCACCGTTTTCATTCGGTAAGACAAAGGAATATTCGCGGCGAGAACTAAGCTCAATTCCGGAAAAAGCGTTTAAAAATGTGTTACCGAGCGCATACAACCTGAATCTCTTCAAAGAGAGAGTGAATAGGCTTCTTCTGGGTAAGCTCACTCCATCGTCGACTTTGTCTCTGTCACCTCTGAGCTAGACTAGAGTCAAAAGCAAACCAATTCCAAATTTTAAAAAAAATGTTTTGATGATTGGATTATTCGTTGGCGTAAGTGTATCGTTTCTGAAGGAGCATACTTTGAAGGCGATAAAATATAAGTCTGCGATGAGCATGTGTTGGTGTCTGTGTTGTGTTGTGTCTGATGTGATGTGTAGTGTCTGTGTGAGCGATTTCATGGCGTTCTTTGGGACTAGCGCATTTTTTTTTCTTCCGTTGAGGGAATTTTTCAATTTTGAATACAACCATCTCTCGACGGTTATATTGGGGTAGATTTCTGATAATTCTCGTGGTCTTGTGGGTGTTGTCATTTCACAAAGTCTGCGGTAAAAGACGTGGTTCTTATTTCTTTTTACTTTTTTCTCAATAGGTTGAATTATATTTATGGCGGGTCTTTTAAGGCGGGAATCAATTAGCTCAGGGAGCAGACAATGCAAATAAAATTTTGTCAATGGGCCTACCATTTTGTAGTGCCAGAACGTAGGGTCTCTTTTTATATTATTCGACTTTCATTGAGTAGTCCACTCCAGCCCATACGGCATATAAGCACATATCCATCTCCGTAATGTTTAATTGGCTCTGAGTATGGAAATAATAGACGTGGTTTTTGTCAATCGCAAACGTATTTCTCCTAATGTTACATTTCCATATTTTTTTCTTTTATCGTTTCTTCAGATTGCATATTTTTTGCAGAAAGTGGGCATTTTACTTCTACCAGTCCTGTTTTTCCATCTTTGTGTTTATAAATACCATCGGGACTGGCTCCTAAATATTGGACTGTTTGTTTAATATAAAGACCGCAGCTGGCAATTGTGACGTTTTCCTGCAGAGATAATGCTTTTTGTCCATTATCTCTACCATAATATGTGATCGAAACTTTGGTCTATCGTCTGTTTCTGTAGTTCATCTCTTTTTTGGTCAGAAGGTTCCGTTTATTTAAGGAGTTATTTTTTTGTCATCTGAAAATCTTCATCGGTCGTAACTTGTTTTTTGGTATTACTATCTAGCATGAACGAATTTATATAAAAACCGGAGGCGCGAAGGAAGAGCAACCCCCGCCAAGGTACCATTCAAATATAAATAAATATTGATTATTACTTAGTAGAGCAACTTTCCGACCGTGTCAAATATCGCTAGGTAGGATGAATGCGGGGACTGCAGGGAGCCCGGGTGCAGACGCACGGCGCGTGGACTCGCCGCACGCGATTCTTAAATTGTGCAATAGAAGACTAGGCCCTTAATGGCTTTTTCGTATTATGTCGATAACTTATAAAACCTCAGACTATTCAAGGTACATAATTTAAGAAATATAGGCACATAGGATAACATAAATCACACTACACCAAAAAATAGCATCGAATGTAATTACTAAAGGCTCCTACAAACAGGGGCAACACGCGATATAATCGCGCGCGACACAAAGGCACCGCTCGTTGCACGACTTGCAGTGCCTTTGTGTCGCGTGTCGTGTCGCGTCTGTTTGAAGGAGCTTTAATGCGGGCTTGTATTACACACCGGTGACACAGGTGAGTATTTTATTTTCACCGCACGGCGAATATCGACTGTCTAAATGGCAATTCGGCAAGGCCGCAGGAGACTAAAATCGCAAGTTCCAAAGTAGAGTTGATTTCGATTTTTGTCGTGCGGCGACAGGTCGCATGCGGCGGGTGACTAAAATCGACCGTGAAAATGCTCAGTCGCAAGCGATCGCCCGCCGCTGAGGTCTATATTTTGATGCAAAATGAACTAGTTACCTGCGATTTTTATCGACCTGTGTAAATGGGGTAGCGATTCGATTTGTGAGGCGATTTGGTAAGCGACCAGCCGCAAGACGAAAATCAACCCAGTATAAATCCCCCAATGACAATAGTTAAAACTTAAAACCAAAAACGAACACTAAAAATAATCAGTTTCTTACCAATAAATAAGTATTCGGTAATGATTTAGCAGCATCTCAATCTTCGACCGAACTTCACTCAAGAAGTCAGGAGTAAGCTTTTTATGAGCGGTTCCGTTGTGAAAGGCGAACTGTATGCTGCCAACGTGCAGTGCCTCGGACACTTCAGGTCTTCGAATGTAACTGACGAAGTCATCCAGGTGGGTTATGGTGTCAACTAGGATATTGAAGGTTTGCTGCTGCATCGAGATGTCATCTAACCTATTTAGTAGTTCTTCGCGCAGCTGGAATTATAAAAATATCAAATTAAGAAAAACAGACAGACAGTTATCTTTTTTAAATAAGTTATTTCGAAAATGTTCTCTACTAACTTTTTAGACCTTTCAATCAATCAATCAATCAATAATTTTATTTGCATAATATGGGTTTACAAAAGATGTTGCACAGGTACAGTTTCACCATATTCAGCTATGTTAGCATGCAAATTATATTAACAATACAATTCTCATAATAAATTCAGAACAATGAAGTTGATTAAATAAAAGAAATAATCAATAGTCAATCCATTACATAAAGTCAAAGTCATAATAAATAAATGTCAAGAGTTAGATTTAAATAATTGAATTAAAGCAAATTAAAATAAATTGCATTACAAATTTTCTTCGAAGAACTCTTTAACTGAATAGTAAGCCTTATCTGTAAGGAGAGATTGGAGTCTCTTTTTAAATAGATTTACACTATTGGAACTGCGAATAACTGAGGGTAGCTTGTTGTAAATCTTTGGCCCCATGCAAACAAAACTTTTGAATCCTGCTTATGCGTATGAAGTTTCATTAAATTGAAATAATAAGGGCTTGACAGTTTGTATGAAATGTCGTACGGCGTAAACGCTCTTAAGTTCGAAAAATACGCTTAATTTAAACCATAATTGTTTTGAGTCTTCATTTTCTCACCTTTCCCAACCACCTCCAGTTCGACCGGTTCTGTGCTTTCCGCACCCAGCGAATTCCTGCGGCCTTCACAAGGTTTATTTTGAGTAATATAATTTTATTTATGTTTTTTACTCACTAATGTCGCAGATTCCGAGTCCTCGCTAAGTATGGCCTTGTTGTAGGCGTCCTGGAGCGGTTTGACAGCCTGCAGGCCCTGGCTGTCGATCAGGCCCCACTGGTAGTAGATCGAGCTGTAGTCCGCTATGCTGTCGCGACTCAGCACTGGGTTGCCCATTATTATACCCTGGAAATTAGAAATAAAAGCCTCAGTGATATTGGTCATTACGAAATTTCGGATTTACGATCGCCGCCTCACATGCACGAGGTTGTGGGTTCACACCCGAGCAAGTGCCAGTGTGACTTTATCAATTTATATGTAACTAGAAGCGCCCCGCGGTTTTACCCTTCTTCCTTCTTTCTTAAGTGTCGATCCCGATGGAATATCGGGATAAAAACTATCCTATGTCCTTTGCCGGGACTCAAACTATCTCTATACCAAATTTCATCTAAATCAACAGACAGACAGACAGACACACTTCCGTATTTATAATATTAGTATGGATATACGGTACCTACCTAATGTAAGCAAAAAAACTACTTTAAAAAAATATTCTGTCTGTCAGTCCATTTGTTCCGGCTAATCTCCAAAACGGCTGGACCGATATTGACTTTAACTGGCAGATTGCTGATGTTATAATAAGTAACTTAGGCTGGATTTATTTTAGAAAAAGAATTAGTAAAGAGACACATGATTGTTTTCCGACATCCACGCGAACAAAGTCGCGGCCACAGCTAGTTATTAATATACTACATATATCATTTTGCACATACACAAGTAGTCAGTTTTCACGGTTCAGGGAGACAGTGCACCTGAAGTATCAATCATTATTGAGAATCTAATTATTATGTAAGTTAACATGTCATGGGCAAAAGTAATAAATAAACGCATACAAAAAATAATGTCAACATTAATGAAGGCAATCAGTACACCAGCTGCTATTACGACATATTTTGTTTGAGTGAGCACCTATGGAACAATTTATTACATACTAGCTGCGCCCCGCGGTTTTACCCGCATATGTTTCCATCCCGAGGGGATATCGGGATAAAATGTATCCTATGTCCTTTCCCGGGACTCAAACTATCTTTATACCAAATTTCACCTAAATGGAACTCTATTCGAGAACTCGGTGTTATCCTTGATTCGAAGCTTTGCTTAGATTTACACATAGGAAAAATTGTTAATAAAGCATACCAACTATACGGATTTGTTATGCGTTCAACAGTTGATTTTAAAAAGCCATCTTCCTATATCTGCCTGTATAAATCGCTTGTACGCTCTCAACTGGAATATGCCGTGTCCGTCTGGAGTCCCTATTACAAAAAGTACGCTGAGATGATTGAGTGTGTCCAATACAAATTCTTGCGCACTATGCATTATAGATGCTGCGGACACTATTTACCATACCAAGATTTACTTGTGAAGTATAAGCTCGCAACACTTGAAAGTAGACGTAGGTATTTAGAAGCTGTAAATCTCTATAATATTGTAAAAAATACATTTGACTGCATGGAACTGTCCAATATGATATAACGTTACGCGGTTCCTAGGACGATCCACAAGCGAAAGGTCCGCGCTGGCAAATTATTTTCAGTTGGTATTTGTAAATCCAACTCTGGCTTGCGTTCGCCTGTTCGCAGAATGGTCGATTCCTACAACAGCACTTTTGAAGACATAGATATTTTTACATGTGCTCCCCATAAGTTTAAAAGTCTAATACTAAACGAACTTTCGTGAACATTACATTTATACACTATTTGTACTAAGTTATTGATACCGTAGCGATGATTATTATTTTCACTTTATGTATGCTTTTAATTAATCTGTGAACAGCGTTGTGGGCTGCAATATTGTCAATAAGTCTTGTATAGTTATATGATGTTTATGTTTTATATTGTAGCTGTTTGCTGTTCCTATTTAAATAAAAATAATAAAAAATAAATCGGTTTAGCGGTTTAAGCGTGAAGAGGTAACAGAAATACAGACACACTTTTGCATTTATAATATTAGTATGGATTGATTTTTACTATAACATAAATAAATAAATACATCATCTACGTATATCCGGTGTTCCGATGTATAAAGGCTATGGCAGCTGATCAATAGCGGAAAGTGCGTTTCCTGTTTACTGAATACTCTTATTTATATCTACTTCCAAATAAATTACAATTTTATTAATATTTTTCATTGAAATATTGGTAATTTTTTTCGGACTCTTAAACGAATGATTCCCTGAATCCGACTCGCACTTGGCCGATTTTTTATACACATAATCAATTATTAGTATTATTTTAAAACTTCTAGGTATTAACTTATTATATTATGATTATTTGAATCAGTTTTAATTGTAACGGTTATCTAGAAGTAACTGACATTTCATTATCTAAAATATTATTATGTAATCATTTAATCAATGAAAGACGTAGGTACCTACTTATCGATATTTTAAAAGCAAAAGCAAAAGAATTATTATACAAATTAATGTCTATATTAACCAGTGTGGTGGTTTAAATAATTTTTTGTTTTCTACTTTTTAGATTCAAGTAGTTTACAAGTATTTTGGTCATTGATAGACAAGTAAAAGGCATGAAGATAAGACACATAAAGATGAATAAAGACGTAAGGGCAGTGGTAGACCGCGAAATTCAATTTTTCATAAGTTTTTTTGCAATGTGCAGGTCAGTGTCAGGTTGTATCTTTGTCAATAAATAATTCGCAACTATAACAGATAAGTATTTACAGAATTATAGTCATTAGAATCGGTAATATATCTCTCTAAGATAGATTTGTTCCATAAACACTTTTTCCACAAGAGATTTGTTCTCATGGCACAAATCTAACTTAGGAAGATGTATTAATGATTCTAATGATTATAATTCTGTAAATACGTACCTGTTATAGTCGCGAATTATATTTTAATCAAGATACAACCTGACACTGACCTGAAAATTGCTAAAAACTTAAGGAAAATAGAATTTCGCGGGCTACAATTGCGCATTCACCTTAAGTAAATTAAAGTAAAAGGCAAGAAGATAATAAAGATGAATAAAGTCGTACCTAATCTTAAGTAAATGTCAGTTATGTAAGTTATATTATTTTTTATTATATCCATCTACTGTCGCAGTCTCAAGTGCTATTTGATAGTAGAGTAATAATAAAATTACCACCAAGATTAGAGAGCTGTAGATTCAATGACATAACACTATTATTTAAAAATTATAAGTAGATACCTATGTGCTATGTAGGATCTACTTTCCTAACATCGCTACTGGGAAAAACAGCAAAATCCACAATACATATTTTTTGTATAAACTTAACAATGTGTTGGAGTCATTCACGGTACGGTCAGCATAAAAAGTTTAGTAATGAAGAGAGACTTACGATTATTATTATTACTTACTACTTTGCGCGGAGACTTACGATTTTCAATTGAATCTTCTGTGTTTCTAAATTGCTGAACGTATTCTTATTTCTTAAAATATACTGGCAGATCATATTGATTAGGTATTTTCACGTTTATAAAAAAAATACAATAAGCTACATTAATGCAATGCGGTGGGTCAGTGGTGGTTGATGAACATTGTGTGGCTTTAGTCAGTAAGTCTGACAAACCCCTTCGCCCGCTACAGGCCGGAGAAAATCCATGAATATTTTCACAGGCAAGAAAAAGAAGAAAAGGTACAGAACACTCCTTTAAAATCATAAAGGCTCGTACACACAGACGCGACGCGACACGCGACACAAAGGCACCGCAAGTCGCGCAACGAGCGGTGCCTTTGTGTCGCAAGCGATTCGCGTCGCGCGTCGCGCCTGTTTGAACGAGCCTTAAATAGCTTATAATGTGCCTACTGCTGGGATACAGGCGTCCTCTCTTCGTGAGCGAGTGGGCTATAATCTACCACGCTGGTCCAATGCGGTTCGGTAAGTAGATGACACGTCTTCAAATTTTTGGTTCCAAGACTTGACCGGTTTCGGTTTTGAGGTACACGGTTTGGAGGTAAATTCGAAAAGCAAAAGCTGCCTAACTTAATTAGTTCAAAATTTCACATTATTATTAAATTCATCGAATTTGAATGCCGCCATGAACGCTGACCTATCTCAAATAATAATTTTTGCTCTGAATCAAGGACGATTAGGTACACGGATGCCAGCCTCAAAATGATTGTTAACATGAGGACATGACCTTGTCAATTAGTTGTTATATTAATAATTTCGAATCATTTGCGTCAATTGACTTTTGATGAGATTGCCTTGCTGTTTAGTTTCCGTTATTTAAAGTGAGGTGTCAGTTTATTTAACCTCCATTTAATGGGATTTTAAAATGTATATACACAGACTAATTTAGTACTATTATAGTTTATATTGGACATACATTTAATAATAGAGTTGAGTATTGACTGACACATAACGTCACGCCTGTGTTCGAAGGGCTAGGCATGTTTAATTGAACTTTATTAACTTTTTTGTGTTTAACTTAACTTAGTATAGTATTTGTGTAGCTCATTCCGCCAGTTACAAATTTTGTACTAATCCTCATTCCGGGTTGGTTGGAAAGCTCTGATGGAATTTAAACATGGCCGACTTGAGGTTCCAAACCAACTAAATGTGTTACGCAATTACGGCGCATCAAATATATCGAGCCGAGTGTATACTTACAAGTTTATAAACCGGGGAGAATTCGTTTAAATGAATTCGATTGTATGATTTAAATGATTCTCCCCATTTAACTCCCTGAAAAGTTGATTTTCGAATAATCGGTCTACTGTCCAAAATTCAAGTTTCTATCTTTAACAGTTTGGGCTGTGCGAGAGTCTTATGAACTGGAAAGTTTAGGGCAATACGCCTTTATGGTTATTGGAGTTTAGAATATCTCTAAAGTCGCACTTTAGATATTCTAAACTCCAACAACTAACCCCATAAAAACAGCCAGCCAGTCGATCTGTGGAGTTTCTTGCCAGCTCCTCTCCGTAGGAGAAGACCGATTGGAACCGTGCACCTAGCTTCTGACGTTTCATAAATATCGATGTATGTAGGTTTATGTGAAATAAAATATTTTGATTTTGAATTCAAGTTCACCTCACTCTATGTTTTGACTGTGAGATTTATAGAAACTAATAGACCGACTACGGATGGAAACTTCACCTCACGCTCAGCAGACGTGCTTGACCAACGAGGCAGTCTCATAAGTACAGTCAACCGAATACACTGGTAACACTTGCACTGCGAAAATCACTCTTAATGCGACGACATAGAGGCGCTGTCAAGCTTACCACTCATGTGCGAACTGGCTGTACCTACCAATTAAAAATTTTAAGTTCATAAATTAAAATAAACTTTGTACCTGTAAATCGACATCCAGGATACCGATGCTACGGTCTTGCTCCAGTATTTTCACGCCGAGAGCTGGTAGGTAGCGGCCTGCATATGATTCTCCAGCTATGTAGAGGGGGGCTTTGCTGACCTCTGGGAACACTAGCCGGAACTGCCTCAGCGCACTGTATAGGTGCCTTGAACACTGAAACATTAAACATTTTGGTTTATGAGAAAACAGCTTTAGAACTTGCATTCCTAGCTCCCAAATTCAGTAATCATCATCAATACAGCCGAAAGACGTCCACTGCTGGACATGACGCAAGCCTCGCCCAAAAAAAAAAAATTGTAGCATATAATGGCTCCGGCCACCGTAGGCGCGGGCCTGCGGGCGGAGAGTAATGGGTAGCTCACCGTCCGATCAGGACCAGGCCCGTGCCGGACGGCGCGTACTTGTTCCACGTGCGCCTCAAAGAGATGTCAGCATCAACCGAAGAGGCCCGTGAGGGCCGAAACCTGCCGGGTCAGCGGGATTGTCCGAAAGGGTTACCGCTGACCCGGAACATAAAGGGCTAAGGAAGGAACACGGTTGGGTTTTCGTCAGTAAGAGTCTGACACTCCCTTCCGCTCCACCCAGAGCGGGAGGGGTCATCTGATGATTTCCCATTCTCAAAAAAAAAAAAGCATCGCCACTGCGACCGGTTCTGTGCTTCTCGCATCCAGCGAATTCCTGCGGCCTTCTCAAGGTTATCTATCCACCTTGTGCGAAGCCTTCCAACGCTACGTTTTCCGGTTTGTGGTCGCCACAAGGTACAGAAATAAAATAAAATAAAATATTAATGAATCCATAGGTACTAATATTATAAATGCGAAAGTGTGTCAGTCTGTTACCTCTTCACGCTTAAACCGCTGAACCGATTTAGATGAAATTTGGTATAGAGATAGTTTGAGTCACGCGAAAGGACATAGGATACTTTTTATCCCAATATTCTCACGGGGTCGACACTTATGCGGGTAAAACCGTGGGGCGCTGTTAGGAAATAATAAAATAAAAATACCCAAATCACGCATGTATTTCCCAAGGAGGTAGTCAGCGGTGTATAGCGTACCTTGTCATCAACTGGGCACAAATCTAGAATTTGTGCTGGCTGCTACCGAGCTATCTCTGATGGAATGAATACCCAAATAGAACTTTGTAAAAGTTTGCAGAAATTGAATCATGAAGTCATGATGTTATTTTTAATAAACATAGAATTTTCCTATTTTTAATAACTCTCCGCTAAGCACACGTGCTTACAAAATATTTCAAGGTAGACAGATTAGGTATAGTACTCCATAACAACAGATGGTCACGGGCAACAGACTGTAGACAGTCAAAATTGGCTCTACCAATGATACACCCGCGATTAACCAAAAAACTTCTCAACCTGAGTAGGAATAACCTTAGAATAATAATAGGTACAATTACGGGCCACAACCTCCTTAACAAACATCTTTTCAACATAGGCGCCACGGACAGCCCCCTCTGCAGGGGCTGCCTTGATGCCGAGGAATCAGCCGCCCACGTCATCCTGGATTGCGAGGCCGTGGCTTCTCAACGTGAAGAAATCCTCGGAACAATGAGGTCGCTCCGCGAAGCCTGTGAAGCTCCCAGGAAGCTTCTGTGCTTCTGGGCGGAGCTAGGCTGGCTCTGTTAGCCAGAATCCCCACGCACAACGGACCGAATGGGAGTCTAAGTGCGGAAAAGGGAGTCCTATCATCATCATCATCATCATAGGTATAGTACTTAGATATATTTGTGTCGAGAATTCGTGATCCCACTGTAGGAAACTAGCTGTTTCTGCATAAATCTCGAGTTCTTGATACTTATTAATTACTTATTGTTGCTAGTGTGCAGTTTTTAAACTAGGAAAGTATTTTTTCTCATATGAATGACAATTTAACAAGTACGAAAATTATTTCATTTCTCAGTGTCTATTTAAAGTAGTAAAGTACCTAGGCTAATGTTAAAATAGGGTAAAAATATGATACAATTTTAGAAAAAACTATAAAAAAAAATTAAAGAGATGAGAAGAAGCACAAAGCGTTATAGCATTTTTACTACTTTTTAGGCCAGCTGTTTTGACAAATTTGTGCTCAAGGCATTATTTGTGACGGTTAGAAGGTACCTTTATTCAAACTTGTTTCAAATTAATATTATTTCAAGTTAAAAACCAACTTTATTTTAATGGGAATTAAGTTGATTTCAGAGTGACTAGTAGGTACTATTGAAAAAAATATAAAATGTTTTAAGTTGTAGCGTAAACTGAACTTTATTGTGTAGGATTTAAAGTTATTTTTCCATAAACTCATATTTGTTTACATTTTTGGCAAATAAATCGCGAATGCAGATTAGTTAATTGTGATTACCTACTTCATCAACTTTTTCAGCTGTCGTTACAAACAACACACTTCCTATGCCCACATTGGCACACCTACATTTTATAAGAATCTATCGTCCCTCAAGCGTAACCGCTGATATAGACGTCTTGTACAATAATTTATACTAATTAAATAGATATCAACATTTTGTGAGTGGCAAAAACCATCAATATTGAAGTAGTTTCAGAACAGTAACTTAGTTGAACAACAATACAAACTTTACTACATACGCGGAAGTTTTGTAACACGCTTCATTGAACTCCTGGCAAATACGAGAGTGTACGGACAGCAACGAAAGTTGATTAGCATTAATTTTACAATTATACGTTACTTTTTGCTGAATCTTTTCACGCTCGAATGACGTTGAACTTTGAACTTTTGGTAAACATTTGTGCAATTGTTTTGTGACATGTATTGAAAAAAACAAAATGGTGGCGTTAGTTCCGCTTGTGGCCTCGCGACAAAGATCGACCACCACACGTCAAAAAATGAAAAACGTGCGCTCGGCGTCCAATTTTGTTATGAAGTCGAACCGTGGCGTGCCCGCGTGCTGGACACATTTTGGTTTGTCATCTATACATGACTGTGGCAGTCAAAAGGTTAAAGGTATATTTAATTACTTGACATAACATTATTGGTGACGGCTGACGGGCAGTGGTGGGGAGAATGGAAGATACAAACATAAGTTCTTACCCCAAGTAAAATGGGCAGGAAGAAAAACAATATTAGGTATCTTCAGCTTTCAACATTTTATGTAATACTTATACCTATATACTTTTTTTATATATTCACAAAGACAACAATTTCAATTTACAAGCTATCACTAATATATATGTATATATATATATGCAAGTATGTAATTAAAAATTTACGAAAAAAGCTCATTGGTTATCAAAATATTCGTCCGCATCGCTGTCAACGGCATAAGTGCCCAGAAGGCTGGCAGCATTACCTACTACGTTGGATGGCAATGCTGATTCTTATATACTTTGTACAAGTAATTATTTTTCATGTGAAGTTCTGAGATTTGTAACTCATTTTTGAACATTTCTGTGATTTATAAAACCGAAATTAACTGAGTATTTTTGCTGACTGTACTTGACCAGTAATAAAGGATACCTAATACTTTTATGCGATCGTCAAGCCACATTTGAAGACAATAAACCTGGGGGCCTAAAAAGGCCACTGGCAGAATCATAAAAGGATAACAATATGGCGAAGACAGTCAGTGTTTTTCTTTTTTTCGCTGCACTACGTAGGTATAATCAAAGAGATTGGGATTGGATTTGGATTAGCTTAATTGGTATTTTAGCACAGACAAAAAAATGGATTCTGGCAATGTGGCCTTTTTAGGCCCCAGGTCATAAATTACAGACATTAAAATATATTATTAATTATTACACAATTTAATATTGATAGATTGATCGACACTCGACGGAACTTATTTAGATTGGTCGAAACGTTTCGATAACAATTGCAACTACCAATTAGATTAGGTAGGTACTTTAAACCTGAATTTGTAAATTACAAATTTAATTGCATAAAGCTAAAACAGAAACCCTACGTAAAACGGGTTTTCTTGTTAGTAGGTACTAACAAAATAGTTATAATAATTCATTCCCTCATAATGTAGGTAGGTAGGTACAGTCACCAAAAGAGATAAGTAACCAGGATCGTCGAACATAGTTGAAGTTTAATAAGAAACCGTTAGATGTTTTCGAATTAAATTTAATTTGCTAAGTGAATTTGCTAAATTTTACCCGAAAATACCCATCGGTTTCTTACAAACTTCAACTATATCCGACGACCCTGGCTATTTATCTCGTTTGGTGACCGTACCTACAGTATCTTTTATGTTCTGACCTTATCGTTAAACGTAACTTTTATGAGTTAATTTTTCCCATAAAAAATTACTTATGCATAAAATTATATCGTGGGCCACATAGTTTTACGACCGATTGACATAAATATAGAAATTGTCTCTGTTGTCCTTGTAAGGTATAGTGTATAAGGTCCTTACCGTAGCCATGTCTTGTATGAAGCCTTTAGGGCTATCTGTGAAGCTGAAACCAGCGCCCACAGGGTTGTCGATGAAAAGCAGTGAATAATCCTTTGCCCATGATGATTTGCGCACTGAAATTAGAATTTATTGGTTTAATAATTAACGAAAAAATTAAAAACACGCCTGACTTGTCAAAAAGTGAATTAGAATAGAATAGAATAGAATACTCTTTATAATGAATTAATAATTTTTTTAACTAAAAAATTAAAAACAAGCTAAATGATTTTAGTGTTGAATGGGCATAAGGTAAGTAGGTACTCAATTTTCCACTCGCCCCTTCGTAAGGGGCGAATCACTACACCAAAATAATAAAAAACGGGGTGAGTGGAACATTTTAAACGAAAGGGGCAAGACCCAAGGGGCGAGCGGAGCCCAAACCCTAAATAGATTATAATATTTTTTGTGCAATTAAACCGCCATTGTGCCCAAAAGTGGAAAACTGAAAACCAATATTTTCAGCGAAGTCGGGGGGACCTGTAAAGAAATGTGCCAAGAAACCGTCCCCCGACTGGAATGAAAATATTAGTTTTAAAAATTTTATCGGTCTGTCTGTTCATGGATGGGTGGGTGACCATCCATTACATATCGAGACCCCTCCTTGTCGTGAAAGTACGTTAAGCCGTTGGTGCCGGCTGTCATTCATAGATCTTTGACAGTCGTGAAGTAGGTAGTCAGAAGCCCAATCTGAGAATCTTACCAAGGGGTACCGTGTTACCCAGTAACTGGTTTGTTTAGGTCAGATAGGCAATCGCTACATGTAAAATACTGGTATTGAGCTGCATCCGGTTAGATTGTAAGGCGAACTCAAAATAGTTGGAAAAAGGCCAGGCAGATCGAGCTTGTTTGCCTGCCAGAAGGCACGACAACTGATCAATCGTGATACTGAGATAGACAATGGAAATTATAATATACCTTTCTACCAACCAAAGCTTTGCTTTCTACCTACTATCAATTATTGTCGCTGTGTAGCTTACTTTTGTCAGCAACAAAAGTTGATTAATACCTACTTCAGTTTTTTAAATCTCAGTTATTGAGCAAAATATTAAGACTTCAGTTTTGTTAATCTCTGTTATTGAGTAAAATATTTGTTCAAAATTGCATTGTACTTCTGCTGCAATTTTGAACAAATATTTTGCTCAATAACAGAGATTAAAAAACTGGTGTTAATCGACTTACGTTGCTGACCGTACCTGTCTATATTATTGACTTATTGATGGACTGTGTTCGATATGAGTCTAATAGAAATTATTTGTTTGGGACTTTGTGGTGTTGAGGTTGAACCGACTTGATATGTCCAGACTTTTTTTTTAACGTGGAGAATTAATGCTCATGCATACTGCACTACCACGGGGAGATAGTGCAGTTATGTGGGACTCTAACCCACTAAAACTCCACGGTGTCCTCCTCTGCCGCTTACGGATATGTATATATGTCTTATATGTCCAGACTTTCCATATAATTCTGTCTCAATCAAATGGTGATGATGCGAAGAGTCTGTTCAGGTTCATGGCCCAGATATAATCGAGTTATTCCGGTCTGATCCCCTGAACCCCGCCCCGATGTTCTTCTCTGTCTTATCGACTATAAGCTTTCTCATCCGTAGCAGTTTGTATTTAGAGTACGATGCGACTGTCCACGTAGTGGCTCAGTGGGTAACGGCCCCGACTTGTGTGTTAGGCCGTGGGTTCGAACCTAGACATGTGCTTTAGTTTGTGTAATTTATTTCATCACCATTGCTCTCAAAAACGGCGAAGGAAAACATCGTGAGGTAACCGGCATGTCTTAGGACCAAAAATTCGAAGACATGTGATATCTACCAACCCGCACTGGGCCAGCGGAATTACGGCCTACTCCGTCTCACAGAGAGGAGGCCTGTGTCCCAGCAGTAGGATCATTTTAGGCTGATTATGTTATATTATGATTATGACTCTCCCATGAACGGGTTTTGTTTTGTTGGAGACTATTTTTTGCTGGCATATCTTTATGTGTTGCCTTTTGTCTGGCCACTAATATTAAATCAGTCGGATCTTCTTAGGCTAGTTTAGGCTGATTTTAGTCTCACGCTCACCGTCAGCGCTCATAGCTCAGCGCGTAGTTTGTCAGCGCTGAGCCTCAGCGTGGCTCGTTTTAGTATCGTAATGACCGCCTTAGTGATGCATCCCACAATTTTTTCCTCAGGCGTACCTCATCGATAACTCGACTTGTATCCACTTCGCGATTCGCCATGACTGTACGCGCTGACGATGTCCGCTCCGCTCGACACTAGAACGCTCACTGAAAGCAGAGGTGCTCGTGCGATTGTCAGCGCCGATAGCACCGTACGGCCGCGTAGCTATCAGCGCTGACCACCGTGCGCGCTGATAGCTACGCGTCATTCAAAAACGCTTGCTAGAAGTTCATATATTTCGCCATCAGCGCTGACGGTGCGCGTGCCGTCGGCGTAAGACTAAAAACCAGCCTTACATCGATCAATCAGCTGACCCCGTCTCAAATTGGCAGGCCGCTGTCTGCAGCATTCCGCACAATATCCTTCATAACAATACCCACTCCGTGATATTTAAACAAAACCGGTTCCATACCGAAACATTGACTTCACTCTTTAGTTTATAATCTGGCCCTCGGAAACCGGTAATAAGTCCAAAATTTACCTTGAATAGTTGCCATGTGTACCAACTAGGGCTTTCAATACCGGTATTCCGGGATCCCGTAATACCGTGATCACGGATTTTATTTTGGCCTTTTACAATACCGGTATTGACGCCCCAATACCGTGATTACGGTATTACAAACATTAGATCTGAAAATTATGTGATCTTATTCTCACACTTGTTTTCTTCAGCGCAAGCGTCCCGCTGTTATCTTAAGCTCACCCTCCCGCACCCCGCCTGAGACAATGCCCGAAATCGAGCTGTATTTATGTGTCGTTTTTGTTATTGTCACTATTGTCAGTCAGTTACGCAAAGGCGACGAGATAACGCGTCTATAATTACTTTTACATTTTTTTACTGTTTTTCAGAAATTGTTATTGTAGTGTATAGAACTATAGACATTTATAGTCTGTTGTGTACGACTCTGTCGTCTCGAGCAGCGCACGCGCGGTGTCGCGGGGCGGGGGGCAATAGCCTACCGACCGCCGGGAAGAGAAGACGTGGACGCTTGCTGCGAGCCGATATCAGTGTAATTTAGTTACTTGTTCTTTCCTAATATCAACTCTCGAGTCTTATGGTACATTACATGTGGCGACGAGGACAAACTGTGAGTTTTTAAGGATATTTACATTAAAAAACAAAAGAAAGTAGAGGAAGGCAAGCATGGACAAGGTATTTATACTATCCGACTACAATCGTTAAATAAATAAAACTTACGAATAACGAGGCACCGGCTGTAAATCCATGTATGACAGGCTACCTACCAAGCTTTTATCAAAGTGATTATTATGTAGGTGACTAAGTGACCACCCGCTAGGTTTCTTCAAAGATGTCGTTTCATTCGGTTACGCCCGTGGTGGGTGAATATGATACCTAACCTACAAGTTACCTACCTACTTGAGTTCGAGCCTCAATAATTATTACCTAGTAGCTGTATAAGAAATTTTAATAGGTAAAACAAATCACAGAGCCTTACGAGTTTCGTTAATCAATTTAGGTAGGTAATAGTTACTATTCTAAAGTTAATGAATTAGTCCACAGTATTAATTAGTTACTTACCTATATAAAAAAAGTGGTTATTTACTGTTATCATTGTTTTGTTACTAACTGATGTTGACTGTTTAGAACATTTTTAACTAAGAAAATAGAAGGAAATGTAAAGTAACTAGGTACCTACTCACTTGGCCGCGATCAGTTGCGTAGGCATTCTTTTGTTCGCGTTTTAGGTATCTAGGTTTCTATTGATGTACATCAAGGGAGTGACATACCTACATTTTTGTCAACCATACTTACCTAGTTATTAAAATAAATGTTCTTCGAGAATCACCGAAAGGTGCCGAAAGTATCGTGCGGTGAGCGGTTTTAGCGACGAGACATAAATTGCGACTGAGCATTCAATTGCGACTGAGCATTTAATTGCGGTACGGTAAAGCATTAAATTGCGGATATCGATGAATACTTAGGGTAAAGCTCGCATTAAATTGCGGAGATTTACCGGTATAGCATTAAATTGCGGACATACCCACATGGCATTAAATTGCGATCATACTTACATGGCATTAAATTGCGGAGATTTACCGGTATAGCATTAAATTGCGGACATACCCACATGACATTAAATTGCGGAGATTTACTGGTATAGCATTAAATTGCGGACATACCCACATGGCATTAAATTGCGGAGATTTACTGGTATAGCATTAAATTGCGGACATACCCACATGGCATTAAATTGCGGAGATTTACTGGTATAGCATTAAATTGCGGACACACCCACATGACATTAAATTGCGATCATACTTACATGGCATTAAATTGCGGAGATTTACTGGTATAGCATTAAATTGCGGACATACCCACATGGCATTAAATTGCGGAGATTTACCGGTATAGCATTAAATTGCGGACATACCCACATGGCATTAAATTGCGGAGATTTACTGGTATAGCATTAAATTGCGGACATACCCACATGACATTAAATTGCGATCATACTTACATGGCATTAAATTGCGAATATACCTACATGGCATTAAATTGCGGACATACCTACATGGCATTAAATTGCGGACATACCTACATGGCATTAAATTGCGGACATACCTACATGCATTAAATTGCGGACATACCTCATTAAATTGCGGACATACCTACATGGCATAATTGCGAAGGTTTCACGGTTTAAAATTTTATGTTTACGCATTGATTTATTAAATAAAGCAGCGCCGGTTCCTACTAAAGTGAGTGATTGTACTCACTAAGCTGACTAAGCACTCAGTACCGCACGGAACATCGTTGATCACACAGCTCGATAATTTCAGTTTTTTTGTTGCAATAAATACGAATTAAAATGACTTTTGTGCAGCTAAACAGTGTTTTAATAATACGAGGAAGGAAAATAAGACACAGATTACTTACCACAGGTAAATACAAAAAAAAAATGTTAATTTGTTGATAATTATAACAACATTTAATGTTTGCTTTTGTTATGTTTGTAAGAGCGAGACAGATAATACAAAATAGCGTGAGAAACACGATGCGACGCATCACGCGTGACGTACTATCAAAGATCACAATCATCAGCATTTGGCGACTAACGTGATTTCGCTTGCACGACAGCGTCGGCTCCTATCGCTGTCGAAACTGTAGGTCTGCGACTATCATCACAGATGTGCGAGTTTCGGTGCATGTAGTCGTGCGAGTGGTTGCGATATTAGCGCGTCACGTATCTGCGAAAATAATATATCAACGTTTACACTTTGAGCATCCATTCGCCACTTGGCGGCCGCGCGCTGGCGCCACAGTACAGCACAGCATGACGACAACGTGTCGTCATGTGCGCACAGGGTGTGTTTGCCATGACGACTACGTATTGTCATAAGCGCCGATGGTGTACTGCGGGCGTAGATTTATAGCCAGGGTACAGTCGCGTACAGTAGACGCTTTATTACCAGCATTAGATTGCGATAGCGTGTTAAAAATCTATAAATACGCAACATAGTTACTTACCTTGTCAACAGATAGCCCCAAATAGCACAGTACACTTTAGAGAAGTTCGAATGTGAATAGGAGGTTGGTTCAGTATCTGTCCGTTGGCAACGAGGGATAAGAAGTCTGAACATTTATGAACTCGAGGCGGCAGGCATAGACGGAAAAGAAAGAAATAGTCTCTTACATTTCGATGGTCCTGACTTACAATGGATTTAGACTGCAGTTTCAGAATGGCCTAAAAAAAAAAAAGTATGGTGTAGAACTGTTTCGCACAGGATAATTCCCTGCGTATAGCAAGAACTACCTATGGAGTACTACTGAGTTCTAGGGTAACATAATTTAGGTTGGTAGTGTTGGTATCAACAGACTAAGTAAAAGACAAAAGCTATGCAGTTAAAATAATAAGTATACATAGGTACTTTGAAATAAAATGTGTGCAAAGTGAAAATAAGAAGTAACAATAACAGTAAACTGCTGGTTGATATTATTGCAATGATTAATTAGAATAACATAATATTTTCTTACGATATGATGAAGGTATGAGGTATCGGTAAACAAGAGAAGTTCCCTCCTTCTGTTAGAGTAAAACTCCTTAATGTGGGAAAGGTCAAAGGTCACTAAGTTACAGGTGCCATGTAACATGTAATAAACATGCAACAAATGTACTTATAACAAAGATTGCTTACCTATTCAAACATAGGTACCTACATCTTTCTATTTATAAAGCGGAGCCGGGTTGGTTGCACCATTTGTAGCTCGAGAGTGCCTGGACCGATTTTGTGGTCTTTGATTTGTTGGATTTGTCTCCGCCCCGAGTGGCGGAGTGGCTGTTGAAGCACGGAAAAAAATCACGAAAAGACAACAGAGATGATTCATTTTTCTCATACATTTTGTGTTTTGACTCTGGGGCGATGCGGGGCCAACTAGTAAATACATAAATGTTGCTGTGAGTGTCTAGCTTTTAAGATTTTCATTATCTTAATAATAACTAATTATTATAATAGTGGTCTAGTTCGTCCACTATTTGCAAGCGCTACTGTTCAGTGTAGGGTCCTGGATTCAATGCCAGGTGGCACCGGGGGTTGTGGGGTTTTCCATCAGGAAGTTATTAGAGTTTTGTGCAGAATTCACGGCTGTAGACTCGCTCCCTGTTGCATGGGATTTAGCCAGGACTGGCTAAGGTATACGATACTCTATTTCCCTGTCTGGGGTGGTAACTGGTAACAAGCGTGATGTTGGGTTATAAGATTATAATTCTTATTTTATCATAAACTTGATAATACTGCCCTCTGTGAGGTCCTGTTACAAGTATTACAATAGTCAGTGTGAAAGTATTGATGCCTTTAATATGGGATCAGCGCCATCTTTTGTATTGTTTGTCACATTAGTAGTCAGCATGTATTGCTGGAAGATCTGTTGAAATTAGAATGCATTTATTTGTACACATAGGTACACCATAGTGGTACATGATGGTATAAAATCAAAAAATATGTTTTTCCACTATGTGCTGCCTTGCAAGGCGTACAAGTATTGCTTACACAGTAGGTAATAGGGGTACAAGAAGGCCTAAGTAATTATAAAAATACTTCAAGTTATTGAAGTAATTTTGATGTCTTATTTAATATACTGAAATTTCAAGGTAACATTCTGTATTGTTACTTGGGTTTTAGAGGTAATTAAAAATTGCACAGTATAGTACCTAGTTATATCGAAATATGGGAAGCTCTTTATTTCTGTTTGGAAGTTTTAATCAAGTGAGTAATATAAGAAGTTTCAGTATATGTGAATTCAGACTCTCAGATAATTATCAAGTTTTGGGAACCCAAACTTAATGCCATACCGGCATTATAAGGTTCAAATTCCATGGCAACTGTTAGGACCTTATTATAGAAATACAAGCGGTGAATCTAAAAGTAGGTTCTAGAATATAGAAAGAAACCAAGTAAGATATATATTCGATAAGAAGCGTAAGGACACAACCACATCCACAATGACAGAAGTAAAATAATAGAAGGAATAAAAACACTCGCGTGCAGCCTGTGCGGTGTCATTGGCCTCGTGTGAATTTGAAGTTATGTTAAAAAGATCTAAATGATCACTGTTTACCAAACAAGTTATGTCAAATCAGTGTGATTTAAACTCAACTATGTACTTACTCACCAAATAAAAAAAAAAATAAAAAAAAGTACAGGTCACTTACCGTGTCATGCTTACATACACATAACAATAGCATTTAATTTCAGCACAACAGTGGTGGTGGTCTAGCCCGACTAAAGTCGTGGGTTCGAAACCAGGCAGACATTTTGTGTATTTACACTCATCACCACTGTTCATCAACGGTGAAGGAAAACACCGTGAGGAAACCGGCATGTCCGAGAACCAGTACTTCAAAGACGTGTGACATTACCACTACGGAGAGTTTCCGCGTGGTAGATAAGACATCCATTAAATTGGAAGCAATGGGCATCCATTAAATTGGACGCATTTGATATCCATTAAATTGGATGTATCAAAACGGTGAAGTATCGGTGACTGAAAGCGTCGTGAGGAAATCATAATGTCTCCATTAAATTGGATTTATCAAAGCGACAAAGGAAAAAATCGTGGGGGGCCGGCGTGTCCGGGAGCGAATACTTCAATTCAATATTTCAACAAACATGACAACAACAAACATCTCAATTCAATAATAATAAGGGAGGGATGTAGTGTATAGAACTATAGACATTTATAGTCTGTTGTGTACGACTCTGTCGTCTCGAGCAGCGCACGCGCGGTGTCGCGGGGCGGGGGGCAATAGCCTACCGACCGCCGGGAAGAGAAGACGTGGACGCTTGCTGCGAGCCGATATCAGTGTAATTTAGTTACTTGTTCTTTCCTAATATCAACTCTCGAGTCTTATGGTACATTACAGTTATTAACGCTTGATTTATTTTGTTACTTGTTTAGTTTTAGATTTTGATTGTTTTATTATTACATAATTATTAATAATGTTACTAAAATGATTGCTAGCTACCTAGCTAGCTTGCATTTCTACAAATAATGATACCTATGTTGATTCTTGATTTATTTTCTTACTTGTTTAGTTTTAGATTTTTGATTGTTTTTTTATAACTTAATTATTAAGAATGTTACTAAAATTATTACCAAATGATTGCTACTAGCTAGTTAAGGTATACTTTACTTACATTTCTACAAATAATGATACCTATATTGATTTTTACATGAGACATGATGACATTTAGGTAATAATAAGAAATAATTTTTTTTATATTGTGCAAACAAAGTCTATGTGAAATGCCTTTCTGCAAAAAGAGTAGATTCAGATTAAGTTTTCATTATGTTCCTAATTCCTAGTCCTACCTAAATAATCAACCAATACCAAATTATTATAAAAGAATTAAGAAAGCTATGTATAACGTATTTATTTTAGTATTTTCAATAAAATAATAAGAACAATACTGATTTGAAAATACAAAAAGGCGTATTTTATTGGTTTTAATAATGTCCTTATTGAACTTGCGTTCAATACCGGACAACCGGTATTGATACCGGGATCACGGTATTGACTTTTCCAATACCGGTATTGATACCGGTATTGAAAAAATCCGGTATTTGAAAGCCCTAGTACCAACTGAGAAGAGAAATAGAAAACGTTTAAAAAAATATGGACAGCGGACGGAGTCTCATGAGTCATCTCGCAGGAAAATTGATAACATACACAAGGAAAACAATGTTAGTTAGTTTGCAAGGTTAGCTTAGTTTCTACGGGAACGTACTGTATACCCGAATTAAACGTATCCTATGTGTTAATCCATAAACGATCAGTGTGACAAACAAACACATCCGTTCAGCCAATCCGAAACATACATTCAAACAAACAGACAAAAGGACAAAAATTCTATAAATAAAAATTTCGGCATTACTCATTCCCACACCTAGATAGTAATTAGCAATTACTGTTTAAAAAATATGTAATGTAAAAAATATGTATGCATTTGAATGTACAGTTTTGAATTCGTTACTATTTTTATACCTATGTATTTATAGATATTATAAATATATATGTATATACTTAGATATATTATGGTAGGATACGGTGTCCAGATTTCTCCTTTGTCGCCGTCTTTGAGGCATATTTACACTACTATTTGGCGAAATTGCGATTATATATTTGTATGTAGCGTTTAAGTTCGGCGGGTATGTGTATTTTTATACACTTTAACATTAAAATTTTGCCGGTCACGCTCTTGTCGTACATATTGTATGTGTGATATTCCTGCTCTATTTAAGTAGGATGAAGTTATCATTATCACTAGATAGGAACTGTTTATAATACGTACTTTCCAGTCACTAAACGTTATTTAAATGAGCAGTCTGCTATTAAGTGCACTATAATTTAACAAACATTCACTATACAATACTGAAGTACAATCACAATACTGAAGTAGGTATATTGTGAGCTATTGACTCATGGTTACCGTTTTTTTATCTTGAATTCAGGTATTCCCCCGTTACAGTTCCTACGTATACCTACCGATTGGTGCATGCCCCATTTTCAAAATACACGGAAAACCTTGATTTTTCCATCTGGAATTTCCAACGTTATTTTTTTAACGTAAGTACTTGCAGAGGCTATCGGTGTATCTTTAGCAGTACAGGCTGGTTATAATTGCCGGTGTATGCCATTCGAATGTTCAAGCAATAATTGTCAAATATTCTAAAATGGTTTTTTGTTTAGTAGAGATGGATTGCTAGAAATAACATAATAATGTAAAACGTAAATATATTTTATTCAAGTCGAAGCTTTTTAAATTTTATTGTGAAGCATTTTATCAAAAATCAAATAGACCTAAATCTGATAGAACCAACAAATATAAGTAGGTATAGTTAGTGAGGACTCAATCAATCAACTCAGCGTATCGCAGTCCACTGCTAGAAACAGGCCTCTCCCAGGCTTTCACGACACCCTGTCCTCCGCCTCCCGCATCCAGTCTGTCCCAGCCACCTTCTCAAGGTCGTCGTTCCATCTATGTAGCTGGGGGGCGTTACACGCTACGCTATAGTGAGGACTGAGTAGCATCAATGATGAATTAGTTAAGCAAACCCTTTGTCTGATTTCAATTCAATCAACACTGAAAGTTACACAGCATAGGTCAAAAAGCGGTCAAATGTTATTCTTGTAATAGATCAGTGAATGAAAAATAAGGAAAATTTCTCGACTGACCAGATTCAGGAAGTAGGAAACTCGTACAAATGAATCAGTTTTGCATAAAATAGAACTTGATAATGAGCCTCATTATCTGAAGGTACGTAGTCTGTAGTTGTGGCGTGGGGTCCTGGGTTCGATTCCCAAGTCGAGCTAGTCATCATCATCACATCATCATCAGCCTATAATGTTCCCACTGCTGGGACACAGGCCACCTCTCAGTGAGAGGGAGTGGGCCGTAATCCACCACGCGGGCCCAGTGCGGGTTGGTAGATGTCACATGTCTTCGAATTTTTGGTTCTAGGACATGCCGGTTTCCTCACGATGTTTTCCTTCACCGTTTTGTGAGCAGTGGTGATGAAATAATTTACACAAAGTAAAGCGCCTGTCTGGGTTCGAACCTACGACCTACAACTCGTAAGTCGCGGCCGTTGCCACTTGGCCACCACTGTTCTAGTCGTCTGCGTAGTCGCTCCAGTCGAGCTAGTATTATTGGGTATTCCCATTAGGAATTTCTTAGTAACAGAGTTTGGAAGTTGATGATGTGATACCTCCGTGCCTCGGAAAGCACGTTAAGCCATTGGTCCTGCGCCTGATCGCTCTCCGGTCGTGTCGGATTGCCGTCCCATTGAACTATGGAGAGTGAAGGAAGAGTGCACCAGTGTCTTGTGCACTATAAGAATTTGAATAATAATAATAAAATAAATAGAAAAAAAAAAATTAAAACAAAAAAATATATAAATAAAAATATAAAAAAAAATATAAAACTAATTAATTAATTAGTTTTAATTTTTAATAAAAAAATGTATAAAAATTAAAACTAATTAATTAATTAGTTTTAATTTTTGTACGTTTTTTTTTTATATTTTATATAATTTTTTTTTTGTTTTTAATTGAATTGAATATATCCCGCGCCGAAAGCTAGTCTGTTGGGATTGGCCGCCGTAGCCGAAATACGGTCTTTAGGTCTATACTCGCATAAACGAAGCAAAAGTTAAAGTTTAATTTTTATTTGTAATGTGTGTTTTTGTTTGTGCAGAATAAACTAATTTTCTTTCTTTCTTTCTTCTTTCTAAAAGGAGTATGTAAGCATCATAGCAGCTGGCCTTCTGTAGTCTCTGCCTACCCATGGGAAATATTTAGCACAAGCAAGCAAAGCCATTTGTATGACACGAGACTACGAGGGGCCTAAAATTATAACAAACGTGTCCAAACCGGAACTGACGTCATTGCGATTGAGATTAACGTCTGGGTGAATGGGGTCAACCTAAATTCGTCACAATGGGAAAACCCGTGCAAAACAGAATTCAGTCAAATGTAGAAGATTTTTTATAGTCGAAATGATTCTAATGTATGGAGGGGTGCAGACCAAAATGGAACTTGAAAATAACTTTAATTTCGTTTAATTTAAACAAATATATAATATTGTAAACATCCGAATTGAGAACCTCCTCCTTTTTTGAAGTCGGTTAAAAATATTTAAATATAAATGAAAAATACACTTCTTAGTTTTTACTCCGTCCTTTACTAGCTTCTGCCCGTGACTTCGTCCGCGTAAAATTTCTTGTTCCCGCGACCCACCCCGTCGCATCGCATCGCCCGTCCGCGCTATTACTTCGTATTCGCTTTGCGGTCTTTCCGACTTTCGTGCTGGCTCGTAAGGGTCCTGGCGTGCTGTTAAATGTCGTATAAAGGCTCCTTCAAACAGGCGCGACACGCGATAAAATCGCGCGCGACGCAAAGGCACCGCAAGTCGCGCAACGAGCGGTGCCTTTGTGTCGCGCGCTTCACGTCGCGCGACACAAAGGCTTCACGTCGAATTGAGCTATCAAATGCAAAAAGATTTGTTCAAATCCGACTGTTAGTTCCAGAGATTAGCACGTTCAAACAAACAAACAAACCCTTCAGCTTTATTATTACCCCCTTACTAATAAACTTTGTATAGCGTCTGTATAGTTACACGAAGCTTTGTCTTCTTCTTTCAAAAGTCAAATTACTGACGACTGAAAGAGAGAAATCGGTGTGTAACTATTCATCGGATATAATACGTTTTCAAAGCAAAATTCTCTGACGAATATAGGCCTCGCGGGTGAAAATTTAAAAACATTTATGATGGTGCGGAAGCCTCGGTGCGCGAGTCCAACTCGCTCGTTTTTTTATTTAATAAATTATTAGATTCTGTAGATATTAGTACTAGAGTACTAATATCTAGTAGACTAGAGACTATTAGTATTATTTAGTACTAGATATTAAACATAGATATGGCACCTGCCATCCAATCTCTTCACCACCCTTGGTTGACTGGTAGAGAATGCCTAAGGCATTAAGTCCGCTTTTGTACCTTTTTATACGAAAAGTTTAAATAAATAAATAAAAATTAGTAAGTATATCTAGTAGTAAATTAGCCGATTTTGTAGGCTTGATCCTACACCCTAATTCCGTAAATCACTATCACTCACAATCTGAATAATTTTGACAAGGATATGAGGTTAGGACTGCTTCATATGTACGAAAATTTTGTCTGCTCAACAACGTAAATAACGCAATGACTGTTTTTGAACCGTCCAAAATGAATGCCATAGTTACTGTTAGTGTGTTACGCAATCACCCCGCTGGAATTTGTAGTAATACCTTTAAAGGCTCCTTCAAACAGGCGCGACACGACACGCGACACAAAGGCACCGCAAGTCGCGCAACAAGCGGTGCCTTTGTGTCGCGCGCGATTCGCGTCGCGCGTCGCGCCTGTTTGTAGGAGCCTTTAAACGTTACAAGAAGAGACCCACCTTAATATTGGTGGTACCCGTGTTTAAATATGAGACATGCCTCCTCAATCCATACGGACACTAAGAGCGTGCATGGTGAGGTTGCCAAACAACAATCTCAACGAAAGTTATCACATGAAAATAAATTCTAGACTCGTTTGTTCGGAGGATCGCAAGCGCATGATCTGCCGGTCGAGGGGTCAGCTTCCCAGGCGAGTAATAACGGCCGATGATTGCGTTATTGTTTTAGGAAGTCACAGTTGTCATTCAGAGTTAGATTCTCCCCTATCCAGTGTGGTCAGCTGTTGTCGTTGGCAATTTGTGGGCATTGTGAACTCTGGAGCCTCTGTCCCAGCAGTTAGAACTTTGGTAGCTAATTATGAAATTGCGAGACCACACGATTACGATATTTTCGAGTTTCCTGATTTTGTGTCTAAATAACAATATTTGGCTTATCATTCTGTAAGGAGATTGTGAACCTTTGCTATGAATCTATGAACGTTAAGAAAGGACTTTCTTGAAGATAATTACATGCAGATATAATACAACTAGCAGGGCTCCGCGGTTTCACTATGTGTTAATCCTGGTTATAACTATATGTGTGGCAAATTTCATCCAAGTCCGTTCAGTTCAGTAGATTTTGCGTGAACGAGTAACAAATATCAATCCATCCTCACAATCTTTCGCGTTTATAATATTAGTAGGCTAAAATATAATACAAGGTAGGAAAAGAACAGTGAGTACCTACTGAATTATATCTATAGTTATGCTATGTCTAATTTATACACAGTTTTAACGTGCAACGGAAGCAAACACTGCATTATTGATTAGGCTGTGTCTGTGTCGCAACACTAGAAAAGTAAAAACTATACACACCAAAACTTGTTCCTTATGTGATAAATGTCAAGAAGATTATCTGTTATTTGGATTTACCTACGCAGTTAATGATTTTCGATTTTATTCATGTCTTTATCTATGTATAAATTCAAAATCCGGTCAAGAATTCCTATTTATTTCTCTGTAACGTCTTTTTTTGTGAATGAAATAAATAAATACTAATAAATATCATCATCATATGAATTAATTAAAGACCCAGTTATACTTACATTTTAGCTCGTCATTTGTGTATTCAAAGGGTCCTATCTCGTCAAAAAGTCCAGCGAGGCTAGTAGCTCCCGGACCTCCTTGGAGCCACAGTATCCATGGAGTACCAGGCTTATAGTTTTCCGCAGGAAAATACCAGAAGAAAAGGTTTGAATTGAGCTTCTCATCGACTGTGAAGAAACCGGAGTAACTGGTTCTGTTGAAGAATAGTTTTGGATCTACTAGCGAAAGATTCCTCGCTTGTTCTACAAAGTTCTTCTTTATTAACCGCGTGAGTATTAATGCTGGTGTCCTTGCCAAAGCTGATGATAAGCTGAAAAAAAATAAATGATTACCGTAAATTACCGATTTCACGCAAGCTTTTATTGAAAAAATAAAAAAGTTTTTAGAAACAAGCTTTTATTTAAATAAAAACGTAACCTAAAAAGAAAGAATAACGCGAACTAAAAAGAATAAAATAAAAAGTAACATTTCAAAATATACATATATAAATTTTAAAAGCTTGAGGTACTGATGTACGGTACCCGTTATACAGGTGTACCTATACTGCACAACAGTGTCGCACTTTGTTTTGTTACCAGAACTAAAGGTGTAGGTATGCCAAATTTCAGCTCAATCGGATACCAACAAATGGTCGAAAAATAGTTTGCAAATTTTGAACGGACAACTTACATACTGTAGGTATACATACTTACATACGAACAGTGTAAGCTCAATAAAAGCTTGTAAAAAACGAATGACATTGGAATCACCATTAATTAACACGAGTCTTCCTATATTCAATCATATTTTTATTGGCATAATTATTTATTTATAAATAAAGTAATCTGCGTATTTAATTCGGTTTGGTCGTGATATTCAACCGGTTTTTTTTTGACGGCCCTGAGCGTAGCGTAGGGTCAACCTCATTCTTTAATAGTTAACGTTTTAAGTACATGTCTAGATAATTTAAATTTGCTAACCTCGAAAATACAAATTGGTTTTTCAAAAAAACTTGTGACTATCGGATGTTTCCTTGATATCGATAACGCTTACAATAACGTTGACGTCACCGCTCTTCTGTTAACCTTGGACCAACTTGGTGTGGGATCACAATACTGTAGGTATCTATGGGAATTTCTTAAAGAAAGGTATTTATCAATTAGTGGCATAGATAATACTGTAACTAGAATTGCCAGAAGGGGCTTGGCACAGGGTGACCCCCTGTCGCCATTACTATTCAATATTGCGACCATCCATATCTGTAAAGCAATACCCAGCTCCATAACTGTCTCTCAGTACGCTGATGACTACGTACTTTATATAACTTGTGATAATATTGATCAAGCAGCCGCTGAGTTACAGGAAGCGTTAAATATCTTATGTGATCAATTTGATTCCCTTAATCTCAACATATCATCAAATAAGAGTAAAATTTGTATTTTTGACAGAGGCTATAGGAGACGGTCGGTTAACTTGTCAATTAGAGGTAATAGTTTGGAGGTTGTGGACACGGTACGATACCTTGGTATGTGGTTGGACCGTTCTCTCAGATGGGGAAAACATATAAATGAGATTAGCCAAAAAGTTCTCAAATTCATTAAAATCTTTAAAGTGTTGGCCGGTTCGAGTTGGGGTGTACATCCAAAATATTTAAGAAGACTTTATCTAACTTTAATTAGAAGCCGTATTGATTATGGAAGCATTTTCTATGATAACAGTGCAAAAACTCACTTAGAAAAATTAGATAAATTACAGAACCAAGCCATGAGAGTAGTGGGTAGTTTTATTAAAACCACACCAATTCACGTGATGGAGAGCGAATTATGCCTGCAGCCACTATACTTACGTCGACGCTTCTTGGCCAGCAAATTCTGGCTTAAGACTAAAGCTTTGCAGGCAAATATCGGAAGTATCAATTTACTATCCGAATTATCTTCATTATGTAATAATTCCTCATATTGGCAAAACAAAAGAATCCCCCTTTTAATCTCAGTTAATGACTCACTACACACTTTAAAAATTCACAGCAGTCAGAAATTAGATATGTTTTCCCTGAATACTTGGGTTAGTAAAATAGATAGTGATAAAATAATAAAACACGACGTAAACTTCATGTCTGGGCCTAAAAGGCAATACAATCCTGATAGCTTAAGAAACTTATTTATTGATTACCTTACTTCCGAATACTTGACTTACGTAAAAATATTTACAGACGGTTCTAAGGAGGGTGACAATGTAGGGGCTGCGTTTTACGAGTCAGAAGAAAATTCAATGAAATTTCGAATAAATGCCAGTGTGTGTATAATGGAAGCTGAACTGATCGCGATCGCAGAAGCTCTGTCTTATGTCGAATCAATCCACCAAAACCATATTGTAATTCTAACAGATTCCAGAAGCTCGCTCCAACATTTGGCTCGGTGTACCTCGACCTTTCGAGGAACACCGATAGCCTACACTATACTGAAAATTATTTTGAAGTTACAATCTGACGGAAAGCACGTAGTCCTTCAGTGGATTCCATCACATATTGGAATTAGGGGCAATGAAATTGTTGATCAACTAGCCAAGCAAGCCATATGTGATGGAATTCCTGTTAACTTTTCTCCTTACTTTTCAAACTTTATACCAAAAATTAAACAGGACTGCTACTTACTTTGGAAAGAATATTTTAATAAAAGATCTCGAGATAAAGGAATCTGGTACAAAACGTTCCAACCACATCCCTTGAACTCGCCATGGATAGATAACCAGTTGTTGAACAGATGTGATACTGTTATTGCACTAAGGCTTCGTTCCGGACACATTCCGTGTAATAAGTTCTTATACCTAATGGCAAAATCAACAACGGATAAATGTGATTTTTGTAATAACTCCGTTGATGATGTTTATCACATATTGGCAGAGTGTGTCCGCAACGCAGAATTTAGACATAGATTAGATTGTAGGCTTAGAGAAATAGGTTACTGCAACAGTGTTCTGGCTGCGCCACTTTCTGACGCAGCTAGAGCACTTTACAGACTAGCTATGCTAAGATTTGGTTAAAGATTGTATTATTAGTTATAAATTGTAAACCTTACCAGGGCGGCATAATCGCATGCGCGACAAAGCCCTTTTCTAGAATAAAAAAAAAAAAAAAGTATAAATACGCGCATTGACGTGGAGTTGCGGACACCAGCCCGTATTACCTAAGTACAAATACACCTACTTCCTTAGCACGCATGGTGAAATAAAGCGTGCCCTGATTACTAAGTGGGTAAAATGTACATTTTACTCTACTTACAATACCTACTTAAGTAGAGTTGACATCACAAGTAGGAAAGTGTTGAGGCACAAAAGACAAAAAGTTTTCCCGAAATCTCGCCAAGATCGAGAAAATAATACTCTAAAGACTTTAAGGGTTTATTTATAAACGTTGCGTAAAGATAAGTAATGATTAACATTCTGTTTAACCATACATTTTTGACGTTTAAACGTCACTTACCTAACTTTAATCATCGCTTTTAAATAACGTCTCTTAACTTTAAAAAACGTTAATAAATAAAGGGGTAGGTAATTTAACTTATAATCATTGAATTAACTAAACGCCTAAGTATTCACTATTAAAACAACGTAAATTATTTCAAACATTTGAAATATTCTATCTGCGACGGGTACGTAGTGACAGGCAAACACATTTTGGAAAAACACCTATTTAAATTATCTTTCATTTGCATTTCTTAAAATATCAAGAAGGTACGTAACTATGATTATGCGCCAATTAACAATACAATTTCACGTACTGCTAATTGATGAAATGGTTGTGAAAGATTACAAAAAATCATAATGTGTGGCTAATAACTAACTGATAAGGTCCGGTTACCCATAAACAATAAACATATTTTTATATCACTAAGTTACACATTGCGCGGGAAACGATCGAAAATATCCTGAACAGATTAATAATAGATCTAGAATTGCTCAGTGTGAGAATAAACTCTCTTTTATACCCATATTGGCAACAACAATAATAATAATAACCCCACCGCCGTATCTCTACGTTAACGTCGTGGTGGGGCTTGAGCGCTCAGCACTGTAGGCCTGCGCCGGAAGGGTTTCCGTTACCGGAATAGGTCTAGAGTTAGGAGCCAGACCAAGAGAGATACAAAAACCCGCAGGGCAGCATGTGGCTAGCTGTTGGGCAGTAGCGACCCCTCGGACTCTATCTCCCGGGAGAAGTCTTGTTCCTCACCTCTGGCTTGCCTTTATTAGCCGGCTGGAGTGAACAATGACGAGGAACAGAGTTCCCACCTCATTCTTGCCTTTATTGGCCGGTTTGAGTGGAGATTCGCAAGAGCAAACATGCTCGGAGGAAGGAAGTATTCCAGTAATATGCTGGTAGGGATCTTGACCGTACTTCCGGGATTGTCCTGATAGCCGTGGAATACCTCTCCACTCCTCATAAGCACCTCAGGACATGTTGCCCCCTTGTCGCTACGACACTATATGCTAGCGACCGTTTTCGGGGACCCATTATTGAGTGTGCAAGTTACCCACTGCCATTTTATCTGTGTAATTCATATAGAGCATCGGTCAGGCAGGGACTATAGTTTTCAACAACCAGTTCACTTTAACCACCAAAACCCATAATAAAATATTTTTGTTTCCATGTTTTGCAATAGTCCTACACCAATCGGGGGATGTCCTTGGGTGCACTTGCATAGTGCGAATAGGGATAATCGTCGGTTGGAAAACGTCTAACGGGCCCCTGCGAATTGGCTTCGGCCCCTCGTACGCCTTCCAAAGGACCGGGACCCTATGGTCCCGAGATATGTTAAAACATAAAAATAAATAATAATACAATCTTTATTTTCCAGTTTAACAATTTACATTTACCACTTGATTTATCATACCCGTATAAAGTCTTATAAATTGTAGGTTTATACCGAGTTATAAACCTCTGACACCCAAGCTAAGATTGAACTTGTGTTATGGGTGTCAGGGCTCTCAAGTTAATACCAGGAAGACAAAATATAAGTTCGGAATTTCATAGTGTGCTCTATTGACCGAAAAATAAAAATATAATTTAAACTTATTTATATACAAAAACGAAATAACTAATAGTGTGGGATCTATAGACCGAAAAATAAAAATATTATATAAATTAAACTTATTTACACAAAAACGAAATAACTAATCAAAGAGAAAAAAACATCTGTATAGTGTTATTTTATGTATTGTGTCGTATAGTGTTGTGTTGAGTAGTGTAGTGTTATGAAGTGAATGAATGAAATGAATCAATTTAAATTATTTGCAAGTGCAACGACACCGAATCATTGTGCCTTGTGAGATGTAGGCCCTATTGTATCTGAATCAAATTCTATAAGCTTACAGATAATATTGCAAACCATTCTTCACCAGCTTCTTGTATACCATGTTTTATGCAAATAAAATAATAAATAAATAATAAAACATAATTAAAAACTAAAATTAAAATAACAAACAAGTTCTCTTACCTCGCTAATATAAATAATCCAACAAACACTTTCATTTTGCACAAAAAACTTGCAAGTTTATGCTAACACTTTTAATTTTACACCAATGTCATAGGTTATTTGTTTATTTGAAGGGAACAGCGACCGCGCGCGTCTACCTCGAGTTCCCTAACCGGACTGACTCTGACTCGACCGACAAGCGGCAACCATCACCCTAATTGCGAACACACTATCAATCTCAATCTGAATCATTTTGAAGGATATTGGTAATCCAATGCGTCATATTTTCGAAAAATGTGTTTGCTCAGATACTCATCAACGTTAATAAAATATGCAATGGTTGTTGACCTGTCCAAATGAAACTCAGGGTGTGTAACTTTTGATATAATAACAAAGTTCTAACAATCATTGATCTAATTTCATTTAATATACTTTTCTTTAATATAACGATGAAATAATATCAGATACTCATCAACGTTAATAAATGCAATGAACGTTGTTGACCTGTCTAAATGAAACTCAGGGTGTGTAACTTTTGATATAATAACCAAAGTTCTAACAATCATTGATCTAATTTCATTTAATGTACTTTTCTTTAATATAACGATGAAATAATAATATAATGAATTATTGATATAATTTCATTTTACCTAGTTTTATATGGGATAATGGACATTTTAAAATCTATAAGTAACGTTTAATATAATTTAGAAACGCCTGCCATTTTCGTTAGGCTTCCCGCACTGTCGAGGCGGCGGGGGGCTCAGTAGCTGTGGCTTGGTTACCCACGGTGAACCGAAGAGGAACCCGAGAAGGGCCCGCTCGTCAGGGCTTTTGCCGGTAAGCCCACGACGTAGCGGCCAACAAGTAGGTTACGGTGCCGCTTGGGCGACATCGCAACTGAGGCGGGCCACGATGTCGTATGGGAGGGTTGGAGGCCGCGGTGGGAGAGGAGTGCCGGTATTGCGGTGCGCTGCTCTCCCTACCTTCCGCGGCCTTGAAGGGGTCGCCACCGTCTGATGGCGGACGCGGTGGGGCCGCAGGGGAGGAGGAGTGTTGGTATGACGTTGTCCGCTCTCCCTATCCTCTGCGGCCGAAAATTGGCATGCGGCTGGGCCAATGACCTGACCCGTCGCAGGGGGACCAAGGGTGCCCACGGGCTCGTCTGTGGCCCATGTGCTGGTTTGGTCCCTGGGGTGGTCACGGCGTGCTATGTGTTCTGGTGCGCCGGTGATAGGGAGTACTCTCCAGAGGAGGGTCCGGTAACGGACAGCCGCGGCGGGTTCACGGATGAGTGCTAACGCATGCTGTGTTCCCGCCGTAAGCGGCAGAGGAGAACACCGTGGAGTTTTAGTGAGTTAGAGTCCCACATAACTGCACTATCTCCCTGTGGTATTTCTCCACGTTAAAAAAAAAATAGGTTAGACTAGTGACCAGGGTCAGCGGGATTGTCCGAAAGGGTTACCGCTGCGCGCTGGCCCGGAACATAAAGGGCTAAGGAAGGAACACGGGTGGGTTTTAGTCAGTAAGAGTCTGACACACCCTTCCGCTCCACCCAGAGCGGGAGGGGTCAATTGATGATTTCCCATCCTGAAAAAAAAATAAACCAGTGACCAATTTTAAACGCCTGCCATTTTCAGGTTAGGTTAGAACAGCGCGAAGGCGAGCGAGTGAAGCCAGCGTGTCGCGGTAGCGGCCGCCGAGCGCCAGATCCCCTCTATTGTTGGTGAATCATTTGAGTTAGATGAGGATATAACAATATGATGTTTCCTGATATTTACTTACGTAAATATCAGGAAACATCATATTGTTCTTAAATTCTGTAAAGAATACCTAGTAATATTCTTTACAGAATTTTGGCTGAAAATTAGTAAATATGAAAATTAGGTCAACTAAACGTTACATAAAAAGAGAATTAGGTATACACCGTATACAAATTGTAAATTATATGTAATGAACGTTATACTAAATGTTATTAAAGGTTATATGAAATATAACATTCGATCACATGAAATTAGGTTATACGTTTTTATAGCATATGAAAATTATATCATAATAACGTTATTTCAAATGATATTATAGTATCTGTAATATATTAATTATGCCATTTATAACACACCCTACTGACAGTGTGTTTAGTATTACGCAATTACCTCGCAGAGAAATTGCCCAACTTTTCCCGGTGTGAGTGACGTCATCATATAATCTACATATTAGGAACGTTGATGAAATCTGGACTAAAGTTACGTCCTCAAGTGCATTGCCATTTATCTCGATGACCGCATAAACCTGGAAAAAAATTAAGCGTCTTTCATATTTTTTTAAGTTTTTAGCGCACGCGCAATAAATATGGAGGTAAGAGATATACTTGGGACCTGGGACCCATTGTGCGCGGGTCTGACTCGCTCTAGGAGATACTCGCACTAGGGTTGCGTTACCACCAAATCTTCTTTTTATTACCTATTTACCACATGAAATCGCCGAATTTCAGATTTAAAAAATACAGCCCTGTGTATCGATTTATATGAGCATCATCCAACATTTCATATTTTGTTCAGATTGCAATTTAAGCACAATAATTTAAGTCAATTGAACACGACCAACACTGAGAGATACACAAGACGACATATCAAGCTATACATTTCCAGTTTTAGCTGACCTCGCAATATATAGGTTCATCGTACAAACACCAGCACATCAAGCTACCCGAAACTGTCAAATTTTCCCAATCAACCTTGAACCTTATACTGTAGCGATAAAATTAAAAATCTATTATAGAAATTTGACCGATTGTAGTAGCTTGATATGCTGGCGACTGTACAATGAGAACTCAGCTTATACTGGAAATGCGTAGAGTGTTGGTCTTAGTCAAATTAATTATAAGAATACATAGTAAATAAGTATTTAAATTCATGTTAAACTAAATAAGCAAACACTTTAAAGTTATTTTTAGAACTAAAATAACATTCTTACTTAATAAACTTTGTATACCGCTTACGACACTAATTCTACTTCCTATATGTATAATATTATAATAAATGTGAAAGTTTGTGAAGATGTTTTTGATGTTTGTTACTCAATCATGCGTAAACCGTTGAACAGATTTGCATGAAAATTGGCACATATATTGACCATTTCCTAGATTAACACATAGAATACTTTTTATCCCGATATTCCCACGGGATCGAAGCTTACGCGAGTGAAACCACGGGGCGCTGCGATTTAAAAAATAAAGGGTTTACGACATAACTAAGGCTTTATAATTATTAATATTCATGACGCTGACGAAGTAGGTAATAACTCCGGTTAAGGCAACCTTAATGGGCACTTTAGAAAAGTTCTTGTATTTTCTTTGCATGCATTTTATGTCAAACGAAAAGATTATGTCAAATGAATTATGTTACTTTATGTCAAACTAGCTGCGCCCCTGGGTTTTACCAGCATAAGTCTCGATCCCGTAAGAATATCGGGATACAAAAGGATCCTATGTCCTAATCCAGGTCATGGTCTACTCATGTGCTAAATTTCATCCAAATCCGTTCAGCCGTTTTAGCGTGAAAACATAACAAACAAACATATTATCTTATTTTTTTTCTGTTTACAATATTAGTTTAATTAAAGAAGACATTCGTTCACTAAGTAGGTAAATACCTGATTTTTTATTTATTGAAAAACATAATATATCATCACACCCTGTAATCCGAAGGCTTAGACATAGGTGTAACTAATACGTAGTATATAGGTAAATAATACAAAAATTGTTACTTGTACAAAAACACCAAAACGAAAACCAACAAAATTTGCCTGTTATGTTTAATTGGCATGGAATAGGAGGCGAGCCACAGCCATCAATCAACTGCTACTGAGAAATTCCAGATAGAAAAACTCAATAACACTGTTTTTTTTTTATATTTTGCTAAAAAAGCTTTAATGTTGTCATTTGATGAATAATTGACACCTTTTATTAGATATATTTTCTTAGACAACAATGAATTATCATCATTTAAGATGTCCACTGCTGGACATAGGCCTCCCCCAAGCACCTCAACCGGTTTTGCGCTTCCTGCGTCCAACGGGTTCTAATCCAGTCAAAATAGACAAAAATATGTCATAACTTAGACAAAATTCGCATAGAGTTGAAAATTGGCAGAGATGTTAAATACATCATTATAAATGAAATGTCAAAAATCCCCTTCGATCCTACTTCTGCAAAAAAAATATTCAAGGTCAAAGTACAAAATTAAGGTTTTTTCCATTTTTCTCGAAAACACTCAGTATTATCGTGAAAATAGATCAGACAAAAGTTGTAGATCATACAATTCTCTACAAAAATGATCCAGTCACTTTTTCTCTTACGACTCACCATTCGTGAGATATCGCGTTTTAATCATTAGAAATTTCATATTTTACATAATATGCACACATTTCCGCACCACCTATGAGGTAATGTACTTAGTACATTTTTTCTAACGTGGTTTCCCCAGTAGGCGATGGAGATAGCCCTTCAATTAACTCCCCTTGACCTGTACATACAGCAGGAAGCGGCGCTAGCCGCCATCAGGCTAATGCATCTGGGCATATGGGGCAAAAACATTACCAGTCCACACGCTAAAATCCTGGACCGGGCGATTGGCCTCTCATCGCTGCCCCGTGTGACAGAACACCAATCCAACCGATGTTCAACAAGAACTACATTATACAAACAGTTCAGGAAGAAAGGGATCAGTCAGGAGTCAATGAATGAAGTGCGCATTTATACAGACAGCTCTAAAACACAAAACGGTTCAGGTGCTGGCGTACACTCCCTTGACCTAAATATTAACTTTCACATACCACTAGGCACACATAGTTCGATCTTTCAATGCGAATGTGTTGCCTTAACACAAGCTGCAACAGCAGTGAAGCGCTTAGGCATCCGGAATTATGGCATTAAATTCCTATCCGACAGCCTATCTGTGCTCAAAGCTTTAGGAAGCAAACAAACCAACAATAAGCTAATTTTTGAGTGCCATCTAGCTCTGGAGAGTTTATCGACGTCTAATCGTATTACTCTCCAGTGGATCAAAGGGCACAGTGAATCTCTGGGCAATGATGCTGCTGATGAACTTGCGAAGAGAGGCTCCTGATATGAGGGTGCTAGGCCCGTACCCACTTCTCCCTTTGCCTTTCTCACAATTTCGTGCGTGGATTCGCCAAAGATCGACCGAACTTCATAACAACAGATGGTCACGGGCAACAGACTGTAGACAGTCAAAATTGGCTTTACCAATGATACACCTGCGATTAACCAAAAAACTTCTCAGCCTGAGCAGGAATAACCTTAGAATAATAATAGGTACAATTACGGGCCACAACCTCCTTAACAAACATCTTTTCAACATAGGCGCCACGGACAGCCCCCTTTGCAGGGGCTGCCTTGATGCCGAGGAATCAGCCACCCACGTCATCCTGGATTGCGAGGCCGCGGCTTCTCAACGTGCAGAAATCCTTGGAACAATGAGGTCGCTCCGCGAAGCCTGTGAAGCTCCCAGGAAGCTTCTGTGCTTCTGGGCGGAGCTAAGCTGGCTCTGTTAGCCAGAATCCCCACGCACAACGGCCCGAATGCGGGAAAGGGAGTCCCATCATTATCATCATTCCCCAGTAGGTATACTCTACGATCTATTGTAATAAAGAAAGTTTGATCAGATCGTATCCTTTTAATTGAAAGAATCCTCGTAGTAATATTGCTAATGAGTAAAGTGGAATAGATTGTTTTTTTTCCACATGTCATTATATAAGATAATTGTCTAATTCTACTTCGACAATAAAATTATTTCTTCGTCTTTATTTTCTTCTTCTTGCAGAAGTTCGCTGAAGAAAAGGGATGCATCAATGTCTCCTCATTAATATCATAAATATCTTCATCTGTTGTATTTCTTTCAATATAACATGTAGAAAAACAACCTATTCCATTTTGATCATTAGCAATATTACTATTCTTGCAATTAATAGGATACGATCTGATCAAACTTTCTTTATAACAATAGATCGTGGAGGATACCTACTGGGGAAACCACGTTAAAAAAATGCGCCAAGTACATTATTACCTCATAGGTGGTGCGGAAATGTGTGCATATTATGTAAAATATGAATTTTCTAATGATTAAAACCGCGATATCTCACGAATGGTGAGTCGTAAGAGAAAAAGTGACTGGACCATTTTTGTAGAGAATTGTATGATCTACAACTTTTGTCTGATCTATTTTCACGATAATACTTACTGTTTTCGAGAAAAATGGAAAAAACCTTAATTTTGTACTTTTGACCTTGAATAATTTTTTTTGCAGAAGTAGGATCGAAGGGGATTTTTGACATTTCATTTATAATGATGTATATAACGTCTCTGCCAATTTTCAGCTCTATGCGAATTTTGGCTAAGTCAAATGTCTATTTTGACTGGACTATTCCTGCGGCTTTCACAAGGTCGTTGGTCCACCTTGTGGGGAGGCCTTCCAACGCTACGTCTTCCGGTACGTGGTCGCCACTCCATAACCTTTCAACCCCAACGGCCATCTGTTCTGCAAGCAATGTGCCCTGAATACCTCGGACAACACACACACATACATACCTACATACATCGGTATTTAAAGCCGTGCCCGTTGTTCTTACTCTACTTGAAAGCACCTTCAATACCTACCTATGTTTCATAACATCACGCTCCGAAGACGAAGTGTCAGTGATGCAGTAGGCTACCCTATGTAGGCCAGTTAAGTTATATATAAGTCACATGAAATACGATCAAAGATAAAAAAGTTGTTTCAAACTTAGATTTCAGTCCTAAAACTGAACTTTTCAGTAGCCGATGATTCAATTCTGTTAGTCCCGGCTGTCGTTTGTAGATCTTTGACAGGAAGCCCAAAAGTCTGACAATCAGTCTTATCAAAGGCAATCGTTTTACCCAGTAACTAGGTTTTGGAGGTCAGATAGGCAGTCCTTCCATATAAAATACTGGTATTCGCAGCTGCATGCTTTCTTTTTAATGTGATGGTTATCATCATGCACTTATCAGTTAACATTATCACTTTATCAGTGATACTATTAGTATCCTGATAACCTTTCTGGTTTCTTTAATTTTATGATTTTATCTCAAATCTTGTGCAAGTGCAATTGCTTTCAAAAATATTGTAAAAGTAAGTATTTTTATTGTTTTATCTAGAAATCGGAATCTATAGGTACAATGTCAAATTCAATTAGCTACATGATAAAACAAAAAGGAAATTTCTTTTATTAAAGAATTATTGATTACTTGAAATATCAGTTCAAAATACAGTTTCTTATTGGTAAAAGTTCATATACGTTATCTAAACACGACAACACAGAACAAAAAATTAATGTTTCATAAAAAAAAAATAGTTTATTTGTACGAAGTAAAAAACATGGTTTACAATAAAAATAGGCGTAAGGTAAATAGAGTTTTATGTTTTCAGCTCATACTTTAAGCATTATACAGGGTGGTAGGGGATTCGCCACGTAGCCTGTTACCATGAATGCAGTACATGTTCCTGGAAAACCCTGCGTTGAAATTTTTCGACATATTGATCGGGTAGGTAGGTATTGGACTTTTCTATGAAACAGCAGACTATTTTTTTTTTTTTGATAACCGACGTAAAATTTCTTCGTTGGGGATCTAGAATAACATGCTGAATTCATGTTTACAGTTTTCGTGTCGACATCCTTGTAACCCTGTATACAACAAGCAGCTTTCTAAAAATTAATCATCAATTTACAAAAACTTCAAAAAATTAATCATCAATTTTCAAAAACTTCAAAAAATTAATCATCAATTTTTTTATCGTGGGGTAGATATCGATGCCCATCGTATCGTGTCTGGGGAGTTTTGCTAGCTAATTTAGTTTGACTCTATATACATATACAAGTCTTACTCGGTAACTGCCGAGATAAATCAAATTCCACATCCGTAATTAAGCAATTCGTAACGTAACGTAGGTAATTTACACGCTACGTTTTTTTTTTTTTTAATTTGTATATGTGGTTGTTATAACCAGGGTACTTAACCTACCAATTGTTACACGTGTATTTTTTTTATTTCGGGAGAAATCTTAAAAGTCGTCCGGGCTTTGGGGATATTACCTCCTCTTTAATTTAACTAACGATCTACTCGTATCTTGTACAGACGCCAGCCCATAAGCTACCCGAAACTGTCAAAATTTCCCAATCAACTTTGAACCTTATACTTTAGCGATAAAGTTGAAAATATATTAAAGATATTTGTCTGTACGTAGGTAGGTACTATTAATTTCTCTGCTAGTGTTGTGCACTTCTGTAAAGGGCGAATTCACAATTCCTAAAACTGTATGCGATTTTTGTATATGTCAGTATCTTAATGAATATGTCGTAGGAAGTGCCTTATCAATAAATAAATAAATAGAACCGGGGAGTGTAAAATTTTTCTTCTATGTGCAGATGGTGACCACCCGGTGGTGGCGGTGTGGTGGTTGTGTTAAATAAATAAATTTACTTCAATAAGTTTTAATGAAAATTATTCTATCATCGTTATGGTCATGATTATATTGTAAACAATGTTGACGTGTCTGTTAAACATAATTGCAATACTTATGACACCGTGGTCTGTGGTCTAGATTATACTCGTAAATAGGTGCACGTGGGAACTCAATATATCGGCACGTGTTGTTATCGTGCTTGCCCTAGGCAGAGATTAAAATAATAACTATACCTTAGTACCTATATACCAACCTTAGGGCCTTGGTAGACATGCTACTTTTACGCTGCTTTTCGACAAGCGGCAATCGCGTCTGCTTAGCGAGCGTGTTGTCGCGAACCAAATAATGGTTAAATTAACGCATCCGTACAATACGGGCTACAGCTAATCTGAACATAGGCTCTCCGAACTTTCGTGCGTGTATTGTCACACACACTCGCCTCTTTGTCGATGGCAATCTCAATGGACTCAGAACAGAATTCGGTTACGTGTTCGGCGCCAACTCTTGCGTCCATCAGTTCCAGTAAGCTGCAGCTCAAAGGACACGCAGGACATGATATTAAGTGTCCCATCGTTCGTGTATGAATCTGCTGAATCCCCACCTGAACAGGTTTTCCTTGTTTCGGCCAACCTGGGTCCGGAGTCTTTTTAAAAACTTCCAGGTTACCCAAGGCAACTCATTTCCCTGTGGGAGATCTTCAGCGGGTGGAACGAATGATTTGGGTAAGGAAGCACTGTCTCGCCACTAGCTTCAATCTTTCTTGTGACCGTTCGCCAGTGAGCGGGACACACTTTATAAAACTCGCCTCATGTCACCGTTTGGTTCCTAAAAATGTTTCTGTCGCTGAATTGATCTTCCGAAAAGCTATACTTAATCGCTGATAGTCGCTGCAAAAATTAGTACCTACCTAGGTAGCATGTCTGCTAAAGCCGTTATAAATAGGTACCTGTCTAGAATATCTGACGAGTTACCTGCAAGCGACGTTTCCGATTACTCACTGAGTCGCATGCTGACTACGCTGACTAGATGCTGATATAAATAAAAGACTCATGTCGGTAGTAGGTAACCGTGAGAACTTTATTATCTCAATTTTATTAAAAAAAACATAAGACATTGTCAAAGTGACACAATTGTGTTCGTTCAATCTGATTTCACATTTATCAGAATAATGCCTCTTTGGTCTCGCAAGCTCTACTGCTGACCATGAGGTTCTGGGTTCAAGTCCCATGTTGAGCAAAGTTTTATTGGGTTTTTCCATCTGGAATTTCTCAGTAGCAACCCGAAGGTTGGATTTGTGCCCGGTTGATAGTATAGGTAAGATAGTCAGAAATGTACCAATGAAACAACTAATACTCAATATCAAATCAAATATTTATTCGTCCTTATTAAAAGACTCTCAATCTCTTCACTTCTTCACCCGTCGGTATCACTACACGAATGGGCACACTTCAATATGGCCGACCGCAGTCAAGTAAGCTTCGGATGGAAGTCAAAACACAAACTATTATTCCACAAATAAGTATTATTATATTATTTTTATAAAACAATTAATTTAGATCTTGCAAATTAAATTTTTTTAAATGTTTTCAGACGAAATAAATAGCAAAAGCTTATAATAGCAATAGGCTCGGCTTCTGTTACATGGGAATTAAACATAATTGGCGAAAAGTGGGTGAACAGACGAAAGCACATCAAGCTACCCGAAGCTATACAATTTTCCCAATCAACTTTGAACCTTGTGCTATAGCGATAAAGTTGAAAATCTGTTAAAGACATTTGCCAGGTTGTAGTAGCTTAATTTGATGTACTGGCGTCTGTACTATAGGAGAACTTCTGTCTAACCCTTCGGGGAATACAGGCGTGATGTTACGTTATGTAATAATTAAAGAAAGAAAGAAAAATATCTTATTGGGTTCTTATCCAGCTCTACCTTTAAACATTTGAACAGAAATGAAGATCGTGCTCAATCAGAGCCAAAGAGAAGATTAGTTCTGTTGTAACTTAGCTTTATTTATTTCCAATTACCTAGGTATATTTATACAAGGTCAAATTATATATTAATTAGCGAAACTCCGTAGACGTGATAGGTATCGAAATCTAAAAAAAGAAAAGAAAAAATAAATAAAAATTTGATGTTTTTTTAGGTCAACTACTGCTAATATTTATATGTATATCAAGACAAGATTAGATCTATCACAATTTAACCCAGTATAGTGACAGAGCTAGCTTACTTTTAAGTGTCTCACTTTAGAGCGCGGAAAGTTCAGTTTTAATTTTTCATTGGGATACTCTATCACAAAAAAATAACAACATTACAGGTAAAAATATTTAATAAACATCATCAGAGGTAGATCATAGTGTTATTACGAATAAACTGCTGTATGAAGGATCCTTCGAGCAGGCCGAATCTTCGGCTGAGGGGCTGGTCATGGGTCCAACGAGCGACCAGGTTCTGCGTGGGGGCCGGCTTGTCCATTGGCACCATATGACCTGCTCCACGGATCACCACTTCTGTCAGACGACCACCTGTCTTGTGGTACCTAGGAGAAAAGTTACAAGTTGTATACATTTATACAGAGTGGCAGGTACAGACGCCAGCACATCAAGTTACTCCAACCTGTCAAATTTCTTATAGATTTTCAACTTTATCGCTAAAGCATAAGGTTCAAAGTTGATTGGCAAAATTTGACAGGTTCGGGTAGCTTGATGTGCTGGCGTCTGTACAATGACGCGCAAACTCATCATCTGCCTAGCCTTTTCCCAACTATGTTGGGGTCGGCTTCCAGTCTAACCGGATGCAGCCGAGTACCAGTATTTTACATGGAACGACTGCCTATCTGACCTCCAAAATCCAGTTACTGGGTAATACGAAACCCCATGGTAAGACTGGTTGGCAAGACTTTCGGGCTTCTGACGACCCCTAACGACTGTCAAAGATCCACGAATGACAGCCGCAACCAACGGCTTATCGTGCTTTCCGAGGCACGGAGGGGTATTAGTATGTAAAGATGGTCACCCATCCACCGACCAACCGCGGCAATGAAGCAAACTGTTACCATGAATTCAGCACATGACTCTAAGACCCCTAGATTGGATATATGAGGCCGGTTCTCAAAAAAAAAAAAAATTGCTGTTTTATAGAAAAGTGCAATACCTACGCGGTTAAAATGTATGGAACAGCAGATTTGGCCGCTATTTTTTTTTTTGGCCCTAGTAGCATTGCCATACAACGTGGCAAACTGGCAATGCTGCCAGCATTTTGGGCACTTTTTACCCGACTGCGACAGAAGGAGGGTTATGTTTTTTCTATAGACAGCGATGCGGACGAATTGTTTGATGCCCTTTGATTATTTCCCCTCCTTTTATATAACACTAGCTGCGCCACGCGGTTTCACCCGCATAAGTTTCGTTCCCGTGGGAATATCGGGATAAAAAGTAGCCTTTATGTTAATCCAGGGTGTCAGCTACCTCCGTACCAAATTTTATCAAAATTGGTCCAGCCGTTTGAGCGTAAAGAAGTAACGTGTAGTAGTATGTATATAGTAGTAGAATATATATATATATATATATGAACAAACATATAAACACACACACACACTCACAAACTTTCACCTTTATGATATTAGTGTGATGACGTCACAACGTCTTAATAATAATATAACCAGTTATATTAGTGTCACGAAAATAAATTATTGATTATTATAATTTATACCTATCATAAGCTTCCATCTGAACTTATATTTATTAAAAGCCTGAAATTGTTAACCCGTCTTGAGCAACCTTCGTGATTAATTCTCGTACCTTCTTTGTAAGAGAATAAGTCTTTGCTATGCAGTGGGACAATAATATTTCTATCCCAATATTCCCACGGGATCGACACTTACAGTACCCGGCGATAAATATTGCACATCGACCTTTGGAAAGAGACAATCGGCTAATTTCGGCTTCGTAGAGCGTTATCTCTGTCGCACGAAATACAAACAGTCCGGTATCTATCAGGAGCTGTTAAAACAATTATGATTTGCTTCTTTTGATAATTATTTTTATTCTTTGTATAAAATGAAAAAAAAAGGTAAAGGTCGATGTGCAATATTTATCGCCGGGTACGGTATGCTGGTGAAACTACGGCGCGCAGCTAGTAAAAATATAAATCTAAATGATTTAATCACACACTCACAAGGAGACACGTGCTTATAATTATGTGCTTTTATTTTTTATTTAAATTCGAATATTAAGTAAAGGTTTTTGTAGAAAATTTTGCTGCTTTTTCCTTTTTGCATTAACAGAATGCCATTCGGCTAATTGAAAATACACATAGTTCCAACAATAACAATCAAGGTCTTGAATCGGGTCGACTCGAGTGCGAATAGGTCATGCGAATCGGTCGCCAAGAGGTTGGTGTGTCATATCGTTATGTTCTTTAACTTTAAATTTACCGATTAATTTATACAAATGACGATGCAAAAAGAGATGACTATCAGATAAACGTCTAAAATATTCTTTCAATTCATCAGAAACAAGTAATTTGAAAGCTATAGAATAATCAGCTTGTAATCTTCCCACTGCTGGGACACAGGCCTCCTGTCTTTGTGAAAGGGAGTGGGCCGTAATCCACCACGTGGGCCCTGTGTGGGTTGGTAGATGTCACATGTCTTCGAATTTTTGGTTCTAGGACATGCCGGTTTCCTCTCGATGTTTTCCTTCACCGTTTTGAGAGCAGCGGTGATGAAATAATTTACACAAATATGCCTGTCAGGGTTCGAACCTACGACCTACAACAACTCGTAAGTTGAGGACGTTAACACTGGGTCACCATTGCTCAAAGTCAACGTCAAATCATTTATTTCAAATAGGCGACCAGAAAAGGCACTTTTGAACCTCAAAATTTACACAAAATAGAATTGATTCCAATCGCCCCTTCCAAAGAATAGTTTCGTATGGAGAAGAATGGGCAAGAAACTCCACTGTCACTCTTTTAAAAATCTATACTAATATTATAAATCTGAAGAGTTTGTTTGGTTGAACGCGCTAATCTCTGGAACTACCAGTCGGATTTGAAAAATTTACTTTTGCATTTGATAGCCGAATTCTTGAGGAAGGCTATAGGCTATTTAACATCACCCTATGACCTTTAGGAGCCGAGAAAAAAGAAAAAAAAAATCAGAAAGAACGCCAAGCAAAAACGAAGTAATAGCGCGGGCAGGCGATGCGATGGGACGGGGTGGGCCGGAGTAACAAGAAATTTCACACGGACGAAGTCGCGGGCAGAAGCTAGTAGGTACATAAAAGGCACTATTGAAAGTCAAAATTTACACAAAATAACTAGAATTGATTCCAATCGCCCCTTGCAAAGAATAGTTTCGTATGGAGAAGAATGGGCAAGAAACTCCACCGTGACTCTTTTAAAAATGTTTTATATAATGATATGCGATGAAGATGATGCACCTACAATATAATTACTATACATAAAAAGAAGAATTACTATACGTAAAAAGAATTAAAAATAATGTGGTGCGCACATATTTAGGTACAAGTATTGCAGAATTAGATGATTTACGGAAAATTTTAACAATTAATGATTTAGTGTGTGAGTTAATCACAGAATGTAAGATCAATGTCAAAAAAATCATAAAAACAAATTAGCAACCAATTTGATTTTTCTAGACTCTAGATTGTCCTATGGAGAAGCATCAGCATATATCCAAGCATTCTTTCTACATCTATTAACTGCTTTTGCTCTTTATTCTCTCTTGAACCCTATCTACGCATGGCTAAACCACTCATACAACAGTTACATTGTAAGAAAGTACCACTAGTTTACCATGGTTTGAGTAGTACCTATATCTGCTGAGGCACCTATATCCTCCTATATATATATATATGGGAGGTACCTATATCTGTCGAGGTAAATGACTAGCAGAAGTCAGAACCAAGATAACGAATAGGTAAGAGAGACATAAACGCGTTTTTATTCCAAAGACAAAGATTACTTACCCAGCGAGCCTGTTGTTGAAGATATAGGGGAACCGAGTAGCGTTGAGGAACTCCTGTGAGCCGTTCCAGTTCCACGTACGATAGTTCTCTGATGTGAACACGCACGGCAGCATCTGGTCCAGTTGACCGCTAGAAGGACAGTTAACAAAAGTTTATATGGGTACATAAAAGTTACATATTCGCGCTTTTTAAAATAAATAAAGTCCTTCAGACCGTATTTCGGCCAAGGCGGCCAATCTCAACGCCTTCGGCGCGGGAGATGTTATAGTGCACAAAGGTGTGCGCACACACAGGTGCACTCCCTCTTTCCTCACTCTCGTAGTCCGATGGGACGGCAATCCGACGCCACCGGAGAAATCAGGCACCCTATATGTAGGTACTCTCAGTGCTCCGCCTCGAGAAGAAGTAAGTATGGATGCTAAAGTGAGTGCGTACATCACTCCAACCGACATCGTCCGATGATGACCGATAATTACTCACTTTATAATTATCCATCCTAAGATTGTCTTTAAAAGATCGCTCTTAGCGATAAGACCGCCCATTGTGTCACCCTTTGTACAGTTTCTATATTTATGTCTGTAATTTATATGGTGTACATAATAAAGAGTATTCTATTCTATTCTATGTTTAGTTGGATCGGCCGAGTTCAGCCAAAGACGTACGAGCATAATTCGGCCGATGATGATTTTGCGATGGGTGTGCATGAGGCAGGCATGAGCCTGTCTGACAGGATGAAAATAAGAAATGAAAAGACCCAATTTGCTAAGGCTGGCACCTGCCCGAATTGGTCCTTTTTCTTTAGTCTCTGACCACCTCCCTTATACGCAGTTGCTGCTGGTAGTTCGGTTTGATTGACTGCAAGCTGTATCGAACAACCAAGGGGTATATCACTAATAAGCTGAAGAGTTTGTTTCTTTGAGCGCGCTAATCTCTGGAACAATTAGTCGGAATTGTATATATTTTTTTGAGGAAGGTTCTAGGCTCTTTACCATCACGCTACGACCCTTGGGAGCCGAGCAAAAAGGAAAAAGCCAGAAAGAACGCTCGCGATATCGACTTATCGAGGTAATCGCGCGAGCGGGAAATGGGATGCGACGCGGTAGGACGGGGGCCGAAATTTCCCGAGAACGAAGTCGCGGGCAGAAGCTAGTTTATTTATAAACGGACGTTTAAACATCAAAGTTGATGGTTGAACAGTCGCTAATCATTACAACGTTTATGCATAAACCTCTATGAATTAAACTTGGTTATTGTACTGCGAAATTACTCCAAAGAGTAGGTACTAATATTTGAACTGTAGAAAAATAAATCTGAAAGGCTGCTGTTAGCCTTGCAGTGAAGTGCGCTAAACAAAAACGTAGGAACAATACGTCTGGTTTGTGAATTGTTATACCTACTGACAAAATTATCTTACATCACTTCCCGGACTCTAGGTCAAATGACAGCTAACAAAAACAATGTTCGTGAACCATTTAAATGCCATACGGTCAATCTGGAATAAATCACCTAGTTTATCATGGTGATATTTTTTATTAATGACGATACTTGGCCGTTTATTTACATATATATAAGTACAATACAGCTGTAGAGTTTTTTTTTTAATATTCTTATCTCTGAAATTACAGTCCGATTTGAACAATTCTTTTTGCATTTTGATAGCCTAATTCTTGAAGAAGGTTATAGGTACAAGATGTAACAGAATAAACGCAAGTCGTGAAAGTAGTTTGTTCATACTTTCCTACTGAATCGATTTCAGTAACTTTTAATATAGGCATTTTTTTTTCAAAAATTTGGTATACCAAAGAAAATTAAACGTTATTTCAAGGCGATAAGACTTAATTTTAAATGCATAAAGTAATGTTGGGGTTAACACAATTTTCTTTGTACAATACACGCTACTCTAATTGGGGTGTATGAGGTCTTGCGTTAACTATGTTACATTAATTGTATATGCTATTGCTGCATTATGCTACGATCCATACGACAAAAAGAAAAAGAGTCAGAAAAAAACGCTAAGCAAAAACTTATAACGTACGTAACGTAGTAATAGCGCGAGCGGGCGATGCGATGCGACGCGGTGGGTGGGGGGCCGAGGAAGTATTATAAAAATGTGGCTGTTATTTTAGTATAATGTGCATCTTACGACTCAAGCTGTATGGTACATATTATTTATGAGATTTTGAAAAAGTTTGGGTTTATTGGCATTATATTTTATAATGAAAAATATTTCTCGATAGTGATTCTGAATTATTCATTGATATTTATTTATTAATACTTTTTGCACAAGTAAAAAAATACTGTACAAAGGCGGACTTAATGCCTGAGTATTTTCTACAAGATATTCTCAATGATTTCACAGTTCTTAGAATTTACATTCTCTTTCTCTTAGTTTAGAGACTGGCGACTTTTTTGGAAGATCTCAAGATTCTATTGCACATTATTAAGCTAGACTGTATGCAGGGCCCGATCTAGGGGGTGGGGGGGCAGGGGTTCAGCCGGGCTAATGCCCAGAGCGCAAAATTGAGGGCACCTGGTTCCCTCGGCGGTTACACGGAGTCCTTAATTTTCTCACTAGGATAGAAAAATCTTACACAAAATTACTATGCTTATCAAAGCGACAAAGAAGTATTTTTAAAAGATTTTCTTTAAAAAAAATGCTACTTTTGCTGTCTCCCGAGACAATTATAAGACGGCACTAAGCAAGTCGAAAAAAAGAATACCTAAATAGGAAAGAAGGAAAAACTCTTTCGCTATGTCATATTAGTTATTCTGTGGCTATATAGTAATTTTTGAATAGATATAATGGAGTCAGTGTAAAGGCTCCTTCAAACAGGCGCGACACGCGATAAAATCGCGCGCGACGCAACGGCACCGCAAGTCGCGCAACGAGTGGTGCCTTTGTGTCGCGCGCGATTCGTTTCGCGCGTCGCGCCTGTTCGCAGGAGCCTTAAAGGGCAGCGAATGTATTTTTTGCCTGGAGCGGCTAAACAGCTAGATAGGGCCCTGATTGTATGCATATAGGTCCTATTATAATATATACAGACATACACACACACACACATGCATGACAACACACACACATGCATGCATCACACATACATGTTGTGATACAGTTGTAAGTTGCTAGATACTTTATATCTTTCTCTGTGTGGCATTTGAGAACAAAAAATGTGTATTTCGTTGTATGGGTCGAGTACCTACTCGGAAGTTTGTGGAATTTTTTATTGAGCGTAATAAAGTAACTGATATCTTTAAATTAAGAGATAATTTTGTGTTTATATAATTTACAACGAGCGGTATTCTATCAGTATACAATATCTTACTATCCACAGTGACATTGAACGTCTTCCACAGAGGTTTCTTTCATCTTAAAAAATAATAAGATCAAGGGCAGAATTTCGTCCAAATCCGTCCAGCCGTTTACGTGTTACGAACATTCGAACAAACTTTCACATTTAAATACTAATTAGTGAAATATTAGAAGAAGAATTAAACCCTTACCAATACGTCAGCACTTTATAATGCTCCAACAGTGTTTCAAACATTGGCTTCGTAGAGCTCAAGAAGTCAGGAGCCAGCTGCACATTAACGGTCATATTGACCCATCCGAAATTGATGTCCCCGACGTGGATGGCCCTCTTGACTTCCGAAGTCTTCAGGAAGTTGACGTACTTGCCCACCGGAAGCTCGTCCTTGAGGAAGTTGTAGGCATGCTTTTGGTGCGTGATGAAGAGGAGGACGGTGATGAGGCTGTTCCATTTCTGTGAATTTAGATCTCAAAATGTAAAGGGCTTTGGAGCTCTCCTACCTGTCCATCAAATTATTATTTTTTTTGTAAATGTCGGTATTTTTTTCAAAATAATCAAACGTGTAGGGTATGCAAAAAAATTCACGCAAATTCAAAAAATGATTTTAATGTTTGCATTGATGTCATTTATCGATAAAACGCAAAAAAAAATGGCGGACAAGTACGTATGCCAGGCTCCATATAAAAATCTTCAATCTTCTTTTATTCTGGTATATTGTGCAACCGTTAAGACATTATACATATACGTAAATTAATGTTTCCAATTTATGTTACTTCAAGTCAAACAAATATCAACTATATTTCAGTAGTAATTAAGTTGATTTCAGAGTGTCAAGCATTATTTAAAAAGTCTTTAAAATGTTTGAAGTTGTAGCGTAAACTGAACTTTATAGTGTAGGAATTAAAGTTATTTTTCCAATAACTCATATTTGTTTACATGTTTGGCAAGGTAATCGCGAACGCAGATTAGGTAGTCGCGGTCAGCAGCATTGACCAACATTGATACATCGAGCAATCAGGTAGAGTAAAGACCATCCCTTTGCTTCTGATTTAAATTATCATGCCTTTGGAACCAAAAATACTTTGCAAAAAACTAGAAAATTATAATCTGTAGGTACCTATAATCGCCAACACGAAGTAATTAAGCTAGCGTAATGATCAAAGCTTCGGTTCCGATGCTCGATCTTTACTTTTCAGTGGGTCATCAGTGACAGGCAATGATTGTCTTTTTCAATAGGTACTTCTAAACATACCATCCAGTTAAAACAAGTCCATCGCAAAAATTGAAGAAGGACTTACGTTTTTAGCTTCAATGCTCCTGTTAGCCTTGATTTCCTGCTGGAACGAGTCGATCAGCGGCTTCACGGTCAAAATCTGCTCCTTCTCCAATAGACCGAAGTAATAGAATGGCCAGGCGATGTTCGAAATCATTGCTGGGTCCACGTATGCGTTGCCGATCATCAGACCCTGGATAAATTATAGTAAATGGATGAGTTTGGAGTGACCTGAACTGGTTTTCAAACCGCACTTTTGCGAAAATCTATAGCGCTAAAGTGCAGTTTGGAAATCAAGAGGAGATTCCTTTACCCAGCAGAGGAATATACATACACACGATAGAAATAGATACCTAAGTAAATACGTACGTTGTAAGTGATTTTGATTTACTTACTTACAAAGAAAAAGATTGGACCTATGTTCACTATCGAAGAGGCACAAGCTCTTATCAGCCCATTATCGGACAAGGCCACAAAAATTGTGGACTATCCCTAACTTATACGGATTTTTAGGAACACCTCCAAAAGAATTAAATCAAGATTCTCATTCACCTCAAGGTTAATATCAAAACCAGGTATGTCCTTCCTCTTGTGTATCTCCATCGCCATTGCCGGCACGTACTTGCCGGCGTATGACTCGCCCGCCAAGTACAGCGGGGCTGTTCTCAGCTCAGGAAACATTTGCAAGAACTGCTTCAGAGCTATGTAGAGGTGGTCGGCGTACTGGAAGCAAAATGTTCGTGAAATAAAACACGAATATTTTCAAAAGACCTGTTGGTCTTTAAAGGCGAAATTTAAACATAAAGTTAAGAAGCGTCAGAAGCACAACTGCTAAGGCCTAAACTGGCGAACGAATGTCAGGAGTTCGACCTGTAGGTACTGTAGTTGAATTTTTTTTTTCATATGAGCACAAGTACTTGTTGAACAATGCTCCTCCTCCTCAAATCGTACTCCTCATTACTGAGGTTCGTGATCCTCCCTTGAAAACATCTTGTCCCTGACGATGTTTCGCCATCACTGTCTATCCTTGGCCAGGTGAAGCGCATCTTGAAATTTCGTTTCAAGAGAAGAACTTATCTGGTCGGACCATCGCAAAGGGCTGCGACCTATCGGTCGTTTACCATCCACAAACAACGAACAACGTTGAACAACGCTAATATAAAAGAAAAAAGTTTAGGGTTATCCCGTATTATGCCTTTTAAGATTACTCTTGTAGCATGTTTGACAAACACAAACAGTAAAAACTGGACAATTATGTGTAGGATCTAGGTTATATAATAACGATGTTTAAGAATTTTTAGCTTAGCTAAAGGTAAACACGAAAATGTACCTAAATAAATGCATCACGTCTTACCGTAGCCATATTGGTGGTGTATCCGTCGACGTGTTCGGTGAAGCTGAATCCTGTTCCTACAGGGTTGTCGATGAACAGCAGGGAGTGGTTGTGCAGCCAGGTGTACGGGTTGCCTGGAATTCACTATGTCATTATCGGTATTATATTGACGGAACAACACTATCACCACAGATAGGTAGGTAATCGCAGGCGCACGACAAACGGCGCGAGGCATCGGTGAAATCTACGTGTGGTAGTAGGAGTGAAATACGAGGGGTGTTCATAAAGTAGTGAGAATGACGTAGTAGTGGGGGGTACTTGAAAAAGAATTTATTGTCACTGAAAGATTAGGTCTTTGTCATAACACCCTCAAATAATTAGCTTTCTATCTTGTCTGTGTCAGTTGTATTAATTATTTGTTTGCGACGTGTCGATAACTCTCGCTAAAAATGGATAAAATTGAAATCCGTGCGGTAATAAAATACTTTTGCTTGAAAAATTTTACTACGGAACAAATTTTTAAAGATTTACGTGAGACATTGGGGGCGTCTGCTCCTCCATATTCCACAGTGGCTCGATGGTGTGCAGAGCTTAAACGTGGTAGAACATCGGTTAAAGATGACCCGCGCTCGGATCGCCCTTCGACGTCAGTCACTCAGGAAATGGTCGAAAAAGTTGAAAAAATTGTTCGGGATGATCGCCGTGTAACAGTCCGTTTTATAGCTGAAGAGTTGAAGATTTCAACTGGTAGTGTGCATAGCATTTTGCAAGATCACTTAGTAATGAAAAAGATATCCGCGCGTTGGGTCCCGAGAATGCTAACGGACGCACAAAAGCAAACGCGACTCAACATTTCAAAGAGCTCATTGGGACTGTTTCAACGAGATCCTGATCTTTTTTTGGCTCGATTCGTAACAATGGATGAAAAAAAAGCATTAGCTTCAACATTATGATCCAGAAACGAAACAACAATCAATATCCTGGAAAAGACCGTCATCTCCCACACCAAAGAAATTCGAGACTCAACCATCATGGGCTCAGTTTTTTTGGGAAAGCCAGGGGTTGATAAATGATTGAATACCTTGAACTTGGAGCCACTATCACAGGAAATGTCTACGCAAAACAAATAAAAAAATTACGTCAGGAAATCCTTGAAAAGCGACGACGAAAACTCGCGAAAAAAGTTTTGTTCCATCAAGACAACGCGCCGGCGCACAAGTCGGCAGTTGCCATGGCAGAAATCCAAGATGCTAGCTTTGAGACCCTCGATCATCCGCCATATTCACCGGACTTGGCCCCCAGTGATTTCTACCTATTTCCGCGTTTGAAAGAATACTTGAGAGGCACAAAATTTGAAGATGACGAAGAAGTGAAGGCCGCCGTAAACGATTTTTTAAGTACTCAAGATGAAGATTTTTTTAAAAAGGGAATTTTGACTCTAGAAAAAAGATTTGCTAAATGTATTGACCTAAAGGCTGATTACGTCGAAAAATAAAATAATATTAAATAAATTCATTTTCTAACATAGCTATTCTCATTACTTTTTGAACGCCCCTCGTAATGACCCAGGCAGAATAAAATTGTATTGGAACATCTCAGTTTGTTATTTTATCAAAAGCCGCGGTTTTTTGTTGAATGACGACAGAATCATGAATGGTCAGTGAAAATGGTTAGTGAAAGCAAAAATACGGAACTATCAGCTGAAAATCATTTGGCAGCATCAGATCAGATGGCAGCTACATATCACTAAAATCCTTCACGTTTCACATTTCAAAAATCAAAGGGCAATTATAGCTTTTAATGCGCGAGAAGAATCCGTATAGTCAACCATCTGCATACAATGAAAAAACCCACAACAATCTTGAGATTTTCTTTTATTTGTACCAACACGTCACAACCAGTGACCTTTAGCAACAATACAAACTATAAGTATTCTATCATTGCTAACTCAGCATACTAATGATACGGTTTTTTTTACTTGATTTAAATGCGTTATAACCAAGGAATTCATACAATAAATTGCTTTATATTTTCCTGTATTGTGTTATGTATCTAATTACCTCGTAAATACTAAGATAAGACCAATACGTTCCTCGTGATTATGGTCCTGTAGTCACTGGGTAAGAAAAGAAACGGTTTTTTTTGCAATTTTTAGTAAGTATCTAGTGTGCGAATTGCACGTTTTAGTAATTAAAGCCAAGGATAAAGTACAGACGCAGCACATCAAGCTACTACAATCTGTCAAATTTCTTTAATACATTTTCAACTTTATCGCTAAAGCATATGATTCAAAGTTGATTGGGAAAATTTGACAGTTTCGGGTAGCTTGATGTGCTGGCGTCTGTAGGTACCTATTTGTATCCATTACAAATACTTTGTCCGACTTCTATTCTTTCCAAGTAGGTATGCTTGCAATCGAATTGAAATTGCCAGAAGTTTGAGGCCACTTTGAGGGTAGACTGGTAGCTTTTGAGATGTTAGATAGCACATGATAGTCGGAATTACTTTATTGCGAGCTTATTTAATTATTACCTATTATAAGATAAAGAACGCCTGAAAATGGAACGATGATGACTAACAATAAAACTCAAACCCGGTCTAAAAGCTCTAATAATTAATTAATCACAAAGAGGTCCAATTAAGAGTTTAATGTAACCGACTGTCAGATACACAATCGTTCTAACATGACCTCACGAACTGCGATTGCAAGCCAAATTACTCTACTTAGTTAAGGAACATAACATTGAGTTAATCTTAATTGCTCGGTTAGTGATGGAGTATATAAAGTATAACAGGAAGACTGAGATAGTACCTAATGCAAACATTGTAACTATAAATTACAATGTGCGCCCCGCGGTTTTACCCGCATAAGTGTCGATGCCGCGGAAATATCGGGATGAAAGTATCCTGTGTTATTCTGATGTATAAGGGGCCGTCCATTAATCACGTGATGTTTTTTTTGGTATGTTTAACCCCCCCCCCCCCCGCTTCCCCCTTGGTGATATATGGTGAGGTTTAAGACTTACCCCCCCCCTCATATCACGTGTATCTTTAGTACCTACAAAGAATCGGACCTTTTTTTATGTTTATAAAATACCGGTATAGATAATCATCTAATTTTATTAGAAAGTTTGCAGGATGTTTTTAAAAAAATAAATACACGTGATATATTACTACACCCCCCTCCCCCCTTGTGATATTTCGTGATTTTTTATGGACCCCCTCCCCCCCCTTTCGAGCCTCACGTGATTAATGGACAGCCCCTAAGCCATATTACTGTAAGGTTTCATCAAAATCCGTTCCGTATTTTTGCGTGAAAGAGTAACAAACATCCATCCATATATCAATCCTCACAAACTTTCGCGTTTATAAATTAACTGCCAACGCCCTGCGGTTTCACCCGCATGAGTTTCGATCCCGTGGGAATATCGGGATAAAAGTATCCTATGTGTTAATCCTGGTTATAAACTATCTGTGTGCTAAATTTCATCTAAATCCGTGAATTGGTTTTTGCGTGAAAGAGTAACAAACGTCCATACATCCTAAAAACTTTCGCCTTTATAATATAACTAGTTTATAATATAATGTGAAGTGTTATTAGTAGGAAGTAGGATAGGATGTAATGATTATTAGCGAGGATAATATCACTGAAAAACATAATACCCAAGACGTGACTTTGGTTCATTGATCATCATAAAAAATTTCAGCCAAAAGATTACTGCTGGCCATAAGCCTCCCCAAAACACCTCCTCTTCGACCGGTTCTGTACTTCCCGCATCCAGCGGATTCCTGCGGCCTTCACAAGGTCATCGTCACCTATATAATAGATTAAACTCGAAAGCAAACATTTTTATTCTGTGAACTATACAAATTGTAAGAGAATCCTCAAGGATGCTCTCCAAAGTATGTCATATGAAGAAACAGAAAATTTACTAACTGTGTTAAAGTAAATATAGTTATACAAAATTCACCTGCATTACATATGTATTTATCAAGTTTAGAAACTAAGAGTTAAGGTAGTCAACATATAATTATTTGTCTATTGTCATCTTTCGATTATTTATTAATTTTAAAATACTATTTTAGCTCTTCTCGCCTGAAACACAGGACTACCTAGTTCAGGCACGTAAGTCTTAGCAATATAATTTATATATATAAGCAAAACTGTAATAATTTTCATGCCTTATAATTATTGAATAAATATTTTATTATTTATTATCGGTCCACCTTGTGGGAGGCCTTCCAACGCTACGTCTTCCGGTACGCGGTCGCCACTCCAGAACCTTTCGGCCCCATATCGGCCATCTGTTCACAATCACTTAAGTTTGGAAATTCTTCGGAGTATATCGGATACCTTGGTTCTCCTGCGGATCTCTTCTCTTCTGATTCGATCACGTAGGGAAACTTGTAAGCATAGCCCTCTCCATTGCCCTTTGGGTGACTTTTAGTCTTATAATAAGGCCCATTAAATTGTAAGGAGCGACAACGTTTCAGTGCCATAGGTTATTACTGGCAACACGCACTGGTCAAAGATTTTCGTGTTGAGATACCGCTGTGTTGGAATTCTTCTAAGAAGGACCAAGACACATACCTAAAGGCAATGTACTATTTCATGAATAAGTAGGTACCTACCTGGGATATGTAAATATATAAGGCAGCTAACGTTATGATGATGATAAACACAACAATACTTACGTTTCAAAGTTTCGTTTATAACAGTGAAGGGTCCAATTTCGTCAAAGAGTCCAGTCATACTGGAGGCTCCTGGCCCTCCTTGAAGCCAAATGATCCATGGACTTGCGTTCACAGGCTTATTCATCACAGGGAAGTACCAGAAGAAAAGGTTTGAATTGTAAGTCTCATTCACTGTCAAGAAACCAGAGTAGCTCTTGAAACCCAAGAAATGCTTTGAATCCACTCTAGCAGCCTTTTTCGCGTCTTTTATCCGCCCTTGTTTCAGGTATGGAGTCAATATCAACGCTGTTCCATTGTCAACTTTACGTTCTGGTTCACAAGTTTCATTATTGCTTGTTTCAGTGTGATTTGCATCCAACAAGTTATCTGATACATCTTTGCGTATGCCGCACGTTTTCTTAGTAATATTATTATTGTTTTCATTAATCAAGTTCTCATGAACTATGTTATCGCTATCTTCTTTTACTATATTCGTATTGTTTATAATACTTTTTTGGGTTTTAACTGGTTCAACGTCTGCTATTAAATTACTAATATCATCTTGATGCTGCTCAATTTCAGCGACTCTGCCAAATACACTGGAAAACAATGGTGGCATTGTATTACTAATGAGCTGATTATAGTGACGCTAATAATATAATTAAAACGGTAGGCAAATAAAGACATCAAGAAACTGAGTATTTTTGTTGGAAAAATAAAATAACGCAAACATTTTAAAACAATAACGTTATTGTGTCTGAGTGAGAACTGTCCAAGGCTTGTAGGTATATCCATCCGTCCCTAGTTCAAATCCGACTCGAAGGACCAAAATATTTTAAAAGCTAAGAAGGTACGTAATAGGAACCGTTTAAAAAAAATGGCTAGTGCTCTTGGCAAGAAGGATCGATGAAAGATGAACCAATGTTTTATTCATGAAATGTCGATGGTCCCTTCACCAGAGAAACGACAAGGTAGACCAACAAGCTGTTGGTCTGAATACATAGTGAGGTTAATGGAGCGAATAGATATGTGACTGTCAGGACCAGAAAAATTGTCATAAAGCAGGCAGACCATTAATATACTCAGTATTTAATGAATTTTTGCTGGATCGGACAGTAATTGCGCACTACGAAATACACGCACTTCTTTATAGCGTTAGCAAACGCAAAATATACCTATACCTAATTGCTATTAGGTACCGATTAAGCTTAATCGGTATGTACATAACAGTCGTAGTAGAGTATAGCTTCAGTATTGTAAGTGCTCATATTATTTTATATAAAACTCTAGTTGTAATTTGATACCACTTTTCTTTCAATCGTATCACACAGAGGATCCACAATTTTTTTTTTTTGTAACTCCTTGACTTAAATTTCAACAAAATTATCCAGTAGGTATAAAAATAAAACTTTAAAGAAAAACTTACCTTATCAAGCACAAAATTAGAATACAAAACACATGCTTCATTATAAATTATTCGATTAGCCCTAATAACTAGAAATGTGGAGCGTTGTATCGATACATGGCTTGCGAACTACTACTTACTACGCGTAAGTATCATTGCGACATCCCTGAGCATACATTATCGTGACTTGAACTGTTTGATCCCGCGACGTTGAACACTGATAGGGCTGAAATTCGCTTGTATTTGTGTACGATATACGTCTTAAGGTGGACACTGACTGGGAGCATTAGTCTCATGCGATTGAACCTCAACCAACATCTTGCAACCATAGTCGTGATTCCAATTACTGCACCCCAGATTCTATAATGCCGACCATCCACAGAAGTGCCGCAAGATTAAATTTTGTCGAGTCAGATGCAAAGAAATGATACAACTGTCTTGAAAACCACAACGACATGAATTACAACAGAACATTGGAGGAGTAAAAAATGACGATATAGTTATTCACTTCTCTAAATAAAACATAAAATAGGAGGTAGAAAAGGACTAGGCCAAAGGCTGAAATAGACGTGTAATAGCAGCTCGGATGATATTATGTGAGCTGAACATCGACACGCTAAGGCGCGGCGCGACAGCGACATGGCTCAGCCGGACGGCAACACGGTTCTTCGGACTCCACCGTGACGGACTTCCGGACGATACTTACTCCTAGGATAACAGCATAATCAGCCTATGTTCCCACTGAAGGGGCACATACCTCCTGTCGGTGGGAGGTAGTGGGCCGTAATCCACCACGCGGGCCCAGTGTTTTGAACAGTGGGGATGAAATAATATACACAAAATAAAGCGCCTGGGTTCGAACCTACGACGAATTTTATAATTAATGTAATGTAAATAATGTACTTAAATTGAAAATTGATATAAGAACTGTATTTAATTATAAATTGTTTTGCATACCGTTAAAACGGTGAGACATGTAGCACTATGCAATGTTATGAACACCTTTGTAAACACCATATTTCCGGCAAATAAATATTCTAATTTATTCTAAGGGTTTGACTGTTGCGGCCGCTGCTCGAGTACAAAGCTCGCGTGCAAAACTATCCATCGGGAAGTGATGTTCTGTCCGATTGTCCGAACCTGTAGATCCGATTCCGATTCTGTAAAAATTTCTCCGTGTGAACTTAGGTGAAGTAAACTGACATTCTACCTGATGCTAGGGATTGTCAGCTCACTTCACCTATAGTATGTTTCCACGGTGTGATTTTTACAGAAGATGAGATACAGATAGATGGGATGAACTACATATTATCAATTACACTCATCCGCTCCCGGTCAGTTCCCACCTTAAACTTATCAATGAAAATGAAAACGCCCATTGAGAATTTATTCGTAGAATTAAGTGTGACCTTGGGTCAGTTTCGCTTGAACAAAGTACCTACTTACCGTACCTATATATATATACATACAGATTGTCCAAGAAATGTATGCGCTCCGGGAATCATCGTCTATCTTCGGAATTACGAACTCGCGAGATCTAATATAGAGCTGTTACAACCCCATGGAAGTACTAAATAATTTTGTATTACCGAATTATTTGCCGAAGCGCATAGCTTTTCTAGTTTACTTGTATATACTATTTGGTGTAGGTACCTACTGAATAGCAAATTATTATGTTTTTTGTAAGAATTAACACCTACTTATTAACTTTTTGAGCGATAAAATTGGCATGTTGTTTAAAAAAAAGAGGCAATTTTTTTAATTCTTTATTTTATCTGCAGTGGCGTGTCAGTCTCATCATAACTTATAATAATCACGCTGGCCATGGTATAGTCCTACACCAAATAAAAGGTTCCATCGGCAAAGTTCATCAAACATGATCACTTTCGAACTAGTGCAACTTAACTTGCAAGCAATGACAGCGCCAACAACGAAATCGTGAGGGGTGAATTAATGCAACAGGGTATTTTGACTGTATATTGTTTATTAGATTTCTCGAGATTAAAATTTCTCATACAACGGTGAAGTTTTTTATGTGCTGACGCTACTCCTCTTCACGCACACATTCACAGCGCGTTTGTACAGACGCGACGCCAGGACATCGAGATACTACAATCTGTCAAATTTCTTTAATATATTTCAACTTTATCGCTATAGCATTAGGTTCAAGGTTGATTGGAAAAATTTGACAGTTTCAGGTAGCTTTATGTTCTGGCGTCTGTACATTTGGTAACCACAAGTAAAGCATGCGTCGCTTCGTGAGATAAAAATAATGTAGTAAGCGTTTTAAAGTTTAAGACAGAGTAACTTCGCGCCAACTTCAAACGCGAGTAAGTTCTATATTTCTCTACCGATTTTATTTATGTTTCGACAAATCGTCTATTTTTAGTAAAGACTTTTAAATTATGAATTATTTCATGTATATTTTTGATTGTAGTCAATTACCCAACCCATTGATATCACTAGTTTTGGCCAATCAATTAGGTATATCTTTCACCGTATGATTGTGAACACTGTTACGACCCTGCCGCCGACAGATGGCGCACGGCAGGACTTACTACCGCCGCCGCCGTGCCTGCGGAGCCATACCGCGAGCCCGGCCGCGTCACAATCATCTCGCGAGATTGTGAACTGTCGATAAATTGGGAACTGCTTAGAATATAACGTATTAATTTTAGATAGTTTATAATGTATCTGTCGCAGTCAACTGGTTAAAGTAGCCGCTTAGTTATCCGCCAGCCCCGGATCTAAGGGGGGGGGCAAACCGGGGCACTTGCCCCGGGCGGCAGTTTCATGGGGGCGCCAAATCCTTGAGACAAGAATTCGAAATATCGAACAGATGAAGCCTCCATTCCTACAATCTCATAGGTTTTTAACAAGTAATCGAATCTTAATATAATATGTTTGAAAAACAAACTTTTCTATTTCCATACGTCCGGTTAGTTTTTGAACACATACTAAGCGATTTATGAACGCATCTTAACAGATCAAGTAAATTTTATGACGCGTGCGTAGTGTCCGTGATCTTTCTGCCAAGGGGAATCTCCGTCACATATCTATAAGAGCCGAGCCGAACAAATTCAAACAGTTGAACGTCAAGTGACAACACTGTTTAAGTGGTTGATTGCGTTTGCGAGTAATCAGCGTTAATAAAATAAGTAATTTATTAGTGAAATCATAATATATTATCGTAGTGGAAATCAACAATTTGCAAGTTTTTCTCAAACACTGAAGGGAGGGGGCGCCACTATCAAGGTTTTGCCCCGGTTCGAAAAAATCGTAGATCCGGGGCTGTTATCCGCGTTAACTAAACGGCTGCCATTCAACTAACGGCCTGAATTATATTCAATTACAGTTTAGGTTGAAACTGTAACCAATCACGCGCGAGCCAAATTTGGTCGCAATCAGGACACCCCAACCAAATGGGTTAGATTAGGTTAGAACTGTGATCAACCGCATGCGAGCTGAGAGAGCGAAGCGAGCACTAGGTACTTCCAAAGGCCAGGCGATTAACTAAACGGCTAATTTAACCAGTTGGCTGCGACATATCCATGTTAAACCGTCAAATTGTGAACGAACCTGCTGATCTGTCCGATTTTATCACCCGAAACATTTTGAACCGTCCCTGATTTGTCGGTCTTGGTGGTAGCCGAATTGGTCGCAGTAACTAAGCCAGAGCACCCCGACAAATGAGTTAGGTGAAGTTAGAACTGTGACCAAACGCGCGCGAACCGAGCGAGCGAAACGAGCCGAGCAAGCGAAGCGGGCGGTACCGCGGCAGTGGCCGGCGAGCGCTACTTCCAGGTTGGTCGCAATTACTTGGCTATTTAGTATAGGTAAGCGCAAGGTGCGATTCGTCATAATCATACATGTTTGATGCCAGTACAATTAATTATAATTTGTTGGTTTGCAATAGACATATTATAAACTATAGAAAAATAGTTTGTTGCAATTCACAATTTTTCGATAGTTTATAATCTCGCGAGATATGTTATAAACCAACGATGTTCATAATAATACGGAAACATATCGATGGAGCATTTATGTCGTGTCACAGGTACTGAATACAATACATGAATTCATAATTCAAAACAACATTTTAATATCGGAACTGAAGCAAACCTGTAAATTGTAATTTATTGATAGATGTTCTAACAGCATACATACTATATTATAATTAATATTATTCAGTCTATGACTACATACATTATGATAATAAGATGACACATTAGTACTAACAACTTAAGGGGCTTACAGGACCTAAACGCAAAAATCGCAAGTTTTAGAAACAATAAAAGTATATGATCGACTACAGTAAACAAAATCAGAAAAATATTTGATATTCTCCAGGATATATGCTAGGTAGATAGGTGTTGAAAACATAATACAACTAATTTGATACAATAGAAAAAAATATGAAGATACCTCTAAAAACTTTTTTTACAATAAAAATCATACTAATATACATACAATCATTCTGATTTTTTGTCAGATTATTCTACAAGCAACATACTAAAATACTAGTGTTTTAATTTTTTAGTCCAAAGAATAGATTTTTTGTAATTAAATAATTGCTTCATATTTTGCAATAAATTTCCAGCGTTGTGTCATGGCGCGTCTCTTTCTTTTCTATGCAGTCTGACAGTGACCGCGCTAAAGTCATGTAAGCCCCTTAATAACCGGATCAACGAGAGCCTCCTCAGGAGTTGGTCGTGGCTCTTGGCTATGAAGCCATTGGCTGTCACGACTATCATTTATTTATTTGTGACAGACATTAATTAGGTAATAGGTAATACGGGCTGGTGTCCGCAACTCCACGTCAATGCGCGTATTTTGCGTACAAAAAAATAATAATAAAAAATAATAATTAAAAAATAAATGAATAATAAATGAATAATTAATAATGTATAATGAATAATTTAAAATATCCTACGTATATTTATTTTTACATAACAAACCCATCTTTCTACTCTTATGCCGTTTGTGATTTTCCATTTGTTATCTATAGCAGTGCTCATAATCTCAAATAATTTACATTACATCGCCACATAATCAGTAGTCTACTTTAGTGAAATGTGTTCAATGTTGGTTTTTGAGTGACCACTTGTAACGGTCCTAATAGTTTTTTAGTTGCAATGGAATTTGAACTCTGTTAAGTATGACATTCTGTTTGTTGTTCCATAACTTGAAAATTATCTCAAGTTTTTAATTCAAATACAATAGTGGCTTGCCTAATAAGTACTGTTTCTTTGTTCATGGATCAAGTTAACAAAATTAATAATTAGATTTCACAAACGAACAATGGAGTGAACTTAAATCATTTTGCAGCTTATTTGCATAGATCATAATTATTGTACGGTCCACCGCGCGTCTTAGTGAGACTTGAGCTACGAAACTCACCCTTACAGTTACGATATAAAGTAGCTGTCAATGTCAAATTGTTACTATAAAAGTGCAGTTGACTGTACGCTACATTTAAAACGAGTAGCTACAATACAACAACAAAAAATCTAATCGCTATTTCTATTTTAATAAAATAAAATAAATAATATCACATAATTTATTAAGTATTTTAAACTTTAAAAGTAGATAAAATGTTTAAAAAACTTTATTTAAGTTAAACTTATTTGTCGATAATTAGTTACTAAATAATCTTTTATGTCGGCCATGACAGTTGTGAGTCGGGCTATCTCAGTATGTATCATTTCTAATGTGTTTATAATTTTACCAGTACTGAATACTTTCTCTCGCTCTATGGATAGAAAAGCTGACGCCTTGTCCTCGCCATCTGTGGAAAATATAAGCAAATTACATATCTGGAAACTGAAATGATTACTTACCTACTTTTATAAATACTTTTTTCGTCTCGAAGGAACAATAAGGCTCTTACAAGACTCCTACAACTTTCCCGATATTCCTACGGTATCGACACTTATGCGGGTGAAACCGCGGGACGCTGCTAGTGGAAAATATTTGACTGATATTTTAACTTCAAATTACGATGTTTTTTTTTTTTATTCGCCTACATTCGCACGGACGTAAAAATCTCGTGACGGGACTTTAATAATAATAATAAGCCATTTATTTTCAGGTTACAAAGACCCATAGATACATACCTTAACCTAACTATACATAATAATATAGTAACATTTTTTTTTTGTATTTTTACTATATCGCGCTCTGGATTTTCCACTATCTGTGTTGATCTGAGCATTGAGAATACAACCGAGCACATCCCAGCGCTTCAAAAACACACACTGTTGAATTTTCAACTGACGCAGTGTGTTGAAAATACAGTCGTGGAAGACAGTCATAAAATCACACATCATAGTGAATTTGATAATGTTCTATTTGTTGTTTTGTATAGTAAATATTTTTCACTTTGTAGTTTTTGTAAAAAAAACTTTTTACATCAAAGACCACCGCCCTCAAATACACAAAATCAAAAACATATATGTCAAACAAACGTTTGACATATGTACATGTTTTTGTGTTTAGAAATATAATACCGATTATTTTATAAGATCGATTTTAAAATCTCTGATTGGAATTGAAATTTATTCCCGGATATTAATTTTCATCAGTTTGAAATAGAATCAACAAATCATTTAATTGAATTAGCAAGATGCATAATTCAAAGATATGTAGACGCTCGTTTATCATTTTTTACAAAGAACAATCGTAAAACATATACCAAATTAATTCATTTTAAAAGTCAATAATAACCAGGATACATTTTTTTTTGTAATTGATTGATTTTGATTAAATATTATTGCTATGATTTCAATTGAGTATTTTTCATAATGTTAAAATCCATTTTATCGATATCGACTATTTTCCCTTAACGAAGTGGAGCAGCCCTAACGATAGGCATAGGCATACCTATAAGAACTGACTAATGAGGGTTTTCGTGAAAATTTACGACACCAGTTGGCACCACTGTGACAAGTGGTCTCCCAATACAAAATATATGATGACGTTCATCATTCGATTCATTCATTCGTTCATCATTCCGTCATGACTAAAGAAAATATAGGCTCTTTGACAGATGCCTGGACCTGACGTGTCAGTGCTGCCACCTAGCGAACGCCATTTCAGAAAACCCTCATTGCAGCCGCGCGCTCTTCCTCGTCGCTGTCTCGCGGTAGTGAGACGTGTCCTTGGAAAAAATCGGCCTATACGCTCTCTAGTGGTTATATTCTCTTTGGTCAAGACCCTTTTTCTGAGGAACGCGTGGAGTTATCAAGTTGAAATTAATATCAAATACTCAGGACTGCAATCCCTTGAAGCAGAGAAAAATCAAACTTCTTAATCAATGCAATTAAAAAATACGCGCGTTTATGTACCGAAATCAAAACCGATAGGAAGTAGGTACTTGTGACCTAAAATCATGTTTGGCAAGAAGCAATGTCATGTAGCACAAGAAAAGGAAAAAAATCGAAAACCGTTTTGTGGTTATATTACAAAAGAAATAATTTTAAAACTATTTACATACCTACCTACTAATTTGTACGGAGCCCTCGGTGCGCGAATCCCACTCGCACTTGACCGGTTTTTTTTTTTGTTAGTTTCCTTTTTTTCATACATATTTCTTTATTTGGCTGTTCCACGACAGTCCTTTTGTGGGCATCCTAAAAGGAGTAATATTTAAAATTACCTGAATCAACACAAGTTCCATTCTTCGTGACAACTACTTCGGGTTTTCTATCCAACAGACTGCATGATCCGCCCAGTTCCGTGTCAGAGTTGATTGGTGATCGCTGCTTCCTACGCCTTTTGGACGATCTTGTCTCAACTTCTGCAAAAAAATATTCGAAAATGAGAGGCCTGTTTCGTAAGGATTGTTAACATGAAAGAAAGAAAATACGTTTATTTGCGGTAAACATGACGCAAAAAAGAACAAAACAAAAAAAAAACAATATGAAAGGTTGACATGCGTCACATCCACGCAAAACGGCTATCGCTCAGCATTATGCTGCGACCCTATGCATTATGCTGCGACCCTATGCAAACATCGCAAGTGATATAAAACATGCACCAGATGCCTCTTCCTGTATATCAGACGTCTGGGCGTTCATAACCAACAGGAAGAAGGGCTTACAGCCGATCCTTGGTGCAAGCCTACAGCCACACCCAGACTCGTCGGTATTGCCAATATAGAGGTATAAGGAACGGGGTGTAAAGTTCACTCAGCCTCCATAGTAAAGGGAGGATCCTCGGACCAGACGTATGTTGTGTCTGGTAGGCTACTGCTGCCCATCAGTTGATGTCGGAGCGTCGTATATAACAGGTGTAAAAAGACAACGAAGCCGGGAGTCACTTGTAATTTGTACTCCCCGACATCATAATCTTTTTTTGTACTAGACCATACCTGGGAACCTGTTACCTGGAGATATTGAAGGTCAAAATTCTAACTTTTTTTTTAATGAAAACAAATTTTTAATGATATAACACAACTGTATATACCCCCACGACCCATATACCGTTGCATGCACCCATAAGAACAATGTTTTGCGTGCGTTACGTTGCGTTGCGCACTGCCGTAAACAGCGATTTTTCACACAAAAAATGAAAGTCGTTTCCCAGCAATTATTTTTTCACAAAGATACTTAGTTTGAAGTACACATAGATATCCGTGGAAGTACAGAATGCATAGGTGACGACTATGTGATGGGTCTTTTTACACCTTGTATGATAGTCGCGCGGTAAACTCTGCTTGCGCGATGCAGGATATTCCATGACGTCAGTATGATGCGTAATTTGCACACAATTGTGGCGATGCGTATGTCGCCACACCAGCAGCCAACCGGATGTAGGTACGAGATTCAGTTTCTGAAATAATAAATTATGGTGCTTACTTGAGCTTTTCTTTCTTCCACTTGTAGTGGTGTCTACTGTCGGTTTTCTTTCAAGTGGGCTACTTGGTCCTGCCTCATCATCATCATGACGTGTCTGTCGTCTTTTACGACTCTTAGGCTCCCCATCTTCTGATTCTAATAAAAAAGAAAAACTCCATTACAAATATTTAAACTACTTTCAATAGGTACTGAACTATTGAGATGAATTCTTAGCTAGATTGAAAACTCACCAAAATACTGATTTATGGGGCTGTCTTCATTGTTGTCTGTATAATTTTGTATAGCTTCATCCAACCCCTAAAATTATGAAAATGAGTAGTTGAAATAACTGTGTAGTGTGTATAAAGACTCGTCAGACCGCACAATCTGACAAGGCAGACAGGGTCAGACAGGGCTTAGTTTATAAGGCTTTTTTTGCATGATGTGAACTTATAATAAATAAACTATAAAATTTTAGTAGGCTAGTGTGAGGTGTGTTAAAAAATGACTAATTTATGCAGTTTTTGTTTGTTTTGGTAGGATTTACAAACAGGCAGATTTGGTCAAGCAATACTTTTTTAAGGCTGGGTTTCTTCGTAGTCGCAATAGTTTGCTTGCATTAGCAGATTAGCACACAGGCATATTTTGTAAGATGTATTGTACAACAGCCACATTATGGATCATAGTGGCTTAGACAACTGGCAAATAGAATCTACAATAATAATTTTTTATCACTATTATTACTTACTTCTTCAGACAGCGGATCATTCATAATGACAACATCCTCAACAGCGCTCTGTCCTATAAGAGACAAAATATCTTCTTCCATCGCTGACAACGGCAACATGCCTTCAGGTAGGGGCTTGTCACCATCTTTAGCGGATTTCAGCTCTAGTGCACGTCTCTTGGCTCGGTACTTCCAGTCACACCAATACTGAAAATTCAAAGAGGGTTTATTCATCTCATTTTATTATCTTAGAAATTGATCTGATATTTTTTAGTTTTTACGACTTTGCATGCGGTAAGGTAGAATGTAGCAGAAACATTTAGTGATGTACCATCTTATACCTGTACATATTGTTGGCAAATAAATAAATCTTAATCTGAAACTTTTTGTCACTTGGTGGCAAAAAAGCGGGTGGCCCAACTGATAGTAAGTGGTCACCGCAGCCAATGAACATCAGCAATACCTAGGGTTGCCAATTTTCTGTTATGTCAAATATAGTATTTTCGATGCCTGTAAAAATATAGAGTGCCTGCTATATATTTTTTTAGAAATATAGTATTTAGGCCTCTACTAGGATACTATAGTATTATATATAGAAGGGTTAGCAACCCTAGCAATACCTGTTCAAACCAGAACATAGCAATGTGGTTTGGTGGCAGAAATTGGTATTTTGGTACTTTTCCTGACCAACACCTTCAAAAAGAGGTCTGCTACTTCTAAAGATAAGATAGTATTCACATAGAAATATTAACTCACCTTCGACCAGCCCTTTCCATCTTTTACGGCACCATCATTAAGGCCATTCAGCTTCTTAGAGCATAAATTCCAGGCTTTTACAATGTGAAACTTGCCACGTCTGTGCCTGCCCCTGGTGAGACCCTTTGCCAAGTCTTCATGTTCTTTGAGAAACTCTAGCAGAGCTACCAATTGTTCATAGTTCACTTGTTTTCTCCTGCCTTGTAAAAAAAACAATATTGGGGAAGTCCTTTTTTTTTTAATGCACTCTATTGATTAACATTAAGTTGACTGATTACTACAATATCATAAAATGAAGACACCGCATAGAGATGGTAAAGTGAAGACTGAGATTTAGCTTTTTTTTTTTAATTTTTGTACTCTTACATAGCAAGTTATTAATGTCTATTAATTTAATAATAGTAGGTACTTCTAGATAGATTTTGTGAAGGATTTTTTGTCTAGTCCAAAGTCATTTTCGTGATTTTATTGGGTACCTATTCAAGCAAACGATCGAAAGAAAAATAAATACACTTGCCTCCTTCCATTTTGAAAAGCACTTATTTCGTCTTGTTAACGTTAATAACATTGAAATTTCCTTACGACTAACAAACTTTCACATGCTTAGAAAGTAACAAGTTCTTGAGCAGATTTTTAACGTATTTTTACTAATCAAAGTATCGGTTTAGAACCATCTCGTTCAACTTATCGGGCTGCAAGATAGTCGACACTTTTCTCATACAGTCCACTCCACCACTGTTTTACCGACAAATTATAGAACCGAGAAATGCGCGCGCAGTGTTTGATATATTTTGTATCCTTCAGCGCTTCAATCATGAAATTATGAGCAAATTATTTGAATAATTTTTGAGAAATCGTAGTTGTTTTTGTTTCTAGTTTCTATTTGTAAACAAAACAAAAAACAATGCAAAAAATGACAACCATATGTTTTGATGTATTGCCACAATAAAAAAACAATGACAGAAAATCAAAATGTTGCATTTAATTTTTGTTCGCAGAATTTTCATTGGGCGCAATACAATAAATGTTTGTTTAGTTTTGAAGAGACCTGCAGTGCGATTCTGTAACCATCTCACCGTGAACACTTAGGTGAAGTGAGCGTGGAGTGAGCTGCCAATAGTGTCAATTCCTAGCAAAAACAAACTCACTTCACCTAAGTTTTCACGGTGAGATTTTTACAGAATCGACCGGCTGGATATCATGTCTACGTGTAAAAGTATAATTTACTTCAATTCAAACAAAGCACAAGATTCTGAAAAAAAGCGCTGTATTGCTGAGGTGATGAGCTTTCAGGCGCTTTACTGCAATGCTATCAAAGCAAATATTTACTTCCCGCCCAAATTCATGGTTATCCGAACAAATTGAAAATGTCTCTTGTAAGAGGAATATTCGCACCTCGCCAGACATTTTTACCAGGCCGCATAAAAATCTTTCAGCTCGTAAAATTGACGAGTGATACTATATCGACGCAGGTTTCCGGTTTCGTTAATCTCTAGAAAGCTCATTATGTAATAAAATTGTGGTAAAATTTTGATTGATAATAGAATACTATTCAAAATGGTATTTGCGAGTTTTAAATTCCTGCGGAGGGTAAGTTTTCGCTGTAATTTTCTTAATTTTTCAGTGCATCTTTTGTATGTAGCCATGTAGATTTGAGGTGGTTGTTTTTCTTTTATTTATTTTGGTAACAAATTCCTTGTAGAATCATTGAACATTTAAGTATTGTGAATAAAGTATTTTGGTAAACAGAAATCCGGGATTATCAAAATCTGTCGCCCCTTATTGCTAAAGTGCTCTCGTTTTATGGGCATTTTATTGATTTCGTGATAAACTGCTAACAAAGGTACCTACATACCGGCCGGGCCCGGAATTAGGTAGTTCAATTAAGCAAAGTGATTTTGATAATTATGTTTCTGCTACGCTCGCTACTTACCTCATATCCAATAACAGTGATTATATAAATTAATACCTAATAAGGCGCCTAAGTACAATCTTTAATTACCTATTTTTTATTTTATACCTTTATAGGTTTGTACTTATACGTAGGTACATTAAATTATTAAAATTTGTTTATCAGTTTGTTAGCAACTGATTTGATCGGATTTTGAATAATAATTAAACTCAGAGGAACGGAAATGTATCTCCAGCTGCAGCCGCATGATGCACAGGCATTCCCATAGAGCAGGTTCAAACAAAATACCTGGATTCATATTCATGAGTCCCTGTATATGGTCAGCACACTATTTGCGCAAATGTTATGCTCTACACTTTTTAAAATAGATGTCAACGTCATTGGAGCTATAGAAACCTATATGCTTAGTCACGAAAAAACGAATAACTAACGCCGCAGACACGAGATTTTTTTAGACTTTTGAGACAACTTTTAGAACGCCAAAATGTAGCCTACATACAAGTTTAAGCTTATATTCTCTCATTCCGGGGTTGACCCCTTATTTTTTGCGCAAGTGACTGGACCAGCTAAGTATTAACAGCAGCATGGGTCGATCGATCAAGATAAGCTACGCTTGCCACGGTTGGTCTGTGGATGGGTGACCATCGTTACATACCAAGACCCCCCCGTGCCTCGGAAAGCACATTAAGCCGTTGGTCTTGATTGTCATTCGTTGATCTTTGACAGTCGTTACGGGTCATCGAGGTGCTGAAGTGTCTGTATGAAAACGCCACTATGTCAGTCCGACTTCAGGATCACACCTCCAAACCTATCCTTCTGCAGCGAGGTGTGAGACAACGAGACGTTATCTCTCCGAAACTGTTCACCGGTGCACTGGAAGACGTCTTCAAGGTTCTGGGCTGGAAAGGGGCTGGCATTAACATCAAGAGCGAGTACATAACTCACCTTCGGTTTGCCGACGATAGTCTTAGTTTGTAGTCATGGCTGAGACTATGAAGGACCTCAGTACAATGCTCGATGACCTCAGTAGAGCCTCCGAAAGAGTGGATCTTAAAATGAACATGGACAAAACGAAGGTCATGTCAAATGCCCATGTAATACCCACTCTCATAAAGATCGGAGACGCTACACTCGAAGTCGTGAACGATTATGTTTACCTAGGACAAACTGTCCAGTTAGGTAGGTCTAGCTTCGAGGAAGAGGTCAATCGTCGAATCCGACTCGGCTGGGCAGCGTTCGGGAAGCTACGCAATATCTTCTCGTCCCACATACCGCAGTGTCTCATAACGAAAGTCTTTGACCAGTGCGTGTTGCCAGTGATGACTTATGGCACTGAAACGTGGTCGCTCACAATGGGCCTTATAAGAAGACTAAAAGTCACCCAAAGGGCAATGGAGAGGGCTATGCTTGGGGTTTCCCTGTGTGATCAAATCAGGAACGAGGAGATCCGCAGGAGAACCAAGGTAACCGACATAGCCCGAAGGATTGCCAAACTTAAGTGGCAGTGGTCAGGGCACATTGCTTGCAGAACAGATGGCCGATGGGGCCGAAAGGTTCTGGAGTGGCGACCGCGTACCGGAAGACGTAGCGTTGGAAGGCCTCTCACAAGGTGGTCCGACGACCTTGTGAAGGCCGCAGGAACGCGTTGGATGAAGAAGAAGCACAGAGCCGGTCGAAGTGGAGGTGCTTGGGAGAGGCCTATGTGCTGCAGTGGCAGTGGCTGAAATGATGACGGGTCATCAGAAGCCCGAAAGTTGAACGGCCAGTGTACCAAGGGGTATCGTATTATCCATTCACTGGGTTATAGAGATCAGATAGGCAGTCGCTCCATGTAAAATACTGGTATTAATTCAGCTGCATTCAGTTAGACTGGAAGCCGACCCCAACATAGTTGAGAAAAGGCTAGGCAGATTGTCACATTTGGTACTTGGTAGGTTTTGACTGGCTTCTGCATTCTAGTAGAGTAAAATATAGTGGCTAGGATACGTCGTGCCATATCTAGGTGCCTAGTTGTGTCGGTGCCTAAACCTTTTAAACAACAATTTTACTCATTTAGGTAAGTTCCTTGGAATTTCATGTCCCTTTAAGGGCTGATTTTGCAATCGTCCGATAATTTTTATTCGTGGAAATAAATTGGCGTCTGACAGTTTTTGTATGGAAGAACTGTCAAAAATTCAAAATTCTTCCTCCGATAAAGTTATCTGGCGTTGGAAAAATCAGCCCTAAGTTAAATTAAGTAAACAAATATATTTATTCTTATCGGGATCCGCACTTCTCGCCATTCAGAGGAATTAACTTAATTTTCCAATAGTCTTAATGGCCGGGACTGAGATTTGCACAGAGTGGTTGTCGTGCTATTGAATAAATGGTTTGTTTTGTAAAGACTTTAAAAACTCTGGAAAAAACAAGGCTATTGAAGTTTTTTTATTCTTTTCAATTACATATAACAGCCGGTCTATTTCGTAAAAATCTCACCGTGAAAACTTATGTGAAATGAATTTGAAGTGAGCTGTCATTCCACCTGATGCTAGGAATTGACACTAATGACAGCTCACTTCTAGTTCACTTCACCTATGTTTTCACGGTAAGATTTTTACAAAATAGCACTACTGTAGTGGTATTCTTTAAAAATCTTCTTCTGAGATTGAACGATATTTTGACTGAGGTGTAGGTAGAGTTTGTGAAGTTAGGGCTTGTAGAGTTAGGGCGTGTAGAGTTAGAAGTTTGGCTCTACATGAGATCTGGGGGCCAGTTTGGCAGAATCAAAAAAGGATTACATAATGAATCTTTATATGGCGAAGAAAGTCCGTGTTTTTCTTTTTTTCGCTGCACTACGTAAGTAGGTATAATCAAAGAGATTGGGATTGGATTTGGATTGGATTGATTGGTATATTAGCACAGAAAAAAAAACAACTGAAAATCCCTTCACCAATGGGATTTGATACGATTAACTTAACAGTGAACTGTCCATTATGATTCATAATTTTATCCTTTTATGATTCTGCCAAAGTGGCCTTTTTAGGCTCCCTGATAACTTTTTGGCAGTGCGAGCCATAAGGCCTCGCGGCTGTCCCATTTCAAAACCAAGTAAGGGACACTTTTTACAAAAATCGTTTTATTGCATTATCTCGCTAACATATAAGGTCTCTACCAAATACAAATCCACCAGCGTTTTAAACTTACATAAAAGGAGATATATTTAAACATCGATACCTAGTAAGTGCACATTTTACTCCCTAGTGCCCATTGAAAACCTATTAAGTCACTTTAACCAATTCAAAAAAATACATTCCATAGGCTGACCAATATTACGTTTATGCGCTCTCCTGTAAAATTTCATTTTAAGTCCTTACTAGGTTTTGAAATGGGGCAGCCGCTCGTCTTGGCAACATTTTACATGAAAATGTCTTTGGTGGGATCAATCATAATCTGAATCATTTTGTAGGATATTGCTAATCGTTCGAAAATTTAATCTGCTCAACAGCGTAAATAACGCAATGAATATTGCTGAACTGTCAAATTGAAAGCTATTGCGCCACTGATAGTGTGTTCGGCAATTACCCTCCAGGTCGCGCTAGGCGTACATAAACCTACCTACGTCAGGCTCAATCCAATAGTTGGCATAGTAGGAGGCGCAGATTGCAAGTCCAGTCCATTCCGATCCCCCTTGGCCCAAACATTGGCTCCAATACAGCCATCGTTATTGTTCCGAACTACAAGCAGGCCAAGTTTATTTGAACAGTCGCTTAAACGCCTCCACTGTGGTCGCGTGTTTCGTTGACCGGAAAATTCCTGCCGATATTTTTCTTATTTGCGTTGCCGCCATAAATTCAATTTGAGAACGAACGGTTTTTAAAATGTGATCGTTTTATTTGTGAATTACAAATATGGAAATTAAAGTTGACGTGGTGAGTTTTTTTTTTTAATTTAATTTTTTTTTGTTTAATGCCTTTTTCAGTTTTATTACATAGTTACAGGAAATTGCCCGCATATTGTTAAACCATCTAAAGGTTGACATATGCAAATGACGAAGATAAATCAGTGAAAATTAAAAATAATAATTATGTAATAATTTATATCACTCAGTTGTAAATAAAAACTTTATTTTAGTTTGAGTATTTTACAGCCTTACAATATACATTAAAAAATAAAGTTTAGAATATTTGCCTACGAAATATCCTACAGTTCAATGGATATACGTAAGCCTGTATAGGTTTAAATAGGTAAAAGTTTCCGTACGTATTGTTTGTCTAAAGTATCAATAAAATTTTATTAATCTTCCGAATACCTACTAGGTACCTACTTCTCATACATACTTGCACATTAGCACGCTAAAGTACCTAATAGATATCTAAGGATGTTTTCTCGGTACAAAGCGATTAGTAAATATAAGTAGGACCTTCTGAAACCTATTTAATATTTAAAGTAACTTACTTTTCAACTGCTAAATAATCCAAATCTGAAAAAATCATAAAAAATATTTAAGTAATATAATATGATTAATTTACCCTTTCTTTAACTCTTAACATGAATAGACGATGAAGTATTTTAAAAGACTAGCGTCTGCCCGCGACTGAAATTTCTGGTTCCCCGACCTACCCCGTTTCCGTTTTTGCTTAGCGTTCGTTCTGACTTATTTTGTTTCTACTCGTCTCCTAAGGGTGCTAGCGTGATGTTTATAGCCTTCCGCAAAAATTCGGCTGTCAAATGCAAAAATATTTTTTTTTAATCCGTCTGGTAGTTCTGGAGATTAGCGCGTTCAAACAAACAAACTCTTCAGCTTTATTTACATATATTAGTATAGATTTCTTCCTGAATTGTTTTCCTACGGTAACTAATTGAAATAATATTTATCACCTCCCTATATAAAATTAAAGTACCTAATTCTTTGATAAGTTGAAAAACGTTCTACTCTAAACTAAACTAAACTGAACTTCATCATCTGCCTAGCCTTTTCTCAACTATGTTGGGGTCGGCTTCCAGTCTAACCAGATGCAGCTGAATAGCAGTATTTTACATGGAGCGACTACCTATCTGACCTACACAACCCAGTTACTGGGTAATACGATACTGGGTATGGTAAGACTGGTTGTCAGACTTTCGGGCTTCTGACTACTCGTAACGACTGTCAAAGATCCACGAATAACAGCCGTACGCGATACACTCAAAAACTACCGAAAGGATTTTCATACGGTTTTCACCAATGGACGGAGTGATTCATGAGGAACGTTTAGGTGTATAATTCATTAAGTTTTTGAATATATTGGCTGAAATATGACGATGATTGTTGAAGACAGAAGAAGTCGGAAAAAATAATCCCGACTGGGATCTTACTGGTATGCGCCGCGTAAACAATGGATGAATTTAGCACACTGATAGTTTATAATCTGGATTCACCATAGATATCCGAATTCACTTAGGGTACTTTAAATCGCGGTATTTACCTACGCTCCTATTTCTATGTACCTACAGACGCCAGCACATCAAGTTACTACAATCTGTCAAATTTATTTAATAGATTTTCAACTATATCGCTAAAGCATAAAGTTGAAAGTTGATTGGGAAAATTTGACAGTTTCGGGTAGCTTGATGTGCTGGCGTCTGTACGTTCCCGTGGGATATTTTCCGACAAACACGCAAAACGAAACAACTTCATTTAGATACTTATATTGCTTAACCTTGCTCTTTCTAACAGCATTGTGCACTTGCAATTCCAATTAACGTGTCATTTGTTTTACTACCAACGTACAAACGGTACAAACTGGCAACATATATCTAAACACGTATTCCAAGTAACACGACCTATCTACATGTGAATCTACTAATTCCGGTATTACAGATGACTTTGCTAATTCACCGCACCCAGTCTTCAATTACTTTAAATAGCTACTTGCTGTATTTTAGATCAGTAGCAAATACCTACTGTATTTGCCAAAGTGCCGAAAACCGCTCCCTGTTATTCCTAGTAGGTACCTAAGTAATAGGCCTGTCTATCATTAATTTTAATATTAGACTGGTGTATTAGGTAATTTTTAATCCGGAAGTAATATCGTACAAATGTGATGAAGTAATATCATCATTTTCCTAGCGTTTTTCCCAACTATGTTGGGGTCGGCTTCCAGTCTAACCGGATGCAGCTGAATACCAGTATTTTACATGGAGGGACTGCCTATCTGACCTCCACAACTCAGTTACTGGATAATAAGATACCCCTTGGTAAGACTGGTTGTCAGACTTTCGGGCTTCTGCCTACCTGTAACGACTGTCAAAGATCCACGAACGACAGCCGGGACCATAAAACGAATAAATGGCTTTGTTTTGTCTTTGTCCAACGGTTTTTTTTTGAGGATGGGAAATCATCAAATGACCCCTCCCGCTCTGGGTGGAGCGGAAGGGAGAGTCAGACTCTTACTGACTAAAACCCACCCGTGTTCCTTCCTTAGCCCTTTATGTTCCGGGCCAGCGGTAACCCTTTCGGACAATCCCGCTGACCTTTTGTCCAACGGTTAACGTGCTTTCCGAGGACGTGCATGGAGGGATCTCGGTATGTAAAGATGGTCAGCCATCCACCAACACATGCAGGTACAGACCAACCGCGGCAAGCGTAGCTTAATCTGATCAATCAACCATCGCTAAATAATAACCGCACACCACGGCCACGGGCCACGGGCCCCTCAGATGGAGTAATATAGCAAAGTTAATTACTTAGTTTGATAAACGCTGTCTAAGTTTTAGCTTTAATCAACAGTAAAGTACACAATATTAAGGGCTTCCAGTCATGAATTTCTCTTAGGTCTTTTAATTTATCGTATCAAGTGGTACGGTCAGCATCAAAAGTCGACTAATACTTCAGTTTTTTTAATCTTAGTTATTGAGTAAAATATTAACACTTCAGTTTTTTTTTTAATCTCAGTTATTGAGCAAAGTATTTGTTGAAATTTGCATCGTACTTCTGCTGCAATTTTGAATAAATATTTTGCTTAATAACTGAGATTAAAAAAACTGGAGTGTTAATCGACTTTTGATGCTGACCGTACCTACCAGGTCCTTGTAGCTTGTATTCGACGTAGGACATAGTAGGAAAAGAACGTGTGTCTTTCGGTGCCTTTTTGCCGTTGGCCCTGCATCCGATCTCTCTCCGGTCATGTCGGATTGCCGTCCGGACTATGAGAGTGAGGGAAGAGAGAGTGCCCCTATGTCTGCACACACATTTTGTGCACTATAATATCTCCCGCGTAGATAGCTAGTGTCCGTTGAGATTGGTTGGCCGAAATTCGGTCTAGAGGACTTCAATGTTTTTAAAGGAAAATTTCACGATGTAGGTACCTATGGGTTAACATATAGCTCGAACTGAAGGTGTTAGGTAGCAACTGAAGATTTAAAGCCTGCACCTAAGCTCTTCCTAGAACTTCACACTTCCCATTTATCCCCCTGGCACTTCACACTTATAGTAGTTAGCAATACGACCAAGCACCTAGCTAATACAATTAAGAGATGAAGACTCTAGCTTTGTTACCTGGAGATACGCACGTCGGCGGCGGCACATCAAGCTTTACATTTCCAGTATAAGCTGACTCCTCATTGTACGAAAAACCGATGCGAAGTCAGCTAACACTGGAAAGTATAGGTACTTTTCCAGTTTTAGCTGACTAGCTCACATCAAGCCATAGGTGGCTTGATGTGACGCCGTGTGTACCTACTAAAAAAGAAGGCAACGTTCATTCGGTACCTAATTATTATATTGCCTGAACCAAAATGTTTTTAAATCGAATCCATCCAAAATTCAACTATCTTGCAGCTCTTAAAATCGAAAAAAAAAACAAAATCAAAGAGCCGCATTATGGAGATCTGGGCCCGATACGGGTGTCAATGAGGCGAGGCCATCGAGCCGCAGCCATTATCCTCCGAACACCTCACTGTGATTTGAATACAAAAAAGCCGTTAAGTGCTTTCTTACTGCGCCAGAAAACAATGAAATATTATGGCCATCCAACCGACACTCCGTAATGAATTGATGAACATATTGATAGCTTTATTGTGTAGGAACTGGATCCAGACGTCTTAACGGCGCGAATTTATTTGTTATAGCCTGGCCTTTGTAGTAACGTACAGACGCCAGCACATCAAGCTACTACAATCTGTGAAATTTCTATAATATATTTTCAACTTTATCGCTAGAGCATAAGGTTCAAATTTGATTGGAAAAATTTGACAGTTTCGGGTAGCTTGATGTGCAGGTGTCGTACATAGTCATAATTATTTATAAGTAGAGGCAGTCGTAAATAATAATGATGAACTGATAGACTATGAAAATAATAGTAAACGATTTATACAAATGCAAATGACCTGCCGAAGTGTTCTGTAAAAAATCACACCGTGAAAACTGAGGTGAAGTGAGATGGAAGTGAGCTGTAAATAGTGTCAATCTCTATCATCAGGTGTAAGTACAGCTCAATCCACTTAAATTATCAAGATTTTTACAGATTAGACGAGCTGGGTCCTTCGGTACCAATATATCCGTACTAAGAAAATACGTGTCGATTTTTATATTTCTGGCGCGGATTTCCACCGATTACGAAAACAAAAGCACTAGAAAAGACAGCTGTAGATTTTATTGAGTCCCTATAATGCACGTCACTGTAATGCACGTACCAGCAATGCACGACACTGGATTGTACAACACAGGAATGTACAACACAAGAATTGGCGACATCGCGATGTCTCCAATTCCTGGGGTGTACCTTGATGGTCCGACCCGAGAGTGTACAACACATGAATTGGCGACATCGCGTGATTGGCCGATTGGTTGGCCAATCAGGTGACTCGAAATTTTGGGACTTGGATACTAGGTAATTGAGCTAGATAGTGCTGTTCCGAAAGACGATTGATTGCGCGATTGATAAGTTTTTAAGCAGAGAAGTCTTTATAAAAAGAGTTTTGTACAGCATATTAATTATATAAGCTGCAATCAGCTGCTCATGTTTAATAAAATTTTGGTAAGCACTCAGAGTGTAAGATAGGTCGACGGAGCCCCGCTTCGCGGGGCTCCTACTTCTGGGTGGTTTAAAAAAAAATAACCACGAAGGCTAAGGCGGGAGCTCCGCTACGCTTCGCTCCCGCCTTAGCCTTCTAACCTAACCTATCCGAGTCGGGGTACTCTGAGTCGGGGTGTTAACCATAATGTAGCGGCACAGTACATATCCTTCTTATCCAGTTTATGAAATATCTTTTAAATTGGTTCAATATTGGTGAAGAAAATAGGCGAGAGCCAAACCTCGAAAATGTGACTTTTTACTTAGGCTATTCAGTCGGATCTGCAGTTGTCCTTATCGCACGCATTAGAGGGCGGGGGCTCGCAGAGCGACAGCGATAGTTTCTTCAAATACCTAATTTTCAAAAGTCGTTCCGCCCGTATTTCCTCTTAACGAATAGTTCACAGATTTACTTCAATAATAATTGATTGAACGTCAACCACACGTCAAATGAAACAAAATCAATCAAAATCAATCCTTAATCAATCAAAATCTCATCCCTAGTTTCACATGGCTTTTTACTTTTTTATTGTGACGTCACTGTTTGTTTTGATTCCAATTCCCGTGCTGTACATTATCAAGCCGGACACTCTTGGTCCGGGCCGAGAATGCGCGACATGACAATGTACGTCATTGGAATTCAAAACACGTTCATTCCAATGTCGTGCGTTCTCGTGCCGTGCATTGCTGTGTTGTGCATTGCTGGTTCCCATTTTATTAATCCAATGTCAAGATAGTCGTCTCATCACACAATGGGTAACGACATTAAAATGACCCCTCACCAAACTTATAGATAACCATTGCCAAGAAAATGACATAAGGAGTGGACGACGTTTATGGCTTATGACTTTTACGACTGCAGTAAAATGGACGTCAAACGCTGCCATAGCCTTCCGTTGTAACCTAACAATCAGAAAATTAGGAGAAATTAATTGTTCTACTGATCCGATCAAACATAACAATGCTTGACCTGGATCTTATCCAATGGTGGCAAATTTTCTATGACGTCAAAGTCAAGTAGGTATAACATAAAACATTACTATTGAAGTGAAGTATAAATGGTGCCAACCGGAAGGTAATATTTACTACTATACACGTCGATTGTGTTGACATACGAGGGAAAACTTATGTGTTTTGTACGACAGTGCAGTTGCAATCTATTACGTACGTAGCCGTTAACTAACTGGCTTATGACTGGGAAAAAACTAGCTTTTTCCATAATGCGCTTTATCCTGTCTCATCATCTGCCTAGCCTTTTCCTAACTATGGTGGGGTCGGCTTCCAGTCTAACCGGGTGCAGCTAAATACCAGTATTTTACATGAAGCGACTGCCTATCTGACCTCCACAACCCAGTTACTGGGTTTACGATACTCATAGTAGGAATGGTTGTCAGTTTCGGGTTTGTGACGACCCGTAACGACTGCTAAATTTCCGCGAACGACAGCCGGGGCCAACTACTTTACGTGCTTTCCTAGGCACGCAGGGGTTGTGATATTCATTCATTTTTTCATTTATTTATTCTTAAACAATTTACATTGTGTCGAACATTACATATTAAATATTAAATAAAATCATCATGTGCAGAAACAACACTAAATTAAATGTTAAACAAAATTATCACATGCAGAAACAAAACATATAAAACGAACAATACAATAAAAAATGTAAAGATGGCCACCCATCCACGGACGAACTGCGGCAAACGTAGCTTAGCCTGATTGATCGACCCATGCGGCTGTTATTAATTAGCCACAAATCCCTCCCCCCCACTTTATCCTTTCTCTAATCAGTAAGTCATCAGATCTCATATTGAAATTAACATGAGACTGGTCTATTCTTTCGACAGAGTTCTGACTCTGAGTCCTCTCTACATTTCTTGGAATACTTAATCTTCAGTGCTCTTTCTCTCTTCTGAAAATATTACTTATAGATTGAATTTCTTTCCTTACAGCACGCGGTTCACCCGTCGTCAGCCAAACAGGTGGAAAAACCCCCAGTACTAAAAGGAACTTGTGGATCTTGGTGCACACCCGACACGACACCGGCGCATAATACGTGAGTATAATGCAAAAGTACTTAACTACTATGACACACCTTCTATGTTGGATAGGAGCTGGTATGATAATAAAGATGCACAACAATTATTTCAGATTGACTCAAACAAACTCGAATATTGAAACCAAAACCGAGCTTCATGAAAATGTGCATAATCAAGAAAGGTATGAAGATTTTTTTTTTCTGCTAGCCTATATTGTCCTACTGTTGGTCAAAATATTACCGCTGGGCAATCACTTATAAATATATGTACAGTACCCGGCGATAAATATTGCACATCGATTTTATGCAAATTATAAAAATAATTGTCAAAAGAAGCAAATCATAAATTGTTTTAACAGCTCCTAATAGATACCGGACTGTTTGTATTTCGTGCGACTGAGATAACGCTCTACGAAGCCGAAATTAGCCGATTGTCTCTTACCTTACCAAAGGACGATGTGCAATATTTATCGCCGGGTACTGTAATGATAATATTGGCGGTTACCAAATAATTTAGTGAATGTTTCAGCATCGAAAGTCAGCTGCAAAAAGTTCGACTCTTCTCACCTAGTCCTCCCCCTGCGTATAAATCTGATAATGAGATAACAGAAGTAGACACAGAACTGAAGGAGTTCAAACAGTCAAAATCTGAAGATGATTCACCAGAAGAGTAAGTTGATCCATATGGCATTAGTTGAAAATAAACCAATAAGTCTGGCCTACAAATACTTTAGATGGTTTTTGTTTTTCTATCTCTAGGCCACCAGTTTCGGAAGAAAAACTTGACGCAATAATTGAAACTCCGCAAAGCCCTGTACCAATTTCTCCTTCTCGTAAACTAAAATGCAAAGGTTTATCACGATTGTCGTCGTTCTGCGACCCTTTTATGCCCATAGATCCCCAAGGTAAGTGATTTATATCATTGCCTTTTTATATTGCTGTAATAGCCAGTCCCTGTTGGGCGCCAATTAAGTGCCACGACAATTGTTAAAGAACTATTAGACGAGTTTATTCTCGAACCGTAACCAACCAAAGGGAATTGTTGAGGGGCGTGTCTAAGTAATTGAGTTAAATAAATACTGACCACCACAAAGAAAAACAATATAGACTGTAGATACTTATTGTTTTAAACTGGCTTCTGCCGGCGTTCGTACATCGTAAATAAATGATTGGTTGTTTCGCATCAACAACTTGAAAGTATTTGGGAGTTCGTGAGTTAGACATCCAGCTAAAGGTACACTACGACCGATCTTTCGTGTTTGGTTCACTACAACTTAATTTTCAGGTCGTCGTTACATAAGCTGGCTTCTCCTTGTAACCTTCTGCTACAGCTACAACGCTTGGTGCGTCGCTCTTCGCGCTACGTTCCCGTACCAGACTCCTGAGAACACGCCATATTGGATGGTTGCCGACTACCTCTGTGATATCGTATACGTCCTAGACGCGGCATTTGTGAAGCCAAGGCTTATGTTCTTGAATGAAGGATTCTGGGTCGATGATAGTAGCGAGACAAGAAAAAACTATATAAAGAAGTCGCAGTTTAAGGTATGAAAACAATCATAGTGTAGGTCATGACTAACTTATTAGTAACTAAACATATGGAACTTATTTATTACTAGCTGGGCCCCGCGGTTTCACCCGCATAAGTGTCGAACCCGTGAGAATATCGGGATAAAAAGTAGCCTATAGGAGTATGTTAATCCAGGGTGTCAGCTACCTCAATACATATTTTTTTTTCAAAATGGGTCAGCCGTTTGAGCGTGAAGAAGTAACAAACATATAAACACACATACACACACACTCACAAACTTTCGCATTTATAATATTAGTGTGATTTAATTATTTATACAGTTTAGCTAAGTTTATTGACAAAACTAAACGGTACTCGTTCTTCGTCAAAAAAACTAAGATTAGTAAGTGATGAACAATAAATTTTAGAGTTTTAAGTCCATAATAATTGGGTACATATTTATGACGTCTGTATTTTTTCAGTTTGACATCATATCCCTGCTCCCTCTGGACTTGTTGTACATCTACTTCGGCACCCAGAAAGTGATCCTCCGGATCCCAAGACTGTTGAAACTGCAGACCTTCTGGGAGTTCCACCAGGCTATGGATAGGGTGCTTGCTTCACCGTATGTTGTAAGTATTACTTATGGTGATAATGATTTTGATCATCTATTATTGTCGTTTTTTTACAATAAACTTTCTTCCACAGGTGCGTATCGGAAAAACCCTTTTCTACATCTTCTACTTGATCCACCTTAATGCTTGTGCCTATTACGGGATGAGTGACTACATAGGCCTCGGCACCAACGGGTGGGTCTACGACAACCAAGGCTCTGCCTACATCCGCTGCTTCTACTTTGCAACCAAGACAGCGACATCTATCGGCAAGAACCCGAAACCTGAGAATACCATTGAGTACTTGTTTATGACAGCTGCCTGGCTGATGGGAGTGTTTGTATTTGCTTTGCTGATTGGGCAAATTAGGGATATCATTGCGACTGCTACTAGGGCCAGGGTAAGCACGTGTCTTATTTTTTTTTTTTTTTGGATTGTAAATTTTACTGTGCGTGATATAGTTTATATTTTTTTTTAAATAAACAGTACTACTTGAAATAACAATAATAGAAAAAATAAAAACTATCAAGCGCGTTCTTTACCTTGTAAAAAACCAGTGTAATCCATGGCACTACAATATAAACTAAGTTATCTAAAACACTTGTTAAAAATTCTTTTGAATAAGTACTTCTGTTGTTACAGACGGAGTATCGTAAAACGCTGGATGGCAGTAGTCGCTACCTCCGTCGCCTGAACATGCCAGTGCCACTGCAAAGACGAGTCGCGTCGTGGTTCGACTACACTTGGAATACACAACGATGTTTTGGTAAACCAGAATTTTTGTTCAAGAAACTGTTCATCATGTGTTATTTTATAATATTAAGCTCCAAGTTGGGCACCAAATGATAATCACTGACCCATGTTGGGCGCCAATTTTTTTTAAATCTAACCCAGAATGTACGCCAAAATCTTCGAGCACAATTTTAAAGGTTATGTTTTTGTTTTCAGATGAACACAGAATTTTGAACTCATTGCCGTCCAACATGAAGCGGGATGTAGCGCTTGAAGTCCATATGACAACACTTAGCAAAGTGAGTGCACCAGCTACGATTTTTATTGTCCATTTCTAAATCTGGGAGCGTCCAATCAGATTTAAGCTAACGAATCCAATTGAATGTAAAAAGTGTGTGTGTCAATGCTTATTAGATTGCCGCAAAACAAAATGCTGTGCAAAGTAAGATAAAAGTGTACATACATGAAATATGAATGGTTGCAGGTACAACTATTCCGCGACTGTTCAGACTCTCTGTTACGCGATTTGGTTCTCCAACTGCGTCCGGTCTGCTTCCTCCCCGGTGACGTGGTCGTACGACGAGGCGATGTCGGCCATCAGATGTATATAATTTCTTCCGGCGAATGTTGCGTATGTATCTAATTAGAACTAGTCAATTTCGACACATAAGATCGTCCCAAAAAAGAAGACTTTTTCTGGCATATTTTATTATACACTTATTGGCTGGTTATTTTATTATGGGATATAGTACATATTTTGAAAATATGTGCTAAAATCATAATTAGTATTGCACCTATTGTGTTTTTAGGTAATGTCACTGGATGAGAAAGAAGTTTTGGCGACGCTACAAGAGGGGTCCGTCTTCGGTGAGATCAGTCTACTGGGCATTGATGGACTACGACGACGAACTGCTACCGTTAGGTAAAGTAATATGCATAGATATTGTAATATTTCTTATTATTATTTTATAATTCTTGAAGTATTGGCGCCCAGCATGGGACAAACTTTATAATTTGTCAAGAGTGAAGGCATTACGTTAATGTTTTTAAGAAAAGATTTAAAAATGCTAGTAAATTAATACAATCTACGTCTCTTTCAATAATCTTTGTTTAGAAAGAGTCCCGCATTGGGCGCCAAAATATACAAAAAGCGATTACTGTTTTAATTATGCTAAGTTAGATTATATTCGACTAAATTATCACTCGTATAAAAGTATCAATCAATTAATCGAGTTTATTTTCCATATCCTTTAGATCCCGCGGCTACGCTAGTCTTTTCGCACTATCCCGGAATGATCTCGAAGCTGCACTAAAACATCACAAGAAAGCCGCTCAAGTTCTACGCATTAGAGCCGACCAAATCATCCGAGAAAACGCTGCACGTCAAGCAAAACAGCGCTTGATAAGACTTGAAGCGAAAAAAAGCGTCAGTATTCATGAAGACGAGACTATTGTGAAGCGAAGGATGTCCAATACTTCCAGCGCTTCAAATTTGACGCTTGAAGGGCGGCGACAGAGGTCGGCTAGTGCGATGTCTAGGAGGAGACTGTCTGCTGTGTCTGAGACTGGTGATCAGGAAGGCACAAAGAAAAAAGAAGAGGTTTGTACAGTTTTCTTCATACTGAGTTATTAAAGCATCCTAGGAAGGCAGAAAAAATTTCACCTGTAAAATCTTATAGGGTATGCGTATGATTGACTTTTGTTACTTAACATAATCCATGTAATCCACGAAGAATTATGCAGACGTGTACCTATAGTACAGACGCCAGCACATCAAGCTACCCTAAACTGTCTTTTCCCAATCAACCTTGAACCTAATGCTTTTGCGATAAAGTTGAAAATCAATTAAAGAAATTTGACAGATTGTAGTAGCTTGATGTGCTGGCGTCTGTAGACTCACATTTCGCCAGGTATATATATTTCAGTCCCATGTAACCGGGCTCAAAACCAGACTACGGACATAGAGAAACCCAATAACCGTTTGCTCTGACCTGAGAATCGAACCCAGGACCTCATGCAACCGACAAGGCAGGCTTTTGTTAATTCACCAAAATTACACAAGATAACTTAAGGGGCCGGCGGACTGCCGGGTCAGCGGGATTGTCCGAAAGGGTTACCGCTGGCTCGGAACATAAAGGGCTAAGGAAGGAACACGGGTGGGTTTTAGTCAGTAAGAGTCTGACACTCCCTTCCGCTCCACCCAGAGCGGGAAGAGTCATTTGATGTATTCCCATCCTAAAAAAAAAAAGGGGGGGGGGGGCGGCGGAGCATGCGTGGGTAGTTCATACAAACAAACGTAATACCAAAATAATTTGTAAAACAAACATATTCTTAATGTAGTGTGTATTTATTCCGATTGGATTAAAGAATATCTAGGTTCCCAAATATATATTTTGATAGGACACTGATTTAAAGACGGGTTATGAGAAAAATAAGTTTGTATAAAATTTGAAATTTCTCATATCTCGTCTTTTTAACAGAGTCCTTTCAAAATATATATTTGGGAACCTAGATATTCTGTAATCCAATCGGAATAAATACACACTACCTAAGGAATATGTTTGATTTACAAATTATTTTGGTATTACGTTTGTATGAACTACGCATTAGCAAGCGTAGTTCGCCGGCCCCAAAACTTTAATTTTACCATTACTGTGGATTTTTATCTAAAGTAATAGTGATGAAAACTTTCATTAAAAAACTTGGTTTACAGGTAGCTACTTTGGCGACGACCTGCGATAGGGCTCGAACCCCTCTACCAACAATTGTACTGACTGGGGATTGAATTAACGACCCTTGAACAACGACAACTGAACGAATTTATTTGGAATCTCCAAATTACAGGCGGTAATGAGAAAAGACTAAGAAGTGTGCATTATGGAAGAAATTTTTGGATGGAAGAGATTTTTTGTAAGTCAGTCTTGGAAGGGTGGGGTGCGAATGTCTACAGGCTCGATTATTTTTTATAATATTGTATACGACATAATCCTGTATTAATATTCAGGGTTATTGGAAAAACATTAACAACCTCTTAAGAGGTCATTGTACTCATCATTATGAACAACTTTTACCATGGGACCAAATCCGAAATCGCGAAAAAAAAATAAGCTGTTCCCTACATTTTAACGAGTTACAAAATTTTTTTCGGGATTTCAGATTTGGTCCCAGTCCCATAGTAAAACATGTTCATAATGATGAGTACAATGACCTCTTAAGAGTTTGTCAATGTTTTACCAATAACCCTGTATAAGTAAACGTTGTCTTGAAGAACAATCTCGTAAAATATACACCGTGAACTTTTTGTAGATCTCTTCATAATTATGATATTTATATATACATATATTTCCCATCTCCAGTGCGGCCGTCGAAGATTGCGTTCTTGACACTTGTCAGTTGTCATACAAACGAATACATGGTTTGCAAACTTGATCTTCAACTTCAACTTTAACTCTTGATTAATGGCTTCTGTGGAACAAACACCACAATTTTGCCAATTTCACGTACTAAAATCCACTAAATGAAAAAATTAAATCTCTCTGACACGTGAGACAGCTCGCTACTGCGGCTGATGTGTCTCCAAAAAATATTATGATGTGATGATGTAGAGTCAAACTTGATCTTTATTAGTTACCAGAATTGTCGCACTGACAGCTGTAAGGAACGCATTCTCTCGGCCAGACTGTACCTACCTATATTATTAAATATTACATTTATGTATTCATCGTATCTCTTCCGATATTCTCTTGATGGAACTCTAAAGTATTATACCTAAGTATTTATTAAGAACTGTCTATTTCTATTATCTTCTCTCAACTACTTCTTCCATTATGATCTCTTAACTCATAAAAGCTATTATAGGTATGTAATCCTTTTAATATATTTATACCAAAATATTGATGTTTAATGTACATATATAAGCTCAATCTGTACCTTCGTAAAACGCATAGGTGTTATTTTTATAATTAATTTACTATAGAAATAATTAGTATTTGATGTGCATCATAATATCTACGTGATATCTACCTAAATGTATTGATGTGTCAAAATAAAGATCATAGATTATACAAATGGTTCTATTTTTATTTAAGTATCAGTTTTGAACAGTATTTGTTACATAAATTAACCTACCCACCCAGTTACCTACTGATTCAAGGAGCGTCAAGGATATGGTCAAACCCGCGCGTACTATATATGTGGCACGATACATTATAAAATCAATTGTCTCATTAGCGGAACTTGAGAGCTCATGACATTTATTTCGCAAAAGGATGTAAGAATTAATCGTTCAAATCTATAGATCAAATCAATCTGCCTAGCGTTTTGATAACTACTTACATTGGGGTCGGCTTTCAGTCTAACCGGACGCGGCGGACAACTTGTCTATAGTTGTCCACGAACCCCCATAATGTTCAATGGTACTACAGACTTTTGCCTTCGTCCATCACTCTGCTACTCGCTTTGAAGACAATGCCTAAAACTATTATCTTCATTTTGGGTACCTACTTAAAAATAATGCACCTTGTCAAAGTCAAAGTATTACATTTGAATTGTCAAGGAATCAGTCACTCAGAAAATTTGACGTTAGTTGCCCATTCCAAAGCGTAAAAGCGTGTATTTGTCAACCCCAAGTTGACACAAGATTTCTATGACAACCTTAACAAAAATTAAATCCACATTTATAGTGTAAACGTCACCACTATAATTACTAACGAGCAAACCATAAAGTCACTGTACCTATACCCAGTATTTATCACTTGTTTTTGAACCAATCATTAACTTAACACACCAATCTTCGCGACACTGATTAACCTCAAATAGGGACGGCCTTGCGTGCATCAAACGCGGCGACAAGAAAACTGTTCACCAACCTATAAAGTCACCTTGTGCAATTCACTTTGAACCCAATTCTGTAGCAATAAGATCAGTTTAAAAGCACAGGGAAGTTGGTGGAAAGTTATTAGAATTTACAGTTTTTCAGTATCGCTCGTCGTTTTTTATTTCACTTTGGTTAGCAAGGATTTTAATCAACATAAAGGTACCAGAGTTTGGGTCGGTTCGATGCTTACCCCAATAACGTTTTTTTTTGTTAGCTTTTTTTTTTTCAGGATGGGAAATCATCAAATGACCCCTCCCGCTCTGGGTGGAGCGGAAGGGAGTGTCAGACTCTTACTGACTAAAACCCACCTGTGTTCCTTCCTTAGCCCTTTATGTTCCGGGCCGGCGGTAACCCTTTCGGACAATCCCGCTGACCCGGCAGGCTTCGGCCCTGACGGGCCCCTTCGGATGATGCTGACATCTCTTTAAGGCGCGCGTGGAACACGTACGCGCCCTCCGGCACGGGCCTGGTCCTGATCGGACGGTGAGGTACCCATTACTCTCCGCCCACAGGCCCCCGCCTACGCTGGCCGGGAGTCGTCGCGCGGCTCCGACGCCCGGAGCGTCTCCCGCGACGGCTGGGACGGGAGGCTCTCTCCCTCAGCCGTCCCGCCGCCTCCTTCGCTAGCATGACTGCTTCGCAGAAGGAGGCGACTGCCTCCCACTCCCTCTCGCCCCGGACCATGGCTTGAACCAGGCCCGGACGCGAGAGGTCGCCGCCGCTGCCGATCGCCTATACGAGGACACGGCGGTCCTCCGCCCAAGTGGGGCAGACCTCCACCGTATGCTCCACCGTGTCCTCTGGGCGATCCTGGCAATGGTGACACCCGGGTGTTTCCTCCCGCCTGATGATGTGCAGGAACCTCCCGAAACTTCCGTGCCCGGTGAGGACCTGCGTCAGGCGGTAGGTGAGGGCGCCTCTCTAGCCACTCCTCAATTCTTAGTTGCTTTTTAAATAAAACCAGCCAAGTAAGAGTTTGACTCATACACGATGGGTTCTCTACCACAAGGAAACAAAATACGTTTCTTGTGTAGGTTTGTTTTTATAGCGACAATAGAAATACACACTCGAAAATTCGAACTGTCTACTTATTACGGTTCATGAGACGTACAGCCCGCTGACAGTCAGGCGGACGGACAGCGGTGGCTTAGCGGAGGGTTCCGGTGGCACCCTTGGGGTACGGAAACCTAAAAAGTTATGTAGTTAGGTACACTGTACCTATATACCTGCACAGTTTTTTAATAACTATCTACTGAAAAATAGATAGGCAGACGTAATATTCATTGATCAACAATTTTAAATCATGTTTGTGACTATCAGAGGGTGCCTGGAGATCGTGCAGTTACAATTGAGTAGTGTCAAAGCAGTAATTGAGAATTGATTGGATGTTGATTGGTAAACCTACCACAAATTGGTACAATCAAATTACTTGGTTTAACTTTTACAACTAACGAGAGATTGGATATGTACAGACGCCAGCACATCAAGCTACCCGAAACTGTCAAAACTTCCCAATCAACTTTGAACCTTATGCTTTAACGATAAAGTTGAAATTTGATAGTAGTAGCTTGATGAGCTGGCGTCTGTACCTGTCTGTGTCTGTCTGTACTTTGCAAGACTGCACAGCGTTTGAAACTTATACGGTCATGTGCCACTTTCAAGTAGTGTTGCCCAAATGCAAGACCAAGACAAGACCTTAGCCAGTCTTGGTCTTGGTCTTGCGTCAATACACCTGGTCTTGGTCTTGGTCTTGGTATTGCGCTCTCAGTCTTGGTCTTGGTCTTGGTCTTGCAGCAAGAGTCTCGCAAGTCTTGCGAGACTCTACTACTTAGACTAGACTACATTCAAATACCTATTAGCCTATTGCTCAGGGTGGCAGGGACATCGACGCGCAACCGCTTACCATGGATTCAGTAGGTACAGACGCCAGCACATCAACCTACTACAATCTGTCAAATTTCTTTAATAGATTTTCAACTTTATCGCTAAAGCATAAGGTTCAAAATTGATTGGGGAAAATTTGACAGTTTCAAGTAGCTTGATGTGCTGGCGTCTGTACATGATTCTGGACTTGAAATTTTCGTCGGCTTTTTCTTAATTTTTACGTTTTTTCTGCAATTTTTTTACTGTAAACTGTATACAATCATTATTTCTATCTGAGATTTTTAATTAAAAAATAGTAAATTCACTTGTTTCACTTAAAACAGCAATGTAAATAAAACTCCAAAGGGCTACCTGATCAGCTGTATCGCTAAAGTTCATTTGCGAGGTCAACACTGTCTTCGTACCTACGCTATTCGCTTTCAAATGCCGCCACAAAGGGACCGCAGCGCCAAGCGGTCTCCTCGTATTATTAACGCACTTGAAAATAAACTTTAAAAATATTACAATAAAGTGCATAAATGCTTGAACCTGACAAAAAATGTGGAAGATTGCGGGAATCCCCGCGCGGCGTCGAGTCGGGCATGAATCCCAATGAATCTAACAGACGCGTCACATGAGGCATTTTAATCATCTACATAATTGAATGACCCATTTACTACTTTTATTTTAGATTCGTTATGAGGGAATAATTATTTTTCTAAAGCTTCATCGATTTAAGGGGGAAGCGCTAAGGTATCCCGCGAAATTAAAATTTTCTTACGTTTTTTGCAATTTGCTGGTCAGTGAATTTCGCGGGCTACCTAATACCGCTTTCGCCTTAAGTAAAGAAGATTAAAAAAAACGTGCAGAAGTGTATTGATAGTCACGTAATTTTTCGATATTTTTTTATTATCAACAATAATTTTAGTTTTCAATGCAATTCAACAATGTAATTTACTGTTTCATAAAAAAATACATCCATTTTCGCATAATCGGGATTGAAACCAAATACCTACTATAACGCCCAAATCTCAGTTTGACTTAACTGCGAGACGCAAGACTCTTGCAGGCTTAGTCTTGTTCTTGCTCAAGTCTTGCAGGGTTCAGTCTTGGTCTTGGTCTTGCTAAAATAAGTCGGTCTTGGTCTTGGTCTTGGTCTTGCAAAAATGCAAGAACAAGACCAAGACTGCAAGACCAAGACCGATTTTGGGCAACACTACTTTCAAGCCATTCTTTCATTATTTACATGCGGTTTAGTGTTTAAAACCAACCGCTTGCTCTCAAACCGGTGAAGGAAAACATCGTAAGGATATGGGCAATGTCCTAGAACTAAAAATTCTAAGACATTAGACATATGACATCTACCAACCCGCACTGGGCCCGCGTGGTAAATTATGGCCCACTCCCCCTCACAGAGAGGTGGTCTGTGTCCCAGCAGTGGGAATAAGAGACTGATTACGCAGTTTTTAGAAGTTTTCAGTTTTCCCACTTCCGCCTTTATAGAGGCATGCCGTATCCGTATCTATTCCATGGGTATGCTTAATCCAGGTTGAAAATTCTGTTACCAATTATTATTGCAGTAATTACTTAAGTGATTTAGAAATGAGCCAGGTACTTTTTTCTTTATCACTGGCTCATATTTTTTAATCGATAAAGCTTCCAGACATAATGTAGATATTTTCTGTTCACCGTATAATTTTATTTGCTCAAATCGAAACTTTTCTCCGTAGCGAACAAATTACAGGCTTCATTATTGACGTTGCGTGCCCTCACTCATTTCTTTATTGAAATAATCACGGACAGGTACCCCGTAATGTAGCAAAAAATAAACAAAGACCTCATTTTGGGTAAACTTCACAAATTACGTTTTCATTTTCAAACGGCGGATTTGAAAGGTTTGGAAAAAGTTATCGGATTATATTTAATAGTGCGGGGCTTTGTAGAAATTGCTACATAGTCACTACCATGAAGTTTTTAAGGAAAGGAAAACATATTTGCCATGCCGTCCCGTGATACTGTAGAATGACTACTTATCTAGTAGCGTATATAAAATGTTAACTAGAACTAGATTTCGTTAATGATAAGAACAACACGAACAATCCCTTTAAAGATAAAAGAAATGAGGTAGGTTAGGTACCTACCTCGTTTCCTTTTCTTCTTCATTTAGATTTTGTTAAAGTAGGTAATCTATTTTGCATGCAAAGAATTTATCGAACTAATACCTACATAGGTTTCAAGCTTAAGCCTTATAATCCTAACTAAAATTATAAATGCGAAAGTAACTTTGTTTGTTACCTTTTCACGCCTAAACCACTGAACCGATCATCCTGAAATTTTGCATTAACGTTGTCAAGTGTACAGAAACGGACATGGTAGGTACCTTTCATCCCGAAAAAAAGTGCTGTTCCCGAGGAAAACAACAATAACGTTATTATGATAAAAGATTATGGCGCCACGCGTCTTTCGAATCAAAAACAGGACAACGTCTGTCGGGTCAGCTAGTCCATACTATAATATTATAAATTCGAAAGTAACTGTCTGTCTGTCTTTCTGTATGTTACCTTTTCACGCCTAAGCCACTGAATGGATTTCGATAAAATTTGGCAGAGAGATAAATTGCATCCTGGGAAAGGACATAAGATAGTTTTTATCCCGATATTTCTACGGAATCGACACTTATGCGGGTGAAACCGCGGGGCGCTGCTAGTAATATTATAAATGCGAAAGTGAGTTTGATTGTTACGCTTTCACGCTAGAACAACTGAACGGATTTGGATGAAATTTGATCATGATCTGGGTAAGGGCAAGGACTACTTTCCATCCTGGATCGCAGACGAAATCACGGGCAGCAACTAGTTATTTAAAATACCAAATGTAACTGTTAGTCTGCAAGCCATCGTCATCACTCATGAGAGCAAAAACCGGTCAAGAGCGAGTCGGACTCGCGAACTGGGGGTTCCGTACCATCATGTTTTTAATCGGCGAGGCCTATATTCGTTAGAGAATTTTAACACTGTGCACTGCGGTGTAGAATATTGCAGTTTTATGTCAGCACCATCTCTTGACCGATATTGAAACTAATGTAACTTTTGTTGATTATTTCTGATTAAGTCTTAGAGAGTTCGTTTTATTTTTCCTGAAATAAACGAAAACTACTATCACATAAAATAATTTCAGATTTTTCTCTTTGCAAACTTCGTAGATAAGGGGGACCGGTATTTTTTTTTTTACATTTTTCATCAAACGTCGAAAACTATGCGGTCTAAAAAAAAAGAAAAATGTTTGAGAATGTGCAAACTACGCTTTTTCACATGATACCCCACATGCCCTAGTAGCTCCACTTCAAATTTATTACAAAAAATGTAGGTACATATATTTTTATTTCTTTCTTATTTGCAAAATAGTTAGGCAAACGTCATCTAAAACTATTCCAAATTTCAAGTTGAAAGCATTAGTAGTTCTTGAGATATCCAGCTGTGACAGACAGACAGAGTCTCACCATAAGGGTTCCGTTTTACCATTTTGGTACGGAACCTTAAAAATGAAATAAAAATACCAAATCGTAATATCGTGAGCCCTGCAGTATCGTGCAGTATAAACAACCCTTTCATTAGGGGTAAGTCGAACCCGATCAACTAGTGGCTCAGTCTGCACCCTGCTGTGACTCACTGTGGTTCATCCTGCTCGGTATCTATTAGTAAAACTAGTTGTTAAATCCGTTAAAAAGTTGATTGTGGAATTTAAAGTTAATTAATATTAATTAATCAAGTTGGAGTGTGTGAATGATTTGCGAGTGACTATAGGAAGAATTCAAGGTAAAACCAAGGTCCTTAATTGTTAAAAGACACACATGATCTGACCAAGATTATGTCTGGATTTAAAAAGAGACTGACTTCGGGAGTTTTTTTTTCGGCTTTTCTTCTCAGAGTAGTCAGATAGGAAACGCCGACCTCTCTAGCTTTTGTTTGCACAAGCCTACTTACAGAAATAAAATAAATTTATCACACATTCCCGAAGCCGCTCGGAGCCTGTTTTACCTTAAGGGTTACGCAAAGGTGTTCGCCTCCTATTACACTAAAAAAAACAATTTCTTACTACACCACATTAAAGCGATTTCATAAAGACTTACTTACTTCCTTTATACAGTAAGAAGAGTTTGTCAAATAGTAAAAGATTTAACACAGTAACTTTTAATGATTGAACATACTATTTACTCAAAAAATAAATTTCAATGGTTTGAACGATATCACCAAATGAATAAAACAGTTAATTTTGTGACCTTTTAGCTACTTAAACGTTAAAGTTTACTGTCATGACGGTAACATTTTGCATCAAGCTTTAACTGTTTTCGGATCAGTAAAAAATACTGTTTTGAACGTTAGGCTCATATGGAACTGTTTATAGCAGTTCTGGGGGCCTAAAAAGGCCATCACTTTGGCAGAATCATAAGAGAATAACATTATGAATCGTATTATGGCGAAGACAGTCCGTGTTTTTCTTTTTTTCACTGCACTACGTAGATATAATCAAAGAGATTGGGATTAGATTGATTGGATTTCAGCACAGACAAATAAAAATAACTGAAAAATCCTTCACCAATGGGATTTGATACGATTAACTTAACAAGTTACTGTCCATTATGATTTTTAGGCCCCCAGATCAATGTTTCTTTCATTTTTATTTACTGCTTATTTCTTTCAGTGTACAAGAACTTAAACATATCTGGCTAAACGTGGGTGTATTATCCTTAAAGATATCTTCAAGTATCTAGGTAAGTAAAATATAATATTAGTGTAGCGAGGAGTACCTAAGATAGGTCTCATCATCCATTCTCCTGTCCTTATCGCAATTTATTTGGGATCACACACACATTCCATCCATCATTTCTTTGGTTTTCCCCTACTCTTAAGATAGGTCTACTTTCATCAAACCTTAGGATACTTCTTTATAAGAGTCTATGTACAGCTATTATTAAAACCCATTATTTAACCAAACAAACAGGAAACGGATGTGCTGATGCTGAGCCAATCGATTGACCACCACGGAAAACAAAAAGAGGAATTTTTGTCATAGGTTCCCTTGAATGAAGATAAACTTATTACAGGGTGGCTTTTGTGACCTGCATCTGCATCCGTCAATGGGTAATTCTACACGTCATTCTAAACAACTTTCGCTATGAAACTCATAAGCGAACTGTAAAAAAAAAATCATAAGTACTTAAATCGAAATAGCAGATGATGTATAGGACTTAGAATTTTTTTTTTTCACTACCTAAGAGTTTCGTAGGATGAAATGACCGTGCTAGGTTCTAAAATTTGAGTTCTAGGGAGATTCCAGTATTTCAACTAAAAAAAATTGAGTTCATTCATGAGAGCGTAGGCATAAACCACCATTCTATTCCTAATATCATTTTATGTCAAAATAAATCTGTAATTCATTTTTGTCTAGGCCGAACCAAAACAGCCTGATTGATGATCGAGATAACATTCCAAAACCTTCTACGATATATTATAGACCAAAACAAATGACAGTGCTCATCACATCGCTATCAATTCAAATCAAAACGACATTCCGCCTGTATTTCAGTAGTAAATAATGCCCTATCTTCAAAGATATCTAGTTCGATTCGGTTGAGTTTGCCCACAGACGTCGTGAGCCAGTTTACAGGGTAAATAATGGTTAATTTCATGATTTTTGTGGTCGTAAAAGAGCCGTAACGTGGGCTCGCGTGTTTCACGATCCTATAGATATCATATAGCTACGATAACGCATGGTGGAATACCTTGTAAACGCTGCTAATGTTAATCTTTGAGCTGATGAGATACTTCCGAAAAGTATAAGCTTGAAATTAGTTCCACAAATGAAATAGCGTTCAATTCCGAAACAAAAAGCCATATTCCATAGCCAGAGAAGCCATATTCAGAAACAAAAATAATGTGACAGAACATTTCAACGGTGATTCGACTATGGCTTTACAAAGGGCCTGTTTAACTGTCACCGCGCCTGTTCAATTTAATAAAAGACTTAGAAAAGTTTGGCGGAGAAAAACCACCAAAAGCAGATATGACAGACAAAGCTGAGCTGATCCTGGGACTCTGTCTCGCATAAGGTTGCATTTATGCTTTATGCTGAGCGATGGCAGTTTTGCGTGAATGTGACACATATTTTCCCCCAAATTATTATTTTTTGTGTTTTTTTCTTTGCATCATGTTTGCTGCAAATGAACGTATTTTAATTCTTTTTTCTTTCTTTTTTTTTAAGCATTGTTAATTCATCAGTTTTTTTTTTTAACGTTGCCCCACACTAGGTATTACTCCTGTATCGTGGTAACTAATACCTACTCAATCTAAACCTAATTAAAAAGCTATCAACAATAGTACAACCTACGATTGCACAGGCTTCCCTGCATTATGATATGGCATGCCGTGTACCGAGTAGCTGCCAACCTTGCATGAATAATATCCATGATAATGAACAACAACCGATGCCAAAGTTGTGAGGTATGGCCTGCCTGATAGTACAGACGCCAGCATGCATCAAGTTACTACAATGTGTCAAATTCTCCCAATCAACTTTGAACCTTATGCTTTAGCGATAAAGTTGAAAATCTATTAAAGAAATTTGACAGATTGTAGTAGCTTGATGCTACTGCATGTGCTGGTGTCTGTACCTACACAATAATTTATGACTCCGTTGCATAATAGTGAAGTCGTTATTAGTCAATCAGGTTATTCGGGAAATTGAAGATGTTTTTGTAGCTCAAGTAGTTGCCTAACGAGATTCATTGGCAACTAGCACATAAAAGAAACTGCAATATCGCCATCTTTTGTTTGGAATTACATTAAGGCAATACCTAAAAACCTGCAAGGTGGTTACTATGAAAAGAAGAGAAGAATTTTAAGAGACTGAGTTTGTTTCGGTCTTTCTTCACAGAATAATCGGTTAGGAAACACCGAACTCATCTGGTTTTAAAAATAATATTAATTTTACAAAGAGTTTGTTGAACCAATTTACAGAAATAAATACTTATCATTTATCATCAAACATGTTGCTTAGCAATATTACTTAGTAGGTAATGCGGTCTGAAACCATCAGTCCAATCTTAATGATGCGGAAAATCAAGGGGACATAATATGTATTATTTTGTTTGTAAACAAAAATAAAAGTTCAAAGCATAAAGTATAATAAATGTCAGTTAAGCCACGCAAACGAAGCTACCAGCAAAGTATAAATACCGGGTAGCCAACGGAATGCAAGTTGAATAAAGCAATAGATTAGTTATTAAGTTTTGCAAAAAACGTTCATAATGCTACCTTTGGAAGCGGAGTAATTTTCCCTTGACGGGTAAAGTGGGAGATGTCACGCCAATTTGCTTTTAAAAAGCTAACGTTTAACGGAATACCGAAAAACTGCGCTATAATTTTGTTGTTTTTTTTTGGGATTTGCACTTTTATGAGTGCTTTAAAGCTTAACTTTATGCCTTTTATTTTCAGAGTTATTGCATTAACGCAACTCTACAACGCATGTAAATAGCCTAATTATGCTCGGATAGCTGTTAGTTTCAGTCTATCAAAAAGTATAACTCTGTGGCTATAGGAAACGGACTTTTCCAAGTAAGGTGAACAAACCTGAGCCCACATTTTGATTTCAATAAACACTCAATGTATCAGCAAATAAGAGAAACATTTTCTGTCTTCCTTATAACGAAAACCTACATTATGTCAACCCAAATAAAAACCAATGTTTACCGATTCATTTCCGTCTTAAAAAAAGTAAAATGAATGCACCCTTCCACCAATGAGGTCGGTAATGGCAATGATGACATTGAACGGGAGATGTCCCGATAAGCAGGGAGAATAATAGGCGACGATCACGGAAGCGATTACGATTCTACGGCAGGTTGAACCTGGGCCAAGAAAATGGCGAAAACCACTTTTGAGCAAGGGATTTTATTAATTTGATCGTATAGGTATCATCAACTCCGTTAAATCCATGTAACCAAGATCTTGATGTTTCTGTCAGTTTTTTCCGGTGCCATGCCGATGCTGTTCAGTGGAAAAACGCCTGTGGATTATGTATGTGCATTTTGTGGATTATGTATGGCCCCCCTCTCACAGAGAGTACCACCGATGTGCAATCGGCGGTCGACTATACGTTACAGCTAGCTACGAAGCAGCCAACCCCTTCGTCGCCGTTTCCTTCAGCGCCTAAACCCTGAAAGCTATCAGATTAGAAACGGAACGAATAAAGGCCAGAAATAGCAAGATTTACGACAACATCGTCTGTTGTGGGATCATCCGTCATAGTCCGGGGTACGGTAACTGAGCAAACATTTGCCTAATACATTACAGGAAGGTTGCTTTACGCTAAATATTTACCGAGTACTTTAGGGAGTTTAATTTTTTTTTTTTTGGTAACTGGATCGGCTTGTATTGGCTACTACTGTACATATTTGTTACTTCCATGTCTGTGTGGATAGCGTAAAAGCTGTCTGAGAAATAATTTTGTTATTGTTTAAGGCAACCTAGAGACCTTAAGTTTGAACCCTATTCGTTGCACTATAACCATTAAGGGGCTTACATGACCTAAAGCGCGGTCACTGTTGCCACTGTTGGACTACATAGAAAAGAAAGAGAAGCGCGATGACACAACACTGGTAATTTATTGCAAAATATGAAGAAATTATTTAATTGCAAAAAATCTATTGTTTGGACTAAAAAATTAAAACACTAGTATTTTAGTATGTTGCTTGTAGAATAATCTGACAAAAAAACATAATGATTTTATGTAGGTATATTAGTATAGTTTTTACTGTAAAAAGAAAGTTTTAGAGGTATCTTCATAATTTTTTGTCTATCGTATCACATTAAATTTTCGCAATCAACTTTGAACCTTATGCTTTAGTGATAAAGTTGAAAATCTATTAAAGAAATCTGACAGATTGTAGTACGAGTAACTTGATGTGCTGGCGTCTGTACATCGCAAATCGCAGAAAATTTTGAAAATGGCTTAATGTTAGTATATTTTTTACAGTGTATCCTGACCAGAATTTCTGTAGGTATACACAATGGGCCGAGCCAAGGAACCGGAGCTACCCATCACAAACCCTGTGGAGGCGAAGAAACATCGCGATGAGGCTTCAGGCCACATCAAGAACGGCAACTACGATCGAGGACTCAATTCATTAGCCAAGGTACAATAATTATTTAGAAACATAATAATATATAATATTTTACGAAAGTAGTTTCACGAATTTCCGATTTCCTGATATTGTTACTACGCTACGCCGCCGTTAGCTACGCGGGCTACGTCGTAACGGATGATGTAACCGCTACGCCAGATATTGTAGGTAACTCTCTCGCGTCATAAGCCTGTTTCACGTAATTAGTACGCGTAATAGACGCTTTTGTGATTTTCAGAATTTTCGTGAATTTTCGATCTACATAGTTCCTACGCCCTACGCTACGCCGATAGCTACGCGGGCTACGTCGTAGCGGATATGATGTAACCGCTACGCCGATGCTGTAGCACGTAGCATTGCAACGTGTATCGTATCAGTCGTACCAGATTTAATCCGATAAATGGCTTTTCTTCAAATCTAGATGTTTTTCGGATATTTATTATTGTCTGTGGCTATTAAATACATTTTAAAATAATGGTTTAGATTACTCACGTTAAATACATGCTTTGAGTTAATATTTATAATTTAAGTAATATAAATCACACTGAAGATATCAAGCTTCGCAGCGCAGCTACGCTTGTGACTACTATTAAGCATTAGATAATTGTTTTATAGTTTAAAGGTATCAGTGTTGCATCATTCCTTTGGTTTTTAATCGCGCTTTGTTTTTTGTACCTACCTACAATGATAATTAGCGGTTCAATTAAAATAGCTATAATTTGATTTTTAAAATCTAGCGTTGTTAAATTTGTCACGGAAGCATTTAAGCTTATGTAAATTAGTCCTGAACGTTTAAATTGATTGCAAGTTCACGCTTTGTTGTTTACGACCAGAAAAGAAGGCACCTTGAAACCTACATACTTAGAAATGTTAGAAACTTAAAACGACAACAAATTATCAATTTAAAATATTTATTTCAAAGTATTATGCAGCTAGTACTACTATTAAAATCCTTATATTATAGGTAACCCGACTTCCTCACCGTACGATGCGATAAGGTAGATCTAAGTAGGTCTAAGCTAATATTTTAGTGCAGGCTATTTCAAATCGGTTTCCTATCTACGTAGATACTTCACTAAGCAGATATGATAAATAGTTGTAGGTAGGTATTTGTATATAAATATCTTCTACATCAGAAAACAACAATGTTTACCTAAATCTGTAAGCCATGACATAGCTCTGCGACACAGCCGCCCCTCGGAACGGCCCAAACACCACTAGTGTGTCAGAAGTGGGTGCGAAAGCACATTCAGTCACCATGACGACGACAGCCGAGGCGTCGATACTTACGCCTGTCCACACACCTATACATTACGTAACACTCAGTGGAGGAGTTAACGTATACATCCCGAATTCCCGATGGACTTCGACAACGCGAAAGCCCAAGCTCGCTCCATCTTTGGAACGACAAAAGACGCAGAATTCTTGCAAAGTTTCGTCCGAGTTGGTATAGGCGATGAGGAAGAGGAAACGCCAGTACAAAAGGCATCGATCAGCAAGAGAGCGCCACAGTCCGCTGAAAAAGGACGCGAGCAAGAGGACGAAGATAAGAAGCTTACTGTTAAAGAGAGGAAGGAGTCAGTTAAGCAGAAGAAACAATGGACGAGGAAACCGAAGCGTGAGAGAAGGAGGAGGGAAGAGGAGTTGTATACTGATAAAGACCGAGCAGCAGCTGTGGTCATGGGCTCAAAGGATATCAAGCACTCATTAAGCATGAAGGATAAAGCGGAAAGAAGTAATGCGTTGCAGCTACCTGTTGAAGCGGATGCCGGAACATTGCTGGCGTTGGCTCGGGCTGAGATGATGAGGGAGCGATATCGTACTGCTGTCTTGTTCGTCAGTAAGGTACCTATACGCCGGGTTTTTTGTTCATTAGTCTAAATGTGTTCGTATTTATTTCAGTTTTGTCAGTTTGGTATACAGGGTGATTAATTGAGGTGGGTAGTGTAGAAGTCTGAAACTATAAGAGGTATAAAGATTCTAAGGAACCACGTCACCAATTTTTAATTTAACATTGTTTTTCCGTAATTTACACGATTCTTGTGCGAAAGATCACGGGTGCAAAGCCTTGCGTAAAACCTATAGGTTTGTAAGCCATTTATTAACGTCCCATGTCTGATAGATTACCGATTGGCAGAGAAGGCAAAAGACAAATAAAATTGCGAAAGTATAAACCATTACCTACCTTCGAAAAATTCTAAAGCCTTCCTTTTTTTCCAGGCCATCGAACTAGCCCCTGACGAGAAAGCAGCATACATCTCTCGCAGCAAATGCTACCTTCTCCTAGGAGAGCCTCGGTCAGCACTGACCGACGCCGAGGTAGCCCTAAGACTAGACCCTAAGGACGCGAAGGCCCTGCTTCGGAAGGCCGAAGCCCTGTACTATTGTGGAGAATTCGAGATGAGCCTCGTGCATTACCATCGAGGACTTCGGGCCAGGCCAGATCTGAATGACTTCAGACTTGGAGTGCAGAAAGCGCAGGTAAATAACCATAACATTATTGATTGTAGGTATAAACTGAAACCTAGGACCAAATCCTAAAAGGCCACTAACGTCTGTTTATAAAGTCTATCCAAAGGTTGTGTGTAAGAGTTCGCCTCGTGCGATAAGACCACCCATTACACTAGTTATAAATACTTATTATGTTTGCCCTTATTGTATTATGTGGTGTTTAATAAAGTGTATAAATATCATATTGCTTTTAATTGCATAAAAGCAAAGTAGGTACTTAAAGGCAAATACCTAAAACGATGAGTCATGGCGGATTGGCGATGAAATTGAATTTGAACATTAGTAGAACCTGCAAACAAGTGATTGAGTATCTACGTACTAACTCTTGACGAATTTATTTTCAGGAAGCCATAGAAAACACGATTGGTTCCGTCAAGGTTGTAAAGAAAACATCGAAGAAAAGGTCGAAATCTGCTAGACCAGTCCTAGGACAGTTGAATTCGGATAAAATCTACCTTGAAAAGCTGCTGAAGAATCCAGACTTGGCCATTGCAGACAAAAAGAACGATGTAGTCCTAAAACAAGCTGAGGAGGCTATACGGTTTTTGGAAAACCGCGAAGAGTTTTGGAGGCAGCAACAAACTACGACGTAATCTGGCCATCAAGAGCTGGTTAATAATTATTTCTGTTGTTTTTATTCTACTGTTGTAGTTTAAGTTAGGTACATGCATGATAAACCTGGAAACCAATGTTGGTTTCAGAAGTATTTTCAATAGATAAAGTTGATGAAATAAAAAGTAGGTAAGATTTTAAAATATGTATTTTTTTTACCTAAGTAGGTAGTCCATCTAATCTAGCTAAAATTGCGCGCTCCTCCATTGCATCTACCTTGTATATTTGATATTTCTATCAAGGCACATTAGGACGCCATCGTCGGCATCATTAGTGCTTCGTCCTTCAGTCACCGGCGACACCGCCACCGATTAGCTAGATAATACCTATTCTATGAACGTAGACAGTTGTGAAAATAGTGCAAAAAAAAATAACACATGTTATGTTCGGCACTCACACCCCGAGCATTCGCCTATAATGTAAAAATCTAAAATTCGATTTTGAGCATCACCATCATCATCAGTTCAGCCGAAAGACGTCCATTATTGGACATAGGCCTCCCCCAAGCATGTCCACTTCGACTGCTCCTGTGATTCCCGCATTCAGCGGATTTTTGCAGCTGCAGCCTTCACGAGGTCGTGTAAAAAAATTCGGTCCACCTTGGGGAAACCTTCCAACAGTTCCAACGTTACGTCTTCCGGTACGCGGTCGTCACTCAGAACCGTTCGGCCCCATCGGCCATCTGTTCTGCAAACAATGTGCTCTGCCCACTGTCACTTAAGTTTGGCACTTATTCGGGTTCTGTCGGTTACCTTTGTTCTCCTGGAAACTCCAAGCCTAGCGTAGCAGTCTATTCAAATTGATGTTATATCAAGTTAGACAAATGTCAACTTTATTTTAATGGAAATTATGTTGATTTCAGAGTGACTAGCATTGAAAAAGTTATAAAAATGTTTGTAGTGTAGCGTAAACTGAATTTTATTGTGTAGGAATTAAAGTTATTTTTCCATAAACTCAACTAAACCAAAGCATGTGAAGCTGTCTTCAGTCCAGATGTAAGTAAAAACAATATTTTTAATTAAAATAAAGACGCCATACATTTACTGACGTAGGTACCAAGTGTTTCAATGCGATGAAGATATCCTGCTGCCCCATACAAAACAGTTTGTGAAACGATTTAGCCAGTGCCAGAAAAAGAGAGCACTTTTGCCGAATTTACCTACGTTAAGTTGCCACTGTGATGACTACTACGTGGTAGTATTTATTGCATTGTAGATCCCCAAGTAAATGAACAATGAATTTAATGAAAAGACAAAAATGAGGATTAGAATTAAATATCTACTTTATCATGTATCCAAGTACCTAGGTATAACTTTTAACGCTTTTACTGTAGTAAAATGTAAATTAGAAGTCTGCAATATCGTATTTATTGAACCGATATTTTGCGTGATGTAGGCTCTAGTTTAAAAAAGAAATAAAACAAATCATATTAAAAGAAATAACATTTTATTTGTTCCGACGGCTTCGATCTGATCGCCAATCTAAAGTATGAAATCGTTCGTCAGCGACTCGCGTCAACCGCGACCACACATCTACCACATAAAAATAAAATCGCTCACTCTATAACCCGAACAGACAATAGTTCTATGTCACTCGTATTTACAACTATTTACACACAACATTGCGAATCACGTAAAAACTATCTCAATAACGGAGATTTTTACTTACATAATTTCATATCAGCTTAATATAATTTCACGACAAACTCATGTTTGGTTTTGTTCCGCAACTGCGATTGCGACTATCACTAATTAGTTAATTACATAATCTAATAGTATTCTTGAAAATATACTTCTGCACTGCGAAAGCACTTACAGCAAGCGGAAGCAATTCAGCAGAAGCTTTATATTCTCTGTTCGCTAGTAGCAAAAAGTTACAAGTGTCAAATAGTGGGAAAATCTCATTGTCTTCTTACATTGGTTCATGTAGAATACGTCGTATTGTCATTAGCTAGTGCGCCCCGATTTAATAATAATGTATCACAATCTTGATCCCGATCTTTGGCTTTACACAGGTTACTAAAGCCGCGAGATTTTCGCCGTACAGCAAAAATCGACTGTCTTAATGGCAATTCGGCTAGGCCGCAGGCATAAAAAAAAACAAATAAGAAAGCCAACTCGAGCCTCGAGCGAACGAAAACAGCCTAAACACCTACGGCTGTTACTTATAGTTTATTCAATCGTCAAAAATGCATAGTGTCAATCTCTATACAAAATATTTTCCCCTGTAGGGTAAGCATCAGGGATCTTTAATACAAAGTTTTTTTAAATTATTTTTTTCTTTCAACTACTTAGTAATGTTATCATTAATCACTACAAAACCGATCTCACAGGACGTATTTTTTGCTTAGAACCAAAACAGTGCAGAAATGTTACGACGCATATGTACGAGCGCGCTCACGTACAAACCGTGTTCGGTGCGCATGTATGAAGATATCCTACTCATTTGTATTTACTCTGCCGCAGGTGACTAAAATTGTAAGTTTCAAAGCCTAGTAGGTTTCGACTTTTGCCGTGCGGCGACTGTTCGCGTGCGGCGTCGACATTTCGATTAGTGATGTTCAAATCCGTTATAAACTGTAGACGTGTTATAAACTATAAAATATATTTATATAGTCTGTTATTTTATACGCTATAATTATAGCGCGCTATTTCAAAACTCGGGCGCTATCTGAACGCGAAGACGCTATAATTTAGCAACACACTATCACGTTATACGGACTTGATGAATTGATGATACGCGGTAGATGTTATTTCGCAACGCGCTATACATGATTGAATAAAGAATATAATATTTCGTGAAAGCGTTAAAGTTTGCTAAGTTCCTACTCGCTAGTCGCTAACGCTATCTTGCTATCTCGTTCTAGCCCCGCTGTGCGCGTTTAAACTTTTATTCGTTGAATAGATTGAAGCGCTCGCGCTATAATATAGCGCGAAGTCAGAGCCGCTATAGCACACGCTATGTACACATAGTCTGTTATATTTTGGCGCTATACGTTTTATTAACCACCACTAATTTTGATGCAATATGAAGATAAGATTTCTTTATTTGTTAAACATTGTATACATACAAGAGCATGCAAGATATTATTATAGTTTGAGTCCAATCATGTTTAGCCGTAAGTATCAGCGTACAAATATTTCCATAACAATGAAAAGAATTAACAATACTAAAGATCGAAAATAGCAATTACAAAGTTTTGATTTAGAAAATTTACAAATTAGGAATTATTTTTTATGTTATAATGCAAAAAACTTTAATTTCAATCAAATACAAGAATAATGTCAAAGTAAATACATGTCTGTCATTAAAAGATTTATGACAAATTTACAAGATAGATGTCAAAATTACAAGATTAATGTCAAAAATTACAGGAATTATGTCAAAAATTAGAGCCGTGGTCATGTTTAATTTTAGTGTCAGGAAAAAGTCAAAATTATTCAATCGAAAACTTTTTCGGCTAGAAATTCGGCGACATTATAATATGCTTTTTGTGATAGAAACATTTTTAATTGGCGCTTAAATGCATTACTATTCAGCTCCTTCCAACGTTTAGGCAATATGTTAAATATAGCAGGTGCCATGCATACGATACTTTTGCGCACGAGTGCCGTTTTCGCTGGGTAGACGCGAAGAATGGTCATATCCCGTCTGTTACGCGGTACAATGTCCTGTAGACGTGAGAACAGATTCGGGTTTGTTTTAACAAACATTGCAGATTCTAGAATATATAGACACGGAAGCGTTAATATATTGTACCTTTTAAAATATGGTTTACATGTGTCAACCGTTTTGAGCCCAAACATAGATCTAATGCATCTCTTTTGGGCCTTAAATGCCTTGTTAGCGTCGGTAGTTTCCCCAAAATATGATACCGTATCTTAGGTGAGACGCAGCTAAACCATGATAGGCCGCAATTAAGGTATCTACATTCACCACTGCAGCTAGAGAGTGCAATGCAAATGCAGAACTACAAATTTTTTTGCAAAGGTTTTCGATTTGTGATTTCCAGTCAAGTCTTTTGTCAATTATTAATCCAAGGAATTTAGTAGTATTCACTATTTCAACATTTTTATTATCTATATTTATGTCCATATTTTCTATATTTAATCGTTGGCTAAAATGTATGATGAACAAATTAGACACCTGCGATTTTTATCGACTTGTATATGGGGTGGCGATTCGGCTTGTGAGGCGATTTGGTAAGCGACCAGCCGCACGGCGAAAATCGACGTAGTGTAAATGCGCCATAACCAATCAACGACCGAGTTTTTAAATCTGAGTCTATGAGAGGGCGAATCACAAGCAGCCGTCAAAGTCCGCGGATAAAGATTTATTATGATACATAATTAATTTCGGGCGTTAGTAATAAAAATATATCATTTTTGTGTGAGAGCCTGTACTTTCTCAGACTAAAATCTGCAAACCGAGTGTATTTTACTTACATATTTGAATACATATTGCTTTATTACATTCATACATTACCTTAAATTAGGTTAAAAAGAATATTTAAAATTATCAGCTACTTTTACAGGGACAATAATTTAGAATTGATCTATAATTCAAAGGATTACCCATAAGGTATATTTATCTAGCAAACGCAAAATGTTCTATAGAATTCAGTCTATCAGTGTAATGAAACATCAGTGAAACAAGCACGTACCGATGTGTAAAGGACCATCTTAATGTCCACAACAATTACACATTTCGTGAAATTTTCAAGTCAATTTTCGGCATTTCTTTAAACTCAAGTTCGTCTTGACAATCAGACAGATAAAACGCAGTGGCATACAACTGTTCATAAAATTTAATATAATCTATTTATAATACTGTGTACTTAAACCGTTGCAGTTCATATTCGAGTTGCGACCGTGTGTTAGCGAAACTCCAGAGATCATAGTATAGTATAATCATAAATACTTTCTCTTGTTTCGTGAACATATATTAAAATCATGTCTAAGAACATAGAATCATCTAATTATAATACAGTTTAACGCTAAAGAGGAGTTTCTTAAAACATATGATAGAACTATGGACTTATAACACTATATTATTTACAATTTAGTTCAGTTGTAATTTTTCAATTTTTCCTATACTTTCAATATCCAAAGTCTACTTCATCAATCAGCATATTTTCTTTTCATTCTCTATCCTTTGTCCCTCATCATTTACAAAATCACTGGAAAACTTAACGATCGTCATAAAAATAAAGCAATCGCATGCAGGTGACATTAGCAAATACAAATAGATTGTAAATTAAATCAAATAGTGGTTTTAATTGAACTATTTATCATCAGTCCATTGCATGTGGATCTATAAAAATACATTCACTGTCAGTGCACATACTATCAATTGGGTGCACTTTAGAACGCATTGATCAAATTAAAGCAGTTAGTGTATCACCGGGTAAGGACATTGTCACTTAGTTTAAACTAGCATGTTGTGTCCGTGGCCTTACATAATCTGATAGTAAAACTATCACCTTATGGCTCGTGATACAGCCGGAGTGAGTGATTGAGTTTTTGCCAGAGGCGTGCCCAGTGCTAGGTTTTAGGCCGTCGAGCGGCCTGTCTGCGCTAGTCAACTTCTTCAGCTGGTCGATTGTATACAGGCCCGAACTTGGCCATGTATTTCTTGACGAACATCTTCGCTTTTGATCGCACTGAGTCGGTTACTACTAGTTCGTCTACTGAGCGACAGTGTTTCAGCTCTTTTAGCATCACGAAATGTGTTAGCTGTGGAGAGAAAAAATAATACTTTAATCACGAGACTTTTGGCTACTCTGCATGTGTTTTATGTGTTTTTTTGTTGTGCCTTTAGTTTGAACAGGATATACAATTTTTCTTTTCTTTCTTTCTTTTTAGTATAAAGAAACAGATGGTTGTTTAACTGTATTTATCAACAGCGACGTTTTGTGTGATGCATATACTGCGATAGCTGAATTGTTTGCGTTTGACGATCAAAATCAACCCCATCTTCAGCATTTGGTAGCAAAGAAGTAAATTATAAGAAACCTCGAGTGTAAAATTATATAAATAGTCATTCATTGTTATAGAATGTCATAAAAACATGGCGTCTAACCACATACAGTTTTTAAAACTGTAAAAAACATTTGAACCCTATAAAAATATACAGCCAAACAACTGGTAAGGCCGATTTTACGATCATTCATGCCTCAGCTGAGTTATCTGAAGATAGTACGGATGAAAAATACATATTGCGCTGATTCCAAATAAATTGGGATAAGGGCAAGAGAATGGTGATGAGATAAAAGTTATCTGATGATTAAAAAATCGGCCCGTATGAGGAAATGCGGTCGGAAAGACTTTTTGAAAAAGCCTAAGTAAAGTCATAATTCGAGGTTTGGCTCTATTGGACAAATTTAAAAGATATTTCATAAACAGAATAAGAAGGATATATGCTGTGTCCCTATGTTTTCCTTTTAGATAATACATTATTTTTATATGCACTAGAACCCTCAAAATATGCTCAAAATTACCGCTGTCAACAGAGGCCTACCTAGTGTACAAATTCAACAACTATTAATGAAAAAAAAAAACATAGGGACATAGTATATATCCTTTTATAATTAGTTTATGATAAAATTGATATCTTTAAAATTGGTCCAATATTGGAGGAGGATATAGGAGAGAGTCAAACCTCGAATAATGACTTTTTGCTTAGACTTTTTCAAAAGTCTGTCCGATCGCATTTCCTCTTAGTTCATAAGTAAACTCACCTTCCTAGCCAAATGCTTAAAATCAGCCGTGCACGTAATCCTAGCCGCAGGTGCATCAGGATGCCTATAAGGATTCAGATGCTGGACCATAACCCTCGCCATGCTGCACCGGAACTGTTCCTTAATCTTCCTTGCTGTCTCCTCAGTACTCATAGTGTTTGTATTATCCACAAGAGGTGGGGATGGTGGTATCACCACCACAGGGGATGGTGACTCTTCCACATCGATGGGCTTTTCAACTGGTTTTTCGACTGGATCTGGCACGTGTGCTGGAGCAGGAGCTGGTTCCTCGATTGAAGAGTCTTCGGAGTCAGTTTCTGAGTCGACTAGCTCCACCATTTGCTGTTGTAAAGATTGTTTGGGTTAGAAATTGTACTATACTACATTTTATAATGGCTGGATTAAATCCATGACTACAAAGCGGTAAAGGGTAGGCGTTTGGGAAGCTGTTCTAGTCTATATTTACGTAGTCTAATAATTAATTAATTAGCATTATTAACTACTGTCTAATTAAAATGTGTAACAAAGAAGTCATCATTACAAGTTGACTTGAGAAAAATTAAATTGGATAGACGTCTGGAAGAAGTTTATGTAACACGTTTTCCAAAACAATATGTTTATCTTAGATCTGCAGAAGGCGTTTAAGACAAGTCATTTATGAATTAAGGGTTAATGGACGAACGTTATTTTGCAAACTGAGTATCATTGATCTCTAGGTCAATTTTCACACATTCAGGCTGATAATTCTGACAGTAAGGTGTATTGGCAAATATGAGAGTGACTGTCGTAGCCGGCAGGCGGAAAGTGTATGACTCTTTTATTTTAAACGCCTGCGACAGATATACCTTTTTCCTTTCAGCTTCTTGTTTATTCTCTAATTCTTTTTTCTTCTCCATCAGTAATGTCTTCGCCATCTCTAGTTTATTTTCCACCTCTATTTGGTTTTCCATCTTTAGTTTCTTTTCCAACTCTATTTTCCTCTCCAACTCTATTTTCTTCTCTAATTCTATTTTCCTTATTAATTCCTTTTCCCTTTCTAACACTTTCTCTTTCTCCTTTTCTAACTCTTTTTCTTTCTCTTTTTCCCTTTCTTTGTCTGTGTCCTTTTTGGTTAGCATTAACAATAAAATATGACGTAGGTAAATCAAGCTCGAAATTTAAATTTAAAAAAAAACATTACTTTTATTCTTCAAGTATGACACGTAAGTAGGCAAATGTTTATGGCTTATTCATTGATTAGCTGGTCATACACGGACTGCTCCAGCAGTAAGCCAGTGATCAACATACACAGACTGCTCCAGCAGTAAGCCAGTGATCAACATACACAGACTGCTCTTGCAGTAAAATTCAACCAATTGAAGCTGCCATTGATACCTGCCTGCTTGCTGCTGCAGCAGTCGGTATCAACTGCTCTGCGGTTTTTAATGTCGGCCTTAACACACGCGTTGCGGAATGAAGAGCGCGGGCGGAGATAACTGCGCGAGAGCAGTCGACAGCTCGAGCAGTTAGTGTTTGCCTGGCGACTGCTTGACCGCACGATTAACCCGCCATCACTCGCGCGGATTGCTGTCGGCACTCCACGCATTTTTGAACGTAAAAATGAATAATAATTTCTCTAGTTGCGCATCCGCCCGTCTCAGTACCTTTAAGTGTTAGGTTTAAGTGTTTAAGGTCACTTAAAGGTACTGAGACGGGCGGATGCGCAACTAGAGAAATTATTATTCTATTTACGTTTAAAAATGCGTGGGGTGCTGACAGCACCCCGCGCGAGTGATGGCGGGTTAAATACCACGCTGCCGACCGCCCGAAGCAGACGCAACTGCTCGAGTGGTTCTGTGTATGTGTTTATGTAGAAGACCGTAGATTGCTATGCAGTTGCAGCTTGAAGCAGTCGATACTGGCTGCTTCAAGCTGTCCGTGTATGGCCGGCCTTACTCTACGTGGTATATCTTACAAATACATAGCCTAAAAAACTAACCCGTACCCTTATTGCGTAAAACACTTTCAATCACAATCCGAATCATTTTGAAGGATAATCCTAATCCATTGCTTCATATGTTCGAAAAAATTGTCTGTTCAACAACGTAAATAACGCAATGAATGTTGTTGAACTGTCAAAATGAAAGCCGTTGCTACTGATTGTGTGTTACGGAATGAGGGTTTTCGTGAAAATTTCCGACACCAGTTGGCACCACTGTGACAAGAGGTCTTCCAATATAAAATATATGATGACGTTCATCATTCGATTCATTCATTCGTTCATCATTCAGTCATGACTAAAGAAAATATAGGCTCTTTGACAGATGCCTGGACCTGACGTGCCAGTGCTGCCACCTAGCGAACGTCATTTCAGAAAACCCTCATTACCATGTCGTTTAGTAACAAAACACGGAACCTAATATGCCAAGAGTAGTTAGTTTTATCATCCATCTATAGAGCTTGTCATAGTGTTAATTTACTCCAAAGGTGCTAAAAACAACCCTTTAAATACAGCTTATGAAAGCAGCGTCACAAAAAAGCTTATCAGCAGCGATCCTGCGGTCCGGCCGTCGAAAGAATGCGTTCCTAACAGCTGTCAGTGCGACAATTCTAGTAACTAATAAAGATCAAATTCGCAAAACACGTATAATTCGTTATAACGTGAAACTAGGTGTCAAGTACGCATTCTTTCTCTCGTCGACCGGACTGTGGAAGATAAAAATTCGAACATGGATAGGTAACGCTTACGGGAATTTTGAACCAATCGTTATAAGAACGTTTCCTATGGTTAACACTTTACACACCTCGTCGCTCGCATGACTAAAAGTCCTATCTCATTTTTCACATTTTTTGGCTAATCTGAGTCAGGGCGACTACGGTCTTCTGTTCGTGATTCACTTTTCACTAACCGTCGTACCTTTATGTTATTTGGATCTCAAAATATAACCATTTTGAAAGGCAACAAAATGCAAAGAATCACGAATGGAGGAGTGTAGCCGTCTCAGGCAAAATCTGCTAAAAAATAAGATAGACTTTTAATCATGCAAGTGATGAACTACATAAATACGAAAATAGTCCTAAAATATGACGTAACTAACCTTCAAATCCAGCATGCTGCCTTTGAGCCGTCGCTGCGACTTGTTGGCTGCGAGCAGTCGAACTTTCTGCAGCAACTTTTCGCGGCGGCGACGTAGCTTCTCTTTAGTTTGTTTGTATCGTTTCACTTCTAGTCTGCCGGCGAGCTTGTCTTCTTCAGTTCTCGGCTGCGGGGCGGAAGAAAGTTGAGTTAGTGAGTAGAGAATAGGCCTCTTTTGAAAGTAGCTAGGGGTAAATTAGACTATTACTGACTTTGAGAATTAGATTAGGTAGCTAAATTAGACTGCATAAGGCTGCCATCAGACAAACTGCATCACAGCAACCGCGCGCAGTCGATATATTCAACTGCATACAGTTATCTGCAGTCGGATCTGACTTTGCACAGTTGACGCCACGCATGCTGTTTGATGATCCACTAATAATGGATAAACCTGACTACAGTATCATTCATCTTCTTTTTTTTAGAGAACCAACTATATAAATATTGTTTGGATTCAATAAGAGGCTATGTTATTGCATATTCAAGATCGTGTAAGGCGCAGGCAATAATTGTAAAAGGAGAAATAAATATATTTTGTGTAACAATTTAAATTCGATCTAGCCTGTGCCTTGCTGCTCTCTCCCAGCGACGTCCTAAGCCGAGGTCCGTACCCCACAGGGGGTGACCTTAGCTGTAGTCGCTTGAAACCATAATTTATTGAGGCACCCACAGGCCAGCCCGGTTAAGCAGCCTCCGAGGTAGACCAAAGAGATGTCATTTAAAAAAAAAAGTGTATAACACTTACGCTAATTGGCCTTTCGGAGACAAGTCCAGGTCTTCGTTTCCTCGGCTTTATGCTGACGAGTGCGTGGTCAGGAATCAACCCGTTGTGACTGTCTTCCTTGATCACTGCAACCATGCATACAAACGTGATAGGTAAATATATTCATATTGAAAACGACAGCATAATGGAATAAAAATCTTATCTATTTGATATTATTGAAGTGAAAACTTATTTAGGCGCGTTGGGCATTTTTTGAGATGGGGAAAGAACTATTGAACTCGCGCCACTTTTACCGTAACCGACACCGCTTCGGATGTGTTCGGCTGTCCTCGGGATGTACTCGGTTTTAATGTGTCCGATACGTCAGTGAGTGATGGAAAGTATTGTTTGTGTTGTTTTCACTTCTGTCGGCACTCTTGAAGTGCCACTTCTTTTTTTATTAAAAATTTAATTTTCTGAACATGCAACAGATCTTCAGGGACAAAAATTAATTAGCTGGCGAAACTTCTCAGACGTGATGAGTATCGGATATCTAAATATGATAAAATAAAAATGTTTTTTTTTTTGGGAGGGACATCAACTGCAGTTAGCATTATAGAGTGTTAGACACTTGAAATTATCAGTTTTTTTTTGTTCAAACATCACAGACGATATATACGATACCTATCATATCTGTGTAGTTTAGCTAGTTAATTTAATTTGACCCGGTATATTACGGAAATAGTGAGACACAAACAATTTTTTGACTCTCCTTTCGCCACATACAGGCCGACTTTTCAAACTGAAACTTTGCAGCGAACTGTTAATTGTTGATATCGATTTTGAAAAAAATTAAAACTCCATTAATAGTTTTCTCGAAATTAAAATCAAGCTCATCACTTTTGTGACCATTTTTTACTAAAGTCCCAAAATAAGTCCAATGTCAAACACTCATTGTGTATATCCAAAAATACGGGGTAAATCAATACGTTAATAAATAAAATAAACCAAAAAAAAAGGAAAGAGAAAAAAGATAATAGAAAGACATCCAGTAGCTTTTGTCGTTGTAAACATAAGCACAAAATATTCTACAAATACATACAATCAGTGCTCCCACCTTCGTATATGCCATTGACTCCTTCCACCACTTTGCCCTTGGTCTGTCGTCGGACGAGAGGACTGTCCAGGCCTGAGGATGGCGGTTCCTCTTCCTCCTCTGATGAACTCTCTTCTACAGAATAGATTGGCGTGTTAATTATATTTTTGTAAAACATTCCCAGGAAGAACTACGCTATCTATCAGATCCATAGCTAAATTATATTGACATGGCGCATGGCGACATGGCGACGCGCGCTTTACTTGTGGTTAACCAACACGCTGTAAGCGCTCTCGGTACCTTCCGAGGCAATGGCGAAGTCGGATGTGTGTGTGTGTGTGTGTGCAGACGCTAATTGTCTTCACGGGCACATTCACAGCGTTTTTGTACACTTGGTTAACACAAGAAAAGCGCGCGTGGCTTCGTGAGATAATATTTATCTAATGTGGAAAATTTTATTTCAGCCGAAAGACGTCCACTGCTGGACATAGGCCTCCCTCCTCATAGGGAAAATTTTATACCATAACGGTCAACAAACAACATATTATGGGAGTGAGTTTTGGAGTATTTTTAGAGTAATTCTAAAAGAAACCATTTTATAAACATATCTGTAGGTATTTATGTAGGTTACGTACCAGGTTCACTAGGCATGGGCGGCGGTATCCACTGCGGCTGTCTCAACTTGACGTGGTAGTAGTACGTGCGGCCGCGCGCGTCGGTAGCGCTGCGCCATAGAGACGGGAGCACTATTTCTTTAGGGTCATCCGTCGATGCTGCGCCCTGGTAGGTAGAAAGATGTGTTGTACTCAAACAAGGTATTTTTTAATACAAACTTAAAATAAGTGCTTAATTTTTTTTTAATCGCTCATACATGAGGATAATTATAAAAATCAACAGTACACAAAAACTGATGTACAGGAGACTTTGTACTTCGTATTTTATTGGCTGACTAGTTTCTGCCCGCGGCTTCGTCTGGGTGGATGTCGGAAATTATCCCAGAGGAACGTGTTACCGGGACGAAAAGTAGCCTATGTAACTCCTTATACCATCAGCTATCTGCCAGTAAAAATCAGTGCAGCCGTTTCGGAGATTAGGCGGAATAAACAAGCAGAGAGACAAAAAGATTAAAAATTGCTTGTTATAAGTACTGTTGCTTTCATATAAATTTAGTAAAAAGCTGTTATTTTGACATTACGAACAGACACTTCAATGTTATTTATTTGTATAGACAGCCAAGTCACAACAAGCAATCACAAATTTACTGACATTCCAGAGAAAAAGTTTAAATTGTCTCAGGTGCTTGTATTTATGCATACCCTTCAAGCCGAACCACAACAACGTTGCTTGGCGATTAGAAAAGGTAAGGGCGTTTGTGCACTACAAGGAATCTTACTGTCCGGCAGTCCGATTTTTTAACTAAGTGCACAAACTAGTATATGTATAGATTTATGGCGTGCCATATGGGACCATAAAAAATCGTACTGCCGGACAGTAAAATACCTTGTAGTGCACAAACGCCCTAATAGGTAATACTTTTCCGGACGAGCTCCAAGAGATCTAATACAGTATTTTTATCTGACGAAGCGACACGCGCTTTACTTGTGGTAATTAAGTGTACAAACACGCTGTGAGTGTGTGCGTGAAGAAGAATAGCGTCAGCACATAACCGCGCATACCCTTCCGACCTCACCCGTGTCTCGGACGGTACCGAGAGCTCCTGTGCTTACACACACAATCACAGGGTGTAAACAAGGTAAACACAAGTAAAGAGCGTTTCACTTCGTGAGATAAAAAATTGTTCAAGTTTTCACTTCTGTCGGCACTCCCGGAGTGCCAACAGAAGTGAAAACTTGAACAATTTTTTTTGGAATTACGTGGATTTTAAGGAATTACGTGTGTATTTTGTGAATCGTCTTATAAACAAAACACGCGCGGTACCGGTTACGGCCATCCGTCTTACGAATTTTCGATCAGGTCACGTGTCCTGACGCGAGTTCAAGATTTATTACCCATTACAAAAAAAGTGTACAACGCCGCTAAAGAAGTTTTCACTCCAAAAAAGTACTACGTCTCTAATAAATAAGTATGGTACTCACAGATTGCTGGTCAGGTTGCGACTGTAGCTGCGGGAAGGGAGGCTGGCCGGGCGGGCCCACCTGCTGCCCGAACATGAAGCCGCCCATCGGGAACCCGGGCATGCCCATCATACTGTGGAAACATTAATTATAGTGTTATAATCAGTCAGTGTCACTGATAATAGTGATAATAGTGTCACTAATCACTAAACCATGGTTTAGTAGGGGCATATCGATATCACTAGACATCGGTATCACTAGACATGGGTATAGTCAGAATATAATTTTCCCACTGGTGGGACATTGCCCTACTCTCTTCGAGAAGGACTGGGTTGGAATCCACCACGCAGGCCCAGGGCCGGTTGGTAGATGTCACATGTCTTCGAATTTTTGGTTCTAGGACATGCCGGTGCCCACCACGGTCACGAATTCCCACAGTGGTGACCCCGACGTGATACACAGGAATAAGTTGTAAATAAGTAACGATTAATTTATTACGATATCAAGTAACTAAAGTTAGTAGTTACACTTGACACGAAAAGATAAAATTAAATAATGTTATAATGAAGAGTAAAACGAATAGAAACACTAGGTTACGGCGAGCTTCAGCGAGTAAAATATGATCGGGGTCAGAGAGGACCTCGCACGATCTTGGTTAAAAACAGACTGAAGCTCCGAATCAAAACTCTCCCAAATCTGCCGTTCACTAGATAAAGGAAGCGGCACAACGATTTTACACAAAGGACGCAGCAAAACGATTACATTTTAAAAGTACAATAATAAAACACGAGAAATAATAAAACACGAGAAATACAAATGGGTACAATACAAGACAACTGAAAATAACAGAACAATGAACCTTAACTAAAAATAGCAAATGGGTACAATACAAGATAACTAAACATAATAGAACAATGAACCTTAAAAGTAAAGAATCATGAAAGACAATAGTACCTATAACTTAAATTGCTTGCAGATGTTCAACGTGGGAAAAACACAAAAATGAAACTTTCTAAAAATAATTACAATAAGTTCCTCTATAAAAATATTACATTCTTAAAACTATGCAAGGGATGGGTACGTAAGACACAGTCCCCACATTGTCAGCGTGCTAAAGTTTCACGACATGTCCATTCAATACCAGGAACTTTTGCACCTCCTTCAGCTAGGTTTGAGCACGTCCACTTAGACTTAATTGTAATGCCCTATTCAGATGGATGCAGATACTGTCTAACCTGTGTCGACCGTTTTTCACGTTGGCCTGAAGCCATACCTCTAGAAAACCAAGAAGCTGAAACCGTTGCTCGTGCATTTTACACTCACTGGATATCACGCTTCGGTGTTCCCTTACGTGTTACTACAGATCAAGGCAGACAGTTTGAATCGCACCTATTTAGGAATCTCAATACCCTATTAGGAACCAAGCATCTTCGTACTACTGCGTACCACCCATCTGCCAATGGAATGGTAGAACGTCTTCACAGGCAACTCAAAGCTGCAATAAAATGTCACTTACCAACTGAAAATTGGGTACGCATTTTACCAACAGTAATGTTAGGTATTAGGTCAGCCTGGAAGGAAGATCTTCAAGCTACTCCAGCTGAAATGTTATACGGTCAAGGTATTAGATTGCCGGGTGAGTTTTTAGCACCCTCGGTAAATAATAATATCACAGTGGCGTCAGACTTTGCTCAAGAACTTCGAACTCAATTCAATTCGTTAAAACCAGTAAATGGCTCTGCACATGGTGATATAAAGAGCTTCATTTTCAAAGACTTGGCAACAGCCAGTCATGTCTTCTTGCGCAATGACACTGTTAAAGCCCCTTTAGTACAGCCTTACGATGGGCCTTACCAAGTCATTACAAGGAATGACAAAACATTTGTCATTCGAATTAGGGACCGTGACGTTACAGTCACAATTGACAGGTTAAAACCGGCTCATATACTGTCAGAAGGTCAATCTGCGCCTAGCGAGAATATCACAACTTATATTGTAAAGCAAAACGATCACCAAACCGCTGCTGCTGCTGATCAACCACTTAATGCAGATAGCAACATGCAACCACAGCAACAGCATATTCCTCGCCGTTCTGGTAGGCGAGTTAAATTTCCTGATTACTATCAGGCAGGTGTTTCGTGATCTTTATCACTGGTAGGGGGGTACTGTGGGGACTGTGTCTTACGTACCCATCCCTTGCATAGTTTTAAGAATGTAATATTTTTATAGAGGAACTTATTGTAATTATTTTTAGAAAGTTTCATTTTTGTGTTTTTCCCACGTTGAACATCTGCAAGCAATTTAAGTTATAGGTACTATTGTCTTTCATGATTCTTTACTTTTAAGGTTCATTGTTCTATTATGTTTAGTTATCTTGTATTGTACCCATTTGCTATTTTTAGTTAAGGTTCATTGTTCTGTTATTTTCAGTTGTCTTGTATTGTACCCATTTGTATTTCTCGTGTTTTATTATTTCTCGTGTTTTATTATTGTACTTTTAAAATGTAATCGTTTTGCTGCGTCCTTTGTGTAAAATCGTTGTGCCGCTTCCTTTGTCTAGTGAACGGCAGATTTGGGAGAGTTTTGATTCGGAGCTTCAGTCTGTTTTTAACCAAGATCGTGCGAGGTCCTCTCTGACCCCGATCATATTTTACTCGCTGAAGCTCGCCGTAACCTAGTGTTTCTATTCGTTTTACTCTTCATTATAACATTATTTAATTTTATCTTTTCGTGTCAAGTGTAACTACTAACTTTAGTTACTTGATATCGTAATAAATTAATCGTTACTTATTTACAACTTATTCCTGTGTATCACTTGCCCACCACGGTCACGAATTCCCACAGGTATCACTAGACATGGGTATAGTCAGAATATAATTTTCCCACTGGTGGGACATTGCCCTACTCTCTTCGAGAAGGACTGGGTTGGAATCCACCACGCAGGCCCAGGGCCGGTTGGTAGATGTCACATGTCTTCGAATTTTTGGTTCTAGGACATGCCGGTTTCCTCATGATCTTTTCCTATGACGTTTTTTTGACATCGGTATATAACAGCGAAAATAAATTGTACGACTGCTGGCGGGTAAAAAAAACTGAGTCCCTTAGCTGCACAAGCGCTTTTTTCTATCGCCTCGTTGAATAATACTTTTTTGTTAAATACGAGATTGTTACGTACGGCCGCGCGTCGCGTTTGTAGTTAGTGTATGTAACACAATTTAAGGCTTTTTTTGAAGCATATTACAACAATCCTTTGAGTACTCACTTAGGCTGCGGCATACAGAAAGGCGGGCAGAAAGGCGAGGGCGGGAAGTCGTGCGGCAACCAGTCCGCGGGCATGTCGGGCACCATGCCCGGCACGCCCAGCACCATGCCGCCCAGGCCGGGCAGGTTGGGCAGGCTGCCCAGCATGTTGGGCCCGCCCGGGACCATGCCGCCGGGGAACATTTGCTGTAGGGAAAAACGGTTAGTTTAAAACTTTGTATAATTAATTAATGATAGTTACGAGTTCATTCTATTTGTGATGGCTAAAATGTCGCCATATGACCATTCATTTTGAACGTTTACTGCTGGGAAACAAAAGTACTTGCCTGTTCAGTTCTGGTGAAAACTATCAATGGTGAAGTACGAAGAGCTACATTACCCAGCACCTCTACGTCAAGTCATACTCGGCAGTCAGCTAATCTAGCGACATTAATTGGAAGAATACAGAGAAAAGAAATGGGGGTGCATCATTGTCGAACCTTCTGTACAGTCCTTTCACAGTTATTTTACCTCAGATTTGGCATCACTGTCCAAATCACAGTGATCTTTATTCTCATTCTAATAAGGTTGCTGCAAAATACGCGCATTGACGTGGAGATGCGGACACCAGCCCGTATTACCTATTACCTAGGTTGCTGCTGTCAGACGTAAAATAATAAAATTGTGAACGGACTGTAGACGAATACCAAATAGTATAACTATACAAGGTTCCATTGGCGTGTGGCCAAAATCAGAACTAACGCCTTCTTGTTTTCCAATATATTTCACAAAACTGGAGTGGCGACCGAGTACCGGAAGACGTAGCAAGGCGTTGGAAGGCCTCCCACAAGGTGGTCCGACGACCTTGTGAAGCAGGAACCTGTTGGATGCGAGAAGCACAGAACCGGTCGAAGTGGAGGTGCTTGGGGGAGGCCTATGTCCAGCAGTGGAAGTCTTTCGGCTGAAATGATGATTTCACAAAACAATCGCCCAAATTTTCACCAACAGCGCCACCCTGTCAACGTCATTCGAACGCCTAAAGACCCTTATAGCACTTTGTGCTGAATTCATGGTTACGGTTTGCGTGTTGATGTCCCTGCCACCCTGTATAGGAGTGTAGTTTGCATTCTTTCTGTACTTCAGTGTAAAATAAGGAATTTCTTTCTAAGTATCTGTGTATACCTGTGGGAAGGCATCAGGCTGCGGCCAGTACGTGGGCCAGTCGTGCTGCACGCGCTCGCGCTGGCGGCGCGACCCGTCGGCTAAGTATCTGTGTATACCTGTGGGAAGGCATCAGGCTGCGGCCAGTACGTGGGCCAGCCGTGCTGCATGCGCTCGCGCTGGCGGCGCGACCCGTCGGCTAAGTATCTGTGTATACCTGTGGGAAGGCATCAGGCTGCGGCCAGTACGTGGGCCAGCCGTGCTGCACGCGCTCGCGCTGGCGGCGCGACCCGTCGGCTAAGTATCTGTGTATACCTGTGGGAAGGCATCAGGCTGCGGCCAGTACGTGGGCCAGCCGTGCTGCACGCGCTCGCGCTGGCGGCGCGACCCGTCGGCTAAGTATCTGTGTATACCTGTGGGAAGGCATCAGGCTGCGGCCAGTACGTGGGCCAGCCGTGCTGCACGCGCTCGCGCTGGCGGCGCGACCCGTCGGCTAAGTATCTGTGTATACCTGTGGGAAGGCATCAGGCTGCGGCCAGTACGTGGGCCAGCCGTGCTGCACGCGCTCGCGCTGGCGGCGCGACCCGTCGGCTAAGTATCTGTGTATACCTGTGGGAAGGCATCAGGCTGCGGCCAGTACGTGGGCCAGCCGTGCTGCACGCGCTCGCGCTGGCGGCGCGATTCGTCGGCCGCGGCCGCCGCCTCCGCGAAGGCGCGCCTCCTCTCCTCCTTACTCATGGGAGGCACGGCCGCTAGGACTCGGTCACTGAGCCTGGGACAATACAATAGTAAATTGTACAACTAGTGCATAAAAGAAGCCACATCACTCCGAGACGTTTATATCCATCCGAGCTGCAGTGGATAGTTCAGTCGAGGGGTAAAATGGCTCGTTTATGACCGAGTTAAACACTCTGCTTTTCACTTCGATTGCGGGAAAATAAAACAGGCATAAAGTATACTATAACAGTATTTTCACTGTTCAAAAATGTTGCAAAATTGAAGAAGAGAATAGCTAATCCCTGCCACAAAGTATTCTGCGTATTGATGAATGAAATGATAATATGAGAAAAAAAAAATATGTGAAACGAAATTCTATTAAACTGTTGTCTATAAAACAACGTACAACCTATAAGAATATCATCTGCCTAGCCTTTTCCCAACTATGTTGGGGTCGGCTTTCAGTCTAACCGGATGCAGCTGAATACCAGTATTTTACATGAAGCGACTGCCTATCTGACCTCCACAACCCAGTTACTGGGTAATACGATACCCTTTGGTAAGACTGACAAATAATGCAAACTGCCCACTACTAACACTGGTCCCACACAAGCTATTATTATAAAAGCGAATTTACACGAGAAGAATTTTTCGTCATTCATCGTACATCTTCTGCCTATCTATACAATAAATACCCTTTGGTAAGACTGGATGTCAGACTATCGGGCTTCTGACGACCCGCAACGACTGTCACAGATCCACGAATGACAGCCGGGACCAACACGTTAGCCGTTGGCAGAGACAAAGGGGTCTTGGTATGTAAAGATGGTCACCCATTCACGAATCAACTGCAGCACGCATAGCTTAACCAGATCGATCGATCCGTGCGGCTGTTATTACTTAGCCAGTCATCGTATATAAGACGCTTAAAAATATCGAGTGTGGTAAATCGCCTGGCGTTTCTCGCCTAAAAGATTCACTTGGACATTCTCGCTTATGGACGCTCGAGAAACTCTTTCGTGTAAACGCGCCTTAATAAATCTCAAGTTGTACTTAATCACTATTTTTACGAGAAATAAAAACAAAACTTATTAATTCAAATACATTTCATCAAATTTTAAAGAAACAAATATCCAATCATTATCTTACCTAATACTCCTCCTGGCTCCCTCTGGACTGCTCCTTCTTTTCCTTCTGTCTCGATCATCTCTATCTCTATCCCTGTCACGGTCTCTATCTCGCTCTCTATACCTATCGCGGTCTCTTTCCCCCCGGTCTCTATCACCTCTATCGCGGTCACTTCGGTCTCTATCTCTGTCTCGTTCCCTCTCCCGGTCTCTCTCTTTCTCCCGCTCACGTTCCCGTTCCTCCCGTCGGTCGCGGTCGCGTTCTTCTCTGCGTTCGCGGTCACGTTCGCGTGATCCGCTGGAGTCAGCCGCGCGTCTCTCGACGTTCGCTTGTCTTTCGTGCTCTTTCATTTGTTGTATTCTTTCTTTCTTCGGTATTTTAAATACTTCCTGCAATAACATGAAACTATTTTATTACAGAACTTAGCTTCATCATCTGCCTAGCCTTTTTCCCAACTCAATTGGGGTTGGGTTCCAGTCTAACTGGATGCAGCTGAATATCTAGTATTTTACATGGAGTAAACGCCTATCTAATCATCACATACGATACCCTTGGTAAGACTGGTTGTGAAACTGTCGGGCTTCTGACTACCAATTTACAATCATTTACTTCAAGGTGCATCAAATGATATTCCTTGAATGACGCTACTTGAGACCATCCAATCACTCAGTGCAGACCGGTACTTACCATGCTGAATGGCTACTTTTTACCATGGCAATAATTCCCGTAAAATCGATGATAAAGAAGGTCACATCAAGAAGACAAGTAATAGAGGATATAAAACCTTACCTTCAAACTTGACCACCTCTCCAGCAGTTGGTTACACAGATCCTTGATTTTTTCTAGAATGTTTGCACTCTCTTTGGCCTTCTCTGGGCTTGAGAGATTCTCCTGATTGGTAGGTACGTCTATAGGCAAACCTGTGGAATACAATTTAGTTACTTTACAAGTTTGCGTAAATTGGGAAATTAACACCTGTCTAGTAGATTATATTTGTCATTATGTCCATAATGACAAAGCTAGCTTTCCATAGATTTTAGACAATGTTTATTAAATAGCTTCTTCACACAAATGTCATTTATTGTGCATCCAGCTGACCTTGGACAGTATGCTACTACCTTCCTGACCAGCATATATTTTTAGTACGCGCGTGTGAAGAACCATGTCTGCCACAACAATGGACTGCCACAAATAACATGCAAAATAATATATCCGGTTCGATTTCACTTAGCTACACCAAATATCTGGTACTGAACCAGTCGTTCATATAGTAACAATTGACAGTGCTCTTACCAGTAGCCTCATCAATGAATACAGTGTCAGGTGCAGGCTGCGGCGCTTCGGCCGCGCTGAGCCAGCGCTCCACGATGGGGAAGAAACGACTCTCTTGAATCAATGTCTTGTTGGGGATCGGTAGGCGGTCTACTGTTTGAAGCATCTCTAGCCTGTGGAAGTAGAATAATGTTTTTTAAATATACATTTTTCGTTTTGTTGTCGTCGTCTATCTGTAAAAGTATTTAAGAGTTCGAGTATTGTTACAATTCATTACGATTTGGGTAAGGAATTCTGACCCAGAACGGAGCACGGGAGTTATTTTTTATTTTGCATATGAAATGGCTGTTTCCTTGATCCGAGGAGACATGAACAAATGTCATTGATTTTAGTAATTGAAGTATTACTAGTTACAAGACAGCACGCCTTGTGACCTTGCCAATGCCACGCTCCTATTTTGCTTCACTTTTGTTCAGATCTCCATCGAAACTATATTCTATGACGTATCGACTTACTTGAACTCTAGCGGCGCATCGCTACACCACGGTGCTAGCAGCCTGAGGCCTCGGTAGTCCAGGAAAAGTCTTCTACAGGGCAGGTCAGCATCCCGCAGTAGTCGCAGTAACGCAGTCTGAGCGCGACGTGTCTTAGCGCGCACTACGGTACGGGAGAGGCGGAGAGTGTGGCTCTGATTCTTCACACCAGTACGGTTCAGGGCTTCCAAGTCTTCCTCGATCTAAATTATTAAATTGGGTAAATACTGAGGACATTATGAACAAACGCCAATATGACGTGGTGTGGAGTAATCATCCAACACAATGTAGAAAAGACACCTTTACAACAGTAATTATAAAAAGTATTCCACCACCTGTAAATAAGTACTTCAAGCTATGATGGAGTTAGTATTAAATTGTCCAAACAATGCTGATAGTTATTTACAGTATTGTTTCAGATACTTTAGATATTATAGTACCTATCTCAAGTACAAAATAAACCAGAAACAGGAATGAGTCAAGTTTCTAACGCGCTGTCTAGTTATTCAAAACTAATCACAATTATATGTGATGTAAAGCTCATTCAATCAGAGTATTTCAGATGAAACTTTGTCTATAAAACTACTAATTAAATATTAAAAATAGACAACCAGTCCGTATTTCGGCCATGGAGGCAAATCTCAACCGAGCCTAGCCTTCGGCGCGACACAGGTGCAATTTCTTCCTCTCCCACTAATTAAATAAAAGAGTGACAACTCACATCAGCATCTTGCACCAGGTCGGGTGCTTTCGGCTTGTAGGCGCGATCCTTCTTGGGTCGTCGGACGCGCGGCCGCGGCTGTTCCGTGGGAGTGGCGTGGGATTCCTCTGAAGACTCTGTAGTGCCTGACTTTGAGGTAGAGATTTCTTCCTCCTCCTGAGAGTTGCAAAGTGTTATGTTAATGTTATTTGTCGATTTCCTCTTCATTCACGTTAGAAATTGTTGACAGTATTTTTTAATGATTATATTTGAAACAAATAGCATGCATTACATGAAAGTTACTAAGTACAGTATAATGTTTGGCAAATTAAACATTTGAAAATTAACATTGAACTTAAGATAAAAAAAGCTGTGCAAACTCCTTGTTTAGTCAGTATTATTCACAATACTGAATTCAAAAGAATGTCAACAGTCTTAAACACAAAAATCACAATTAAAGTTTCAAGATACACATACACAAAGTATACCTTCAAAACAGCATTGTATAATCACTCCATCAATTCCACCTGCGAGAAAGCAGTCCCAAATAAATAATATAAACATATATATACCCGATCAGCGCGTACCTCGTCATCTTCATCGTCCGAGTCGGGCTCGCCACCGATCCAGCCGCGGCAGTTGTCGGCGCCGCAGTAGCAGCGTTGCGCCACCTTTCTGCACGAAACAACATATCTCTGTTACCCACCAGTCACCAATCGCCATTACAGCATTACGGCCTTACACCCACTGGAACCGATAAGTCCGGATTGTCAGATAGGAATGTTTATATTCTTGACAAGTTGTGGACAATCACAGTTATGACTAGGGTAGGTTGAAATTGAAGCGGGAGGAGGATGGGCGTGTGGAGGATTCAGATTGAGCTGTTATGATAGCTCTTAGTTTCATTTACATGTAATATAGGTACCTAGACCTACATTTTTGGAACAACTTATTATAACAATGTAATTATGGTTTCACAATCGCACATAAAAAAGTCTAGATTTGGTATCTTTTGTTGGGTTTGTTAAGTTGTCATTAAGAAGCTTGGAAGAATTCTTCTAATTTTGTCTTTTTTACCAGCCTGCCATGAATCGTTATTATTTTTCTCTTTCGTGTGTTATAAATACTCGGTGTTATCTTTGATCATATTAAAAAGTAACAACTGAGTCAGCTTCTTGTTACATGTATGAATCAAATTATTGAGTGCAGAAACAAAGTCAATGTCATTCACGGTGAGCGCCTTAAGACAGATTATTTACATAATTCGAAGGTTACTGTAGGCCCGTCGGTCGATCTTACTGTTATGCTGAACACATTCAGTTAAATTCTGATTTTCTATGGATAGACTTTCTCTGACGAAAACTCTGTAGACAACATCATCTAAGTTTCAATATAGGCGCCAACGCCATTTATCGTGCGATACGTGAGCGCTTGTGTGGGGCATGTCAATTTATTTAAATGGGAAATGGCTGGAACTAAACTTAGATACAAGCGGCAAATGTATCACGTATGTATTGCGATTTAGTCGCATTCTTAAATTCGCGTCCGCGACTTGAAGTGAGTGGGTGCTTAGGCTTTATAACATGCATAGGAGCTGCAAAAACTTAACTTACCCAAACCTCTGGAACTGGTAATCGAATGTCAACTCCTCGCCTGATACAATATCCCGCTTACTGAAGAACCCTATCCTCAGCTCACCATTCACCGTCCACTTCTGAGTTTCTGCATTAGGATCACAGGAGTGATTGATGAAACGGGATATGTTTCCTTTGAGTGTTGCATCGATGACTGTGTCGCCTTTCAGAGACATGAAGTAGTGATGCAAGTTGTTCTCGTCGGAGTATGCTTGAGCACGCTTGTAGAATTGTTCATAGTCAAGAACTTCGCCTACATATTCTAGAAGAAATTCGCCCCTGCAATGGAAATAGTTGGTTTATTAGCACGGATTTTTCTATGGGGTTTAGGCGTCTTGAGTTTCGTTGTAAAATAAAGTTGTATACATACAGCATAGGTTATTGGTATTTTTGAGATAAGGCTAATGCTTTTTTTATTGCTATGAGGGCCTGCTTTTGACCTCAATCACGCCTGATGGAAAGCGATGGATAAGGTCTATGATGGAACGAGCATGCTTAGAAGGTGCCTATTCACTCTTGCTTTGAAGGCAGACATGTTAAATGTGGAATGGAAGTGAGACGTTTGCTGACAATGATTTCTTTAATCTAACAAAACATTGCTGTTCAATTCAATCATTCATAAAACATTTTAATCACTGTCTGCCTCTGATAAGTACAATACAATACCTACAATATTAGTAACTTCCTTGTTAAATTTATGATAATTTGATAATTTAGTCATATGGCTATTACTAATAATATTATAATAAAGTAATGTCTTGCGAATTGAAGATACATTCAATTCGCGAGACATTACTTTAAAGGAAACAATGTTTTGTCTGCAGTGTTTATTCTAGGTTATGTAAAATTTAACACTGAAGATGATTTTATCAAAGAATGATTACCATTGTTACTATGTATTTATGTTATGAGCAGCACAATTTGTGTTGCTAATTTAAATCTCAAAGAGCCATAGCTCTTATTTCTATAGATCGTTAGGTTATTTTTGAACACTGTAATATTTCATAACTAATACTACTGTACGTAGTAGTATCTACACCGCCACATGCAAACTACGCATCATATTCTTCTTAGCGTGTCGATAGCAATCTAAATGAACTCGGCCCAAGATTCGGCTACTTATTTGGCGCCATCACCAGCGTCCATCAGTTCCTGTACCGTGCAGCTGACAGGACACGCAGGACACGATATTAAGTGTCCCATCGTTTGGGGAACAGCACCATAACGCATCATATTGACGTCACGCAAAATTCTGCATCGCACAAGCAGAGTTTACCGCGCAACTAGCATATATACAACATTCCAACATCAATTGTCTAGCAGTTGCCCACCAGACACGACACCCATCTGGTTGAAGGATCCTCCCTTTTCTATGGAGAATGAGTGAACTTTACACCCAGTTCCTCATACCTCTATACTACTTTTAATATTGTTGAACTATCCATAAAAATCCGAGTAAATTAACTAACCTTTGTTTTATGATTTTATTTACGCAATAATCAAACACGCCATCAAATATTTCCGCCGATGCATTATAACTAAAAAGTACACATTTTTATTGGTATTACTTACGTTGGTATATCAACACTAGCCTCCACACCACAGCCTTTCTTATCAGCATAGAAAACCTTGAGAGGAGCCATCTCCCTCGACTGGAACCTTCTGTTAGTACAGCGATCCCCTACTGGACAGCGGGAGTTACTGGAAACAAAATATTACATTTGTTTGACACAAAACTACTTAAAATATGAAAATTTAACTAAGGGCTGATTTTCCATCGCCAGACAACTTTTATTCGAGGAATAAAATTGACGTATGATAGATTTTATATAAAATAACTGTCAAAATTTTGAAATTATTCCTCAAATTATCAGATGATCGAAAAATCAGTCCTAATTTGAACTTGGAATAGAATAAAACATGAATACTGAAGTATTACCATTCAATCATAAGCAGCCTGTTGAGACAGTCCTCTCCACAAGCCAGCTCCCCTCGCTCCAGCTCTTCTTTGGTCATAAAACAGTCACAAGTCATCTTCTTGGTCTCCTTACTAATCATTCTATCACATAAATACTCATTTTCATCCAAATGTTGGTACTGGTTCAACCTCTCTTCAATTATCCTGTCATAATCCTCTTTGCTGAGAGGAGTAACATGTTGGTCATCTTCAGGGAGGTTAGGACTCTCTGCTACTGGGGGCATTCGCTGAGGCAGACTTGGACTCGCTAAAGGTGAGTTGGCAGGAGAGACAGCTCCCATCTCCAGCTCACTAGACCTGCGCCAACGAGACTTCACTTTCACAGGCATCTCAGAAGGCACAGGAAATGATGGAGAGTTAGGTGTGGTACATGGCAATGATTCACTTGTCTTTTCCTGACTATCAGATCCAATTTCTTCAAGTTTCAGTTTTGTCTGTGTGATCAAAGCCTTTTTCAACGGTGTCTTGACCAACCCATAGCCTTTCGTTTTCTGTTTCAGGTTACTTATTGTCTTAATCCTACTGGACCGCCTCACTCCAGTGGGTGATGATTCGGCTGAATCATTTGAGTTATTTTGTGTTTGTTCAGTTATTCTGGATGAGTTGCTGTCATCTGATAGAATAGAACTTGGTGTTAGACTGGGATCTGGCCTTGTTAGGGCTTCAGTAAGATTTTCTTTAAATGGTATGTCAAGAGTTAAACAAGGTGGGGTTCTCAGTTCAATAACATCTGAACAATCCATTGGAGGGTCAGGCTCCACTGCAGATGTAAGATTCAACTTTTCAAAATGTTCCTGGAAGTCACTGTTTTGAGAAATATCCTTACTCTCTTGATTGTCTGTTTCAGATACATGCTCCTGTGGACTATCAATCTTGATGTTATAATAAAGCTCTGGGTGGTCATCCTCCACTATCTGCACAATTGTAATGACTTCATCATCATCTCCAGTAAAATCTAATTGTTGTTCTTCCAAAGGAGTATCTTCCATCTGTATTTCCTCTGGTTTTGATTCTTTGGAAGAATCATCAATAATTTGACACTCATCTTCATTTTCAGGCATTTGTTCAGTAATAGCATTGAGCTTAAAGTCACTTTCCGTTAAATCAATAGTATTTAACTCTATAGACTTCTCATTCGCTTGTTCTGTATTCGGTAATGGGATTTCACTATTGGATAATAGTTCATTCAGGACAGGTACAGGTGATATGTCTCTAGAATTGCTCTTTGTTATTGTTGTACTGTTCATTTGACTGAAGTTAGCCCCACTGTTGGTATCAGACTGTGTATCTAGTGCAGCATTTGAATCTGACTCTGAGCTTGCACATGGATCAACAACCCTTATTTCTACACTACTATTTGTTTCACTGTCACTACCAATATCATATTTTCTAGTAAATGTCTCATCACTATTGAATAGACAGCGATATTTACCAAATTTCTTATGCAGTGCTACGATTGGGACTTGGCATGCTTTAGTAAGAGGAACTGCTGGTGGTTCTGATGCCTGTGGTGCTTGTGGGTCAGGTGCAGTAGAGGAATCAGTAGGCGCAGTCTCCGTGTCTTGCTGATTGGTTTCGGAGGTGGTTGCCTCGACGGAACCAGAGGCTTCGCCGTCGGCGGACGACGCAGCTTCGGCCTGCTGCTTGGCGCGTCTAGTCGTACGACGCGTTGCCGCGGTTTTTGTTGTTGCCTTCTTTCTTTTCGCCATTGTACTATTTTAAAGCAGCAACATACAACCTAAAAATATATGTTTTTTACATCACAGCTAATCAGAAAACGGTTGGGCATAGTGACCTCTTTCAATCGTTGTTGTTTCTCATTGCTGTCAATGCCACATGGTTATAATAAAAAATATAAGGCATAATTCTTAACAGTTAACTTAGCTACAATAACTGTTGTTTTTTAGACACTCATGACGCTCTGTTTTGAGTCTCGAATGATTTTATGCAATGAAGCCACCGGTTGGTGTTGATGGTAGGTACGGTGCAGCAACAACATTAATTTCATGATACAATCTGACTACATACCATTACTTTTTGGATATAATAGTATTTCTTGCATTTACTGAAACACTAAAAATTGTGCAAAACTACTATACTCTCTCACAATTTAAATGAAACATTATCAAGCAAAATTACATTTTTCTCTCATTTTAGTTCAGAACATTGGATTTTGCTTTTTTTTTGTTGAGGACTCTACCATAGACAATTTAAGACAAGATGGACATTTTAAAACCAATGCAGATAAAAATATTTCACTATTTACAATAAAAATACTTTATATGTTGTGTATTTGAAATTAATGTTTCTTTTATGCTTGGAATCTAATGAATGACTCCAAGGACCTAGTTGATAATGTGGTGGCTACTGCTGGCTAGATAAATGCATATCCTAGCGAACTGTGGAACGAAAAACGAACTTACGAAAACCGATGCAACTGTTTCACCAAACGGCGAGGGCAAGACGCTTGCTTAGTTAAGCGCAAGTCAAGTCATGAAACTGGAAATTTGGAGAATGAAGATTACTGATAGTTTTTAGTCGATTCACTTGTATAAACAAGTTGTTTCAATTAATTTTGGATCATAAATGAACGCAACTATGTGACGTTTCAAAGTTTCACGTCTTACGTCAAATTTTGAAAGTGTCAAAATAATTTAACCAAGCCAGCCGAAAAGATAGCGAAAAGGCTTAATTTATTTCTAAGTATTCTATTGTTAATACTTCCTTAATTCTATTTAGAAATATTGTAAAATGGCCGAAACTCCCGAGGTAATTTTGAGTCCTACTTAATACAAGTACACTTACTAGGTCGCTAAAAACTTTAAAACTCTGAGACACGTCACGTTTATGTTTTTCAATTTGTAACGTGCAGTGTTTCTTTGGATACTTTTAGTACTAGCGGGTTTCGACTTAAGTAAAAACAAGTATTCACTACACGGACCAGTAATTCAGCACATTCCACAATGGTAACAGCAGCTTGCAATGTTTATTTCAGACCGTGAAAATCAATAAGTGGGACGGCGCTGCCGCTAAAAATGCTATTGATGATGCTATCAGAGAGGTAAAATATTGTTTTGATTTGTCTTTCTCTTAAATTATTGTTATTTTTGTACCTGAGACACTTTTCATAATTTCTCCATCATTTTTGACTGCAGGTTCTGACGGGAGATCTAAAATGTAAAGAGAGCTTTGCCCTTATTGATGGACGACTCTGCCTCTGTGCTTTGGCCGTTGGTGTGGCTCTTTATGCTCTGCTCTGGGATTACCTGTACCCATTCCCCCAGTCAAGGTATGTACAACCTGTTATATGTATATAGTTGGACATATGTGGTCGTCCAAATCAAAAGGGACCTTATGGCGGAAATGAGTTATCTACAGAGCTGAAAACTAAATAAATGTACCGAACTATAGAACCAAGAACCAACCTTCTAACCACTACCGTTATTTTTTTACGAATTTTTGAAATTCACTGATCGAAATTATAAGTTTCGAGAAAATCGCAATTTAAGTATGCCGTACAAAAAAGTTATGTTTTAGTGTGAAGTTATGTAACTGATGGTATACTTTGATTGACTATGATTATTACTAATGGAAATTCTTACAATCCATGCATAAACTTGTTTGTTGTGGGAACTAGACCCGCCAACATAATGCATTATCAATGAGATGCAAAGTATCGATAATAGTATTAAAAATAAGTAAACCGCCTGTTTCTCACTAAACTTTTATCGTTTCTATATTGCTACTAATTACATAGATTTGCGAAAGGCCTTAGATGTAAATAAAAACAACACAATATAATTTAAAAAAAATAGTTTTTATTTACTAGCAAGAATTCTTATTTTTTATAAACTTTGAGATCTGACAGTAACAAAATCAACACTTAATCACTAAATAGGTTATACATAATTGGTTTAGATGCTAATAAAGCTAAGAGATCAATGATAACTGTTAGTTATGATCTTGTAAAGTTACATAGAGAACTGAACAATTTCTTCAAACAAATTAAAAAAGGGCCCTAATGGTGGGCACTAAACAATATTTTTTATTTTTAGCATGCATAATCAATATTTTAGTGCAACATTCAAGATAACTTAAATTTTCTTTTTTTATTATCACAAGGTATGAAAATGTTACTTATTTAACAATTTTTTTTTTATTATCACAAGGTATGAAAATTCGTAACAAGTATATACGTAAAAAAGGGCCCTTAAGGCGGTCCGTTGCAGTCTGCTGACACTTATCTCTTAGTATAGTTAATTAATTTAAGTATTTTAATAAAGGTAAACAATCTTGATACGTTTTTGTCGAAAAATATATTTATGAAATAATTTATAGCCATTACAAGATAAAACAAAATGAAATAACAGATGTTATAATGAATTACTTTTGCTATTAGCCTTAGCCTATTTTAAATAGTACATTATGATATAAGTGCGGTAAGTTGAAAATTACAGCCGAGGCGATATTGCTTGCCCGAGCCGTAGGCGAGGGCTAAAAGAAAGCAGAGGCTGTAATTTTCAAAGCGCACGTATGTCATACGACGTTTTATAACATATTTGCGAGGAAATAAATAAAACTCTGACTGAACTTGCATATTTGCTTGTTTTCCATATGATGAAATTTTGATACGCTTGTAAGTATCTATCGGTCGATTTTTCGGGCGAGGCTTAGAGTAGCCTTTTTCGCTGCCTCTGAGACTTCTGGTGGTGTGGAATTAATTAATTCATCATTAATTGACGACATTTTCAAATAAAAAAGAGTACAGCGAAAAGAAAAACCGCGCGGAATAATTTTTACTTCTTAACAGATAAGCGATGCGCGCGCGTTCGCGCTTTTTTTTTTCAGGCATAGGCACAAAACAGCTAGTATTATTAATAAAGTAAATTAATATTTTTGTTCTTGTTACAGATATTAATGGTTGTAATTTATTGTCAAAATTAATTAAATTAAAGAATTAAATGTTTATTTATTATATTTTATCTCCCAAAGTTAATTTTATTCATAAAATGTTGACTACTTTTCTGAAATAAAAACTCTTTGCTAAGATTTAAAAAAGTACCGTTCGTTTTGACGGAGCATCTTGATAAACCGTGCGATTTACTTTACATTACCGCACAAGTGCGTAATGAGATACATTACGATATTGAAATTGGTGAAATAAGAGACCCTTTACGAGCAAATATGTTATAAAATATATTTTATGATAAAAAACATACCTAATTTAACAAGATTGTTTACCTCTATTAAAAGTACCTAAACAAAATATGGACTACAATAGTGGGACCTTAGACCTAAGACGCATATATAAAGAATGCCGCATGCGGCGGCGTGCGACACTATCTAATGGCAGCTATACGCTACGCTGACGACACGCTAGTCCTGGCGCAGGGGAGGTCGCATCAGGCGGCGGCCGACGCGATGACACGCGGGGTTGCGATAGTCGTGGAGAGGATCCGGCAGTTGGGTCTCGAGGTGGCATTGCACAAGTCCGAGGCCATGTCGTTTCATGGGTTCCGGAATACGCCACCATCGGGATCCCAACTAACGGTAGGAGGGGTTCACATCGGCGTCGAGACGACGATGAAATACCTGGGTCTCATCCTCGACAGCCGGTGGAACTTAGTCGAGCATTTCCGACGTTTGGCTCCCAAACTGGAACGGGCCGGGGCCGCCTTCAAGCGGCTCCTGCCCAACCTGAGGGGGCTAAACGCCTCCTGCCGGAGGCTTTACGCGGGGGTCGTGCGGTCCATGGCCCTATAACGGGGCCCCGGTGTGGGCGCGTTCACTGCGGCGGCGAGCCGCCCATTATTTGAACGCGCCCCAGAAGGTGGTAGCCGTTAGGCTGATCCGGGGGTACCGCACGATCTCGGGCGAGGCGGCAAGCCTCCTTGCCGGACTGCCGCCATGGGATCTGGAGGCGATAGTCCTCGCGCGCCTGTATGAGTGGCGCGCGGAGGCACTACGCCGGGGGGAAACTCCGCTTCCGCAGCAAATTGCGGCGGAGCGGACAGACCTCCGGCGCGATCTCATGGCGGCGACCTCTCGCGTCCGGGCCTGGTTCAAGCCATGGTCCGGGGCGAGAGGGAGTGGGGAGCAGTCGCCTCCTTCTGCGAAGCAGTCATGCTAGCGAAGGAGGCGGCGGGACGGCTGAGAGAGAGAGCCTCCCGTCCCAGCCGCCGCGGGAGACGCTCCGGGCGTCGGGAGCCGCGCGACTACTCCCGGCCACCTTAGGCGCGGGCGGAGAGCAATGGGTAGCTCACCGTCCGATCAGGACCAGGCCCGTGCCGGACAGCGCGTACGTGTTCCACGCGCGCCTCAAAGAGATGTCAGCACTAAACGAAGGGGCCCGTATTGGCCGAAGCCTGCCGGGTCAGCGGGATTGTCCGAAAGGGTTACCGCTGGCCCGGAACAAAGGGCGAAGGAAGGAACACGGGTGGGTTTTAGTCAGTAAGAGGCTGACACTCCCTATTCCGCTCCACCCAGAGCGGGAGGAGTCATTTGATGATTTCCCATCCTGAATGAATAGTTTAGTTTATACCTACCTTGCAATATTAAAATGTTGATATAATATATGGTTTGAATTACAAGAAAAACGATTTGTTAGGTCTTGCCGCGATAAGGTTCCTTTTTTACTAAACTTTAGATGAATACGAAACTTTTTTAAATTGACTTTTCGAAAAGTTGAACACATCTACATGTAGTAAATACAATCATCTTTTTAAAAATACAGTTAATAAAAAAACGATTTTTTTGAGGTATTTTACAAATTTATTAATATCTCGGAAACTAGTTACCGCCATAAGGTCCCTTTTGATTTGGACGACCACATATATATATAGGTAGTTTAGTATAGTTAGACATAAGTCTAACTATACATATATACAAAAACAAGGACACTCAGAAGTCGAAATACTCCTCTACATCACTGTCACCCAGAAAAATGACCAGAAGACTAGCAGCAATGCAACCTTGAATAATTGTTTGGCCAAAGAATGACCCAGCCGGTCATATTTTTGCATCGTGCTTTTGCCCTTCTATACAATAAATAAGGGAACAAAATGTACATAATTCATTTAATTTCAAACTTATCCTTATTTGTAATTATTATGTAGATAAAAAGTTAGTCAGTTTCTTTAGATACTTCATTCTGCCCAAAGTAGCTTTGGGTTTGTTGGGTCATTGTCATGTTCTTTTAATTAAATGAAAGAAACTTAAAAAGACTATTGGTGGGTCTGATGTTATACTTTATTATAAGCTTTCTGTAGGTTTATACAAACACTTTTAAACAATCATATTTTAAAAACTAGATGAGGTTAGTGTTTTCTATCTGACTACTAATACTAAGCTCTCTACTATTCAGCATTAACCGGTTGAATGCTGTAAATACAGAAACAATTCAAAATCTATTGTGTCTTGTGTGGCTCAATTTCCTTTTGTATTATCAATAAAGTTTATAGCTATCACAGGCTGCCTATGTCCAGCTCTGAACTGGGATACCTTTCACACAAATCATCCTCTGTTTTATTAATTACAGACTGGTCCTCATAATCTGCGTGTCCTCATACTTCATACTGATGGGTATCCTCACACTGTACACCACATTCAAAGAGAAGGGAGTGTTTGTGGTGGCCAAGGAAAAGAACGGAAACAACAACAGGGTGTGGGAAGCCAGCTCCTATGTTAAGAAGTAAGGTTTTCTCAATATTTTTAACGATATAAGTACTATTGTTTTACGTATTCTGTAGGTCGTTTATATTACGTAAGTCATTGGTGTTTTTAGGGTTCAGTTCCTAAAAAAAATAACCGAACCCTTATAAGATCACTTCATTGTCCGTCGGTCAAGACCCTTTTTCTCAGGAATGCGTGGAGTTATCAAGTTAAAATTAACATCAAATACTCAGGGCTGCAATCTCTTGAAGCAGTGACAAAATCTAACTTCTAAGCCAACACAATCAAAAGATACAGGCATTTATGTTCTGGAATCAAAACCTAAAAGGTACTTCCCGTTGAGCTAGAATCATTAAATTTGGCAAAAAGCAATGTCATGTAGCACAAGTAAATAAAAAATCTGAAAACTGTACACTTCTGATAACATTACAAAAAAAATCCCGTGATAAACTATTTACGTACCTATAAATTTCTAGGTGCGCGAGTCGGACCCACACTTCAAGATCAATCTTCTCTACTTCATCTAAACTAATATTACTTGTATAAAGACAAAATTTTTTTTTTTTTGTATAATTGTTTGTTACACTTTCACACTGAAACGGCTGAATGGTTTGGATGAAATTTGGCAAATGGGTGGATTAGGACAATTTTTATCCCCATATTCCCATGGGAATTGTACATTTTTGAGTATTTCTACATTTGTTATTCTTTTAGGTTTGTTGCACAGAATAAAAATGTAGAAATACTCAAAAATGTACAATTCCCATCAGACCATAGATTAATAAGAGCAACACTAACAATGAAGTCTCCTAAACTGAGCAGAAGAACATTTAAGACCCTTCCAAAAACACTTAAAACAGACATCGAAAAACAAGTATACCTAGAAAACTTGAAAGAAAATACCAAACAGCCCCTAGAACATACTAACGAGGTACAAACCTATTACGACAAGTTAGAGAACATAATTACGACCAGCTTGAAAATAAAACAGGAAACCACCGAAAGAAAGGGTTCAAGAATACTAAGTGAATCAACATTAAAATTAATAAGAAGACGTACAGAACTGATCTCGACTAAAAACAAAAGTAAAGATGCAAAGCAAGAGTTAAAAAACCTTTTCAAAACAACAAAGAAGGCCATAAAAGAGGATTACAATAACCACAGACAAAGAATAATAGAGAAAAACTTAAATTGCTACAGAAGCTCCAAGCGGGCAAACAAAGAACTAAACACACATAAAGACTGGATTCAAGAACTTAAAAAAGAAAATTATGAAACAAAAACAAGAAAAGACATTATAGAACACGCAACTGAATTCTACAAGGAGCTGTATATGAAACCATTAGAAGACCCTTCCGATAAAGAGCTAATAATTCCCGAAAACAACGAGCAAGAAGAAATAGAACCAATTAACAACGAAGAAATATTAAGGCATATAAAAAAGTTAAAACCTGACAAAAGTCCTGGGCCAGATAACATAAGCAACGAAGCAGTAAAAATAGGAGCCCCAGTTTTAATACCATACTTAGCAAAAGTTTTCAACATGGCACTCGATACAGGAAAAGCTCCTAAGCAGTGGTGTGTCTCTGACATAATACTTCTTTACAAAAAAGGCAATCCAACAGACATTGGAAACTACAGACCAATAAGTTTACTGTCGAGCATTTACAAACTTTTTTCCTCTATATTACTGAGCCGGATAACATCAAGAATAGACAACAACCAGCCAAGAGAACAAGCCGGCTTCCGCCAAGGTTTTTCCACTATTGATCATATACACACATTAGACCAAATACTTGAAAAATATATAGAATATAATCGACCTCTCTATGTAGCCTTTATTGACTACTCAAAGGCATTTGACAGTATAACACACACCTCGATCTGGAAAGCACTTGCCTGTTGCGGAATAAACAGAACTTATATAAATATAATAAAGAACATCTACTCACAAAGCAAAAGCAGAGTAAGATTAGAAACTAAAGGAGAAGAGATAGTAATAGGAAAGGGAGTCAGACAGGGAGATCCCATGTCACCGAAACTATTCATAGCTGTGTTGGAAGGAATATTTCAAGAAATTAACTGGAGAAATAAAGGACTCAGAGTACAAGATCAATATCTAAGCCATCTCAGATTTGCTGACGATATCATCCTCTTCGCGGAATCAGCAAATGAGCTAGAACAAATGATGCAAAAACAGGACATAAAAAGCAAAAAAGTGGGGCTACACATGAACGCAAGCAAAACAAAGATCATGACGAACCATACAGAAGAAGAAATACACGTGTCAGGAAACCAGATTGAATACGTAAAGGAATATATCTACCTTGGAAAACAAATATCATTTGATACAAGAAATAACGAAACTGAAGTGGATAGAAGGATCAACTGCACTTGGAGAAAATTTTGGTCACAAAAGGAAGTCCTAAAAGGGGACTATCACATGAAGTTCAAAAAAATAATAATGGACACCTGTATTCTACCAAGTATGACATATGGAAGCCAAACATGGACATATACAAACAAAATAAAAAATAAAATCCTATCATGCCAACATTCCATGGAAAGGAGCATATTAAAACTCAGGAGAATACAGAAAATCCGAAACGAAGAGATAAGAGAAAGAACAAAAATAAAAGACGCCCTCCAACACGCTTTACGACTGAAATGGAAATGGGCAGGTCATATTTCGAGATGCAGAGATCAGAGGTGGACATTAGAAACAACGAAGTGGTCTGGACCGAGAGGCAAGAGGAACAGGGGCAGACCACGCAAGAGATGGGCGGACGACATCGTTGAAGTAGCTGGTCCGAGCTGGATGGAGTCGGCCCAAAACAGGGAAAATTGGCACGGGATGGAGGAGGCTTTTACCCAAAAGGGATCCATATTCAAATAAAATATAAAACTAATAATTTGTAAAAACGTTTTGTAAAGAAATATGGAATAAATGAGCTTTATTATTATTATTCCCATGGGATCGTGACTTATGTCGATAAAACCGCGGGGCGCAGCTAGTTCTTGATAATTTTCTTTTACTGTGAATTCTGCAAACAATTTTTGAGAGTAACAATAATAGGAATTATATTTTCTTTGTAGCATAAAAGTACTAAATAGTAATAACAGGTTATTTATTAGTTAAATTAAGGGGTCTGAATCGGAATTTCAATTTTATTGAAAAGTTTTTATTTCTTAAATAAATGTTCAAAAATTCAAATACACCAACTTGATATCAGCATTACCATTCATGCATATCAAATTCACGAATAAAATAATTGAGGGGAATTGCCATGACTATCATGCTTGAAAGGCATTCAATGTACAATGCGTGCCACGAAAGATGAGACTTGACACCACGTGGTTTGACATGCGCAGTACACGATTTTAGGTATCTTTAGCGGTATGAGGTCTGAGTGCGGGACGGGACCGGACGTCATAGGGGCGGCGGAAAGAGCGGGGGAGCAGGGCCGTCTTTAACCTATTGGAGGCCCTGGGTACATCAGGGTCACGGGGCCCCTGTGGAGATAAGAGACAATAAGAGAAAATTACTAATATTTTTCATAGCTTATTGTAAATCGTACTGCAAATAACTTATTTTCTCATTGAATCGGGTACCTACTAATAATGCGTAGAATGCAACGGTGGCTGCAAATAATGTATTTTATATATAGAGCAGGCCGGGGCCCCCGAAGACCGCGGGGCCCTGGGCACTTGCCCAGAATGCCCAATGGACAAGAGGGGCCTGCGGGGGAGGCGGGGTCAAGTCATCTTTCGTGGCACGCATTGTAATGAGATGGGAGGAAAAGTGATACATAAAAAAAACCGGTCAAGTGCGAGTCGGACTCACGCACTGAGGGTTCCGTACTGTAGGTATGTAAATAGTTTATAATGGGAATCGTGTCTCAAATATTTTTTCCCGTTTTTTCGTTTGACAAAATATGTACATATGTATATAATAATAAGTACCTATAAAGGTCATAGCACACGTATCAAATCGGAAAGGAATTAACGTATCAACTCGAGCCATTCAGTATTTTTTTGTATACTTACTGCAACCACACTAATCGGAATCGTAACGTAATCGCCTCGCCTCAGCACAAGCTCACGAACCGCGGTGCGGTGCGTGGTCAACTTGTATTTCTCGCGCTTACGGCTCGTAGTCCCCGCGCTTACGTCTCTCCGTAACCGAGCTTACGTCTCTTCGTCTACCCTTGCCCTCTCACCCCTCCCGTGGCCTGCCTGCAGCACCATCAACCAGCGGTCGGCGAGCCGTAAGCGCGGCGTCGCCTAGCCGTAGCCGAGTCGACATATCAGAGCTTCTGATCCGCTTTGGTTACGTGCTTACGTTAGGTTGACGCCTGTTTGCCGCCGAGGCGAAAGGCGATACGTTGACAATCCCTTTTCGAGTTGATGTGTGTGCTATGACCTTAACAGTATAAGCAGTTACGTAATGTACAGTTACATTCACCAAAATAATTAGGTAACATTACTGAAGTTCATAAAGTATGAAAGCATTGAATATTGCTCGAACGAAAGATACAACTGGATTGAGAGACAAACTTAACTTTGCCGTGACCGTGAGTAAACTATTGTTCCCATATATCGACATAGGTCGCGGTTAGTTTATAAACTGCAAATAAGTGTGTAATCACCAAAAAAAAATTTTTTTGTAATGTTACTACCAATTTACGGTTTTCGGATTTTTTCCGTTACTTGTGCTACATGACATTGTTTCTTGCCAAATTTCATGATTCTAGGTCAACGGAAGTACCCTATAAGTTTTGACTCCCTTGTGAGTGTCAAAATATGGGGCATAAACGGAACATAAACGCCCGTATTTTACGCGTTGTTTTAGAAGTTTAATTCTTTTTATTGCTTCGAGGGATTGCAGTCCTGAGTATTTGATATTAATTTCAACTTGATAACTTTACTCGTTCCTGAGTTTTTGATTTTTTGACGTGTGGCGGTTAAAATTTCGCTTTTATTGGCGATGTAGTGATTATGTATCACTAGATCGCCAATTAAAAGTCAAATTTCGCAACTCATGAAATTAATTGATCTCGGGAATAAGTTTTTTTTTTGCTAGCCTGCGTTGTCCCACAGGCAAAGGCCTCTCTCCAGTTCTTCCACCTTCCAGTATTTATCTAAAAAGCGTTATTCATCGCTTTTTAAGCTAAAAATCATTGTTTCTTTGCCGACAACCACATGCATGATGATGCATGATGTCGGTGATAGTTACATGATTTAATGAATACTCCCAATATCGCTACCACATTTATGTGGTAGATCATCCACAAAGAAGGTCTCCCTATAGCACCTCCACCACCCTCCGACAATATAATAGCACCCAGCACCACATTCTGTTCTAAAAGAAAGTCGGAAAGGCTCTTAACCAAGCCGCGAATTACTTGTTCTGCCCGTACATCCTAGCTAGACCATACTTGGGAATCTTCTGGTTATCGAGATATTTAAGGTTAAAGTGCTTTCTCTTTCTGATCTTTAAATACCTCCACGACCCCTGTACTGTTGCATGTACCTATAAACCCAATGTTTTGCGTGCGTTACATTGAGCGCTACCGTAAACAGCGATTTTTCACAATAAAAATAAAAGACCTTTCCCTACAATTATTTACGTACAATGTTACTTAGTTCGATGTACAGAATGCGTAGTCAAATAATAATCAAAGCGAACTTCTTTCCAACAGGCACGATGACAAGTACAACCTAGTCCTGGTGATGCGCGACGCCGCCGGCAAGTCCCGCGAAGCCTCCATTACGAAGTCTTTCGCCAACTACATCGACACCAACGGAACCATCGTCCAAACCCTCGTCATCAATGAGATCACCAAACTATACAACTCTCTCTCCTCTGAAAAGAAAGAGAAGTGATCACTCTGTCTCTCTCGCACAAATATAATAAGGTCTGACATTATTGTAATACTATTACTCTTAATAAACTAATGTCCTATACATTGTTGTTTGATGTTTTATCTGTTTGGTTTCCCCAGGTTGTTTTGAATGTTGGAAATAGGTCCCAGTCTAATCGCAGACTCTTTTGAGAGTGGGCCTGATAATAGAGTTATTTCAGGATGACCCCATAATGTCATTCAGGTATGTATGTTGTGTCCAGTAGAGTGGTACCATAGTGGTTTTGTAGAGTAGGTACTTGTTTGTAGTGCTTATAGTCGATGCTAGATGGCGCTATTCTGTGATTTAGAACATGCTAACATTGAAATGAATAAATCATTTAAAATACTATGAACCAGATGCTAGTTTAACGAATACTTTGTTACTTTTAGGTTTGTCTGATAAAATATCGATTATCTATAACGCAGTACTTTCTTGCAAAAACAAGGCAATCTGTAGGTGTGCAAGGAGTTCTACTATCTAACGCCAGATGTCTCTAGCGCGCAAAACGGTGCCAAAATATGTAGAGCATCTAATACTGCGGAATTTCCATGAACTATTTACGCGAACGATATAGAGTTGCATATCAGGCGGTTTTCGCAGTATCGTCCTCACAGCAGGTACTCTTATTTTAGTCGCATTTTCTGCATTTTAGGCGTGAAGTTGTGTCGTTGGTTTCAATGTCAGGAGAACAATGACTCACGACTGCCGGCATGGAGCAAGATCGAATGCGCTACGGTTAGTCAGTAAGTCGGTCGGAACCGCTGGTGCGTCGTGGGCGCCAAACACTCATGATTAGCTAATATGTACTAGAATTAAGCAACGCATTAGTGCAAATAGTTTTAACTAAAAAGTTGAATTAAATAGTGATGTGAAACTGAAACTATAAGTGCTATTATCGCTCAAATTTTATACTAAAATAAATTCGAAGTATTGTACGCGCCTTGCAAATTATATTCACCTAAAATAGATTACATGTTTTCATTGTAGTTATCCTTGGACTTAAATTATTTGAGGTAAGCTGGACTATTATAACATAAAGTATTTCCGTGTATTTAAGCATTGTATGTTATACCTTAATACAGGAAAACTGATAGAAATATTATTCGATTTACGCCTTAATGCAGAACTTAGTGTCAAATTAATATACCTAAATATTTTTAAATTCTTTGTTTTAAAGACGTTCTTTCGTCCAGACGTGGTGGATCAATATTTTTCGACGTCGTCAGTTGTGTGTTGTAAATCAATAGCTTGCTTGTGAAGATTGTGGCTTAAATCTGAGTAGGTACAAACTGTCAGTGTTTATGACATCATCGTAGCGACCTGAACCAAGGACTCCCAGATTATGACCTAACTACTACGTATTATAATCTATCTAGATATTGTTTTAAATATTGAATGAAACTGTGTAGGTAGTCTGTAGTCATTATTTCCCGTACGATTTATTTATTTTTTGTTGATGGTACTGATTATTTTATCGTAGTTTTTAATAGGTTTTCTTAACTCTGTTGAATTACTTATGTACATGTTTAGTTACACTGGCGTAATAAAAACATTTATTTTTAATTAGATGCAAATAATTCGCTGAGGATCGGAGCTAAATATAGTGTTCTATTATAGTAGCCCCCTTACTAATAAACGTATTATATCAGATGAATAGTTATACACACTGATTTCTCTCTTTTAGTCGTCAGTAATTTAACTTTGGAAAGAAGAAGACAAAGGGCTGTGTAACTATACAGACGCTATATAACGTTTATTAAATTAGTAAGGGGGTATGTGTTTACATTATAAACAGCAGTGAATCTCGTTTAAATATACAATACTAATAATTAACAATTACACGAAGACATTGTTAAACAGGCAATCTATTCTTTATTTAAAACACTGCATGTTCTCAGTGAGTGTGAACTATGTGAAGTCACCTGACTGCACGTGTTAACTAGGTATTAACCCATACGACAAAGATTATTTCACAAGACGATGCTATTTTAGTTCTGGCTACAGTATCAACACGTGGCATACATGCGGCACTAAACTACTGTGTGTGTGCACACAGTGCACAATATCGTGACTGACCTTGAAATGCCGGCCGAATGTTGCAAAAGCCGTGGGTTCAGCGGTCACTGACCCCAGTCAGCTGGAATTTTCGCTCCCCCATCTATTCGCATCGAGTAGGTGTTACGGAGTGTTACGCAAATAATAATAGTGTCTCGTTTCTCCCATTTTCACGGTGTTACGTGATAGTGACAGCATGCATACAACGTGAAATGAAACTCGCCGCGTTGACTCAATTAAAATTGGAACTGAATTCGGCGAGTATCGAACCCTTGCCAACATTTTAACAACACCTGTGCTGTAATGATTTGGAGTAAAAATGCGACTGCTTAAAATCTTTATAAATGAAAATGAAATGATGTTTGATGATACCTACGCGCATCACTTGAGAAAAGCGGGACAGATTTGGCTATTTTTTGTTTTATAATGTTAGTAATGGTCCGAATTAGGCTTTCATGAAAAGAACAATTGGAGAAGTTTTCCCGAAAAATTAAAAGTCGGGTAAAAGTGAGCGTCCTTTTTATTTATAAGTATTGGATTTTTATCTGGACAGAACAACGTCTGTCGGATCAGCTAGTGTTAAAAAAATATATTTGGAAATGACTGCGAGTAGATTTAAAAAAGGATATTATTCAAATATAAGTACATTAGGTATATCGCCGATAAAGCAGAGCAAAAATCTTGATTATTTTCTTAATAACATTTTCACTGGGTAATTTTCTTACAGTTACATGAGCCAAATCACCTGATTTATATATAAATATTTAAAGATCCAAGCTTTGGCTTAACAAAAGAAACAAATGCATGCTGAAACGAACTAAAGCTTGTCAACGTGCGTGTATTATTATTTGGTTCTATTAGTTCAATTAATACGGGCTGGTGTCCGCAACTCCACGTCAATGCGCGTATTTTGCGTACGGAATTCTTACGTAATAAATAAAATAGCATAAATTGCAACTAAACTAACTATTTCATTCTATTCTATTCTAAATAAAAATCCTGGTAAGCTTAGATAGGATATAAGTAGCAGACATCAATCATTTTCAGTTTCCGTGCTACACTCGTTATTCTATTGTTTTTAATTTCCTGTACGATACATAAACACACACCCTAGATAAACCGATAAAGCAAACACGTGTTTGACCTTGCTAAGCGTTATCACTCGGTGCAGATAGACACGTCGGAAGATAATCAATTTAATTAGAAGCTACTAATAGCAGGACCATCTACCTATTATAAATGTATTAAGTATTGTAATAATGGATTTGTCAACTGATTTACGAGCCAGTAAACTGACTGAGATCAACGAAGCGAAGAATATTTATGGAAAGCTGTTCCTTATTGATGCTGTTTGCGGTTGGCAAGAGATTTCAGTAACGATTGTACTGAGATATTTATTGAGTAGATTTATTATTAATACACATTAGTCAGAGTTATTATTAAATAATAAATCTAAATCAATTAGTTATTAGTTAGTAATTATTGAGTTATTATTACCTAAATAAATTTAAATCTAAATTAAACTGAACTGTATATAGAAGGTAGGTATACAGATAATCACCCACCACATCCCACTATCACATACTCACACACCCATTTGCAACTCCTCATGCACACTCCTACACACTCACTCACACTGTACACTTAGCAATGCTTACTTATGGTTCTAGTATTTCATTCTGTATTTTTGTTTCTGCTGCATGTATTATATAGTTATTAAATTGTAAATCCGTAATTGGCTGTAAGACTAGCTTATTATATGTTTAAGATAAAATTTCAAAGAGCTGTGGATTTTGTGATTAATAAATAAATAATATCACTAGAAACAAAAACTAGAAGCAATACTAGAAAATCTGTTAGAAGAAGGGCTTGACTGGATTCGGCCTATCTACTACTATCACTGGGAATACCTACCTAGAAATATTTTTTATGTACCTACCTAACCACTAGACTGATTCCATGCTGTAAAATTGCTCTACATTCTACAAGCCGAGTTAATCAATAATCATCATCCTCCTGGCCCTTAACCCAATGTATTTGGGATCGGCGCAAAGTGTCTTTTTCTTCCATACTTCTGTCTTAGTCGTCATTTCGGTAGGTGACTACCTTTAATAATATAATTAATTTAATATAATTAATTTAGTCTAAATAACGAAAAATAACAGAACCTCGAAACGGCCAAGGAGAGAAATCTCGATGTCATGTCAGGGAAACTCAAATAAGACACTTCGAGTGAACTAAATTATTTTAATATAAAAAACAAATGTATTATCATTTATTATTATGAAAGACATCTTAAAAATATAATGAAACTAACCAGAAACCTTGGGCGCGTCATGCTCTGCGACTGTGGTTTTTGTTATCATCTACATAATGTTTGAGGAATAAATAATTTTAGACTAGCTAATGCATTTGTCTGAGTCCAAAAGGTATGATTTGGTAATATTATATTTACTTTAAAAAATAGCATAGGACTGGGAATATTCAAAAAGTACACTAACAACAGTAGGGACGCAATATCTATGGTTTCTACGGTAGTAAGCGTATACCAAGCGTTTAACATGAGGAGTTCCCCAAGGATCTACCTAAAGGCTTGTTCTAATTCTGCTTGATTATGTTATAGGTAACGTATATTATTTAGGTACTTGGATTAGAAAAAACAGAAAATCTATTAGTGGTAAAACCATAGTGCATTTGGTTTGCTTGTCTAGTTACTAATGTAAAGATAAATGTTGTTATTTTAAACCAAATGATTTCTAAGCAATGCGGTTCTTTCCCTGCCTCATCAGACCACTTCAGTTAGCGTAAGGTTTTCCCCAACCAAAAACATTATCCTTAGAAAATCGTCCTGGGCTACAGAAACCAATGCTCTATTTCCAGTATATTAGTACTACGGGGCAAATTACCACATCCTGTCTGTGTCCAGTTCTCCAGGCGTGAACCGTCGTAATTGTGTTGTGCAACGCGTTCGTGATTGTACAGGATTGCTTTGATTTTCTTTAAGATCGATTCTTACCGTAAGTAATGGTTTGACCGTGACCTAAACGTTATCTGTCTTGCGTGTGCGTGTTATACAAGGTGTTTTTTTATATCCCATAACCAGGGTATGAATGAGAGGGTATGAATGAGACCATATCAGAGAATCAACTGGCATATAATATTATGAATTAGTTTTCAATTAACTTTTTTTTTGTTTCATTTTTCATACAAAATAATTCGACAAAGTCACGATTATACCCTTTTTTTTTAGGATGGGATATCATCAAACATCAAATGACCCCTCCCGCTCTGAGTGGAGCGGAAGGGAGTGTCAGACTCTTACTGACTAAAACCCACCCGTGTTCCTTCCTTAGCCCTTTATGTTCCGGGCCAGCCGGGCCTTTCGGACAATCCCGCTGAACGATTACACCCTTACGTGAAATATGACAACGTCGCATTTTGTTAGCTTTAAATTTTATATGAATTATTGGTTTGAATGAAAATTAATTACTTACTCGTATTTATCAATGAAACTTAGATATCTTCGAAACTATACATTTTTGGACCACATATTCTAGGACATTTTGTATTATTTTTACTTATAGAATTTATATTCTATAAGTAAAAATAATACAAAATGACCACATATTCTAGGACATTTTGTATTATTTTTACTTATAGAATTTATATTCTATAAGTAAAAATAATACAAAATGTCCTAGAATATGTGGTCCCTAGAGTTATGGGGTAGGTATATAAAAAAAAAACGCGTTGTCTAAGAAATATGAGGTTTGTTCTTGGTTATGTAGCTAATAAGCTACAAATATTCGGGAGTTAATCACGTGTGTTATTTTTTTATCAGTAAGAGTTAGTTCGTTTAGATTTAGAGCCTAGTTAAAATTGGTTGTTTTCTTATAGGTCAATTTTAACCTTTGTTCAACCACGTTTGGTAAACCGTGGTTGAACTAAGGTTAATAAGTAACTGTCCTCTTACTAGTGAGAATGCTCTAAGTGCTCTATCTTTTAATAGACCGTTCACATTGACTTAAGACCAAATCTATTATAAAGGCCTTGTATAGCAATAACTAGCAAAGGTAAAGGAAGAGAACGTGTTTGAACACAGGAGGAACCATAAATAAGTAGGTGTCTATATTATTTATACTTACGTCATACCAGGCAAATCCTAAAGAAATGCTTTCAGCTAAGGCACATACAGTATTTTTTATGCACGAGTGACGTGCTAGGATTGGCAAATGGTTTATTTTTATATTGTCTAATCAGTCACTAGATTATAGTATTTTCACCTATGAACAAGATGATTCTTCCCTGATATTATTTATTCAAAATTAATTAATTTAACTTGCATAATATTCTTAAACATACTCGTACAAGTATCATGGTATGAAATTGTAACAACTTCTTGACAAATTAGAATTTATTCGAACTTCAACAGCGGTCCCAAACTAAACACATCCTTTTGGTGACCCAAAAATTCGGATATAACATTCAAATGTCTAAGTACCTTTGTTAGTCAATGTTACTATCATCATTATCTACAGCTTTTTCTGCATTTGACGTTGTCCTACGTACAAGTTTCCTCCCTTTTGCACCATTATTTCTTGTCTCATGCCAAACTTTTTTAAGCAATACCTAGTCACTATATGTAAACAGAAATTCATAGTCCACATTAGCACTTTTAGGTACAGACGCCATCAGCACATCAACCTACCCGAAACTGTCAATTTTTCCCAATCAACTTTGAACCTTATGCTGCCTTATGCCTTATGATAAAGTTGAAAATCTATTAAAGAAATTTGACAGATTGTAGTAACTTGATGTGCTGGCGTCTGTACATTGGATCTAGAGCGCCAAACGTCAATCTAATAGGTAGGGAGCAAGGTCTCCATTAAAATTCAAACCTCGCGTCTGTCCCCATTCAATACTGTTAGCAACAAGCTTGCCTTTACAATATAAATAAACTGCACAAGTCATAAAAGTAAAGTGTTTTAAAAGAAAAACAAAGCGAGAAGCGTTTCAAGACTGTTGACTTTTCAAGTAATAAAGTTGAGTGTTTCAAGAATCGCTGTGATATCGATTTGATATACCTCAGTAATAACTGTGAAACCGTCATTCTATTGTTTTTATTGAGAAAACAAACCATGATGTGGCGATAGCTAATATACTTAAGTGTTTTGCCATAGTTGATAGCTTTGACATGTTATAAGTATAATAAAACGGTGATGGAAAACACCGTGAGGAAACCGGCATGTCATAGAACCAAAAATTTAAAGACATTTGACATACCTACACCAATAAGACCATGGATGTGTTGGATCCCTCTCATAGACAAGAGGCCTGTGTGCCAGCAGTGAGAACTTTATAGGCTGATTATTAAGAATGATTATAGGTATAATAATAAAAATGTTAATATTTTTATCAATCAGATTTTTTTTTAATAAACGTGCCCCACCCTATGAATTTCTCCTGTATTGAGGGTGCGTTTACAAACATTCAAACTCACATACACAAATAGCCAGACCCGGAACAACTACTTACCTATGTAGGTCATAGAAATATTTGTTCCGTGCGGGAATCGAACCCGCGAAACGCAGCGCAGTAGTCAATCGCTTAAGGCTATTGAATAGTTGATCTCCCAGCTACTTTTTCGCGAGATGGCAGCACATTCGCAAATTCGAACATTTTCAATTTTTACGCCTAACTCAGAAATCTTTGAGGGACAACTTCATTATATGCGTCAACTAGAGTATTAACTTAATTTTTTGAGATATTCACTTTGCTTGATAACTCGTCTCATACAAAGATTTCTACCCCTAAACGTTTAGCCGTTTCACTTTATTTGATTACACACACATGTACAGTAAAATAGTTTTACTTTCGATACCACTAGATGGCGTTGAATTCATAAACTTGGTTTGAAATAAGTATGTCGAGATGGCGTTTATTGAAATAAAAGATTTTTATGATGACCATCCTTCATTCAATAAAGTAAAAACTGAAGAAAAGAATACTTAAGTATATATTTTTATTTTGTTTCATAAAGGCTCATATCATGATTGGCCACCTTTTCAACACCACAAATTATCCAATTATTTAAATGGTTTTGTCGTGTCTTAACAGTTATTACACTAAGGGCAAAATTTTCCATCGCCAGATAACTTTTATTCAAGGAATAAAATTGACGTTTGACAGTTTTTGTATGAACTGTAAAAATTTCAAAATTATTCCACGAATTAAGTTATCAGATGATTGAAAAGTCAGCCCTAAATAAATAATAGACTCAAAGTCAAGTCAAAGAATTTATTTCAAATAGGCACCTAAAAGGCATTTTATAACATCAATATTTATAACAAAAACTGACTTGATTGAAATGTTTTACAATATTTTTATACATTAATTACATAAGTAGATATATATGAAGACGATGCACCTAGAATACAATTACTATACCACAATAGTTACAAATAATTAAAAATCGTTATTTCGTCGTTTACTAGATGGCGCTGATGTAAAAGTAATTTATATGATTTCAAAAAATCGGGAAAACGGTTAAACTATATCACAATTTTAATAAAACAAGTATAGTATATGTTTATAGAGTAGTTACACAATTAATGACATAAAATTACTTAACAATTTCTCAAAAACAAAGAAGTTATAATCAAAAATTCTACATCGCGCAAACAGAATTTTCAATACAATAAGCTTATGGTCGGTGATTTTAAATAGTTAAGTGGAAGTTTGTTCTTTAGTGTGATGTTACAAATGTGGTGTACGACCAACTCCTTGTCACAATCTTTAAAATATCAAAGTCCGTAGTTGTTCAATTTTATTGTGAATATTTATTTTTGATACTAATAAAATACGTCAGTTTTAAAATACGTCGTACATCATCGTCGACATCATACGAATGTTATTATAACTTGTTATAATAAAACATTTCTTACCCTAATAAACTTTACTATAGGTACCTATAGATAATTAGGTGAAATATAATTATGCTCGTTTCACGTATTGAAATAGTTCACAAGGCACAATATAAGTAATACGTTCAAAAATTAAAAAGACGTCGTACCTACTTGCCTCACTCTTGCTTCACTGTTCGCTAAACATTTACATATTTATATTGATTGAAATAACGTTTTCGTATTGCTTGTACCTAATGAATAAATTACCTATAAAATTATTCTTATTTGAATTAGTTTGCAGTTCAGTTTCTGAACGAATGGTTTTCAGTAGGCGAGACGCCTAGCTAGTTGAGAATGACGTTGACCTTGACGCACTATGTGCTAATAACACTGAAAAGCGCAAATACTATGAAAAAACAAATCGTTTGTTTGTGTATTCGCTTTCCTGTAAGTACCTACCTTTTCGATTTGAATGCTGGTTTCACAAGAATTATATATAGGTAATTCAATTATTCGATTAGGTACTACCTACGCAACGGTGAATCGTAGCTTAGGGAAAAAATAGGTAAATAGTTTGTACTTATACCTACCTTGGACCTCCTCCGCCGCGCCGTGCATGAACTTCTAGCTAGTAAATACCAAGTTTATGGATTCTTCAACCCCAGACCATGGATTAGGGTAATCGTGTCAGAAATTGTGGAGCAGCCAAACTTGAAACTTGCTCAAAAACACGTATTTCCCGGCAGGGGCGGATCTACTTAAAGGCTTTTTGGGCTGCAGCCCAGGGCCCCTTGGATACAGAGGGCCCCCAACCGAATTGAAAACAATAGACGATATTGTCAATAATACAAATAAACTAGAATTAAAAAACCTGCGATCATAATAAAATGGCAATTGGTTGAGTAATTAGGTAGGGCCCCTAAGCAGTATTAGCCCAGGGCCCCACAAATTCAAGATCCGCCCCTGTTTCCCGGAACAAGTTTCATATTTCCGCACACTATTTTTCGTTCAATTTTATCGCGTTCTCACTTGCTTGTTAGTCGACAGGCGGAATGAGGTGCGCGGGAGTCGAGTCGTGCGGGGTCGGGGCGAGGTGAAATGGGGAACTTGATTGACGAGCGCCGCTGGCGCGCCCGCTCGGCTCGATTTTTTATAGTGTACAGCCGGCCTATTCTGTACAAATATCACCGTGAAAACCTAAGTGATGTAAGCTGTCATTCCACCTGATTGTTAGGGATTGACACTATTGATAGCTCACTTCACCTAAGTTTTCACGGTGAGAGGGTTACAAAAACGCACGGCAATATTCTACTAGTCAAGCCCTTTCATTTGATACCTACCCACATTGAGGGGGTTGTGAGAAAATATGTAATCCGCCATTTCGTAGCGGCGGCCATCTTGGATTTACAGTGATACTGATGTATTGTCATCAAAACTAAAGTGTGTACCAAATATCAGATCAATTTGCCAACAGGAAGGGGGTAAAATTTCAAGTAAGTACTAAATTTGAACCAAATAAATAACAAACAGGTTAAGCTAAATAAAACCGTTTAAAAAAGTATCCTACATAATTATGTCCTGTCCTAACCCAGCACCCTAATTGCGTAAAACATTATCAATCTCAATCTCTCGGACCGCTGCGGTGCCGAAGCGGTATTGCGCACGCACGGTCGTTTGTTTTTATACAAAGCGCGCGGTGCGGCAACAGTGCGGCATCGGTACCGCGAACGCTCGACAACAGGACGGCAACGTCGCAAACAATAATAACACACAACAAACACTACACTAACACTAGCATACAAACGCACGGCAGTCGGATACGCTTTCGATTTAGGCGTTTGGTATCGGACTGCTACCGTACTGTAGCGGCCCGGGCACGGTAAACGTGCGGCAGCGGTCAGACACGAAACCTCTAAATTGAAAGAGCCCTAAGATCTAAGAATACCAATTTTAGGATTGTTCTTTCAGCAGGATTGCAATAAAACGCAATAAAGCAAAACTAACATTTTGTTAATCAGCTGATTGATAACTACCGTAGGTTACTACTTACAGTAGGTCAATGAACTTTTCTTTGGGGCACTACTACTTTCATTAGGTAGTAAGATTTCCGCATTCTTATGATACTTAAAAATGAGTTAATTATCTAGCGTAATTTATGACAATAATGAAGGTGATTTTCGAATTCGAACTAGGATAAATTATGGCCATTTATTCGGTCACTCTAGGTATAAAGCGCGCACGTGCGCAAGCGCGTTTATATGTGTGTCGTAGTACCTACCTAAGCGGGCGGTACCTCGCGCGTGGAATGGCGACGTGATTCTCCTCTTTTATGAATAGCTTCATTCTGAATTAGTGTCAAATGTAAACAACAAAAAAAAGGAGCGTTTATAATTATTGGCCAGGTACCGTAATTTAAATTGATTATTTACGTCTTTTATGACAACCTCCTGAATTATGACGAGGATGCAAAGCAACATCTTGAATATTGACTGAATCAGTGTGGAACTCGGAATCGAAAGTAGTACTGTGATATTTAGGTTTCGGTTTTGTTCGATTGATGTACAGACGCTTTTATGTACAGGAACGGGAGTTATAGGACGGGAGTTCAGGACTGCCTCGATTTGTGCCAATACAGTGCTGAACTCTTCGTACGTCAAATTAGCAGTACCCACGACACGCTTAAGATGGAACTTGCAGGATTTTACTCCTACTTCCCATAATCCCCCGAAATGAGGAGCATAAGGGGGAATAAATTTAAATTCAATATTGTCAGTTGATAATGTAGCACATCAACCTACCCGAAACTGTCAAATTTTTCCAATCTACTTTGAACCTTATGCTTTAGCGATAAAGTTGAAAATCTATTAAAGAAATTTGACAACTGGTAGTAGCTCGATGTGCTGGCGTCTGTAGGTACATCATTGTTTTTTTTTTTGTAACTGTATAAGTACTCGAAATCAGTGAATGTAGGTATCGTTTGGTATTGTTGATAATATGGCACTCTGAAATGAAACTAATACAGCCGTTTCGGTTTTTAGATTTACCTATATTTTTATAATTCTTTCTTTCTTTCTTTTTAGGGTTCCGTAGTCAACTAGGAACCCTTATAGTTTTGCCATGTCTGTCTGTCCGTCCGTCCGTCCTCGCTTAATCTCTGTGACCGTTAGTACTAGAAAGCTGAAATTTAGTACCAATATGTACCTATATCAATCACGCCGACAAAGTGGTAAAATAAAAATTGGAAAAAATGTTTTATTAGGGTAGCCCCCCTATATCGTCCCCGTAGTTGGAAAACTAAATAACTCCGATTTTCTAGTTTTGAGATAAACGCGATTTAGTGTTTTTTTTTCAATTAATGATCATTTGTTAAAAAAATTGAGACAATTTTAGTGTCGGTAATTTTATATTTTGTGGACCTGATTATCTTTAACATTATGCTTAAACAAACTGGACTCTATCTTCAACAATAACTAAATAAAATATATAAAACCAAGTTGTTTAATTTTGCCACAACTACTTTTTGTAACGTAACTGCAATTAGTTATTTATTTCGGCTATTTATTTAGTTTTCCTACAACCTAGATCCATCTGGTAGAGTAAAAGAAGGTGAAATAAATGCAGTTATTGAATTTATCAAACTTGAAATATGTTTAAATGTAAAAGTTGAACGTTTATTACTTTGATGCATATCAAAGTAATAAACGTTCAACTTTTGACATCTGATTGCTATGTTGATAGCATATAATATTAACGAGGTTATAGCTAATATAACGAATTCTAGTATTAGTGACGAGTCTGTGTTGCCTAGTTATACTAACAACATAGTGATTAGTTATGAATCGTCATGTACGAAGGAGGATCCACCTATAATACCATCATCTTTGGAGACCACTACCAGTCAGATAGGGTATTCTCCTTCTGCTGGAACTTATTCGGGCAATCTAAACTCTCCAGTTGTAGTTGTGGAGGTCACTCCGGATAATTTTTTAAACTAGTCGGGGAGACAACAGAAGTTACCCCTTTAAATAACCAATTATTATTATAGAATAATAAAAAGGTATCTTCTGGCAATATAATTAATAATACTAAAAAATCAAAGGGAGTGCAACATAATTTAAAATTATTTAATCAAAATATCCAAGGTTGCGCTTCAAAATTACTGGAATTAGAATTGTTTTTGGAAAACACCAAGTTTGATGTCATTTGTTTAACAGAGCATTGGTTGAAAGATCATCAAGTAATGTCAATTAATTATGAAAATTATTGTGTAGTTAGCCATTTCAGCCGGAAACGTATGATACATGGCGGGTCATTAATACTACTTAAACATTCTATTAAATCTAAAGAACGAAAAGACATAATTGGGCTGTCTGTTGAACACACCATTGAATTGTCCTGTGTTGAGCTTGATAAGCATGTTATAGTATGCGTATACAGACCTCCAAGTTACCAGAATCTAACTGTGTTTGATTCTGTAATGGAAGATGTGTTAAAGAAACTTAGTACAAGTAGTAAGTCGATAATCGTATGTGGAGATTTTAATATTTATTTATTGGAAAATAACTCGAATACTGTCAGATTGTTAACTCTTTTTAGGTCATTTGATTTGTCAAATGTTTTTATTGAACCATCCCGAGTGACAGCTTCTTCTGCCACTTGTATTAATAATATTTTTTGTAATTGTGATTACTTACACAAAGGAATTGTAAATAAGTTGCCATCTGATCACAGTGGACAAACAATAACATTTGGCTCCTACATGCCTTTACAAAAAACTCAAATAAGGTTTAGGACAATAACATGTAAAAAGGTAGAGAAATTAAATAATTCTTTGGCCAGTAAATTATGTGATCAGAATTTTAATAATATAGGTGTCCCAAATGAGTTCTACGCCGAGTTCTTTTCAATACTAAATGCGCAGTTTAATGAAACTTTTCCACTGAAAACAAAAAGTATTTACACAAAGTTTTTATTTAGTGACTGGGCAACTCCAGGTATTCGTAAAAGCAGGGAAAATCTTTTTGAACTCTATGGCTTAAAGCAACATATGAATAATACAAACTTTCATCAGTATGTTGCAAAATATTCAAAAATATTTAAAAGTGTGTGCCAAATAGCTAAGGCACTTTATATTAGCAATAAAATAAAATCAGCTGATGATAAAATAAAAACTACCTGGCAAATAATAAATAATGAAACAGGTAGGAAAAAACAGCGTAATACTGAATTTAATTTAGAGACTGCACATGGCCCCATCAACTCAGATGTAGAAATAGCTCAGGAATTTGAAAACTTTTTTGCTAATATTCCCCTTAAAACTACTGAAGCATTAAATTCATCCCCCACGCTCTCTGCTGCCTTACTTAAAAATAATGTAAAGGCATGCCCTTTGGAGTTTAGGTTTCAGCATACAAACCCCCAGGCTGTCATAAAAGTTTTTAAAGATCTTAGCATTAAATCAACAGAAGATCTCTGGGGAATGTCTGTAAAAGTATGTAGATCTTTCATCGAAAACATTGCGCCCTATTTAGCTTTCATATTTAACACCAGTGTTGACCAAGGAGTCTTTCCGGATCTTATGAAACATAGTAAAGTAGTACCTTTGTTCAAATCCGGTGATAGTAAAGAACCCAACAATTATAGACCTGTGTCAATTCTGCCAGTTCTCAGTAAAGTGTTTGAAAAGTTGATGCTCAATCAAATGTTACGTCACTTTAATAAAAATTCCATCTTTCATGAACACCAGTACGGTTTTACTAAAGGGCGTTGCGCTACTGACGCCAGTGTTACCTTAATAAAGAACATTTTTAACGCCTGGGAAGAAGCACAAGATGCCATTGGAATCTTTTGCGACCTCTCTAAGGCGTTCGATTGTGTAAACCATGAGACACTTCTGATGAAACTGGAGCACTATGGAATTAGAAAAACAGCACTTGATTTGCTAAGATCATACCTGAAAGATAGAAAGGTGAAAGTTCAAGTAAACGGCGTAAACTCATTGGGGTCTGAAATGACAATGGGCGTTCCTCAGGGTTCGATATTGGGTCCATTCCTCTTTTTAGCTTACATTAATGATTTACCCCAATTACTTCAAAATCAACCGAAGATGGTGTTATTTGCAGATGACACAGCATTGATCTTTAAAATAGACCGACGCTCACAAAATCTTGACGTCGTGAATAACTCTATTCTTCAGGTCCAAGATTGGTTTACGGTAAATAATTTAGTACTTAATAAAAAAAAACCAAATGCATTCGGTTTACATTACCTAATGTATGTAAAGTAGCTACATACCTCAGATGAATTATCTTCTTCTTGGCACATTTTCACCATAAATCTACCCCGCGAATTCATTATAGTGTAAAACTCTCACTCTGGTCACTGACGTCAACGCAATTGAAGGTTACGCATTACACTAAAATGCTTGTGACGTGAGCAATGCATCAGTCACACGCGCTGACACCCGCGCTTCCCCCCGCGCACTTCCTTGTTCCGATTCATTGAATAGACACTACAATATTTCGCGTGGCAATTATAAATAACTTAATCTATTTGATTTTATTTGCCTATCATCTTGTAATTAATAATTATCTAGTTGTAGAAGAAATAGATATCATCAAGTGTTTATAAAGTAATGTACGTTTTGACAAAAATCTGAGTAGCAAAATTAATTAAGTAGAGTTATTTAGTTTTCCTAGAACTTTATTAGTTTTATGATAGAATTTGTAAATTGAAGGAAAAATCAACAACTTATTTTATTTAATTTATTAAAAATTTAACTAATCATTGACCACAGTTATTGATTTATTTATTGAGTTGTTTATTTTTCCTTCAAAAAATTAGAATTAGTTTGAAGATATGCATTATTCCATCTGAACGACAAAAATGGCTATATTTTTGGAACGGAATAAGATAAGTAAATTCCTGTAAGACTCAAACATGCGTCATGTTTTGGATTATTTAAAAATAGGGAAAAGACAAAATCGCCAAAAACGAAGTTATTTAGTTTTCCAAATACGGGGACGATATGTAAAGTGGGAAGTGATTTTTTTTTTAATTTCAACCCTAACGTGTGATACCTATATTGTTGGAAAGGTATTTAAAAATGAATAGGGGTTTACTAAAATCATTTTTTGATAATTTCGGAAATAATCGCTCCAAAAGTAAAAAACAATGTGTTCCCCCTCTAACTTTTGAACCATAAGTTTAGAAACTATGAAAAAAATCTGCAAAGTAGAACTCTATAAGGACTTTCTAGGAAAATTATTTTGAACTTGATGGAAACAACAGTTTTTGTACAAAAAAGACAAAAAGTTGTACAAAATAATTTCTGGACTAAGTTTGTAGTATAAACGTATATGCAAGCATTTTTTTAACTTCGTTTACATATTTTATTATCCTGAACGTATCCCTTTGTGTTCGCGCTAAAAACCATCACGTTTCGGAGCGCCTGCCGCGGAGCGTGCAATGTTGCACGCTCCGTGTTCGCGTACGTACCCACTACCGGGAGCAGTTGCAGGAGCGCGGAGTGCTGCTGGAGCGCGAACATAATGGATAGGTACCCACTTTTAAACTCATAAGTGGGAACACTTATTGTGACGGACGGGAAACTACGGAACCCTACACTGAGCGTGGCCCGACACGCTCTTGGCCGGTTTTTTTTTTGTCTAAGTAAGTACCTACTTTATAAAGTAAAGAAATCAAGCAGAGAAATTCGGCCAACTGCAGCTAACGCGACGCGTAACTAAAAATAGAACACGAAAAGTACCTACGAAAACAGCAAAGTGCAATCAAGGTCAACGTAAAATGATTTTAAAACTACGAGTACCTATTTTTGTTGAGAATGCCATACGATTTAAAATCCTTTGACGTTTATTGATGGTTACCTGTTTACAAAATAATGTATTCGGTATTAAACTCTATGCTCCTGTAAATAATGTTTAAAATTAGTATTAGACGTTAGCTTAGCGCGCTTTCTCGCTCGTTCATCTCTAGCTAGGTACATCACTCCCGCCCGCGCGCATCAAGGATACGGTAGGTACCTAAAACCGTGTAACTACTACCTGTGCTACTACTGTACAATGCGTGCCACGAAAGATGAGACTTGACACACCACGTGGTTTGACATGCGCAGCACCTACACGATTTTAGGTATCTTTAGCGGTATGAGGTCTGAGTGCGGGACGGGACCGGACGTCATAGGGGCGGCGGAAAGAGCGGGGGAGGCGGGGTCAAGTCTCATCTTTCGTGGCACGCATTGTACCTGAATCAGTTTGAACCGAATATCATAGATCATGTGATACGATATCGGTATAGTGTCTCGTTCTAGGTACGCGGATACCTGATATAATATAGATTCAGTGCCGTACGATAATAATATATAGGTAGGTATTGGATATTGTACCGATACATAGATATTATCTATATACGATTTGTATCGCCACTCCTACTAAAAGAAAGGTCTCTCTCAATAGGTACTTACCTACATAATGCAGAATGATTTTTATATCAGAAAATTTCTCGAAGAGTTCATGTGTAAGTTAGTACCTACTTACTAAATGCATGTAGGTACTTACTTGAACTTGAGACATTCATTACAGTAATATCGAACCCAGGGTAGATCGCAGATAATCCTATCACTAAGTAATGCATTTTTTCTCACTTCATGATTAAATTGATAAAATATAACTCACACACCCACACACACACACACAGCAAACCTACGATTCGAAACTTGTCAACAATATCACGCATGTTATAAAATTGGCCATCCGTTGACAAACAACGCCATCTAACGATCAAGATTACAGTAGATCTTGATCGTTAGATGATAACTGATAACTTTAGCAAAAATGTTGTTCTGTTTCTTGATGGTTCTTGAAATATCCTGTAGAGGGCGTGCCTCCGCCCGCGCACACATACAAAGATTTATCGTTTTTTGTCAGGCCTAAATATCCTACAAATAGTGTTTTCTTATCAGTTTTTTACGATATGCGTCAATAATAGATCATAATCATTTAATGTACGTGCTTTTATTCTGCAAAAATCGTTTAAATATCGAGATTTGTACCCCGATAGAATGTATGAAAAAGTGTCAGTATCCAATCACCTTAACCACTGCGTCAACCGTGCCGTCATAATGATGTGTGTCAGAATGATGGATCGATCGTTTGTAAAATACTAATTATCATCCAACAGCTTGTTATAGGAGATACTATGTATAATCTAAATCAAGTCTGGTTCAGTCTAGCTAGAATTAGTTAGTAGAGTAAAATGATATAGCATTTGCTATGCAGGTCTTTTACAAGCAAAATTGCTCGCTTAGATATTGCATTCAAACGGGTAACGACTGCAATCATAGCGCAGGAAACAGATCCTTTATTCGCCCTAGCATAATGCTATACCTACAGGCTATCTTTAGGTATAATACGAGGTATATACCTATAGGTAGGATTAGTTATGTGTGAATGGGTATTATGTATGTATCTATGGCATCATGTTTTACGTGTTTTATGTATGGTTACGTTTTGTTAAGAGCGTTACTCCAGAGCGGCGCACCTCGCGTTTAGGTAAATTTACTCACACAGCTATACAGTTAAACGCACACACAGCCGTCTGTGTTGGAGCGCGTATCATACACCGCTTAGAATCATCTTGATACTTAGCCAGTTTTTAGTTAGTAGGGAATGTTTTCGTTTTCCGTAAGCGGGATTCAGTTTTTTGTTTATTGTAATAAATGAGCAATAAATTATTATTAGTTAGGTTAAAGTAAATAAAAACAATTTCGTGTAAAATAAAATCTTAATATTTGTTGTCTCTAAGTTTCATGGACCTAGCTTTTCGGGGATCAACAATTTCGGGTAACAGGCATTTATTGTAAAAGCTGACTAGCCGATGTTCCATATTTTCGCTCCAAAATTTATCGTCCCTGATTATGTTTTCAGTCTTCAATTTAAAATCTTTGCCTGTCCACACAGCAAACAGACAGTAATTTCTGTTAGTTATATGCAGCTGCCCCTGTATCTGATAAAACCAGTCATGGCGTCGATTCACAGATCCATCTATTTTCCAGAATTTAATTTTTTTTTTGGCTAATAGCAAAATCTGCCTCTAATCCAAATGCCGAACTAGGACATTTAATTTCGGTGATGCCATCATCGTCGATTAGTCCATCCAGCGAAGCACCTGTAATCATAATAATTTGAAACTCAATACTCTAATTACTTCTTTTTAATAGAATTTAAGAATACAAAAATAAATTGTTTGTTAGAAAAATCTAAACTTGTACCTGCAACTGTTCTATGGCCACTTTTTCGTTTACTTTCCCATGTTGAATACTAGGGATATGGTCCAAGGAATATGAGTAAAGAAATTGTTTAACCAAAGGGGCTGGGCTAATAGTCGATCGCCGTTTGCACACTTTACAGAATGAAGAGGCTGTCAATAAACAACGTCGTAGCTCTAGCCAAAGTGCACTCTCTGCCTGAAGTACAGTATCCCTTTCAACTTCTTGTCTATTATTTACCTATAACATAAAATTTGGAAATATATTTTTAAGTCTAATATTATCAGAAACAATGTACAACATGTATTTGAACTTATGAAAGTATACTGTAAATACGCACTTGTTCTTGAAGGTTCTTGTTAGTGTCCGACCGAAACAGGTTTTTCAGCCGAAACCGAAACCGAAACCGAACTTTCGGCCTTGCTCTTAGTTTCGGCCGAAACCGAAACCGAAACTTACTTAAACATATTTAAAATTTCTATCGTATACAGAAATCTGGTGTGTTTTTTACACATTTATTTGAATATACAATGTATATTATACATACAGACAGTTGAATACTTACCTAATCATTTACGAGGTCGGTCCCATAATGACCTGGCCTGATATAGTTCTACGCGACATGTCGCTACATGTTGTGTTGCATTAAATAGTACGTTTATCGTGCACTTAATATAAGAAACACGCATCGACATGAAATGCTTAGTCTTAGTTTAGCAGGCATTAGCATAACGAGAGTCGCGTATTTTTCCAAAATGTCGAAAACTGAGTATCGAAGTGTCATAAAGTTTTTGTTTAAAGAAGGTTTATACCCTGCCCAAATAAAAGAACGATTGGATGACGTGTATAAGGAGTCTGCCCCCTCCTATAGCACAGTGAAAAATTAGGTGAAAGAGGTTCGCCGCGGGAGAGAAACCGTCGAAGACATTTACCACGATGGTCGACCTGTGGAAGTGCTCACTCCCGAAACGATTGCTCTTATCGAAGAGAAGGTTCTGAGTGACCGCCGTTTGAAGATTAGAGAAATTACAGCTAGGCTTAGGCTCTCTAAAAGTACATCCTCGTGCGATCCATGAACATCTTCACATGAAAAAAGTGAGTGCAATATGGGTACCGAAACTTCTTTCAGCGGTACAGAGACAGGAAAGAGTGCGCTGCGCTTCGGAGTTTTTGGATCTTTGTGGTGAAAATTCAAAGACTATGATCGAGCGGCTAGTGAAACTATGATCTTGTATTATGACCCACAAAGCGAGCGCGAATCAATGGGATGGCGTTATAAGGGTGAAAAGCCCCCTAGAAAGGCAAAGGTGCAACAATCGACTTAAAAACTGATGTGCACAATCTTTTGGGATTTTCAAGGCATTTTGATGGTGGATTTTAAAGAAAGTAATACAGTCGTGAACGGCTATTATTATGCTTCTTTAATATACATTAAAGAAGCATATCTTGTCTCGTAATTTATATAAATTACGAGACAAGATAAAGGAAAAACGAAGAGGCAAGCTGTCTAAAGGTGTCCTGTTGCTCCATGAAAACGCCCCTGTTCATACCGCTGGTGTTTCGAAGGATGCAGTTCGTCAATGCGGGTTCACAGAAGTTGAACATCCAGCTCACAGTCCAGACATGGCCCCGTCCGACTATTATTTATTTCCAAATTTAAAGCGAGACTTAAGAGGTAGAATATTTTCAAGCGATGAAAAGCAGGCGGCCGTCTTCGGTCATTTTGAGGCTAAAAATTGTGATTAGTTTTATAAAGGTTTAGAGATGTTGATTCACAGATGTCAGAAGTGTGTTAGTAATATTCATGGTGATTATATTGAAAAATAAAATTGGTTTCGTTTCATTTCCTTCATTAGTTCATAGTTAGGCCATTTCATTATGGGACCGCCCTCGTATGTGCAAAACACAACCTCAACTCCATGCGATTAACGATGGACGGCGGCGAACTGGGCCGGCGACGCGACGAGCGAGCACGAGCTAGCCGCGAAATTCGCCGAACGATGGACGATAATTCATGAACACTCAAGTTTCGGCGCGGCCGAAAGTTTCGGCCATTTCCTGGCCGAAACCGAAACCGAAACCGAACTTTCGGTCGGTCACTAGTTCTTGTTTTATTTGTCCTAAAATATGTTTATAAAGACCAAGTCATTCTTACAAGATTCCCTGCGTCAGGATCTTGAATTGAAGCCGTTTCTAATGCCTGCAAGTTTTCTTGAATTTCCAGTGTTTTATCACTGTCTTTTTCATTTTCTTGAGTCTGAAAATAATATGTAGAGTATAATATAGTGACACAAACCGTATGCACCATGACAGGCGATCGATTGTCGGCTTAAGATAGCACATAACTAACAATGTTTTTTTTGTGCTAAAATATGTATACAAATGACCAAGTAATTCTTACAAGATTCCCTGCGTCAGGATCTTGAATTGGAGCCGTTTCTAATGCCTGCAAGTTTTCCAGAATTTCCAGTGTTTTTTCACTGTCTTTTTCATTTTCTTGATTCTGAAAATAATATGTAGGGTATAATATAGTGACACAAAAAGTAAGCACCATGACAGGCGATCGATTGTCGGCTTGAGATAAATAAATAATGAAGAAAGGTCTTATTTAGTTTTGGTATAACAACTGCTCAATCAAAACCAAGGAAACACGTGTCTGCCGCAGCTAGTAAAATATAAAGTAAAAAAATAAAACTTACAACAGAATTTTGTATTTAAGTCCTGGTTTTGAAGTATTTGAACTTCTCTTTTCTGCCTATAACAACGAATTGGATATTAACTTTATCTTATTACTACTGTGTTTCATAAAAATATCCAAACAAAAAGTAATAAAAAAAAAATTACTTCAAAAAGTAGTAAGTATATTGTTTCTTATTACACCTAATAAAAATATATTTTTTATAAGTAGAGAACCTCGGTAACATACCTTTTAGCTTCATTAGCCTTGGCCAAATTTTCGTTTTTTTTTTGTTCCCATATAGCGCCTTTTGTTAGCCATATCTGAAAAAAAAAGTAAAATGAAAACATACATAAAGAAGTCTAATTTAATTTTTCTTAAGTTAATAGAACACCATTACATTAAAATATGTACTCACCAGTTTTGTAATATAATAAAAATATATTATAATAAAAAGTATCAACATGTCCTAGACGCGCTAAAAACTCGCGAAAGTACGATAATATTTTACGCGACTCGCGGCTACGGGAGCGACACACGTCCTACCTCTGAAAGGCCTCAGCCGGCACTGAGCGCTGGCGTGATTCCGCGCCGATTATATAGCAGCACTAAATAATTCATAGTAAAATAAAAAAATAAGTTATTAAAAAAATATTTGTACCATGTTTTAGAAGGTAAATGTCTTCGTTTACTAGGCCTAAAATAACATATAAATATTTCAGATTTCATCCTAAACTAACGCGTTTAAAATATCGAAAAGTGGCTAAAATTGACACTTTTGAATATACTTTTCTTGAATGAAAACTTACAGTAATCGTTTTTTTTTTTCAGCCATGCACTAATAAATGCTATTATTATTTATAAAGCAACGTTGTTATAAGTTTGTCGTATATGGTTTTACTAATACCTTGCATTTGCGTAGACCGTCGATCGCTAGTTTAAAAAAAGGCTTGCATAAAAACTGTTCTAATGAGAAAACTGTACGAATAAATGAAAATGTTTTTCAGCCATGCACTAGATTATGAAATTCCCATTAATATGACGTCAATATCTTATCTATAAATTAAACAGATTATGGTTTTATTGTCCGTCGGAAATCATCAATTTTGACTCCAGCGTGGCTCTAACGGATCAACCCTCTTAAGTCATTTGATAAGACATGAATCATGGACAATTGAGAACATATTATTATAACAATAGGAACGGTAGGATTACTCTGAACTTTTTATGAACAGTAGGTAACTGTGCGCTAGAGAAAAAAAGATATTCGTAGCACCTCTAACCTCTTGAGGTCAAGCCAAGGAGGACTACTAGGGAGGTAGTCATACACAATTATAGTCAGCCAGTATCGGTATTAGATTCCATCCTATAACCCTGCCCATGCATCGTTGAAAAGGAGCCCTGCTCAGGCACAACCACATAATCCGGATGCTTGTCATCCCCCAGGGATCCTCCTAAGTATCTACCCCACATCTAATATAATTGTTCTGTGAAATGTTTCTTACTATTAGCGATCGGATAATAATTATTCAAGGCCTTTCAAACGGTTTGCAAACTCAATGCTAGTTTGCGTTAGCGCCCTAACATAATAAGGCTCACGGAAACACCGTCAATCAACTTGTCTATTTATTATCATTTATTAGGAGACATTATTATCAGATAAGCTTAGTATCACGTATCGGTATTATCACGGCGTGCCGCGAAGCATCATGCACAGACGCTGCGCCTTCCACGCGTGATCGCTCCGTGATAGATTATATCAATATCGTCTAACGCATGTTTGATCGTAACATACAGATCATGGTATCTTAATCTGGAATTAACAGGTTTATCGGAACATAAGTACCTACTCTTTTTAATTAGTCAAGATTTTTTTTTGTTGTATCACTTGATTACAGAAGTTTCTTTACAACTAGGTTTACTATTTTACTTTTGCCTTTGCCATAATTTACCATCAGTGACAGCATCAACTTAGAAATGTCCCATGATCCCAAGATCCTATGGAAGTGTGCTTGGCCACAAGGGTGTTGTTAACATAGTTGCCATTCCACAACCCACTCAAACGTACGTTATCAATCGACCTAGGTTGAGATGCAGCTGGGCTCTTTTTCTGCGTTCGTTGAGTGGATGTGTGTCGTGTACCTAGGTAGTTGTGCAAAAATGAATAAGTACATACCTAAAAATCATTTGCAAACTCGTCTGACGTAAAAGATAAAGAATTATATCCGTGTGTCTGACTTTGATTACGATAAATGATAACCGATGAGTAGGTAAGTAGACGATTTTCCAGACACTACCGATATTTATTATCAGTTTTGTCTAAATTTGACTCACAGGCCATAAGCCTTAAACAAATATAAAACCTTCTTAGGTACCTACCTACATAAGACTATCTACACAGGGTTATTGGTAAAACATTAACAACCTCTTAAGAGGTCATTGTACTCATCATTATGAACAACTTTTATTATGGGATCAAACCTGAAATCGCGAAAAAAAAATCAGCTGTTCCCTCTACATAATATGTATTTTATGTACCTACTTACGTATAACTCGTCAAAATGTAGGGAACAGCAGATTTTTTTTGTAGCTTGATTTGCTGGCGTCTGTACACTTTCAGGGCTTGTTTCCATATCAATACTACACGAAATCATTATCCAACCTTGAAACGCCCTCTGTAGGCAACAAATCGCTGCAGTATAAAATAATATCTTCATAGCGTGTTGTTATTTTAACAACTATAACAGAAGGTCATATTAATTACTATCAAATGATGGTGTTACATAAACACTTCACTATTGTTTTGTCATGTTTATTGAGACAAATGCAGCCATGCATAGGTCGTATTTCAGTAAAGTTATTTGAGCAATTTTCTTGAAGGTGTTTTCTATTATACGCGCGACATAACCACGCACGCACACGCACACGCACGATTACGCACGATTATATCGCATGTCGCACCTGTTTGGGACTACATGACCTAAATCGCGGTCATTGTCGGACTGATTTTATCGCGTGTCGCGCCTGTTTGAAGGAGCCTTAAAATTGTGGTCACATTAATAATCACGCACACAGTCACACACTACGAGTATATGGGTCTAGCGTAGAGGTACTTCGTCTATTTTGGTTTGTTTTGTCTGTACGGCGGAAGTGTGACTGAAATTTACGTAGTTTTTATTATTTTTGGGATAAAACATTACCCATCTACTTATATGAAAAATGTCAGAAATCGATTCATTCTGAATGAACAAACTATGTACTTTCTTAATTTGAATTAATTCAATTACACATTTTAAAGTTAGAGGTTTGTTTTTGAAATAATAATTTCATAACCACATTTATGAAAATTCACGAAATCGATTTTTTTGAATGATTTACAAAAAAAAGTTGCGGCATCATTGGTAACCTGATTACCTGACCTAAACATTATTCAGGGAAAAAAGACTAAAATAGCAATTGACAAATGCGAACACTTTATCCCTTTATCCTATCGGTTCGCGTGACAACACACATAACAAAGCAATTATTTAAAAAAAAAGTAGGCAGTTACTCGTTAATATTTTCCTGGATAGAGGAAATCCCATTGATCTCGCCTCTTCTTGGTCGCGTACCTATTACCTACTTCATTAATCTTTACTGAAGGTCGTGTCCTTGAAAGGCCTTCGTGGCGTTCGTGACCTCACCTACATCATTCTAATATTAAAATTTGTATTTTTTTCTCTCCAGAATAATGTCTCGCAGAAAATTGCTGATCGGCGGCGCGGCGGGCATCGCGGGCGCAGCCCTGACCGCGTGGGCCGTAGCAGCCGATGACTCACCAGTGGTACGTAGCAAGGAAACCCGGCATTATCTGGTCCCCAGATAACGCAACACAGCTTTTCCTTTTGCCAATTTTAATATCAGCCATGTGTAGCGACCGACAAATTCTTTATTTGGTGATAAGATACTAGACAGCTATTTTTGGGTACTTTGATAACGTTTTTGTCCTTGGAGCTAACAAGTTCCTACTGTAAACTAATTTAATTGAAACAAAATCAATTATCAACTCGTTCAAAATCATACATGACAAGGTACATAGGTACTGGACCTTGATTGAGACCACGAACTGAGTCGCAGGGTCTACTGTTGCAATTAATAGTACATTACTTCAGAGGGAAGAAAGTGACAGTTCCATACCGAGATTATGGCATTTGCGCCACGAGCTTGCGAGGGGCGCAAACCATTTGAGGTATGGAACTGTACTTTATCCTGAGGGATGTATAGTGCTTTTTATTACACCTACGAGGAAAATTATGGACATAAATGCATAGAAATGTTTATATTTAGTTAAAAGTACAATTATTAAAAGTGCAGCTATTAAGATGTTACATTTTGTCCGGGTATCTTGATATTTTGAGACACGGCAACAGATTATCAACAACTTCTTGGGCCGTCTCTAATAGTTCTGGCGGTGTGTTAGGGATAACATCATCACTGTCGCTCGAAGTATCCATATTTTACAAAAAACACAAAGATAAATGTGTTTTTGCGAAAATGCGCGGGCTTTTCCATTTTTTATTCGCCCGTTTCTGGAGTAGGCTAAGATCATAAGGTCATGCAGCCACTTCTTCCGTGATTCCGCGCGTTTTATGTACAAAAATAATTTCGTTTTTAATTTTCTGTATGCACCAAGGAGGTTAGTAACTGGTAAAAAAAAAAAAAAACTGTATGTGGCCAGTAACAATTTACTTGAAATTTAATTAGTAGACAGTTAAAGTCTCTTGGCAGTATGACTGCTGACAAATTAAAAAAAAAAAGAAAAACCGGGTATGTAATGGAATTTCATACATATTTCCCACCCTTGGGTCGGAAGGATTTTCATACAAACTTCCGTACCTTGGGATGAAAGGATTTGAAGGGCGGGATAAAGGCGTTTCTTCCCTCTAATTGGTATAATTAGTATGTATTTTCAGAGCAGGTGTGATAAAAATTAAATTCCTTGTGCAATTAAATAGAGTTTTTTCGTCTGAATCTCTAAGGTCGCATTCCACCAAACTTTTATACATAGAGTAAGTCTTAAACTGGGAATAAATTTTAAATTTTTGACAGTTTTTCCATATTAGAACTGTCAGATGTCAGTTTTATTCCACAGATAAAAGTCATCTGACTGGTAAAATCAGCCCTAAGAAGTATAATCTGGCTAAATTATTCTTCTTAGGGCTTCTTAGAAAATCTAGCCTTAACCTTAGCCGTATTTCAAAAACTTTAAAAGCAACAGAAAAGAGAAATATAACATAACTTCACGCCTGCTGTATTCCCCGAAGGGTAAGTCAGAGTGTGTCTATAGTAGAGAATACACCCACATTTCGTCAGTTAAATAGGGAGCGGCAAGAAAAAGTTTTAAACTTTTTTTTTTAAAAACCTCACTCCACTACGAATTTCTCCTGTACTGTGGGTACGTTTACAAACATTTAAACTCACATACACAAACGGCCAGACCCGGAACAACTACTTGTAGGTAAAAAATAAAAAAAAATATAACGGCGATGGAACAGGGCCGTTATCTTCGGGCAAGCCTTCCTCCTCGTACATCTTCAGGAAACAGGAAATAACACCACGAACAGATAGCGTTGATCCTCTTTATTGATTTTACTAACTTTTAAAATAACAATAATCACAAATATCCGCGATGGAAACAGATGGAGGTTGTGAGGTTGTCCGCTCATGCGCACGTTCCTTGGCAGAATGCCCGTCTCCTACCATACCCCGCCCAGTCGCACTTGTCAAGACAATGACACTCCATGACATTAGTTGACAGTGACAACTGACAGACAAATGGATTAACCTGACATTACTTGACAGTGACAACTGACAGACGGATGACATTACTTGACAGTGACAACTGACAGACAAATGGAATAACCTGACATTACTTGACAGTGACAACTGACAGACGGATGACATTACTTGACAGTGACAACTGACAGACAAATGGAATAACCTCACTACCTCCATCTCGTAACAAATATTAGAAGTGTCTTAATCTACAGCCTCCTGCTGCGACACGGCCGTCCTGCGCCTCACACGTCCTCGTGTGGATTATCTGAAATAGAAAGTTCTGTGTACATTACATTGTTTCGGCCATGCCTGACCAAGATAGGTCAGCTTAACCAGGACATCGCTTAGCCAGCGGCATCGCTTAACCAGCGGCATCACTTCACCAGCGGCATCGCTTAACTAGCGGCATCACTTAACCAGCGGCATCACTTAACCAGCGGCATCGCTTAACCAGCGGCATCACTTAACCAGCGGCATCGCTTAACCAGCGGCATCACTTAACCAGTGGCAAGTCCATTAACGAATTACATGGCAAATTACACACTTTTTTTTTTTTTTTTTTTCACAAATTACCTTAATGATATCAAATTATGAGGAAAAAATCAAATTAAATCAGTCTTATCCATCGGATTCACAATTATTATCCTCAGATAAATCCTCAGGAATTTCACCACTGGGCATTTTACGCAGCCTGTCATGAGCGTATTTGTACGTCCGGTTACCATTAATTGCCTTAAGCACATACCTATCACCATCTAAGACCTCAATAACGCGGAAAGGTCCCTTGAATTTAGGATCCAGCTTGCACTGATTCCGTTCTTCATTTTGCAGAAGAACGAAATCGCCTACCGCATAGTTTTGGACTTTAGCTTTTGTACTATCAAATCTGACTTTATCGTATCGAGAGTTTTTGTCCATGTTAGTAATAGCGTGTTCACGCACAGTATCAACGTCCACTTCAGGCTCGTAATCGTTAGCACACATGAGTTCTAGAGGCCTAGCTACCTTCCCAATAAATAGTTCAAGAGGACTCGACTTAGTGACCCTATTAATCGTGCAGTTGAGAGCTAGTTGAACTTCCGGGAGAGCATCTTGCCACGACTTTTCTCCACTAGCCTCAACTGCAGTAAGCATATTTTTGAGCGTACTCATAACCCGTTCGACTTGACCGTTAGCACGGGAACTTCCTGTTGCAATCAGATGCAAGTCGATACAATAGGTTTGACAGAATTGCTTGAAATCTGCACTAGCAAAGCAACGGCCCTGATCAGCGATGAGTCGCTTAGGGGTGCCAAACAAGGAAATGCTGCTTTTTAAAGCTTTGATGCTACTCGCGGAGTCAATACGCAGGGTGTGGTGTAACAAAACAAATTTCGTGAAGGCATCCACCAATACGAACACGTATTCCTTTTTATCGTTTTTACCACTAAGTTTACCAGTGGCATCAATATGCAATGTATGCCATGGTATAGGAGTCTTAGGGATGGGATGCATTTCTGCTTGAATTTTACCAGACTGGGACTTAGATATCTTGCAAGTAACACAGTTGTCAACAAATTTACGAACAAACTTACTCATATGGTCGAACCAGTATAAATCAAAGACCTTTTCCAACGTCTTCTCCCAACCAGCATGCACGAGAGATTCGTGGACAGAGTTTATAACTGACCAGCGTAAAGCTCTAGGAACGATTGGTAGCCAACGAGATCGGTTGTTGCGATGCACTTTTCGGTACAATACCCCAGACCTGATTTCATAAGTCTTAGCAACATTATCATCAATATTGTGCTCCCTGAGATCCTCAATTAACTTTATAATCTCAGAGTCACGCTGCTGCTCTGCTTGCAACCAATTTTCAGGTAAAGTTGTTAGATCTACTCGTTTTTGCTCCACCTTTACAACCGGTGTAGCCGGAAGAGGATTCCTGGATAAGAAATCCGCATGACACATACGTTTTCCGTCCTTGTATACAATCTCAAAGTCGTAAGCTTGTAGGAATGCCCACCATCTATGTACGCGCGGGGTTAGATCAACCTTATTGCGAGATGACTTTAAGGAGTTACAGTCCGTTACGACGGTGAACTTAATGCCGTGAAGGTAATGCCTGAAATGCTTAATAGCATTCACAACCGCCAAAGTCTCTAACTCATACGAGTGATACTTGGACTCGGCGGCTGTGGTACGCTTACTAAAGTAAGCCACTACGAATTGTTTGGATTCCTTCGTTTGCAACAAAATGGCACCATAACCAATCGCACTGGCGTCGGTATGAAGCTCAATCGGACAGTCAGGATCAAAAATCATTAAGACCGGCTCGTTAGTCAATATCCCTATGATCGTTTGCCTGATGCCTTCGTGTTCGGGCTTCCATTCAACGTTACCCTTACCAGGGCTGGTGAGAGCGTGAAGAGGGGCCATTATTTGTGCAAAACTGGGGATAAATTTTCTAAAATAGGAAGCTAGTCCTATGAACTGGCGTAATTGTAGGACCGTTTTAGGAGGAGGCAGGGCAACTAAGGCTTCGATCTTTTTAGGGTTTGGACGAACCTCGCCGCGACTAACTACATAACCAAGATACTCCACACTTTTGTTCATGAAAGAACACTTTTTCAAATTAAAAGAAAAACCTTGTTCAGTCAAAATTTGTAAAACTGTGCGTATTCTCGCCAGGGATTCATCAAGATCTGAGTTTCCTGTTACGAGAATATCATCCATATAGACGATAGCATACGAATTGACAAGAGGGCCTAACGCCTTGGTAACAGCACGTTGGAATATAGCAGGTGCGTTACGAAGACCAAAGGGCATGGTCAAGTATTCGTAATGACCCTCTGGAGTTATGAACGCGGTCTTCTCTATTGAATCCGGGTGGATTGGCAATTGATGAAAGCCACTGGCCATGTCCAGTGTGGTAAAATAATAACAGCCATGGAGGCGATCGATTTGGTCAGAGATAAGTGGTAAAGGGAAACGGTCTGGCACGGTGTTATCGTTTAATTCTCGATAATCTACGCACATGCGATCCGTGCCGTCCTTCTTTTTAACCAAAAGAATAGGGCTGGCAAACGGAGACGAACTTGGACGTATGACCTTACATGCGAGTAACTCATTCACCTTATCACGTACAACACTACGTTCCAGGGGGCTAAGACGATAGGGTCGACGATAAACAGTTTTACAAGGGTCAATAAGACGAATTTCTACAGGGTCAGTATTGGCTGGGCCTGATGGGGTGCCGCAAACAAAGTAGTCCTTAAACTCAGTTAAAATATTTAGCAACTTGGACTTAAACTCTAAGGGGATGCTAGTGGCGATATTTTCAAAGCTAACATCACTATTATTATCATGGACAGTACTCGCATTAATGATTGAAGATTTAATTTTGGTAAAAAAAACTCTGTCAAAAGTAACGTGAATTTCTAATCCCTGAGTCAACACTTCTTGCCCAATCATAATGTCATGTAACAAAAATTCATCAGGCAAAGCATGAAATAGAATGTTGAAAACAATGTCATTAATACTAACTGACGCCATAATCTGCGAAGTACTGTAAACACTAGTTTGTCCAATACCGGTCATCTTTACTAAATTACTTTGTCGTTTACCATGAAATTTTAATGATATTGTTTCCTTGATAAGTGAGCACTCTGCTCTCGAATCGAAACGAAATGAAAAGGACTCACCGAGGTGTTCTAGAACTCCCATTGGTGCACTGACCGCGCAGACTTCAACACGCCGCTCTACAGGCTTGCTAGTTGTACTAACAGCGGTCGACTTCACTTCCGTGCTGGCAGCCCGAGGACATCTTGACGCGTAGTGTCCAACGCCCCGACAGTTGTAACATGTGATGTCCGTAGTTGCAGGCTTCGAAGTGGTTGCGAGTTTGTTTGCTTCTCCGTGAGGCGCTCCTGTAGTACGATTATCTTTTCTGAGACGACACACAGAAATATGGTGGCCCAGTCTCCCACAATGTGCACATTTAACCGGGGTCGACATCAACTTGCGTTGCTTCGAATCAGAGTTGTCATTGTTGTAGTCACTAGTTGGTGCCTTTCTTTTCATGTAAGAGAGTGCCCTTAACTCCTGCTGCAATTTTGTTCTAGATTCAATCTCGGTGGTAAAAGCAACACGGTTGACGCGGGGTTCTATTTGAGCTATGTGTGCCATTACAGTGGAGATAGCAATCTGCTCCGTACTCAGCTTCTTCCAACGTGACATCAAAATATTCAGCTGAGTAGCAGCGTAAGTTGCAAGGCACTCACCTTCCTTAGGCTTGCTGTTATAAAGATTCATGAGCGTTGAAGCAGCAGTCTCCGAAGTATCATAACGAGCGGTGAAGGCTTCTTGAAAATCCTTCCATGTCATGCCGGGGAAAGATACTTGGGACAGCCAAGCCGACGCCTCACCTTTCAATGCTTCGCTCAAAGCTATCATCAATGGAGCCCCAGATAACGGTTGGTCTGCCATGCACATGTCTGCCGTCGATAACCAAGCACGTGCGTCCACGGATGTCTTCTCGGGGTCGAAAGTGGGTAAATGAACCTTACCACTCGTTGTTGGTCCTTTTATAGCTTGGATCAGGGCAAGAAAATTCTGATTTTGTTGCTCTAACATTAATTTCCATTTTTCTTCACTATTGTTCATCGTGGGCTGCGGTGCAGAACGTGGATCACATCCCACTTCTGATAACGGCGATGGAACAGGGCCGTTATCTTCGGGCAAGCCTTCCTCCTCGTACATCTTCAGGAAACAGGAAATAACACCACGAACAGATAGCGTTGATCCTCTTTATTGATTTTACTAACTTTTAAAATAACAATAATCACAAATATCCGCGATGGAAACAGATGGAGGTTGTGAGGTTGTCCGCTCATGCGCACGTTCCTTGGCAGAATGCCCGTCTCCTACCATACCCCGCCCAGTCGCACTTGTCAAGACAATGACACTCCATGACATTAGTTGACAGTGACAACTGACAGACAAATGGATTAACCTGACATTACTTGACAGTGACAACTGACAGACGGATGACATTACTTGACAGTGACAACTGACAGACAAATGGAATAACCTGACATTACTTGACAGTGACAACTGACAGACGGATGACATTACTTGACAGTGACAACTGACAGACAAATGGAATAACCTCACTACCTCCATCTCGTAACAAATATTAGAAGTGTCTTAATCTACAGCCTCCTGCTGCGACAAATATTTGTTCTCGCTTAGGGTAAGGTTAGCCAGAAATTAAAGGGGTTTGAAGATTTTTATAAGGAGCCGGATGGCCCTGTATGGAGATGGATTGAGTCACGTGATCAACTTTGAACGTTAATATCTCGGAAACGTGACACTTCACGGGGTTTGGTCTTATTACGTTATCGATTTATGGTCTCATGCGTGGCCGCCATTTTTAAATGGCGCGACAATAGGTACAATGCGTGCCACGAAAGATGAGACTTGACACACCACGTGGTTTGACTTGCGCAGTACACGATTTTAGGTATCTTTAGCGGTATGAGGTCTGAGTGCGGGACGGGACCGGACGTCATAGGGGCGACGGAAAGAGCGGGGGAAGCGGGGTCAAGTCTCATTTTCCGTGGCGCGCATTGTACCTATGTCACGGATATTCAAAGCCCTTTAATCGGCACCTTTCTGTCCACAGGAATGGTACAGACCTTCAACGGTAAAAGCCACCACAGCACGTAAGAAGCGGCCTCTGCCGACGCGCGACCATCAGGTGGCTTCCTTACAAGCGGGACACACCTTCGACATCCTCATCGTAGGTGGAGGCGCCACTGGTGTGGGATGCGCACTGGATGCGTGTACAAGAGGTAAGCTACTATGACCTTTATTTACTACTAGATAAGATCGTTAGAAACGACCAAGTTTCACACGTACCTGTAGATTATTCACCTTGCACCCATTTATGACATCCGGGTCGAAGGAGGAGGGTCTCCAATGATTGGGATCAAGGCATCTCTGGGTGCGGTGGATTGGATATAAATGAGCTTCCTTCTCTTTTTTCATAAACTGTTTTATGAGTGATACTTCGGAAGTTGGAAAGTAGTTTGATTTTAGTTTCGATTTATGGACTTAGGTACTAATAAACGTATTATATCAGATGAATAGTTACACACCAATTTCTTTCTTTCAGCCGTTAGTGATATGACTTTCGAAAGCAGAAGACAAAGCGTTGTGTAACTATACAGACGCTATACAACGTTTATTAGTAAGGGGTTTTTTTTTTTGAGGTTGGGAAATCATCAAATGACCCCTCCCGCTCTGGGTGGAGCGGAAGGGAGTGTCAGAATCTTACTGACTAAAACCCACCCGATCACAATCAGATTGGATGGACCAATTGATTGCCATATCAAGACATCCACTACGTTTTATGAGATAGGTCGTTAAGCTGAGTATATGCCGCAGATGGACAGATAAAGATCTTTGTTATTGTTTACTAGAGTAATAGTCACATACACGATAGAGCATAGATAGAGTTAGAGTCTATTCAAACCTGTTTCAAAATAATATTATATCAATAAACAAATATCAAATTTATTTCAATGACAATTTAGTTGATTTCAGAGTGACTAGCACTATTGAAAAAGTTATAAAATGTTTTGACGTTGTAGCGTAAACTAAACTTTATTGTAAACTCGTATTTGTTTACATTTCTGGCAAATAAATCACGAATGCAAATTAAGTATAAACGTCTTTTTTAAGGTAATAGAGTCGAAATCAAACGATTGACAATTAAATTTAAAAAAAACGGTAAGTATTAATGTCTGAGTATTCAGAATCATAGTATCCAAACATTTGCTTCTACACTGAAGAACTAATTTGAAACCGACCCTAGGTTTATTAAGAGAACCAATTAACTTGTACAGCCTTACAGCCTATCTAACCATTTTCCACATTTCAGGTCTCCGCACAGCCCTGGTCGAAGCTGATGACTTCGCCAGCGGCACATCAAGTCGTAGCACAAAGCTGATCCACGGAGGAGTGCGGTACCTTCAGAAGGCCATCATGCAACTGGACTATGACCAGTACAAGATGGTGAAGGAGGCTTTGCATGAGCGAGCGAATATGTTGGAGGTTGCGCCACATTTGACACGACCCCTTCCTATATTGTTGCCTGTTTATAAGTGAGTTGGTACATATTCTAGCAAAAAATGTTTTCTTTACAGTTTACCTATGTTATCCCACTGCAGGTCTGCTCCATATTTTTCCAGTTCTCTTTGTCTTCTCCGGGAAATCTAATGAGAACGGGTCCAGGTCGTTGATTTACGCCTTCAGGCACCCATTGTGTGACGTTCCTGGCCCAACTGGCCTCGTGCATCCTAAAAATTAATTATTAAATCTATATACTTTAATATTATAAAGCTGAAGTTTGTTTGTTTGTTTGGTTGAACGCGCTAATCTCTGGAACTACCAGTCGGATTTGAAAAATTATTTTTGCATTTGATAGCCCAATTCTCGAGGAAGGCTATAGGCTACTTAAAATCACGCTAGGACCCTTAGGAGGCGAGCAAAAACCAAAAAAGTCAGAAAAAAGGTAAACGAATTAAAAGCGCAGGCAGGTATATGCGACGGGGTGGGTCGGGGGAACAAGAAATTTCACGCGGACGAAGTCGCGAGCAGAAGCTAGTTATTAAATAAAAAATAGTATTAATAGTAGCAAATGGTAATGCTGAACGCGGGGCCCTAGTCGACGTGTTTGTTGGGAAAAGTGTTACTGGGTTTTCCATTAGGGCTCTCAGTAACAACCCGACATTTGAGCCTGGTTAATGGCTCGCTTCTATTAATGCTTAACTGTCAATATGTGTGTGTACTAAGTATGTATAGTTAAATAGAGAGAGCTACAGCTCTGACTATTCTTTCGGTCAATATAAGCCCACGAGGTAATTGCGTAAAACATTAACAGCAATGGATTATCAATATCCTTCAAAATTATTTTGATTCCAATTGATAGTGTGTTAAGGCTCCTACAAACAGGCGCGACACGCGATATAATCGCGCGCGACACAAAGTCACCGCTCGTTGCGTGACTTGCGGTGCCTTTGTGTCGCGTGTTGTGTCGCGCCTGTGTAAAGGAGCCTTTACACAAAATTAGCCGATGCCGTTGTTATGGTACTTTTGATATATTTTCAGGCCTGACCAAGTTGTAAGTCAAAAAGGTGACTTGTGCTGACTAAATGTGCCTGCAACATTATTGTTTCATTCACGATGTTCTCGACAAATCTACTTTCTCATATTGTGTCGATAAAAATACAGACAAGGCTTTTGACCCGACGATGTTATCCGTATAGCGTCACCATATACATGCGTGGAATGTCAGTTGAATGACTTGGCACTGTATTGTGCATGATTATAGACTCACCTCTGATGCGCAGTATTTGGGGTTTGCTTTGTTTACAATCAACACTGGCAGTCATCTGTTTACCATCGTATGAGCCAAAATTTCAATGCATACGTAGGGCTCTCCCATAAAATTTGATAAATTTAAACTTTGTCTCTGTCACCTCTGACCTAGACTAGAGTCAAGAGCAAACCCATTTCAAATAAAAAAATAAAAAAAACTGTTTTGAACCATTTGCATTCCACGTTCGCATCTTAAATCTTTTGAGCAGGATTTACGAAGAAGATGGATAAATCCGCAACGCAGAGAACAGTTGCTATAAATTGTTATTTATTTATCGTATATCAGTAGGTACCTAGCCTAAACGCCAATTAGCAAGTCAAGTCAAGTCAAAGATTTATTTGCCGTTAAATATGCAAGTCAATGAACCCCCATTAAGGGTCTAAACAGACGGACTGAATTTGAACTGCATGTCAGCTGCAACATCGCAGTTTGGATGCAGTTGAAATAACTAGGTTTCGAAGCAGTTAAGTCAACTGCATCCGAACTGCGATGTCGCAGCAAAAATGCATTCCGTCTATTTAGACCCTAAGTGATGTCCCTAGTTTTTACTCTACTAGTTTTAAATTCTGCTTCTTCTTCTTTATCTATCCGAGTCGATGGTCTTAACAAGGCGTATCGTAATACCCAGTAAATGGGTTGTGGATGTCAGATAGGTAGTCGCTCTATGTATAATACTGGTACTCAGCTGGAACCGGTTAGAATGGAAGTCGACCCCAACATACTTAATTGGGAAAAGGCTAGGCAGATGATGATGGTACTTTTTAGATTAGTTTATTAGATCCTTAAATATTTATCCATACTATAATTATTATAAATGCGAAAGTGTGTCTGTCTGTCTGTCTGCTACTTCTTCACGGTTAAACCGCTGCACCGATTTTGATGAAATTTGGTATAAAGATAGTTTGAGTCCCGGGAAATGACATAGGATAGTTTTTATCCCGATATTCCCCCGGGATTAAAAATTATACGGGTGAAACCGCGGGGCGCTGCTAGTCTATCTAATAAACGCCATTTCACCTCTGCTATACTGCCGGTCGATTCTGTGAAAATTTCACCGTGAAAACTTAGGTGATGTGAGTTTGTTTTTGCTAGGAATTAACACTATTGACAGCTCACTCCACGCTCACTTCACCTAAGTTTTCACGGTGAGATGGTTACAGAATCGCACTGCTGAACCCTCACTCATCTAGAATCTTCCTCAATTCCCAGATGGTGGCAAGTCCCATACTACTGGTTCGGTATCAAGATGTACGACGTGGTGGCGGGCGACAGGAACGTCAAGAGTTCTTACTACTTATCCAAGAAGAACACCCTCGAATTGTTCCCCATGTTGAAGTCCGACAACCTTTGTGGAGGCATCGTGTATTATGATGGTAAGTCTCAGCTTATCGATTATCTAGCTTAGTTTATACAGAGTATATAATATAAGTATTGAAAGAATTTCTGTCGTCGGACTAGTATTTTCAGAGATTACCAAACAAATCCCTCATTTTGGGGTTTATTTATAAACGTTGCTTAAAGTTAAGTAATGATTAGCGACTGTTTAACCATACATTTCTGACGTTTAACGTCTCTTAAAGGCTTCTACTTTCTTATATTTCTACGCGATAAAATCGCGCGCGACACAAAGGCACCGCCCGTTGCGCGACTTGCGGTGCCTTTGTGTCGCGGGCGATTTTATCGCGTGTCGCGCCTGTTTGAAGGAACCTTAATTTCAAGCAACGCTTATGAATGAAGGGCTTATTATATCTCTTTTTAAGTCCATCGGTACGTTTAAATTTTTCTCTGCAAATGCTGGAGGGTATTTTTAACTGAAATGACAGAAAAACTGAAAAAATTAGAAGAGCGAGGGCTCTTCAAAATTTTTCAGTTTTTCTGCAGCCGTCCCTTTTTTTGTAAAACTTTAACCTATTTTAATATTATCTGCCGACTACGGTACAACTGCCTTCGAATATAATTATATAGTTACTGCTGAGATAAATTATATAACACTAGCTTCCGCCAGCGGCTTCGCCCGCGTGGAATGCCGATAAAAACTATACTATGTCCTTCCCCGGGATGCAATCTATCTCTCTGCCAAATTTTATCGAAATCCGTTCAGTGGTTTAGGCGCGAAAAGGTAATATACAGACAGAGTTACTTTCGAATTTATAATATTAGTATGCATAGGCATATAATTAAATTCAGCGGTAGCTACTGTTATAATAAATCAACTAGTTACTGAGTAAACAAGGAAGTATATTTATTATAAGTATCTTTGCGTTAAAACGACTTAAAATAGCTCAGTTTCAAATGTAAATAGTCTTACGAAGTCAATTAGAATGTTCCATCAAGTGCTAGGCATATATTAGATGATAAATATTAAATTGAAGGTGAATAAATTTTCCAGCTATAATAATTTTATTGCTGGAAAATAAATGATTAATTGGAGGACATCTAGATTATTATAGCTCTTTAAATAATGATCTCTTAATGAAATGTGTGCTATACTTTAGCAAAGTCTAATATAACGCTACTAATATCATAAATGCGAAAGTAAGTTTGTTTGTTACCTTTTCACGCATAAACTACCTGCCTTGCACCACATCCACAAATCGATAATTTAAATAATGTTTATCGTTTAACGTTAAACATAGGTATATAAATTTATTGGTCCGTTTCTGTCAATCGTTTAAAGATAACAGAGACCGAACGATGTTTTAATACCGCTGAATGCATTTTGCGATGCTTGGTGCAAGTGGGCCTAAGTCTACGGGTCTGAAATGGTACTTCAATCCAATATTTTTTACCGCCAGGCCAACAAGACGACGCGCGTATGAACCTAGCGATAGCGTTGACCGCAGCCCGCCATGGCGCCACCATCGCCAACCACGTCAGTGTCACCAAGCTGTACAAGACGTCTGGCAAGCTCAGCGGGGCTAGGCTAAAGGTAGCTACTACAATATGGCTATTAATTAGATACATGAAGGGATAGGATAGGAAGGTATAGTTCCTTCATATCGTTTAGTTTTTTTTAAAAAGCTTAAATGACACTAAGCTATAATGAGCACATTTGAAAAACTGCTTGGCAATCGCAATATTTTAGCCAGTTAAGTCATTCAAACTCAGACTTTTAGCCTGCGTATGCGCAAGCAGTCACTATTTTTCATTATTAGTACAACTTTACGAAATGGAAGAATGCAGAATGAAAAATGAATCACTTGAGCACTCGGCTACTCCCCCTACATCCTCTATAAACTCGTGGTTTTAACAATACAGACGCCTACAAAGCAGAAGAGATTAAGACAGTATTCTAACTTTCAAAATGTCCCCAGGATGAGCTGAGCGGCAAGGAATGGGACATCAAAGCCAAGTGCATCATCAACGCGACCGGTCCATTCACAGACAGCATCCGCAAGATGGATGACTCCACCGTCAAGGACATCTGCTGTCCCTCGTCCGGAGTACATATCGTGTTGCCTGGATATTACAGGTAAGATACCAAATATTATCATCGTTGGTGTATCCTGTGTCAATCAACACCGCCTATTGCAGTCCACTGCTGGGCATAAGCGTCTCCCTAGCTGTGCTACATCACCCTGTCCTCCGCCGTCCGCATCTAGTCTGTACCAGGTGCCTTTTCAAGGTCGTCGGTCCTTATCCTGTGTAGACATAGATTCATCTTAACTAAATGATTTGTCATTTTGACTTGACTGTGAGTAGATGTTATATTAGCAATGAAATTTCTTGTTACTCCGACCCACCCAGTCGCATCGCATCGCCTGCGCGCGCTATTACTTCGTTTTTGCTTAGCGTTCTTTATGACTTTTTTTTCTTTTTGCTCGGCTCCTAAAGGTCATAGCATGATGTTAAATAGCCTATAGCCTTCCTCAAGAATTGGGCTATCAATTGAAAAAGTTTTTCAAATCCGACTGGTAGTTCCCGAGATTAGCGCGTTCAACCAAACAAACAAACTCTTCAGCTTTATAATATTAGTATTAGTTAGCAATATAGCAGGAAAAAATTGTTCAAAAATATTTATTAAGAACCCCGAAGTGACCTTCCCTTTAGACATTTTCTACATCTATTATTTTTTTATTTATTTATTAAGGTAAGTACACCAACAGCTTCTATGTATAATTTATCTTAAGTACTATAGATAACAATAGTCTCGATCTTACATAGTCGCCAATTATAGGTTTACCAGCAATCTCAGAAATAAGTGATCACGCATAATAACAACAAAATTAAAGACTAGAACTTAAAAATTATGGCAAAATACTTCATAAACTCAAGATTAGTAACAAAAAGTAAAATAAAAAGACGAACAACATTGCAATTTTGCCCACTTATTTAAGACTAAGACTAAATAATATAAATGAGATCATAATGGAAAGTATAGCTTCTAAAAACAAATTATTTTTTCTTAGATTAGTGTTATTGCGTTTTATAGATATCACTAAAATATTTTGAGATATAAATATTTCTAGTAGGTATTAAAATACGCTACGACACAATACCATAGTCTTATTATGTACACTGCGATAACAAGAGCTGTCTGTAGTTCCGTCGTGTGTATTACAACACTGAAGGGCGGTAATGAGGTGATCTATTAATAGTCAAGGCTATTTCACGGTAACGATGGACGATATACTATTTTAAAACTAACATAATAATAGGTTTTTGCGATAATGAAAACGCTTCCCGGAACTGAACCTAGAAAGGAAAGAAAACTTGAAAATACATAGTTTTCCCAAAGACAGATATGTATTTATTTTTACTTGAAGAAAATCTACATTGTCGATGACTGAGATCCGAAAGATAGTCTAGTTCCTAGATTTCAACTAGCTAGTAATCGGAGATTTTTCTGTTGTCCCGATAGTTTATCTGCATAGCCCAGCATAGCTATTTACAACAATTCGACAGGTGGTCGGTCGTACCAAAAATCAAATTTTCAATTACTGAGTTGCCATGTCCCCCACAGGAAATAGCAGTCGGAAGAATGGCGGTCGTCTATTTAATTTAAACTGATAACATTTCCGTGTTTAAGATTTGTGAAAAGCTCTTTTGATTTTCCATTGATTGATGTTCGATTCGGCACTGAAACGTATCAAATGTTTGTGAATAGATAGCTATTCACACTGGACTAGAAAATTCACCATGTGTGTTCGGGAAAGTACAACCAACAGCCAAGCAAAATTCCGATTTGTCGTCTTTAGGTGAAGGCGGTAAAACCTTTCGATGAAGATACCTACATATCAAGCAAGGTAGCTAGCTACACGAAGTATATTGGGGACTGCGAACTGTTCCGGTACTTTGAGAGGCAAGGGAGGAAAACACACTTTATTACATGGGCTATGGCTATGGATTATTGGTAAAACATTAACAACCTCTTAAGAGGTCATTGTACTCATCATTATGAACCACTTTTACTATGTTAAAACTACACTGCTGCATTACATCAGAAACTGGAGGCATTTGGAATTAAAGGCATAGTGCTTCAGTGGATATCGACATACTTAAATAACAGACGACAGCGGGTTACCATTACAAAAGTGGATAGAAATAACGACAAGATACCACACTCATCCGAACTCAAGTTCAACACATATGGCGTCCCACAAGGAAGTGTGTTAGGCCCAATTTTACTCCTTTTATACATAAATTCTATAATTAATATAATCAACCATAAATGTATATTGTTTGCTGATGACATTTCTATTATTGTAACAACTGATAGGAAAAATAATACAATTGACGATCATGAGACTGATATTAATATAACACTATTGAAAGACTAAATTGAATATCGAAATAGAAAAAAATTATCAATATATCTTAAAAAATCTGTTTATATACAATTTAATAAATCTAATAGTGCTAAATACAATGTTAAATTGAATATACATAAAATTGATGAAGTGACGCAAACTAAAGTAGGCATAACTATGGATCAAGACATAAACTGTAAAGCACATATTGATACCGTCTCCAAACGAATAAATAAGTTCGCTTATGCAATTAAAACAGTCAGAAATATAACAAACGTAAAAACGGTAATAACGTCCTACCATGCATACGTTGAATCTGTGCTCCGCTATGGCTTGATAATTTGGGGTAATAGCACAGATCAAAATAGAGCATTTATTGCGCAAAAACAATGCATTAGAGCAATGACCTGTATGAACCTGACGAATCCTGTACGCCGATATTTAAAAAACTTGGCGTGTTGCCGCTACGTCTCTCTACATATATGAAACATGTATTTTTGTGAGGAAGCATAAGGAATTATTTAGCAATGCAGATGATTTATATCCTCGTAACCGACGAGACCCCCACAGGCTCGTACTGGATATCCTTCCGAGACCAGCTAAATATAATAAAAGTTGTTTATCTATGTGTGTACGTATATAATTAATCGCAAGGCCTTAAATATGAGATTATTCAAAAATAAATTGTATGAATTGGTTGTGTAGTCATAGTTTTTATAGTGTCAAAGACTTCTTTGACAACGAATGTTAAATACATATGCTTGTGAAAATTTGTACGCTTATATCTGTTAAGCAAAAACATGTATGCTCTTATTATTTTGTATTTTTACCATTCTTTTTATACCATGTTTTTAAGCAAATAAATAAATATTATAAAAAAAAATCAGTTGTTCCCTATATTTTGACGCGTTATACAAACATATGTAGGGAACAGCTGATTTTATTTTCGCGATTTCAGGTACGGTCCCATAGTAAAAGTTGTTCATAATGATGAGTACAATGACCTCTTAAGAGGTTGTTAATGGTTTACCAATAACCCTGTATAAATTAATGTTCTATGACCATACTTTCCAACAACGGTTTACAATCTATAACATAGATTAAGATTATAATTATATTATATATTTCCAGTCCGGAACACATGGGTCTCCTGGACCCTGCCACATCAGATGGCCGTGTCATCTTCTTCCTGCCATGGCTGAAGGGAACCATCGCCGGCACCACCGACCTTCCTTGCAAGGTCACACACAACCCTAAACCGACAGAAGACGAGATCATATTCATTCTTACCGAGGTTAAGAACTATTTGAACCCGGATGTTGAAGGTTTGTATTGAATATAGTACTGATTTACTTAGATTTGAGTATTTTCAGGAATTTATGTCTGTTCTTATTGCGTTATGTTACTTTTTTTTAAGAAACTCTTACGTAAAACTTTTAAGTATAATTCTTATGAAATTTCAGTTTTAAATGCTGTATTCGTTCGAAAGACTAGTGTTGCTGTAATATCGATATCGATAACATGCTAAAAGTTTCCATTAAAAAGGCAGAAGAGTTCTACATTAAGGACTAAAGAAAGATAATAATTCAAAATCGGAATATGTCAGATCGAAACAAGTTTTCTATAGTTCATTTCGATTTATAAGTTAAACACATTTTCTTCTTTAACATCTCTATAATTGGTAGTAAGACAGAATTATACGCAACCAGCTTTATCACCTTCATAGAAAGGTAGATAGCTTGTCAAGTCCGAACCAATATTTAAGTAATTTTTGACAAAAAAAATTGTTACGGCTTTTCACCGTAAAACGGCAGAACAGTCTATGTATAATATCCTCTTACAAAATTCCAGTACGTCGCGGCGACGTGCTCTCGGCATGGTCAGGCATTCGACCACTAGTGTCAGACCCGAACAAGCCCGACACGCAGTCCCTCGCACGCAACCACATCGTGCACGTGTCGCCCTCCGGCCTCGTCACCATCGCCGGCGGCAAGTGGACCACGTACAGAGCCATGGCTGCTGAGACCATTGACGCTTGTATTGAGAGTGAGTAGAACCACACAACAGAACAACCTCCTACGGGGTAATTCGTAGTAACACAAACAGTAGCAATAGCTTTCATTTTGACGGTACAGACGCCAGCACATCAAGTTACTACAATCTGTCAAATTTCTTTGATGGATTTTCAACTTTATCGCTCAAGCATAAGGTTCAAAGTCGATTGGCAAAATTTGACAGTTTCGGGTAGCTTGATGTGCTGGCGTCTGTACAACAACATTCATTGCGTTGTTAACGTTGTTATGCACAAATTTTTCGTGAATTAGCAGTATCTGCAAAATCATTCGGATTGTGTTTGAAAATGTGTTACGCCATTCGGGTGCTGGAGCCTTTGTTTAGTAGATAATAGAATAGAATTCTCTTTTTTTGTGCTGTATTGTTTAATAAGTTGGGGAATACCCACCCTATTGAGTTTCTTGTTTTCTACACAGCATCTTAACGATTCCCTTTCATAGGAATTTACGCCTTGGAACGGTAAATTAACTTTTGACTATCTGACAGACTTCTCGACAGTGTACAAGAAAGTGAAATAATTATTATTGTTGGTTTTTGATTGCCCTTTTATATTACGAATGACTATTTTTTTTTTAATCAATCAATGTTTTCCACTGCCAGATCGACATTCCCAGATTTATTAGTCCCAGATTCCCAGTATATAAAGCCCAGATCATCACATTAATATTCTATATCCCACACATTTTAGGCGCCAACCTGAGGCCACTGTTCAAAGACTGTCAGACGGATGGGTTCCTAATAGAGGGCGCGCACGGCTGGACCCCTACCATGTATATTAGATTAGTACAGGACTTCGGACTGGAGATGGAAGTGAGTATTACTTTAATCTTTTGACCGCCACAGTCATGTATAGATGACAAACCAAAATGTGCCCAGCACGCCACGGTTCGACTACGTGACAGACTGATGCTGAGGACACGTTTTTGATTTTTTGACGTGTGGCGGTCAAAAGGTTAAAACATACTTATGCTCTAATAGTACACTATGTATGTAGTTCTAAAAAAGGCCCTTAGACCTTAAGGCCTTGTTAGAGAACTTTTTTTTTTAAATATTGTATAATTGCACTGGCTGAAAAGTGAATTGAAATTACAAAAAATGCTATGATAAAATTTTTTAAATAGGCATCACATTCAGTTAATATCTAAGCTAATTCAAATCAAAAGTCATTCATTCAAATAAGCCTGCAAATCAGCACTTTTTGAACGTCAAATTACATAAAACAGTCCCCCAATAAGTACACTCAAACTTCACTAATTCCTAGTGCTTTGACAATTCAAAACACTTTTAGTTTGTTTTTTAATTATGACCCTTATAAATAATACATTTCAGGTAGCACAACACTTAGCCAAGTCGTACGGTGACAGAGCGTTCGCCGTAGCCAAGATGGCGGCGATGACTGGCAAGAGATGGCCCATCATCGGCAAGAAGGTCCACCCCGAGTTCCCCTACATTGATGCCGAAATTAGGTTAGCATCTATTAATACTTGTGTGTTCTAATATTACTGATGACTCAATAATGAACCCAACTTACTGTGTCTGGTACAGTTAGCAACAAAAGTCGATTAACACTTCAGTTTTTTAATCTCAGTCAGAGAGCAAAATATTTGTTCAAAATTGCAGCAGAAATACAATGCAATTTTGAACAAATATTTTGCTCAATAACTGAGATTAAAAAAACTGAGGTGTTAATATTATGCTCAATAACTGAGATTAAAAAAACTGAAGTGTTAATAGACTTTTGTTGCTGACTGTACATTATCAATGTCCATTTGATAGTAACATTACTGTACTTACTACTTTTATGAAGCGCGAAGGCGACATCCAATATGTCTAAAGTCATTATTTCACTTATCCTTGCAATAACCATACTCTACTGCTAACCTAAGAGTCTGTAACGACCACAAATCCAATTGTCTAGCTCACATTAACTCTATCAGAGAACTTTATAATCAAATAAAAAAAAAAAAATATCAAGTGTCGATTAATAATACTCATTTATTTATCGATTGTTGCAAGACTCCGGGAGTCCTACGTCGCGACAGTGTTTGATTCACTCAAAAAATTTCCCTATGCTGTTTATCGCATAAATCGATCAAGAAGTGCATTTTAAACGCAAGAGTAGAAAACCCACGTGTGTATTTCAAATACACTAAGACGGGGTTTCTCGAAATTCCGCCTCTAAGAGGGTGAATGGGGGGGGGGTGAAATTTCACGCGGAAGAAGTCGCGGGCAGAAGCTAGTTTCTTATAAAATTATTCCAATATATAGCAGGTTTTCTGTTCACGAAGGTATGGTTGCCGCGAGTATGCCCGCACAGCAGTCGATATGATTGCGCGTCGTCTTCGTCTGGCGTTCCTCAACGTGCAGGCCGCGGCTGAAGCTCTGCCCGTCATCGTGGACATCATGGCTGAGGAGCTCAACTGGAGCGACGCGGAGAAGAAGGTAACTATCACATCAAATGAGGTATAAAATATTTTATCAGAGTCTAGTCGTCTTGCTAAAGTAAGATGAGAGCTCAGCAAAGTGACTCATGCTTTGCCTGACAATCTATTCCGTAAAAGCTGTAAACGCTTTGGTGAAGAGAGCTTGAAATGAGAAGTCAATAGTGTCAATCCCTACCATCAAGTGGAATGACAGCTCAAGTCAAGCTCACTTCAACTAAGTTTTCACTGTGCCGGTGAGATTTTTTTACAGAATTGAGTGGCTGATCTTTTAAAAACTGTTTCTGTGTTTAGGTCAATCACATACAAGGTACCTAATTACCTATGTCAATGTATTGCAAAATATTATGAAGTCCCAAAAGACTAGGTATCGATCTATTTATACAATAAGAGGTGATAGATCTGCTGTTATGCCTGCCTGCAAAGCGTCGTTAACATTTAACTTGTAAAAATGTGCTTCTTAATTTTCTTTTACATCAGAATTTTTTAAATCACTTTACCAGCCAGAAACATGGATCTTTTAATGACCACTACAAAGAACTTAATATAATTAGGAGGCTTGCTAATACGCCTTCTTAAATTTCCAGAAACAAATCAAAGAAGCCGGTGAATTCTTAGCCAACGAGATGGGTCAAATGGTGAACCGCGCCAGTCGCGACAAGATCCCCATCAACCTGAGCAAAGACGAGATCCAGACCTACATCAAACGGTTCCAGATCATCGACAAGGACAGGAAGGGATTCGTGTCTATCAACGATATCAGGAGGAGTCTCAAGGTATGGATGGTGGAATGTGGGTAAGAGTATAAGGGAAATGAGAAAAGATTTATTGAGCATAGACAAAAAAGCAGAGTTAAATGAAAGAATATTTATTTGAAGTTTTATTAAAAAAATTGACATCACAGACAATTTTCAGGAAAAAAAAAACAGAATCGTCTTCATTTTATCTATGGCTAGAAGTATAATCACTTTAATGTCTCTTCCAAAAACTTAAGACGCAGGGATGAAGCTGACTGAAGTCAACATATTACAAATCCTGAAAACTAAGATTTTGGGGTTCAATTCCCTGATCTCGCAAGTGGTATTATGACCAATGAACATTGAAAACGACTAGCAAACTGTCGGCAAATAGCCTTATCCTCATCAAACCCAATGAGGAAAAACCTGAAGATAAATATTTTAAGACCTGTTCCTAAACTTAATGCCAATTCTAGAGCATGGGGCTGAAACCTAGCGACGCGGAAATAAGCGCCATTTTGTCCGAGATTGACGTCACGTATAACGGGCAGTTGGAATTACAAGACTACCTACAGGTAGAGAGTATATACGGGCTAACTGGGTAGAAGTCATCATGCTGCGTCCACGTCTTTTGGGATATAACTAGGGGGCGTCGCTTCGAAATTATGCAGATATTTTATATGAAAGTCGTCGTAATTACAATAATAAAATCTACTGTTTCAATAATAAAACACTGGTTTCTTATCTATAAGTCCCATAGCAACTTATATGATTGGTTCTTGCTATATCGTTAACTATTATAATATGAAGCGGATTCAGCAGGTTTACTGACCAAAAATACATAGAAGAAACCAGAGTTGAGACGATGTTACGTGTAGAGACTTTTGTATTACATAAGTGCATAATTTCAATGTAATTATTTATGTTAATAAGTTGCACAGAATCTTTGTAATAGTCACGTGCTCTAATAAACTGATCATCCAAATAATAATATTTACATTTATTATCAGTCACTGCTTTGTGTGGTTACTCACTGTTTTGATAATAATTAGCGAAACACCCTAATTAAATATTTTGTTTGCGGGTCCTTTCATGTGTTCGTTTTAGGATAGCCAATTAGTTTCGGACCCGTGACCTTCCAGACTGTTGAGCTCAGGAACAACCACTCTTTCAGTCCGTAACTTCTCAGGCAATCTGGAAAGCATACCCGTGCGCAAAACCGTGCTCAATGTCTCATAATTTGGTCTGCGGGATTGTCCGAAAGGGTTACCGCTGGCCCGGAACATAAAGGGCTAAGGAAGGAACACGGGTGGGTTTTAGTCAGTAAGAGTCTGACACTCCCTTCCGCTCCACCCAGAGCGGGAGGGGTCATTGAATGATTTCCCATCCTGAAAAAAAAATGTCTTATAATTTAAAAATAGGTGTCAATTCTTAGACCACAAGTTAACCTATCCCAAAGATTCAGTGCAACAAATTCACGTGTCGTGTCCACGCTTGTTGATGTCCACATGGTCCACAGAACTACGGCGAGGAGGTGACCGGGGAACAATTGCACGAAATTCTGAAAGAGATCGACACTAACATGAACGGCCAAGTCGAACTCGACGAGTACTTGCAGGTCTCTATCGCGTTTGGTTGTGTACCTTCCGTTTTATTTTTGTTCTTTGGCCTTTTGTTTATGTATGCTAAGACGGCACTATATTTGGCGTTAATTTTCTAATGCAAAATTATTATCTTTATTTTTGTAAATAACTAGAGTGTAATTTGTATTGGCAAAATAACAGGAATATTTTGGCGAATATGCCAAGTGTAGTGCCGCCATTTTTCTATTCTGAGTTTTTTTCTGCTTGGCTTGACGGAATGTGAATGGTCAGTTTTATGTGTGTTTGTATTTATTTATTTTTCTGTCAGAATAGTCCATAGAAGATAAACTAGGTGTTGAAACTAGAGAAAATAATTCTGCAGTATTATTACATGTTAGTTAGATCTTGTTGAGAGTCCTTTTTATCACTGTTTTAAAGCAGTGTAAAGATAATTTTATCTTCCCACTCTATAGACAAGTAGGTCAGAAGAATAGTATCGTTTTGTTGGCAGCGTATCAACAACACTGCCGCCAACTTTCACACAGGCGCCCAGTTCGTCTACCAAGTAAATACGTACAGCAAATAACCATGATTCATTGATTCCCATATTTCAAGCTTTGAAAACATGGTCTCACAAAAGTCATAATATGAAAATGATCTCATTATTAATCGTACACAAAATACGCGCATTGACGTGGAGTTGCGGACACCAGCCCGTCCTATTAATCACAGTGTATTAAATATTTAGAGTATATGTTAATAAATTGTATGATAGATTTTATATATAAGTATTTTATCAGTCACGCTGCCATACCAGGGTTATTAATTTTATGTTTTCATTAACATTTTCCATGTTTGCTTTTATTATTTAATTTTGCTTTACTAATACCTACATATAATTTAGAATTAGAAAGGGTACAGCAGTGCGATTCTGTAACCATCTCACCGTGAAAACTTAGGTGAAGTGAGTTTGTTTTTGCTAGGAATTGAGACTACTGACAGCTCACTCCACGCTCACTTCACCTAAGTTTTCACGGTGAGATTTTTACAGAATCGCACCGCAGGTAAGTAAAAGGTAAGTCAGTTATAAATAGATTTTTATTTATGCAAAATTGGATTGATTTTGCGACACTTTCTATATTCCATATACCTCAGTACTATTAAGCAATCTATCCTAATAAATAACTCTTTACTTGATATCTATTCAAAATACCCACTAACGTTATCGATATCTATCGATATATTTATCTACCTTCTAATAAACATTTTTTAAACACATTCAGGTTCTCAACCAATGTTTCCTTAGGGTTGATTTTAACACCAGGCATCTTTACCCAAGGAATACTTAATTTTGATTTTTGACAGAACTATATTCTATACAAAAACTGTCCGTAGTCAATTTTACATACATATCGTCTTCCTTTTGTTTACGTTCATCAGTTTTTTTCGGATTAAAAGATATCTGTCGTTGGTCAAATCAGCTTTTAATATGTCCAACCAATTCTCACCCATAATATAAACGCACAGATGATGTCAGCCATCAAATCGGGCCACGTAGCGTACTCCCGGTTCGCGCGCATGGCTGAGATGGAGGAAGAACACCACGAACAAGAGATGCTGAAGAAACAGATCTCAGTCGAGAGAAGCGGCGGTGGCTTGTAGACATCATATACATGGTGAGGAGAGCTTTATGTATTTCTTTATAGTAGAGGAGAGAACGTAGGCTGGAATGTCATACATTTTCAGACCGTACGGATGATTCTGGATGGCCACTATAATGCTTTAGGTCTGTTATAGTGAGACATGATTGGTGATAAGAGGTTGGGACCACTTATCATCAATGGGGACTCATACAATCGTGTGATGGAAATGATTAAAAGTAACAATCTCTCTGGAAAACTTCACTAATGACGTTAGTGCTCTGTCTGAGCAGCCTATAAAAAATTTACAGCAATTTGCATGATCGTTCTTTCCTATATTTTTTTATTGGCCAAACTCTCTTGCAAATAAGAGTAGTAGTAGAGAATTCCTGAAGCATTCAATGACATGATGATGTAAACATATTAAACTAATTGTCTAATTTGATTATTTGGATATTGTTGTATTGGTGTAGTTACTAAAATCGTTTTCTCATTACAGGTACCGAAATCATCGCAACAAAGTAGGCTCTAAGCAAGACAAGTATTATTTCTCAAATCTAGAGTACAATTTATTGCGATTTCTATACATACCTACCATCGTTGTTACAATTTTTGACGCCAATCAATCAATTTATATATAATATAAGTACGTCCATAATATAAAGTGAGGGAAATTAATTGTTTATCAAATTGTCTACCAACTTAGAATGTCCATACTCAAATCACAACTGTCATTCTTTGATAGTTGCACGATATGGTTATAAAGGTCATAGCACACGTATCAAACCGGAAAGGGATCGGCACCGTATGGCCTTTCGCCTCGCCGTCAAACAGGCATCAACCTAACGTAAGCACGTAACCAAAGCGGATCAGAAGCTCCGATACGTCGACTCGGCCACGGCGAGGCTTCGCCGCGCTTACGGCTCGCCGACCGCTCGCGCTGGTTGATAGTACTGTACGCACTGCGGTTCGTGAGCTTGTCCCGAGGCGAGGCAATTACGTTACGATTTCGATTAGTGTGCGTTGCAGTAGGGAGTTTCATACAAAGAATACTAAACGGCTCGAGTTGATGCGGTGCCGATCTCTTTCCGATTTGATACGTGTGCTATGACCTTTACACGGAAAATTGACGTAGTGTGTCAATTTGATAAACAATTAATTTCTCTTACTGTATTTATTTATTATTGAATTTTTTAAAATAATTTATTAATATTGATTTAGTTTAACAAAAAGCATGTGACGACATTTCGATTCTTGTTCCCTAGTTTTAAGATAAATGGATTTGATATGTGATTGTTTTAATTTTAAGACGATTTATTTATTCGTTTTTTTGTTATGAAACATACCTATGTATTTAAATATTTCAATCATACTGTCGGAATGAGATTTTTATAATTTGTTACAATTTTATTTAGTGTGTTTTGTATGTGTTGAGCTCTAGCGTGGTATTACAAAGGAAAATCAGACCTAGTCAATTAAAATTAGGTTTAAATTGGTGCAATCAACGAATATAAAATAAAATACGGAGGTTAACTGTATGGTAATTTATATTTTTAAAATATCGCTGGGAGCCTTCACAAGACACGTTACACTTGTTAATTTGCTTGGGCTTCATTTATGCAAACAATATTTGCGGGTTAAACCTTCAGATACGGAATCTCCGGAGTGTGGGCCAGACATTAGATATTACCTACACTACACTTATAATGCATAATACTGTTCTCTATCGAACGATAGGTACACTTTAAATGTATTTTAAAGATCTTGATGTGTTTATTGTGCAATTAAACTGATTTTGAATCACAAAGTATTGTTTTAATTTACTACACCTTGTATTCCCACTAACTTTTATGTCCTAGAACCAAAAATTCGAAAATGTGACATCCGCAAACCCGCACTGGGCTCTTTTGGTGGATTACGGTCCACTACCTCTCACAGAGAGGAGGCTTATGTCCCAGAAGTGGGAGTGATAAAGGCTGATTATGCTATATTCCCACTATTATACAGGGTTATTGGAAAAATAACAACAACCTCTTAAGAGGTCATTGTACTCGTCTTTATGAACAACTTTTACTATGGGACCAAATCTGAAATCGCGAAAAAAAAAAATCAGCTGTTCCCTACATTTATGTTCGTATAACTTGTCAAAATGTAGGGAAGAGCTGATTTTTCTTCGCGATTTCATGTTTCGTCCCATAGTAAAAGTTGTTCAAAAAGATGAGTACAATGACCTCTTAAGAGGTTGTTGGTGTTTTTCCAATAACCCTGTTATACCTAGAAATACTTATAAAAACTCGAAACATACCTAACACAAAAGACTTGCCCCCCTTAAACATGAGACTAAAATATATCCCTGCCTGTGCCTACCCTTTCGACGAATACTAGCGTTATGTTATGTAAAACCAAACACTACTGGGTCTTACCCACTGACCTCTATCATGCAAGTACGCATACTTGTACAATACAGGTCAGTAGTCTTACTAGGTACTACGTCAGCTCTCGATCAAGAGCCAGAAACCATTTGTTAAATAAAAACTAAAAGCCAATAATGTGTTCGCAATACTTGTATGCCTTGTCGCTTGTGCAATCTACTCGATAGCGTACATGCAACACTTGCGAAAATCGCCCTTACTTCTACGACATAAAGGTGGTGGAGGGTCAACATTTGCACTGCGAAAACACCCTTATTGCTACGATATTAAAGTGGTAGAAGGTGTCAATGTCAAATTGTTACCTCTGATCGCCTCTGACGTGCCGTGATTGCGTCAATGATCACTAACGTACAGACGCCAGCATAACCAGCTACCCGAAACTGTCAAATTTTCCCAAGCAACTTTGAACCTTATGTTTTAGCGATAAAGTTGAAAATCTATTAAATAAATCTGACGGATTGTAGTAGCTTGATGTGCTGGCGTCTGTACAAACGCTTCAATGATCGCTAACACCCCGGTTCGATTCTCGGGTTGGACAAAGGCAAACTTTTTCTTCTCTCTTGAATCATAATTTAATTTCCTATTTTGCAACTATTGGTTGCCTGTGGTTGTCTAAACAATTTTTCGCTTTCTACATAATATAATTTAACAACAAGAAATAATACGACATATCTAGTTGGTCGATGATACTGAAAAACCTTGGAGTCATTATGAAATTATCTCATTCTATTATAAAAAATGTCCTTACTCTCGTAATCTACTTACGCCCAAAACCAATATCTAATACCAACAGAAAGCTATGTTACTGACTGATCCTCTATCCTTTCAAAACCGTGATGTTCAGAAAACAAACCTGTATCATAGACAATAACCTAGAAGAAACGATTGAATGAACGAACGACAAGCAACTAGCCTAGTACAGACGCCAGCACATCAAGCTACTATAATCTGTCAAATTTCTTTCATAGATTTTCAACTTTATCGCTAAAGTTGATTTAGAAAATTTTACAGTTTCGGGTAGCTTGAGGTGCTGGCGTCTGTACCTAAGTCAACAAATCGTTCACTTTCTATTAACACAATCATCGTGAACCGTCGTGAACTTGTTTTTCATTGACATGAATATCTACCGACGGCGACGTCACGGTGCTATTCTATCTATCTATCATGGGGTTTAGGTTTCCGCACTTAGTCCTTGAAGTGGACCATTGTGCGTGAGCCATGGTGACGTCACGGTGCTATATCGATCCAAAAATCAATATGCGAGTACTTTTTATAAAACGTCGAGTTGAACTTTTCATTTTATAGGATAAGTTTAAGTTTCAGTCGTGTTTCGAGGGTTTGTGTAACTCGTTTTGATACTTGCGAAATAATACATTTGGGAATGAAGTAAAATTGTGGGAAGAGTTGTTGGAAAGTTGGCGGGAAAAAGTTTCACGGCCTCGGGCGCGGCGTAGGGCGGCGGTTACGCCCCCGCGGCCGATGGCACGGGCGGGCGGTGGGTGGGCGCGTCTCTTCCGCGTTCTTATGAATTTTTAACTCGGGAACTAAGGGAAACATTAAAAAGGGGTATTTTGCCCTTCCCCTTAACTTAAGAAGGATTCGAAGAAGTATTTTTTAATTGGCTAAGTACTCTAAAATGAATAGTAATTACTTAAGTGTTTTTTTTGTCGGGATTCGGACTTAGTTTTGAATGTTTGTATGACGAATAAATGACCAATTGTGAAACATAAGGAAAGTTTGCCTTATTTTCTCTTAATCCTTAAGATCTCTTTGTTAAATTTTTGAAACTTAAGCTTCGTTGGCTTTAGTGAAGTTCTTAGTAATAGCAATGTGGGTACCTACTCAATGTTCTCTCTAAATACGTGTCGTGAAATTTTGGATTTATGTAGGTACAGTGCGAAAAGAAGTCTGCTTTAACGAGTGAAGTATAAGTGTTTTAGTTATAAGTATTTGCAAATGAGTATTGACAAGGAACTGTTTATTTCAAACAACATAATTTCTTACACGAGAATTTGAGAGAAAATAATTATAAGTCTGTTTTTTATATTTTATTTGATTATGCAAGTAAATTAAAGTAAATTCATTTTTGTACTTCTTACGTAGGTTCCTCTTGGAGAAAACTTTCTACCTACTATTACTTTCGCAATAATCAATATCATACCATTCATCTCTACCTACATAACTCTAAATTTATGTTATTCATACAAAATTATAATTGGAAACATCGAAATTTTCCTCAATTCAAAGCAACTCATAGACGTTCAAAAACACATGCACCGTGATTAATGGGCCCGTACATTGAACCAGCGTCGAGTGGGTGGGGAGTGTCGCCCACTCGCGTTTTTGCGCTTACTCTCATAGCATTACTTACGGCTTTACTTTGAAGAAATCACTCAAATATACATGATGTTGATGTGCTAATTAGTGAGATGCAGCATACCTCGTAAGAGCTAGGGCGTGTCTGGTCGCGGGGCGGGTGGCGCGGGCGGTCCGGTCCGCCCACCGTCACTTCCGCTTCCGTATGCCCATAAACCCTACTGTTCCTTGACTGGAGTTAAAGGGATCACTCAACAAGCGTATGAAGCCCTTGCTGATATAGAACCAACGATCTGAGGCAGTTAACTGTATTTGCATCTTACGCAATAGCAGATGTCAAGTACTTCGATCCTTATTCGATCTCAATAAAGCGACTTTTATGGAATCCGTATTAATCTTGATTATAAATTTATAGTTCTCTATGTACCTAAATACAAAAAAAAAATTATTATTCAAAACTCGATGGCGACAAATTTTTGGAGATTGTGCTTCAGATTGGAACGAAGGTAAATAATGTTACGTAGGTAAATCATCAATATAACGACAGGTTAAAATATTCAAATAGGACTGGACAATGTTCAATGAAAAAAACGTGCTACAAAACTTGATAAGTTTATTTAGTAGTTTCCGAGATCAACCACAAATAGTACCTACAACGGAAGTTGCGCTAATAAATATGTAGGTAGATGGTTTAGAAGCGAGTCGAATAGTCGTTAACACGATCTATTAGGTACCTACTGTTTAGTGAATAGTGTAGTGACAGTTAAGAGGAATTAATGATGGATTGGTTGATAATGTTTAAGAATTATCAACACAATAACTCCATCACTAAGGCTAAATATAGAGCATAATAATTCTTAACATGTGGTTACGGACACCGATGCCGGTGAACAATTGCTCGCTTATGGGACGTGGGTGTCGTAAAAGCTGTCTAGAGAATTCAGTGAAAACGAGGTGTTATGGGTGTCAGACTTATACAGCATCCTCTTTAGCTGTGAATTTGCAACACAAACAATTTTCTTGAGAAACGTGGTTTTTGCAAATTCGCACCTAATAATCGCTATGGATACTTAGTGAACGGTCTCTACAGATATACCATTCACTATTAGCAAAGCGGTCATTGGGAGGATCACCGCAGCCGTTAACGTTTATGAGCTGATGTGGTATGGAGAGATTTAGATTATTTTAGCACACTTATCTTAAAACATAATTTTTGTATTTTTTTATACTTAATGGCTATTTCAGTAGAAAGATACTGCTGGGATTGTGCAAATTAGTTACAGAGAAAGCATTTAGTTGGTTTATTGGTGAGGTGTTGTTGGTGATGATTTTTTTACTGTCCACTAGAACTTGCTTTTCTGAGACCTTTTGTGGTCTGTGCTATAGGTAAAGTTCTGATTAGGTTCATATCATTGGATAAATCATTTGGAAAAGTATGGACGTAAGCAATAGTTTAACTCGGTTCACAGAAATAACTGACAGTAAATTTATGAAAAAAGCCTTCAATAGGTTCCTTAAAGTTTGCGTTTCTCACATCTGCATTTGCATTATATATACGCATATGCTGTTAACACTCCATATTATATGCATTTACCCATAGACATGGGCGTAGTCAGGATTTGGGAGGAGGGGGGAGGAGCAAAATATATAATCAACCTGAACACGAAACACATAAATATCGTGTAAAAGTAACAAGATGAAACTATTTGGCAATAATGTGTTACATTATCAGCGTCCAGCTTATGGACGTTGAAGATCCAGGGAGACATTAAGATCAATCGTAGCTACTCGTGTGCCAACACATTGAGGTTAGTAGTTTTACTCATTGAGTTGGCGCATAACTTGATATAAAATTATAAACTCGGGGCTTATTAACAATGAAATGTTTTGAAACAATGATTTTAGCGTCGATCTATACTTTGTTATGGACCATACACTCCGAATTCAAAAACAATCTGACGTTCAAATACTATAGCTAGGGTCCATTCAATAGCAAATAACTTTATTGAAGTGGTCACAAGAATCCCTAAAATTAAATAATAATAGAAGTACTGACCGACAAAGGAAAGACTGCGGGGCATAGGCGTTGCCATGGAGGGTCGAGGGGCACTAGCTTCCCCTAACGGATGGACCAGAAACAAAATCTAACGTATTAACTCCGAAATAAATTGCTTTCTTTGTTAGCCCTCTTTGATACTGGCTATAAGTTGTATGGAATACGGGCTTTGTTTTATGGAGGATTTAGGCTTAACATTGTGGTATGAATGACTTAGAGTACCTTAATTTATTTTGTTACTTATTACATTTTTAAATATTTTTTACAAAAAACAATAAAAAGACATTTAAAAATATAAAAAATTGTAGCCCACCGGTATCGGGAACAGGGTCCAAGCTACCGGCGGTCAGGGCTCCAGAGAAAGGAACCTCCTAACAATACGAGCCGTGTCCAGGAGTACCGCTCTCTGTATCAAGCCCTTGATCCAGCTGCCTAACGAGAGCCTCCTCAGGTGTTGGTCGAGGCTCTTGGCAATTAAGCCATTGGCTGCAACGACTATCGGCACAATGATCGAGAGTAGGTACAGGTACAGTATGTACAGTACAGTAGAGTACCTTTATTATTATTATTAACCTGTGATGTCCCAGTGCAGGGCAAAGGCCTCCCTACTCTCTTTCCACTTCTCTCTGTTCAAAGCTGTTAAGGACCAGTTCATGTGAAGGAGTCCAGCTCATACCGCCATCTCCGTCTGGGCCTGGCACGATGTCGTTTACCATTAAGAAGAACCCATTGGGTCGTAAGTTTGGCCCATTGTTCGTCTGACATGCGGCAGATGTGTCCAGCTCAGTTCCATTTTAGCGTGGCAGCTTTCCAAGTGGCATCAGTTATCTTTGTGTTGGAACGGATGGTCGTATTCCTAATTTAGGAGTGAAAATGATAAGCTGTAAGAAGACAGTTCTTGCAGCTAATTATTTTTGAGCCAACAATAATGGGGAATTTCTTAATATTTAGAATAAACCATCAAAATTGATGAGTTAGGTGAGGCAAGAGATCGCATGGATCTCGTTGGTAGGTATGTCTCAGTGTTTCGATCTCGGTGAGTATGATGTCTCTATGTAAGGGATTTCTAAACTGTGGTTGGTAATTATAACTATTTTACAAGCAAAACTTAAGAAAGTTAGGTAATTCCTATAAGCAAGGTAAGTATATCAAGCAAGTGACTTCAATACGAACTATACGGGCTCGTAACCGGAGAGGAAGCGATTACTCTTGATTGCTATCTTTCGGATAAAGTTACTCGTGCTTGAACTTGTTTTAAATCTGCTTTTTATCAAGTTGCAGATATACTACAGGTATAAAAGCGCATTTGCTGTATATGTTTGTAATTGTTTTTAAGTTAACTAGAAAAGTCACCATGAGGAACACTGGGTTAACTTCCGGGATTTATTGGATTTTTCTTGGAAGTACGGAAGTCTATTTATGTTTTATCGGCTTATAATCATGTTACTCAAACGTTTTAGCTTTGACTCAGAGTCCAAATAATCGCATTACTAATTATCTATTTTGTAGCACATTTGCCCGAACCGAACAATGAACCGAAAACAATGAACGCCGATGATTTCATAAACACAATTCATCGACTAATTAAAATCGTTATACGCAAACAGCATCACGTCACTCCGCTACCGCATGCCGCGCCACGCCGACAAGGTACACCCATAATAGATTTTAGAACATTTAGGAACGGCGTATGTGCCCAAACACGCCAATATTTTGATCCTTATTGCGTTGGTCAAAGGCGCAAAATGCAACGCCAGCCTAATAGAAAACTGCGTACTTGCGTATGCATGCTCGACATCTATTTGTATAGAAATTTAAGCTTTAAGTAGTATAGTTTTAGATCTGAAATGGTCCGTTAGTTATGCGAAATAATTAAGCCGGGGACACACGCTCTCTCGGGGCGGCTTGCTCATTCGTGCATAATGGACTCGGGCAAAGCGACGCGACTGATGCTTGACAAAACGTGGTTCGACTTTCACTCTCACTTCAAACCAGTCTAAACCTATAAATAATGGGGTCGCTATATCTGCGGGCGTGGAAATTTGGAAATGCAATGAGTCATCTTCTAATGGAGTACTTTGCTAATGCTAATTTATTAATGATGTTGGGGTTGGGACTATTGACAGATTTTTAGATACAAAACATTTTGTTAAAACAAAAAATAGAAGATGAAAGTTTCGAGCTGTTTTTCCTGCTTATCTGACGGAGCTGTACCTATCCGTAATTACGTGGGTTCTTTAATTAAATATGATGTTTTAGAAATACCAGCCTAGATTAGAACATACATAATTATGTCTGAGAAAAAGATCCTATTTATTTTTTTGCGCTGTTGTAAAGAATAGAAATCGATCTAATAGATCGATTTCTATTATAAAGAATAGAAATCGATGTAATAGATCGATTTCTATTCTTGTATGTACAAAATTAAAAAATATACATAAGTAGATCAGATTTGGATCATGCGTACTTGTTGCCAAGTCCGTTCCACATTATATCGTAAGATATTAAATTCCTTCAATAACCATACAATGGGTGAACTCGATCCAACATTGATAAGAGTTTCTCAGACACGAGTGTGTTGTAATCTAGTATACGGTAGGGAGTCAAGTGAACAAAGAATCGTAAGTGCAACGGCGTATGCTTATCGTTTGTTTACAGGCCACGTCTTGTTAGACGACGCGGCTGGCGCGCCGACCGGCACGACATGTGTGCATTTTTTGCCCGCCCAAGGAGGCCGCGGGCGCGAGGTTATACACCCATTATTACGTCCTTCCTACTTTCAATTATTATTATCGGGCGGCGGCGCCGCACCCGCGACGGGGAGGAGGAGAGAGGCGCAGCTGCTGCCTACCAATAATCAAGACCTGTCTCGGTTAGAGTGAGACGGAGATAACCTTGGATAAGTTAAAAAACAAACTTATGTTAAGTTTTATACACCCATTTGTTGATTGTGACTGAAAATAAACTACTTGATGAATTATATGATCCCTGGAGCAGCATCCAAATCCTTGAGAGTCTGGGATTTTTGATAAAAATGTGAATAAACGACATAAATCCGAACGCGATAGGAGGCGGATCTCCGAAAATTGCCGAGCGCGCTCGGTCGGCGCGACTTGCCAGTTTGCTCGCCGCAGTTTGGCGGCCGGTCGTGAGGATGGTGCTTTCTGTGCGTGAACAAAGGGAAATAATTGTTTGCAAGTGTAAAGTAGATGATGTCGTCTGAGCCCACAAAAGTGAAGGTGGAATACATAAACGAGGACAAAACCAGCAAGGTAAAGAGTGTAAAGTGAAAGGATGCAGTGTTATTGTGTAACAGATCGGACGCCAGCGGGCAGCGGTCTCGTGTCGGTCGGTGCAGGGGGAGGGCGGGGCGAGTGCGGCCCCGGCCGTGTGGGGCCCGCCAGGCCACACGCAGGAGGTTGTGACCGTGTTGCTAGCAACTCCCTTGCCAAAATAGCATCAGCGTCCTCCTCCGGTTCCTCATACAATTAATTCCCACCCATTTCTAATGCAACTATAAAAAAATGACAGATACTACAACATGATTCTCTATAAAAAGCAATATAATAAAAAAAGCCAATAATGTATTGAAACATCGAAGTTTCTACAGGTAGCCATTTTAAATTACACGAATTAAAGTTGTTTCATGCAAATTAAAGTCGTAAAGTAAAAGGAAACTTGCGTACTTACCTAAAATTAACGTGTTCGATATAATTACGTTGCTCTGATAGCCTACTTAGCAGCTGCATAAGAATCAGTCACGCGATTTGAGGTGGGTGGATCAAAGGGCGGCGGCGGCCTTGCCTGCGACGACTCCCGGCACTTGTTAGGAAAAGGCGTGTCGACTCACAACTATTACGATATATAAACTTTGCGAACTGTTGTAACGTCAAACTTTACAGGCTACACTTGTGAAACTAACTTTGCCGAGCACATAAAGCTATGTATGTGGAAGAAAAACAAGTCCGTGCAAAAAACTTTTAATAAAAACAGTAACATCAAATATCAAAGTGAATGAATAATTATTACTGAATGAACAACGTTTAAAGAACATTTTGTCTATGCGGATAACTTTTTTTCTTTTTAACCATATTATTCTCTCTTCTCCCTTATGGCTGTATGGGCTCAGTTCCCCTTGCCTGTCCCAGAAAGGGATGAAACATGAACCAAAAAAAAAAATCTCTTCTCTCTTCAAGGAAATTTTGACAGATGACTAATTGACAGAAATACAAAAGAAAAACAAACTGATTTCTAATTCTTTTTTATAATTTTTAATCTTATGGAATGCTAACATCACGTTTTTATGAGGTGAGCATTGTAATCGTACTACGTACGTGTACGTCGGTAGTTCGTAAGTGTTATATTTATGGCTTGATACCAGCTTAGATTTAATATTGTCATCAAAAAGGGTTCGGTCGTTGTCGGTGATCCCATTGAGCGTGATAAAAGGGCCCGGGGCGACGCCACTGACATTTTCCCCCTTTTTATTCCGTCCCCGATTGCTTTGTGCGCAACGCGGCCGACCTTCGATAATACATGTATTTATTAGAAACTGTACACAATGATGAGCTTGATAACAACCAAAAAACTTAAATTTCCCACCTTTTTTTTCTACTTGTATTTTGAGGTCTACTAGTATTTTCACATTAATTAAATTTTAGTTCCCTTGCTGTACATTAATATCATCAAATAATTGATTGTGTGGATAAAGTTACAATAACAGAGATACAATACACAAGGCAAAATCTTGTTATAAAATCTCATACCTACTTTACAGTTCGCGTCAAATAATTTTGCCGCTCTGAAATAGGCAACAAATCACTGCGCAGTAGTTAATCCAAGGAATATACTACTCTCTAACGAGAGTTAATCGTATGAATAAAACAGCAACGCGCATGCGCGGCTAGCGAAAAGCCTAGCTTCAGAGCGGCAAAGTTATTTGACGCGAACTGTACTATGCCATCAATGTAGCTGTAATAAAATTGTTATAGCACGAAAAAAATATATCATTGCATGTTCTAACACCAACTAAGTCAAAAATAGCTACTGTACAGGAGAGGGAAAAAACTGCATGGTGGTGGATCCCACATTGTTACTTTTTACTAAATTTTATGAGTTTCTATTGGACGTTGCTTGTTTCTGATTGGCTGAAACAACGCATCTTCCAATTCTCTAGCGGCATAAAAATGTCCCAAACTTTGTGGAGAATATAAACTTGTAAGCAAAGTAAACTAGACCATTATGTTGTGAACCAGCACTAGCTGATTTGATTTACAATGATTTACGCCAAACAACCAATTAAAAGATTAACTCAGTCTTATCATTTAAAATTATACAAGCCAAATAGTTTTCCTGAAACTCAACAAATAACGAAAAACCTGCTATTGTTGTACCGATTTTCCCTAAAGTTAATATTCTAATTAGATACAAAGTCTAATATTCAACTAAGTTAAAATATGTAAGTATTTTTTGCTGCATATAAAATGGTTTTTAAAGGCATTTAATTTAATTTTTGTAGCCAGTTGTGTTTGTCAGTAAATACATGTTTTTATGCTAATTAATCCTTTTGTGACAAGGCAATTTCATATGTAAATAAAGTATACTTACTTCATACTTTGTTTCTAACAATCCTTCGCTGAATATTGTAATCTATCATAATGTTTTTAATTTAAATTACAAAAGGAAAGTTTCTTTACAAAGTCAGTGTGTATGCGTCCAGGAAATGCATACAAGAAGGTTTTAATGCATATTAAATTCAGTCAAAAAATCTTCTGCACAATCCAACAGTCCTTTTAGGGATGAGCTGGTACAAATTTGTACGGTTTATGGTTCACATATTGTGTACCAGCTCGTCTGAATGAAGTTAATAAATGAAAAGCTATTGCAATATTTTAGCAGCGGTATAAGGAGAGGATAGGAGGGAGGATCGTGAGGAAACTGGCATGTCCTAAAACCAAAAAATTGAAGACTTGACATCTACCAACCTGCACTGGGCCCGCATGGTGGATTAGGGCCTGCTCCCTCTCACCGAGAGGAGGCCTGTGCCCCAGCAGTGGGAATGTTATTGGCTGATTATGTATGTTATGTATACCCATATACTTAATTCATAAGACAAGCTGCAGCCCAATCACTGTCTCCAATTTTCTTATGCTCATTTACCAAATTTACTCCCTGCCGGGTCAGTGGGATTGTCCGAAAAGGTTACCGCTGGCCTGGAACATAACGGGCTAAGGAAGGAACACGGGTGGGTTTTAGTCAGAGTCTGACACTCCCTTCCGCTCCACCCAGGATGGGAAATCATCAAATGACCCCTCCCGCGGGGTCATTTGATGATTTCCCATCCTGTAAAAAAATAAAAGCCATAACACCAAAGTAATTAATAAAACAGATTCTACTTAAAATCATCCACAAGTGATGATGTTTTTTAGGGTTCTATACCCACCCAAAGGGTAAAACGGGACCCTATTACTAAGACTCCACTGTCCATCTATCCTTCTGTCACCAGGCTGTATCTCATTGCCGGGCCAGCGGGATTGTCCGAAAGGGTTACCGTTGGCCCGGAACATAAAGGGCTAAGGAAGGAACACGGGTGGGTTTTAGTCAGTAAGAGTCTGACACTCCCTTCCGCTCCACCCAGAGCGGGAGGAGTCATTTGATGATTTCCCATCCTCAAAAAAAAAAAGGCTGTATCTCATGAACCGTGATATTTAGACAGTTGATATTTTCACAGATGATGTATTTCTGTTGCTGCTATAACAACAAAAATACTAAAACTGAATAAAATAAATATTTAAGGGGGGCTCCCATACAACAAACGTGTATATTTCGGCGTTATTGCCTTGTGGTTCGGAGCCCTTCGTGTGCGAGTCCGACTCGCACTTGGCCAGTTTTTTTCATCTAGAATTGGTAAATGTCCTTGCTGGGTCTGTGTTTAGTAAAATATTTAAAGCATATTATATGTTAACATAATTCAGGCTAGGTGGAGCGACAATCTTTTAGCTAGATGGAATTTAATGGAATGTCAGAGAATCAAGTGCAGTGGCGTGGTTCTAGACAAATATGTGAAGTACTAACACCATATTATTTTCTCAGGAAGGCAACGGGACGCAGTCGCCGTTAGCGCTCCTGGCGGCGACGTGCAGCCGGCTCGGCGCCGCCACCATGGGTCCCGAACAGCAGGAGAACAAGGACCAACAGCAACACTTCAGTTAGTATTTAACACCATATCATTCTTATTCCACTTATCAAGTGAAAGGTCGGGTGGGGAGTGGGTACCATCTCCATTTATTTGGGGTTGGCGCAGCCTGTCTTCATCTTCCTTACATCTTTAATAGCAATCATCTCAGTATTTACTTCCTTCTAACCAAATGATGAAGAGCGCAATTAGTTATACATCTTCAAGTACAGGTACTGAATGTCTGATCAAGTTTCCATTGAGGAAACTAACTGAAATCTCGTCTTAGCTTATGTGATCAGTTTACCAAAATAACAACAATCATGGGAACGGAAGACAACAAATTGACCTGAATACATTTTCATCATAGAAGGGATCATCAATCAAACAATGTGCTCTATGTAAACAAATTAATTTATTTCAATGATTATAATTATTGCTTCTAAAAAAGGTAATATTAATTTCGGAGAAAGGGTAATCAATTCAAATCAGTTGACGAATTTCATGTAAGCAGCCTGGCCATTTAAATCGCATAATTTTTTTTTAATTTCATTTCTCTCTCTTCAACCACACACCCTTAAAGCAAAACCCAAAATTTGTCATTACAGGTCCACAGCAACAACAACAGGCGCAACAGCAACAAGCGCAGCAACAACAAGTGCAACAGCAACAGGCGCAACAGCAACAACAGGCTCAACAGCAGGCGCAACAACAAGCGCAACAACAAGCGCAACAACAAGCGCAACTGATACAGCAACAAGTGCAAGGCGACGCGGCCACGATAGCTGCGATACAGCAACAGTACTTGCAACAGCAACAGCAACAGCCGCAGCTTAGGGTTATTAGTTCTGCTGTGGTGCAGCAGTTGAGAGCACAAGGGTTATCGGTAAGATAAGATTTTCTTTTTCTTAAACAATTAGCTTAAAAATTTATTTTGGAAATCGTTTATTTGCGTTATTTTAATATCTTTCGGATCTCACCATTTTTAGAAAAACCTAAACTATTGTTTTGTAGACTATATTATTGTTGTTATAATAATAAGTGACTATTTTCTCTTTGCTAAGGTAATTTCATTTGTTTTCAGGGCAATGAGTTGTCCGCAGCAATAGTGAATGCAGCAAATTCGGTTCCAAATGGAATTCAAGTACAACAACCACAGGTAATTTGATAAATCTATTACAATACATAAAAAGTAAATATAATCCAAGCAATTTACACTTTCTAAATACTCTTGAGTATAATATTCTCCTTTTGTCGAAGTAAATCATGTACAGCCTGATTCAAATTTGATGGTGGCCCTGAAGTGCACTACTCCCTGTGCAATATATAAATTATCATTGTTGATAATAGTGTCGTTCTTTTCAGGTGATATCGATGCAACAACTTCAGTCGTTGCTGGGTGGCGGCGTCGTATCGGGAGAGGGCGCAACGTATCAAAACACGCCGCAGCAATTGTTACAAATTCACCCACAGTTGTTACAAGTATGTATTCTTTGTTAGTTTGAAGAAGTTTCGCGATTTATTAAGAGTAATAGGAAAGAGAAAGAGCATTAAGAGTAAACTAGTCGCGAGCTCAAACTCACTGGTGGTTATGGCCAACAAGCACGCTGTCTCACCTAGCTTCATGTCCGACAGAGATAGTATTAGTGATGAGCAGTTAAATGCTACACGCACAAGTCTAATTCTCACGCACAAAAACATGGTTCTGAACTGAAAGGCGCGTAAAAAATCGAAAAGTGCTTTGGAAAATCGAGTTTTGTAAAAAAAAAACACTGCATAAATCAATTATAAATTGTCGGTACCGACTTTGTTTTGAAGATTTTACAGTTCTTTTATTACTTATTTACACCCAAAGTTGCGTTAAAAATAGCAAGAATTTTGTTGGCTCATAACTTTTTATTGTTTTTTTTTTTACTATTCTGTTTCCGTACAGACAAAATTAATAATAAGTCAAAACGATATCATGTTTAACTTTGGATGCACAATGTCAAACAGTGAAATAATACTCTCCCGAAATTTGTATGGAAAAAATATCGACTAGTGGCACCTTAAGTACCTGTAGATTTGCAGAGAATCAGCACTTTCAAATGGAAAACATTGCAATAGACAGCACCAAAAATCGTATTTTTTTTTATCGAAAACTCAAGACGATCATGTCAATCTGCTCTTCCGATTAATTCCGTGGTGGGTTAAAAAAATGCAATTATTTCCCTGAAACTCACCTACCACGCGGGCCCAGTGAATGTTGGTAGATGTCATACGTCTTCGAATTTGTGGTTCTAGAACATGGCGGTTTCCTCAGGATGTTTTCCTTCACTGTTTTGAGAGCAGTGGTGATGAATTTATTTACAAAAGCAAAGCACCTGTTACCACTGGGCCGCCATCGCTCTCAGTAAAAATATGACTGAAGTAAAAATGCGCAGTGCTACACACCCTCACCCTATTTCAAGTTAAACAAATATCAACTTTATTTCAATGACATTTAAGTTGATTTCCGAGTGACTAGCACTATTGAAAAAAATTAAAAAATGTTTGAAGTTGTAGCGTAAACTGAAGTTTATTGTGTAGGAATTAAAGTTATTTTTCCATTAATGTAAACAAATATTGTTTACATTTTTGGCAAATAAATCGCGAATGCAGATTAGTAGTAAAATGTGTAATTTGTTGCAGCAGCAACAAGGTGTCTACGGCGGTTGCCTGGTGGGCGGCGTGGGCGGCGTCGCGCCCATGCAGGCCGTCACCGTGGACGGGCAGGACGCGCTGTTCATACCCGCGCAGCATGCACAGGTAACTTAATATAGATATAGTCTTATGTTGGAACGCATACAGAACAAATTTATCAGGTATTTGTATATGAAATTTTACGGGGTCTACCCCTTCTATCCGTTGATGTACCCAACCTTGTTCGTAATCGGCATGGTTGGTTACAACACACTGGAGACAAGAAGGGACCTGGCTCTTACCACGTATATTTTTAAGCTGTTGCGCGGTAAAGTGTTTAACGCTGGTGTCTTGAAGGAGATATGTCTGAATGTGCCGGATAAGTACGCATTGCGACGCCGACAGCCACGGTTGTTAGCAGTGTCACGCGCGCGAACCAACCTACTCAGTAAAGCACCGCTGACGCGAGCCTTGCACACACTGAATGACACTGCTGATAGGATAGATTTATTTTATTGCTCTCTGAATGAGTTCACAAAGGTAACATTATTTTATTTGTATTATGTTATGCTGATATATAACTAGTAATTTTAATTGTAATTTAGAATGTAACTAAAGACCACGCTACCGCATTAGGATTATTGCCTGTAATGATAGTTGTGTTTGTGATAAATAAATAAATAAATAAACTTTACTGTTCTAATGATTCCTTCAAAAATTTATGTATATACTAGCTGACCGAGCAAACGTTGTTTTGCCATATAGATTATTTCTAGATTTTTTTTAGGTCGATAAATAAAAATAGATAATAGCCGATTCTCAGACCTACCCGATATGCACACAAAATTTCATAAGAATCGGTCAAGCCGTTTCGAAGGAGTATGGTACCTAACATTGTGACACGAGAATTTTATATATAAGATTTATTTATCCATTTATTTCAGGCGTCAAGGCTCAAATAAAACACATACAATACAATATTAATATAACTTAAAAATACTATAAATACATACAACATAATAATTACACTAAACTAACGCACACGAAGTGTCTGCGTCGTGTTTCACTAACTGAGGGGCAATTCTACTAATTTTAACAACGTTCACAGTCTGATCTCAGTCTCAATCTGACAAAAAATACTTCAAATTTCCCTACATCTTGACAAGTTTTTGACATTTCTTTGTCGCTGAGATGAGACTGCGACTAGATTTTGAACGGTTTAAATTACGAGAATTGGCCTTCTGGTGTCATGTATCCGACCACGAAACCGGCGGTACAAAACACCCTTCGGCCAGAACTCTTCCTTGAGGAACTTCTCGAGTATACACATGTTCCAGATGATTCGTAAAAAAAAATATGCATTATGTCATCACGCCTATTTTCCCTGAGAAGGGTTAGGCAGAGTGTAGTAGGGGCCAAACCTATTACCATCAACCGGGCCCCGGGCTGGTCGTAATGATGAATTATGAGTATGATTGATGGAGATGAGTTCTTGATGTAAAACCCAATAACACTTTGCCTGACCAGGCAATTGAACCCGGGACCAAATCCTCAGTAGTAGCACTTGCGACCACTGGACCAACGAGGCATTATAACTATCTCATACAAAATTTAAATAGACAGTGTTTTGACCAACTTTTGATATAAACTATGTATCACATTACAGGATGGGAAAAAATCGTGGATCAAACGAAACAGTGCGATATTTGAGGTTATTTGCAGTAAAAAACTTCTCTAGGGCAGAGCCCTAACTTGATCTCCTTAAAAGTTATGACAATTTGAGTGTTTACAGTGAAGGTTCTAAAGTTACAAATATTTTTTTAGGAGTCTTGAAAGATAATAAGTGCCAATACTGATAAATCATGATACCCACTGTCATAAAAGCACTTTTGAAGTGATGGTCCTTTTTTTTACTGCTAATAACCCCAAGTATCGCCCTGTTTCGTTTGATCCACGATATTTTACCCACCCTGTGTACTGCTAAACCGGGATCTGCGGTGCTATTCTGTAAAAATCTCACCGTGAGAATTTAGGTGAAGTGAGCGTGGAGTGAGCTGTCAATAGTGTCAATTCCTAGCAAAAACAAACTCACTTCACCTAAGTTATCTCGGTGAGATTTTACAGAATCGACCGGCTGTGCTCTCGTAGCGAAACGGTGTCACTGCGGGAAGCGCTACACAACCTAGAAGATCGATCGATGGGCTTGCTTTCGTTCTCTTTGCGGCGACACTTGACTACAATGCGCTGTACGTTAGTGGTAGCACTTTGACCTTGAGCTGGCCTGGCATAGTAAGAAGTTTCTATATAATAAGAGGCCAGCTTATACAGCGGGGTAATTGCGTAACACACTAACAGTAGGATAGGACTGCCTTTTATTTGGAGCGTACAACAACATTAATTGCGTTATAGAGCAGACAGTTTTTTCAAACAAATTATGAAGCAATGGATACCAATATCCTTCAAAATTATTCAAATCTAATCAAAAATTATTATTTGTTAGAATATGGTACAATAGATGTTACAGTTGTTATTCAGATTGTATTACACAAAAAAAACAGTGGCACTCCGGGAGTGCCGACAGAAGTGAAAACAAAACACAAACAGAATACTTTGCTATCACTCACTGACATGAAATACAGTAAAACCGAGTACATCCCGAGGACGGGCGCACACATCCGAAACGGGTGTTTTTTGAATCGTCTTATAAACAAAACACGCGCGGTGTCGCGAGTTCAATGGTATTTTTCCCATCTCAAAAAATGACCAACGCGTTTAAAGAAGTTTATACTTCAATTAGGGTCCTGGGTTCGCCGGACGTACAGCACCTAGGCCTCTCGTCACGGGTAACATTTTGACCTTGCGCTGGCCTAGCCTAGTACGGAGTTTCAATAGAAGAGGCCAGCTTATACTGGTGCACTTACCTCTTACGTGCGACCTATCCGGCAGCATGTCTGGCGCACCCTAGGCTTAGCAGACTTATGATAACCACTTTGTTAACTGGCTAGTCGTTTCAGTACACCATCAGCTATTCTATTAGGCGTGCAACACACTTGTTCGGGTCGGCATGATTTGGCAAAGCCAGGCGGCAAAATCGAATAGTCTTATGTTTGGCCAAAAGCCGTTCAGTCTAGCTCGAATGATACAGAGCCGACCCGAATATAATTAAGCGAGCGTAGATGCCGAATGAAGTTTTCCGATCGGCACGAGCGAATGACGGCTTGGTTTTGTTGTTCAACATGTACTGATACTCGAACAAGCGTGTAACACGCCTTATATGTAGGTCCCGCCAAAATGAGAAGAGATTTGATTTGTGTTATAATTGAAATTCTTTTTTCCAGAATTTCTCAGGCATGGGTCAAGTGAGTCTTGTCAACGGCCAGCTAGTGAGAACACCCGTCCTGCCCGCTGGCTTCCTACAGAATGTCATGCATTTACCTACCGGTATGTACTACAAAAAAATCTCTTTATAATTGCGGGAGTCGAATATTTTTATGCCAAGGCATATCAAAATCATAGCATTACAGTATATTTTAAAAGTACAATCATTGTATTGTTTGCAACTCGAGTAATTTTGACAACACGTGGTAACGAATCAGTTATTTAAAGTGGCGGATGAATAATGCTACGTGATTTAAAAAATAAAGGCTAACAAATATTTATCTCCTGCAAAAAAAAAAACTTAGTATAAAGAGAGTACAATAATCGTTTATTTAGGTAGGATTGTAGGTAAAGGTACAGTACCCGTGCGATAATGACACATCGAGCTCTAGAAAGTGAATGTCATAAAGCTATGAGTGACAGAGACGAGGCTCTACAAAGCACCCATTTTTCTAAAACTCGTATGCGCCATATTACAGCCCGCTTCAAACTTTATAACAAAATTCACGCGCACCGACTAGCGCACTTTAGAGCCGCCATCAAGTTTGAATCGAGCTAAACCTGCCAGTACTGTGCAATAGGTTTTTCATAAGCTTTGGTCTCACTTGGGCGTCATCTTCATGTACAAGAGAATCGCGGTGATGGTCACACCGCCTTCAAATAATCGCCGTATGGAGATTCATTCATAGAGTTTCTATTCACTTTGATGGCACGGCGAGACTATGGCCGCGATTTTCTCAACCGTGAAGACTCGCCTTAACCTCACATTCAGCTTCGGGATTGCTTTGGGATTAACTTTCCATTCAACGGCTTTGCTTTCAAACTAAAATATTCATACTTTTCTCTCTTTGCCGAAATAACTTTTAAAAATCTCTATTTTCCATCATTTCCATGAGGTAGGTAGTCACTTCTGTAGACCCTACGTTTAATAAAAAAAAAGTATTTTATATTCGGAAAAAAAAATCAACGCATGTGTGTCAATTAAACTATTTAGTATTAGTTGATGTTTATATTAGAAAAAGGAAATAGTTACTATGATTTTGGCTGTCTTATTATTTACACATTTTAGCATCAGACTTTTTTAGACTGTCGATCAGACTCTATAATACATTGACAAACAATGTCGGGTACTGACTTTGTGCAAGACATCACACTAGTCACCGCCATCGCATGCTCTTGGCTTCTAACGTACAACTGTCATACTAATCTGTGTTTTTCCGCCCCCCTCCCCCCACCGCTAACAGAGCAGCAGGCGACCGTCACAATCCCGGGCACTAACCTTACCATTCCTATAAGCGCTTTGACCGGGAACCAACCGATGATCACGATTCCCGGCACGAACATATCGTTGCCGGGACTTCAGGGAAATCAGGCGATTACCATCCCGACAAGTCAGGCGATATCCATCCCGTGTAGTTCAGCGGGCGTCACTTCTGTGGACAAGCAAGCCAACGGGAAAGACGCGAAGTCGCCAGGGAGCCCCAACGGACAAGGTTGGTGCCTCGGTCACGTGTGGAGACTATTTTCAACTGCGTTTTTAGGATCGCGATGTTTGGATATGTTATGGGTGAAAGTTGCGTGGTTACACTTTGGTTTAGTTTACCTAAATCTGATATTAGCTACAACGTTACGGCTGATTCTACTTGGGTAGCTATATAAGAAAAATATACACGTCGACTTGAGGACCTCCTCTTTTTCATCGGTTAAAAACAAACTAAACCTTTGATAAAGCTCCTTTGCCTCTACCTTCGAGCCGGATTCTCGGGTGTAGCCACGCGGCTTTTATCCGTAACATACACATTATTGGAGCTAGGTAAGTCTCTTTTTGATTCTTCGATCGCAGAGTAATATTAAAAAAATACAATCTCTTTTACCATAACTACTTATAAAATTCTCTCCATACTTTATCATCCTAATATTTCAACTCCCAAGCTTACATTTTAATCTCGCAATTACATTTAATTTGCTTTTTGTGTATAATTTCTCATGCACTGTCGCTGTCATTAGATCACATAACATAATTATTATAATAAAATATATTGCATTGTGTATTAGAGTAGATGAAAAAAAAAGTAGTACTAAGACGCTCTTCAGATTGTTTAGTAGGGTGATGTTAATAATAAGAAGGGAGATAGATGCAGGGGTAAAAAAAATCCTATTCATCTGTGCAATTTTTACTTCTTGCGGAACCCCTCGGTTTTTGTTGGGGAACTCGAGTAAAGAAAAAAAAACTTGTCTTACTTGCATCATCTTTTACGGATTGACATCGTTCTACAAAATCACTTTATAAAGGATCTTCCAAACTGAGGTGAATCATTTGGTACTACTGCGAAGATTTCGCAAAAAAAATGAAGTGATTAATCCGCAATGGTAGCAAATACATGGTCAGTGTTAGGAATCCTTGATGCGTACAGGTTTTCTACAGGTACTACGGCACATAGCACATGGCACAATATTGCATACAAAATTAGAAAGCTTTGTTTTATAAGAACTTGGGCACTTTCTGTTTATTTCAGCTAGACTTCACAACATAATTAATTTAGTTCTTAAAAAGTGGTGTCGCATATTGAATTATGAGACCACGGAATCACCTTCATTAAAGGTGATTCATGTCAAGGTGGTCATTTCGATTTTAAAATGAATAAAATACTGAGAAGCCAGCATACAATTGAAGATTTTAAAAATTGAAGTTTTTTGTTGGTTTTTTGCAACAACCAACAGACTCTTCCATTTTTATCAGTTCAAAAGTAAACCTATTTTGAATAAATGACTTTTGATTTTATGCAACTTTTGATAAACATGTCAAAGTCCTAAACTCAAACCTTTGAATTTTCAACGATTCGGTCAGTCAGAAACATGAAGTTATTTGCCCTTATTTGCCCTTTCCAAAGCGTAGTAGGGTCCTATAGTCCTATGGAGAAGAACGAGCAAGAAACGTAATACGTTACGGTCCCGAAATGTTAACGTTTCGCTTTTATCTCTCACCTAGAGCGACATCTCCAAACCAATCAAAAATAACCTTATTTACCTACATAGGTGGCGGCGGTGGTATCGCAGTCCGGGGCGGCGTCGGCGGCATGGGCATGGTGCCCGTGCAAGTACCAGTGAGCGTAGCCAACGGGCACACGGTGTACCAGACGGTACATCTGCCGGTACATGCGCCCCAACATCTACAGATTATACCCCAGTTGCAGCAGGTACTTGAACACTGATGAACTAACTAGGTACTTATTTGTGACTTAGGGCTGATTTTACCAAAGTCAGATATCTTTTATACGTGGAATAAATATAACGTCTGACAGTTCTAGTATGGAAAAACTGCCAAAAATTCAAAATTTATTCTCAGGATAAGACTTATAATACGTATAAAAGTTTGGTAAAATGCGCCCTTATAGTAATATAATTAATTTTTTATGTACCCGCACTGGGTAGTGGTACAGACGCCAGCACGTCAAGCTACTACAATCTGTCAAATTTCTTTAATAGATTTTCAACTATATCGCTAAAGCATGAGGTTCAAAGTTGATTGGGAAAATTTGACAGTTTAGGGTAGCTTGATGTGCTGGTGTCTGTACACAAATGTATTGTAGAATTTTGGATGGATTATGGTTTTAAAGCTGATAATATACAGCAAAAGTACCTAAATGACAATAATAGTTGAATATATTTTATTGGGACTCTAGAAATGCCACCATGACTAATCATTGCGAACTTATGCTTCGTTTTCGCTCTGCAGTCGCCCCTGTGTGTCATTCTTTTATTTTTCGATCTGCAGACCCACCTTAACAACTGAATCTTTACAATTGGTCCGTCTCGAATGAAAGGGGGCTTGGCAGAATGATTCCAATAAAAAAAAAACACCTTTATTTTTGAGTATCATTATATCCGAATAAAGAACGATGATAGTATGTAAATAACAGACTAATAGCTATGAATACTGCGGGCCTACTCTCTAAGTCCGTAAACAAATATACGGATGCGTCCGAAAGTAATTTGATACTTCCGAATGGAGCCTACTCCCGATTATTTAACTTTTTCGGACGGGCCAAAACACATCCGGGGTATCGACAACTGTCAAATCGTGTTGCCATTAATTCTGAGTTCAGGCCCCGAAATAATCTTATGTCCGTAGGTGATAATGAGTAGGCAACGCCCGTGATTTCGGCCGATACTACGGACTATGCGCTTAGGGTACTATTAATATTCATTCTGGTTGCTGTGGTTGTGATCATGGTTAGATAATGAATCTTCGCTCATCTACTTATTTTTTGTACAGATGCAAGCTCAACCTCAAATGGCGAGCGTACTTACACCTTCGGGACAAATTCAGCAGATACAAATAGCGTCATTGGCTAACGTACAGGTAAATTATATCCGTCGTATTTATTTTAGACATTGGATCATCAGGATTATACGGACTGTTGTATGAACCCTGTACATCCCACATCCTTCACATATAGTTACGACTTACGACGTAAGTACACTATCGCGAACGAATAGCAAAACTCTATATTTAGGATGTTATCGGGATTTCGGTTCGTTTCTGTTCGGCGTGGTGACATAGTTCTAATAATTTTCAAAAAGTAGCAAACTACTTTTAACATTAGGATGTTACGACTATTCTTCATACACAAGCCGTGGCCGATAAGATCTCCCATTTGTGAAAATGACGAATTTTCATACAAACTTTCATCCTCATTTATACCTGTTAGGAAATGTTTTTTCGGAAATCCGCTCCGGATTTCTTGTAAAGAATTGTGTGCTTCTAGACCCAGCAATGTAGGCCGTGCATTCTCTGTCCGCCAGTCGGTCTTAAAATGATTTTTATTAAATATTTTATAATAATAAAATATAAATAAATTATAAAATAAAAATAATAATAAAATATAAATAAATAATAAAACAAAAATAATAATAATATAAGTGCTGTAAATATAAGCCGGGTGTTGGTTTGGTAGCAGGGCGGTGGCGCGCAAGGCGGAGGTGCTGGTCAGTCTCCTACCACCATCACGCTGCAGGTGAGAGCTACTTCTATAAGATGTCTATACACACACAGTTTCTAACTAACCATTAGTTCAAAATTATGCTTCGTCCTGTGAAATAACAATATTGACCAATGTCCTTTTGGAGTTAAGCTGGTAGAATATTATTGTATTTTTTATCATGTTAGCATAATTTTTAGTTGGCTTTTTATTTTGTTTGGATTTTATTTTATTTATTGATCATTTAGGTTTTTATATATGGTTATTATTATTTTATCTTTATTTATTAATTTTCTAGAGGAGTTTCCTTTTGGTTTTGTTGTTAATTTTTTCAAAGAGTCTTATTCCTTATATTAATTAATACTCCTTTATAATGTTTTATACGATGCAAAATAGTTCGTCTAGTATGGAAAGTAGTGCAAAGCGTAAAATACAGAAAGTAAATATTGGTAAAATAATTAAGAACGTTTAATAAATTGTAAACCACAATTTGAGGAACATTTTAAAGTTTATTTCAACATAACTGAAATTATTTCATGACTTTACATAACATAAAAAATTTAAAAAAATATTCTAAGAAACATAACGCAAAAGTATTCGTCTACCCTTGTCACTCACGCAAAATAGTTCGTCTACCACTTAGTTGTGTCGCCTTTGCTCTCAATGACAGCTTTAATGCGAAGAGGCATGGTTGCAACCAACGCTACACACCGCTCAGGCGTAATTGACTCCCAGACAGCCAAGAGTTTAGCCTTTAAGTCGCTCTTTGATCTTGATGGATTTTTACGTAGAACCTTTTTCATTTTCCACCATAGGGTTTCGATCGGCGACAAGTCCGGGCTGTTAGATGGCCATTCGATTGTAGGGATGCTTTTCGCCAGTAGCCACGTCTTTGTTGTCCTTGCAGTATGGCAAGAAGCACCATCCTGTTGAAAAATGAAGGAATCTTTATGCTTAAGTGACGGAATAGAGGGCAGTAAATTCTCTTCCAAAAGGTTTTGATACCTTGCAGCATTGATAGAACCATCCACAAACTGCATACCACCAACACCTTGTGCAGACATGCAGCCCCATATCATAAGAGACGCCGGAAACTTCACTTTGCGTTTGAGACAGTATGAAATGCCTCATTTTTGTTCCGAATCACTTTTTTCCTTTCATCGCCGACTGTCACTTCAAAGGACATGTTAGGTTTTTGTATGGAGGCTGGGCTTTTATTCGAAGCTACTGTGAACAGGGAAGAGATCATATTTTTATGAAAGTACATAAATTAAGGAGAATTTGTACGTTTTTTAAATTTTTTTTGAAAGCACCCTTTCCTTAATTATTATACATTTTAATAATCATTATTTAAAAAATAAATTGCAACCCACAGTAATTATTGATTTTGGCAACACTTTTCGGTTGGATGTCATTATTGTCATAGTGACAACTGTCATTATTGTCATATTAATTGTAAACGTCAATCAAGTGTCAAATTCAATTCAATTTTGACCTGTGTACTGACAGCTGACAAGTATGACAACCTTACTGGCACAGGTAATATTTTCATAGATTCCATTAGGAGGCAAAGGAATTAATGCCATACATACAAATCATGGAGTTGGTTTTATTTTAAGCCATCTAATATTATTTTAGAATATTTTAAATAACAATAAGGTGTATAATTTGCTTTAAAAAATGATATTTAACCATTTTTTCTTTGTTTCAATGTGCAAAAATAATATTATGACACCAAAAATATCTGGATTTAAAACATGTATTTATTCAATAATGGTGCTTTTAATATTTTTTCTGTTTTTGTCAGGCCATCCTGAATAAGTTTCCCTATCAGAAAAACCACACATGACAGCTGTTCAAAAAAAATATTATTTTAAGCCCATTTCCTAACATGTCCTTTGGACACGTCACTCCAAATGATACTACGCCACTGATCGGAAGTCCAATTTAAATGATCACGAGCATACTTCAACCTCTTTTTCTTTTGTACAGCAGTCAACAATGGTTTCTCCTTAGCGGTGTAAAATCCGTAACCCATTCTTTTTAGGACTCTTTTGCAAGTATCAACTAAGACGTCTTTGTGAATCATGTCCTTCCATTGCACCGTGAGTTCTCCAGCTCGAGCACGACGATTATTTTTGATAATTTTCTTCAGGATTCTGTTTTCTACTGCACTTGTGATGCGTGGTCGACCAGTTTTCTTCAAACAAGAAGTCGTTCTATTCTTTTTATAGTGTTGAATGATAGATTGGACTGTAGACCTGGGAAGTATCAAGTCTTTAGATATTTGGTAACTTGATTTGCCAGCATCGACCCCACAAACTATTCGCTTTCGAAGCTCTTCACACACAGGTTTGCCAAGACCCATTGTTATTTGATAACTAATGAAAAAAAACTGAAATTTTCAGAATTTGTACTGTTTCACTTGACAAATGACACAGAATTACTTTTACAAATTTAAATTATGCAACAATTGTACAAAGAAGGAATAATCTTATTTAACTCACCGATAGACGAACTCTTTTGCATCGATTAACAATTAGACGAATTATTTTGCTTATTACTTCTTCGAATTTAAAACAGGATAATTATGTATAAATTTAAAAAGCTAAAATAGTTTATTGGTTCATAATTAAAAAATGGCATAAGTAACGCGACATGTGATAGTAGAACAGCTTAATATTTTATATCTATAGATATACAAAAATAATGAAGTTAGAAAAAATCTCACAGAGAAAATTTCACACTAGACGAACTATTTTGCATCGGGGCTCGTATTCAGGCTGAGGCTATATTAGGCCGCGACGCGACCTGCGACACATGAGCGATTAAAACAAGTAAATGAATGCTCACGTATATGGCTACACCGTACATCAAATATTACTAGCGATCTTTGATTTCTTTATGCGATAGGAACAACATTACTGAAATCACGGCATTGGCTACATCAATGAGCGAAATTGAAGCGAATTTATTAGAAAATTGCTTTTTTTTTCGCTTGTAATGTAGCCATACCATGTTTTTCTCGTTTCGCTCTTCCAGTCGCATCGCAAATCGCTGCCTACTGTAGCCTCAGCCTCAGTATCATTAATAACATAACTCAACTTATGACAACAGAAAAACCGATTTATATTAGGTAATAATAAAATATCATCAATAATATAATAATTTGGTAGGTAAGCTACTAATTTGGGTTTTTTTAAGGTGTAAAAATTGACAACTGAGATAATAACAAAATAAGGTTTTCCAAAGCTACATTTTAAAAATCCCAAATTCCCAACTTTGAAACCACATAAATGGGTGTAGGATTCTGTCACGTTGCTGTTGATTTTTGTCTCATCTTGCTTGTCTAGTGGGAGCGAGATGGGCTACACGGGTGGGTACCTGAAAAGAGAGCATAGTTTTTTTTATCAATGGATATAATTATGTCTATTGTCAGTACAGTTATAATGCTGGCTGTTCCCATTGTCGTTTAGAAGGCCTTTTTACTATTAACTAAAGTCTTTTTTGTGATGATTGTTGAATTAACAACCAATAATAATAGTGTAATTTACTGAAATTAAGAAAGAGGGCCATATTAGTGGTTCCTTGATAACATAAAAGTGCTTTGTTTTGAAACTGACAGCTCCTAGACTTCTCTAGTAGCAAATACTTATTAATTATATTGATGCTGAATATAGAAATCACACTAATCCCATGTATTAAAATAATGTAAGTGTAGACTACCCATATAACTAAAAACCCAATATTAATATCTATCATGCTGCTTGGATACGGATAAAGGCGGTATCGGATCAGGGCAACATACAGCAGCAGCAACCCTCCCAGACGATCATAACGAGCACTCCAAACGGCCAGCAAGTCACTGTCATACCTGCATCAGGCAATGTACGCGCCGCGAACCTTGTACAGGTATTGCGTTCGGCAATCTTCGGCCCCTCGCACGAATATTCCCGAAGCGTAACCGTTATTATTGTTCGTCATGAGTTTAGATTCCGAACGAGTTTATTGCCGTCGGTTCTGTGAGTCTGCGCGACATTTGTGGGTTAAACTCTCGATTGTTTTGTGTAACGTTAAATATTAGTAATACAGGTTTGTACGCATTTAAATGGCAATTTATTCAGTGTTTTTAATAAGTATTTTGATTGTATCCTCTGAAATTTTTTGTGTAGGTACTCTATCGGGGCGGATCCATACCTAGTACTAAGTAATTGAAAGATTTAACAATGTCATTTCCTTCGTTTCATATCAAGGCTTATCCCGGTGATGGATTACCTCAATAGATTGCGTATTTTGTAATATTTTTATACTTATTGTAAACAGCGTTTAAGGTTATGTTGGCGTACGTGAATATTTTATGATGAAAACATACTTAACCTCTTTGTGTCTCGGCGGCTTGAAGCTCGTTCAATCTATTAGTGTGTTGCTGGTTGGTTGGCTATGTGGCTGTAATGTGTGGTGTTTGCAGGTGCCAACGTTGGGTGTTGGTGGTTTGGGTGGTGCGGTGCAGTTGGTACCGGCTTTGGGTTTACCAGGAGTGCAATTAGCTCAGCTGCAACAGACGCAACCTCAATCTGCACAGCCCCTCATAGGTAAGTTGTTTAGACTTTGTAACAATTATTTTATTTTTTTCATTTATGTACATACTTACAAAACATTTACTTATAATTATAACATAATAGTCTCCAAGTAATTATGTCCCCAGCTGAGATTACTTTGGCAGCTTGGTTTATTTATTTAAAAATAATTTACTTACAGCGCCCTCCAGAAGTTAATTGACATTTTTTCACTTTAGCTATGATTCCACATGATTTAAATAAAAATCAGGCAATGCCCTAGGATTACTTGATTTTTTGAAAAGTCATAGGTAATTGAATCAGTCAATAAAAGCGTTATAGTGTACCGTTCAAACATTTGAAACTAGCATTTAAATAAAAAAATAATGTGGCATCACAGATTAAGTTTAAATATGTCTACTAACCTCTGGAGGGCATTGTAAGTAAATTATTTTTAAATAAACATACCAAGCTGCCAAAGTAATCTCAACTGGGGACATAATTACTTGGGGACTTTCATGAGCTGGTATAAGAACCCTCTACTACTACCTCTACCCATCTAACGTTGATTTGCATAGTGTCTTATTTGTGGGTTCTTTTGATATATCCTGATAAAGTATTGGTCAAAAACTGTAGATTATTTTTATCTGATATATGTATAAAAATCTCGTGACACAGTGTTTTTTGTCGCACTCCTTCGAAACGGCTTGGTTGATTTTTATGAAATTTTTTGTGTCATATTTGGTCTGAGAATAGGTCATAGACAATTTTTTTTTCAAAATGTCCTTTTCGGGGTCAGCTAGTATTATATATTATCCTGTTAAAGTGGTTGGTAAAAATAAGAGGTCTTGTTCTGCAGACATTAGTCATGATTTTCTAATAACAAATAAGGAAGTCTGAAGTAGCTACAAGTAATCAGAATAGGTACTAACAGGAATTAGTTACGAATGACAAATAACCTACCTGTAAATAGGTATTAGTTTTTTGTTGTGTTGCCTCTACTACAACATACCTTAGAAAAATCAACTGGTTGGTCTTTAATGTCTTTAGAACTTAATATTCCCATTGAAAATTATAAATACAAATTATAATGAATCAACTATCGTCCCCAAGTCACAGATTATAAACCTAGTTTAGGTGCCAGGAGATAATACTTAATGCACTTTATGTTGTATCATATTACTGTAGTTGTAACCTTGTAATAATTTTTCTGGAAATAAACATTATTATTATTATAAATGTTTACAAAAAAAAGTGTGTTTAGAGACTAATGTAGTGTGTAGTTGTAAGTTCTCAACATGTTTTCTTTCACTGCATGTTAGTTGTTAATCTATGGATTTTGTTGCTTATCGTTAATCGGCCTACTGACGTATCATTGGAAGATTAGAATGTTACCAGAATTTTTAGAAAAAAGTGAGAAAGTTTGAAAGGAGATCGCCCATTTTGTTCGGCGACTTGGGATAAAATAGTAGATTGTTGCATCGAGCGCAAAGTGAGTTATAAATTCACGAGAGTTAATGCACTAGTGTTAATTTAGTAAATAGTAAATTAACACAAGTGCATTCATTACTCACTTTAGCAAGGTGCGTAATCTACTTTTCTTTCAACTACCTATCTACCTACAGTACCTACCGTGATAAAATATACCTACTCAAAATAAAAACTCAAGTAAATGAAAATAAAGTTTTCTTAAGCTTTTAAATATTTATCCCGCGACTTTGCGGCAAAAGGTTATTAACAATTTCATTTGGAGCTGTTTTTATATTTCCTGGAGTTGCATTCACATCGCTGTCGCTAGTTCCATTTTTTAAATCTCTTCTTGCTAAATACGAAGTATCAAAGTTTTACAATGGTACAAAATGCGCGCCCTTTTATTTTATTTTTCATCGAGTCGGTTTTATTCAGCCGATTTTTATTTTCAGCCAGTATCTTTTGATCTAATGCATATCTAATGCATTTTATATTAAACTTAATGGGAGACATTAAACCTCTGTGGTAAACTTAAACCTAAATAAAAAATAAAAAACAGTGCATCAATGAAAAACTGCATTAATGAAAAACTGTGCAACCATGAGATTTCATACAACATTTCTGCACTGTTTTGGTTCTAAGCAAAAACAACGTCCTTTGTGATCGGTTTTGTAGTGATTAATGAATTTTGTAGTGATGAAACCAAATTGTTCTGGACTTTGACGCCTTAGTAAAAAATAATGAGTTATATGTGTACTTTAGAAATAACTATGTAACTATTATGGACGGCCGCCAAAAAAAATTATCCCAGAATGGGTGATGTCCTTACGTAACCTTATGTCGATAAGTGGTTTAACACTTTCACTACCCGAAAAGCGGACACAATCTCCGCTAACCATGATTATGTAGGGACACTGAGAGCAAGGTCATCATCATCGTTTTAGGCTAGCCCTTATTTATTTAGGATCGGGGCTTAATGTCTTAGGCTGTAGGCTGCGTTATTTGGGATCGGGGCGTACTGTCTTAGGCCGTAGGCTGCGTTATTTGGGATCGGGGCGTACTGTCTTAGGCCGTAGGCTGCGTTATTTGGGATCGGGGCGTACTGTCTTAGGCCGTAGGCTGCGTTATTTGGGATCGGGGCACATTGTCTTAAGCCATAGGCTGCGTTATGCCGAGGTCCTCGGGTGACGGTCTGCGCGAGGTTCGGTCTGAAATAAACTGCTTTGCGGGAGCCGTCCTTCGAAGAAGTTATAGGAAGTCGTTTCTTATCATAACACGTTATCATTGTTTCTCCAGGCCAACAAATCCAGCAGGACCCTAACGAACCCGGCAAGTGGCAAGTCGTCAGCGTGAGTACTTCGAGCGGCAACGGCAGCGCGGCCAGCACGCCGCAGCCTGCCGAGTGCGAGGCCGCCAAGCTGCGGCCCAACAGCCCCAGCCAGGCGGGCAAGCGGCTCATGAAACGAGTCGCTTGCACCTGCCCCAACTGCGATCAGGGCGAGAAGTGAGTACTTTTATATTCTTCAGAGTTTCCCTGGCTATATAGTTCGCGCGGAACAAGTTGGCCGCGCCTTAGGTATATGAGCGGTGGGACGGAAGGACGGGGGGAGCTTGCTGTCATTAATCTCATGTGCGTTGCGAACACTAGGCAACCCGCTGCCTCACCCCCGTCCCCACCTAAGGCGCGGCCAACTAGTTCCGCGCGGACTGTAATATAATTTGAACCTGTATATGTAAGTAAGTTACGAGTGAAAAAAGCTCTGCCGCGAAATTATGCTAGACTTCGCAAATGACAAACTGCACCTTCGCGCCGCCCTGCTCATATAATTCGTCGCGTTCAGTCATATAAATAATAAATGGAGCTCCATTTTACCGTGTCGCTTGGACAAGCGGACAACCGTACTTACCCATACAGCCTTAGAAACTAATTTGATAACACTGATAGGTAATACGGGCTGGTGTCCGCAACTCCACGTCAATGCGCGTATTTTGCGTACAGCTTAACACTGATAGAAGATGGGTGTGCAAGAAGCCCAGCTTTCCTACTTCTGTAAGACGTAAGACGTGTGTGTGATATACATTTCTATGCTAACAACAAACTACCACGAGAAATAAAAACCACTACAAGTTTACAAATATTTAAAACTCTGTTAAAATCTTTTATTATTGACAAAATTTAAATCCGGCCCTGGTTCATGTTTTTAATTTACCCACAAAATTTAGATTTTTGTTTCACATGAATGTTTTGCTGCAACCTTCGATGTCTTATTGTTATGAACGTTAATTATTGTTCTCTTCTTTTAATATTTGTGCGTGTCTATACTAGCCCTGCTCATGAATGTCACCATTATTTATCGTTAAAATATTTCTCAAGTGAAATTTGTAGTAAATTTCTTTTGAGTAAATAAAGATTCTTTAACCACTAACTCCCTTACTAATAAAATTTGTATAGCATCTGTATAGTTACACAACGCATTGTGTTCATCTTTCGAAAGTCAAATTACTGATGACTGGAACAGAGACATCGGTGTGTATTCTATTCATCTGATATAATACGTTTATTAGTAAGGGGGTAATATTATAAAGAGTTAAAATTTGTTTGTTTGTTTATTTGTAATCTCTGGAACTACCAGTTGGATTTGAAAAAATCTTTTTGCATTTGATAGCCCAATTCTTGAGGCTATAGGCTACTTAACGTCACGCTAGAACCCTTAGGGGCCGAGCTAAAAGTAAAAGTCAGAAAGTACGCTTAGCGAAAATGACGTAATAGCGCGGGCATCCGATTCGATGCGACGACGGGGTGGGTCGGGGGCCGAGATTTCACGCGGACGAAGTCGCGGATAGAAGCTGGCTTAGAAATAAAATTAATAAGCGGCCCCCTCCACTGAAACTCTGACAACCCACACATGTAGCAACATAATATAGTGATTTTCAAAATTATCAAAGCCATGATGGGTCGCAACGGTGCAAACTATAACTAAACACTGGCCAATATGGACAATAGTTATTTACGCCAGGAATTCTTGATTACCCATTTATGTATGATCTAGCATCTGCGATGCTGAACAGCCGGCTTCGTTGCAAACAACCTGCAGAGAAAGCTCTTTCTTTTCTTTTTTATTTTTAGCTACGGGCAATACATTTCTTATTGGAACTGGAAAAGGATTTTGGTAGTCTGAATGGAGATCTTAGTTCTGTCTCTGATACCAGAAAAAAACTTTATCTAAAAATATCATACAATATCATCGAAGATTGGTCATGATTGATTTCGAGATATGCTGCGTCTTATAAATTAGAACTTGTTATTAACGCTCTGGTGAATGCTCTTCTTTTTCACGTTACCTCTAAACTTGCATTTTTCTATTTCTGCCGAGAACGGATATAGACTAAAACATATTTTACCTTTTTTACTATAACCTTCTACATAATATACATTATTGTTGGTTTACGGTTATACTTATATCCTCACGCGCCCTCGCCGCGTATAAAGTTTATGATTAAGCAAACTGTTCTAACCTGAAACTACTAGCGCCATAAATAATAATAAACAGAATTACTCAGTACAATCCGACATGGCTTCTATGAACGTAGCGAAATACGGAACTAACATGAAAAATGTACTGGAAGATTTCAAACACCTGGAAAATTGAGTGCATTTCTTGTTAGTCCGCTATTTCGCCACATTCACACATTTTATATTGCAATTATGAGTAATACATAATAGGTGTTAGGGCTTTATCACACTGGCGATTTGAAAGTGAGTCCAAAACGAGGCGAGTGCGCAGCGAGCTCACCACGAGTCGACGCCATTTTGTACACTGGCGTCGACAGCGCTATTCGCGGCGAGCTCGCTATGCACTCGCCTCGCTTGCAAATCGCTAGTGAGATAAGGCCCTTATAATACGAATCATTAGAGCTACAATCGAGCTCAGCCATATTTCACAATTCAGCATGCAACATTTATATTATTAACATTCACTTAAGTTTAACCAAAAGCCAGATCCATCAATCCAGAGCAATTCAGGCAATTCTTTTCTCTGATAGAAACTTAGTCACACTGTAGTACGTTTTATCTATTAAAAATTTACGTAGTCTACGCTTAAACAGCAATGTTGTCAAATCTTTTCAACCACTTGGTAATTTATTATAAACTAATAGCGCCCTGCGGTTTCAACCGCATAAATGTCGATCCCGTGGGAATATCGGGATAAAAACTATCCTATGTCCTTTTCCGGGACTCAAACTAACTCTATACCAAATTTCATTCAAGTCGGTTCAGCGGTTTAAGCGTGAAGAGGTGACAGACAGACACACTTTCGCATTTATGATATTAGTATGGATTATTGTGGCGCCATACAATAAACACCACTTCTGCGCACCAAAGTAGTTTGACACGTTAATTGTCATAGTTTACTATTGTCACATCTATTTCTTGAAAACATTTCAAAACGACGGTATTTCGGACTATACGCTATACTTCTTTCACTACAATCGCATGACACTAACAAGAACATTTCCATTGCAGCCGCCTGGTGGACCGCAAGAAACAGCACGTTTGCCACATAGCGGGATGCAACAAAGTGTATGGGAAGACGTCGCACCTCCGAGCGCATCTCAGGTGGCACTCGGGCGAAAGACCTTTCCTTTGCAACTGGTTGTTCTGTGGGAAGAGGTAAATCGAATCATCTTCTTATGTCCTCTTACACCTTCTTACGTTTCTTTTTATCCCCTGGTTTTGGAGAGCCTGATGTAAGTCTCGTGATCATTTTTTTCTGTTAGCTGATGTTTTAGAAACTGGGGGTAAAGTTTATTGTAGTAGTAGTTGCTTGCAGTGTCTTTAAAGAGAATGTATTGCCCGTAGTTATGCTTTGTAAGTGGTTTGGTAAGTGCTCATGAACACACGAGCGGAAAGCGTCAACGGTAACGAGGCAACAGCAGTGGTCGACACATGCCGACGACGGTTGCAGTCGGCGCACTCGTGTATTTGAGCACCGTACAATACCCGGCGATAAATATTGCACATCGACCTTTGGAAAGAGACAATCGGCTAATTTCGGCTTCGTAGAGCGTTATCTCTGTCGCACGAAATACAAACAGTCCGGCATCTATTAGGAGCTGTTAAAACAATTATGATTTGCTTCTTTTGATAATTATTTTTATTCTTTGTATAAAATACAAAAAAAAAGGTAAAGGTCTCACGAGCCTCACGTTGTCGACGGCTGCACATACCGTTGCCGCTCGTGTGTATGCACACTAACAGTTAACCTTTTAACCGTCCGACTTCATATCAGTTGGCCCCAGCGCCCGGCACAGTGAATCGAAAAATAAATACCTGATAGAATACAGCCTAATCAAAATAAAAAAGCAGATTAAACGAGCTGTGGTATTTGATCATAAATATACGACCTTGGCGAAATGGATACGAAAATATTTGTCGGATTAATCCGGCGTAAACGGTTAAACTGTTAAAACAGCTTGAGGCTACTGTCAGCTTCCATGTAAGCTCAATCTGGTACTAAAATTTTTAACGTTTCGGTGGCAGTAGATTGTGGCTTTAGCAAACTAGATTATCGTTTATTTCGCCTATTGTTGGCCATCAGAGCTTCAAGCACTGTCCTAATAGAAAGCAATCGTTGCGTAAATACGCGACCTCCACAATCATTTATTTAGCGAGTCCGGACAAAAGATCGTGACCGCTCCCAATGGGGGGTAATTGCATAACACACTATCAGTAGCAATTGCTTTCATTTTGACAGTTCAACAATATTCATTCATTTCATTCATTCATTCACATTGTTGAGCACAGACATTTTTCGATCATATGAAGCAATGGAATAGTTTTCCTTCCTTCCAAATGATTCAAATTTAGAAGACCGCACATTTTAAAAACGTGAGAATTGACCTCACCCACTCATTCCATGTTGACGGTTCCACTGCCAAATATTTTAACTTTCACCCATTGTCTCCAGGTTCACTCGATCGGACGAGCTGCAGCGTCACCGGCGGACACACACGGGTGAGAAGAGGTTCGAGTGTCCCGAGTGTCGGAAACGGTTCATGAGATCGGACCATCTCGCTAAGCACGTGCGGATACACACTAAGAATAGAATTACGGTGAGTCCGCTATGTACCATCGAGGAAACTTGCATCTGTCCAATTTGAAAAAAAATCCCGCGCACACGATGACCACATCTGTTAGCAAGCGTTACTATAGCGGCCGACCGCTGCAAGGAAGAATAGCCCTTACGGTGTATAGAGATGTTTACTGAACTCTCAATTTAGTTATAAGTTGCATAATTACAGGGTGGCAGGAACATCGGTGCGTTACCTGTTACTATGGATACAGTACATGATTCTGAACCGTTGAATATTCGTTGATTATTTTTAAAAGTTGCTGTTCCATGCAGTTTGCGTTTTGATGCCCCTGCCAACCTGTATAAAAGGGGAGAAGTTTACTATGAATTAATGTAAAAGTTTTAGTGGACGGATAACGGATCCACAAATTTTTTACGCTAACCTAAGTGCATAGGGTTTGAATAACTCAATAACCAATCCATAACATACATAACTTGTCTTTTACTGTCTCTCTTTGCACGTCGAGTGTACACCATGTGTTCCGATAACAATAAAATTTCTATTGTGTCCGCTAATTAGACGCGCGACGGGTTAAACCCATATGTCAGACTAACATAATCACAACAGACAGTTTAATTTGAAGGCATATAACCAATCCGCACTGGACCCCTGTGGTAGATTACAGCCCACTCCTTCTCGAAGAGAGGATTCGTGTGCCCCAGCATTGGGAACATTATAGGCCGATTATGCCGTTAAATTATTTCAGGAGTATTTTTTTACCACGAATTCTCAGCATGAACGCTAAGATACATCAAAATTAAAGTTCTTTCTAAAAAATCCTATTTTCAATTACAGGAGGTAGCAACATCAACCCAATCAATGTACTCGGACTCCGGCGACGACAGTTGCGACGAGAAGATGATGCTTACAATAGAAACCGTTCACAACGAAGGTGACGGCGAGGACAAAATGGTCCTCCGCCCCAGTCCCAAGATGGAGCCTGACCATATCGACAGCTAGGACACGAGCAGCGACGAATAGAACCGTCGCTGTACAATCATATACGTCCCCAATCCTTATTGGATGATATAAAGACTTAAGTGACACAAACTTTAAGGGAAACTACACCTTATTATATTGGGATGAAGGCTAGTTTTCCTGTGCCGCGTGTGTTTAAATTCAGCCTTGTGTGCCTCATCCCTTTGGGGTTTGTAGGTAAGGGGTGTATCGGTAGTGGTTTGTTTTATTTTATACAATTGGCGAAGCAAAGGTTTTATTTCAGCCTATGATTAGAGTTGGGCTTAACCGGTATAGAGACATCGATAGTTTGACGGAGCGTGATTATGATTTTCAATCGATTATTTTATCGATTATAATTATCAAAGTCTGAAGTGGGAAAAAAAGTAACTATTATAGACTTCAGTACCGTTGTTCTGTCGATGCTTTATCCTGCAATAAAAGACAATTTGTAGATGCTTTTAAATCACATCTTACTTATTATGTTGAATAGTCTATTGCTAATAATATGGTTGTTATTGAATTTTGATACTAAAACGTGAAGTCCTAATTTGATGTCTAGATTGTATTAAAAAGAAGGGTACAAACGAGATTATGTATGAAAAAAAATTGTAACATTATTAGAATGTTCTGTGTTATGTTTTTGTAATTATGGTATTGTTGGAGTATTTTTACTGAAAATTATTATTTGGAACCGCCTGTACGAAATATAAGCCTGAAGGCGCACTGAAAACTTATTTCAGGAAAATGTTCCGATTCGTATCTTGAAAGAAAAGTGGCAATCAAACTACCGAGCTCCAAGAATCTTTTGGTGCTTGAATGACGTTGACAGGAGGGCGCTGTTAGTAATGATTTGTGATAATGTTTTATGGGATATCGTATCTAATTAGCCTATATGCTCCATTGGCAGGGCAAAGGTCTTCCTCTCCTTTTTCTTTTTCACATAATTCTGTCTTTTGCTAGTCGCCAGTCCTTTCCTTATGAAATAGTATTTAAAGTTAGTAGTTCCAATTTTGGCCACGCGTCCAAAGCTCTTTGTACAATACGTCACTGGAATTTCTATAGAACAATCAATCAATCAATCATGTTTATTGTGGATCATAGGTACAGAAATACATACAGGTGTTAAGAAATACAGTGATGTTGATCAGCTATGTCCCGCCTTTTAGGCATACAATACAAATTATTCAAATTATTAAAATTATTACAAGAGTCTGCTTCCAAAATATGAATCGGACAATTTCTACAAATAAGTCTTTACTGTGTTTCAGCTGATTATTTGTTGTAAAAATATTTATGTGTAAGTTGTGAGAGTGCGTAAGTTATATCAATAAAATAGTCCAATAGTAATTGTTTGAATCGAATGTTTTCTTTCCGTAATTGTACAAAAACGTAGATTTTTTTGGTCAGTTAGCAGAGCATACGTTTGCACGTTTGCGAAAATATCGCGCACTGGATTTTCAACTTTCGGCGTTGAGTAGTGCGGTGATAAACCAGTGCGCGAAAAATAATCGCCGCGGGAAAAACGAAAATGAAGAATAAAAAAACCTGGGCTTATAGATGCACTCATAGCTAAGGAGCAACATTGTATACTTTACATTATACAGGGTTATTGGTAAAACTAACAACCTCTTAAGAGGTCATTCAAGGTCAAGCTCATCATTATGAAAAATTTTTACTACGGGACCAAACCTGAAACCGCGAAAATAAAAATCAGCTGTTCCCTATATTTTGACGAGTTATTTATACGAACATAAATGTAGGGAACAGCTGATGTTTTTTTCGCGATTTCAGGTTTGGTCTCATAGTAAAAGTTGTTCATAATGATGAGTACAATGACCTCTTAAGAGGTTGTTAATGTTTTACCAATAATCCTGTATATACAGACAGTACTTATAAGATTAACAATAGTTATTTAAATGATGATTGTGCTTATATTTTTTGTAGTATCAAAATATGAAACGGCATCATTTTAGGCTAATTTTATGTCCAAAAGATTAAAATTATATTAAAGGCTGTATTTGTTTTGCTTGCGAGTGTAAGATGGTATAATTTGCTTATTATATATTGTTGAGAGAAAAAAATGTTTGTAATAAAATTGTGTCATATTTCGAGATAAATTTATTATAGCAAATTGGTCTGTGATCAAAATTATTTGTGCAGTTGGCGTAATTGTTTATTTTGCTGTTTCGTTGAACGCAATGTACTTACTTGTAAATTGTATATATTATGTTAGAGAGAAACATAAAAAAAATGTAACAATAAGTGTCGATATGTGTTGCTAGGTATAAGATATATTTTTGTATATACTCTACAAAGTATTAATGCCATAACATAGCTTTTTAAAAGTCATTCCAGTGGGGATTTTATTAATTTATCGAAGAAGGCATTGTTTAATATATTTTTGCTTAATACTGTCAAAAATATAGTATATAAATGGGTATCTGAGGTAAAGTATCATAGGTAAATCCAATTGGCTGTTCTTCGATCAACAATAGTGCAAGATTTCCGATGAGCTCATCAAAAACGCCCGGAAAAATAAAACCACAATCCTTAGAAACTATGTATTATTATTCCCTTAAATATTTTTGTTCGTATAGACGCCAGCATTTCCCAATCAACTTAGAACCTTATGCTCTAGAAGTATAGTTGAAACTCTATTAAAGAAATTTGACAGATTGTAGTAGCTTGATGTCCTTGCGTCTGTACATATTTTAAAAATACGTTTACTTTTTAGTCAAAGTAGTGAATGCATTGCAAAATAATCAAATTTTATGCAATCGCAGCCATTTGAGCGATGTGTTTTTGTTCCTAATCCCTAATCTAGTGCTATTGTTGTCCGAAGGCTGTATCAGCCTCTATATATTTTTTTGCTTATCTGCAGTCGTCCAATGAGCGTATGCGCCTGCATATAACCCGTTACATTACTGTCGCTTTGGCAGATAATCGAATAAATCTCTAGATTCTAGAGATTTATTCGATTATATCTGCCAGAGATTTGCTATTTAGAATAGTCGATTAACCATTCACGTTTTCAAGAGAATTTTATGAATATAGTCTAACACTAGGTTTTCTTACTCCCGCTTCCAGAAACGCCGATCAAGCGTCTGAATAGGTTAAGTCAAATCTCATTTAAGCTATTGTGATTGGTTAGCGTTAATAACAACCAATCACTGAACATGAGCTGATTTGACAACAGAATTGGATTAGCTTTTTAGAAACTGGATATAAGAAATGCATTTCAAATAAACCGCTGTATAGCCTTTGTTATTTGTAACCATTCTAGATACACTGCTTATATGTTTTAGTATTACAAAACGTAATTGGTCTGTAGATTGTGTGTCAGTTTTTTTACCTACATTCATTACCATTTACAAATTTAATAATACAAGTTCTAAGGTCGCATATTGTGCGACTTTTGTCAAGTAACGTTTTGTTCTTCTTTATCATTATGTGGCAAGTTCTACCACGACTTCGGTCGCGCTGATATAAACACTTAGGCTTATGGGTTATATCTCACTGGGACACCATGGTGGCGCAACCATGGTCGCGCTGCCAGGAAAATACAGCTTTATTATGGGTATCTCACCAGGCGTGACTATAATTTTTTGGCAGTACGGCCATGGTTGCGGCGCCACTGCAGGTATCCTAGTAAGATAGGGGCTTGAAACCTATGAAGATAGGGTCAAAAAAAAGTCGAATTTTCGAAGCGCCCTAACCGAAGGATAGCGTCAGAAGTTTTAAAATCATTTATAGATTTGAAGAAGAACAAACTATTCGATGTTTTTTGTTCAATAAATGAGAATTTGATGAATATCGCATTTGTGCTCGATAAAATTCATAAACCCAGGTAAACGATTAGCATATTTTAACTTAATAGGGAGGTTTGAACTCACGTAAAATCTGACGTCGGGGTTCACCACCTTTCACCCTTAAGTTCTTTATTATAAGGTGGAAAAGTGCTTGAAAAAAAACCGAGGCGTTTTAAATAGAGGCAGATGCTGGGTCCAATGTCATTGCTTATCACTTTCTGTAAATATTGAGTAAATTACTCTCGCTTCACTAATTTGTATGGTGTAAATACCTAATTTTATTGTTGAACTGGTTAAATAAAATATTTTTTACATTACTTGAGATGTTTTTCTTGTGGTTATTTGAGCTGAAAGCTTAAAAGGCCTGGACTCCACCAAAGCGAAGACGAGCGAGAGGAGACAAGACATGTTGTAAACAATCAATAAGATTTCGTTTTTACGATAGTCTGTTCTCAAGTTCTCGATGATCTGGTTGTTGCACCCAGGGTTAGTTCCAGAAGTGGAAACTCCTCAGCGGTCAACAGCACACCCAAAATTTTAATGAAAACACTGAAACTTATTAAGTATACGAAACCTGAGTCAGAGCTCACTGAACTTATAGATGCGATATAAAAGAAATGTAAGAATCCTGCGAACCCCACAATCGTAGGCATTAGACAGTTTGATGCGCTGCGGCGGCGGCGGCGGCGGCGGCGGCGCAGGATGTCACAAAACATCGCGGTTACCGTCCATCGCTTGTCCCGAACATCCGTTGAAAAACTAACCTGTTCAAATTAAAGCGTCTTGGCTACGATAAATCGCGTCGGTCGGGTCGTCGGCCGCCATTTTCCGTGTCGCTACGCGTCTAATAGCCGCCATTACCTCGTCCGTGAAATCGTGATGCCGACCGTTGCCCACAAAACTTAATGTTCCATTTTTCTCTTTTTCGTTGGACAGTTTTGTTTAGACAGCAGCATATCCGTTGGACCGTTGGTATGTATCCGGTTACATGATACTGACTGTTGAGCAATCTGGCTGTAACAACAACGTTGAAGGCGTTGAAAGAGTCTGAATTTATTGCAATTCGATTCAATTAGGTATAACCATTGAACATTGCATGTCCGTGGTTAAAAAGGAGATCGTCGTGAAAAGTGCGGAAATGCGTTGCTATCCACGGCCATTTAATATACCTACCTATGTATCTTATGGCAAAACCTGAAAGACCCTAATGTAAAAATTATTGATTGTAAATTCTCTCCTTGCAACTCAGTAATTTCGCTCCTTCAACCTTTATCTCATTACAGTCGCGTGGAAAGATGCTTATTTGATAAATTGAACAGTATGGTGCCAAGATTTACCGTGTGTGATAGTGAATGTAAAAGCCGCGGTGCAAGAAAGCAAGACAAAGCTACGCGGTCCGCTGCCTCGCCACGCCGACTGGCCAAGCTTCTAATGAAAGACGCGATAAATTTTAATTATATCTAGCTGACTAATTACCGAGGCTGCTACTAGTTCGTCATAAGTCATTGACTAGTTATGCACAATTTCATCGGATATTATGCATAGCTGCCATCGTTTCATGGTCGCCGGACATACTGGTTATCGGCTGCTTGTTACCTGCTTCGCTGATACTGGTGAAACATTGAATTATTCGTAATTGTATGCTAATTCGTGTAGTCTTTAATCACCTATACGTGTATGGAATCAAGTTCACGGTGGCTTAATGAAAGTCTCAATCAGGGAAGCTTGTTAATATGCAATTACGGTTCCTAGTCCTGAATCTTTTTAGGGTTAGGTAATTGAAATATTTGGCAGCAACATTTGAAGAAGTTAATTGCAGTTACAAAACAGCATGTAGCAAATTATAATTTGATGGTTGGCGTCCCAAATACGGTGATTTACTCTAAGTCTAAGCAAAGAATCCGTTATTCCGACCACCAGTTGGCAGTTGGCAGTAAGATTACTTCCTAAGGCGCACTTTACTCGGTCGGGGATCGTTCAACTTGGTAATTTTATTATGATGTCATTCGCGGTAATGGGCGACTCGAGCGAGTACTCCCGGTTAGCATGCCGTGTCTGTACGAAAACTTCGTAGAATAACAGAATAGCGTGCCGATGGCAAAATAGGTACCTATATCTTTCGAAAAGAGTCTACATGTACCTAATTAGGATAGGATCTTAAAATATTCTTCATTTGTCAAGTTTCATTCAATGCTAGAGGTACCTACTTTGAAAAAAATCTTCGTACTATTTATCTAATGTTTGCTTCTGCTATTTCAAAGATGCGTTTAAAAAAGGAATCTTATCTGAAACTTTGTTAATTAATATCATACTTTTCAGCAGCTCCATAAATATTAGGCACGGTATGCTAAAAAAACTTACCTACTTATAGAACCGATGACTGACTCATTGATGCATTTCGGATTTCTCATTCATACCATACACATTTCCCGAAGATCACGAAAATCGAGCACCTACCTATTTATCTAATATTTCTGATGGAAAAACCTAATAACACTTTACACGACCTGGGAACCGAATCAAGACCTCATGGTCAGCAGTAACGCTTGCGACCACTAGACCAACGAGGAGATGTACCACCCTAAAAATATTCCTGGGTACCCATGGCGACCCTCCCCAAAATCTTGGGCTGCGACCTGCGACCACGCCTGCCAGATGGATATTACAAGACAAAGAAAAAAAAAAGTCACTCTTGAGACGTGCGCTGATCTTAACAAATCGAACGTCGATTTTTTTTTTAAATACGAGGCGTCTGTTAGATAGGGGGGCCCACAGGCGTGTATTGGTTAGGGCAACAAGTAGCTGCCTGATGGCCAGTACCGTTGTTTCTAATTTGCCTAGTTATAAGTGTATAATTGAAGTTATTATCTAAAGGTGCCTACAACAAAATTACATTTTTTCCGCCAAGTGATCAAGACTGATTGCAGTGGATAGGAATTTATGGCACAATTTTCTTCTAGGACTGGATATTAAAGGACAAGAAAAATAACGGCAAAATTAATAAGGATAGGACACGCACAATGGTCCATTGAAGGACTAAGTGCGGAAACCAAACCCATAACATAACATAGAACATAATTATTAATAAGGATTTGTTTTTTCTTGTCTTCCATAAAATTGTAGCGCGGCAGGAAATACTAACACACAAACTACCACAGTGGCCCTTGATCTTTGAAACAGCCACGCTTCCCAACGGTCTTGACTTTACAGCTGACGACCCCAACTATTTACCCTTACGTAAGCCCTTTAGTCGTCATAAAGGTCAGCAGAGCGTCTAGAAGCACTTCCCAAGCAGGTGCGGAGCGGTCCACCTGCGCAGTGTCATGCACCCCGCACGGTGGCTGCGCGCGCGCGCTCGCGCGTGGCAGGTCGACGCTCCTACGACGACGGTCCTCGCAGCCTATTGTTATTAATTTTAATTACGAAGATCCTTGTTTAATTGTCTCTTTGTTAATGAAGGATGTTTGTTGCGGTTTTGATGGGTATTTTTGGGTGGTTGTCATTGGGTGTTTGGGTTAGGAGCATCAAAATTTTGAGATATTTTTATGGTTTGCAGGTAAAGATTCTGTAAGCGGTTGTTTTTTGGTATTAGGTCCAACTTTTTGAAGGCTTCTCCCTGAAATATCGGAGCTCGGTTTACTCGACACAGATGACTAACTGCCCGGGACGCGGACATAAAGTTCATTGGAATAGTGTTTCGTAAACTTTCAAGCCATATGAAACCGTCCATTCGGTAACAATGACTGTGGTTAATGTCTCTCCGTGCAACTAAGATGCGACGAGTGCTTCCAACTGAATCCTGATGTTGGGGTTGAATGCCCAACAGTGAAAATGTTATGGACTTGTATGTAGGGAAGCTTGTAAGGCTCCTACGTTATGTTATGTTCCTGACAAAAGTACCACGTGCTCCTGATGAATGCGTTATGAAGTTATAGTTTCACAGCTCAGGCAGCTGCTGCTCAACCTTTAAATATCGCAAGCCAAGCTAGTCTCCAGCTTAGAAATGATAGCTTGCACTGGTTTGATGATGAAGGAGTAGTTTTATTTGGGTAGTACATTTGTGGAACTTATTAATTGCTGAAGTATTATATAAAAATTGAGTTTTGGTTGTTCATAATGATGTTTCAGTATAATTACAAGTGTAGGTAGGTTTAAGAATATTGTACCTAAACATACAACCAATTTTAACATGGAAAAATACTTCAGGAAACTTGGCAAATTAAATGCATAATCCTTTGCTTGATGGGTTGCTGACTTCAAGAAGTTGTACATCACACTGCGGGGTATTTCCTCCGACTGATTTTTGAATGAAATACTTACCTATACGTAGCTAGCACTGCCTATGTGCTCCACACACAAAAGCTTCTTGTTTGGTGTGATGTCAAGATATAATTTGAGATTTTTGTTCAAATAGCTAGCTGCCTGTTAGCCGTCCTTTGGTGTTTATAAAAGAAAAGAAAGTAAGAAAAATAGATTGTGTTTGATCTTAATCCTAATCCATACTAATATCATAAATTCGAAAGTAACTCTGTCTGTCTGTAGGTTACCTTTTCACGCCTAAACCACTGAACGGATTTCGATAAAATTTGGCAGAGATTCCGATATTACCACAGGATCGACACTTATGAAATCGCGGGGCGCTGCTAATAATACCTACATATTTTTGTACAAATTCATCTTTTCGAATTAAAATATGAAGTATCCTCTTGCAACCCTAGGTCTTAGCAAATGGCAAGGAAATTGACATTTGAAAGCTCCGGATGTTATAATATATGGAAACAGTTATTCCTTTAACTCAATTACGCCCATGTCTTGACCATAACCAAAGAAGGAATAAACAAGTTTCGATGAGTTAAACAGCAGCATCATAAAGGTTACAACTAATTACTGTTACGCGAGGGTGCATAATATGCCCATGCGCACGCCTGGCCGTGACGCTTGACGCAACACCATCGTCCTCTCCAGGTTATTGGCATTTACTGGCAACTCAAATGGCATAAGTTTTTCTACATCCTACTTATTGGCAATCTTGAATGTTCTAGTTGGTTAAATAGTTCTTGGAACATCGACCCTCGTGTTAAGTGTAGTGACAGTTATGTTAATGACGTCACTGATGGATGGAGGTATGTTCAGCAGCGAGTCTTATATGTCTGAACTTCGGAAGGAAAAGGTTTGATGTGATAATAAATGAAGCATGCACTGGCAACCTGTCAAGTGCCAGGTCACAAGCGTTTAGTAAGCGGCAAAGTTCTTTTGCAAAGATAACTTTATGGAGATATTATGAATGTAGAGAATGTAGAACAAAATAGCACCTGCATTTAAACGTACCTTTTTTCGATTTTTATCGTCAAAGAAACCCGCAAAACATAAGGGTATTCCTGAATAAAACTAAACATATTGCCCGTGTGCTATGGAGCGGTCTATGCTCGGGGTTTATTTCAAGGATAAAATCTGAAATGAAATGATCTGGAAAGAACCGGAGTTACCGACTTAGCGTGTAGAGTAAGCAAGCTGAAGTGGCAGTTTGCTGGCCATGTTTGTCCAAGGATCGATGGCCAGTGGAGCAGAGAGTCCTGGAGTGGAGACCGTGTATCGGCAAACGTAGTGTGGGGTAGATAGACCGATGATCTTAAGAAGGTGGCTGGCACAGACTGGATGCGGAAGGCGGAAGACATGGTGTTGTGTCGTAGCCTGGGAGAGGCCTTTGTGCAGAAGTGTACTGCGATAGGAGTTGCTTGATTGATTGATGGCCCGTGCTCTACTACTAGGTAAATGCATAAAGCAAAATTGCAAAGCCTCTCCTCTCAATGTTGCATCTCACCACAGATTTGATCGCATGACAACGGCGTCAGCCAAAAGTATTAATTTGTTGCGCAATAAATGAGCGAAAATTCAAATATAATACGTCACGGAAAAATAGAAACGGTCTCATTTTACATTTAAACTATTGCTCAAGTAACATTCAACCATTGCCGTGGTGCAACACCCTGCTTCAAGTAATTTGAACAATCGCAAGGAAACATTTTTCATTCAGCTACACATTTATGTTTTAATTACAATCCGGTTTTAACGTATCCTTAATCCACTAAAATGAATAATAATGTATCATAAAGTCGGCGTGTGATGGCAGAGCGTGTCTTGCGCAGGAGTCGCTGGTCGCTCGCCCATGACGAGCGCGGTCATCAACCGCACAGACACTCCACGAACGAAATTTTTATAAAGAATAGCTTCTGTTGGTCTTGTATAAAAACTAGAAAAGTCGTCGTTCATGGTTACTGAAAAACACGACATTTGGGACTCGTTTGAGAATAATCTATGAGAATAAATGGCGTCGCAGTCAGGTGGATCGAAAATTAGGCTTCGATAATTGTGTAACGACTTCTTGCAAGAAAAATTTCGAAGAACGCAAAACACCTTTTTCAATTTCAGACAGACATAGCGTAGATTACGTAGACTAGCTCTAGATAAAAGCCGTTGAAATAATAGGATATGTATATATACGAATCGAATTAATTGTTAAACGTTAGACATTGTTGTAAGATAATGATAGCGTAGAAAAAATCTACTTCATGTAGGATATCGCATGCAGTTTTTGCGTTTGTTCACATTTAATAGCTTCTTTGATCGCTGTATAGACGCAAATCAAAATGGTTGCTTTAGAAAACTATTTAAAGTAACTACAAAATAATAAAAGGTGAAACGTGGTCGAAACGGGAGCACATTACGGTGCAATTATTGTCCAAATTGCGCCACTAACATCAGAGCCCTTTGAAGAAAAGAAGTGTTACTAACCATTGGGATTACCGACAAATTTCTATGCGTTTAGCTGTCGCTTGATGGAGGCAATTTATTTGTGGCTGTCGGAGTATGCACGAACCAGCATCAGATACTCTTACTGCCACAAAACCTTCACTCTTAACACTTATGTTTATAGGGTTCATAATCCTGTAAAATCTACCATTATAACACGCAAATAAAATATGTTTCAGAAGCAATTTTGCCGACACGAGTTTTCGTGATTTCGTAAGCGGTGGCTTTTATTCGTTTGGACTTTTTCATCAGATTGTCGAAAAAACTGTCGTCGAGGTCTTCGCCCGATCTGTGGAGCGTAACGGGCCGCTACAGAGCCTCGTCCGAGGCTGTTCGACGAGATTATCTTTGGAAATCTAAAATTATGAAGCATATAAACGAGGTGCTTGATGCGTGCTACGTTCTGGCACATTCTTTACTTTGAAATATTTTTATCTTGGATAATTTTTAGAATGGTTTCCTGAAATTCTTTCGTGTGTTATGTATTTTGCAAACTTTACTGAAAACTTGACTGCCAGATGAATTCGAACATTACTACTAAGACATATCTGGGGGCACGTCAGTGCCCCCGCCAAGTCGAGCAAAAAGCGGCACGGCCTTACCATCTTTTTCTCGAAACAGTTCAGGCCATTAAGTAGATTGCACACGTGTTTGAATCCGTAAGTATTCCTAATTGTTACTCCTCCAATATTGAATAGAAAGTCAAAATATACACGACTATAATAGAGGCCTTCGAAGTTCCAATTCAGATTTGAATAAGCAATTCTAAAAATAAATTGGAATTGAATACCCATTACTACTGGGACGGTTTCCAATGTTCAATTTTGTGGGCAGATGATATGATTGATCGTTGATATAATTTGGTCACAAAGCATAATCTTTGGCCTCGGCCCACGGGCGAGTGGAGTCGAAAGCTATGGCTTGACATGCACCGATAGTGACGATTTCTCTTCCTTTAATTGTTTGTTGTTAATTAAAGAGCGTGGCGGACGATATGGTGGTGATTATCAAGGCTGTTGAAAGACTTCCTTAAATTGGGAAAATCGACCTAGCAGTAACTGACTGAATGACATATATAACATATTACCATTAGAAATTAATCGTCACAATATTCTATTCAATTTTTTCGTGATCATCATCATCATTGGCCTTTAGCTGTCGACTACTGGACATCTTGCCTAGATGTCCAGTATATATTTAATTTGTTCCTCGACTACTCTCATCTAGGTGCTACCAGTCATCCTGCGAATATATTTGCTCCATCTAAAATCTAGACTGAGGGTGCCTCAACCCTATGTGTGCCGATTGGTGGCCTCTACTCAAGAACAAACAAAACAAACATCATCAAAATCGTGAGGAAACCGTCACGTCCTAGAACAAAAAAATCGAAGATATGTGACATCGGTTAACCTGCGTGGTGGTTCATCTTGCTTATTCTGTGGGCTATGTCGACCACTCTGGTTCTCTCTCGGACTACCTCATCAATCTTTTTTACTGCTTGAAGTTTGCCATACAAGTTTCCATTAAATTATACATTGTTAGTAACTAACAGTCTTTGTAATTAACATAGCCTCCATTGTAAACTACAGTTTTATCAAGATCAATTTGTTGAGTTGAAGAAAGTAGTCTACAGCAGCCGTCGTAAAAGAAAACAAGTTGTTTTATATTATGTAGGTAATGTCACGCTTTTCTCATACATTACTTACTTGGTGAAGCGTAAGTTTACCATTATAAACATTAATTTAGGAGTAAGCATAATCAGCGTATAATGTTCCCCACTGCTAGGACACAAAAATCCTCTGGGTGAGAGAGAGTGAGAGTGACCATATGGACTCAGTGTGGGTTGGTAGATGTCACATGTCTTCGAATTTTGGTTCTAGAATGTTTCCTCACGTTTTGGTCATTAGATAATTTACACTAAGTAAAACGCCTGTCTGGGTTCAAACCTACGACCACAATTCGTAAGTCGAGGCCGGTACCACTGGGTCACGACTGCTCTACCATCTAAGTTTACCAGAACATATTGCCTCGTTTTCGCGTACCCAAAGGCCTCCCACAAGGTGGACCGAGGACCTTGTGAACGCCGCAGGAATCTTCTGGATGCGGCAAGGCTGGAACCGGTCCATGTGGCGGTGCTTGGAGGAGGCCTATGTCCAGCAGTGGACGTGCAGTGGACGTCAAGAAGATGTGTGTTTTTCTTTTATTTGCTAGGCTATAACGGAGTAGCGTATGCATTGTAAAGCCATTTAGCAAAATCCGTCAACTTTTTCATCGTCTACTGTAGGTACCTATATAATTGGGTTTCGCGAACTAAATTAATTAGAAAAGTGATTGTGATTTATGCGGCAGTGTTTCTAGTGTTGACATTTCGGTTAGCAACCAAGTCTATATAAAAGTAATCGTAATCAGAGGTAAAAGTTCGGGGACCGATTTTCTACGCAGGTGTCAACCGATTGTGGGTAGTCAGCGGTGTGAAACGTCAGAGACAATTGCCGAACTATAATCACAGTAGCGTGGCGACGGACCCTTGTGACACTGTCCAATTATCGACAAAGTATGTTGAACAAAGTTGATTTTCGTATGCACCAGGATGCCCAAAATATAACTGTTCATAGTGCCGACCGTGGTGAATGTGTGAAAAATAATTAGGTATGTTAAAACGGTTCACATTGAGAGACGAGAGCCACGCCACACCAATTGAAGCTCTCACATAATCCTTACATAGTACTTACGTAAAACAAAGTCGACAAAATGTCTGTACGCGCATAATTTCCCAACGACTACACCAAATTGGATTTTTTTTTTTGGTGTGTTCGGTATTGCCAGGACAAGGTTTGTATGAAAGAAAATTAATTAAAATTGCACCCATGCGAAGCTGGGGTGGGCCGCTACCACTAGTGATAAATAAAGATATAAACAGACGAAGTTAAGGCTCCTTCAAAACAGGCGCGACACGCGATAAAATCGCGCGCGTCACAAAGGCACCGCAAGTCGCGCAACGAGCGGTGCCTTTGTGTCGCGCGCGATCATGTCGCGTGTCGCGCCTGTTTGTAGGAGCCTATAGTCAATACAGTGGCTTATTGTTCTAGGACAGGTTTACTTATTTCCCTATTTCGACATTCTACTGTCTATCCTATTATAAATGTGAAAGTTTGTGAAGATGTTTGTTACTCAATCACGCGTAAACCGTTGAACCGATCTGGATGAAAATTGGCACATAGAAAGACCATTTTCTGTATTAACACATAGGATACTTTTTATCCCGATATTCCCACGGAATCGAACCTTACGCGGGTGAAACCGCGCGGCGCTGCTAGTATGTATTATTATAAAATTATACTGCTTGTTTCACCATCCACCAAATTGTTTTTTCTCGTAATTGTTCGCCCCAAATCGGGCTGCTGGAATCGATTGATCTCATAACCTCTAATCGTTGTTTTGTTATTTCTTGGTAAATATGGTCATCGAATCACTTAATAGATTACTAATGATGATGATGATCGTAGTTCTTATACAAGGAAAACGTTGGACAAAATTGTAATTGAAAATTAAATGAAAAAAATAGAATGTTCTATTACCTGGCTATAAGCTATTCTTGGTATTATCTATTCTCTGACTTGGCCTAAATATTTAAGTAAATACTTATATAAGTTTTTCCACAATAAGATTATTTGAAGCCTTATTAAATACCCCGAGTTCTCAAGATATTCTATACATTGACACTTCAATAGTTGGGCTGATCAAACTGCAGAAGATAGAAATAGATTTCATGATATGACAGTGACACTCTGATCTTGAATAAAATGTTAAGTAAATTTAAACTCCCATACACACAGTTTATTACGACCGGAAGTCGTAGAAGGCTGTCGATGTGGCCGGTCGGAATCCGTTAGATGGCATCATCATCACAATCTAACTAACCAGCCTGATGACTTGACTCAGGATACAGTGTCCGATGAAATAATTGCGCAGTTGTTACCCAGCTGTGTATCTATCAAACAAAAGTCTATGATGTAAAGCTTCTTACCACACTAGAATCTGCGTTGCTATTCTGTAAAAATCGCACCGTGATAACTTAGGTGAAGTGAGCGTGGAGTGAGCTGTCAATAGTGTCAATTCCTAGCAAAAACAAACTCACTTCACCTAATCACGGTGAGATTTTTACGGAATCGACCGGCTGTTTTGTAAAAATGCAATATCGGTTCAAATATGATATAGTGTGTTGGTCGCTCATCATAACCTACTTTAGCAATAAAACTCCAAGGAAACGTTAACCTTTGATGCTGTTGTAATTTACTAGCTGCGCTCCGCGGTTTCACTCGCATAAGTGTCGATCCTGTGGGAATATCTGGATAAAAAGTAGCCTATATGTTAATCCAGGGTGTCAGCTACCTCCATACAAAATTTTATCAAAATTCGTCCAGCCGTTTGAGCGTAAAGAAGTACCAAACATATAAACACACAAACAAACTTTCGCCTTTATAATATTAGGGTGATTGCTGGCAGATGTAGGTTGGACCCCAGGGATGTGCCTTACAGGCGTTGCACGGGGGGTTCCGGAATTGGTCTTTTATTGGTCCCTATGTGCTGATGGTGATCACCGGGGCGGTTTTAGTGAGGTAAAAATCCCACACTCGCCGGACCTTCCCTCTCCGGAGGTCGGGTGCCGTTAGAAGGCTTCCCCCAGCCAAAAAAAAAAATGATGTAGGTTGGAGTCGTAGGCGTCCAACAATCCGACCAAGTCATGATGCAGACAAGTCAGCTAACAAGTAATTTTTTACTTATTTTATGGGTCCTTAAAACCACACAGGAACGTACTAACGAATTTAATTCCGTTAATTATTCAAAAATACATCCTGCTCCGTATAAATTGCCTCGTGTACGTACTTACTGCTCCTAAATTAAGGCCGAATAGCAGCGTGTTAGCCAAGACCATTAGTACCCGAGTAGCATTTAAGCAATCCGCGGGGCGTGAAGCACTGTTTCGCAAATCATAACCAGGGTTGGCAGATTAAAATACATTGCAGTTCGTTTATACAATTTATTCGTTTAAACAACCTTTTGGTTTTATTTTGACCATTGTTTGTGATTGTTTAAGTTTTTTGACACAGTACCGAAGATTTAGGGGAAATTCCTATTTTTGGAACGAAGTTCCTTAACGCCGTTTGCGGTAGCAGTTGAATGGTAGAAATCTTTACATTTCTTATATAGGACTTTACACTTTTTATTTATTTGATTTTTTATTTGTTTTTATCTGATGTTTGTATTTGGTGTATTGTGTGTGTGTGTGTGCTAAATAAATGTATTTTCTTCCTATCTTTCTCTTTCACGTAAGGAAAAAGCGTTATGGGGCATACCTTTTTCTTGCGTGACGATGTGCGACTCCATGCGACTTTATTTATCTCTATCTCTTTCTGTAATATGTTATTTGTGTGCATGTTTTTGTGTGTGCGAGTATCGCGTAGGGAACTTCCTGACAGGAGTCCCCTGACTGCACAATTTTTTATTTGTCAATCTTAATAAGTTGCGTTTGTTTGTGTCACTTACAGGTAAGTGTATTCTTGTCCACACAACGAAATATGTGTCGGCAAAATGGTCTCAATACCATGGATCGATCAGGAATGGAAAGAAAATTCATAACATATTTTGAATCGACCCACACACACATCTCACCTCAGCTGCATGCACGATGACCGCTAGGCAAAAGCCTCCACACAATGGGTGCCTGAAGATGGACGGCGCCGCCGAGGTCGGCCCAGAAAGAGATGGCGCGATGACCTGAAGGCCAATTCTCGTAATTTAAAACGTTCAAAATCTAGTCGCAGTCTCATCTCGGCGACAAGCAAATGTCAAAAACTTGTCAAAATGTAGGGAAATTAGACGTATTTTTTGACAGATTGAGACTGAGATCAGACTGTGAACGTTGTTAAAATTAGTAGAATTGCCCCTCTGGACGCGTACTGCGAGGGCTGGTTTGTGGTGGCACGGGAAAAGAGTTCTTGGAAGGATTTGGGGGAGCCCTTAGCCCAGCAGTGGGACAGTAAAGCTATAGATGTATGAGGAACAGGGTGTAAAGTTCACTCATCCCCCATAGAAAAGGGAGGATCCTCCGACCAGACGGGTGTCGTGTCTGGCGGGCAACTGCCCGATGATTCATGTCGGGCCGTTGTATCTATGCTAGTTGCGCGGTAAACTCTGCTTGCGCGATGCAGGATTTTGCGTGACATCAGTATGACGCGTTGTTTGCTTATGGCGTTGTAGATACAGCTACAAGTAAAAAAAAAAATTGAATCCAGTACAGATCGCGTAGCAGGCGAGACTCGATCTAATACGTGTTGTAGCAACCCTAGGAACCAAGAGTTGAAACAATGAATGTTGAGGGCATGTAAATACACATTTGGATCAGAATTTAGACACTAGGTACCTCCTAATGAATTGGTCCTTTTGTAATTTGTTTATGGCGACTGTTTTATAACTGAACTAGCTTCGCGCTGCGGTTTACCCAGATAAGTGTCGATCCCGGAATGTCGGGATAAAAAGTATCCTAAGTGTTATTCTGATGTATAAGCTATATATTACTGTAAGGTTTCTTAAAAATCCGTTCAGTAGTTTTTGCGTGAAGAAGTAACAAACATACAAACACACTCATAAGCTTTCGCCTTTATAATATTAGTGTGATTTACTGAAAACATGTACCTAAGCAAAACCTCATTTTTTTTATCTACCTGATTTCATTGTCTCCTTTTAGCGGTTTTGTTATAAGTAATATATTTTAATATGTACAGACCGCCAGCACATCAAGTTACTACAATCTGTCAGATTTCTTTAATAGATTTTCAACTTTATCACTAAAGATTCAAAGGTTCAAAGTTGATTGCGAAAATTTGACAGTTTCGGGTAGGTTGATGTGCTGGCGTCCGTACATTACATAGGTATAACAGACAAGACGGAGGGGCTTGTGGCTATGTAACAACAGCTGCACACGGGTCTATCGATCAGTTTAAGCAGCGCTTGTCGCGGTTGTTCTTAGGATGGGTGAACATCTTTATATATCAAGACCCAAGACCCCTCCGTGCCTCGGAAAGCACGCTAAGCTGTTGGTCCCGGCTGTCATTCGTGTGTCTTTGATAGTCGTTACGGGTCGTCAGAAGCCCGAAAGTCTTACAACTAGTCTTACCAAAGGGTATAGATATTCTATTTCACGAAGTCCGTTCGTCTTTGATTGTAGTAGTGACGTATCCCGACAAGCGCGCTCCCACAGCGGCTGCCCCTTGCTGCCGTCGCATGAGGCTATTTCCGCGAATGTGTACCGTTTAACTTCACCCATTGTTGAGTCTCTGTTGTTCACAATGTGCATGTGCACGCTTGACAACATTCATAGCCAAACGGACTTCGTGACATAGAACATCTGTATCATATTACCTAGTAACTGGGTTGTCGCTCCATGTAAAATACTGGTACTCAGCTGCATCCGGTTAGACTGGAAGCCGGCCCCAACATATCTGGGAAAAGGCTAGGCGGATGATGATGTGTTATAACGGACAAGGTGGCTAATTTACCATTAAAGTTTGCAGTTCTTACTAAGGCACCTTTGTGGCAATTCAACATTTTATGTCTCGTAACAAAAAAACCCAAAGAAATGGAGTTATTCTAAGTAAACAGGTGAGAAGGTCACCTGTTTCCAGTAGGAATATTTTAAACAGAACTTGCAGTTAAAAAGTGGTTGATGACACCAAGTAGTTCCTATTCTGAGGGAAAATATGTACCACACAAGTATATTTCTAACGATTCCATTTATTAAGTAAAACAACCAGTTTTGAACTATTTCATGTAGTGAAGAATTTTCCTAGAATAAATGGGGAGTTTTAATAATTTTGTAGACCATTTAAAACTGGATTATTTGCATTAACAGCCTATACTACCTCAAATGGCAGCATAATCCTTCGTTATTAGCATAATCCTTCGTTATGTCGAAAATACTGCAGCATTAATTTTGAAATAAATATATGGTAAAGTTGAGGATTAATGTTAAGTACTATGTTTGCGAAAACATGATTCCATAAAATTTTCTCCATAGAAAAAAAAATCAAAAGTTACCTCCAAACCGAACAATAAACCCCCTGTATTCAGAATACCTATATTTCAAATTAGATCATGAAACTTTGCATACTAACTGAACTAACTATAAAGCAGGTCTTATGTTTTTTAATTACCATTATTTTCACTGTAAAAAGCAAATACTTAAATTCTGGCTCTGTCTCGCTCTCACTCAGTCCGCGAGCAGTATCGTGCGAGCGAGATAAAGAGTGAATTTTAGCTGAGGTAGTATATTAGTAGTCAGTAGTTAGGAATGCTATCTAGAAATAAACATACTAGCCTACTTTGGTTTCTATTGCTGTTCAGGTTGTGTAATAATATTTTCCCAAGGGTGTTTACTTATATCAGAATGTTGGGTAAAGGTTCACTTATTGTTCTTCTCTTTGTACAAAGTGAATAAGGCTCCTACAAACAGGCGCGACACGCGGTATAATCGCGCGCGACACAAAGGCACCGTTGCGCGACTTGCGGCGTCTTTGTGCCGTGTGTCGTGTCGCGCTTGTTTGAAGGAGCCTTAAGGGATTCGCAGGCGCAAATTTATATTTTTGACGTTTATACGTTTCTTAATTTTAAGCAACGATTGAGAAAGGGGAAAGTAACTTTAGATTCGATTTTACTAAAGAAGGATGAAATTGTAAAAGGTAGTAGTGAGTGTGAAAATGAGAAACAGTAAAAGCGTAGAGCGATTAAGTACTGTAAAGCTTACACTTAGTTACAGTACAGAATGCTATGACGTAGCAAGCCAAGTGAAGTGTCGTTTTATATGTAGGTATTTCGAAAAGTTTACTTATTATAAAACATTATACCACTAGTAATAACAAGTATAAATCGTATTTTTCAAGCTGTTAAAGCTCGTAAATCGTTGGATGTATTACAGAAACTTTTTCTGATCATGCGCACATAGGTTTTTGAAAACCCGACTTTTATTAATCTCATAATATCTATTATAAAAGTTGATGTGATTGGTCGAATGGAATACGAACAGCCAATCAAACTACTTGACACATTAAAGCAAATTTTAATTAGCTATCTGAAACTGGAGATCAAGCAAATGTAGCCTTTATTATGTCACTCTATCTTGAATCCACAACACAATACCACTTTTCGTTGCATACGTGTAACTTGACGTTTTCACAATCGTAGGCATTGCTAAAGTACCTACCTAAGTACTTGCGTTGAGATGCCCTTCCATCTTTTCATTTGATAGTCGAAACAAAGTTGGTCGCTGTAAGTGCGTTTTCGTAATTTAGATGTAATCAGCGTATTATCTCGCTAGATGAGCGTATGGGCGCCCGTCACGCTCGGGCCCCTTCGGCTCCGTTCGGCTGCGTTCGGCTCCGTATGCGCACGCGTTCATTATTGTAACACAGGGGTTCTCAATGTGTTTTACCCACGGATATCGTTTTACCTGTTTCGATTAGAAATGAAGAAACTTCCCTATGTACGAAATATTTGTGACGAGAAGTTCCTAGAAGTAACACAAGCGTGAATGACCCCTTTACCTATAGTTTTGAAGACTAATTTACTGCCATTAAACTGCTTGTTGGTTTTTGTTTTGTCGTTGTATTATAGGGGGGGGGGGGGGAGCGGAGCGGTGATCACCATCAGCACATAGGGGTGGTCCCGTTTCTTCTTAACAGGTTCACTGTCCATAAAGTAGACACAATAGTTAAACAATCAACATGAATCCTATGTGATTCATGGGACAGGGAATGTTTAAAATACCAATTCCGTAAATAAATAGATCTCTTTATATTAATAAATAGAATTCCGTTCAATAAATAGATCTCTTCTTTCCTAACCTAAGCTATCTCATGATTTAGTCGGAATTAAACAATAAATTAACGCAACCTATCGGAATCCACTTCCGAACATAGGCCCCTCTCATGTTCAGCACAACGTCCTGTCCTGCTGCCGGTGCTTGGTGCGCGACTCCGACTCGCACTTGACCGGTTCTTCAATCTTGATTTTTATTATTTTATTTTATTTAAATAATTTCTCCATACATAGATATTATTTGTACTCTTGTTTTTAGGACACTGCCGCGTTGGTTCCGGTAGTTTTAAATAATAGATGTTATTCTAAGTTTGAATGTGAGTCCAGTTAATCAATAAAAATACAGAAAATAAATGATGTGTTCAACTGGACCCGCGAGTCCAGAAGCGACTGGGTCCTGCTGACCGAAGACTTATATTTTTTAAACTAGATGAGGTCGGCGTTTCCTATCTGACTACTCTAGGAAGAAAGGCCGAAACAAATTCAGAGGTCATAGTCTCTTTTAAAGTCCAGACATAATCTTGGTCAGGTTATATGAAGACCATGTAGGTCGATGTTTGAGATGGTTTTTTGAGGAAAGAACCACACAGATTGAGAGGACCTGTCCAGTCAGTGCACGCATTTGTCAGAAATCGTGCAGCTCAACTCAAGACTTAAGGAGCTCAACGATTATTATTTTTATGATGAGCTTTGAGAAACACTGTGATGAGCATAGCCGGAACACACATTGTACCGTCCATTTTATGAAGCAACGCTTAGGATAATTGTTCCTACGTTATAGAAGGTAAACTCCTCAACAACTTCAGCCGTCTGCCGTTCTAAAGTCAAATCGTTTTTACCTGCGTATTCTCGTAATCACAGTCTGATCTCAATCTCAAAATACCTCTAATTTTCCTACATTTTTGACAAGTTATTGGCATGTCGCCGAGATGAGTCTCAGATTTTGAACGTTTCTTATTACGGGAATTAGTTTTCTGACCCTGTATGAGTGTTGTCAGAACCCTGAAATTCAGAGAACCAGACTCATCAACGGGTATCGTATTGCCAAGGAAGGTTGTGGAACTTGTGGATGTAGCAGTAAGAAGAGTACCCGCAGTTTAATCTGTATTTTATTATATTAGTTAGTATTATTTAATGTATTGGTTTAATGTGCAAAAGTTGTTTACAATATACAATTGGATCCTAATGTACACGTCTGTAGATAGTTACCCGGGAAAGATCTAACGCCTAAGATACAGGCTCGGCCTAGTTTAGGTGTTAGTGGTCATTCGAATTGTGTTCAATTGCAGAATTGTACCTACTGTTTGCCAAAATCAACTTGAAAAATATTTTTGTGTCAATAAAGCTTTTTTATTTTTATTTTATTTATGTCAGATAAGCAGTCGCTCCATGTAAAATATTGGTATTCAGCTGAGTCAGGTTAGATTGTAGGCCGACCCAAACAAAGTTGGGAAACGCTTGGGCACATGATGATGGGCTGTGGAAAGCAAACGCTGTCTTTTCAGGAGTCACATAAAATATCTTAACTTTGTGCCTGTTTTTGATAAGAAACCTCCTTGTTGCTTGTTAGTTGTCCCAGTATATTATCTCCGGATCTAAGCAACGAAATAAAACGAAGGAAAAAAAAAATTCGTCACCACTGCTCTCAATAATGGTGTAGAAAACCGCCATGTCCTAGGGCCAAAAATTCGAAGACATGTGAAATCTACCAACCCGCACTGCGCCCGCCTGGTAGATTACAGCCCACTCCCTCTCGAAGAAAGGAGGCCTGTGTCCCAGCAGTGGGAACATTATACACTGGTTATGTATTTATGAACGTGTGTATAATATTAACAGCTAAGTAAACTCACAGCTCTCACAGCTTCATGGCTTTTTTTTTTCTGGATGGGAAATCATCAAATGACTCCTCCCGCTCTGGGTGGAGCGGAAGGGAGTGTCAGACTCTTACTGACTAAAACCCACCCGTGTTCCTTCCTTCGCCCTTTATGTTCCGGGCCAGCGGTAACCCTTTCGGACAATCCCGCTTATCCGGCAGGCTTCGGCCCTTGCGGGTCCACAGCTTCATGGCTCAGGTGTTGATAAGGATCCGAGCCCTTGTCAGCTAGTTTTTCGTCCCATGCCACCTGAAAAATATACAAAATTCATGAGTAAAGTTCAACAAAAAATTTAACTTTTGCTTGTGGTATTAGTTTTGTATATGCGGCTAATAATAATAAATGTTTATAGTCTCAAACTCAAACCATTTATTTCAATTAAATCATTCACAGGGTGGTAATGCTTCTGTAGCTACGGCTACTTAGATGAAGAAGCACTTGCAAATAATTAACAAACATAATAACTTAAATAAGTAATAACATGGCAGTCAAGATTGTATTGGTCTTGTTACTCTTAGTCAAGATAACATCACTCATTGTCCGTTGTGGAGAAATTACTGTTAATGAAGGTTTACGCTCTATATAGTACCTACACTGTACATTAACGGAGAACTTCATTTTATGATTTAAATAAAGTATTGAACCTGCTACAGGTGCTTCAGCAAATCAAGTAAATGGGAAGGAGAAAAGCCTGCAACCTGCTGCCCAACACTTTTTGATAACTCTCAGAGCATAGGTAATGTATGCAACTAAGCGTCTAGACACAAAATTAAGAAAGTACCTTGTCTTTCTACCAAAAATATTGCGGCGTAACATTTTGCTACGTCGACAAATATAGAGCTAAGTATATAATATGGTGCGTTAAAGTAGGTGGACATACTTTTATGAAGCGGAAAAAGAAACGCCTCGTTTTGTACGACATGCTCATTATTGCAACCAATTGAAACATTTCCAACTATTATGCACACATCTTTTATAATTCCTTCAATCTTATGTCTAGGCACTTCAACGTTCCTTCCAATATCACGCATCTATCATCTATCATCACATTTTAAGCTTTCAACGCATTACCGATCGCATTTCCCGCGCATACCATATGTAATGGCGATGGCGACCGCCGCTAGATCACTGCTCCGGCGCATTCCGTGCGCCACATTTACGCGGGAAGCGGTCAATCTGTCATCACGCTCGATATGGACCGATCATAGCCACATTGTTGTGGGGCTCACTAATAAAACGCCTTCGTTGGCTTGTTACTATGCTATGGTGGGTGTTATGTTCCGCATTTTTGCCTGGTTTTGTGCTTGATTCAAAAGGTTTCAGAATTATTTGAGTAATTTTCGCATGCTTGCTAGTAAAAGTTGACAAATTTAAATTTAAATTTCGGTAAACAAATGAAATAGCTCTTTGCAGAGTTATCGTTTTATTATGTTTTTAAAGTTAATAATGTTTCTAGATAGTTTTCCTTCTATTTAAAGCATGAATTTACTGCCACCATCTAATCCTATTTTATGTCAAACCAAAACGTATCTGAATCCGGTAAAATTTAATAGGTATCGCAACACAATTATATAAAAAGCTATTCTAAATATTTCTAAATTAACATCGTATCATCTCGATTCGCGTCGAATCGATCTGTGTGCGACTATTCGATTCTCAATCGATTCGTTGAGGAGTCGGGTCGGCCGAGCCATCTTAGTTCAATGAACTTTCTGAATACCTAGCTCCTAACTTTTTGCTGCCAACATTTTGTGGTAATACAAAAATTTCAATTAAGTCAATATTTTTATGGGATGTTATAGGGTCAATAGGTGTAATCACATTGTTAGAGCGTAATGCGTTTTGAAGATTGTTGTTTGGGAAAAAAAGAATCTGTTTGCCTTACGTCGTGTACGATGTGTTATGAGCGTAACGAATGAGAGGTTTTTTTTAGTCACCAGTCTTATTAGCAAGTTGGCTTATTGTTACTTCTATAAAGTATAGTTTTATAATGTGAAGGAAGGAATTTCACAATTTTAAGGAAGTTTAATGAGCCTATAATGTTCCAACTGCTGAGAAACAGGCCTCCTCTCTGTGAGACGGAGTGAGCTTTAATCCACCACGCGAGACCATTGTAGGTACCTACCCACAAAGGAAACCAAAAATTCGAAGACATGTAACATCTACCTAGATGTTACATGTCTTAGAATTTTTGGTTTCCTTACGATGTTTTGAGAGCAGGGGCGATGAAATAATGTACACAAAGTAAAGTGCCTGTCTGGATTCGATCTTACAACCTACAATTCGTAAGTCGCGGCTGTTAATCTACGGGAATATTTCTAATATAACCGATTTTAAGTGTTATCTTACAGCCTATGTAGTAGCTACCTAAATAAAATGAAAAAAAAAAAATACAACTACATTTTCCGTATATTTGTAAAAAAACTCTCTAACTTTAAATAAATCCTTTTTCCTTACGCTTTCTCGCTATTTCGGCTCTACGCTGAGAGCGCTACGCGTGGGATATGTTCGTAGCTGCGGTCTACGAGCATTGACGGCACGGCGCGTAAAAGTTATGGCTGACGATGTCCATTACCTACATGATATGTTTATAAAATCGGATTGTATGGCTACTGCGAATGCTTAACAGCTATATTACTTAGGTATGATGCCTACATAACAACATTAATTTCTCAAAGAAAGGCAATAAATTACCATTTGACCGGACACAACTCAAACGCCTTATCTTTATCGCCGATAAAGTAAGAACCGTCTTTATCTCGTCAAATCGCAGTTATTTTAATTCAGATTTGCGGTAGTTGTAAATTGTATACAATCATCATACATATAGAATTGATCGAATACTGTTTTGAATGAAGATCGTTTGGCGGTTTCACCGGAATCCATCATCATCGTGTAACTGTAAGCGCGTGCGCACCGGTCGCCATTTTGTTTTACATTTTTTTGGAAATTTAAATGGTGTGCATTTTTCCGAATTGCGTACATTCTTGGTTTTTATTAATTTTAATTAGTTTTGTGAAGTTTTATGTTGATGTTAGGTACTTTTGAAGATGGAGGTTTTGATATGCGTATGTATGCTAAGTACGGATTATTTCGCTAATTACAAAACTGTAAAGAGTTAGAACTTAAACTAGGATTCGATGGGTTTTTTTTGCCATTTAATTTTTTTATGTTTATTGTATTTAATTACAAGTAACAAAGGACTACAGAAAACAGAAACAACAATAATAAATTGTGATTTCTTTCAATTAAGTGTCACATTATCATATTTTTGTAAAAAATAATTATTTAATCCGGTGCAGGGTCACTTGTTTTTAATGTCAACTCAACCTTGTCCATCACGACATTGCTAAAATTCCACAATTTTTCGGTCAGTTTTTTTCAATATCAAGTAAAGTAACAATAAAGATAAATTGATAGAAAACGCGTGTGAACATCCTCTGTCGCCTAATAAGAAACGTTTCAATATCGCTATAATATCGTTTTGATATCGTCTACGATTGGGCTCGAGATCGACTCACGCGCAGACGTGGGACTCTGCGCGTAATTTGCCGCTACACGTTTGAAAGTTTGTGAGAACTTCTGAGTAGATCTGTGTCCTGTAATAGATTTGGTTTGTGAAAGTGTTCTGCCGAAGTTAAGCAAAGGTTGTATTCGGTAGATATATTATGCCAGACATGAGACTTTCCGTAATGTTAGTTAACTTAAACTAAAAACCCATCACGACGTAGTCTGTAAGTTATTTTCATCAGTTGTTCGCGTTCGCTTGTAATTTAGCTAAGGATTAGTTTAGTAATTTTTTATGATCGATTTACAACAAAATGGATTATTGTTTTATTTTCGCAAGATTCCGTTGGATATACAATATAGTATATAAATAACTGGTATTTAATAATCAAGTAAAGCATTTTGTGAGGAAATACCTCGGCATTTCCTTACATAGATTTTGACAGGCCCTACTACTTAACACAAGATTTCGACACTTATATCGGTGACAAGGTGACAATACTTACTATAATTAGTGTTGTAGTTAAGTGTGGAAATCATATTTTTTGATTTTTCCGTCCTTAATCCAATTTTTCAATTTTCCCGGCAATCAACCTGTTATGATTTCGCTAGTGTCGAAAAATTCGGAAGGCGTAAGTCCAAACATATTCTATGCAGTGTTTTTCTGTCATTGCACGATCTTATTATGATTTTTTTTACACTCTTAATAATTATACGTATTAGAATACAGTGGTAATAAGAGGAAGTGAGTAGTTTAGTATTTAACAAGTATAAGAGCTATGGGAGACGCTTCTGTCTATATTATATTGTTTAATAGCGTGAGGAACAGAAGATGGCGTGGATTACACTTCGCATTCCATCAGCAATTAGCTAAGGTACCTCAGGGTTGTCTAAAGAAACATTATCTTCTATGGTTTACTACAGTTCTCTCAATAGTGAAGCGTAGAAATATGTCAGTATTTTCTTCTGAAATCATATTAAAGGTTAATGAAGATTTCAATATGGAGCCTGTCATGGGCATCGCAGAATTTTGTTTTTTTTTTTTTTTTAATTGGGGCCATGCATGAAACCTATATAAATCTATAGCTGACATCAATGTATGATGATGTCAGCTATATCGATTTATATTGGATGTAAGCGAGGCCGCCATTTTGAAAAAAAAAGCAATATGGCGGACTGGTAGTATGCCACGGACCTTCAAAGCCCTTTTAATGATCATGTTCTCTCTATTTAAATTATGCCGTTTATTCATTTGGTGATTAGCAAAAATGTGTACTGCAAGTAAGCGACCAGCACAAGACCAAGGTGCATGGTCTGTAGTTGAAGCATATGCAGTTGGGATGGTAGGTGTTGTATAATGATGATGCTCAATGAGTCAAAATTTAATGCTCGGTGTGACTGCATCAGTGAATTCGTCGACTATAAATACATTTGATTTCGAATTCTCGGCGTACAATATCTACATATTTCCATAACTTTTTTTAAATCCTGCCTCGGTCAGCCCTACAGATGTCCGGCGTTGCGTAAGTGACATTCCTGTGAAGGTGTTTTTTGGTGGGCATGGACGCTAAGCGGAACGGATCACTGGTATTCCCATCTGGAGCAGAGTCGACGTGATAAAGAAACTAATGAACTATTTTCTGCTGGAATCTGGAGCTGCGTTCTTCCGGTGTAAGTGTTGATCACGATCATGTTTTGTTTTGAATTAAGTGTTGTATGTTTTGAGTATGCACTTGTGCAGTTCTGTCTGTAAACGGAGTTTATATTACAAAACTGTGTTTGAGGTTTTTTAAAGAAGTAACTGATTTTTTTATGATTTCATATTGAGTGTAGGTTTAAATATATAGGTTTCGTTTAAATTTGGCAGTAGTAACGTTAACGTATTTCCAAATTTTTGACATGGGTAGTTTGTCGTAATTTTGTCGATATGCACCTTATTTTATCAGGCTAGTAAGTTGAGGGGAGAGGGGGGGGTGGGGGGTTGGGAGGATCTCGTAATTTGAAGAACGTTCACAGTCTATCAAAAATACTTCTAATTTGAAATTGATTGTCGCTGAGATGATATTGCGACTAAGTTTTGAACGTTTTTAAACTTTTTAATTATGGGAATTGTGAACTCACATTTTTTTGTCAAATGAGATTCTATGCTGTTGGTCTCAATCAAAATGCAGGTAGCTAAAATTCTCATCAAAGTCAACGAAGAATTTCTCTAACATAATTTGGAACTAACCAAGCAGTCCTCTAAACATCGCTCCGGCGAGATCTAAGTAAATTTCTCCCGTTCCTCAGCAGATCGGTGCAGCCGTGGGAACGTCCCGATGTCGGCTTTCTGGCAATTAATCCCGAACTGAGACCAGTTTAGTTTTATTTCGATGGCTGACACTTTGGGCTATAGGGCTGACAGGAATTTTGGAACTTCGATGCTTTGAAAAGTTCATAAATTTTGCATTGGAAACGCGACTGAGTCTTTAAAAGGGTAAAAGCGATGTGATGACGTTGCTGTAATTTTTTTTCAGCAAGTAATTCATTTTATCTTTAAACTATTGAATTATTATTGATTTAAATATTGGGTCAGGTTTCAATCTAACCTAACTAAAACTATTAACTTACTAAAATATGGCGTCGAAAATTCCTCCGCATCGCTGTCGACTGTTAATGTACCCGAGAGTCTGGCTGCATTGCCACGTTGTATGGCAATGTTTAGCCTCTGGCCAAGGTAAAAGCCAGGCCTGGAGTCACGGGAAGTGTTAACTAGCCGTTTGGAGATTTCGTTGAACAAACCTTTCGTTTCATTCTTCAGCTTTATAAAAACAATATTTCTTTCTTTTTTTTTCTTGGTTACTGAGCCGATATTGCCATTTTAGCATTATCTCGAAAAAAAAAATCTTCCGTTCAACCCTAACGCCAAACGGTGTGACTTTGGCGCTAAAAACACATTCTTTGGCATAACGACCTGCAACACATGGCTCATTACTCGGAAAAAGTATAATAATTATCGTGCGATATTACATCTGTTCCTTGGCTGTAGCCTGATGGGATCAAGGTGTAATAGCGGCCACTGCGGCCCTTTGACGTAATGTATACAGGGTGTTATGATATAGTTAATGACTTAAAATTATGTTTTTTTTTGTAATTTTGGGCAGTTGTTTTTATTTTTCATCATTTTACCAAGCTGTATTAGTCGCTCTTGAGCGTTGGTAGCATAAAATTTTTGATAATTTTGTATCACCATGTGATCAATGGTATCAACTGTAATGCTTACGTGAAAGTTTTTCGACTTTTAACACGTGATCGCGATGAATTGTAAGAGAAAAGTGCGATGTTGTCGATTTATTGTTTCTGTAACATATTCATGCCAACGCATTTGCAAGTGACACATAATTATGAAATTGAACTTAAAACATATTAAGAAAGAAAGAAAATACGTTTATTTGCGGTAAACATGACGCAAAAAAGAACAAAACAAAAAAAAACAATAAGAAAAGGTTGACATGCGTTCACATCCACGCAAAACGGCAAAATATTATGACCAAAATATTAAGAGCGTTACTCCAGAGCGGCGCGCCTCGTGTTTAGGTAAATTTACTCACACAGCTATACAGTTAAACGCACACACAGCCGTCTGTGTTGGAGCGCGTATCATACACCGCTTAGAATCATCTTGATACTTAGCCAGTTTTTAGTTAGTAGGGAATGTTTTCGTTTTCCGTAAGCGGGGATTCAGTTTTTTGTTTATTGTAATAAATGAGCAATTAAATTATTATTAGTTAGGTTAAAGTAAATAAAAACAATTTCGTGTAAAATAAAATCTTAATATTTGTTGTCTCTAAGTTTCATGGACCTAGCTTTTCGGGGATCAACAATTTCGGGTAACAGGCATTTATTGTAAAAGCTGACTAGCCGATGTTCCATATTTTCGCTCCAAAATTTATCGTCCCTGATTATGTTTTCAGTCTTCAATTTAAAATCTTTGCCTGTCCACACAGCAAACAGACAGTAATTTCTGTTAGTTATATGCAGCTGCCCCTGTATCTGATAAAACCAGTCATGGCGTCGATTCACAGATCCATCTATTTTCCAGAATTTAATATTTTTTTGGCTAATAGCAAAATCTGCCTCTAATCCAAATGCCGAACTAGGACATTTAATTTCGGTGATGCCATCATCGTCGATTAGTCCATCCGGCGAAGCACCTGTAATCATAATAATTTGAAACTCAATACTCTAATTACTTCTTTTTAATAGAATTTAAGAATATAAAAATAAATTGTTTGTTAGAAAAATCTAAACTTGTACCTGCAACTGTTCTATGGCCACTTTTTCGTTTACTTTCCCATGTTGAATACTAGGGATATGGTCCAAGGAATATGAGTAAAGAAATTGTTTAACCAAAGGGGCTGGGCTGATAGTCGATCGCCGTTTGCACACTTTACAGAATGAAGAGGCTGTCAATAAACAACGTCGTAGCTCTAGCCAAAGTGCACTCTCTGTCTGAAGTACAGTATCCCTTTCAACTTCTTGTCTACTATTTACCTATAACATAAAATTTGGAAATATATTTTTAAGTCTAATATTATCAGAAACAATGTACAACATGTATCTGAACTTATGAAAGTATACTGTAAATACGCACTTGTTCTTGAAGGTTCTTGTTTTATTTGTCCTAAAATATGTTTATAAAGACCAAGTCATTCTTACAAGATTCCCTGCGTCAGGATCTTGAATTGAAGCCGTTTCTAATGCCTGCAAGTTTTCCTGAATTTCCAGTGTTTTATCACTGTCTTTTTCATTTTCTTGAGTCTGAAAATAATATGTAGAGTATAATATAGTGACACAAACCGTATGCACCATGACAGGCGATCGATTGTCGGCTTAAGATAGCACATAACTAACAATGTTTTTTTTGTGCTAAAATATGTATACAAATGACCAAGTAATTCTTACAAGATTCCCTGCGTCAGGATCTTGAATTGGAGCCGTTTCTAATGCCTGCAAGTTTTCCAGAATTTCCAGTGTTTTTTCACTGTCTTTTTCATTTTCTTGATTCTGAAAATAATATGTAGGGTATAATATAGTGACACAAAAAGTAAGCACCATGACAGGCGATCGATTGTCGGCTTGAGATAAATAAATAATGAAGAAAGGTCTTATTTAGTTTTGGTTTAACAACTGCTCAATCAAAACCAAGGAAACACGTGTCTGCCGCAGCTAGTAAAATATAAAGTAAAAAAATAAAACTTACAACAGCATTTTTATTTAAGTCCTGGTTTTGAAGTATTTGAACTTCTCTTTTCTGCCTATAACAACGAATTGGATATTAACTTTATCTTATTACTACTGTGTTTCATAAAAATATCCAAACAAAAAGTAATAAAAAAAAAATTACTTCAAAAAGTAGTAAGTATATTGTTTCTTAATTACACCTAATAAAAATATATTTTTTATAAGTAGAGAACCTCGGTAACATACCTTTTAGCTTCATTAGCCTTGGCCAAATTTTCGTTTTTTTTTTTGTTCCCATATAGCGCCTTTTGTTAGCCATATCTGAAAAAAAAGTAAAATGAAAACATGCATAAAGAAGTCTAATTTAATCTTTCTTAAGTTAATAGAACACCATTACATTAAAATATGTACTCACCAAAGTTTTGTAATATAATAAAAATATATTATAATAAAACGTAGGTATCAACATGTCCTAGTCGCGCTAAAAACTCGCGAAAGTACGATAATATTTTACGCGACTCGCGGCTACGGGAGCGACACACGTCCTACCTCTGAAAGGCCTCGGCCGGCACTGAGCGCTGGCGTGATTCCGCGCCGATTATATAGCTGCACTAAATAATTCATAGTAAAATAAAAAAATAAGTTATTAAAAAAATATTTGTACCATGTTTTAGAACGTAAATGTCTTCGTTTACTAGGCCTAAAATAACATATAAATATTTCAGATTTCATCCTAAACTAACGCGTTTAAAATATCGAAAAGTGGCTAAAATTGACACTTTTGAATATACTTTTCTTGAATGAAAACTTACAGTAATCGTTTTTTTTTTTCAGCCATGCACTAATAAATGCTATTATTATTTATAAAGCAACGTTGTTATAAGTTTGTCGTATATGGTTTTACTTATACCTTGCATTTGCGTAGACCGTCGATCGCTAGTTTAAAAAAAGGCTTGCATAAAAACTGTTCTAATGAGAAAACTGTACGAATAAATGAAAATGTTTTTCAGCCATGCACTAGATTATGAAATTCCCATTAATATGACGTCAATATCTTATCTATAGATTAAACAGATTATGGTTTTATTGTCCGTCGGAAATCATCAATTTTGACTCCAGCGTGGCTCTAACGGATCAACCCTCTTAATGACAAAAATATTATGACCGTTGTTGGTCAAATAAAGTTGTGACTCATGACAAAATTGAAAAGATAGAAATTGGGCATCAGAAAACCGGAATCACATGACATGTTGAATTAATGATTTTCTTGAACCGAATGCTCGCTATCAAGCAAAATTAAAGTATTTTATTTCACGTAAGCCAGTCGGGAGCCGCGCGACGACTCCCGGCCACCGTAGGCGCGGGCCTGCGGGCGGAGAGTAATGGGTAGCTCACCGTCCGATCAGGACCAGGCCCGTGCCGGACGGCGCGTACGTGTTCCACGCGCGCCTCAAAGAGATGTCAGCATCAAGTGAAGGGGCCCGTCAGGGCCGAAGCCTGCCGGGTCAGCGGGATTGTCCGAAAGGGTTACCGCTGGCCCGGAACATAAAGGGCGAAGGAAGGAACACGGGTGAAATCCTGAAAAAAAAAAAAGCCTACATGGCTACTTATGAAACTTCAGAAGCTAGGTGCACGGTTCCGTTTCCCATGGGAAAAGCCGGCAAGAATCTCCACGGTTACTCTTTTAAAAAGCAAAATGCAACAATTCATATACTTACCTTGGGGTGTCCGTCGGTTGGTGTTCGACATAAACCCTCCATTCTCCCCACACGACAGCTTACCATACATCAAACTTCTCCAAGAGAAGTTAATCCCTTATTACAATATAACATGACCCTTACTTCGTCCGAAGGGGTAAGCAGAACACGAAGTCAATTGCTACTTACGAGTAGCCCTCTTCCTCTCTCCTGTTTTTCGCTGTGCCCGACAGGGTCCAAATTGATCATTTACTTTGTAATACCATCTATGTAATACATATGGAATGCAATAAAGAATTGAGTATTGAAGGGATGGCCGTGGTTGTACTATAGGTACCAGTATCGAAGGGTCAATTTTTGTAAGAGGCAAGCCGGAGTAGATATCTTTAATATGATTATATTATTTGTCTATAGAATACTGACTGTGCCATTTTTCAAAGGGAAGCCGGTAGGAATCGAGTTATAATTATGCAACCTTCGCCACTGATAGGTAGGCACCTACACTTTTATTACAAAATCACAATACGTGGTTGAACCTTGGTTTCATTGTACGTTTTCGTTCTGTAATTAGCAGGTTAATGCATCAACTGTATATAGCTTATTATTCAAACGAGATTCAAATAACTAGAACATTCACAGTACCCAGTGACTGTTACTGATCCAACATCAAAGTTTTCAGTCCACGGTAAGTGCATCGACCGCACGACTATAAAGTCAATACAACGACAATAAAATGTAGCGTAGAAGATAACTTCTACGCTACATTTTGGAGCTTAAAGAGTTTCGGCACGGATTGAAATTTTAATCAGTTTTTGAACTCGTGAAGCCGTTCTTGTTCTGGTTACTTTACTTGTGAACTTTTTATTTGGTACTAATTGATGAAAGTACCACAATTCGGGTTAATCTTGAGTAATTTAAGTAATGAATATATTCGGTAGTTAACGGTTACATTAATTGCACATTAAGTTTCCTGCGCTTTGTTATCGAAAAGGGTACCTATAACTTATATCCTTGGAGCATTAATGGTCTGTTTTGTTCAGTTGTTTCCAACAACAGATAACGCAATCAGCTAGATAAAATAATCGGAGTTATTGGATTGAATTACGAGACTTAGGATCTTTCTGGAATCCAGGGGATACCAAACAACCACATTCCAAAGGCGTAGTGAGAAATAACAAAATTGCAGTACCTAGGTATCGTCTGAATTGACAATAGCATTGTCGATTACTTGGCTTTAAGCTAACTGTCACTTTTGTGGTTTAAATAAAATTCGAGCGTTCAGATGTAGGTTTTTGTGATGGCTTTACAGTTAGACACACGCAATTTGATAAATTGAACGAGATGTTGAACGGAGGATTATTAACTTTTAGAAAACAAAACTGTAAAGTAGGTAATTATTATAGTCCTCTCTGAAGACGTCGAATGTAGAAACGTGACTATAGTTTTCGGAAAAGATAAAGCTCTTTTAGTGCCGACTGCGATTCAACCAGATGCATCATAATAGAAATGTCCAAAAAGGAAAAAAAAAATTATAAAAAAATATTAATAATCATTTATTAAAATTAGACTAGGAATCAGCTTTTTTCGAAATTCAGTGGTTACAATAGACGTGCACTGTATCACACTAGTGTTGAAGGGAGGAAAGAAGTAATGGCTTCCAAACAAGATTTAACTATTTATTTTAATATAAAGCAGCCAAGCTCAATTACATTAGTAGGAAAACACATAAGTTTAGTATAATAACAAAAAGTATACGACCGGGTCGCCGGGTCAAGAGCCCCCCGTTTGCAACGTCGTCAATTTACTTAGAAATGTGAGATTCTCGTTTTATATTTCATGTTTATTCCGTAATGAGGAGGGAACCGTTCGAAAAGTTTTGGTAGTGGTGACTAAATTTTTTTTGGAGGTTGTGATTGAACAAGCAATTTAATTCCATTTTCGTTTATAACATTGTCAATTTTCTTGTAGTCTTCTGTCTTGCTGTCTGTGCTGACAAAAAAGGTCTATTCAGTTCAAATATATTATAACAATATTATACAGCTTATAGCAGTGCTAGATACATTTATGAATCTTCCAAGTTGCTACCAATTACTTAACCAGATCAATTTCGTGAGTCGTGATCAATATCATTCTCAGCTGTTAAAGTACTACCATTTGATTCAAAAGGGTTATGTAATTATTGAATGTAGAGCTCCGTTCCTCATACGACATGTTTTCCAGTCCTCTCTGGTAAAGGGCACCGGCAACTCAAATCAATGAAAGAAAATATTATTTCTTCTCCACGTTCTCATTGATTTCACCCCTTTTTCAAGTTATTTGTCAATCCAACCTTAAAATTTAGTCCAACTCATTTAGCTACGGACGCATTCATGAAGCCCTCCAACAATACATTTACTAATAACAATTATAATGAAGGTGGTTACCAAACCTACCTAATTGTCCACGTTGCACCATTGCGAGTTCATTCACACGGCGCGGGTGCACTTGTTAGAAACCGTCCAATTCGCGCCGATTCGGCACATTGCGTCCGATTGTTTCACGAAGTGCGATGTGTCACGATATGTGCTCTCATTATGATTGGCAGCGCTTGCACACAAATTTGAAACTGTTTTTTTTGAGGATTAGAGATTTTTAATTTGGGGTTTAGCTTGTAGAGGCAATTTCTAAGTTATGTGACGAGTAACTGTCGTGATAGCAGTATATTATTTGTAATGGGCAGAAAATGCCTACGGCATTAAGTCCGCCGACAGTATTTAAATCTAATTTTCAGAAAAGATAATGAGAGTTATTTTTGCATTCCAACCTAGGGGTTAGGGAATGGTAAGGTTTGGAACTGTTTGAGCAGTGGTGGCCCAGAGTGGTATCGGCCCCGACTTACGAGTTGTAGGTCGTAGGTTCGAACCCAGGCAGGCGCTTAACTTTATGCATTTTATGTTACCACCACCGCAATCAAAACAGTGAAGGAAACATCGTGTAGAAACCGGGATGTCCTAGAACCAAAAAATTCGAAGACTGTGACGTAGATAAGGGCCCACTCCCACTCACAGAGAGGACGCCTGTGTCCCAGCCGTGGGAACGTTATAAGCTGATTATGTAAGGGTTGGAATGCAAAAACGACATGTAACTTACCATGGTTGGAACTAGGATGAGGCGTTTTACAAATCCTTGGTTAGGGAAGGATTATGGTATACCTGCCGGGTCAGCGGGATTGTCCGAAGGGGTTACCGCTGGCCCGGAACATAAAGGGCTAAGGAAGGAACACGGGTGGGTTTTAGTCAGTAAGAGTCTGACACTCCCTTCCGCACCACCCAGAGCGGGAGGGGTCATTTGATGATTTCCCATCCTGACCAAAAAAAAAAGGATTATGGTATACCTTGAGCCTTATAATCATATATCCTCTCATTTCGGAGCTTGAAGGAAAGTTAGGGTTCCATAATAAACTGTACGTTAATTTTCCACGCTAAATTGAAAATTTAGAGTCTGCTCATCCCACGCTAGGCAGAGTCAGTGAGGAAACGAGTTTAAATCCTTGTGGGCGTTACTTTGTCTGCGGCTTTACTTATTCAACTGTTTTTATTGAACTTTCAACAGCATTTCACGGTTGTCGGAGGACTCTCAGGTGGTTATCTAATATTCTATTGCTATTGTAGACCTCAGTATGGTATTATGCTCCACTATTTTTTGACATGTGATTATATTATATCTATATTTTAGAATACATGTTTTAATTTACGTTCATATAAAATCGGTCTACTTTAGTGTCCTATAATCAGCAGTGGGTTATGGAGGTTGATAGGCTCAGCTAATTCGGTTTCATATATAATTTTAATCCATCCATCCATCCATCTTGCTTGTTTTGTTTCATTTTTTTGGCCAATCTATAAATGCATAGTAACGTGTCTAATTACCCGACTGTAAAATTCTAAAACTCATCACAAAAACACTCATCAAGGGCCTTAGAACGAATTAACGCTTTATACTTCCTTTAATTAGCGCCGAATAATATTAATTACTGTTAGATACCGTTAATTAGAATGGATCATCCAACTATGTCGTAAGACTTAAACTTGGTGTGTGGCGCTCTCTTGGTAGTTTATTGGTGATCATAAAAGTTATACGAAGTCGTTGTGATTAGGTATTATGGGCAATGACTAAGGAATAAAAAGTTGACTTAAATCGTCCGGCATTAGTGAATCAATATGGAATCATAATAGGTACCAAAAAAACCTTTAGTTTTTTGAAGTAATATAGGCAAGTTTAGTAATATAGGGTTTTACAGGGTAGCAAGGACCTCGACGCCCAAACTGAAACCATGAAATCAGCACATGATTCTAGAGCCCCTAGCGAAGAAATTTTAATTAGGTTATGAAAACAAATCTGGTGTTTCATAGAAAAATGTATGGAACAGCTCTTTTTATTTTGTGACAAATAAAAAATGATGGTGAATAGTAATTTTGACAATTTCTTCCATGATGATGAATATATTCAACAATATAAATTTTGCTCAAGTAAAGTGGATGGATGGATTTATGAGCCGTAGAAGCAATTAATAACTAAAGTAATTCCTTCCAGCGAAAAGTACAAAGCTATATATTTTAAGCACCTAATGTCGTAGAAATAATTTGTACATAGTTTTATTTTCTCTACTTCAACATTAAACATTTATACAAACAATTTCTAACGAAAGGAAATTATTGTATGTGCAGGTGCAATATAAAAACTATTATTATAATAGTCAGGATGTCCAGTCCACAGCAAGGCAATTTGTCCGTTTCCCAAGTAAAACTTTCCTTAGGCATCGTATCTTATCAGAAGTGTTTCTTAGTTAGTGGAGTTAGTGGTTCTTGCTCCGTATCTAGAGCCCGTAAGTCTTAGTTATTTGATTGCCTTTTATAACAATATTTTATCACCTAGAACCTCTCAAAATGCAGCAGCCGCAGCTCGATATTAGAAAACAAAAACATAATAAAAATCGAATTTAATCTTCATGAGAAGAGGAACCAGAGCATACACAACGAGCCTCGAGTACGTCTTGGTAAACAAAAATGCACATTAAGGTAACATTCCCGTAAATACTCCAGTTAATGTTCTGTGATGCTAGCACCGTTATCGTTAGTGAAACTACCAAAGCATGTCTAGGTATATACTGAAGTTTAAAGCTGTGTTAATATGAGCAAAAGAAAAAAGAAAACATGAAGCTCGAAACCACCAAGCAAGCGTGGTGATCTTTTCTTCTAAACAATTGAAGACAAGGAAAGAGTCTGATAGAAGATTAGAGGCATTTTTTCTATAGTTGTAGAGTTATTAGTTGAAAGAATCGGATTAGTTGTTTTTCTGTTGCTGGATGGATGGATTTATGAGGGATGATATGAAAGAAGGAGTGAATGATTGAGTATCGGTTGATAAGGGAGAATGCGAGAAAAACCCCAATACATAACCTTTAGCAAATTAATAAACAACAAAGTGAAACAGTAGCTTGTCAAACGACGTATTTTGGTGAGTCTTTGGTCAACCGGACCCACTCGAAATGGACCCATGTGAGGTCCTTTGTATTAAATGTTTTAAGGTGACTAGGACCACCGACTGGCGCGGACGTGTTGTATGAAATAGAATATACATATATAGGAAATACCATCCCAAGTTCGCCCCCGCTTTGCGACAAAAATGTACCTTTTTTCTATTTGAAATGGGTTTGCTCTTGACTCTAGTCTAGGTCAGAGGTGACAGAGACAAACACAACAACACAACAACAACACACAACACAACAACAACACAACAACAATAACATTCATTTTTACCCCAACTAGAATATAACAACGAGTTAATAGAACAGTATTAAATAAAATAACAATTAAGATTCGTATCAACACTTCAAGTTTCGAATAGTCTAGAAGCTCCGTTTATTAAAATACCATCTATGTGACGGCAAAAAATGCTAATTCCTAGTTACGGTTTGGACAATGGCTGCCATAGATCACCGACCATAGAGCTGCGGCCATTTTATTTATGTAATTAAACATGTGCAGGCGCCGTGAAGCTCGAGATCGTTCACCGGAGCTACGATTAAAATAAAAAAAATATAGAGTACTTGGTTTTGTTTAAAACTTAGTTTGTATTTAAAACTTTAACATTTTGGACCGCTTAGGCTTAGGCTGTCAATCACTCTATCACCAAAAGCACAGATAATAAAGGATGTCCCAACAATAGCGCGGATTTAAATTTGCCGCCATTAATACGAGTTGAGTTAATACGAGTTGTTCGGTGATTTTTTTTTGACAGTTGTCACGTACAGACCACGCGATTTAAGAATATGGAGAAGTATTCAAACAAACAACGTCAAATTATTGCAAAAACACATTACAAAAAATGGTGAAAGTTTTGCGACAAACGTTCGCCAATTACGTCAAGTTTTCGGTCGCAGTGATGCGCCAAATGAATCGACACAAACAGTTGAACGGCGCGTTATTGGTGAAATACAGCCACATTTATGCGAAAACGTTATTCAAAATTTCAACAAAAGAATAACCCTGTGCCAGAGGTTTCGTGGTGGCCATTTGCCTGATGTTGTATTTCACATTTAATCGGAACAATTTTTCTTTATATTGAAATAAAAATGTTTGCTCAATTCAAAAATTAATGTGTTTTACTTTAAAATTAAATCCGGTGCTCTTGTTGAGACACCCTATCTAATAGGTACTGTAGAGACTGTATAGCTCTACCTTTAGAAGTAAATGCAGGCTGGTTATAATTGCCGGTGTGTTCCATTCGAACGTTCAAGAAATTGTCAAATATTTTTATTATGGTTTTTTTGTTTAGTAGTAGTGAAGTGCTAGAACTGACGTGACTATGTAAAAGACGTGAATATATATATTTTAATTCAAGTCAAAGTATTCTTTTAATTATTTCGCGTAGCTTGACTACGCACAACAGTACTCTCCAAAAGTAAGCAGTATTGTATTTCGTGGAGCTTCTTGTCGGTACTTCTCCATGGGTCGCCTACTACGCTTTGGAATAACCCCGAACTACCTGCCCCGCTGGTCTCGTGGTTTAAGCGCGACTGCTGAGCGTGGAGTCCTGGGTTCAATACGCGGGTCGGGCAAAGCGTTATTGAGTTTTTCCACTAGGAATTTCTTAGTAACAGCCAACTTCTAAGCTCCGTTAGAAGTTGGCGGTGTGTACCCTCTTGTGTGTGCCTCAGAAAGCACGTTAAACGTTGGTCCTGCGCCTGATCTCTCTCCCGTCGTGTCGGATTGCCGTCCCATCGGACTATGAGAGTGAGGGAAGAGGGAGTCCACCTGTGTCTACGCGCACACTTGTGCACTATAATATCTCTCGCGCTGAAGGGTAGTCTCCGTTGAGATTGGCCGCCGTGGCCGAAATACGGTCTGGAGGACTTTATTAATTTATTTTGAATTGGCAACCAGCTTCATATTTCTGACTGACCGACTCCATGTCAATTCAAAAGTGTACATGTTTAATTGAAATAAATGCTTTCGAGTATGAAGTTGAGTTTATTGTCACACAACTGCGTAATTGGCAACTTTATAGAAAAGTGCTCAGACCAAATCAAAAGTCAAGACATATACCTATAGCGCTGCGAACAATACAGGGAAGCATGCAAAAACTGCACCTCTGCTCTGTGCATACACGCTCACACGCACACATTTACAACTATTTACAATCAAACTACACCTCACTATCTGCACACATGTTTACGAAACCGGCTTCACTTTACTGTTGACATGTTTCGGTTTTTTATTTGGTCTGAGGAAAAGAGAGATAAAATGGTAAAAAAATATCAAATTCCATCGACAGTGAGTGGTGATCAAGTGCGGTGCTTGTAATTTCATTAGCTCCCTTTCTCAATTTATTGACAAAATAATGTGAAAGAATAGATTATATTTAGTCATAGTAACTTCTACCACGGAAATTACAATCACTCACAGTGAGTAGGTATTACACTGTTAGAAAACTTTCCGTGCTTCTTTCGAAGGAGTTTTACAACTATTGAAATTACTATTAAAACGTTTATTCTAAATAAACCTAAAAGTATAAATAATAGTGAGTGAACGTAAAATGCAGCATATTTTCCTGCGTACAATTGAATTATTATTAATAGTTTATGCGTCCGACTGTTAGTGCGTCCGCGTCCTGCGCTGCGCGTGCGCATAACGTTTAAAGGAGGTTGCATGCTTGATGGAAAACGTTTGAAATGAAGTTGAGCGTTATTGTTTGTAAAGTGTTTTGTGTAATTATTAGGTACTTATTTTTTCCAATGTGGATGCAAAAACCATTTTAAATTTTTTGTCTGTCTGTCTCTTTGTTTGTTCTAGAAAATCTTCGAAACGGCTGGACCGATTTTGATAAAATTTGGTATGGGGATACTTTGAACCTTGGGGAAGGACATGGGCTAATTTTTATCGGCGAAGCTGCAGGCGGTGTCTCATAAAAACCTAAAGGTGGTTTGTATAACATAGTTTGGTGTAATTGGCTTTACGCCCAGGTTAATTACCACTGAGAAATTAATTATTGATTAACCTCGTAAAGACCATAAGCGGTGTTTTATGAAAGTAGTGTAATATGAAAGGTTTCTCAGCTTGGGTAATATAAAGTGTGAATTAGTTGCTCTTAGAGAGAGGTTGATGAAAGTAGTCGTTTGGTGGATAGGTTCGGAAGTCGCTCTCTGGTCTCTTAGCAATAACGGACTTATCTAAGTAAAATAACGGCATAAAGTTAGCCTATAATGTAACAGCTATGTTAGTAGCAGTGGGAATTGCTAGGAATAAAAGCCTTCTCTTTGAGAGAAGTAGTCAATAAAATTAATCACCACAAATAATTCACCACCTAGTTAGGCTGTCATCATCAGTCTAGCCTCTCTCCAACCATGTTGGGGCCGGCTTCCAGTCTAACCAGATGCAGCTAGTACCAGTTTTTTACATGGAGAGACTGCCTATCTACGTATGTAAAGATAGTCAAACCTATGATCCACGGACCAACGGTGGCAAGCATAGCTTAACCTGATCGATCGAACCGTGCGGCTGCTCTCTTAGATATGCCTAGTGCGGGCGGGTTAGTCTATGAATGTTTGCCCCAGAACTTACCGGTGTCATCAATCGTGATGACACCGATTAGAAAAAAAGGCGAGGGAATACATCGGTATTCCCTCGCTTTTTTTTTCTAAATCTCAGGTTTGAAGTTTTAAGTTAGCTTTGATATAATTATCCTGTGTTTAATATTCAGCCGTGATATTGGAAGCCGGTTACAAAGTAAGGAAAAAGGCTATGAAATCAAGCCATAATCCAAGTCGCAGCGACTGCTTTCATGTTGTAAAAATACCAGATTCATAATTACACTAATAAGGTAATTATAATAAGACTATTAGTGCATCCAGCGGATGCAAGAAATATGGTTCTGTAACTTGGATTTATAATTGGGATAGTTCTGTCCTCCGCCTTAATGTTAGGTTAGAACTAGTAATAATATAACTAACAATTTGAAAGTTGATAATATCTAACGATTTTCTTTTGTTTGGTAGCATTCTGGTAGAGCTGATGGTACTGGGCCACCACTGTTCTATAATTTGTTATTCGTTTCTAACGAAACTTACAAAAAAGATTTTCAGTGAGAGCATTTTGAGCAGGCTCTTTCTCATCCACGGATTTGAACTCGAGACCATCGCATTGCTAAGCCGCAGTGTTAACCACTAGACAAACATGACATTTTCAATAAACGTATTTAAAGACATTTCTTTTTTGAATTACATTCCCTTAGAAGCAAAGGCAGTATTTGATCAAAAACAGCTGTTTTTACTGGCCTATACAGTTTCGAAAAAAAAAACTTATTGTCCTTTTAACCGTTTTGCGCAGAGGCTCCACGTTGCGTTCGGCGCGTGCCCGGGACAGCTGCGCGCGCAGATGCGCCCACGCATGCGCGCCGCCCGCGCATCCCACCCGTAGGGCCGTCGCCAATAGCCACACGGATTATTGATATAATAAAGCCTTATGGCACAGAAATGAGAAGATTCAGAAAATTTACTCCATATTCTAAAAACTCTACGAAGAATTAATACCGAGGTAAGAAACTTAGATAGTAAGGCAGCCCTTAGAACGTTGCTTCAACAAAACGACCATAGAACATCGTTGTCAAAAATCTTTGAATTCATTGTAAATGGCATTAACAGATTTTTTAACAATCCTATTTTATATCCATTGACTTTATCGAACCAACTGATGTTGTAGTAGCACTACAACATCAGTTGGTTGGTTGGAATTCCGAAGAATACACGACAGACATCGATTAATATATTGAGGACCTCTATCTCCCTGATTCCATGGATTCTGATTCCGTAGATTTTCGTACATCCAGTAAGTATAGGGGCTCGATATAAGTAGTGAACAATGTAACCGGGAGTAATGGTGGCCAAGTGGTAACGGCCGCGATTTACCCAGACAGGCGCTTTACTTTGTGTAAATTATTTCATCACCACTGCTCTCAAAACGGTGAAGGGAAACATCGTGAGGAAACCGGCATGTCCTAGAACCAAAGAATTCGAAGATATGTGACATCTACCAACTCGCACTGGGCCCGCATGGTGGATTATATTAAGAGGCCCGTTTCTCAGCAGTGTGGTAACATTATAAGCTGATTATGTATGCTATAGTGAACTATGTTGTATTGACTGGGTCTTCTGTAAGTCCTTATATTCTTTGTACAGACGCCAGCATATCAACCTACCCAAAACTGACAAATTTTCCCAATCAACCTTGAACCTAATGCTTTAGCAATAAAGTTGAAAATCTATTGAAGAGATTTGACAGATTGTAGTAGCTTGATGTGCTGGCATCTGTACTCATAGGGATCCGGATTATTGATATCACAAAGCCGTAGTCCTATTTAACAGAATGCATAACAGAGTCCAGAGTAATTTATAGTACCTTCTTTGTTAATTCTGTCAATATATCACGATTGTGTGGACTCAGTTCGTTGATTTCTGAGGCTTAGGAATAATGTAATTTGTGTAAGTTTTGAATGAAAATGTTTTAGTTGTTTGCATAGTTCAGTTGTAAGCTTTGGAACTTTGTAGGTTGCAATGGTGATAGAAAGCTCTTCAGTATTCTGTTGTACAGATTTCAAGGTGTCATTCTTAGATTGGATAGTATTGTGGTTTAGTTTGAAATGGTAACAATAATTGCAGTTTGCTTTGCATCTCTAGTTTGTCATAGTGATATTAAACTGCTGGAAACGCCCGCTTTTATACGGTTATTTCAATTTGTGCATAAGGTTTTAATAAACAAATAAATATTATGAATAGCACTTTTTATAACACAGCCGATGTGTTATTCATTAGTTTAAAAGGTTAATAAAGTCATTCAGCAACCGACGAAAAAGCGGACGAGGTTCTTAAGTCGACGCGTAGGTATACATATATATTTTTTAGTGTACTGTAAAATCACTCTTCCTATCCTCATAGCGCTCATTATCGCCTGCATTCGCTCAAACACCTTACACTACAGTCTCTGATAAAATTCCGGGATAGCTACAGCTGCAGCTTACATACGTCTTCAGCTTATTTAATTTATATAACTTTCTGTAAATCCATTACATCTCGATTATTTTACTTCCTGACGTGAAAATTAATCTCTGTCTCATCACAGATCGCGAACGAACAAGAACCGTTGCGGCAAAGCTCCTACGGAACCCGAAGAGAGCTTGCACGCCGCAAAGCCGAACGCACCGGTGTAAATCTCCCGCCTACACTACAACACTAAGGCTGAGGCTACAGTAGGTAGCGATTTGCGATGCGACTGGAAGAGCGAAACGAGAAAAACATGGTATGGCATGTAGCCATACCATGTTTTTCTCGTTTCGCTTGCTTTGCTTTGCTTCAATTGCTTTTTTTTCGCTTGTAATGTATACAAGCGAAAAAAAAGCAATTTTCTAATAAATTCGCTTCATTTTCGCTCATTGATGTAGCCGATGCCGTGATTTCAGTAATGTTGTTCCTATCGCATAAAGAAATCAAAGATCGCTAGTAATATTTGATGTACGGTGTAGCCATATACGTGAGCATTCATTTACTTGTTTTAATCGCTCATGTGTCGCAGGTCGCGTCGCGGCCTAATGTAGCCTCAGCCTAAGGCGGAGGACATCGTGGAGTATGTGCGCCAGAAAATGAGGTACTCGCCGAGAGTGCAGTTGCTGGAGTCGCACCGCAACGCCAACTTCAAGGCGTTCATGGTGCGAGTACCGAATGTATTTTTATCTGCCCATCATCATGGAAGAAGACTTTTGGCCGCAGGACGTGGTGTTCCGTCGCCTCCGCGTACAAGTATTGTGATACTTGTACGCGGACAGGCAGCAGGACAGCACAAAGACAAGCTAGTGAGGGAAGTGCTACTAACATAATTTTAAGCTATTTATTAACACAAGTTTTGTTTTATACTTTATAGAGATAATGTCAGTTTGTCTATGGGCCATTGGATCCTGAAATAAATGTTGTACTATTATTATTTCCTATTTTTCAAATAATAAAAATATCTACAGAAAATTGAAATAAGATCCTCGCTGCAAACTCTTTGTAGCTCCAATAAACTAACAAAGTCCTGTTCTAAATATTTGACAGCTGCTGTAAGTAATACCTTGTTTTATTGTCGTACTATTGCACGCTGGCATTCAGTCGCAGTCGTAGCCCGGGAGGCAGATGTGTGATTCCAGGACATGATCGCGGGAACACGCGCACGGTGCCCCACCTCCTGCATATTGCGTGCAAGGTGGTACCAACACTGTGTACAGGGGTTCGGTGGGTTTAAATTGAAAGTATTAAGTATTGATGGAAGTAATGCGTGTCTTGAAAACTTACTTAGGTAAATTGTAGGAGGCAGACAAACTAAGTTGTACATGATATCGGGGAAACCTTTTCAGATTATTGGTAAAATAATGCGATTTTGTTCTACTGAACGAGGCGTTCGAGGTGGCGCAGTAAAAGATTTCCCGAAAAACTTGAGAGAGGCCTTTACCCACCGGGTCAGCGGGATTGTCTGAAAGGGTTACCGCTGGCCCGGAACATAAAGGGCGAAGGAAGGAACACGGGTGGGTTTTAGTCAGTAAGAGTCTGACACTCCCTTCCGCTCCACCCAGAGCGGGAGGAGTAATAAATAAAAAAAAAAATAATAAAAAGTTTTATTGCTTCAACTTAAATAACTTATTCTAGTTACAATGGGGAGAATCCATTTAAGCAAGTAGTATGCTTGTATAATAATAGGAGGTATAATAATAGGAGGCATTTGATGATTGCCTATACTGAAAAAAAAAGCAGTGCAGTAAAAAGCCTTTAAGAGTGACAAAAACGATGTTCTAAGCATGTGTAGTGCACCCTAGATTGTCAATCAGACCAGCCAACACTAAACCTCACCTCATCTGCCTAATTTGGCTAATCTTTCTCCGACACGAGAAGGCTTTATTCATCCCATTCTTAAAATAATGAATTAAGTAAAGATTACTCAAAAATCTTAAAACATTTGTTATCTATGGCAGTCGATATGCATATCTACTATTCATAGACATTACAAAAGTGCAACCCACTGTATAACAGTGTTGTTATCTCTTAAAAACTATTACAACGAGTGTTACATTTTAATTAATACAGAACAGCTGATCAGCGCTCAAGTTGGAATAAAAATTGCAATAAATGTTTTGTTACTTAAAAATCCTATGTCTCTGCAGCTAGGAAAAGTTTTTTTTTGCCTAATAATAAAATTTTGATACAAAGGCTTAGTTAGAAAGGCAAAATGAATAAAAACACTATTAGCAGGTGTTTTGAATATGCAAAAGGAGGACATTACACACTATCTAAGAACGTAACATAACATCATGTTTGTATTCCTGGGAGAGGCACGGAGGTACACTAACAATTCGTCAGTTATGCTTAGGTTCCATGCAATAGGGCCCCATATTACCATCAAGTTCATCATCACATTTACTATGCGCACAGCCAAAGTGTGGAACTCTTTGGCGGCATTTGTGTTCCCTCCCACATTTAACCCGTTTGCCTTCAAAGCAAGAGTGAACTGGCATATTCTGGGCACGCTCATTCCATCATATACCCCATCCACCACTTTCCGTCACGCGTGATCGAAGTCAAGAGCAGGCCCATTTAGCAATAAAAAAATCAACCGGACACTAATTGGAACTCCGAGGTGCTAACAACAGATTTTTGAAAAAAACAACCTAAGACACTTCCTGTGACCCAAGGGCTGGCTTTTACCTTGGCCAGAGGCTAAGAATTGTCGTGCAACGTGGTAATGCCGCCAGTCTCTTGGGTACATTGCCAGTTGACAGCGATGTGGATGAATTTTTCGACGCTATATTTTAGTTTGTGAATAGTTTTCGTTAAGTCAGGATAAAATTTTGTTATTTTTATTAATTAATTAGGTATTTGTTGTTAGTAACGTACATATTGTTTTATTCTTAATAAATTTATGGTTATGGAACCTAGGACCCCTCTATCACGCTTGTGAACAGACATATGGTAGTCATGAAAACGTCCATAGCCTGCGGAAAGAATAATATTAAGATTGCAACAGTCTCTTTACGAAGCCACAATAATAGAATCAAACTGACAGTTTCGCACACAATTTTCTAACAAGTGATATGACACACACGCACGGTACAATTTCTCGACGTGCGACATTTGATTGTGGGCTGCGGTGCTATTTCCCACGGAAGAGACACGACTCGGCGACGACGCTGTCTCATTATCACTTTACATTTGTCTATGTTTGTACAATTGTATGTATTTGTGTAGGCATATAAAACATTTGTATATGTATAGGAATCGTTTGGTATTGTTAACAATTTTCGATTCACTGACAGTTTGACCTAAGTCCTATGTTATAGCTCGAATTGAACACACACAGGGTCTATTTAAATTAGCTAGCGAAACTCCAGAGACGTGTTGGGTAGGTATTTATATATCCAAACACGATAAAACAAAAACGAAATTAATTTGATGATTTTTTTGTGGGATCTTCGACCGCAATTAGTGTAGGTATATCAGTTTCATTTTGTATAGACTTCACAGGACGTGATTGGTTTCGATAGCTCAGCATGATAAAACGTATTTTCTGAAATTATACTTCAAGTAATAAAACTACCAGTGGTCGTTGACCCCTAAAAGAAAACATTTTATTTTTTATTTTATCTTGTTTATCGATACCAATCACGTATGTAGAGTTTAGTTGGCTAATTTAATTTGACCCTGTATAAAGGCTCCTGCAAATAGGCGCGACGCGCGACGCGTGACGCGAATAACGCGCGACACAAAGGCACCGCTCGTTGCACGACTTGCGGTGCCTTTGTGTCGCGCGCGATTTTATCTCGTGTCGCGCCTGTTTGAAAGAGCCTTAAATCTATTTCGACAAGTTCAGAAATCGACTTCTTGTTTACAGCATTAACATAACATCAATACTGTTTTGTCCGAAGGGTTATTCAAAGGTGCACCTACCAATAGTCATCATCCGCGAGCCCATTTCCATCAACCGGGAACAACATACTCCGGGTTGCCACTCTAAAAAATACAGATAAAAAACACAATAACACTTTGCCTGACTTGGGGAATCGAACCCAGGACCTCATGCTCAGCAATACCGCTTGCGTCCACTAGAACAGGGAGGCATTAAAAGTACTTGGAAATAATCGAAAAATTATGAAAGAAATGTGAGCAGTAACCAGCATGAATTATTTTCCTTAGCTGCATAAATTATGGACACGCCATCCTTCCACGCTAACTGCCTTTATGAGGCACTTGGTGTTATGCCTGCTGAACATGATTCTGATAAAGACTGTGACCTATTCTTGGCTGTGGCGATTATGACTGCCTTGGTTTCGATTCCTTTTTTTTAATTATTTATTTTTTATTTGAAATGGGTTTGCTCTTGACTCTAGTCTAGGTCAGAGATGACAGAGACAAAGTCTACGATGGAGTGAGCTTACCCAGAAGAAGCCTGTTCACTCTTACTTTGAAGAGATTCGGGTTGTATGCATTCGGGAACACAAACGCAGGTAGAGAGTTCCACTCTTTTGCTGTGCGCATTATAAAGGACATTTGAAAACGCTTAGTGCGAATTGGTGGAATAGCAACTAGGCAGGGATGGTAACTTGCAGTGCGTCTGGATGTCCGAAGGTAGAAGGGGGCTGGTGGAATGAGGTCGTGGAGTTCTTGGGCACATTCACTGAAGTACAATCTGTAGAAGACCGACAAGCAGGCAATCTTGCGGCGATGAGGTCGAGCAGAGTCTTAGGGTTTATCCATCTAGGGTTTTTCTGTAGCAGCCCGGCCTCTAAATTTGTGCCCAGCTTATCGTAATAGGCTCGCCCTATTAAAATTACTGGCGAAAAGTGGGTGTACTATACCTACACCTCTTACTAACCCTTTGGGGATTACAGGCGTGATGATGATGATGTTGATGTTGTTGTTGATGTTGTTGTTGTTGTGTTGTTGTTGTGTTGATGATGTTGTTGTTGTTGTTTTTTTTTTGTTGTTTGATGTTGTTATTTTAATGATGAGAGATCGAACAGCCGTTTTGATGTTTCCAAATAATAATGAAGTCGTTACCTTTAAAAATGTTCAATGATTTTCTTAATTTTAATCATATTTTTTTTAATTAATAAAAATATAATATTTATTTACTTACCTAATCAAGATAATATTTACATCATATAAGCTAAAATTTAAAATAACAGTATGCACATTTATATGAAAAAATAAGCAAAAGAATCATAGAATTGAATGATAAGTAATATACGTCGGAAAAAAACAAACGCAGGCATTTCTAATATTTTCCGTTATTATCTGCGGTGACACATAGACGGCGTCAGTGAATCATTTTGTTATTATTGTACTGCGAATGTACTAGTGCCGCTGTATGCATGTCTGTTTTTATACGTGAAATAGTGAAAAATGCTGTAAATATCCGAGTTGAAAGAATTTATGTTTGAGTTAAACGTTTTTATGGAATGTTTGGAGACTTACATCGGGGTTTACACTGGGCCACCACTGCTCCAATGTCGTGGGTTCTAGGTCGTGGATTCGAACCCAGAAAAGTCTTTACTTTGTGTAAATAATTTGATCACAAATAATTCCACTCCTCCTAAGCGGTAAAGGAAAACATCGTGACAAATCGGTATGTCCTAGAACCAAAAATTCGAAGACATGTGCCATCTACTAACGGTACCAGCACTGGGCCCGCGTGGTGAATTATGGCCCACTCCCTCTCACAGAGAGGAAACTGTGTCCCAGCAGTGGGAACATTATATCTAGGCTGATTATGCTATGAATAGATTTGTACCTAATTGCTTCTGAGCTGCTTAACTTTGCCAAGGATAAGGAGAAATAATCGAGTTGATAGCTGACCTTCAGTGATCTAACAGGCATCAGAAGAAAATGAATGAAAAGATTGTTGCCGTTGGATCATTGTTTACATTTGCATGGTAAGCGGAAAATATTTGCTTTTATTTAAAAGTTTAAAAAAACGTGAATAAGGTACCACACACTACATAGCTAAGTGCAGTAAAATTATTTGTGTTATAGCCTATTTGGTGCTTAAATGGAACCTTTATGAATACTTTGAAAAGTATATGACAGAAACACGAGACAAACATTGTTTTATAAAAAGAATAGAAAAAACAACGGTAGGAATGAGATTTGGCTAACAAGCATGTATAAAAAAATAAAAATGTAGAACCATCTTCTAGTAATAATTATTGAAGCAATAATATGACAAACTGTGGTTTTATTTACTTGTCCCGGTACTGCGAGAGATCGTAAAGCTCTCACAGTATGTACCTACTGCAAAAAATAATATAAATATGACAAAACTTCTTATGTTAGAAAACAAAACATTTGCAAACATACACAAGTGTGTGTTTTATCCCATAATAATATTTTTTCTCTTAAAAATTCCAACCCCTTCCGGAGTGAATCGCTAGTTAATCAAAGCTTACACGGCAGATTGTGATCGATATGTGTCGACAGGTCGAGTTCCGCGTATGATCTAATGTAATTTGCAACAACTGGAGCAATAAATGTGTAGTTTTATATTTATAAGATATCAAACATTATTTATTGACAAATCTCAAAGTCCATAAAAGGCTTTATAACTAGCGAGAACAGCGCATTTAGTCAGATTGGCTGCGGAGTAAATGTGTAACATATTATCATTAGATAGGCCCAGATGATGGAAAGACGAGTGGACTGTATTAAGGTTTATTCGGTAGGTACACAAAGTAGCAAAACTTAGTTCTAAAATTATGGTGCGATCGCTGTCGTGGCGGACGATGCAGTGTCGTGCGGTCGGTGCGCTGGTCTCGCGTCGCCCGGTCCCCGCGCCGCTCGTCGTCCATGTACATATGTGTGATGTGACGTGTTCACGTGTGTGTGTGAACAATCATTATGGGTTTCATTTTGACAATTAAAAAATATTCATTGCGTTATGATAGTTGGTGAGCAGACACATTTTTCGTACATATGAAGCATTGGGTTAGCAATATTTCCTTCAAAATTATTCAGACTGAGATTGATGGTTTGTTGCGCAATTTGGGTGCTGGTTCTAAGGTTATCTAATTATTACGTATGAGTGTTATTACTTTTCATCTTCCATAAGTGGTGGTTATCAATGCGGTCTACAACTGTCCATAAGTGCATCTAGCAGCACATGAAGTTATTTTTTGCTCCGTTGGTATAATTGCTGTGTGGCATTCCAGTGGGTGGATAAATAAATAAATAAATATCTACTGAAAACTGCTGGTGTGGTCCTGCCGTCGAATAACCAGAGAATGATTGTGGAAAATGAAGGAAAACAAGAAGTCACCGCGTGAGAAGGACTGGATATAATACTACTTTGAGTTGCAACAGCCACCCACGGGGCTGGTAAAATTGATGACGCTAATCGAAATTATAATTTTCAAGCACATACACAAACTTCAAAATAATACCGTACACTCATTGATGAGAATAAGCAAGAAAGAAAGAAAAGAAAGAAAGAAAAATAAAAGAAAAAGTATTTATTGCAATGCCAGATTCTACGCAAATTTTATTTCAACTCACAACCTCATCGTTATCCGTCGTCCCGAAGGCTGTGCGTAGTTTTTTTGCAGGTCCGGACGGGCCACATCCTGTGCTCCCGGTTCATTGATATCGCGGTGATGGGCAGCCACGGCATTGTAGTGCCGAGTGAAAAACTAGCCGACTCGGATATGCGGATATGTGAGCGGGAGGAAATTGGTTCTGAATAAGATTTATGGTATAGTGATGAAGAAGTACCTATAGTCAATGAAATTAATGCTAAACTTTAATGACTTGAAAGCGACTGAGAAATTTTGTGTGATAGAACAAACACTGGTATCTAATATAAGTTATATTGACCGATAAGGAATTGAAGGCAAAGAAAGAATGAAGATAAAGTATTAGATCAAAAGTTGAAGATCTTAATGAGCCAGAGATTTACAATAAACAGCTTCGGTATTGCTCATTAAATATCTCAAGAGTGGAATAAGTAAATTAAATCTCTCAAGCCATTTTGTTTTCTTAAAACAAAATTTTACGCACTTAAATAAAAGTGCGTAAAATTCAGCGTTCAGTCGCCGTTATCAGCAGGTGCCGTGACGTGTTGCGCTATCGTCGCCTGCGCACCTCATGTGGCGTTTATCGCTCCCCTGAACACGACTAAATGAATTTGCTGTAAGTCCTTCCTCTACCTTAGGTACAGGTACCTTAGGTAGAGCTGTGTTCTGCCTGATAACTTCCAGCTGTGACAAAATATTTTTACTTATGAACATTTTGTTTATTCTTCGTGTTGTTTGTATGTTTTCCCGGCTCTCTGTGGCGTGAAATGTGCAGTAAATAGTGGGACTTTACGAGGTGTGAAACCACGCACAGCGTTGATGTAGTGTATGGAGCATTCTTTGATAGTTCGTGTTCAACTATAATCCTCATTGAAGTCTTCGAAATACTTGAAGCTAACTTGCTTCTTATTTTGTACACTTTTCTCTCTCTCACACACAAACTGATCTTTGTGAGAATGAGAGAGAACAAATTAAAATTTAAATCTTTATCGCTTAACTCATGTGTTTTACATACGAGTATAAGAGAGATAGATCTCAGCTGCGAATAGTCCCAAATCTTGTTAAGGATCAAGCACCAGTATAATACTTGTATCATTTCCATCATAACTGGTATTGGCCTGCAAATACAGAGCAGATGGAGATTATGGGAATACCTATTCTTATATACTCGTTCTTCGCAAAACGTACTGCAGCGGGCTCGGCGTTACAGCTGTTTGTTGCTGTTTGAACGTAGGTACGTTGGGCTGGCACAAATAGTTCCGGTATCATAGACAATAATATCTATCTTTCTTTACAATCATTACATCCAAATGCACTACTATTTAAAGAGAAAGAAAGACGAAGATTACTGAACTGTCAAATCTCTTTGGCTCTTATTTAAGTAAAGAAAAGTTTAGCTCACTTTTTTTAAGTTTCACGACTTTAAATAAAAATAATAAAAAAGTTCAAGTCGGGTAGCGGTAAGTAGGACATGTGTCGTAATTATGGGACAAAATCGTTGAGGTCACATGCCAACACAAATGTATCAACGCAAAAAACGAAAGATGATGAGAATTTAATGGCTGCGAACTAGCATTTGGACCTCAAGAGATTAATGGAAATTTGATTTACAGTAACTGCTTGAAGAGGAAATGAACAGAATATATTTAAACTATTAGACTTGCTATTGATGGATGACTTGTTAAATGTTAATGCGGACAAAATCACGAAAAGATTTGATTATAGCACCATTGGCTAGTCCGTTATCGTATCAGCTACAGATACGACCGATAAGAATGAATATCGGGCGGCGTCCACCGGCGGCCGTTTACAAATAACACAGGAACCGATTTGTAAATAAATTTAAAGTAACCAAATCACTGTTATGAACAAAATGGACGACGAAACCGGCCTCGGATGTCCACCCGGTGTTAAAGCATTGTTTGTGTTTATAAGTACTTCGACAATTAGTTGAGCAATCATTCTTTCCGATTGTGCAAATTCAGCAGGAGCGTCACTGTCGCCTCGTGTGTCAACAATTTCTTTGTGTTCACCATTTTCTATATTTGCATTTTTAACGACATCCATCATTTAAGTCACTTCAGTGAGGAATACAACGGTCGTGTCATCGTGTGTGAGTCGATCGCATTATCGGTCCATCGTAAATCATCGTTTTGATCGACGGGGGCTACGTTTTCGGCGCGTGAGTCAGGTGTTGCAAGTAAACAGTCGCAAGCAAGGGCTGGCCGGCTGGGGGCTCGCCGACCCTAGTCGATATATGGAGCGGACCAGTGGCGCGAACATTCGCGGCACGTCCTTTGTTGGCCGTTTTGTTTTGGAGTACCATCCGGTTCCTGGTGGTGGGGCGGGGGGGACAGGTGGGCGCAGGTAGCGCGCGCGGCGGCAGTCAGTCCACCTCGGCGCGTCGGGCTGCGCGAGCGCCTTGCCCGTTCATAAATACTATCTAATATGGAAATGGCCAGTCATTCCGCGACAGGTGCGCGCTCGCGGCATTCGTGCACGTGTGCTGTTAGTGAGTGCGCCGGCGCTGCCACCGCACCACCGCAGCACTGCAGCACTGCCTCATGAGCCACGGTAAGTTTTCCACACTATATCCGTGAAAAATCCACGCGTACTTTGAAACTGGCTGCCGCTTTTTGTAGTTTCTATAATAACAGCGTCGGCTGCTCACGCGCATCTGCCGTTCCGTTTCGGTGCAGCTGTTGGCCGGTGAATAGGTAGGTATAATCTTTTTTATTCAACAACGATGTCGTGACGTTTTGTTGAATGAGCTCGCCCTTACAGCAACGTCTAAGGGCTCTCTTTAACACAATTAGTGGAGTGTACGAGTAGAAGTCGGGTGCGTTCACACTTCACACGGTCGCGGCGTTTCGCGTGTTTCTGTTACCTGAGTAAATATTGGTTCGATAACGTCCGCGAGTGCGTGCGTGTACACTACTGTTATCGATTCCACACATGCGTCACTTCGATGGTTATCTTTGGCGGATCTGGGTCATTGTTCTTTTGTATTTCGTGCACTGTTGCTTCATAATGTTGCACTGAACGCCTTTTCTTTCATCTGTAATGCTCTAGAGTCGTTAAAACTAAAGTTTTCGGCCGACCACGACCGTACCAGTTGCCATGCGAGTCTACAGAAAAACTTATCTTTGTGTCTATTTGTTCAAAGTTTCGAATTGTTTCGTCATTGTCATTACCAACTATGTAGCAAAAAGTAACAAAAACTCGGATACTTGAATGTGCGAGCAAAAACTATTTGTCAAGTGTCGCAACAAAACCGGTAAGAAATACAATTAAGTAAAATATTTATTTATACAGAACTACTAACTGAACAATGCTTTTGTAATTAAATTTATTCTTGTTAAAACTCATAAAAGTTAAAAAAAATATAGATAGTCACACACATAGTGTTGGAGATCTTTAAGAAAAGTATTTATAGAGAATCGATACAGGTGTTAAAATTAGGTTTTGAATCGTAGCAAATCGATTATATCATGTACGGGAACAAATCACCAAAATAACTCGAAGTGAATGGGAGGTAACCATGGCAACGGTAGAGTGGGCGGCGTTATAGGCTCTTATCGATATGTAGATTTTAATAAAGCTTTATGGAAATTAAACGAAGGCTCAAATTCGATTAAGGAAACGACTTGTGAGGTTTACTTTACTTTAAGAGTCCAAACAGAATCCCGTTATTCGATGTAAAAAGTAAAGACGAAATATTATTTTTATAGTTAAGTACCTTACTACTTGCTTGAACCCGTAATGTCAATTTTAATACTTGTTTTGTGTTGTCAATTCCTGTATTAAAGGTAGGGTTATCATAATGGTAATATGCTCTGCCTGCCATATCTTCTAAATATGCTGTTTCATCATCCAAAAAGTTTTCTACTTCACCACCGTTCTCATCATTATCCAGAAAAGTAAGGCCTTCATATTTTATTTCTCCATTGACATGTTCAACTTCAATAAAACTAACAATATGTATATTCATTAGCTAAAATTGTAACGAATTCATTATGAAGTGAACAAGATTCTTTTCCTGTCGTTTTGGTCTGGTGCTTTGACTGCCTAGGTAACAAATTTATAAAAATAAAGTCTATTTTAAAGTTTTCCTTGTGGCAAGGAATTTGGGATTATGTTAACCATGTTTTTCAAGACCTGTAAGTTCAGCACTGTTGCTTTTGAGAATGACGGAATTACAATAAGATGTTGCCAGGGTTATAATGAAGAGTCTCTAAATAAATGTGTGTCCTCTCCAAAATCAAGATACATTAGAGTAGGTACAGAATTTAACAAAAAAACTTTAAATGTACAAACAGTTTAATTAATATTAATTACTAAACTAAGAATTCATATAAATCTGCTAATTACCAAATTATTGTTTCAACCACGCTTGTCCAACTTTCAGCTCCGTTACTTGCTAATCTAAATTCATACGACCTTGCACATGAAGGAACTTTGAACCTGAGAATTTCCATTACCAAGGTCAATAGCTTCATTCTTACATGGAGCGACTGCCTATCTGATCTCCACAACCCAGTTACTGGGTAATACGATACCCCTTGGTAAGACTGGTCGTCAAGCTTTCGGCCTTCTACGCCGCGTAACGACTGACAAAGATCTACGAATGACAGCCGGGACCAACAGCTTAATGTGCTTTCCGAGGCACGGAGGGTCTTGGTATGTAAAGATGGTCATTATCCACGGACCAAACGCGGCAAGAATCGATCGACCCGAGCGGCTTTTATTACTTAGCTGCAAGCACCTCCATTTCTACCTCCTAAATATGTATATACATTCTGAATATTAAACAGCATTAATGAGATATTACTTAATTATGAATGATAAATATCGCCCACAATTTGAATGTGTCTATGCTAATGTCGGATATATTTTTATGTTCTGTCTTTAGTTTATATTTTTTTGGATTAATATTTATGGTCTGTGTCATTAACACTTAGTTTATTAGCTTTACGGCTGATTTTTCCATCGTCAGATAACTTTTATTCGAGGAATAACATTGACGTTTGACAGTTTATTTTCCATTTTAAATTGTTTCTTATCTATGTAAGTACCTTAATTTTAAAAGCTAACAGCATTAAAATAATAATAATATGTACAAGTAAATAAGAAGGAGCGGAAATAATCAAAGGACATCAAAAAAATCATCCGCATCGCTGTCAACAGGAAATGTGCCCAAAATTAATAATAATAATAATTTTGAAATTTTGACAGTTTTTGTATGAAATAACTGTCAAAATTTCAAAATTATTCGTCGAATATAGTTGTCAGATGATTGATAAATCAGCCCTTAGAAATGTTACTGTTCTTAATTTCACTGTTTTACTGAAATATTCTAGATAATTCAACGATAAATAAGAGGACCTAAAATCAAATTGAGATCACAACTGTGAAGCCAAGTCAATACCTAAGCTACCTAAACGAACAAACGTATTCAAAAAAGGAAATAAAATCACAAAAAGTCTAGCCAATAGGAACATGAACAGTTTAATAGAGCTAGCCAATCGACAGCACGTTGCGTTGCGGCATCCGAGCCGAGATTTCTAATCGGCGGCGTCACGCGCTGCGTCTCCCGCCCGGAACGAATTGTCCGGAGATAACCATCGAGCTGTGTTGCCACATCTAATTGGAAGAAAACATCACTGAAATCAAATCAGAAATTAATTACATGAAGTGAAGTTATTAGTCAGTTTAGAAAGACAGAAAGCCCTTGATAATGATACTATGGTGGATAAATATTCGGTAAGAATAAAACAATAATCATAGAAGTGAACGACGAAGTAACTGATAATATTAAATTTAAATTCGTAGTTAAACATGCTCTGATTTCAACGATCATCACAGAATACTAAATCGACTAGAAGACCCATCCACGGGCGAGTTAAAAAGTGGTCGAAGTATAGTCGGGTCGGCGGACTAAAGCACATAAGTCATATTCGCTTGTTCGGGCTTGAATCTAAGTGGCGTCCTTTTTCAACCTCTTGAATCGCATTAATCTTGCGGCGTTATAAAAAACATAAGTTGAGTTATGTTAAAAGGAACACTTGAAGCTCTCGGACTTCATGGACACAGAAAGTGACTTATGTTATTAGGAACGTCACTGTGACTTATGTTATTTAGTCCGCCGACCCGACCATTAACACCATGTCATATCATGATCCCAACAAGTTTGATAGTTTATTTAAAAGCTATGACAACCCAGTTGAACATAAAAAACGTTTAGTAGTTTGCGACAAATCGAACCGTGCCGTAACGAAGCGCGATGACTTGTCGATCTCACTGTTGTGGCCATGATCGAGAGCCTCCTGAACTTGTATAACTATTTATAAAGTACCCACAACAAAGTAGATACAAAGCTCGAGAGGTTTTATGCTAAGAATAATTTGATTGCGGAGAAATATAAAGAAGATGCTCTTAAATAATAATCAGCAGAATACGACAGCATTAAATACAAAGTAGGCGAAGATAGTAATGAGACGGGAAATGAACTAATAAGAGACGTGGCTGTCCTCGCTGCTCGCATGCGTCGCGTTCCGTTCTCATAACCTTTCGTCGAGACTAATGTGCCTCCCAAGATCACTGTCAGTGCCATAATGCCTTTAGCCGCATCAATGATAAATGTCGACAAAAAACGCCAATTAGAACAATACAATTGAATAAAACTCCATTCGTAAAGTGATCTATCGACTCTTTTTTACCGACACGCATTAAATAGTCATTAGCTTCAGATTTGGAACTATTAATTAATTCAATCTGTGGCAGATTCGCGCCAGAATCGAGTTTCATGTGGTCGCATTGTTACTGGAAATATGACGAATCTAGACTGTTCGTTGAGAAGCCGGAGCATGAAATTGTGTGCACGAGGCGTATCGGCAATTTGCGTCAGTTTTTTTTATCACAGTCACGACAGGCCGGATTCCTCGTGGAGCGGCCAATCGCCGGCTAGAGACGATGTAATTGGGAGAAACTACTCGGCCACCACAAATGCTTGAGATTTGTTCTCGGCCAGTTGACGGAGACCTCTGAAAAATCATCCGAATGTGTCTGAGGCGACTTAATCCGAGCATCTTGAAGAGGCGTGGAGGTTCTGATGGAGATAGTTGCTCCATAATGACATGCTCGTTGTTCGGTCTGTTGCAACACATAGTCTAACTGTTTCGGCCCTTTTGTCTGGCGATGATTGTTTGAGCGATAGCCGATATTTCCTTGACGGATATTGCGTATGCCACTTTCGCGGGTAACAATTATATTTTTGATAGATAGAGGCCTATTCAGCTGAGAGTATTGTTGGATTGGGCATATGTGTTTGAAATTCGGCCAGTGCTGTATCTCATCATCTATAATGACGGCAATTGTGGCTATTGGTTATGAAAGTACTTTGTGCAATGGTCATCGGCGTAACGTTTTATTTTGTAAAACGCAGAAGCAATTTGCACTTACGACAATACACTTAGAGCTGGTTTTTGAGTATTTAGCCCATAATTAAAAATATACAGTTAACGGAAATATAAAATATACTTGTAACATTATCTTATTTGGTATAGTGAGAAGATGTTGAGCAGTTTCTCGTTCAGTTGAGTTATGACTGATTTTATCACGTAATATTTATGATGAGGAGGAAAACTGCCCAGCCACGAGCAAGAGCGACCCAGACACAATGTGAATATTTATTATCCAATGTAAAACCTTTATCTGGAATTGGCCGTGGAAAAATATAGGTAATAACAATATAGGTAACACTCACCTAGTTACTGATAGTAATTTTATTTTATAGAAAAACATGGTTCCTTTCACTGTGCGAAGAATAGGCATGAACGTATATCTAATGTTCCAATAGAAAAAAAAGATAAAAAATCGACTGTTAAATAGAAAATTCGAGTAAACATTTACGAAACAAAGAAGATCATTAAAAATAATAAGATTAATTAATTAATTTCGATAAACGATCGCAGTTTGGCCGTGTTGCACTTTCTAATCACGCTAACAATGAAATGGCCGCTTTGCCGCCATATTTTATCTGTAACGTAACAAAGTGGAACGCCTGTAGTCGTAAACGTTAGCAATGAAATTAATTAGAAATCCTCAAATCCACTGTTATTTCTTTATAAAACGCTCTTCTGTTGTTGCATGACGCACGTTCAATTGAACGGTTATTAAAAATAATGCAATCAACACTATTATTACGGTTATTTTTCAGTAATAAACGAGTGACATTTTTAATAGGAGAAATTTTAAATTGATACATATTCATTTTTATAATGGCGGGAGCCATTATAAAAATGAATCGATTAAATCAAATACGATTTCGCGGCATCAGAAAAAAAAGTACAGTCAAAATTGGAATCATAAATAACTTTGTATTTTTTTTTAACAGGTTTATGCCAAAACGTGCAAATATAAACTTAGCTTTGTTAGTATACCTAGACAAATGAATTAATAACACATTCTTCTGCAGGTCTAATGATAGATTATACCAAAGATATTGTTCAAATGGATGCTATAAATCTAACGAAACTGTGTATTTAATGCTATTGGTTGTTTGATTAAGGTAATTAATATGAATGTTATCTTATCGGCCGCTTGCCGTGTTGGAAGGATAAATCGTTTTATATCCTATCCGTTTACAGTTTCTAATGTATCAAGGTTTCTATAAAATGTATGTTGTATTAAAAAGGATAAAAAGAACCTTTTTTTTTCAAAGAGCATTTTTGCAAGATAACCTATTTTTTTTATCTTGATTGATAAACACTTGTTTCGAGACTTTGACACTCCAATTCCATTCCAAGTACAATTCTAAGGTACATTGGTAACCAAGAAACAAATGATAGCAATGCTTCTTCTAAGAAATTGATAGTATATTATCAATGACTTTGCTATCTATAATTCCACGAACGTGTCTAAAGTTCTTGTACTTTAAGGCCGTTTCGATCTTCATAATTATAACTATCTAATAAAGTCAGACTCTTGAAATCCTATTAATATTATAAATGTGAAAGTTTGGATGTTTGTTACTCAATCACCATTTCCTGGATTAACACATAGGATACTTTTTATCCCGGTATTCCCACAGGACCGAAACTTACGCGGGTGAAACCACGGGGCGCTGCTAGTGACATATAAAAAGCTACAAATGCATGGTAGCCAGAAAAAACAAAACCAAATCTATCGAGAATCTGAAAAAGGTAGCCATTAGTTCACCTATTATCTTAATACAGTAGAACCCGTTGATAGATCTCTTAAGAGTCCTCATTGGGACGAAGTAAACAGAATAATGCTGAGGCCAGACATAACGGCGACTGTAGGTGGAATTATACAAAAAAACTTAACAAACGAATCCTATCTAAATCCTTCTATTTTGATAAGATAAATGAAGAAGCTACACAATCATTAAACTGATCTAAAATTATAGAGCCGATTGCCGAATAATCTACAAAAATACCCAAAACAGATTAATCCTTCCAGTATCTATAAAACACAACAAAACCTTGCGATCTCTATATTAAATACTTTAACGTCTAAATTGGTAGTTTTACTATTTCTACAAAGCAAAGAAAGGGCCCGCGTCGCGCGAACATAGCCTAATAGACTCGTAAAATTTGCTACGGCGGCCATGTTCAGTTGTTTCACTATCGGTAAGTTTGTATGTGTCGCCGGCGACAGTGGCCGGGTATGTGGTGCAATTGTTTCCAAGTCTGTAGGTGGCCTTATTAATGGCAGGTTGTTTAGGGGTGGCTGTTTGTTGTTGTGGAGTTAAGTGGTTTGCAGTTTATAGTGTGCTGTACCTACATATAAGTATCAGTTTTGTAGTTGGCGTAAAAAAGGCCAATAGAGTCAATTTTAATCCTGAGATATGTTTGATTGCAGCAGGCACAATTCATTGATTAATGGAGGAAACTCCAAAACCAAATAAACATACAAAAATATTAGCTTTAGAAGCAATAACTTGTCTTGAAATGACAAAGGAAAAAATTTCAGCTCATAACCGCAGGCACTAAAGCAACATTTATATCTATTCCGTCAAGTTAGTTTAAACGAATTCCCACAGAGATGTAACTCCAGATACCTACAACAGTTAGCGACAGGTGTACAGGCGAGTTAGTGACCCGCGGTAGACGCGTAGGACGGACACTCTCGACACCGGCACTGGCTGCTAATGACGCGGCTATCTGATTGTGTTTACTGCCTAGTAAATACGGGGTAGCTGCTACTCTTGAAACTGTACTTGTAAACGTTGAAGGTTTACATGAAGACGTTAATGTTTTACACGTCTGAATGATTTACAAATAGAAATAGACGATTTACGAGTAAACATTAAAGATGCCAATGTAAATGTTGCCACTTGTTGTAATTTAAAATGTAATGTATAACACATGTACCTAATGTAATTTTAACAATGAAACTTGAAATTAGAACACTCACTGTCTACACTATTTGGTTTCGAAGGATTTCCTGTAACTTTGCGTGACAATGCAAATATAGAGAAACTCCTACATAAAATCGCTGATTTCATTTGTTTTAATGAATCCCAAAACACTTGATACCTCGTTTGTCAAAAATATCACGACAATGCAAGCGTAGGATGGACCCACAAGGAACGGCTACTGTTTTGCTTCTCGCTAGAGATTCGACGTGGGTAGAAGTAACTACTGTTGGAACTGTACATCTAATGGGGGTAGAACTGGCTTTGTAATTACGACCTCAGCTATAGAGTAGGTGGCAATGTGGTTTTCGTCGGAATCGCCTGCAGTCTCTGCAGGTGGTGAATTTTAATTTGAAACCATTATACTATTATGTGCAGTCGAGTTGGCTTCAATTTTCGCATAGCTATAAGTTGTTTTGTTTTGCACATGTTTGTAGTGATTTGTTTTTCTTTGGTTTGACTAATTTTACAGAAATTACTTCGTTCTTTTATTCCATTTTCCTATTCAAACGCCACATTTGGAGAAGGCAATATGTTTTCTATATTATGGGAAAATATCAGGAATGTCTCAGCGGCCTGTCGAGCTGCGGAAGTAGGCTCAAATGAGAGAAACAGGTTACGAAGGAGTTCTCAAGCGAAAGATTATACATGACTTGTACTTACGTTCTATAGCGATGTAAGCAGTTATAACTAATTTCCTTGCCGCTAGGTTTCTATTTAGGTGTGTGTGGCTAATCTTAATAATATTTTATATGTAAAAGTTGGCATTTTGTGAATGGTTGAACGCCTGAAGGGTTTGGAATGATATTTTGCACAAACTTAGTAGGTATGTCTTGGATTAACACTTCGTACTACTTTTGTATTAAAATACTAAACTTTCCACACAGTTTGAGTTAAAGTAATACCTCTTATTATTCTATATACGGTTACCTGACATTAATATGATCATGCGCATATATTCTTTACTTTCTTCATATTTTAAACAAGCTCACGTATTATAAAATTAGCCATTAGTCAACTTGACCTCATTCCCATGATTGCGGCTACAGGAACTATGGCGTGCCATTGTCCATTGAGGCGTGTCGAGGTGCATTCTTTGCTATAAATATTGACAATAATTGTGTATCGATCAAATAATAGTATTATGCGACGAGGGTTTGATCACGGCAAGGCTCAGATTCCGGGCGGCCGGAATAAATGAATACAGAATAGAGGTCGTATCTATAGGATTGATTTCTTAAAATGCTGATTAGGCTGCAGGGCTTAGCTTAACAAGCTCGAGCTCAGCGATCTAATGTGTCTGTAAAATAACGCCTTACTTCATAATCAGCCTATAGTGTTTCATAATCAGTTTATTGCTGGGTCACAGGTCGAGAGGGAGTGGGCCGTAATCTACCACGCGGGCCCAGTGAGGGTTGGTAGATGTCACATGTCTGCGAATTTTTGGTTCTAGGACATGCCGGTTTCTTCACGATAAGTTGAATATTTTTTATTGTTCTCCTTTGAGTACCACGGTAAAATTTTGATTGGTGCTCAAATGGGAATACCTTTGGTGCTCTAAAATTAGGTGTTCAAACGGGAATACTCCTTTCCTTCCACCGTTTTCAGAATAGTGGTAAAGTAATAATTTACACAAGCTGACGCCTTACTTACTTTCTAAATATACAGCTTTATTCACATATCAAACGAAAAACACTTAATTTTCAATTCAACACGATATTCTACAACATCGATGAAACAACCTCGTCACGTCGCGTCGTTCGATTCAAATCAAGTATCGTACCTAATACAGATGTATCGTTCCGTTTGTCATTCACCGATGACATCGTATTAAAAGTTTAACCGGCCGATCGGGACCGAGATAGTGATTTATGAACGCACGCGGTCGTTATTCGTGTTTATCGATACGACTCGACTAAACCTAGTAGGCGATTGGCGATTGCTAATCGAGTTTTAGTGCTGGCGGTCATTCTGTGATGTCTAAACGCGGAGTATTTTCAGTGAATTTATTGCGTTTGGTAATGTAATGTAAGTAGCTGGTTGTATCGATTTAGTTATTCCGTGATATCAAATAAAATTTATACACGCGACCGCGCATTGAACTTTTTAGAAATAAGAAGAAAAAAATATCTATACATCGCATCGCAGTCCATTGCTGGCCGTAGACCTCTCCTATACTGCGCCAACAAACCTTGTCCTCGGCCTTCCGCATCCAGTTTGTACCAGCCACTGTCCATCTAGCTGGGGGGGAGGGCAGGCTTCTAAAAAATAGCAATCAAGTCAAAACTGTATAATGGGTGTCTCAGTAAGAGTGCACTTTTTAAATTTAGAATATTTTTTTTTTCGTTCAAGTGGCATCTCTGAAATTCGACAGCCGTCACCTATGTTTATTCCGATTATTAATAAAAATGGAGCGCTTTTCGAAAGAACAACGCGTTATAATTGTGAAAACTCTTTACAAAAATGGGAAAGTTACGCTGAAACCACTCGAAAACTGTTTTCAGCCGAGAAAGTGCACCTAATGTGTCAACCAGATCGTGCGATTTAACGCCTTGCGATTTTTTTATTTGGAGTTTTATGAAATCTCGGGTTTATACGAAATAACCAGAAACAATTCCTGAGCTCAAATCAGAGATCCAACGCGTCATCGGTGAGATACAGCCACAACTCTGTGTAAAAGTCATGGATAATTTCATGAAAAGAGTGATGGCCTGTCATCAGAGCCATGGGGGCCATTTGCTGGATATTTTATTCCATACTTAATCGGAATATGTCTTCTTTACAATCCAATAAAAATATCACAACTCTCTCATAAAATACATGCTTTTATTTTAAAATGAAAAAGTGCACTCTTATTGAGACACCCTATATTGAATATTTTTAAACAGAAGTAATTACTATGATGTATGGAAACGACACTGATCCCGAAAAGAGAGAAGAGACATTTTTTTTCCGACAATTTAAATTATTTCAAAGTATAATTTCCCCGTTTTTATTCCCGTAAAGTAAACAGGCCGGGTATAATACGGCACCTGAACGGTTATCGTTGCCGTGTAATCGTTTTAATGGGGCGGGTAACTGCGCGAACGCAAGACGTATGGTGCGCGGACTAATTGTAATTACACGTACATTTGTAACTTGTTTTAACAAGTTTCTGGTTAAAAATAATGTGGTGAATAATAAAGTGATCGTTTGGGACAGGCTTAACCCCACCATAGGGTTAAGAGGAAACGCGGTCAGTGGTCTTTGGCATTCTTTCCATACTAACGTATTCCTCTGTCCTTCCTCCCTGGTTAATAATACTAGTCTATCTACAACTGTTGCCATATCCCTATGATTTGTTTTTGGCATAATAAAATAAAAAAAATAGAAAAAAAATATGCGCGATCATGTGACCGTGTTTCCTTTTAAGATGTCTTTGCTCGGTAGCCATTTTCCAGTTATTCGTACATGGTTAGTACCTAAGTACCTACGTAAATGGCGTTCTTGTAATTACAGGCTCAAATAAGACATTACGCTTTGTCTCTGGAAGGTAATGCACCTGCGATGATTCTGGTCTTGCAGATGTCCGTAGGTACAATGCGTGCCACGAAAGATGAGACTTGACACACCACGTGGTTTGACATGCGCAGTACACGATTTTAGGTATCTTTAGCGGTATGAGGTCTGAGTGCGGGACGGGACCGGACGTCATAGGGGGGCGGAAAGAGCGGGGGAGGCGGGGTCAAGTCTCATCTTTCGTGGCACGCATTGTAGGTTGGATGATCACTTGCTATCAGCACCCTAATTGAGTAACGCACTATCAAACTCAATTTGAATTACTTTGAAGGATATTGCTAATCCATTGCTCCATATGTTCGAAAAACGTGTCTGCTCATCAACGTAAATAACGCAATGAATGTTGTTGAAATGTCAAAATGAAACCCATTGCTACTGATAATGCGTTACGCAGTTACCCGCAGGTGCAGGCGCGGATCTAGGTTTTCGCTCAAGGGGCGGCAAATATTTCTCTCTGAGGAAGGGGGGATTTCCCAAGCCTTGAAAGCCTTTTAAAAAAAAACCTTCGGCACCTATTTTAATCTCAGTAATATACTGTATACAAAGTAAAAATACAGGTCATAAAACTGTTTATGTCTAATTTAGTGAAAGCCGGATTTACATTACTGTGTAATGTTGTGATGTGTCGTGACGCAGAATACACCAATCAAACGATTTTGTACGGTACTACGTCAAATCACAACGGGTTTTGATTGGCTAAAACTGCGTCTGAAAGCGACACAACACAGTAATGTAAATCCAGACTTAGACTCAGTTTGGTCGAAGCCCATGGGGGGTAACTGCACGCGTTTCCGTCCCCTGTATCCGCAGGGCCGGATTAACCATCTCGGGGCCCCTAGGCACAGCTCGTTTCGGGCCCCCCCTTTTTCATACCACAACAACGCAATTTGGCTTTTACCTTATAGTGTGATAAAAAGTTTCACTTTTACCGTGGTTTCATAAAACCACACAAGCCCCTTTTTTTTTCATTTTTTAATCGGGAGTGCAGGGCCCCTTGTCATTGTGGGCCCCTAGGCACTGGCCTAAAGTGCCTTATGGATAATACGGCACTGTGTATCCGTTCCTGATCAGGTGGTCTGGTTTGCCATCGAAGATCATAAAAATTCTCTTTTTATGATATTAAATGTACCGCCAACATTGGCCCACCGACCGACTGATTTTGTTCTTAGAAAACACGGTAGAACGACAACATTGAAGCTGGGTAGTAAATATCGATGGAAAGTATTCACTTTTATGTTTTACGTAATATAATCCTATAATAGGATTACAATAAACATCATCAACTGCCAAATAGTTTTTGATGACAGTTTATGTACCCACGAGTACTTTTATTATGTAAGTAAACATAACTTACAAGCTACATATTATATTCTTAACCCAGCTAAAAATCATAGTCTTAACTTAGGTACGCATCTATTGAACACTTAGCTTTTACAACTTTACTTAGACTTTCATGTTAATATAAATTTTACTACTATTACCATCTGAACAAGACTTTATTAAGATTATCGTGATTACGGAGAGAGCACTAAAGGATATGACGATGCAAGCGCCAGATCCTTTAGTGAAGCTGTCAAATCGAATGAGTATTTATGTATTAGCAAGCTCTTAAAGATCAACTTTTAACCGACTTCAAAAAGGAGGAGGTTCTCAATTTGACTGGATGTTTTTTTTTGTATATTTGTTACGCGATATCTCCGGCAATTGTAAATCCTTTTTGAAAAATATTTTTTTTATGGGTAGGGTATGCCTCCGGGGTGTTCCCATATAAATTTTATTTACTTTGCCTGGGTAGTTTTTGAGTTAGCTTCAATAATACGTATTTTTGCCACTTGTGTGGGGTAAGTACAACTTAAATGTCAATAGTAAAAACTGTTTTACAAAAAAAAAAAAAACAACCTACTTCCAAAAAAGACACTACAAAGTGAAAAATAACTTTAATTTCGGAAGTCGGTGACAAACAACGAAAATGCGAACCCAACGACACGGACTTCCGAAATTTAAGTTATTTTTCACTTTGTACCTAGTGTCTTTTTTGGAAGTCGGTTGTTTTATTTTTTGTAAATAAGTTTTTAATATTCGAAACATTCCTATAAACAAAAACGAATCGTTTTGCTTACCATAGGTAGGATTTTTTATTGCCAAAATGGGCACATAAATATAATTATTTGAAAGCTAATTTTACCTGTGAGAGCTACTTCCATATAGCAGGGTCTAGGTACAGACGCCAGCACATCAACCTACTACAATCTGTCAAATTTCTTTAATAGATTTTCAACTTTATCGCTAAAACATGAGTTTCAAAGTTGATTGGGAAAATTTGACAGTTTCGGGTAGCTTGATATGCTGGCGTCTGTACTATGCAAAGATAAATGAGGTCTTTGCTTCATTATTGGTAAAGATACAAGAGTCTTAATTTTAACCAATAAAGGTTCGAAAATTATAGAAATTGGCCATAATTCTACTGAAATGAGTGCAAGTAAAAACAAGTAGGTATGTATAATAATTGTGGAAAATAGTAAGCGAATGCACAATATGTATAAGTACATTCTTAATTCGAAACACTCGGCTGTCCCATTTCAAAACCTAGTAAGGGACACTTTTTACAAAAACCGTTTTATTCAATACCTTGAATAAATGATTATTTCCAAAACTATTCAAGGTATTGAAAATTCGGAAACACAGATCTATAGATTTTTTTTCTTTATAATAGCATTAAAAGTTAAAAATCGACCAGATGTCGGATAACGGCATTTTAGTTATGCCACGGCAGAGTATTATAAAAATCCAACTAGCCTTTGGTCTAAGAATTGGTCAGAATACATATGCTTAGCAGTTTGAGAAGGTTTTGTTCTTAATAGAATACAATTTTTTTCGTAAGAGTTATGTGTTAGAGCAGTGGTGGCTCAGAGGTATTGGCCGCGACTTGCGAGTTGTAGGTCGTAGGTTCGAAACCAGACAGCGCTTTACTTTGTGTAAATTATTTCATCACCACTGCTCTCAAAACGGTGAAGGAAAACATCGTGAGGAAACCGGCATGTCCTAGAACCAAAAATTCGAAGACATGTGACATCTACCAACCCGCACTGGGCCCGCGTGGTGGATTATGGCCCACCCCCTCTCACAGCGAGGAGGCGTGTGTCCCAGCAGTGAACGGAACATTATAGGCTGATTATGACTAGTAGAGCTCTTTTTTTATAAACTGCGGGGTAATTGCGTAACTCTAACAGTACCTACCTATTAATGGCTTCCATTTTGACATTTCAACAACATTCATTGCGTTATTGACGTTGTTGAGCAGACACATTTTTCGAACATATGAAGCAATGGATTAGCAATATCCTTCAAAATGATTCAGATTATGATTCATAGTGAGTTACGCAATCAGTGTGCTGGACCTTTTTGTAGATTATAATAGCTGCCCGGCGCGACTTAGTTCGCGTGGTGTCCTACCCCTTACCCTACCCCTATCTTACTCCTACCCTACCCCTACCTTACCCCTACCCTACTCCTACCCTACCCTACCCCTACCCTACCTCTATCCTACCCCTACCTTACTCCTACTCTACCCCTACCCTACAAGAAAAGAAAAAAAATATCATTAAAATATGTATCAAACTACTGTATGTCTTGTTATTAAACTAAAATCCTCGTAGAAATCAAATAAAAGAGTAAAGGAAAGACCAAACAATTGAATGCTAGACTGATATTTTGACTGAGTTGTGTTTTGTTATTCTATGTCAGTTGCGTTTTGTTATACCACGTTTTATGTCGCGTCCCACAGGAACGATGGGAACGGGGTAAAAAGTATCCTACGAGTATGTCCTTCTCCTAGTTCTTATCTACCTCTCTACCAATTTTCAGCCAAATCGGTTCAGCCGTTCTTGAGTTATAAATAGTGAACTAACACGACTTTCTTTTATATACATATATAGATAACAGCATTATTCTTCCAGTTTGAAGAGGACATGATTTTAAAGTTACATGCACATGATACTTTCAAACTTTGCCTCAAAGGCCGAGCCGAGAATTCATCGACGGACCCCTCGGCATCGCAGGTATCCATAGACGGATCTAACCACTTTCCATCAGGTGGGCAGTCGGTCATTTGCATTTTAGCTTCAGCCAGTAAAATGTGTCCCATTTATAGGTTTACCGATCCTCAATGTCGCTCTATAGGTTATATGTCCACGTCCCATGAATAAAGATAATGGTTTATTGACTCCTACACGTTTAAATTATAGCGTTAACGAAGTCATTTATTAAGTGAAATTATGGTGCATGTCTTTAATATCTATTAATTTGTCCTGGAGTGTGGTAATAGGCAATAAACATTGGATGTGTGGTCCTTGTATAGAGAAGGCTGTACACCACTTTATCTTTGGATGCGGTATGGAGAAAGGTAGCCATTGGGCGCTTGATCAACAGCCAGGCTATTGTTTCTGGTTTTGCCTCTTCTTTAGCTATGGTTACTCCTATGCCTTACCCTTTGAGGTTTACAGGCGTGATGTTGTGTTGTGTATGTGTGCTTAGCCCGAAAGTGGGAACTAGGACCCCTTTTCGATTACCTATTTTTATATTAAAAATAATTGTTGGTTGGTTCATGTTTTGAAATGTCAAAATGTCAGCTGGAAAATGCACTGTCTGCACAAGTCCAAGAGTGATATTTTATGCCTCGTCAGGTTCGCCGATAATGATTGTGTATAGCATGATCAGTCTATAATTTTTTCCACTATTGGGAAACAGGCCTTTTCTCTGGGAGAGATGACTGTACTCTACCAAGCGGGCCCAGTGTGGTTTTGTGGATGTCATATTTTTATGTCTTCAAATTTTTGCTTTAATTAGAAGCTGAATTTTGCTTTAATTAGAAGCTGCTTTAACTAGAACCATAATATAAACTATACCTCTTGATGCTATTTTGTTTTTGTTTCAATATCAGCATGTACCTCTTCCTGTGTCTGTATTGCTGATTAATACATAACGTTCTTCTATTAAAGTCTGCGTGTTATATAGACCCGTCTAAAATGACGGTAGTACTTTACCAAAGGACTTTTATAGGTTTAAACGTGTCCGGGGCTGTATAGCTTCCTTTTACATGCAAGTTTAGTAGTTAACGTAAGTTTATGTTATTTAGAAAGCTAAACTTTACAGGCAAACTCTTTAGTTTGCCTGTAAAGTTTGGTGTAATGGTGAGATAGTTTTTTTTACGTTCTTATATTATTCCATATGGAATTGTGCGGCCCATGATCTCTAAGACGCACATTTAAAAGGAATCGGGGGCCTTCGTCAACGAAGATACCGGCCCGTCTGAGAGTAGTTCGAAACATTGAAGTGAATCCTACACCCGATTCATTCATTGTTTTTGGATGGGCAAAAACACATCGGAAGTAGGGATAACTGTCAAGTCGTAGTTTCATTCTTTGGTGGGCCCTAAATTAATCTTATGTCCGTAGATGATATGGAATTGTAATCGTCCATTTTGCAACTCATACCGGTTTTGTCCTACTTAACATACTCGTATGTACCTACTTACATACACACCTAACTAATACTAAAGTTACTTCTTCGTAACAAGCAACAAAATAAAATTCCCAAAATGGTACCCACACATAAGTAGACAACTCGTGACGGCCAAAACTAAATTGTACATTCACAAAGTGAATCTCAATTATAAAGGAATCATGCGCAGTCATAGTATCCATTGGGTGTACCGTTATGCCAATGACAGGGCGAGACTGGCGCGTGTAGCCTGCCTTTGAATTTGGAAGAAAAAAGATATAGTTGTTTGTTTAATGCTTTTAAGTTTAGAAGAAGGGTTTATTGGCTTTGTAAATGGCCAGTGTCAATAAGTTTTAAGGACTTTGTAATCAAATTGTGAAGGGTTTGAATGTAGTATTTAGTTTTTTTAATTGTTGAGGTACTGCTACTGATAGTCTTTTGTTTCTAAAAAGGAGATATTCATCATGTTCCTTTAATTTCTGCAAGCGTCTCTTTCGTATTTCAAGATAAGGGCACCCGTAGGTCAATAGGAACCCAACACAAGGGTGATTTTCACACCGTTGTGTTGCACTTCCGAAGAGCAAGAGCTCAATGCCTGTTAAATTTGCAGTGTTGTAGTGTTAGCTACACTCTTTAATTGTTTTCTCTAAATAAGCTCTACCTGGCACATAGGCAATACATACTTTGAAAAAAATAAAACACTTGGTAATTCGTCTCCCACGCCGTGTTTTGCTACCCAGTTTACTGTATTAACAGATGAATTGTTTATGTCAAATTATTCAAAATAATAGTGTCGTTTTTATTGGAAAGTGTCACAAGCATTTAGATGTTAATTTTATTATTTATTTCTAGCCCTTCACTGGTCACAGACTACTAATATGACTATAAAATATTACTGAAATGTTTAATGCTACTTCGTAATGGTAGTTGTTAACAGGTCGCTGGACATTGTCTTCCAATATCTATTAACAATGTAATTTAAAAACATTGTAAAAGTGTATTTTTAAGATTAACAGTGGAATTTCTTGCCGGCTCTTCTCCATAGGAAACGACCATTGCAACCGCGCACCTATCTTTTGACATTTCATAAGTGTCAATGTCGGTTTATGTGAAATAAAATATTTTTAATTTGATTTTGCTAATAAACAGTGGTAGAGTGGACATAAAAATATTTTGTTTATTATTTGAATAATCTATAATATACCTATATTAATACAAAGCAGTTACCGTAACTGACTGACAGGTAACACACAACTTAATCAACTGAAGATTCAACCAATCTAAACTTCAGTCCATAATTTACCAATAGCAATTTCTAGACTCGCCGTCGCTACATGTTGCTTTCCAGTTACACTTTTAAAGCAAAAACATGCTTAATTTTTTTTAAACGCTTTGTTAAGGACTCCTTTTTCCATCCATAGACAGCCTGCAGTTTATGTCAGCGTGCTGTCAACTGTCATTACGTGATTTTCTGCTAAAGGACTTTCTGGAGCCCAACTCCTGAGCGGTTCTAACGGGAGATTAGAGTTTCGTAATGTTAGTCGTGATCCTAACTATAATAAAGTTGAAATGAAACTAGTATTTTGGACAATACCCTCATAAATACATAACATGTCGCCGTATGCATGTAGGTACACGTATCGTATACTATACATAATCACTGCAATTTGGCTAACAAAGCTAGACCCACTTCTACCGGTCACAAAATATTTCCGTACAATTATATATTCATTATGTGAACTGCCCGCGGTGGCCATATTTTATGTCATTAAGGACGCACTGAATCGGCTTTTTGGACGTTATAAAGTCATCTTGTGAGACCTTCAGGCGTTAAAATGAGAGCAACAAGAAGTTCTCAGTTTCCCCCCGGTTTTTATGAATAATATCCGGGTAGAGCTGGGTATTATATGAAACAAAATACAAAACTGTGAGATGAGCTGAACCACTAGCCGATTAAAAAAGATAAATTAAATTAGTTGTAATTAAAACAAATGAATAATACAACTTCGTATAAGAACGAGCTACGCATTATATGGGAAGAGCCCGTGCCACAATGCCATTGTGAAAAGATTTGAAGATATGCAATCAGAAATGTTCGAAGCAGTGACTGACCACGGAATGTACTTACTTTAACCTTCAACACTTTTAGAGGCTGATTCAATCTACTAAGCTTATCAGTAATACCACCAGTGATGTTCTCGAGATTAATCAGATAACGTTCCTATAACCTTTCTTACTCCCGTCAATTGCTGGCCCCGCTTCCATTCTCCACTTCGTACATTAACTGGCCACTTTCCCACGTCCATCTGACGTTACCTTATGCTAATCTACCCTCACAATAGATGTTATACGTATCTTCAATAATTGCCTTAATAAGCGCTGTAAAATCATAATTAAAGAAAATTACAGCTGCTGTATTTGAAAAGTTGTTTTTGTTGTGGTATTGTACGGCAATCCTGCTACTACGGTCGCCTTGCCAATCAACTTTTGTATATCCGATGACGTTAGTGTTATTGAATGGTGTACAATAGATTTGTAATTGTTTTTGAATGAGTCGTGTGAATTTTTTGTGTGTAACGTATGAAACAATCGGCTGTTACCGAAATGAAGCGTACGGTTACGCGTGATTCGTGGTCGGATGCGTCATGTTGCTTCGGTGATGTTCGGATATGTTTGTCAATTTGCTGATAGGCTAAAGTCCTCTATTTGATTTTATTTTATTAATCGTGGCGTATTTTTTTGGTTCCGCGATAAAGAAATGCGTGACTAACCGACAATCATTGCCATATATTTCGATACCTAAACCTAGTTCCATTTATCACGAATATGATTGACTAACACCTAGCTAATAAGCTCAGAATTATATCAAAAACGTCAGTCATAGTTAAATACAAAGAGTCTGAAACATCAATAAAATTCAAATTCATCATAATTATACCTACTTACCTGAGAATTGAACGTGGGAGACAAAGTGAGGCGTCGTAAAAAAACTTAGCTACTCCGTCGGTGACGCCATCTGCTGACGGAACCACGGAGGCTTCCGGTCAATGACCCGGCCCCACCACTTCCCCTAATTATCCTATCCCCACTACCGCTTCTAGCCTTGCTGCGGTTTTAGCCGATTTTCATGAAAAAACATACCTACGAACAGCAAGATTAGCAAATAATTTTTATCTTTTTTAGCTGAGTTATGTTTTATCACCTTTATGAACAAACGGGGATACGTGTATTTTAGAATCGATTTACCAAAACGGAACTTGTTGAGGTATTAATGATTCTTATGCAATCAGATTATTATGATAGGTATATCGGTTGCACTATGGATTTTAAAATGGCAATGGCCAAATAATTTGATTAATTTGGTGAGCACGAAACTCCTTGATGGCAAACCTCATAAACATTTTAAAAGTCGTAAGTAAATTAAGGTAAATTTTAACAAAAAAAAAAAAAACACTTATCGCAGTCAAAATACACAAACACATAAAAGTCAGTGCAGTTTAAAAGATACAACAACAACGCGCGTCACTTTAATTCATTTCCCATGGCATCCGGCGTGAGAAAGATTTCTATCCTCCGTCGCCATTCATTTTTGTGCAAAAACCGGGCCGTGTTCGGAAGCCGCGGAAAGGTCACACGAGAACTCACGCCTTTTTAAATAAAAAAAAAAAGAAATGACGCGAAACTAGCGTTTCCCGGTTGCCAGTGTTTTTTTTTTATTTTATCCTCGGGACTCTGAAATGCAGTTAGAGGCTTTTTTATTTGTTTTGTTTTTGAGGACAGCTTGGTTTATTGTACATAATGTAAATATGTATGATATAGCACTAGTAGGTATAACCTTAAAAAATATAATATAATACATTTTCACTCTTCTCTATAAGATTTAATATTTTTGTTGGATCATACGATAAAATCTTTTCTACTATTCATGTTTATTGAGCATACATAAGCTAAGTACCTACACCAGCAATTTGTTAATATTTATTACACTATCAAAATCAATAACTTACCTCAGTAAATTTTCTTCAATTACATCGTAAATCTTCAGTAGAAAATCATATTCGTAATTCAAAATATATTGTATTGGATCAAGTATAGAATTTATGGTCCAAATTTGTAGTTAGAAAACAGTTAGGATATAATACAATGCGTTATTATCAGTTATAAGGATCGCAGCGTATGCCTCGGGACAAAGCTTTAAAAGCTCCACCGCGGCGCCTCCCAAGTAACATTTAAGCGGAAAAATATTATATTTACCAGCGCATTACCAGCTATAAGCTTAATAAATGATGTACAAGAGTGTAAAAATATGTATAGGACTGTACTTTAGTATAACTGTACAACTGTATACAGTATAGCTGATTAACGGCTGTATAGAGCCTAAATTTTTACCTTTAGCTTTTAAATAGCATTGGAAAATGCTAAAATACAGACCGCGGCGTAAAAAACTGCGTTCAGCAACTTTATAAGACAATAACTGTATACTGCTCTCAAATTATACTTTTATATAACCTACTTCTGCACAAGAGCATTAAATATTGTTATAGCCTGAATATTGGTGTAAAATTACTCTATTGTTCAGCCTTCAAGTTAAGCTTGATAATAGCTGTACAACGGAAATCTAGGATACTCTTAGCAAGCAGTTCCCTTTATAATAGTTTAATTCAATTCTGTCTCATGTAGAAGAGTTTAGATTTACTCCTTTTTAAAGCCTTATGCGATTGGCGTACATTTTTCCCTTTTTACAGTTTTTCGTGTTTTAGAAGATTAAAGTTATTATTATAGTGTTGGCATACACAATTATCCAGCTTATCGATTATTGTGAAACTAATATAACCTAAAATCAGTCTATTTATTGGATACAACTAATAACAACACGGAGTCATAATTTTGATCAGTTGCCAATTTGTTAAGTGAACAAGAGTTAAGATACAAATATATATAAAATAAAAATACATTAAACTGTTGCACTCTGTAGTGTTTGCTTCAGTATTTAAATTAGATACAATACATCTCTATAAATAAAAACAATACATTGTTTCTTTTCGCTATCAGTAACTACTATTTGGTAAATTATTATCCGATTCCTTGCTCACCGCCTTACGGGCCTTGGATCATAATGAGGTTTTCTATATTTTCAACTGAACCCTAATTAACTGTATTAATGAATATGAATAAGAATTTAAGGCAGCTTCTACAGTACTTAAATACTAATGTACAGACAATGTTACTCTTTAGGCTGAGATACGTTCTTAAATAACGACTCTGTTATGCAAAAAGCTGTATTAAGGGGTACTAGAAGAGCAAGAGCTGTATAAACTAAGGACGCCATTTTATAATAATTTATAAATTGCATTGCAATTTTACGAGATATTTTTTTGTTTGTTTTTGAAATTTCAGTACAAAATTACAAAAGATTTTAACTGTATAGTACACACAATTACGTTTACTATCAATAGAACAGTCCGGGTTACTCTTAAAACTGTTTTCAGATTTGATCACATATTTGTTGTTACAGAAAAAATGTATGTATATTCCTTATTTCGAAGGGGCGTGAGTTTTGAGCTTAAAACTAGTATACATACTCACATAAAAATATCAGTCGCAAGCATAACAACAACGATAAACAGGAAAGAGTACTTACCACTTGGTTATTAAATATTTTTTCACTTATCTTCAGATATGGCACATAGTAAATAAAATGGAGAATGAATTCAACCACGAACACAATTATAATATATTTATTCTTTTATTAAGATTTTCACAAGCCTGAGTCTGTATAAAAGAATAAAAAAGAAAATTAGAGAATGGAAGCTGTATAAAAGTATCTAAATAGTATCTTAGCCAGCCAAATAGTACAGCTATTATGCAGCTGTTATACAGCTAAATCTACACTTAAAGCTGTATAATTTTGGGACCCATTTCAGAGTTACAAGGGCTGTATAGCTTGCTATACAGTCTTTATACAGCACGTTTAACAGCCTGCAGTAAAAAAATAGTCCATAATACAGCTTTTATACAGTTTAAAATGTTACTTGGGCTGCGCAGCTAAGATTTATTGAATGGAAGCAATCGTAATAAACTGCTGATTTGTTAGGTAAAATATGTATTAAGTTTTAATGTGGCTATTTAGTTCTATTTATTGGCTACTGCTATATTTACTAATTTTTGTTAAATTAGGTGGTTAATATGACTAACCACTTGATTAATGATGAGTCTACAGACGGCATCTATTTTAGTTTAGAATTTGACAAGGTTTTGTTTTTCTAGAAGAATGAAAATTATTGAAGTTTCGTGGCGTAGCGTTTGCGTAGCGACTACTTACACTAAGCTCGCTACGACAAAAACGCTACCTAAAGTTACAAGAAAAATGCGACCGGATCTTGCAAGATTCCACGAAACATTTTACAAAAGAGTTCTAGCACTGGAATCTCTGCAAAAACAAAACGAAATGATGTTCAAACAAAAATTAGAAAAGCCCACAATGCAATACCAAGACAGTTGATAATAAAGCTGGCAGATATCAGACGAGCACAATAGGAGTGAGGTGGCGAGTGCATCACAATAGCGAGCCTACCGTCAGCGCGCGCGCCGATAATGGACCGATAAATAACTATTTTGAATTAATGACGTTTAACTAGCGGTTTTGCGCCTTTGTCTTGTTGGGAAATTTTAGAAAATATTGTTGGGTGTGATAGAGAGGCTTGTGGCTATGAAATTACAGCCTTACGGTTCGATCGATCAGGTTAAGCTACGCTTGCCGCGGTTAGTCTGCGGATGTGTGACCATATTTACATACCAAGACCCCTCCGTGGCTTGGAAAGCACATTAATCCGTTGGTCCCGGCTGTCATTCGTGGATCTTGGACAGTCGTTATGCGTCGTCAGAAACCCGAAAGTCTGACAACCAGTCTTTATACCAAGGGCTATCCTATTACCCAATAACTGGGTTGTGGATGTCAGACAGGCAGTCGCTCCATGTAAAATATTGGTATTCAGCTGCATCTGGTTAGACTGGGAGCCGACCCCAACATAGTTCGGAAAAGGCTAGATGATGATGATTGTTGGGTATGATAGTGCTTTGTTCCTATGGATAGGTATAGTGGTACTTAGTTGCTACTTTTTGCGATATAAACCACTGTTTAAGGTTTATGAAATTATGACTAATGCAAGTCATGCAAATCCTCAAATGTATTTTTCGTCCCTTTAAAGGACTACAGCCGGCCTATTCTGTAAAATTTTCACAGTAAAAACTTAGGTGAAGTGAGAAAAGAAAGAAAGAAAATGCATTAATTTAGCACAGACTAAAAGACACACAGTACACCAGAGACATTCATCAGATAAAAATCAAATAAAAAGGTGTAAACTCCGATGTAAAAAAATTAAGGAAAGTGTGCCTCACGGTTGCGCCAAAAAGACCCAGTTCAGCAAAAAATGCCAGACAACTGAGCTGTCATTCCACCTGACACTAGGGATTGACGCTATTGACAGTTAAGTGAACTGTCAAACTCACTTCGCCTAAGTTTTGACGCCGAGATTTTTACAGAATAGCACTACAGGCTGGTACAACGTTCCTAGCTGGCTGCTTGATAAAAAAAAAAATAAAACCTATTACAACACCAATAATTAAAATGAACTCTACCAAAAATTCACCATGACATATTTCTGTGTTTAATCTCTCTTGCACAGTCTCCTCAGACTTCGGAATTCACATTCATTCATTCATTAATTCATTCTCATTTTTCTTCACTATTCGTTTCTTTCCTAATTAATTCGATATATTTTAATAGAATAATTACGACAGCACTAACTGTTGGCTAAACATAATCCATGATCATCATTTTAACCTTTATTAACGACATAACTCTTAAGTTAGCATTCTGTATGATTGCTATTTTAATAAGTAACAAAAAATCTTCGATCTCTCTTACAAGGTAAAAAGTTTTCCTATTGCTGTTAAAATTTACATAACCTTTTGAGTGGATTTATAAAACAATGAACGTTTTACTTAAATATTTACATATGACGCGTGGCTTTTAGTAAATATATAATATACTGCACAGTATGTACAGACGCCAGCACATCAAGCTACCCGAATCTGTCAAATTTTCCCAATCAACTTGAAAATCTATTAAATAAATTTGACAGATTGTAGTAGCTTGATGTGCTGGCGTCTGTACATACAGTACGTCCTACATTAGTTCGTAGTATAGGTATGGCAAACTGTTCTAGGAATATTGATGAAAACTTCAAAATCGGCTAGTACATTAGTAAACAATGATTTGATATATTTTTCCGTTAGAAAGGTAAAAAAAAATTACATGTATATTTCAGTCTGTTTCCGCAGTAACTAATAATTTTTTCCTTTTGTTTCAGAATTATGGGATTTCTAACATAAGTGTGAAGAACTACAAATTTCGCATTATTTTGGTAAGTTTCTAACAAGTTTTTCATGTCTGTGTTGCTTATTGTCGACCGTAGTGCATTCGAAATAGAAACACGTCATCCAAACTCATTACATGGATGCGGGCCCCAAAACATTTAACTTTTTGTCATCGCGCTGGCCAGCAACAATAAAAATAGTTGTCATACCTACAATTTTATTTGAAATGAGAACACAGAATATTGCTGGCCATTTATATTAAAAAAGTATGCCTATTTGAATTGTCGATGTCTGCTGTATGTTTTTGATATGTCATCATTTCATCAAAAGTACGCATGGAAAATTGAAAACATACAATATATATGATGGAGAAAACTGGCTCAGTATTGTTAAACCAGATGGTTCAAGTAATTAAGTAAGTACAATTAATTGTTTTTGTTGTCTGGTTAAATAAATGATCATGTCAAGATAAAAACGCCTGAAAATATATGTCCCAAAAATGATTCTCAAAAATAATAGACAACCACTCAAATCCATTCCATGTTCAACACACCGATTCAAGTATTTAACCAAAAATGCACAATAAATGAATAATGCTTCGCCAAGAATGATAATCGAGGGACATGGTAATTGCCGTGACGTGTTTCAGAACGTACTAGTCGTCACGCAACGATGACTGCCCCTACCACGACACTTTCAAGTTACATTCCGAAGCGATTCCGTTCCCTTCTGCGTTGTACATTGAAGAGGTCAGTCGTGTGTTCAAGTGCTTAGTGTTAACTTGTGCCGCAATGGATTGAGAACATGTTTCTACTAAGTTTTTGTGAACTAAGTGCGGGCTATGGTAGTCTAATCGAAGTCCAAGGTCTCAGGTGTGCTGTATATATTTCGGTTTATGTAAGTAATTTTGGAGTTTAGTACCTATTTTATGAATCGAGGTAATTTTATTACTCTCTCATACATTGAATTTAAATTTAATCCACGTGTTTGCGAACTAAATGTATCTTCAATATTAAAGTGTAAAATTTAATAGCACTATTAATGAACCGTAATTTTGCAACGTATTAGAAAGATGGTTTATTTAATTGAATAGTAAAAAGGCTCTAAACCAAGTCTTTAAATTAATCTTAATGCCTTTCCTTACGAGGTGGGCAGATCTGCAGGCCATTTTCAATAACAGTTGTCGGTTTTACCTATGCAATGAAAATATAACGTAGTGTAGAAAACAATGCTATTTGTTGAAGTATATTTTAGTACTTACCTGCGTATTATCCTTGTTTCTATTGTCTTATTAGACATTTAGTATACCTACCTACTTAATTTACTATGTGCAATGTTAATTAAACGAAGAGCTAACGATTTACATAGTACACATAAATTAATATTCACAATTTTACATCAATAATTACATGCTAGCAATTAAAATGCACAGTGGGTGCATATTTTTAACACTCACACTCTGGTCAAAGTTCGATTGTTTGATTATTAGTTTACTTAGCATATTGCATAAATGCGAAACGTCAGTAGGTAGGCATTTTTTTTAGGTTCTTAAACAAAAAAAAAATGTTTCGTAATGGCGATTGTACCTATTAATTAAAAGTAGAATACATTAATAACAAAGTGGGCGTTAGGTAACATACATACATGGATACATGGGAGACCATTCTTACCACATTCCGGATAAAAAATGAAATAAAAAATATTATTCATGTTTTTATGATAACATTATTAGAGTAACAATAACGCCATTGACAAATCTAAGCAAACACCAAAAGACAAGCGAATTTCACGACTCATAAAATTAAATATTAAGTATGATTTAAAAAAATAATACTGGCAAGGAGGTTATACAACACCAAACCTTAAGGGCTGGATCTACGCCATTGACCTTGCTCATGTGGGCGTTACCAAGACAAAGCCCCCCGCGTGCGCCTCCCCACCCCTAACAATAACTTCGTGCAACGCGAATATAATTTTGTGCTAAATGTTGCATCATCGCAGCGCCCGGCGCCCGGCCCCCGCCGCCCGCCGCATGCTATCGCTATCGCTTCCAGTAGCTGTATCTAATGCAGAGGTGTAAAACCTTTTGAATGTCCAAGACCGAAAGCAAGGGAAAATATAATTATGTATATTGTATAATTTATAGTTTTTACGCGTTTTAGGTTTAACTATGATGAAGAGACTTTTACATGTTACCATTGTATATCTTGATTTACTCGATAAAATTTACTACTTACTTTAAAAAAATCTGGGAATTATGAACCTGGAAGGACCGGTCAGATTTACCAAAACTGTCAATCTGAATCCATCCTTCCGAGACCGGGTTACCTATAACATCGCCAATTTGCGTGATTTTGAAGGGTTCTATTATACTAACAAAATGTATATGATGTTGCTGTTGTGTTACCATGACAACAAAATTATACCGTTGTCAGACTACTAAAACTGTTAGTTGAAAATATCTATTACTTATAATTACATTGGTAAAACTTATTGCAGAAGTATTAAAGGAAAATAAAAAATCATGGAACATAATATGTATATATGAAAAAATTAAATTTTTTGTTTACAATGTTCATATGATAGTCGTACATTTTAGGCCGGATGTGATGTAATTTCTTGAAATTGATCGTGTCCACATCCTGCGACTATTGTACCAACCACACCACATGTATTTAGGTTATTTTTTTTCTGGACTATTGTTTCCATCGATTACAAAATCATATTGCATAAACGACACTTCAGCGTCAATTTAGTCATTAGGCCTGTCAGTGGTTCAGATATAATTTCAATCGACTGTAAGCCGCAATTCAAAGGCTCATGGGATGATAATTATATTCTGTAGTTCTTTAAAAAAATGGCTTACATTTACAATACGTCTACCAATAGATTTTACTCTGAAACAAAATTAATTTAAGTTAATGGAACAAACTGTTCTATCTATTTCACTCAAGATTGTTAAAGAACATAAAGAACCTGGTATCTTATGTTTCTTTATCATCTGTTATTTGGTTTCGATCTTGTTGCAAACTATGTTCAATAAATAGGTGGTGACTCTTGAGTACTTGGGGGACTCTTGGTAGTAGAACTGAAAAGTCACGAAGATCATTGTGTAAGTGTAATAAATAAATGTCGTTGTTGCTATTACCCAATTTCTTTCCTCAATCTGTAATATCTTGAGTCGTGAGTTTATTTAAAACAAAATTATACATGTTTTCTCCATAATTTATTATATGCACCGATTTTTGTTGTACGTTGGGTGATAATAATTTATTTATTTAAACTTTTCGCACAAAAAGGTACAAAGGCGGACCTAATGCCTTAGGCATTCTCTACCAGTCAACCAAGGGTGGTGAAGAGATTGGATGGCAGGTGCTTTGTTTGAGAGGAACAATGACAAAAAAAAATCTATTAAAACTAGTCTATTTATTGGCAGTAGAGCTGTAAACAAACAACGATTTTATAATGCAAAATGTTGGGTTCAATCACGGAATAGAAAAAAAAGAGTGAAACTGTCGATATTCATAAAATAACCGCTGTCACCAAACTGACACAATATTTGAGTGTACGTCATCATTGCGAAGTTCATTACCGCGATGTACGTTACTGCGAAAGTTTGTTATTGCAAACTTACGTTGCAATAACAAACTTTCGCTGTAACGTACATCGCAGTAAAGAACTTTCGCGATAACGTACTTCGCAATCAAGAACTTTCGCGATAACGTATTTCGCAGTAAAGAACTTTCGCGATAACGTAGTTCATAGTAAAGAACTTTCGCGATAACGTAGTTCGCAGTAAAGAACTTTCGCGATAACGTACTTCGCGCGCCTCAAAGAGCTCTCAGCAATCTGACGGAGCCCCCATAGAGGGCCAAACGCCTGCCCGGGTCGTGGAACTGTCTTATCAGGTAACCGTGACCCTGAAACGTAAAGGGCTATTGATGAACTCATTGGATGATACCTAATCGTACAGTGATTGTATTGTAATTCATTAATGATTGTATTATGATAAAATTTAATTAAAATATTTTTGGAACAAAATATAACATGGGTGTAAAAATTATTGGAATCGATTCAGTTACTGATTCTGAACAAACTAGTATATTCAGGTTTCGCATATCCTAAAAATAATGTTGTAGATATCTACACAAACTTTATAAAAGTAAAATTGACAAAATGTTTAACATCCATGTTCGTTACTTATACTTTCATACTTTTTGTTGACATAGTTTTACGTTCATAATACCGAAATATCAACCATAAATGATTTACAAAATAATAGTGCCCTTCAAAACATTTTTGTGTGACAATGGCGGATTGGCGGTGGCTAACGGCTTCTACAAAGGCAGACAATACGAACAGAATAATAAAACGTTTTTCCCGTCGAAATAGAGTTCATTATTAGTTGCGAGGTGCTCTTTTCTATGAAAATATTGGGCCGAAATAAGACCTTATTTTTATAAAGTTAACCGTGTAATTCGATTGTGCATCGGATTCTCAGAATAATTTTAGTAAACTGCGTACTTACCTAGTTTAGAAAAATTTTTAGTTTTCACCGTTTATGGTTTAGTAATAAAGACCTAATTCTCTTTTCGTATTAGTTTATGTTATAGAGTCTGTACCGTATACCTACTAATTTTGTGTATACCTACTTTAAAATTCTAATTGGTTGGGCTACCGACAATAATTTTGTTTCTTTCTTTCTTTTTAAAGAAAACGTTGCCCGACAATAGTAATTGCTCCTGTATCGTGGATGCGCGACACAAACAGCCAGACCCGGAACAACTACCTGTAGGCAATACAAATATTTGTTCCGTGCGGGAATCGAACCCGCGACACGCAGCGCAGCAGTCAATCGCTCAGCCACTGCGCCAACCGTGTCGTCAAAGTGTGTTTGCGGAGAAAAGTATCACAGGTCCGTTCAGCACAGCGTCTCGTCCCGCACTGATTTATTGGGCGCCGGAGGGGTGGCTACGCGATCTGCGAGTAGCGATTACGTAAAAAAATCGATTATAAATAATTAAGAAAGTTATTGGCAAAAATAAGCCGAAGGGGACATCGGCGTTACTTAATATAATATATTGGTGGCAATTAAAAGATCCTGTGATTGATAGTTTAGGAGAAAAATGGTAGTAAGTTACAAAAACAGAGGTCACTTTGCGTATTTATTTATGATATTTCAAATATATTTTTATTTTTTTTGAGCCGAAGAGGACATGCTTTATATTGTGTAGATTAATATATATTTTTTTGAGAAAAATTATTGTAAGGATTACGGAAAAAAATGGTTCTAATGTATCCTAAATGAAGCCCAATTCACATATATCGACGCCTTAAGTTAATAAGGAAAGCTTAAAAGTAAATTAATATCATCGCCTGCGCTCGAACCAGGCCGCCATCGACATTCGATATTTGAATCCCGTTCTCGGATTGGCGCGCGTGAGGTCGATGGCTCATCTATAAATGCCTTTTATCTGTATTATTTTAGAAAGGAAATACTTGTATTGTATATATTAGGTACTCTATTTCCCTATAAGAATTTCGTGAATAATATTAAGAACTAGGCTCCATTTGAGAGTTAATAAAAATATACTTAATTTAATTTTGACAGTAAAAGTTCCGGCAATTACTGGGAACCGTTTTATTGATTTTTTTAAAACATATTCACCATTTAACATTCATTACCAATTATTATATGATTTTAACGGTGTCCTGCTGTGCTAGCACTATAGCGGTGTGGAAATACTACATTAAAATATTTTTAAAAGAATCGATTTTGACATCTCGTATCGATAATGTCGCTAATTTCGTACCTTACTGAATCTGTTACGATGCACGGATTATTGAATTAAATTCTTATTAAAGTGAGAAAACTTTCTGAAAGAACACCTTTGATCTTTTGAAACTTGTAACGGTTCAAGTGTTAAACTTGTTGTAATTTTCTTATCTTATTGACTTTTAAGACACAAAAATATTCAGTTCAAACACTAATTACAACATTTATGATTCAATTAACGCGATACTAACACTTCTTCATTCACATTTAAATTAAAGTCAATTTTGAGCACAGGACCAAAATAATAGATGGCTATTATCACTTGTGCGCTAAAACTAATCATTGGATCGTAACTGGTCACACCCATTACATAAATACGGTGCCTCCGTTTAACAGTCTTATTACACCAGTATTAAAACATTAATATTCAGCTAATAGAGACAGTTACCAGTTACTGCGAGTTTTTGTCCAGTTTTCCTAGTTTTTCCCCCACTGTGTGACATGGCAGCTCGTTATGTGTGTCACTATGGTGTGGGTAACAGTTAGCTCAACGAGTTCTCGTGTGTTTTCTAGTTATCGGCTCAGTGTTAATTGATTTATCAATGTAACGCAGAAAGTTTTTGAAGACCTTGAACTATTTTGTAAACTGAATGAATAATTGGGGAAAGGTCGTGAAATTAATGGTTTTATGGATAAGCTGGTCTCAGGGCCGTCTTAACCATATTGGGCGCCGCCCGGGGTGCGATAATCAGCCTGCACCCCAATTTTTGTGTTTTAGTTTTTTATTTAATACTTACTCTACAACAAAATTAGGTACATTTTCAAACATCAAATTTAATTTTTCCGGCTTTAAAATCGGCAATCTTTTTTATGATATCGTCTGTTTTGTAATCAACTTTCAATTAGATAGGTATACTATACTCAAATTTGTCAATCTACCTTGACTTGTGTCATAGTAAATCGTAAGTAGTTTTTTATTCATTTCAATTTCGAGAAGGCTTACGCATGGTACGTGTAGGTATAAGTATTGGCTTGCGCCCCCTACGACCCTTCGCCCGGGTGCCACGCACCCCTTGCACCCCCGGGTAAAGACGGCCCTGGCTGGTCTTGAACTTAAGTGCTGTGTCTGTTTATTATAATTATCACCATCATCATCTGCCTAGCCTTTTCACAACTATGTTGGGTTCGGCTTCCAGTCTAACCGGCGGCGGCGGCGGCGGGGCAATTGCGTACCGAACACTTTATCAATCGGAATCGGTTTGATTTTGACAGTTCAACAACATTCATTGCGTTATTTACGTGTTGAGCAGACAAATTTTTCGAACTTATGGAGCAATGGATTAGCAATTTGCTTCAACATGATTCAGATTCCGATTGATTATAGTGCAGCTGAATGCCAATATTTTACATGAAGCGACTGCCGATCTGACCTCCACAACCTAGTTAATGAATAGTACTATACCTCTTGGAAAAATGGTTGTCAGACTTTCGGGCTTGTGACGACCTGTAACGTCGACTGTATGACAGCTGGACTGTTTATAATCTTAGATTTAAATCATTATTAAGAACACTACTCCGTTGCCGTTGGTCCCGGCTGTCATTCGTGGATCTTTGACAGTCGTTACGGGTATTCAGAAGCCAGAAAGTCTGGCAACCAGTCTTACCAAGGGGTATCGTATTACCCAGTAACTGGGTTGTGGAGGTCAGATAGGCAGTCGCTCCATGTAAAATACAGGTATTCACCTGCATCCGGTTAGACTGGAAGCCGACCCCAACATAGTTGGAAAAGGCTAGGCAGATGATGATGAAAAAGAACTCTGCTCCCCTTTAAAAAAAATTGGTTTCGGATGCAGAACCATTACTCATATTAAAATAATTGTTAAAGTAAAAAAAGGAACCGGTCACACAATAAATACAAAAACTAGACTTATTTCAATGCCGACTGCGTATTATAATCATAAAATATTCAATGGCCAACCTTGAAGGACCCTTTTATGACCTCAGAACCCGCTCTATGGTGTATGGAGTAACAGTCACACGTGCATGGAGACCATTTTTCATGTTAAAGATCCATGGAGGTTACCATACTTACATTAATTAAAGGTGTTCGCCAAAGTTCAGCTGCAGCATCTAACCTACAGGATGCGCAGTTACGTATTACCTTATAAAGTAAAAAAAGACACGTTCATTGTGGGCACGTGTGCGACGGGTGGGGCGACATGTGCTTGCGCAGGTGCGCGCGCACCCGTCTGCCAACTGTTCCCAACTCGCGCCCTTTACCTTAAGGGGGAAGCGCTAAGGTAGCCCGCGAAATTCAAATTTTCTTACGTTTTTTGCAATTTGCTGGTCAGCATTAAGTTGTACGTTGATTAATATATGAATCGCGGCCGTATCAAATATGTATTTACAGAATTATAATCATTAAAGTCAACAACACTACTCTCTAAGACCACGTAGGTAACCCCAAAGAATGAAGATTTCATGAAACAGTTATTCTTTGGGGTTACGTGGTCTTAGACAGTTGTGATGATGACTTTAATGATTGTAATTCTGTAAATACATATTTGTTACGGCCGCGAATCATATAGGTATTAATCAAGGTACAACTTAATACTGACCAGCAAATTGCAAAAGACAAAAAAAAAGAATTTCGCGGACTACCCTGGCGCTTTCGCCTTAAAGGCCGCAGGTAATGGCATGTACTTACCTACTACAACTAGCTAGGAAGAACTCTATCTATACTATTAATAAAGCTAAATAAAACTGAAGAGTTTTTTTGTTTGTTTAAACACGCTAATCTCTGGAACTACCAGTCGGATTTGAAAATCTTTTTTGCATTTGGTAGCCCAATTCTTGAGTAAGGTTATAGGCTATTTGATATCACGCTACGATACTTAGGAGGCTAGCAGAGATAGTCAGAAAGAACGCTAAGCGAAAAGTTGTAAGCGCGGGCGGGCGATGCAATGCGATGGGGGAACATGAAATTACACGAAGGCGCGGGCAGAAGCTAGTTTCTTAATATTTGTTCGTACTTAGCCCACAAGGGTCGTTAGGCACCTTTCTCGTGTCTAGTTTTATTATCTACCTTAGTTCTATTTACATTTACGAGAGAAAGCTGCACTTGTAAAGTATCTACTAATACTTTACAACTGCATAAGTATAAAGTTTACTACTCGCCGAAGGCTAACATAGTTCGTATTAAGGACTGACAGTCAACACGGCTGTTTACTTAGAAAGTATATCAATAATACGATAAAGATGAATGAGAACTACTTATTTTTCAGTAATTGATATGCGTTGGACGCATTCTAAACATTTGCTTTACAAAATCAAGTGTGGTGCGGCAAACGGTTTGTGATGTTGATTGTCAATATTGAAAGTGTGAGATTGTGACGTCAGAGCTGACGGTCAATGTGATGTAATCGGCATCTTGTTAGGAGAAGTGGTCTTAAAGGGGTAAAGATTTTTCCACTATGAAGTACTTGTACATGAACATCACAATCATGAACTAAACAAAAAAAAAATACGTAAGTAAGTAAGCTTGTCTGTGGAAACTTGCATGTACGTTATGTTAGTATTATCTATAAATAGCGTGATTGTTTTTGTGTTGAGTGCAAACAAAAAGAAAAGAATACGCAATCGGGTATTTCTCGAAATATTTGACGATAATATGGAATAATGGAGTGCTAGATTTTTCCAAACTTAAGAGGCCTATTACAAAAATGCGCGAACATGCATGATTTGGTATAAATAATAATTAATTGGTAAAGATAGATCGTTTTCTCTTCTACAATAATAATACAGCGATTTTTTATTATTTTTCTATTTATTTAGCAATAATCGTTCTCCTGATGCATGTTTAGGCAAAAACTCGTGGAGAGCTGATTTAAGAGCTCTAATTTGCAGGTTCTGTTAAATATAATCCATCAAAACAATTTTTCTCATTTCAAAAATATCATATACTTATGTGTAATTGTAGAATACATTTTTGATATATATGCCTTATAAATAAATAAAAACGACTGGACCAAATTCCATTTTCTACTTGAAACAAGTCTGAATATCTCCGAACTTCTACATCATTATCACGTAGTATTTATGTCAAAATGGTCTCCAATAATGGCTTAAACAATATCAATAAAAAAATAGATATTTTGATTTTTAAATAAATAAAATAAAAGTACTATAATTATTATATACCTAATTATATTTCACTGCGCCGGCGATGCGCGCGCGCCCTGTCTGGAGGCCTTAATTTATTGAGGCATCCACAGGCAGACGATAACGTCATAGGTTAAACTGCCAAGATGCCAAAAAAAAAAGATGCGCGCTCAGTACCGAAATATAAGAGGGCTCTTTAAGAAGACATGAAAGACACCAGCTTAGATAGAAAAGGATCTCTCTATAATATTCTAGTTCAAGTAAATGTATCAATACTTAACAAACTCTAGCACAATTTAGGTGATCAAGGAAAACTTCATAAAGTAAATAAAACTAACAATGATATATTTGATATTGTAAGGAAGGAAAATCATAAGAAATACTGTTTACTTGTTCAGTAACTACACTTAGTAAATCGCCGGAGGACGTGACAAGATTGGCAATAAGATTACTCTTGGACCACCTCTAAGAGTCGCGTGCACAATTAGCAATATTAAACGCGTTAGAAATACCAGCCATCATAGTAATTGTCCAATCAAGCTTAGTTCAATTACGTTTACTGTCGATTTGTGTGATTTGTTTCAGAAAATGAAGACTGTTAATTGTAATGGGTACTTTTGATTCGGGCGTGTACATAAGCTACAGATTAAAAGGCGTTAATGTTAGCACCTTAGTGTCGGCAAATCTTGAAGTGTGAAATTGTTACTCGTATTGTGATAGATTTCTATATCGCTACCATTAATATTATTAATTGAATTGGTTGCTGATTCATGGGAGGTAAGTGTGTGCTTAAGTTTAAATTACAAACAATTATAAAGTGGAAATTAACAAAGCAAACAAAAATTGTTTAAGTGGAATTGATTGTGATGGATACTAAACATTCTACGACTCAACCAAAAGTAAATTACTATCGTCAAGAAAATATTACCAGGCCAATAGAAAGAAAACTAAACTGCCACCAAAGTTAAAACAAAAGCAGTCCCTTAGCAAGAATGCACCTCAAAAATAATTTCAAGTTATTGTAACGAATTCGTTAATGTGGGAACAGAGTTGGAAATTTTAGGAACGCTGAGAGAATCTCCCACATAAACTCAGATACAATAGTTTTATTGTTATGCAATTATGCACCGCTAGGATATTTGGGCTAAATACCGAGCATTCTGCCCGGCCGTGTATGGAAATGTTTGTTCAGTGAATCGACCACAAAGCCGTATTTGCTTTCCAATTCTGTTTGCCGTCCACGATTTGTACTCCTCCTAATACAAATGTGTGTTTGCTTCCAATACATCAAATGTCATTCTTATACGCAAGAAATAAGGTTGTCGTTTCAGTGATACGTAAATTTTATGATTTTGTTGCGGCTTGTCTGAACTTTACAGAATAGTTAGCACTTTCATTCGTTGAATTGGAATTTTGATTGTTGAATTAGGAACGGAATTCTTCATGACTTTATATAGTAATTTAGTTATTGCCTTTAAAATCATGGAATCTTTACGACTATAAACCATAGTGGAAACAAACAATCTTAGATTTCGCTACCAACCAAAAACTATAATTATATTTAACGCTGTTATTTAAAACTGGATCGATAACAATACTAACATAGTGGACAGACTGAGATTCGATCTCGATGAACGAGGAAATAATAGACTGAGGCATGACTAATACCTTTATTCATAGAACATATTTTATTTCCTCTGTTGGTATACAATACATTCTGAGAAATTCGACTGCCTGAATTTTGATTCTAGAGTATTTTTTTACATCATCTTTTATTTATTGTTTACGATTTGTATCGGTGTTACGAAGTATAATGTAGACTGTTGTAGACACTAATTAGATGGTAGAGATGAAATTTTTGATCTTTTTTTACTTCTTCTAATTCTATATACCGTGTACTTCAGTACTGTTAGCTAAGCTTTTGTACTTCGTGTGAGAAGCAATTTCAAATAATTCATGTGCTACAGTAGAATATCATAACTTTTTTCTTATATTAATTATTATGAAATTGCTGGTAAAACTAATAAATTCCAACGTGTATTGGTTTCACGTTTCATGAGACGTTGTGGGAAACATATACAATGGGGAGAGCTATACCCTGGTACGATCGAGAAACCGTGGGATATCGTGTCATAAAAGAACATTTATGTCAATAAAATTAAGGATTTTCATTGCTATAGAAATAAACGAAGTAAAGAGAACTCCTAAAACATAAATAAACGATGATTGAAATGATAAACAATTAAAAGCGGCTATAAAAAGATGAAGCCTTTTCCCACATGAAAACCAAAACGGTGTACAAGTCAATAACAGATTATTCGAGTGACTAATTCTTACTAACTTATTAATTAATGATTTTTCAATGCATATTATGTAGCTAGATAAACTCGTTCGATTGATTTTTTTATAAACAACGTTGGTGACAACACAAAATGACGTAGCGGTATGTCATTTTGGTCTGCCTCTAAGATAGCAATCTCAATTTCTCTTAGCTAATGTTTATGGCATGAGTGTGCATGCATTGTTTCGAAATATGTATTACAATAGTCCGAATTCTTATTCCCATCGAAGCATCGATTGTTTAAACACGATCAATCGGTACGCGTGATGATATTCGGTAATAGTGTATTATTATGTAAATCGATATCGGTCGCGCGGCCGCTACTGGTTTCCACAACGATTTGCATTTGTAGGTGACACGAAACGCGTAATTGGCCGGTTGTTATATCTCGAACTTGTTGAACAAAAAAGAATTTTATGTAATTGGTATGTTCGGTGTCGTACAACCGGTATGGTTTCAGAGCTTTTTTTATAATAGTTTAAATTATACAGTGGGAGACTAGTGTCTAAGCTGCCTGCGTAAGGCCTGTATTTCAGGAAATCGGAGGGGCAATTCTCGTAATTTTAAGAACATGTCGAAATGTAGGGAAATTTAAGGTATTTTGATAGATTGATACTGAGATCAGACTGTGACTGATCTCAGTATCAATCTATCAAAAATACCTTAAATTTCCCTACATTTTGACTAGTTTTTGACATTTGTTCGTCGCCGAGATGAGACTCTAGATTTTGACCCCTTCAGAAGCAGTTACATTCATATCGGATTATGCACTCGTACACAAAAGCGGTAAGTTTAAAGCATAATAAAAATATAGATTACCTACACCATAGATTATTAGTTATTTTAGGGTAAGTATTTACGTGTGTGTGTTTGAGAGCTTAACTGGATTTTTTTCGTTGGTTGGTACAATAATTCTTATACGATTAGCCATTTTCTTTTGTGCCAGTTATATTTAGCCTATAAATATAGGTACAGAATACACAATATCAGCAATATACATCCATGTATATTGGGAAAGGTTTTAATAGAATAGAATAGAATAGAATACTCTTTATTATGTACACCATATAAATTACAGACATAAATATAGAAACTGTACAAATGTTAATGTGACATAAATGATAATATTATTAAACTTGAGGCTGAATTTACTGCAAATAACGAATTATATATAGCTAGGAGATATTTTCAGAAAGATTCACAGCGAGAAAGACAATGGTATTATAAGTCATAGAGTGGCTAATGAACTCGTACGCTTAGTGTCAAAAACAAAACTCAGTAAATATTCATAACTGAAAGGTTCACACAGTTAGTCACTCCAAAATTAATTATCATTTGTAATTATAATTTTAAATAGGATCATCATACCGATGGAATTTGTTGATGATAGCGTGGGGCGAGATAAAGAATGATGGAGTTACTGCTACGTCATCTAAAGTAATATTCATCTAATTAAATTAGATGTCCGTCATTCTTCTGCTAACAATGGTTCTGAACTAATCTGGGAAGCAAAAGAAATCTTAGAGCCTATCTTAGAGATTATGCGGGTCATGAAAGTAATCTCATTTTGGTATAAACATAATACCATATGTCAATCTTTATCATTTCTTTCAAATCTACTAGGCTTTGCTTCGGGGTAATTGCATAACACATTAACAATTGCAATATCATTAATTGTGACAATTCGACAACATTCATTGCCTTACCTAAGTTGTCGAGCAGACGAATTATTATTGTTCAAACATATAAAGCAATGGTTTTTCAAACATAAAGCAATGGATTAGGAATTTCCTTTAAAATCCTTCGGGTTGTCGATATGTGTTTGCTCTTGACTCTAATCTAGGTCAGAGATGACACTGTTAAAGTCTACGATGGAGTGAGCTTACCCAGAAGAAGCCTGTTCACTCTTACTTTGAAGAGATTCGGGTTGTATTCACTCGGAAACACAAACGCAGGAGTTCCACTCTTTTGCTGTGCGCATTATAAAGGACACTAGCTTCTGCCCGCGACTTCGTCCGCGTGAAATTTCTTGTTCCCCGACCCACCCCGTCGCATCGCATCGCCTGCCCGCGCTATTACTTCGTTTTTGCTTAGCGTTCTTTCTGACTTTTTTCGTTTTGCTCGGCTCCTAAAGGTCATAGCGTGATGTTATATAGCCTATAGCCTTCCTCAAGAATTGGGCTATCAAATGCAAAAAGAATTTTTCAAATCCGACTGGTAGTTCCAGAGATTAGCGCGTTCAAACAAACAAACAAACAAACAAACTCTTCAGCTTTATAATATTAGTATAGATTTGAAAACGCTTAGTGAGAATTGGTGGAATAGCAACTAGGCAGGGATGGTAACTTGCAGTGCGTCTGGATGTCCGAAGGTAGAAGGGGCTTGGTGGAATGAAGTCGTGGAATTCTTGGAAGTCTTGGGCACACTTATTAACTTATTTATTATAACTTATTTATAAAATCAATCTCCCAATTTCAATTCCCTTCTAATCGGTGAGAGATAAAGGATCCTGGATTTTCTACTTACGAGGAAATTTCTGGCCCCATACCGATTAATTCTTACTGATAAATTGGAGAGTTGATGTTTCATGATGTTAATCGTCAGCAGCATCTTGCAGGCTCTTAATCAGAATGCCCGAGATCTTCAATTTTGATATATACTCGTACTTAGTAAATGAATTTATCTTCTGCTTTTGAAGTAATGGCGTATCAAGTCCAATATTATTGATTTCCCTATATTTTATGTAGGTAACCTGTCTTTCTACTTATAATATAATATTTTGCGCAAAACCGGTTACGTCATTATGAATTTACTTAGCTATGCACTTTTTTTTATTCACTTCGCTGCAACGAACATGAGACTAACAATATATATCCAGTGTCCATAGTCACATCGGCAAGGAAATAAACAATAGGAACACTAATTACAATCGCAATCGCAATATAAAACGCTAATGACCATTATCAGTCACACTTAAACAGCAGTACATCCTACATAAGAATCCTAAAGAGAGACTCTCGACCATGAACCTAAGCCGTGTGAACGAACTCATTTAGGAGTCAAAATGCTCTCTCGATCGCGTTCGCGCCGTCGTTCGTCAATGGACGTGACTGCCAGGCCCGCATTTGGGCGTGCGAGAAGCATGCCGGATGCACGACGTTGCTGCCGTACTTAATGTCCCCCGACGGTGGAAAGGACAGCCCATATTAAACGGGATACATTGAAAATCGATATGCAAGTTGGAAAGATAAGGCTGTGAAATCGAAGAGGCGTTAAGATTTACTAGTCGAAATTAATATTTTAACTCCAGAGCTGATCGGAAAATCGATATACGAGATAGAAAGATAGAGCCCTGGTAATAGATTTCACGAAATAAAATAATTAAATCCATAATGGTCGTTTAACATATACATGGCGATCACTGCAAACCAAGTATTTATCCTCAAATAAAGAAGGAAATCTAATAAAAGAACATACAGCTAGTCAAGCAAGCAGACCAACCAGGCAGACCTTAAATTAACCATGTTAATTTCGGTTTTTGTTTTGTATTTTTATATGAGTTTCAATAAACAGAAAACCTTAAATCCGTTTCCAACCTGTACTTTCAGTCAACACATCAGTTTAAAACCGTATCGAAGATTGATGTAAGTAATGCACCTCTTACCAATTCAAATCCGACCCTGTGCATGCAGTCCTTGCGTGCTAGCCGTAGTATTTTCTCGCCTCGCATCGTATATCCGCGTCGGACAGTGATCGTACATCTTCGGCCTGGCCTCACGGACGAGACTTGGCACGCACAGCCCGTGGACTGAGCCCGCGAGGCCGTGAACTCCTGTCCTATAAACCATTGCGTACTGCGCTCATTTGACAAATGATCGAACAATTTATCAACTTTTGTGAAGACTTTATAAAAGATGTTCTGATTAATTCACTATAAATTGACAGGGACGCTGCCGATGGAAACCTATATTATTCAACAGCTATTTAACGCCTCATCTGAATGAAGAAAGCGTTAATAATTTCACATTTCCAATTTAAATTAATGCTATAAATGTAATGTATTGTAATTGTATACTTAATTTTGGTCGCCAGCGCGGATGTGGTCGTACCATCCTGCCTGTTATATTGATCTCAGGATGCATGATTCAGTTACAATAATAAAAGACCATAATTGATGTTATAGAGATAAATAAATAATTAGACTGCGAATGAAAAGTTTTACTGGCTTACTTGGATTGGTTGTAAAATGGCAATTCTGCTTATTACGAGTCTGTAATTATGAATTTATTCATTTGCCTTTGTTGTTGATCATTTTACATTTTCCTAATTATATGTCTTGGTTGTGCATTTATTTCTTTCACTTGTTCTGGTGACTCGTTGGTCCCGTTATATCAAATTATAACTCTCCCTCATATTTCGTCGGTGTACCAACTTTACATCGCCGCAATTTACCGGACAAGTCCTTAGGGCATATCTAAAACGGTTACATTCGAAATATTCGAAATTGGAAACAGCGAACGTTCTAATCATTCATCGTTTTGGTACGTTTCCCATAGAGTTGCAACACCGACCATAAAATATAGACCGCCTCCGAGCAACATCGTGACCGCATTCACACGCTTCGGGAAGATTACCTCCAAGTAGTTTCAAGACTTTCGAGCCAGGTGATTGATTGTCAGAATACGCGCAGAACTACAAATGAACGGATTATATTATACTTTTGTTTTGCTGTATGTGTTTTGTCTGGGATGACAGCTGTCACAATGACGTTTCAATTTTTCTTGTGGAATTAAGTTGATCCCGTAGTTTATGTAAAGAAGGTTGGATGCATGCAGCAACAATTAAGGGTGAAGCAGTGACTTCATTGCTGAGATTGCTAGATGTAAATCTTGGATATAAGTAAATAATTTACTCTTAAGCTGGGGTGTGCTGATTTCCTAAGCTCCTCCCATGTTCCAACTAAGGAGGCAATTAAAGATTCTTAATATGTAGTAAACACTTGACTGTCTACTTTGATTAAGCCATCAGCCATAATTTAGCAGTAACCCAGCAGGAGGGCTGACATCTCGCATTATAAATCATTTTAAAACGAGATGCGCAACTGTGTATTGTAATAATTGCATTGTTTCGTATTTTCTCAACATTATATTGCTAATCTTTATAATCTGTGCTGCATATGTAATGCATACAGTAGGTATAATTGAGGTTTCATGTATGTAAGTTCTTATTCAACACCTACGTACGAGGGATTATGTTTTTTGTTTGTTTGTCATGTCTGAGCGTTGAGTTTTTTTTTTTTTGAAAAAAATTAGTTCGATGAACTTTATTGACTGGAAGTCTGAGGATATTATGTACAGAAAGAATGCCTAGCATACTCTGACTAAGTATATTACATTCTTTTTATTTGGCACAAAAGCTAAGTTAAATAGTGATTAGCGACAGTTAAGCCATACATTTTTGACATTTAACCGGCACTTAACTTTAATCATCGTTTATAAGTAAACCCCATACCTACTGTCTGAACTGAGAAAAGATTTGATTTTGTATATGGTTGTTTGATATGCTTTCACGCTAACGGCTGAACGGATTAGGATGAAATTTAGCACATGAGTAGACCATAACCTGGACAAGGACATGGAATAATTTTATCCCGATATTCCCATAGGATCGAGACTTATGCGAGTAAAATCGCGGGACGCAGCTAGTGAAATACACAAAATTACTTGCCAAAATACGTTATTAATTTATTATCCAAGCTTTACTCAAGATTGACAGACAGCCATAATTTGCCGAAAAAATGCCCACGTCCAATATCAATCGTCAAGTGATTGATTGCAGGGAAATTGCACACATTTCGTCGAAGTCGGCAATTATCAAGATGGCGGCGATCAAGATACTTAGTCACAATTTGTGACATTAAGCCTGAATCAATGTGTTATCGCCTCAGCAGATGATAAATTAATAAAATAATTGGCGTATGGATGTACCGTAAGCTATTTAAGAGAAGGAGTGTGGATCTTAGATTGTAAGAACGAGATAGTCGTGTCGATGTTTGTCAGCTTCGTGGCGCATCCTGTTGCGTGATCGCTTCTTCTTCCTAGTCACACTTATTATCAGAATTCATAATTTATGCCACTAACTTGCACCATTGGAAGTCGAGATGTTGAGTGAAAAACTGTGTGCCTCTTGTTTTCCCACAAATCAAAAGCTAAATAATAAATTACACTCGTAACATTCGAAACATCTAACCATGTCACAACATTAATTCAAACGTCAGATTATATCAAGAAAACATTCGATTCCATAATTAAAACAACATTAAGAAAGTGTTGACAAATTTATCTAGCACCTAATACATCAACTCAAGAACGTCGTTCTATTAGCCACTTCTTATCCATCACTAACTCATATATGCATTAAACATGGCCGGTCCATACATCGGATGGGTTCACGACCTTGATTTGCATTAGAGGTAGGTAGCACGATGCGTGACTACGACCAGTCACGCTGCCGCTGACAGGTGTTGTGATAGCACCAATCGTGGAGTAATGAGCCGATGTGTAGGACAGGCAATGGAATTTATTTGAGAACTTAATCCGTTGGCGAGGTGTGGTTTTTTTTCTATTGATTTATGAAAACAAGCTTAATGTTAGGGCTTAGCATATTAACAACCTTGTTTCATCGTAATAAGTGCTACTTAATGCTTAATTTTAATAGTTGTGTCGTAGAAATTTATTATAATAGAGTTATTTCCACACAGTGAGATTATTTGTACACAAAACAAAAAAGTGTCTAGATTAGCATGGATTTGTGTGCAATAAAAGAGATTTTTTTTAAAAAGGCTTTGCATTTCATACGTCCACTTTCTCCGTACCAGCAATCATTGCAACGCAAAAATTTATGGATATCGGAGAAAATTTTCAACTAATTTCGTGCAGTGAAAGTCTAATCGTTTCGTAATCGGAAAATTTCGAAATGCGCACGTGATTTTGCTCAAATGTCGATTCTAAATGATCGATGCAGAATCGAAAGTTGTTAGAGATGGGAATACAAAGTGTTGTTGTGTTATCGTTTTACCGATAAAACTTGTTGAAGTGTCAAGTCAGACCGCGCCATGCAAATTAGATGACAGCAATTTGACATTCGCTTGACACTGAATAGTGGTTGTCTGTTGATGAATATTGCGAAGTCAAATGAGAACATTAATCATTCACTGTGTTGGTTTACATTGTAGGGGAAATCCACAGAACACAACATTACTCTGAGTATTTAAAACTAACATTTAGTTAATTAACCTTAATTCTTTCAGTACTAAGTTGCAATGAAAACACATATGTTGCCAAGATCTCTAACTTTGTTGCTAAATGCTAAACGGTACCTACTTAGAATTATTCTCAAAGCTAAACATAAAATAAGAAAGTCGTAACATAGATAAAACGGTACGCCACCTACCTGCACCTGTGCAAAAGTAATAATCATCAACAATACTTTTATGCTATCCAAGCGGAAAATTGAATAATTCTTGGAAAGAGTCTTATTATTTAAAAGAAGATGTTAAGACCAATCACAAACTAAGTAGGTACACACATCCATAAACAAATGTCTAAATCTATTCACATGGCAAATTACCTACTGACAAATGCGTGCAGGTCCGCTCAAACTGTGTGAGTCTTTCGTCAAAAGATCATCTCAGGCACTAATCTGCGTGCATGCGTGGTGGTCCGGAGCGAGAGGGAGTGGGAGGCAGTCACCTCCTTCTGCGAAGCAGGTATGCTAGCGAAAGAGGTGGCGAGATGGCTCAGGGAGAGATCCTCCCGTCCCAGCCGCCTCGGGAGACGTTCCGGGCGACGGGAGCCACGCAACGACTCCCGGCCACCGTAGGCGCGGGCCTGCGGGCGGAGAGTAATGGGTAGCTTACCCTCCGATCAGAACCAGGCCCGTGCCAAACGGCGCGTATTACGTGTTCCACGCGCGCCTCAAAGAGATGTCAGCATCAAATTGAAGGGGTTAGGGCTGAATCCTGCCGGGTCAGCGGGATTGTCCGAAAGGGTTACCGCTGGCCCGGAACAAAAGGGCTAAGGAAGGAACACGGGTGGGTTTTAGTAAGAGTCTGACACTCCCTTCCGCTCCACCCAGAGCGGGAGGGGTCATTTGATGACTTCCCATCCTCAACAAAAAGAAAAACAGTCACTGATCTGCGTGCCCTCTTAGATTATGATCTGGCCAAGATTATGGCTGCACTTTGAAAGAGACTGTGACCTCTGAGTTCTGAGTTTGTTTCATTGTTTCTTCTCACAGTAGTCAGATAGGAAAAACAGACCTTATCTAATTTTAAAACATAGGTTATTTTTGTCTTTTACAACCTATTTACAAAACTACATCATTTATCATGGACACCTTTCATGAAAGTTACTTACGAAAATGATAACTGGAAATCTCTGTTTCTATGGAAAATTTAAAATCGTTCTAAATTGGCTGTGCCTGTAACACTATTTTTCGAAAATGTTCTTAAGTCACTTTTAGACCTTTATATCCTGCTTATGCGTATGAAGTTTCCTTAAAATCAGTTCATTCATTTCGAAAAATAAGGGCTTGATAGTTTGTATGAAATACCGTACGTCGTAAACGCTCTTTTGAATTGTTGTTCTAAATCTTTTGAATTGTGCTCAGTTGAATTGTTCTAACCAACTGATTTCTTTTGTTTCAGAATTCGCAAATGTGTTTACCACCAACATTTTGGTAAGTCCATCCTTTTGGAAACTATTTACTTACCGAATAAAGAGAAAAGTGACTACTGTAGCACCACCGAATGCGGAACGCCTACAGCTACGCGCCACACAACACTACTGTGTCGGGATGTGACTTACGCACACAACGTTAGGCTGCCTCGCCTATATAAACGGGCGCCCCGGCCACGAGTCCTCAGTCAGCGTTAGCGCGCCGCTGTTTCCACGCATTGGAAGAGCTCGCCTAGCGTAGACGCCCCTCTCCCCTCACGCACCACGGTGACGTATCCTTCCTGTTTCGTGACGCACCTCACGTCACGAACTGGCCGGGAACGCCTCGTGTAGTTAGTTTTTTATATAATCGTCGTAGCTAGTTAGTTAAGTACTATTTGTAAACAACCTTGTTGGTGTAATAAACTCATTGTTATTATTGAGCCTACGTTTTCATCATACCCGCTACAATCTGGCGCTCAACGTAAAGGCCCGGAAGCAGGCTAGCCCTAAATCAAGATTACGAAGAAGAATGAAGGAGGAACCGCAAACGACCATGAATTTGTCAACTGAACAATTCGAGAAGTTACTGTCAGTGATTGGAAACCAACAGCGACGAGGCTCTTTCACCACATGCAAGGTTAGTTTTAATGGTGCCAGAGACACTGAATCAGTCGAATCTTTTCTTGCTGCGGCTTCAGTGTTCAAGTCCGTAGAACAGATCTCCGACGAAGATGCGATTATGAGCATCCCCTTAATCTTGAGGGAACAGGCAGCCACCTGGTGGAATGGGATCAAGGAACAGGTGAAAACATGGGACGAGTTCGTGTCAAGAGTTCGCCACGCGTTTGCTCCTAAAAGACCTGCCTACCAGCTGTATCAGAACGTTGTCAACATCAAGCAAGGTGAGGATGAGCTTACGGAAGTGTTTGTGGCTAAGAAGAGGGCTCTTATTGCTCAAATGCCAGAGCCACACACAGAGACCCAACAAATTGACATGATTTACGGGCAATTGAGGTACAAAATAAGGGTAAAATTGCCACGCGAGACTGTCAATACCCTTGATGCCCTAGTGAAGGCAGCCAGAGGAGTCGAAGAGCTCCTGGTTGAAAAGGAGATGCCAGAAAAAGAGACAGAAAAGGTGTCATTTAAAAAGAAGCGTTGCACGTACTGTCGATTGCCTGGGCACTCAATTGAGACATGTCGGAAGAAGGAGAAGAAGGATCTCGCTTCTGGTAGTGGCACTTCCGCCGCGAAACCTGCGCCTGCAAATGCCGCTACAGGCACCCAAGCCCCATCACCGTCTACACCAAAGTTTTCGTGTTACGGATGTGGTACACCGGGAGTGGTCCGGTCAAAGTGCACAACCTGCGCCAAGGCTGTGCCAAAGGAGGGAAAGACTGAAGTAAGTTTTTGTTCCTTTAATCCTCAAGCAGATGTACGTCCTAGGCCAGTTATTGGTATTGCCATAGGCAAAATAACCGGCAGCGCCTACGTGGATACTTGCGCAAAGGCCAGCGTTGCATCATACACGCTGTACAAATGCCTACGAAGACTCGGTTTTCCATTCCACACACAACAGTTTGTGGTGAAACTGGCTGACGGCACGAAGACGACGAGAGACGTTTTGACTGTAAATGCACCCGTCAGTGTCTGTTACCGTGTTGTGCAAACGAATTTTATCGTGTTCCCGGAAGCTCGCGAGTCTCGCACACTGTTGGGTGTCGGCTTTATAGAAGATGCCAAGATGGTACTTAATGTTCCGCAGAAGACTTGGTATTTCGAGGATTACCCTGATGACATCTTCGACCTCCAAGATGAAGATGATGAGGAGATATCAATGGCTAAAGTAGAAGCTACGCCCGTTTATTTTGATCCTCAGTTACGGACTATGTTAAAAGATGTCGAGCTACCTGAATTTATTTCTCCTCTGTCGATAACTCCACGGGATGAAGGCGTACTGGAACCGGCGCTCCCACAATTCAGTGCATGCATCCCAGCAACTGGCAGTCCGTTATCCAGCGGAGAACCAGCACTCCCGACAACGAGTGCCTGCACTACAAACACGATGCCATATCGCGTAGTGCCAATTGAGCTGTCCCCTATTCCAAGGAAACGATCCAGACCATTATTCGATGGGTATTCTCCAAGGTTCGTCGACTTTATGGTCCGTGATGCCCAAATGCAGCTTCACGATGCTCCGTGTGAACTATCTCCACACTCCAAAGCACTCTTCCCTAGCGACCAAAGTAATAGCAGCAATGATGTTGAAATTGGATCTTTGGAAGTGGAAGAGGTCTCATCGGATACGCTGGACGCAACTCAAAAGTCACAGCTGATGGAAGTGCTATGGGATTATCAAGAAGTTTTCAGTGAAGGTGGAGAACCGACTACCCTCGCTGAACACTGCATCGACACAGGTGAGCATAACCCCGTCTCTGTACCTCCATACCGCCTCTCACCTCCACGCATGGCTGTGCTAAAGAATGAGGTAAAGAAGATGTTGGACAGTGGAGTAATTGAAGCATGCTCTTCACCCTGGTCTGCACCCGTTGTCATGGTACCAAAGAAGGACGGTTCAGTACGAGTTTGCGTTGATTACCGTAGACTTAATGCCATAACGGTCCCCGACAAGTATCCTATCCCTCGCATTGATGATCTGCTTCATGCTGCTAAGCCAACGCCTTTCATGTCGACCCTGGATTTACGCGCTGGCTACTGGCAAGTTAAAGTAAAGCTCGAGGATCAGGACAAGACGTCATTTATAACTCCATTCGGTATGTACCGTTTCAAGAGGATGCCTTTTGGACTTCGCAACGCACCCTCTACATTCCAGCGTCTGATAGACAGGATTCGAGTGAGCTTGGAGACTGTAAAGATGCTGGCGTACCTAGACGATCTAATAATTTTTTCGTCTACCTATCAAGCACACCTAACGGATTTGGGTAAGGTGCTAAGCAAGCTGAAAGAAAGCAACCTTCATGTAAATTTCAGTAAGTGCCGATTTTGTTGCTCAACAATTAAGTATTTGGGGCATATTATTACTCCAGAGGGTCTGAAGGCTGATCCTGAGAAGGTAGCAGCAATACTAGCCAACCCAGCACCCAAGAATTTGAAGCATCTGATGACGTTCCTGCAGACCTGTTCCTGGTACAGGCGATTCATACCAAACTTTGCCGGAATCAGTGAACCACTCTCCCGTTTAACTAAGAAAAGCGCGGTATGGACTTGGTCAGCGGAACAGGAGCAGTCTTATCAAGAGCTCAAAATACGTCTTACATCCACCCCTGTGTTACGTCAAGCCGATGAGACGAGAGGCTACATCATCAAAAGTGATGCAAGTAACTATGCACTTGGAGCAGTTCTAGTGCAGGGGGAGGGACAGGACGAGCATCCCGTCGAATACGCGAGTAGGCTGATGATCCCTGCAGAACGCAATTATTCGACAACCGAGAGGGAGGCTCTCGCAGTAGTTTGGGCAATCAAAAAATTCCGTGGATACATTGAAGGTCTCCCAGTAACAGTGGTTACGGACCATCAAGCTTTGAGGTGGTTGATGTCGTTACGGTCTCCAACTGGTCGATTAGCTAGATGGGCCTTGCAGATACAGGCGTATGATATTACCATCAAGTATACCCCCGGTAGGACGAATGTGGTTGCAGACACGCTGTCCAGGCCTATTTGCGATGAAAGCACCGAAAACACCTGTGGAGTGTGTAGCATGGCCGTGGATATGCCGCAGAGACCAACATCTGAAATTAGGGCAGAACAGCTAAAGGATGAACACATCACTAGCATCGTAACTGCCTTAGAGGATGCAGATCGTAAAGATAATGCCGTGTACTGGAGCAACAAAGGCTACGTCATGAACAACGGGTTGTTGTACCGATATCACCCGTCGGATGACTCAGATGAGGCTCAACTCGTAGTGCCTCAACATGAATGGGCAAACGTTCTTTCAGTATACCACGATGACCCTTTGGCGGGGCATTATGGCGCTGATAAGACATATCAACGCATCTCGAAGCGATATCATTGGAAGGGTATGAGAAAATATATCGAAGCATATGTTAAGAACTGTGTTGCATGCCAGAGATTTAAGCCGTCCAACCTGAAACCAGCTGGTTTGCTCCAAACCACGCCCGTGAACCAACGTTTCGAAACTGTCGCCTTTGACTTGTTTGGACCTTTGCCGTCAACCACTAGCGGCAAGACATGGATACTGATAGCTGAAGATATTGCTACTGGATGGATAGAATTATTTGCTTTGGAAACTGCCAGCGCTGAAAATTGTGCGACAGTTTTGATGAACGAGGTTTTCCTTCGGTACGGTGTGCCCAGACGCCTGATAAGCGATAATGGACCCCAATTTGTGAGTGCTGTAATGCAACAACTAACCTTTTGTCTGCGAATAAAGCACACATTCACACCAGTGTATCACCCGGCAGCAAACCCGGTGGAAAGGAAAAACAGAGATTTGAAGACACAACTGGCCATTTTAGTAGGAGATGAACATGGAAGTTGGAGTGATATGTTACCCAGCATACGGTTTGCGATGAATACCGCAACCTGCCTCACTACAGGTCAAACACCAGCGTATTTGACATTTGCACGAGAACTGCGTACTCCGGACGACAATGTTCACGACTTTCGTCAGATTTTACTGTCTGAGAACTTTGTACCTGAAATTACGCCGAAGTTACTACTAGTCGCCAATACGCTGGACAAAGCTAGAGATGTGAGAGAGAATCTAGAAGAAAACAGGAAGAAGACGGCAGACCAAGGACGTAGAGAAGATCCTGGTTACACTCCCGGTGACCTAGTATTAGCAACTACCCATCCAATTAGTAATGCTGCTCGAGGAATAAGTGCTAAATTCTGTCCTCGCAGGGATGGTCCCTATCTAATCCTAGCACGCCATGGTGCTTCATCTTATCTGATTTCAGATCCCACTGCTCCGGATAAACCTCTTGGAGTGTATCATACATCTGCCTTGACACCGTTCCGAGGCCATGCGGCAAGCCCACTTCCACCGCCGGTGCGCCCACTGAGGAAACGCGGGCGTCCGCCTAAACCTAGGACTAACCCTGAGGGCGCCACACCGCCCTCTCGTGGACGAGGACGACCACGGCGACGCGGGTCTCGCCCAGCTTCGTTGGTGGACCATACATCTTGACTGGCCACTCGTCGGGGCGACTTCGCATCCAGAGGGGGAGCCTGTAGCACCACCGAATGCGGAACGCCTACAGCTACGCGCCACACAACACTACTGTGTCGGGATGTGACTTACGCACACAACGTTAGGCTGCCTCGCCTATATAAACGGGCGCCCCGGCCACGAGTCCTCAGTCAGCGTTAGCGCGCCGCTGTTTCCACGCATTGGAAGAGCTCGCCTAGCGTAGACGCCCCTCTCCCCTCACGCACCACGGTGACGTATCCTTCCTGTTTCGTGACGCACCTCACGTCACGAACTGGCCGGGAACGCCTCGTGTAGTTAGTTTTTTATATAATCGTCGTAGCTAGTTAGTTAAGTACTATTTGTAAACAACCTTGTTGGTGTAATAAACTCATTGTTATTATTGAGCCTACGTTTTCATCATACCCGCTACACTACTACATTCTTCTCAGAACGAGAATAGGTAAGTACCGAATGCATTTTTAACACTAAAACTACTCAAATAATTATTATAACTGTATGGTCGACTGCAAGTGTGTCGTCATACGGGCGAGTTCACGACCCGCTCATTTTTATGCGCCCGCGCTCCTAAACGTGTACACGTGGGAATGAGCATTACACTAATGTTACCATATTCCTGGAAACTATTGTATGCTTGTAATAAAGTAACTGAGGTATTATTTCACATAGAAGCGGTTTCTTCCGAAGTTTATATTTTGCTGTTTCCTGCAATGCTGGGAGAGATTATGTATAAGGAACTACATAATATACAAGATTACGCTATTGTTATCTATGACTGAGTTAGGTACCCTGAAAGAAATAAGCAGTAAATACAAATGAAAAAACATTGATCTGAACTGCTTTAAACAGTTCCATATGAGCCTAACGTTCAAAACAGTATTTTTTACTGATCCGAAAACAGTTAAAGCTTGAGGCAAAAAATGTTACCGTCATGACAGTAAACTTTTTAAGTAGCTAAAAGGTCACAAAATTGTTTTTTTCAGTAAATAGTATGTTCAATCCAATCTAGTAATATATAGGTCACACACTGTTTTATAAACATTTCTTCTTACTGTATATAAAGTCAGTAAGTCTTAATGAAATCGCTTTAAGGCTCCTGCAAACAGGCGCGTTGCGCGACTTTCGTTGCCTTTGTGTCGCCCGCGATTTTATCGCGCGTCGCGCCTGTTTGAAAGAGCCTTTAATGTGGTGTAGTAAGAAATATTTTTTATAACATATTTGCTCGTAAAGGGTCTCTTATTTCACCAATTTCAATATCGTAATGTATCTCATTACGCACTTGTGCGGTAATGTAAAGTATTATATATATATTTTATTTGAAAATGTAGTCAAGTAATGATGAATTTATTAATTCCACACCGCCAGAAGTCTCAGAGGCAGCGAAAAAGGCTACTCTAAGCCTCTTGCCCGAAAAATCGACCGATAGATACTTACAAGCGTATCAAAATTTCATCATATGGAAAACAAGCAAATATGCAAATTCAGTCCGAGTTTTATTTATTTCCTCGCAAATATGTTATAAAACGTCGTATGACATACGTGCGCTTTGATAATTACAGCCTCTGCTTTCTTTTAGCCCTCGCCTACGGCTCGGGCAAGCAATATCGCCTCGGCTGTAATTTTCAACTTACCGCACTTATATCATAATGTACTATTTCAGTGTATTGTTAACGAAAACAATCATACGTAGGTACACACGACGACCTAGCAAGCTATACATTTCTAGTGTTAGAGTCTTAATGAAATCGCTTTAAGGCTCCTGCAAACAGGCGCGACGCGCGACACAAAGGCACCGCTCGTTGCGCGACTTTCGGTGCCTTTGTGTCGCCCGCGATTTTATCGCGCGTCGCGCCTGTTTGAAAGAGCCTTTAATGTGGTGTAGTAAGAAATATTTTTTTCAGTGTATTGTTAACGAAAACAATCATACGTAGGTACACACGACGACCTAGCAAGCTATACATTTCTAATGTTAGCTGACTTCGCATTGTATAGCTTTTGCGTACGATGAGAATCAGCTTATACTGAAAATGTATAGAAGTAGCTTGATATAATGGCGTGCGTATTTTTTTTTTAATTTGAAGAGTTCATGACTTGTCTTAGTCAAACACTAAAGAGTCAATGACATCTACTAACAAGCGGTTATGGAATTCCCAATCTTTAATTGGCATCTCCGTTACTTAACAATTTAAACTTAGGTATAATTTAATTTATATTAAAGAGGCTTACAGACAACGGAAAATGGGAAACACCGCGAAATAATGCGCGTAAAATTGATAAATTTTCATGACTCCTACAAAATCCGAATTTATTTGTATTGTTAAATTATGTTTTATCACAATACAAAATCACAGTTGTGATTGTAACCAACTCTGTTTTCTCATTAGTTACCGTTAACTATGTTATGCGTGCGTGCGTGACCATATGAGTTCGATTTATGTATAAACTAATTAATAAATAATTATGTGTTCTACAAGTAACTGATATAATAAACAACAGTTGTTATGGATTGTTAACTCGTTGTCTCAATCAATCGATTAAGTCAGACCTAATGATTCTGCTGCTGAAGATTTGGTCAGTAAATTCCGATGATCATTTTTATTTTTTCTCCTATTTGTATCTACAATTTCAAAAATTACTTTAATATTACATTCATTATAAGCCGTCTGACCCTTAGGATTGAATAGACCAAACTTATTAAACAAAGTTCCCGTGGACACCGTTAGAAAGCCATCTATCATAAACAAATTCATGGGACATCATTACCATCCGTCAATTCCAATTTCAAATCATAATGACAGTTATTCCGATGTTGCCATAAGCGCATACTTCCAAACAAGGTGTATTAAATTTTTACCGTTTGCAACAAAGGTCAGGTCAATCAAATAAAAAGTCGTGGGCACACCAATTACTCGCCCACGTGTAAATTTTGTAATTTCGATGATAATCATGCGGCCGTGTGAATATTTTGTAATGATGAGAGAAGAATTTGAGTGTTTTAATGTAGGTATACAATATAATGGAAAAGACCACAACGCAGCGCCTAATACCTTTTGGCAATTTATGGAAGGACAACGCTGATAATATTCAAACTCAAACTCAAAGCATTTATTTCAATTAAACCTTGTACCTACAGGCACTTTTGAACTGTCAAAATTAAATAGTCTGTCAGCTAGTCAGAAAGTTAAAGCTAGTTGCCCATTCCAAAACGTAGATCTCTATGGAGAAGAACGGGCAAGAAACTCCATGGACACTCTTTTAAATCAAGATAATATTACAAAATCCTGGGTACATTATTCTTGTTGCTTCTATATGTGAAAACAGTGTAAAAAAAAGACACAAATGAAGAAATAATTCAAAATATAAGATTAAAAATAAGCCTTGGCAATTAAGGGATGACCAGTCTCAACCGACGGCGCCCGTTCACGAACATGACGCGTGGGTCAGCACCATCTAGCTCAACCATTTTGTAGGGAACTAAATGATCCACACGCGCCACCATCGATGAGACATTTAAGTGAGTATGACACGTTCTCAACTGCCATGCTCTTTCAAGTCAACATCACAAAAATCATAATAAACGGAAACATCGTTCTTACATTTACAAAATTTAAAAAAATGCTTCTAAATTATACAAAACTATACTTTGCAATTAATTTAAGAGATTAATAGAGGTTTACTACCAAACAGGAAGAGATATTTCATAATGAAGTATTCATCAATTAAAACTTGATTGTGATATTTTGGAGTCCGCTCATACCTTTAGGCTAAGTTTACATGTTGTAGGCGTAAAATCCTATGGCTAATAATATGAATACCAAATAACATAGTTTTAACCGCTTCTAACACGACGTATAATATTATCAAAAAATATTTACTAACTTAAGACACACTACAAATAAATAGTATATTAGGTGTGGCAACACCTAATCTCTCAGTGGGCACACTGAAAGTAATTCGGTGTCAATGCACTTACAAATAAACACTAACTTATTGAATACATAACTTGTTATATTTGGCTGTACCACTTAGGTACTTAGTTTCCATTGCCGCCCGTATCTGCCATTAACTTAAGTTCTACATTTCTTCCGCCTTGACCAGCTTACTAATAACAATACTAACATCTTAATTGAAACAACATGGTAATAAATCAGGTTATACACTAGCTTCGGTATTTGCTTACAAAGCTTTCAGCTTATTTAATAAACTTCGTTCTCAAGACTAACAAGGCAGTTATAATTTGATTTAGTGCAGAAAAGGGTAACAGTTTGATAGACAGTCGTGGTTACGTAGTTATGTTAAGCAAATCAGAGTTTCACTTCACCTGGGAACCATAGGTTGCACAAAAGATAATGGTGTGATTGACAAATTTCAATTCTAGTTCCAAATTGAAATTTTCCTCTATGGATATATTTTGATGTCTTCGAAAAAAAAACTCGTCGAATTCTGCATGGCCAGTTACATTAATTTGTATTTTATGTTCGCCTTTCTTACAGCCTGCACCTTGCTTTATTTTTAGTGATAGGTAGTGATGTGACTCAACAGGTAAATCTAGATATCGATAGTCGCTACCGGACTGTCCGGCGTTCGAAATTGGTTGTTCCGTTTGGAAACGAGTCGTCCTGTCGCACAGGTATACCGGTATAGGTACCGGTCGGTTTGTCGGCGTGTCTCCAAGTTCATGGCTTCCGGAGCTGACTTTCGTTCTGGCACGCCTTGGTTACCTATATATATGTGAATATTGCATCTTATGTAGGTTAATGAGTATTGCATATGGCAAATAAAGTTTGATTGTGCAGTGTACATTAAATAAAATACAATAATGGGCGCCAGAAATGGCAGTCGATGACTGATAGTGAAGACATGAGAAACTAATTAAATTTCGGTAGGTAATTAATATTTTACAGTCCATTAATTATTTAATTACTTCTATTCGTTATTATTGTTCTATTGAAACTAAACAAGGATCTAACAAACAGCAAAGCTTGTTCATGTCGTAAATGCTTGAAATTGCCTATAACGTAACCTATCAATTTTCAATTATACGAGAAAGTAGGTAAAGGAAATTTCCGGTTTGTTTTTGTTTTTTCGTTTGTTTGTCGTCTATTGTAACTCATGTGAAACTCGTTAAATTCTAACGTTACCTTCAACCTAACTGTTCATTTTGCACATCACTTTTATGAGTGACTGATGCTATTTTTAGAAGATGAAAACAACCGATATCACTTAAAGTTTATTTTAAATTAATTGTGGGTAAAATAAAATGTGAACGAGGCACATTAATGCTCTGTAGATAATCAGCAATGTGTGTGTTAGCGGTTATTCTCACGCCTCGCTGTCGAGCGGCCATTACCATTACGTGCATTCAGCCAATGTAACACATTGGCCGAATGCAAAACGCTACGTTTCAGTTAATTAGTGCCCCACATTACGCGTGAAGTGCGTTAGTTTTATTGTTTTATTGCGGTTTGTGTGGCAGGCTTGGTATCTTTGTAAGTAACAGGAACACGCTCGAATGTTTTAGCAAGAGTTCTTTTTTCAAAATTCGCTGAGATAGTTTTTTTTTTAAATAATTTATCGACTTTGTAAGACAATATTTTAACTTAAAAGAAAATTTTAAGTCTAATGCAACAACATGCAAATCTGACAGTTCAAAAAGCAGGTCCTTAAGGAAAACAAATCGTAGAATAACTGGGTGGGTTTTAACATGTCGTAGGCAGCGACACACGCCCACATGCCGCACGGTTGGGCTGTCAAACTGTCTACGGACAATTATCTGGTTGCGTCAGAAAAATATCGATGCAGCGTGCACCTTTGACCTCGTGTCACTTAGTGACGTAGCTTTGCGCTAGTGACTTTTGTCAGACGCCATTTTTCTTCAAGTCATTGTGGGAAGGTTGGAAAATTATGAGAACAGAAGAAGGTTTGCATTCTAATCTCAGTCTCAATCTGTCGAAAATACGTCTAATTTGTTTACATTTTTGACAAGTTTTTGACATCACCTCATGACGTTGGCAGAATACGTAGTCGACATCGGCTCAGTTGCCAATTTCCCATTGAGAAAAAAAAAACACATTGATTTTCACTGAGATGAGATTGTGGCTAGGTTTAGTACGATTTTATTTACGGCAATTGGCCTTTAAATGTGTTTGATGCGAAAACTAGATAATTTTTAAGGAAACTACGGAATCACAATTTCGTCTCGATAAATAAAAAAAAAGAAACTGTATTTTGGTAAAACTTCACTCTATTTTCAATCTAGTTTTAATGTAGCCAGTCTTAAAAGCGACAAGAGCTTCAAAACATGAATCAAATCATAACTATGTCATCACCGATACACTTGTCTTGTCAAGATTAAATAATTAACTATGACATGCACCAATGATTCATTTCTTCGAGTTGATGTCATCAATCTGATTATGTAGGTGTCAACTGAAGATATCGCCAACAAATCATTTAGCTAGACTGCTTGATTAACGAATTATATTACTTATTTAAACATAAATTACAAAAAACCGTGGGATTCACTTTGTTGATGACCCTGTGCTAGCGAGAAGACTCGGTGATTGACTTTTGAACTACGAGTCGCAAGTTCGGTTTCTATTCGAAGCAAAACTGTGTAGCGATTGCTTGTAGATTGCCTGTGTCGATTAGATGTCCCAAAATTTCCAAATTCTCACCTTGAAAACTTAGGTGAAGTGAGCTTGAAGTCAGAATCAATAGTGAATAATGTGACAGCTAAGCTACAAAACTGTGATAGTTTCTACTAATCCTAAGCTGTGTAACAGAGCGATTAAGATGTACTATGAAGATGCGCCGCCCGCCGTGGGATAGCTGTGCTAGGAAGATGCGCAGCTGGAGCTATGCGATGCATCGATAGTAGGGATGACACGGGGAGTATTATGCTCTGCACATAGTTACACCATTGACCACTCGCGCATCCATAGCTCCTATCCATGACACGCATCCTTCCATATAAAAAACATAGCTAGTTGCGCCAGTTTCCACCAGTGCTATGCTATGTGGGCCAATTAATATGATTGGTGGATATCAATCTCATCCATAGCAACGTAGCATAGCACATCTCTGATGGAAAAGCAGCTTTAGCATCAGATGGAATAGAAGCTCCTGGGAACAACTAACTTCACCTAAGTTTTCACGGTGATTTTTTTACAGAAACGTTTGACTGGATATTTGGTGGCCTACAAACGCATTCACAAACATATCTTTAGAAAATCTAGCGCCTAAAACAAAACTTGTGGCTAAAACTAACTTCAACAGATCGTTAATACATTCATAAACCGATGATTGATGGCACATTAACTTGAGATGGTACCGGTATGGTAATCAGGCACAAGTGGCCACTTCCTTACCTCGGGCACTACAGGGGAAGAGAAAACTATTTCCATGATAAACTCTATGGTTTCCGGGTCAACAAGTAGTAGTGGGTATGTCAAATATATAAACAAGGCTTGTCTATGATGGGTGAATAGATTTAAGAGAAGTGATAGTGATAGTGGTAGTGTGTTAGTGATAGTTGATATGTATGGGGCTTCGAAGCTTTTTCACCCATGAAAATTATATTTTGGATGAAAATTTCTGCTGATTTAAGAGATCAACAAAGAAATTGTAGGAAACATAGATAAGAAGGCCAATTCTTGTAATTAAAAACGTTCAAAATTTAATCGCAATCTCATCCAGCGACAATCAATGTCAAAAATTTGTCAAAAATTCTAAGTAATCTAAGTTTCAATCTGTCAAAAATACCTCCAATTTCCCTAAAATTGGAGGTATTTTTGACAGATTGAAACTTAGATCGGACTGTGACCGTTCTTAAAATTACGAGAATTGCCCTTCTGATTTCGAAAATGTTTATTTTTTAATTCAATGGCAATTACAGATTTTGAGACTTAAGATAGTAACAGAACATTTAAGTTTTTTTTTTTATTGATATTATCAAGAAACTTTTTAACGTTACAATTGACAAAATATACGTTCCAAAAAACCACAGAGGTTTGTTAGGAACGTTGATTCAGCTAGTAGGTCACAAAAATAGAATACAATATAGTAAAAAATCTTGTTAAAATTAAGTAAAAAATCTTATTGTCAAAATTATAGGGAAATAAGAAAACGTAATCAATTCTAAGTCTAAAAAACCAGGCTTTTAGAAAATATAATTATCTACGCCTTTATTCATAATCGCTTAAATTTATGTAGTGATTAGCAACTGTCTAATCATACATTTTTAAACGTCACTAAAGTTTAATCATCGTTTTATAAACCCCTAAAACCCTGATAATCCTACTAAGTTTTAAATTAATTTGATTAATACTTAAAACGTGAACGTTTGCGAGGATGGATGGATGGATATTTGTTACTCTTTCACGCAAAAACTACTGAACGGATTTTGATGCAACTTTACAGTAATATAGCTTATAAATTAGAATAACATATAGGATACATTTTATCCCGATATTCCCACGGGATCGACACTTATGCGGGCGGAGCCGCGGGGCGCTGCTAGTGAAATTTAAGGGAAAGAAATAAAATAAAATGTTTTATTAATGCGGTACAACATCTAAAACGAGTGACATTATAACTCAGGAGAAGGCTGTTATCTATTCAATTACATTTATTACTAATTATACAGCCATTTACATGAACGATTTATGTAAACCGATCGGCAAAGTTACGAGGGCGACCTGAACCGGTCGATGGAAGTGGCATTTTATGAAAAGGGTTCCGTTGATACATAAAAATGATATTTTTTTTAAAGAGAGATCGTTTTCCCGTTTTTCAAAATGGTGCCTATTTAATAAGTAAAGTATAAATCGTTTATGAAGCTGCATGAAATAATGATAGTGATGAATAATAATGATTGAACGCTGATATTAGATTAAGCGTCATTATTGGTTAGTTTAAGTTTCAACAATAGTTAGTTGATAATTAATATTGTGTAGAATATAACAGAAATTACATCAGTACCTAGGTAGTATTTTCCAGAGTACATTTATTTATTTATATATACTTTATCGTACACCAGAAAATACATAACAAAAAAATACGATTGTTATTAATACAAAAAATACAATGGGCGGCATTATTATCATTATCATCATTATTACGTTCATTATCGTTATTGTATCACTAGCTTCTGTCTGCGGATTCACCAGCGCGAAATTTCTTGTTCCCCCGACCCACCGCGTCGCATCGCAACGCCTGCCCGTGCTATTACAGTACCCGGCGATAAATATTGCACATCGACCTTTGGAAAGAGACAATCGGCTAATTTCGGCTTCGTAGAGCGTTATCTCTGTCGCACGAAATACAAACAGTCCGGTATCTATTAGGAGCTGTTAAAACAATTATAATTTGCTTCTTTTGATAATTATTTTTATTCTTTGTATGAAATACAAAAAAAGGTAAAGGTCGATGTGCAATATTTATCGCCGGGTACTGTACTTCGTTTTCCTCAGCGTTCTTTAAGAGTCTCTTTATTTTTTGCTCGGCTACTTATGGCCCTAGCGTGATGTTAAGTATCTAACCTTCCTCAATACAATAGCATAATCAGCATATAATGTTCCCACTGCTGGGACACAGGCCTCCACTCTGTGAGAGGGAATGGGCCGTAATCCACCACGCGGGCTCAGTGCGGGTTGGTAAATGTCACATGTCTTCGAATTTTTGGTCCTAGAACATGTCGGTTTCCTCACGATGTTTTCCTTCGCCATTTTTGAGAGCAATGGTGGTAAAATAAATTGCACAAAGTGAAGCTCCTGACTGGGTTCGAACCCGCGGCCTACAACTCGTAAGTCGGAGTCGTTACCACTGGGCCACCACTGCTCACCCTCAACATAAATAGAAAAATAGTTTTCAAATTCAAACGAACCAAGAAAGAAACTCTTCAGTTTTATTAATAGTATAGATATAAATACACCCGTAGGTATAAGGTAGCATGTTTTTATCAATACACAACGTTAATTTTGACAGCCCGACCATTGTCGGGTGTAGAGACTTTATGCTAATGACTAGGAAAAACATAAACGGATACTTAAAAATAAAGAAACTTCTTACTAACAGTGAAAACTTTCTCCTATCAAATAAGACATTGGCATCTGTTTAAATAAAATATCAATAATCATAAATATTTTACACAAGCAATAATTCCCATGGCAGTAATATTTTATATACTTGTGGAAGTCGTGTGTAGATGGACGATGAAAGAAAGGAAAATACATTTATTTACGGCAAACACGGCACATAAAAATAAAAAACAAACAAAATTACAATTTGGGAGATGCGTCACATTTACGCAAAACGGCCATCGCTCAGCATAATGCTAAGACCCTATACGAGACAGAGCCCCAGCGCTGGTTTTTAGCGACAGCCGAAAAAAAAAGAGAAGCTTCCTCCGTGTAACTTGAATATTTATTGGTTCCGATATCAATAAAGTAGGATTATGTTAATATTATGTCTATCGTAAACATTCTTTATATTTGTTACCAGTAAGTTTACTATAAATATTTTGGAATGTCGTCAAATTAACTGACACCAGAGGTGCTACTTCATCCATGCTATACTAATATTATAAATTCGAAAGTAACTATGTCTGTCTGTATGTTACCTTTTCACGCCTAAACCGCTGAACGGACTTCGATAAAAATTTGTAGAGAGATAGATTGCATCCCGGAGAAGGACATAGGATAGTTTTTATCCCGATATTCTCACGGGATCGACAGTTATGCGGGTGAATCCGCGGGGCGCTGCTAGTAAAATATATTTTTAAAGCTCGTTTCTAAACATAGGTTAGCGAACGGAGTGTTATTATCATCAATATCAATCTATCATACATATTATAAAACTGTTAGAATTGGAAACAGGAAAAAAGAACTACTTTGAACACAAGACTTATTTGATTCACAGAAAAAAGCTTCTGTCATTTCATCTTTCAAGAATAATTAGGTATAAGCATCCGAACATTTAAGTTTCGTTCCCATTTCTTGTCCCAAAAGGATTGGGTCATTGGCTCCCGTATCCACATAAAACGCTAAGGAACCCCAATCCGACTTGTTTCGCGTCCGGGAGGGAAACGAACTCGTTTAACCTGTCGCATGTCGCGTCGCGTCAACCCACTGAGTAATAACCCGCGGACGCCACCTGACAATATCATTTGTACGTACATATAATAATAATCATGGCCGGTAATGGTCGCAATGGGATTCATATTAAAGGAGCATGTGAGTGGTAACAATACCAGTGATTGGCTTCTTATTCTATTGAAACTCTCTACTAGGCTAGGCTAGCGCAAGTTCAAAATGTTACCCGTGCGTGACGTGAGGCCTAGGTACTACTTCCGGCGAACCACGACTTTAAGTATCTAAACACACTGAATGCCGAAGGTACGCCACCGAAGTTCGGCATGATTACGCCTGCAATGCTATTTGAATTACCAGCCGAACATCGGTCGGGTTTTAAGTTCAGCGGCAATTTAGGCGGCAACATATTCTGTAGAGCACACATTATACGCGACCGAAGTTCGGTTCGATTGCCGAAGAAGATCCGGGGCGGAGAGCAGCGGGAGGCTGGCATTCCCGCGCCACGCGTGTGTTCAACTGAATTTCTGTCGCGTAAGTTCGGCACTTATAGTGTGTCATATCAGCCGAATACGTCGTAACGTAAAATCAGCCGCGGAACTCCGGTCGCGTACCTTCGGCATAGTGTGTTTGGACACTAATTGTGTAACACAATCTGCACAATAATTGCGAAACACACTATCAATCTCAATCTGAATCATTTTGAAGGATATTACTAATACATTGCTTCATATGTTCGAAAAATGTGTCTGCTCAACAACGCAAATAACGCAACGAATGTTGTTGAACTATCAAAATGAAACCCATTGCTACTGATACCGTGTTACAACGCGTGCCACGAAAGAAGAGACTTGACACACCACGTGGTTTGACATGCGCAGTACACGATTTTAGTTATCTTTTGCCTTATGAGGTCTGAGTGCGGGACGGGACCGGACGTCATAGGGGCGGCGGAAAAGAGCGGGGGAGGCGGGGTCAAGTCTCATCTTTCGTGGCACGCATTGTACGTAATTACCCAGCTGAATCATTATGAAGGATATTTGTATCCATTGCTTCATAATTATGTTTGAAAAATTTGTCTGTTGAATAATGCAATTCATGTTGTTGAACTGTCCAACTGAAAGCCAGTCCTATCCTATTATAAAGGATGATTTCCACCAAACGGCTCGCATCGCATCGGATCGGAACGGATTTTACAATCTTTAAACGATATTAAATCGTGTCCACAGTATTTAAAGTCTATATTACCAAGCCGCACACAGCAGCTTGACTGCGGGCGTCTTCCTAGACACGCGATCGTAGCCGAAAGTATGCTGCGACGCGCGATCGGCTCCGTACGCCTGTCGTTGTATCCGATCGAATCCTTTCGGCTGTCGTTAAAATTTTTCTTTTCCTCTTCTGTGTTTTATGATTATTTTCTTCTTCTTCTAAGGCAACAGCCAATAATACCTACTACGTGAACTTCAACCATTTTCAAAAATTAGAACACGTCAACACGAATGAAACTATTTGACTAGGCGCAGAAACGGATACGTTCGCAAGCGACGTATGGAGCCGATCGTATGCGTCGACATCCTGCCGGATGCGATCGGCGGTCGCCGCTTCCGTTCATATCCTTTCCGATCCGAAGCGATACGAGCCGTTTGGTGGAAATCACCCTTTAGTGTGTTACGCAATTATCCCGGTGTATAAGTTAGCCGTTTTCATATTAAAACTCCGTACTAAGCTAGGCTGCCCAACGTCGAAAGTGTACGTACGGCGAACCCGGGACAGTCAACCTCACTTGCTACCAACTACCTTGCTAGTATAACTAGCTAGTATAACTGACTAGCAGGGTGAATTTTTGAGTCAAAATCTGTGAATGCAGTTGGCAATTACTCAAAAAGTAAACGAAGAGGAGATTAAGTTGAATATTTTTAATTGTTCCCCTTTGAGCACCACGTTAAAATATTGATTGGTGCTCAAACGGGAATACCTTTGGTACTCAATGCATAGGTGCTCAAACGGGAATATTTGGTTTTTTGTAGAAACAACGGTAAAGACCGCTACCCTTAGTGCTCCGTCTCAAACCTACCCTGTATACCTACCTAGTTCGAGTTGATACGTGGTAAGAAGCTTTTACCTTGACAAGGCAGTTTTCTTCTCATACAGAGAGACGGAACGAGGATTAATCAATCATTAATCACGCTTGCTCATTCGATTTTGAAAATATCTTATCAATGCTTGCCGGGTTGTGTGCGCTGATGCTAAGTTCGTATCATGTTCATGATCCATCACTGACGTCACATAATTTTTTCCCAGTTTCGCTCAGTTACTGAAACCGGAGCAAGCGCATATTAAAGCAACGTTTGCATATTATTGTAGACCTGACTATGTGTAATGTAGATATTTTTGCAAATGCTATGGTGCAGCGGTGTTATCTTATGTTTTTTTAATATCCTTCTTTACCTATACCTACCTACTGTAATACTTACATACTGCGCAGGCGCCTGTTTACTCATCAATGAAAACATTCGTGTAGGCAGCCAGTCACAGATAAAGTTGGGTTGGAAGTTGGTGACTAATTTCTTTGTCTATTTAAGTACCAGTTAGGTACCAGGAACTAACATAGACACAGGTTAATTAGTTATAGCCTATATCCTATTTTCATTACGTAGTTTCTATTAAAGTTAATCAGTTCACCTAAATAATGGTATTTACATTAAAACAAAGAATTTTTCATTAACATATTAGTCAAACATTTCCGAGCGTATTTAACTGACCATGAACCGTTCGTCAGCCGTCTCTTTGCCATGTAAAAAAAATTATTATTCCTCATGAAGGTAAATTTTATTAAAATGACACCACGTACCGCAAATTGCTTGTAATTAAAACATTCCCGTGTTGACGAAGTTGACTTCAGTCCTTGATCTTGAGTTCTTGATAAAGTGAATAATTTATCTGTCCGAAATTCGCTCGTTCGTAGTACCGGCCCATGTGCTAGTGAGTCATGCCCTCGCGCATCGTCGCTCATGTATTTTCGCAAAACCGGTCGTCTACAGCGAAGCGACGAAAAACGAACACACCCGATGCGGCAATCGGGCAATTTTTTCTTTTATAATTAATTTATTGTAATGACGCAAAAACACCGATCTTGTTAAATGCCTTGTTTGATTTTGCTTTTTATTTCTTCAAAGTAATGTTGTAACAAATTAAATGGTTAATTTGAGCTGTCGATAACACCTCCATTATTGGCTGTCAAATGAGTATTGACACTGACAGTGATCGTAATTTCTTATATAATGACGTTCATTAAAGTAGGCGACAGAGCGAGTTTGTCAAGCAAGATAATCTCAGATTTATTGAGTTAATAATACACATGATCAACTTTTTTTGCTTAAAAAAGATGTTACATATTGATGTTTCTTAAACGGTTGCACATTTTTTATCTACTTATATATATATATATATTAAAGTTGTGCAACCGTTTATGATACATCATTGTAACATAACTTATTAATATTTAGTTTTTCGAGTTTTTTATTGACTTGATGTATTCGGGTATGTGCTACGTGTCTATAATAAATCATTGCGATTTAATTCTGACTGACGACTATTATGTGGACGATGTCATACCCAGTGGGTGTAGGTACCTACCTGTTTGTTGAACTTGTCTCTGCGTTGATTGGTTTCCTACAACGAATTTTCAAATACTTGTCCGTTTCTTTAAGGCTAGCTCTTTTGTTTTGGTAAAAGCTAAATGTATAAATTACTACCTATTACTGTTCTTTTCTTCAGTTTTGTTAATCTTAATATTTATATTAAAACGTTACTTAGGGTAGAGCCACAAAATATTTACCGATCAAACAACAATTTATCTTACAAATTGAAACACCACAAAACAACTTCTTAACTCCCAAAAATCGATAAAATTAATCGACTGGCAACATTAAAAAAATCCGGTCACTTAATCACAAGTTCACAACAAAGTCAATATCCAATGGATCCAATAAATCTATTCGGATTCATTATGTCATCGGCATAGTGTGGCGGCCGTTGGCACACGTACTCTATGAATATTCAAACCTGTTTTATACAACCTGTGGAACTTGTCCCCGCCTGCGCGCACGCCGGACGGAGGGGTTCCGTGGATGCGACGCGAGAAAACAGATGCGATTTGTTGGGACAAGTGGTTCCTAAATATTTACTATTTTTGTTAATTAGTTGGTAAACGACTTTTGGTGATAGCTTCTGTTGTTTTGAAAACAGAAGTATTTTTCATAACGATTAAAGGCTAAGAGAACGTATAGTTATATTAATCCAACCTCGGAGGCGGTGGCGGCAAGGTTTGAATTTGGGGTGGACAAATACACCGGGTCCACTAAGTCTCCGAACAGTACCTACATAACTAAGTCTACTGTCAAATATCACGTAGGTAGGTAGTTTATAAAATGTTGTGATTCGACAACAGATCTGGTTTTTAGCGAATCGGCTTTTTTGAGTGTCACTGGGTTGAATTCAGTTATTTTAAAATAATGTATGCATATTTTATTCCATCCTGTATATCCTGTTAGAATCTAAGTTAAAGTATACATAACACAAACAAAAGACTTTACCCATATACGGTAGTGTTAACAGCAAAATAATTTATTAGGATATCGATCAAAGACTTTAAAACTTTTATTACTATCGTATATCCAAAAGCCCCCATAAAAGAATCGATTTATCGTTTACTAAGATAATTAAGTATAGAGAACGGTTATTTAAAATGATAATGATTTTTATTTATTCTAACTTCGTTTATGTGTAAAAGTTCCCTTTTACAATAAAGTTTGATAGTTACATTTCATAACCAGTCCAAACGTCTTGATTAATTCCTGTTAACACCGTGGTCATATTTTGATAATTGCTGTAAACAGTGCAATATTTCCAAATCGTATCAACTGAGAAGTTATTGGCTTAAAATAAAACCAAAAAAAAAATACGTGCATAGAGGTACAAAAGAGAACATTGTTTTTTTTTTAATAGTTTTGTTTGTTTCGTAGCAGCAAAACACAAAACACAGCTGAAGTAGTGTTAGCCTAACTAAAATGCAAATATTATGTACTAAGCCGATGCCACTAAACAACCAATATTAACGTAAATATAGGCAGAGGAACCGAGACCTTTACAGCCAGTTGTTTCAAAATCATTACTAGGTTGATATTCACATTCGCTTTGCCGAAATCGTTGAATTTAGTTCAATATTCGGAATAGCACGATATTGTCGATGGCGAGGCGACTCCCACGGCATAGACATGGCATTGCTGGAGAGTCACGAACGCGTCTAAATAGACCTTAAGGCCTATTTTATGTTTGGTTTCATTAGGGACGGGATATACTATGAGGATACGCTATGACCAAATTAGTTTCAGCTTCTATATCATTTGAGGTTTTGCTATTCATTTTTCTTAGTGATACTTGATGATGATTGTTAACAAGTCTATAGTCTGGAGGTTGAGTTTCGTGCTCTTAAACCTTAAAATAAACTGACATTGCTTCAATTTTAAATTGGCATTATGCTTAGGTAGGTACTTATGTACTATGATAATTTATTTCTATTAAAAGCCATTGGGAATACAACCGTATCCCAATCCCATTGCGGTCGGCACAAGGCACTATGATAAACATTATAATTTAACGTAATTACAAAACTATGTCATCAATACCCCTGTTTAACAAAATTCTCCTGGCCCTAATTCCGTTAATGTAACCTAAGCCTAGCCAGACACGGTCATGAAGCCATGTGTTAAGAAAGCATACTCCGTAACCACACCATGTACGGCAAATTGAATACATTATAATCTCCCTAATGCCCTTAGTCTTCTAGTAGGTACCGAAGTTGTTTTACTTATACTACTGAAAATTCCTCTAACTATAACTTTGCACGATTTTGTAATACATTTATGTGAATGTTTCGTTAGGCTAAGTTAGAATTAGATTTTTGTTTTGATGATAGAAATGGTTGGAATATTTTTCTGTGGTTTTTACAATGTCAAAAGGACTATGACTTTTCGCGTCACCTTACCTTCTACCTTTTCTTTTGAATTTATCCCTCACACAATTCATCCATATTTTCTTTGGTCTTCCTCTTGGTGCTCTCTTTGGCAAAGCCTTCCTTCTTCTTTTTTTCTTATCATGATCATGGATTCCAGGCTTCTTTTAATAGACTGTTGATTCAATAACACTCAATCATAAAGACGAAGAAAATCGATTTAATGAAAAGCTTCGATTAATTTCAACTCGATATGGACAGTTTATGACTCGCCTGCTTTAATTAAAGCTGTCTTATTTCTGCTCCAAATGATTTATAGGAGCCTGGTACTATCAACGTGTGGTTTCTATTAATGCAACGAGAAATTGGATTTCTTATAGGTAGGACTTTAAAGTTGTGTAAGTTTGACCTCGTATAGTTGTCCATATTTATTTTGGAAAATATAGTTTAACCATTTCATATTCTCCCATAGATAGCTAGAAACTAAACATGCTCCGTCTCCAATATAAATAAATGGATGCTCCAAGTAATATTTTTCAATCAATGCTCATAACTATTAGCCGCGGGACATAAAGCTGAATTATGAATGACCAGCTCCTTAGTTCCTGGTGTTTAACGATTTGCTCCTGGGCGCTCTGTAGCCCTAGTATCCCCTTAAGGGCAGAGCACCGACTGTTGGTCTCATTAGCGTTTATCGATGATTTGTGTAGTTCATAATTTATACTTCTACTGTAGTTTATGTTAAGTTTGATTTTCTAGCTGGTTTGTTTTGTAATGAAATGTAAATATTGTTGGTTATTAGGAAAAAGGAGGCACCGGAAATTATTTCCTGATTTTTATTTTAATATTGTGTTTTAATACGTCTTGAAATGTACTCTGTGGTGGGTTTGATTTAGATAAGTACCGTGTTGGTTTCAAGCAAATGTAAAATAAAAAAGAAAATTAAAATATAAAAGTTGTTAGAGACAGGGCTTCCTTGAAAAAGTCAATATACAATCCAGCCACAACAGTTACATTCCATTTTTTGTCACAATCGGTTACGCTGGCGCAGCGTAGGCCGGGAGCTGGACGCCCGCAGGGTCCGTTCAAATTAATTAGTTCCAACGGCACACGGTAGCGTTTGGGACGCCCACCCATCCTGAAGCCGACACTGACGGGTTGACGGCAACCCACAAGCCTGTGGGAAACATTTTGGTTTTCTTTTTTTTTAGAATGGTGCTTTTTAGCTACGGGATCGGACTGAAGTTAAAATGTAGCATAGACGATAGTATTGATAAAAACTTCAATAGATATTAGTTAGAACATTAACACAGTAACGTTCTCCTAACAAGATTGCAAAAAGTTTTTGAATTTTAAAAGGAGTATTATTATGTTCATATTTTAAGAAAACTTCTCTTAAAATGTTTTCTTACTTGATGCACTCAGCGAAACAGCATGAAATTAACGAAGCGGTATCAAAGACCGCATCATTGAGGACGGGACGAAACTGCATAATTGTGGAAACAAAGGAAACTATACTCAAACGAGAGGTCACGAATAAGAGGAAATAAACAAAAGACAAAGGAGGACAGAGGAATGGTAATTCTTCCTAATTGGTTTTTGTTTCCAGATTCAATCTTAATATTTTAAGAGATATTTATAATAAAAAAGTATAATCTCAAAAAAAATATTGTTGCTTAAAAAGTGTTCCCAGCTCCCAGACTATTAAAACACATTTAAACATTTTGAGGTAATTATTCGTTTATTAATGATATCTGATGATAAAAACTAAATGCATAAGATATCTCACAGTCAAGATTTTCTGTAGTCCCGGAGATGGGCACATCCTAACGGTTTGCAAAACTTTACCGTTTTACAATAATTTACATGTAGATTTGTATTATGGATTTCATCATACCTATTTCATACATGTCTAAATTGAAACGCACCTATACGATAAGACCCAGTGTACATAACAGAAATATAATGAAAGGCTTACTTGCCATAACGCACCAAACAGCTGAAGGCTTAAAAATTGCCGTTTAAAGGAGATATTACTGTATGGGATTAGTGATCAGAAATTGTGTGGTAGAAAGAGCACCATAATGGCGTAACACATAATTTCAATCTGCATCATTTTGAAGAAAATTCCTAATCCATTGCTTAATATGTTCGAAAACTTAGTCTGCTCAACAACGTAAATAACGCAATGAATGTTGTTGAACCATTAAAATGAAAGCAATTGTTACTGATAGTGTGCTACGTAATTAGCCAGCAAGGGAAAAAAAAAACAAAAACAGCATGTGTGCAATTCACACGTGGTAGAAGTGAAACCTTCAAAAACACTGTATAATGCTTCCTATCTCATTTTCTCAATACGCAGGCGCGCACACACGCACTAAGACAAGTAAGACACGTACAACGCTCGGACCCAAGCGTCGTGCGTAGCACGTACCATCACTACCAGCGTATTAGGTTTCCATCCATCCATCCATCCATCCATCCATCACAATCACAATCACCATCACAATCACAATCACCATCATTATAACAATCACCATCACAATCACCATCACATCACCATCACAATCACCATCACAATCACCATCACAATCACCATCACAATCATCATCACAATCACCATCACAATCACCATCACCATCACAATCAACATCATCATCCTCATAAAGTAGCATAGGATTAAATGTGATGTCATTTGTAATAATAAAAAACAAAAACACTGTATAATGCTTCCATCTCATTTTCTTCCACGTCAAATCTTATATGTCTCTTTTTACTGTTGCTTTTTCGTTTCATAAAATTTCAAATCACAACGATGCTAAAGAAGTTTTCACTTCAAAAAAAAAAAAGTCGTACAGCCCTTAGAAGATAAACCAATAGCAGTCTTTATACTTAATTAGGTCATTCCCAAAGATATCTAGTGAGAGTTATTTGCATGGATTTTGTAATTTATATTTTTTTTTGGCAGATTTTGTCAGGCGTGTCCATTTTCATGCATTTACCATAGACTTTCTGCATCTATATTATGCTTTGTCATATGCATGTGTGCGAGGCTCCCTCCCGCAGCGCGTGCGCACAATTTCGCCTCAAGTTTATTATCAAACACTGCGAATAATTTAACAGACATATCAGGAAACGGGGTGGTTTACAATGCAAATATTTTAGCGTCGTGACAACCGCTGTCGCGAGCGGTTAAATCCGTAATGAGATAAATCTATTGTTGGGTTACATTTGCCGGTATTAGGAGACACCATGCAATTTATGTTGTTGTTGTTGATGATTGTCGTGCTTGTGTGCATCTATTTGGATAGGTTGTTGAAATTACTGTTGAGTTAAAGATTTATAGCACTTGCTTTGTGGTGATGAATTTTGAATTTCCTTCTTCAATGAATGAACTCCGTTTATTGCAGTCGAATATTGTACCAAGTTACGGTAAAATACGAATTACTGTTAGCTTGAGTATCCTCTGCACTTATGGAAACACTATAAATTATTGATGACATAGTACTGTTTCTTGATACTTTAGCTCCACCAAAATTTAGAGATCTCAAAGTTGTAACGTACTTTTTATCGTCAGTATTTTGAATGATTCACACAATGAATGATATGATATACATAGATAAATAAGCCGCTTTTTCTGATACACTGAGATTTATCGCCGTCCGCTTAACGATAAGATAAAACGTTTATTTATTGGCATAGATCTATTTATAACGATCGGAGACAACCCGCTACGGACAATGCAAATTCGCACTTAGTTATTGCTATTCAATTCACTGCCAATTTTCTTTTCCCAGCGCTTGTTAGTCCCGCAACAATTTTGCATCTCGCTTGAGTCGTTTGCGTTCGCATTTCGTGTTACTCTCGGTTGTACTGTAACGCAAACGTGTTGGTGTGTGTTGGAGACTCGGCGTTGCGGTTCGTGAGTCTATCCTAGTAAGCAGAGCATTAAATCTCAGCATGACTGTTACTCGTACAGTATATCGAGTGTACTCTGTGGAGCGAGGAGCTAATCCGCTGGGAAATGCAACCACGATTCCCATAGAATCGATTTAAATTGCTTTAATCGATATCGTTTGTTTTAATTGGAGGGATATATAATTGTTGATGATCGATTTGAGCTTAAAATAAATTAATGATGGTTAAAGCTAATTAGTATTGTAAAAGAAAATACTTGATCTAGTAGGCGAGCTTTGCTAATATCGTACGATAGTCAATTTACTTACTAAGGCATGTTTGCTTTGGGGTTATCGTGGAATCCTCTATAAAATCTATGTATGTCGTTAAGCGAGCCATCTTTAGTAATTGGAAATTTAATCTAATCGTAGGCTTATTTAGAATCTGGATTAAAATTGTGTTTAGCGCTTTCCATATATGTTAAATAAACTCTAATTCGTGTTACGCCGCCATTTCTTAATTTATTAAGTTTAATCTGTGTCTGGAGGCTCGCGTTAGTAACATGGTTTATTTGCATTTCTTCATTAGATAGATCTCGTCCGATGTTGTCAGCGGAAATAGAGGCATATTATTAAATAAATATAGTGAGGACAGAAGCCCAATTACAGGCCACAAAGATGCATCGTCAGATACCGGCTCTGCTTGCACTGATTTATTTAATTCCGAACAGATTTTATTGATAAGTTACTGGAGCAAAGTGTACTGACGTGGCCAATATTCAGCAGTCGAACAAAATACAGACAAGGTAACATTATCTGATTGCCTTGCATTATAGCTATCTATCTACTAATTAATCCAATAACTCACAGCACTAGATTTGAAACTAAAGATTTGATTGTTCAACACCGATAAGGACAGAATTTCAATTGATTACTTGAAATCCATAAATTCATTTTCTTGCTTACTGCTAAGTGTTTTGACATTCTCACGTCTAATAACCGCTCCCATTGATTCAGCCATTTCTAGAATACCTACAATTATTAACTTAGTAATAGTGACTTAAAATTAACTACTAAGATCGAACGCATCATTAACTGAAGTTAATATCAGCTAATCAATATCAGAATTTGTGCCTACAAGTGGGAACAAAACACATAAATCTGTATGAGTAATAGTCATCCCAGTCTAAGATCTTGATTCAATTTAGATCCAACATGAGTCAGTAGATATAAAACTTTCTGTTCGCGTGTCGGTATTTTAAGTATCGACGATTTCATCTATCGTCTTTGCATCGGTTTTCTAAGAAAACACCTGGTGATATTTTTATGTGCATCATTCATCTTATGTATATCGGTTTTATGTAGTATCAAACGATTTTGTCGGGCTCTTAAGCGGTATGCGATTTATAAATTGTGTTATTCAAAAGAATTGCCAATGTAATAATTTTTCTTGATGTTCTTTACAACTTTTATGTGATTTGTAATGGAAAGGATCTTTCTTTAATGTCTCGTTTAATAGTTCACTTATCATCATCATTTTCTAGGTCTTTCTTCTCATAAACAGGATGGCAGGGACATCAACGCGCAATTGTGACCATCAATTCAGCACATAATTCTAGATCTTACAAAATTTTCGTCCGTTATAAAAAACAAAATTGTTGTTTCACAGAAAAGCGCGCGTAGTGTGCCTACGCGGCCAAAATAATTATGAACAACAAATATTTTTTTTTGATAAAAGGCGAAAAATTTCAACGCTTCGTAGAATCATTATAATTTACCAACTTTAAGTTATTAAGACTTCGGGACACGTTAGGGTCTTCAAAAAACCAAGGCAAAGATTTCCACAACTTTTTGCATGACAGAAAACCCGTCAGAGTCTAATCAAAATATATAACTTGGCACTACTATTTCTAATCGATGAATCCATCATTTGCTTCCTTCTAATTGCTATACTGAATCACACAAGTAAAACAGATGTGTACTAGCTTACTGTATGTAACCCGCAGCGACACTTGTACCATTCATTAATTTTAATTGCAACCTGCGCGCGCGCCGGATAAACATCTCTTAGGGCTTGTACACGTAAGAAGGACGCAGTATAACTTAGTAATGTACTTTTACTGTTACGGGATGTGCTTTGTGGATTTTTTTTTTGTGGATTTTTGTAAGATTTGAATGTGTCTGATTGAAATGATGACTAAAAATATAAGTTTGTTTGCAAATCTGATTGCTGTTTTTTTGTGGTTTTTGTTTTGGCGTTCCCGTGACGTTTTGTGGAAATTAATAATTATTTGCTTCAGTAAAATGATCAAGCTACTCATCATTGTCATCATTTTGCCAAATTCATCAAGGATCGACACAGAGTATCCTCAGTATGTCATGTCGTCTCTATCAGCCGCCTCGACAATCAAGCATCATTCCTATATTAACTTCCTTTTTTGTCGTTCCATCTCCTTTATTAATACATTCCTAACAAGGAACTATGAAATTTTAAATTTCTTGCCGGCGTTGGTCTGTATGAGTCCTAAACACAACCACAAAAGCGCAGGCTACCGCGCACAATGCACTTAAATAAAACTGTTAACGTGATTTTATTGAGAACTGTCCATAACTACAAACTAGTAGCGAGCTCTGATTGTTTCAGTATTATGGTATTGGTTTTCACAGCTTCCACCTTATTTAACTTTGATGGAAAGTTTTAAGTAATGGTTCCAGGCTCAGGAATAAGTCTATGACGCCAAACAAATTAAATGGTTTGAATAAAAATGTGATTGAGCAGCTAAGATATTTAAATCACGTGGACACCATCGGGATAATTGCGTCGTAACACACATAAATTGACAATAGTGCTCAATTCATTTCATTTTGACGTTCGGAGTTCGTTGCGTTGTTGAGCATGCGATTTTTTTAAACCTATGAAGCAATGAAGGTTTTTCATTCCATTTATTTATTTTGTGAACATAGGGTACAATTATACAGATGTTATACAAAAAAAAAAAATGTTGGTCCATGCTATGTCCCGCCAAAAGGCATACAAAATATCAAATAACAAAGTAAAAATAAAGTCAATAAGTAAGTAGATGTCACAATTTCATGCAATAGTTAATATAATATGTCAATAAAAATTAAAAACGGCACATAAACAAATAGGTACTTAAGGTATTGGCTAAATTATCTTTCAGTGTATGCAAGTCTTTTAGAGATTCGAATTCTATATCAATATAGAACTAAAGAGTATTTGCTGGCTTATTGCAGCATCATGCAGTCATGTACGAGTATATTGGATGCCAAATTAGGACCAGACAGAACACTGAAGTTGTTAAACTAATTGATTTGCTGTTTTTATACAGATGTGATCTCCAGTTACAAGATTATTAAGATATAAACCGACTGATACTGTTAATATTACTAACAGTCCTAACACATGTTACATTGAATTCGATTTTAAAACTGAACACACTTTTTATTTGTACACGTCTGAATTGAAAGGTGTAATCAAAACAAACGAAGAAGCCTGGAGATTAATGATGAGATATCTACTAAGAGGTTTTTGAAGATTTTTTGATTTAAGATTATGAGTTATTATGTTTACTATCTTAATCTGCGAACCCGTTTCATGTGTCCGGTAAAAGTTTTATTCTAAAAGTGTGTGAAACATGTAAGATCTAAACAAACGGCTCGCTACCCACAGATAAACCCTGAGAGGTTTCGTTGTGGTTAAAAAACAAAGAAAAAATGTATTACATAGGTAAATAATAACAGTTTGTTATCTAACGTTATATTGTATTTTAGGCTTATCAAGAATGATTATGTTTCCAGTCTCAATAAATAGACACGAAAAAAATTGCACTTCGAAGAAGAAATAATATGAAAAGCAAAGAGACTTGAAGAAGGAACACAGAAGAACAGAAGAGAAGAACTCGCACCATGCACAGGCAATGGCACTGGAAGAATTCACGGGTTAAATTGTAATAGTCCCGTGGTCTCTTAGTGGCATCACTGGTGCTGGGCGATACTACTGTATCTGTACCCATAACATGAAGATAGAAGATTCAGAAGAGATGATATTGGAAGAATTTGTACTGTTTTCTTGTTTGAATATTTTTGTTTTTTTCTTTTTTTTCGGCTGTCATTCGTGGATCTCTGACAGTCGCTACGTATAGTCACAAGCCCGAAAGTCTGACAATCAGTCTTACCAAGGGGTATCGTATTACCCAGTAACTGGGTTGTGGAGGTCAGATAGGCAGTCGCTCCATATAAAATACTGGTATTCAGCTGCATCCAGTTAGATTGGAAGCCGACCCCAACATAGTTGGGAAAAGGCTAGGCAGATGATGAGGTATGAATATGCATCTTGTAATTTTTGCGACTTGGTTATGATCAAATCAATGCTATATTTTAATTCAGCAACGACCTCTGTTATGTCTGTTTTGATGTTCAAAAAGAATTTCTTCATGATCTAAAACGCTAACTTTATATCCTGTGCCCGGTTGATATTGTTCTGTAACATTGGTCTGGTCTCTGGTCTTCAGCAAGGCTATTTATTGTTAGCTTGTAACTGCTTTAGTAACTTATGTGTTTCCTGTGCTGATATTTTTGTCATGTTCATTACTGATATCTTTTGTAAATTTTCTAGCTGATTTGAAATCAGTATTTACATTGTATGTTTTATCGAGAATGTAGGTAGCTGTTACACAGATATAAAAGCTTGAAATATTACACACTTGACAGTTTGATATCCTTCGCCCACGATCACCAGCAGCTGGGCAGAATCGTAAGTCTTGTTAAACCCATCGTAATTTAGAGATAATAATCAGTTTAGTTCTATGGTACTACTTTACCTAGGTACTAAAATGTTGCATTAAACTTTACATTTTCGGACTGATTTAGATATAATTCATTTTGGCTTTATTAAAACTCTGATATTGGTAAGCTGTTGTATTTGAAACTATGTATAAGAGGATATTTTCATAATTTTTTTTATAATTTATACAAGGTGGAGGCGACAATACGACAATAAATTTAACTGCGTATGTCTAATGACGTTCCCAGTCTGCATCATCAAAGTCAAAGCATTTATTTCAAATAGGCACATAAAAGGCTCTTTTGAACGTCAGAAATTACAACAAATGGAATTGATTCTAGTCGCCCATTCCAAAAGGTAGTTTTCGTATGGAGAAGAATGGGCAAGAAACTCCACCGTTAGTCTTTTAAAATGTTTTACAATATTTTGCATACATTAATTATATAATAATAATATGTGAAGACGATGCACCTAAAATAAAATTACTATACCACAATAGGTAAAAGAATTAAAAATGAAACCATGACATATAAATTAATTATCTGATAGATACATTTTTACAAACATGGTAAAAGTAAACGATTTTCATATAATAAAAAAAAAATACAAGTAATAAGCCTGCTGGATATGGGCCTCTCCTATTGAATGCCATTCAACTCGATTTTCGGAAACTCTCTTCCAGCTGCTACTAGCAGTCTAGTTTGCATGCAAAAATTCAACCAAATATAGCAAAGAGTCTCTATTAGCAAGTCAAATATTGGCAAAACCCGTAGACCATTCACTACTATGTATTTAATTTGTTTGAAAAAAAAAACACTTTTTTAATTTCTTTGCTAGGATTTATTTGATAGTTCCAAAATACTCTGCATTAGTATTGCCAGTGTTTTCATTTATTGTTGTATTGTCATCTACATCTTCTCCACATTGTATAAGTAGATATAGGTTATAAATTATGACTGTATATTAAGGCTGGCCATAGAATTGACACTCAAAAAGGGTATTTTAAAACACCCATTTAGTCATATACCCCTTTATTCATAAACGTTTCTTAAAGTTAAGTAGCGATTAGCGACTCTTTAACCATATATTTTTGACGTTCAAACGTCACTTAACTTTAATCATCGTTTATAAATAAATACCATAGCCTTTAAGCTACTACCAACAAAACGCTGATCGTGATCTCCGCTATCGCCTCCACCTTACAGCCAATCATTGCGGTTTGTTCAGATTTCTTTAATTTATCCTACCCACAGAGCAATAGCTCGGCTCACGTCTGAATGTAGAAAGCGTTATGAAGCCACTTTTTCGCTTTAAGTACAGCTATTGTGCCGTTTTTGCTGTAAAACTAGATCACGTTTTTATTCTTTCCAGTTTAGTTGCTATAGATTCTTTGTGGTTAAATGATTTGTTGTAAGTGTCTATGTTCTTTCCTTGATGAGCTTTTGGAACTTCTTATTTTATTTACGTTTTACTGAATCTCTAATTTTCTTTCTTTAAAATGTAGTTGATTATCTTTCCCTTATCTTACATCATTTTATAGTTTTTAACTCCTGCCATTTCTAATCATCAGCAATACTTATTGCCCACGAGATTTTGGATCTGGGCTCAAACAGTGGCCGAGATTTAATAGACTATGGTGTCACAATATACATGTAAGGACATAGTTTTTGAAGATTTTGAGTCACTCGGTACCGTAACGGTTTCACTTGATACTTTTTCTTATCAAAGCTTAACGCCGCGACACTAAAAAGTCACTAGATTTTTTCGTTGACTCGATTACTTTTTGTGTGTCAGAGAAATCGATACCTAAAAAGATCTTTCTTAAGATCAACACGATTCAATGATACGGTTGATTGTTGTGCGCCGTAACACTTCGCTTTTGTTAACTGCAGATAGTTAGAACATTCTGTTTTTATTTTTTAATCTATTGTGTGCACCCGATTTCTTTTGTGTACAGAAATGGCTGGTAGCTACAATATAATACTCCATCAGAGAGTTAATGGATATGTAAGCGTCGTCTGTTTTCGATTATAAGACCATTTTGATGTTTATCTTTCGCTTACACGGTTTTATCCGATCATGATACTTTGAATGTAAATTTTAACCACGTCAGAAGTCACTTTAAAAACATTCCTTTCAACAAACAGAAAACTCATGAAATTTCTTACTAACGCGTAATTTTATTGCTCATATTGTCACACGTTTGCCAGGTAGATAGAGACGTTTGTACGACGGAATTGTAGTTAGCTGTCTATCTATACCCTGATATAGATAGACAGCTAACTATAATTCCGTCTTACCCCATGTTGCGCTTATGCTGAGTGGTCTAATCATTAATACCATTTGTATGACTCTATCTTGTGTTAAAACAGTTATTACGCACACGCAGACAAAAAATATTTCTTTTTCCTGCGTAGTGCAAAGAAAGAGGTTGCGCCAGATTGCCTGCACAATGAACGACCAAAATATTAAGACTGCATGGAATGATCCCTCCCTTTTATGACGTGTAAAAGTGTTTGTGCAAACCTACTTACAAAAATAAAATCATTTATCACCAGACCACCATGTACTTCGTCCTTTTAATGCGTAAAAACCATAAAGCCAATAGTGCGTTCGAAAGGCTGACTGATTGCGAACCTTGAGTGTTAACTGGTAACTGTGTAAATGTGGTGCTGTTCCACAAACGATGGGACACTTAATATCATGTCCTGCGTGTCCAGGAACTGATGGACGCTAGTGATGGCGCCAATCATGTAGCCTAATTCTGGGCTAAGGCCATTTAGGATGCCATCGACACGCTAAAAGGAAGACCAAGGGGCAAGGACAATTTGCAAAAATTGCAACGTTGAAAAAGAAGATTACACAGATGTGTGTTTATTGCATCCCATACATGCATTCCTACCTAACTCTTTAACCGGCTGTACAATCGTACACACACCTTTTACAGTACGAAGCAACATCCGTCCTGACGTTGTACGGTGCACATAAATCGCGTGCTATGTTCGCGTGACACTAACACACCCATGTACTTTATAAGGAGAGAGATAAGCAGGCACAGGGGTTAGGCGACGGCCTACGATTGCGATGAGGCAACCAATTGCTCAGGGTGGTTGTTTATGCAACTTACAAGATAGTGACTTTGGTGAGGTTTCCCACGAGTGCGAGGGAGTTTAAGGCTGTTTCTATGCTTTTATTCTTGTTTAAGTGTTAGATCTTAGTCACGATGGTCACGATGTGTATTTAATGTTTGAGAGTTATCTTTAGTTGTGACAAAAACGATCTTGCATTTGATCAGCTCGACTGATCGAATAGTTCATCAATGTATTGATTTGAATCTGTTAAAACTTTAAGTATTCTCAGAAATTAATATTAAGGTAGTTATCAATCCCTTTCATGGGGCTCTTTTGAACGAAATCCAATCTGCCTTCTTTCGGAATCGTCAACTGCTGGTTTAAGTGTATCGAACCGTAACAGATAGAGAAGGCCAAAAGTCGACCTAAGTTAGTCATCAATCAAAATAGAGAAGATTTAGAGTAAAGCATAAGCATAATCTGCCCACCCATAATGTTCCCACTCCGGGGATACAGGCCTCCTCTCTGTGAGAGGGAGTTATAATAGAGGGGCTATAATCTATCACGCGGGCCCATTCCAGGTTGGTAGATGTCAATGTCTTCGAATTTTTGATTCTAGGACATGTCGGTTTCCTTACAATGTTTTCCTTCACTGGTTTGAGCAGTGGTGATGAAATTATTTACACAAAGTAAAGCGCCTGGCTGGGTTCGAACTGATGACCTACAACTCGTAAGTCTGGGCCGTCACCACTGGGTCACCAATGTTCTAAGAAGAGTTGAGCAGTAAGCATAAATCGCTCCATATTCAAGTCCATTCAAGTACACCTTTTCATGTATTTCTAAAGTCTATAATAATACTGCCTTCATCGATAAAACAAAACACAAAAGCTATTAGTTAACCCTTAATAAGTACTATCACTGACAACAGTGAGGACATTTGACGTATCGCCCGACACGTAGAAAGTCTTAAGCGGTAGTACCTACGTAGGTTCCTATCCTACTAGAGGTGGGTCGGACTCTCGACTTTCGCGAACGCCCCTATCGATCAGCGTTTTATCGATCGTCGAGACACGTGTTAACAAGTAGGCCTGCACTTGGTATGTTTGATAAGACGTTATTTATTGTCTTCGTCGCACAGCTTAGACAATGTTGTTTATTAAAAGATAGCTAAGTTTGGTTCTGTCAGAGATCGTGTTCGACTGTTTGTTTTCTGTACTTATTGTTTAATTTAGGGCTTAGATTTAAGGACTGGAATCGAGAATGAGATTTATGTCCTCATGTTATTCCGGTTTTGAAATGGACAGATAACTACATACAAAACACATACATAATATATAGATATTGTGTAAGTCAGTAAGTGATTTTCTTCGAGTTTGTTGCACGCGCTGATGTAGGTGCTGGTTACCCTATGAAAATCTTGATACTTCACACTGATAGTAGACCACCTGGAAATAACTTGTAATACGGTTGTAGGCACTTTTTAATCGACTCCAAAAAAAGGAGGATGTGATCAATTCGGCTGAATTTTTTTTTGTTTGTTACCTCAGAACTCCGTTATTAATAAGCCAATTTGCAAAATTATTTTTTTAATGGATAGGGTATCCCTCAGGGATGGTCCCTTTAATTTTTTTACTAACTTTGCTTGGGTAGTTTTTGAGCTGGCTTCAATATTACGTTTTTTTTGCCACTTAGTTTATATTGATGATGTTATAATAACTTCCTGATCACTGATATTTACATATAGTGTTATACGAATTTGTGTGGGGTAAGTACAACTTAAAAGTGAAAAAATTTTTTTTTTACAAAAAATAAAACAACCGACTTCCAAAAAGAAACTGCAAATTGAAAAATAACCGACTTCCGAAATTAAAATGATTTTTCACTTAGCAGTGTAATTTTTGGAAGTCTGTTGTTTTTTTTTTTTGTAAAAAACTTTCTATATGTATATAGGCTTTTGAACCTTCCTGAAAAAGATTGTTAAACATCTTTGATTTCAAAACTCATCTCTAAGATGGTAACGTTTACCCGTGACATTAGCACTCGATAATTTAATCAATTTTCCTGCTAAGCTAAGTTCTAATTCAGTACTGACACCACAAAATAATGTCTTGTATATATGTAGGTACAGGGCGTGCTAATAACCTATTACAATCTCGTCTACAATCGCATTCCTAGTTCCCAATAAGCTCATGTTACGCGAAGGTGCTATCCATCCGCCAGGGGCCTCACCCTGCAAGGTACAAGAACTTTACCTACCATATTAATCGAGCAGTGCAATTTTCTCTCCAAAATAAGCACAGTTTCCTTTCTACCGAGTAATCCCTTAGGTCCACAATTGGTCCTCTCGTGGGAGTTACTAATATAGAAAACAATGAACAGTGTGGTCTGTGATCGGATGTAAGGACCAAAGGTAATGGGTACCGGAACCACGTTCGATGCTTCTTTCACTTTTTTACGCAACTGTACTGTATGGATGTCAAAGGGCCTACTGTATAATAGTTAGTTCTAAGGTATGGATGACCGTTTCTTTATCTTATTTTTCCTCTAACACATGAGTGATAAGAACACTCATTTTTAACACTTTTGCATGCATGTACGTCAACAAAAGAGATAAGTATGCAGGATCGTCGGATATAGTTGAAGTTTCGTAAGAAACCGATGGATGTTGTCGACTGAAATTTAATTTGTTATATGAGCTATTTGTTTTCTATTAATAAAATAAAATTTTATTTGAGAACATCCATCCGTATCTTACTAAACTTCAACTATATCCGACGATCTTACATAGTTATCTCTGTTGTTGACTGTACATATGTGTATTGCTGGAGACTACTTTTGTTTCAAAGATAAGCGGTAGATATCTAATTAAACTTTTACTTATAAAATATTTAGATAGTAGCATTTAAACAAAAAATGTCTTTAGGTACCTATAAGTAAGTTTCCATTAATGAAACCACATTCTTTTTATGAATGCAATATTAAATTAATATTGAACCATAAAAAAATTATATAAATATAATATTATTATTTATATTATTATATTTTATTTATTTTATATTATTTATTTATTTTATACTATTTTTATTTTTATATTTTATTATATAAATAAAATTTAAAAACTATTGCAAATTTTAACAAGAATGACTTGTCACATTTCTATACCCACCTACATTTTTAAATTAGGTAAGATTTGCTTGTAATGCAAGTGGTTATTATTAAGTTGCTAAGTATAAAACTGTTAATTCATAACCGGGTTACCACTGAACCGCAAAACCGTTAGTCAGAGTTCCAGTCTGACAATCTTAAACATTATAATTGCGTAGAACGTGGCTACCTATCGAGTGGGTGGTCGATTTGATGGCGTGTGGTCCTGAATATGAACCAACCGATTGGTGATAGGGATTTAGACTAGTGAAATGATGTATGCACGAACATACCATGGTGATACTGCTGATCACACTTTGGTTGGTTTGTTTGTTCGAAACTCCGCAAAGCGCATGGGTATACATATATCGATAACTGAACATGGTAAAACAAAAATGATTACATGTATTTTTTTTTGGGGTTCCACGACATCTAGTGTTGTTATTTGTATTATGAGTTGAGAAAATCAGTTTCCTGTTGTTTTATCGTGTTGAGATATGATATCCATGAGATATCGCGATATCGATATAAGTCTGTGAAGTTTACACAAAAAAAAACTGATTTTTAACTAATATTTGGAGTGACTACACTTATTGCGGTCATTGACCCCATAAAACATCATCAAATTAATGTTAGCTACTTATCTTTTTTGTTTTATCGTGTTTAGTCACACATCACGAGTGCGGGGTTTTACTAGCTAATTTAAATTTTACCCTGTATACCAATCTGACAAGAGACATTCAGGGAATCAATAATAAGTTACTAAACCCATAAATTCAAGACTACTTTAGAGATATTCACGACATAGTGGTTTTCTTAATGTCCCTGGTAAAGCAAGTAGTCAAACCCACCCCCTGCAAAACTTCCTCAGCGCAAACTGTGCGCCGTATACATACCTAAAACAAATAGATAAACCTTACCTCCTGCAAAGTAAAACGCACTAATTACACTATCAGCAGCACGGCGGTAGACACCTATGCGTGACGTCACTTCCGCGGGCACACGCGGGCTCTTATCTGCACAATTAGCATTTCCCGCCGGCCTTCCTGCTCGAATACTCGATACACTGAATGACTGCAGGCTGTACTACTGTATTGCCACAGTGTTATTATTTACAGTAGCTCATCGACAGGATCTGAGAATGTTGCACTGTGAACACGTTCCCCTTGAACCACTGTATAATAGTTACTGTTGGAGTATATAAAGATGGAGTGTATAGTTACTGTTGGAGTATATAAAGATGGATTGTATAGTTACTGTTGGAGTATATGAAGTTGGAGTGTATAGTTACTGTTGGAGTATATCAAGTTAGAGTGTATACTTACTGTTAGAGTATATAAACTTGGAGTGTATAGTTATTGTTGGAGTATATACAGTTGGAGTGTATAGTTACTGTTGGAGTATATAAAGTTGGAGGTTATTGTTTGTAAATAGATCGATGCTACAACTATACATACTCAATTAGCCTATAATGTCTCCACTGCTGGAACACAGGCCTACTCTCTTTTGCGAGGTTGTGGGCCGTAATCCACCACACAGGCCCAGTGCGGGTTGATAGATAAACTTCAACTGTAGTATTTTTCATTCCGAACCGCCTTTACCACTTGACTGAAGTCCTAACTTTCTCACTGCAGTCGTATTTGAGCCTTGCGTATCACAGGCCTCACGTAATATTAATAAAACACTTCTTCCAAAGAATATTATAAGAAACTTATTATTGAAAACCTTGGAACGGCCTTTTTTCTTCACCTGTAATATCTGCCTAGCATAGGGCTGTAGCTTTTTAACAGTAACAGATTGCGACCTGACTTGTGTTAATACGTTAAGGGGATTACAGGACCTAAACACAAAAAACGAAGTTTTAGAAGCAATAAAAGTATATGATCGACTACAGTAAACAAAATCCGAAAAATATATGATATTCTTCATGATATATGCTAGGTGTTGAGAACATAATACAACTAATCTGATACGATAGAAAAATTCATGAAGATACCTCTAAAAACTTTCTTTTCACAATAAAAACCATAGGTACTAATAAACATAATCATTCTGATTTTTTGTCAGATTATTCTACAAGCAACATACTAAAACACTAGTGTTTTAAATTTTTTAGTCTAAACAATAGATTTTTTGTAATTAGATAATTCTTTATATTTTGCAATAAATGTCACCAGCGTTGTGACATCGCGCTTCTCTTTCTTTTCTATGCAGTCCGACAGTGACCGCGCTTTAGATCATGAGTAGTGCCCTTAAAATTACAATGAATAATAAGCATAGCATAATTGGCCAATAACGTTCCCTTTGGCCACGGGGCTCCTCTCTGTGACAGAAATCTACCACGCGGGCCTAGTGCGGGTTGCTAATTTTACAAATGTCTTCGGATTTTTGGTTCTAAGACAAGTCGGTTTCCTCACAAAGTTTTCCTTCACCGTTTTCGAGAGCAGTGGTGATGAAATAAATTACACAAAGTTAAACGCCTGTTTGGATTCGAACTTCAAACCACGACTCGTAAGTTGGGACCGTTACCTCTGGGCTGCTGCTCTAAATAATAAAAAGAAGAAATAGGTACTTTTTGAGGACAAAAAGTCCCTATTTCTGAAAAACGTCCAAGTTTTGATGGTACAGACTCCAGCACATCAAGCTACTACAATCAGTTAAATTTCTTTAATAGATTTTCAACTTTATCGCAAAAGGCTCCTTCAAACATAATTGATTAGATTTTTGTTGATTTATATCTTGTTAGTTTCGGTATTACTCGTACTACTTCATTTCGTTATTTAATTGATCTCACGCTGATAGCAATGTATATTCTAAGATTTTTATTTTTCTGTTTTTATATTATATTATTTTAATGTAATTGTTTTTAGTTTAGTTAAATTTTAGTTTTTGTTTTCCTGTCTTGCAATAATCGCTATTTAATTGATCTCACATTGTTGATTTTATTTTGCTTAGTTTGATCTCACGCTGATAGCAATGTTATATTCTAAGTGTATTTTATTTCTTATTTTAAAATGATTTTAGATTAGTTAAATTTTAGTTTCTCTTTTCCTGTCTTGCAATAATCACTATGCACTATGTACCACTTAAATTTGAAAATGTCGCAACACTGACTCCCAAGATACAGGCAAATGTCTAGTTTGGGGGTCACAGTCTACTCTATTCCTGTACAAATTGTGACTAATAAAATAAAATAATTTGAAAAAAAAATAATTTGAAAACAGGACACGACACGACACGCGACACAAAGGCACCGCAAGTCGCGCAACGAGCGGTGCCTTTGTGTCGCGCGCGATTATATCGCGTGTCGCGCCAGTTTGTAGGAGCCTTAAAGCATAAGGTTCAAAGTTGAATGGGAAAATTTGACAGTTTCGGGTAGCTTGATGTGCTGGCGTCTGTACCTACACTGTACCACCAAAAATTTTGGGTAGATACCTATTACCAGGTACAGAACCCTTATGCGACACTTATGCCAAGTGTATGTTTCAAATGCCAAGCATGACATTACGGCTGACATACAGCTGTTCCTTTGTTTATGCCCACGTGCGTGAAGCGTGAAGACAATACAAATAGCTAAGATTAACCTTGTTGTGAGTAGCGTTTTAAGAAACTATTATAGGTACCTTTTCATATATTGTGATATATGATTAATAGTTTATTTAGTGGGTTGACATACGTAGTTGCTCGGGTCTGTGAGATATCTGAGGTAGAAATAAATCAGGGACTTTCGGCTTTATTTAGGACGACGAAGGGAGACTTTCAAACATCTTTAGGAAAATCACGAAAATAGTAAACAAAATGGAAACCCTGTTTTTTTTTTCATTACTAGGTGATATGGTATACCTATACGGCATGCAACACTGCGGATGGTAAAAATTAAAATTTTATAAAAAAAATAAGACAGTGTTTTTTTCTATAATTCTTAAATGTGTTTTATAAAAAACTTATAATCAATACTACCTATCTATATTGTTGGTGTCCTGACGAAATCAAAGTGGGCCATAAAATGTGTTGATTACAACAAATTAGGAATAAAATTAGTCACTGGTGAAAAGAGGTGCCAGTCGCATTGATGTAAATGTTACGGCTAATAGCCGAAGTGCGACTACACCTAGTATTAACCGGGTACAATTAGGTGCATCCTACGTTGACGGAGCCCCACGGGTGCCCTTCGCTCGCTCTTGCACCCTACGTCGCCTATCGACCGATCGCAACCATGCAACCGATGTCACCCGAAGTACACACGAACCGCATGTGGCCGGTTGCACCTAGTTGTACCCGGCTAAAACTAGGTGTAGCCGCATTTCGGCCGGTTAAAACTAGGTGTAGCCGCACTTCGGCTATTAGCCGTGACATATGTATAGTATAATAGGGGCCACTCGTCTTGCGCACGTTTGACGTTCACGTTTCCAACATTTTTTTTAATTCCTAATTTTGTTACATCTGAGAAAAATCTTTGCCTGTTGTGTCTCCTTTAAAATGTCGACAAAAGATAAAGTAGCATAAAGGCTCCTTCTAACACGCGCGACACGCGACAAAATCGCGCGCGACACAAAGGCACCGCAAGTTGCGCAACGAGCGGTGCCTTAGTGTCGCACGCGATTCGCGTCGCTCGTCGCGCTTGTTTGCAGGAGCCTTAACGCCGAAGTATTAGACTGAAGTGTACCTACAATATACCCACATTTCACCAATAATGTTTAAGTCGCATGTAATAGGGGCGAGCCTATTGCCATCAATCGGGCAAAAGGCAAAAAACACAACAAACCACAACCAAAAAAAAAAAAAAGATATCGCTAACTTTATCACATGAACAAAAAAAAAACCTACGCCTAAATTTGAAAATTTTTCGACACATGTCATGATGACGTCGGGACACCGAGCCTATCCCCGCAAATTCGCTTAGACCTGTTCGATGACACAATAAAGTTTTTTCGAGTTCTTTCTGATCCAATCGTAGAAGTAGCCGGTGTCGGTGTAGACCACCAGACTCTTGCTGATGTGGGGCATCTTGTAGGAGACGATGCCAATTTGGATGTAGCCTCGCACCACCAGCGCGCTGCCGGAATCACCCCTAGGAAATAAAAAAGAATATACATTAAATATTGGTTGTTGAGAATTGCGTTGCTTCAAATCCGACAACGCTTTCTAATCTAGATTACCTGCCCGACTGCGACGGAGCCCAAAAGGGTAATGATAGTTTGTGGTTAAATCGGGTAGAATTTCTAGTACATTTTATCGCGACAAAATTGCAAAAAAAGTATTGATGGACAATAGATTCATCACCGGTGAGCTATGCTGGCGCCGTATCAACTGTGACGCCAACAAATAACATGGGGATAAAGTTGACATAATCGTAAGTCGTTTAAACATAAGTTTTTAAACATAAGCCGTTTAAACATATACCGTTTAAACATAAATCGTTTAAACATAAACCGTTTAAACATAAACCGTGTAAACATAAACTGTTTAAACATAAGTCGTTTAAATATAAGGCGTTTAAACATAAGTCATTTAAACATAAGTCGTTTTTAACATAAGTCGTTTAAACATAAATCGTTTAAACATAAGTTGTTTTTAATATAAGTCGCGAGTATAAACATAAGCATTATGTTAAAACGTATTGGATGGGTTCATTATTTAAATTTTTTAAAGTTATTTTTATTTAATTGCAATACACGAAATTCGACACGAAAAAAAATACTAGATTGCCTATACATTATTGTTGTACAGCTCCCAGAAGTAAAGTGCATTCCAGCTCGACGAAAAAGTCTGCGTCAGAACATCTGCAAACTTAAACTCAAACAAAGCATTAATTTCAAATAAACAATTTACAGGCACTTTTGAACTATCAAGAAGACGACCAGTCAGAAAGTTGAAGCTGCAGCAATGAGAACGGACATGGTAACAGCAGTTTATGCAGCTCTAGTGGTTCCTGGCATTTTAATCAATGGGGATTGTCCAAAATTTCTAACCATTAGATTTTATTTTATTTTTTGAAAATTTAGAGTATTTTGAGAAACTAATTTGAATATTTTGATGATTGGCTCAATAGTCATTTTAAAAAAAAATATTTAATTATTTTAAGTTTTTAAGGTAGGTGACGTCATCAGTGGCATAAAGATTAAGGGCCGTTGCCTGACTAGTACATAATTAAAAAATTTAATCTGTCAACACAACGTCATCAATCCAAAGAGTACTGTCACATCTGTCAAAGTGGCAATAGGCCGAATAGACGTCTTAAATAATCGAATTTTATCTTAGCGTATTTATTTACAAATGATGTTTTTTATGTGTAAGTGTCCTCCAAGGAATATACTACTCTCTATCGTCACTAGAACAATCGACGCGGCGACTTAGAAATAGAATAATAACGCACGCGGCGACATTATTACTATTATTGCTGCAAGTTGGAACAAAGCACTTCCTATATTCTATAACTCTTTCAGTACTTATATTAAATATTGTCGAGTGTTGAAATAATTTACCTATGTAATGTAATAATTAGATATAAACAAGAATGTTTATATTTTTGACATATTTATAATAATTTGACATTTGACAGATTGTAGACAATCTTACTTTTTTTTCTGAGGTAACGATACAAAACTGTACGGGCAAAGCCGACGTAATTTGAAGGGCAAAGAAGGTCAGTCGTATTTTATCAAAAATATCAATAAAATATGACTATTTTTTATGATTAGTGATCAATAACGCTATTCCTCGAAATGGTTTTTCAATTACAACATTTAAAAAAATATGAACAATGCCCATTCCTGTATGTTCGTCTCCCACCAAAATAACTTATCCCAAAAGCTGGAGCCACCTCAAGCCGAAGTTTATACTTACGAGTAGCAATGTATACTTCCGCTGAAAAAAATCTAACCAAGGTGCAATTAAAATAACTCAAAACCCGAAAAGGGGTCACCGAACAATTAATAATATATAATTACTTTTGTGTGTTTGTTGAATTAATTAATTTAAACAAGTTTGTTCATCTATATTTTCTTTGGTCAGTGAAAATATCGAAAGACTGCTAAGAGAGTGAATAATAACGTGACAGCTAAAGCAAAACATAAGAGAAGGCTTACAGGACCTAAACGCAAAAACCCCAAGTTTTAGACACAATATAAGTATATGATCGACTACAGTAAACAAAATCAGAAAAATATATGATGTTCTTCAGGATATATGCTAGGTAGATAGTGTGTTGAAAACATAATACAACTAATTTGATATAATAGAAAAAAACGTGAAAATACCTCAAAAACTTTCTTTTTACAATAAAAACCATACTAATAAACTTACAATCATTCTAATTTTTTGTCAGATTATTCTACAAGCAACATACTAAAGCACTAATATTTTATTTTTTTAGTATAAACAATAGATTTTTTGTAATTAAGTAATTGCTTCATAAATTAGCAATAAATTACCAGCGTTGTGTCATCGCGCTTCTCTTTCTTTTCTTAACAGTCCGACACATGACCGCGCTGTAGGTCGTGTAAGCTCCTTATTAATATTCTAGCTTAGTTAGTAATGACCCGACCGACCAAACGACCGACCGACCGACTTCCGAAAATAAAATTATTTTTCACTTTATAGTGTTTTTTTTTTGGAAATCGGTTATCTTTTTTTTTGTGAAAGTGTTTTTTGTATGTTTGTTACGCGATATCTCTGGCAATTGTACATCGGTTTCAAATGTTCTTTTTTTAATTGACATGGTATGCCTCAGAGGTGGTCCCATATAAATTTTATTAACTTTGCTTGGGTAGTTTCTGGGTTAGCTTCAATAATAAGTAGGTATTTTTGCCAATTAGTTTATATTGATGATGTTGTAATAACTTCCTGTTACTGATATTTACATAGCAAGTAGTAGTATATGAATTTGTGTGGGGTAAGTACAATTTAAAAGTGAAAAATAGAAACTTTTTACGAAAAATTACTTTAATTTTGGAAGTCGGTGTAGTTGGGTTCGCATTTTCGTTGTTTGCCATCGACTTCCGAAATTAAAGTTGTTTTTCACTTTGTAGTGTCTCATTTGGAAGTCGGTTGATTTTTTTTTTGTAAAAATGTTTTTATTGTTAAATTGTATTTTTTTCTTTTTTTGTACTTTTCTCCTTACCCAGTAGCGTAAGATCTGTTTTTGCTTTTCCCGCAAAGCGTGCCTGCAGGTATTTTCTTATTTAGTTTTCTACACTTGGCCCAAGTCCATACGTATTGATCCATGTAATGAATAATATGCTTTTTTTTTGCCGGCTCCTCCTGGAAACATTGTTTGGAATGAACCGCTTTTACTTTAATAACATTCCATTCGTTTTAGGATAGCGAATGGAGTCACAAAAGATTCATTACGTGTGTCCTCACTCGGCCACTTTCATATTCTTTCGGCTTCAATTCACCTTGCATGAAGCGTATCCCCACAAAAGTAAACTAAACTAAAACGAACGAAAACGTAACGTAACGTGTAAACATGAACTTAAGTTGAAGATGAAAGCTCCCGAGACGACACATAGCTAAAGAAAAACCTTTAAAAAATACTTACTTTAATATACCCCCATCCGGCTACCTGTGCCTTCACAAAGCGAGGTGGATTTTTCATTAGTGCCACTCGTCGAACGTCAGTACCGAATATTAATTTCGTTCTGAGTCCTATTAGCGCTATGTCAAAAGCGAACGAATTCGTACGGTACTCTTCGTGTGCGTGGACGCTGCGGACACTAGATATGAACCCCTTGTTTCTGTGCCTATTCCCCACTGAGACAAACATGGTGCTTTGACCAAAGCAGCCAATCACACAATGCGCCGCCGTCAGCATTATCTTCTGGTTGACGATAGATGACCCGCAGATCCATCCAGGTTGACCTTCCCCGTGGCACTTAATAGTCAAGAACGCGGCGTGTGGAAATTCCCTTATCTTTCCAAGTTCACCTTTTACTATAAAGGGTTCTAACTCACATTTGATAAGGCGTATCAAACTCAATATTACAAAATGATACAGCATTTTATAATATTGACTAACACACGCAGATACCAATTGGTTTTGACGAAGTAAACTCTCGCCTAGCGCTTAAAATAAAGCCATTAATTCTAGTCATTAGTTCTCTTAAACACTTTTCTTTTATTACAAATCAATCAATAAAACGGATTTAATGGCCCCCATTATTTCTAATTGAGTTAGTTACCTAGGTCGCATAACGTCGAATAATACTTTATCGAAAACTTTCCGACGTTCGAAGTTCTGAACATTTATTGTTCTGTGTGTAACTGTTTTGATATTTTCACAATCCGATGTAGAGAACGCGTTCTCTACATCGGATTGTGAAAATATCGAATGTTCAGAACTAGACACAAGAAAGGACTTAGAACGGTTATTATATAGAATAGAATGTAATTTATTGTTGCTACATTATAGTCATCGCGGGAAAAACCTGGGTCAGGCTCAAGACCGTCTTCACAGGTTTTTTTTAAAGGCCACCACATACGAGGGACAGTCCTCGGTGTACTTTTAGTCCGTCGTGGATGTTATGCTTTGCAGTTGAAAGTGTACTTGTCCTAGTGTACTTTTTTATTTTCTCAAACAAAAAAGTACACTAGGACTGGTCTATAAAAGTATTTTAAATTAATATAGATACTATATTTAAAACTAATCATAGGCCATCGTTGGTTTAATGGTCTAAGAGGCCATCAAAAATATCACCCAAAAGGCTGGCAGCATTGCCACGTTATATGCTAATTCTTTGCCCAAAAATAGGCTAGCACCTAGTCGACACTTGACGTCACATCAAGTGCCGACTAGGCACTTGGCGATGTCTCGAAAAACGAAGTGGGCACTCGGACACCATGGTGATTGTGGTTCAACTACAAATGGCTCTGACATATACCTTCCAATAAGATTAGAATATTTTCGCCGTTGACGTTTTCCGCACCCCAGCACAGATAAAAGATATTTGGTAAAATATTTGTTAAAAGATTAATGGTCTGGCACTAACCGCACACGAGCCACCTGCCACAACCACCGATGGCTGTCGCCTCTTGCTGCGCTGTTGAGTACCTGTCTACTGCTGTGGGGATGGCCGCCATCGGTCACACGTGTGCGACGACTCCATACAAAATGTATGAAAAAGCTAAGAGCTGCTTGTCGCTGAGCTACCGGTGGCTGTGGCCTGCCTGGCTTCAATGTCAAGGGATTGTTCAATTTTATCTTCTTAAAAAACCATTTCACTTTTTAAACATTTTTTACCAACTAACGTAGGATGTTTCAACTCTGTTGCTCGCGCAAAACGAGCCTTTTCTTAACCGCTTAATCTTCCTTTTACATCTCTCATTGAGCCATACGTACTGATCGATGTAATGAAGGTTCTCCGTTCCCTCAGTTGAATCGATTGCCTGGGAAACCACAACAAAACAAACTTACTTTTATTTTGGCGAAATTTTATTCGTAAATTAAATTATAATATATAGTATTTAACCTCATAACGTATTAAAAAAAAACAGCGCACGAGGGTTATACGTACAAAAAAACCTCATAAAGTAAGGTGGCTTTTCCATTAGTGCCACTCGTTGAACCTCAGGACTGAATTTTAAATCCGTTTTGAGTGTCAATAGTCCTATGTCATGAATTATTCCGTATTTAGTAAATCGTTCGTGTAAGTAAACGCTGTGGACACTAGACGCAATCCCCTGTCCCCTGTTCGTGTGACATGTCGATACAGACAGGTGGTCTCGAACGCCGCAAGTCACCACGCAATGCACCGCCGTTAGCAGGATCCTCTGGTTGACAATAGATGACCCGCAGATCCATCCAACATTCTCATGTTTGTGGACATAACTCTTAAGAGCCCAGAATGTGGGAACTGCCTTATTTGCCCCATTAGACCTCCCACTACTCTTAATCTTGGTAAGATTCCACATTTGGTAAGCAAATATGATACTCAAAAAATAATAATTCGTTTGTAATATCAAACAAACTCTCGTGCCGATTTGGTTTGATGAAATAAAATTGTGTCTCTCGCTAAATAAGGCCAATAAATTGGGTAATTAGTTAGAATTCTTTTATGTACAAATCAATTTTTGAATTAATAAAACGGATTTCATAGAAATCCGTAATTTTTTAGAAATATGACATTGAAAAATTTCGGCCTTCTGTTATTCACATCGGAAGCCAAAAATATCGAATGCTCTGAACAAAGGCACATTGAAATAAATTAGGCTGCCAAGAGCAAAAAAAGTAAGGTAAGGCAGTAGGTAAGTTTCAATTATCTCCAACTTTCCGATGTGCATCTGTACCAGTTACCGACCGCCTAGAGCTTTGGGGACTTTTGAGAGTTGACGTCTGATCTCAACTTCGGCTCAACCATCGAGTCAAAAGCACAGAACCAAGAAGCTGGACATCCTAAACAAGGTGAGGCGTAACTTCATAACTGGACAAATTTTAAGTCTGGACAAAGCGTAGGTCCGTTCCTATATGGAGTATTGGTGACGAGACGTTGGTGGCTACACACACAGCCTGGCTCATCGGCGTAATGTTGCTTGCATAGTGGTCTTCTACAGACATTACTTCGGAGAGCGCAGGAGCTCCACGACTTGATCCCACCATCGCCCTTTTACTGTCGGCCTACCAGAAGACGGTACTGCAGGGTACCATCTGCATTTGGTTGGTATCCCGATCAGTTGTTCTCAGTGCTTCTCCTCCATATTTATAATGCGCACAGCCAAAGTGGAACTGTCTGCCAGGGCGTGTGCTCCTTTCCACAATGAACCCTGCCTTCAAAGCAAGATTAAACAGGCATCTTCTGGGCACGGTCGCTCCATCATTGACCTCATCCATCGCTTTCTATCAGGCGTGATCTAGGTCAAGAGCAGGCCCATTCAGCAATAAAAAAAATAAAAGACATTGAACGCTCATTACTAAAAATAATTAAATATTTTATCGAAACTTAAACATTATAAACGGTGATTAAAGTTAAGTGACGTTTAAACTTCAAAAATGTATGGTTAAACTCGCTAATCAGTACATAAAATTAAGTAACGTTTATGAATAAATCGAAACTTAAGCATTCTGTACAACAAACTAATTAACATTGAGCAAAATGTTTGCTGGGAAACGGCTTTTATTTTTGGTGTAAAAAATCTTTGCTTGCAGCGCACGATGTAACGCATGCGAAATATTATTATGCTTATGGTAACAGGAGTTGTGGGGGTATTTTTACCTTTAAAACTTGTTGTCGTCAAAATAAGTAAAAAATGTTGAAATTTTGGCCTTCAGTATCTCCGGGACCCGAAGGTTGGCGGGTATGGTCTAGTACAAAAAAAATACAATGACGGGTATTACGTGACTCTCAGCCTCCTTAATCGCCTCTTTACATCCGTATCTATGATTATTTTATACAGCCGTGGATGGAACCCACTGGTTCTAGCAAACAAGATTGACATAGCATAGGCAGGCAGGAGAACCTATAGTAAGAGTGCGCAGTGCTGCCCATCCCCACCCTATTTTAAGTTAAAGAAATATCAACTTTATTTCAATGACAATTAAGTTGATTTAAGCACTATTGAAAAAATTATAAAAATGTTTGAAGTTGTAGCGTAAACTGAACTTTATTGTGTAGGAATTAAAGTTATTTGTCCATTAATTCATATTTGTTTACATTTTTGGCAAATAAATCGCGAACGCAGTCAAGGGATTCTTCTCTTTAACTTATTTAATTAAGCCTTCAAAAAATCCATGCCACTTTTCTCCTTACCTACTAGGAGTACTCGTAATTCTTGCTGTTATTGCCGCTCGCACAAATCATGCCCTTGGGTACAGCTCCAATCACTGTACTACATCTATATGTGCTCCATACGTATTGATCGACGTAATGCAGGATTTTCGTTCCCTCATCTGGTTCGATTTCCTGGAAACATTGTTTGAATCTTTCTCTTTTATTTGAGAATTCCATTCATTTCTTGGAGGAGTTCGTAATTGAATGAAGAAAAATAAAACATCTAAAGTAAACATGATCGTCATCGTCATCTGCCTAGCCTTTTCCCAACTATGTTGGGGTGCTTCCAGTCTAACCGTATGCAGCTGAATATCATTATTTTACATGGAGCAACTGCCTATCTGACCTTCAGAACTCACTTACTGGGCAATACGATACCCCTTGGGAAGACTGGTTGTCAGGTTTTCGGGCTTCTGACGACCCGTAACGACTGTCAAAGATCCACAAATGACACGAGCCACGGAGGGGTCTTGGTATGTAAAAATGGTCACCCAGCCACGGATCAACCGTGGCAAGCATAACTTAATCTGGTCGATCGGCCCGAGTAGGTGTTTATACTCTGCCAAAAGCCCCTGAAGAACATCACCAATAAGGTCACTATATTAAGTCCTTCTAGGACTCGGCGTTTCCACTCACATCTGCCTTGTAAAAATACCTTTTCTTAGTCGCCTTTCATTCGTCGTCTCAACAAACCAACTAAGCAAACTCTTTAAAACCACACTTTATAACATCATTGGCTCAGCAAAATACCAGCTTGCTGCACTTGACTCAGTGGAACGCAGAGGTAGAACGTCACGCTTATAGGCGACGAGACGTTGGTGGCTACGGTTCACAGCCTCGCTCATCGGCGTAATGTTGCTTGCCTGTCGGTCTTCTACAGACTATTTCGGAGAGTGTGCCCAGGAGCTCCACGACCTGATCCCACCATCGCACTTTTACCAGCGTTTCTCCTCCACTTTTATTATGCGCACAGCCAAAATGTGGAACTCTCTGCCAGCATCTGTGTTCCCTCCCACATTTAACCCGTCTGCTTTCAAATCAAGAGTGAACAGGCATCTTCTGGGCACGCTCGTTCCATCATAGACCTCATCTATCGCTTTCCATCAGGCGTGATCGGGGTCAAAAGCCCCATTTAGTAATAAAAAAAAAATCATTCATAGTTACACCAAACATGCTTTATTTTACGTTTTTATTGCATTTGTTCTACGTTCATGCCTCTTTTGCTACACCCAATATTCACTTCTTTACATAAGCGTAGGCACCAGTACATCATTCTGAACAGCCAATCGAGCCTTTTTGTTTATCGACTGGTTGAACACTAGGTATCGCATATATTGCAGCTTTCACTCTCCTTTTCACATCTTCATCAGTCTTTCTATCGCTTGTAAACAAACTCCCCAAATATACAAATTCATTCACTTACTCCACACTAGATATTATAGGTATTATCATTTATTTTGACATCACACACCGACACATTCTCTTCTTTTTTTACAAGCTTTTATTTAACTTGTTAACACCATACTTGTACATACATACCTACAGCAAGGTAAGGTGGTATGGTGTGGTGGAGAGTGGGGGAAATATGAAGGTTGAGAGGAAATTGTCACACTCTAGTTACAATTTACCATCAAGCTTCGTATCTCCGACTCATCTCCGTTCTCAATTATTTTCGGTATTTTAACTGGTCAGTATTTCTCAAATCGAAGATTTTTATGTATATTACTAGCTGACGCGGCGAACTCGCTCCGCCTCAGAATCAATAATTTGGAAAATGTATGAGAAAATGAATTATATTTATTATATTTTTTTTTTTCATGTTTTAATAGTTATTCTGTTATTCGGATCAAAAACAAATCCAACAAATCAAAGATCATAAAAATCGGTCCAGCCGTTCTTGAGTTATAATAATGGTGTAACTAATCCGACTTTGTTTTATTTATATAGATATTTATAGATCGGAGATTTGATGATTGTAGATGTAAAGAAAAAATAAAAGAAAGAATATACGTTTATTTCGCTTCGCTGGCATAAACTTTGTTTTTTTTTTATTTTGATTTTGTTAGATGTTTTCACTTTCGACATTCAAATACGTACCCGAATTTAGACAGAAAAAATTCATTTGCATAACCTCTCAGCAACATTACTCACTAAATTAACCCACCCCCAGCCTGCTACCTGTGCCTTCTCAAAGTACGCGTTGAACGTCGTAATTGAGTTTCAAATCCGTTGTGAGTCTCATTAGTGCTATGTCATAAGCCAATATAGCTTTGTCATACATATCGTGAGAGAAAACGCTCTGGACACTAGACACGAACCATCTTCCTCTGTACCTGCAGCCCACTGAGATTGTCATGGTGGCTTGGTTGATGCAACTATCCACACAATGCGCTGCTGTCAATAATATCCTCTGGTTGAGGACAGATGACCCGCAGATCCATCCAGGATGGTTCTTGTCTTCGCCATGAACATTCAAGAACGCAGAATGTGGGAACTGCCTTATCTGCCCAATATCACGTTTCACTATTGAGTGTTCTTTGTCACATTTGACAAGGCATATCAAACCCAATTTAAAAAAAAAATGTTTCATTTGTAACATTAAACTAACACGTGCACAGACTGGCTTTCACGAAGTAAACTCGCGGCCGTCTCTGACGTAGGCTAGCTAATACGTCCATAAAACGCTATTCTTTTATACACAGATCAAATTTCTCCGATTTAATGATCGCCATTATTTTTATATGTGTACTTAGTCCGCATTGAAAAACCAACTTTCTTTCCGGAAACTGCAACATTAGGACATCATTACGTCGAATGTCACAACGTGCCTATATATTTTTAACCGACTTCTAAAAAGGAGGAGGTTCTCAATTCGGATATTAATATGTTTTTTTTATGTATGTTCGGGCATAACTCCGTTACGTCACAATGACCTCTTAAGAGGTTGTTAATGTTTTACCAATAACCCTGTAAAGGCGGATTTGCAAAATTCTTTTTTTGGTTAGAAAGATGTTTATTTCGAAATGGTCCCATTAAAGTTTTGTCAAGATCTGATGATGAGTTTCGGAGACAGACAACGGAACTCTTCAATAAATGTCTTGTCAGCAAATCAATCACGATTGCTGCTATCGCATATGTATACCTACAATGTTTACGCAATCACACAATATAACATCACGCCTGTAGGGGCGCCTAAAGGGGTACGCAGATGTGTTCAATAGGTTCCTGTCACGGATATTCACATAGCAAGTAAGTAGTGGTATATGAATTTGTGTGTTGTAGGTAGGTAAAAGTGAAAAAAAAAAACTTAAAAAAATAAATACATAATAACAACCGACTTTCAAAAAAAAAACACTACAAAATAACTTTAATTTCGGAAGTCGGTGTCAAAAACGAAAATGCGGAACCAACGACACCGGCTTCCGAGATTAAAGTTATTTTTCACTTTGTAGTGTTTTGTTTTTGTAAAAAACCAAGACAAGTATTTGCAATATAGGTATACCTACCTTTGTGTTGTTAGAAGAATAAAACCACCGTCTACTAATCAGTAGGTACTCCTTTTTACATAGATTTGTTACATAGATACCATTAATGTACAGACGCCAGCACATCAAGCTACTACATCACGTCGGCGCCGGCTGTCGCTGAAAACCAGCGCTGCTCTGTCTTGCATAGGGTCGCAGCATAATGCTGAGCGATAGCCGTTTTGCGTGGATTTGACGCATGTCAACCTTTTCTTATTGTTTTTTTTGCGTCATGTTTACCACAAATAAACGTATTTTCTTTTCTTTTCTACAATCTGTTAAAGGTAATGGCCCATTTAGTGTGAAAAATATACCCACGGCGTACAGAAATAAAATATGGCGGGAATCAAAGACAAATGATTATACTTTTCAATGATAAGTGGCGCATTGCTGTGGCTCATGGGGATCATGAAAGAATAATAATAAAAAAATGTAATCTACCTAGTATGAAAACTTAACTTATAACTTGTGGTTTTAGGGAGGAGAAAATAAAATACATTTTTTTTAATGTTTATTCAGCCCCATCAAATGTCTAACATTGTCCAAGAAAGCCGCAGGTGTTTCAATATTTTCTTGATGTCTGGCCCAGGATAAAAAGTACACTATGCTCACAATATGGGCACAACTTCCTATAGTGCGGCGGCCGTGAATGCATGAGCAGTAGTAGGTATCCCTCGATACTCTCTCGACTATGTCGTGTTGCATTCACCGAAACATAAGTACCTATAATATTGTTTACTCCTGACATGTCGAGACTGTATTCTCCCTCTAATTAATATTTTGTTGTCAACCAACGTGCGGTGTCTGTATACTTCTAATGTGTACAGACCATTTGGTCGTATGTGCTCGTGGCAGTAAGATCTGGCTAATCTCAGACAGGCGAAACCGCTAATTATTATCCAATTTTTATTGGTCTGCTGCAAGATTTCTCCAACGAATTATTTTTTTTTTCTACATATTATGAAAAGTGGGTTATGCTTGCATTATTTACCACCATTTTCGTTTTTGTACAAAAACATTTTTGAACCGGGTCGGATTATGGGCCATGACCTTTCTTTAATAGATTTTCAACTTTATCGCTAAAGCTTAAGGTTCAAAGTTGATTGGGAAAATTTGACAGTTTCGGGTAGCTTGATGTGCTGGCGTCTGTACAACGTATTTCTGTAGATGGTATTCACAGGGTGGAAGAGTACCCTAATTCTTGAAGTAGCAAGTTTTACTGCGTGGAAAAATGTATTTACTATCAGACTTCTAAAATAAAAGGAGGAGTTTCCCGATACCTCGTAATTTTATTTTTGTGTGAAAGTTTTGTTGCACTTTGTAGTTTGTTGTTTTGTAAAAAAGGTTCCAGTAAGGTATACTACATTTTTATTTGGATGTTGTTTGCTCAGCCGGGAAAATATGGCACGAATCTACAGTAGACAGGGTGGGTAGTTCTTAAGGATCCGAATCATTTCATTTAACACTGTCACTTGAAATTCTAGGAAGATCGTTAAATTTTACCATTTCAAATTAAATTTTAAATTGACCACTTCTTCCATTTCTTCCAGCGAACAAAGCGACCAATGACACAGCAACAAGCCCTCTAATCGAGGGGATAGCTTCCAGGTCATCAGAGTTGGTGCCTACGTCTGAGTTCTCTTGCATGTAGCCCCACGTTCGCCCTCTTTACCACAAAAGACCCTCGGCTTCGGGATGTTATTTAGAACGCACTTAGACCCGCAAAACTCAACGTTCTTAAATGTAGGCTTAACAGCTAGATAAATTTTATACTTCACACTTATCTTACCGGCTAGAAAAGGTGGTAGGAGTTCCACTGCTGGCGCATATAGCGCCTGTGGGCACTGACGATATCACTTGTTTGCAAGCATAAATCTTCCACACGTATTGATCTACGTATTTAAGATTCACTGCCCTTGTTTTCTTATCTTCCTGCAAGTGTGAAATAAGGATGTAATTTTTTTAATCGATGTTCTTATTTTATGTCATCGTAATTATTGATGACCACTCCCAGAACGATTTGCTTCAACTAGGTGTGGAGCTACGACCGCAGTGTGCGTGGAAAGGTCTTGAGGCCTAACCTCTTCGTACGGTACGATATATAAAAAAAAGGTTTGAAACGATATTGAAAATGTGTGTGGCTTATACATTAGTTCAAGAATGTATGCAAAATGTACTCACATCAGTTAATCCCCACCCAGCTATCTGCGCTCTTTCATGGTAAGGTGGATCTTTCATCAAAGCTACCCTTTTTACATTCTTGCCAAATTTTAAATCAGTCTTAAGGTTCATTAGCGCTATGTCGTTGATTGTTTCATCAGCGCTATAATTCTCATGAACTAAGTAAGTACGAACGGTAGAACCATGACCTTTTTTTTTATTGCCGTGCCCCACAGCCACGGTAAGCTTGCTTTTGTAAGTACATCCGAAAATGCAATGTGCCGCCGTCAGTATTATCTTTTCATTCACAATGGACCCCCCACAGGTCCAACCCCTGACTTGTTCTTTATTGTGTTCAGAACAAGTAACAAATAAAAACGCGGAATGAGGAAAATGTCTAATGCTTACTTTTCCTCCACCAACTACGAACGGCTCCATCTGGCATTTGATGAAGGCTATCCAAGTCATGAAAACTAGAATACAGCTTATTTCGACCATTATTTCTGTCTTACAGTAAGATATCTTGTTTTACTCTTACTGTCTTAAAGACTGTTGAATGCGTGTGTAAAAATCCTATATCCTTATCACTTAATTAGCTATTTCATTGGGTCGTTATTATTTAATGCATTATAAAAAAATTCGTTGAGCATAATATCTAAGATGATGAGGTCCATATGAATCCGGTTGTAATCGCGAAAAAAAAAATCAGTTGTTCCCTACATTTATGCTCGCATTACTCGTTAAAATGTACTAAACAGCTATTTTTTTTTGCGATTTCAAGTTTCGTCCCATAGTAAAAGTTGTTCATAATGATGAGTACAATGACCTCTTAAGAGGTTTTGCGCATTTAACTTTTTACGTTGTATGATATGTTCAGATGGTCTCAATCGAGACCATCTGAACATAAGTCACGAATCCGTGACTTAATGAAAATCGAAAATCACTTTTCCTTCCAAAAACCCTCGGTGGGCGAGTACGACTCGCACTTTGTCAGTTTTTACCCGACTACGGCGAAGCAAAAAGGAGGATTATGATTTTGATCGGTATGTATGTATGTATGTGCATCTGTTCCCTCATAACTTCAAAAGGCCTTATAATAATTTGACAAATGAGGTATCGTTAAAAGCATCTTGACTGTCCGCTGGTTATAGGCTATGTGATGTCACACTAAATTCAATATGGCGCCCTCTAGAGGACATAAAGTGATGAATTTAAAAATAAATATTTTGCGATGGTGCCTTGTTGGGTATCGAATGAAAGGGCTTAATTAGCACATTTCAAAAATATATATTACTGAAACAAGCCTCAAAAAATGAAATAAAAAATAAGTTTAAAAACTAAAACCCGACTAGGACTACTTAAAAGGATGAAGTAAGAAAGTACCTTCCCGTGGTCGCATGCCGCTGTACTAACACACTTAAAAGCTATGGTAGCATGCGACCTCACGAAGGTACTTTCTTGTTTCATTCTTTTCAGTATTTTTAGTCGGGTTTTATTGCAAAAAAAAGCATTTGTTTCAATTAAACCATTTACAGGCACTTTTGAATTGTCAGGAAGTCGGTCAGTCTTCGAAACGGAATCAACAAGCCCGTAAGTTATGAGGAAGTAGTTTAAATACAACATGCAAGGTTTGAGCAATCCTACGACCAATCTATGTATACTAACTAACAAGGCAAGATAAATAAAAGCATGTGAAAATGAAATGCTGTTCGTTAGTAAGCGCATCAATTGAGAACGGCCGGATCGATTTTGCATTTTTTAAATCTAAAATATACATAATAGTTCGAATTCGCTTTTTATAGAAAGAAATATTGGGAAAGTTTCCAGGAAAATGTTAAAATTCTGGAAAAACTGAACGTCCTTTTTTGCATGGGATTTTCACGAATTCGCAAAACGATCACAAAGAAATTGATTGTTTGGTCAGACAACGTCATCCCGGCTACCTATATAAATAGCTAGTTCATTATAATTATAACGGACCAGTGGTAGCCCAGTGGTAACGACCCGGACTTCCGAATTGGATATCGCGGGTTCGAATCCAGGCAGGCAGTATACTTTGTGTAAATAATTTCGTCTTTCGTCAAAACCGTGAAGAAAAACATTGTGTGTGGTGACGAAACCAGCATGGCCTTGAACCAAAAAATTCGAAAACATTGTCATCTACCAACTCACGCTGGACCCGCGTGGTGGATGTAGCACACTCTCTCACCGAGAAGGGGCCTGTGTTCCCGCTGTGGGAACATTATAGGCTGATATGCTTATGCTATGACCTGCAGGCTCAACCTTTTTTTTAAATAAAAATAAATAAATAATAATAATAAATTGATGCTCACAGTCTGACTATATGTTTGTTGTGAACGCGGCCCCACTTGCTGGAGTGTCCTAAGTGACCATTCACCTGCACCTTGCATGACTTACAAAATGGCAATGATGCCACAATTAACGTGGACACCGACTGGGCTCAAACAATATAAAAAAAAACAACGAGAAAGAGAACAATCGACACGAGAAGAAGAAAAAGACAAAGAATGCGGCCTCAAACTTCTCACGGGTCTTACTTACCGACTAGTATAAGAACTTGTGTCTCCACTGCTGGCGCAGATAGTCCCATTCTGCACCTTATCTATCACTTTTCTGCAAGATTCAACCTGCCACACCCATTGATCTACGTAATTAAGGGTCATTCCCATTGATTCTGTATCTTCCTGCAAGTATAAAAGAACGATGCATTTTAGGAATCAATATTTATAATTGTTTTATCATAATTAAGTTATGACCAGAACTTTTAACGATGCGTGCACATACACGAAACAGCCTCCTCAATTTTAACCATATGCTTAGGCCGTAGTGTATGTGTAAAGGGCTAGAGGCCTTGTCATTCACACAGAGTACGAATTTTAAAGAGATGAATCGGAGTTACCGACATAGCTTGCAGAGTAAGCAAACTGAAGTGGCAATGGACTGGCCATGTTTGTCGAAGGACCAATGGCCGGTTGGGCAGACGAGTTCTGGAGTGGAGACCGCGTATCGGCAAGCGTAGTGTGGGACGCCCCCCAGCTAGATGGACCGACGACCTAAAGAAGATGGCTGGGCATACTGGATGCGGAAGGTGGAGGACAAGGTGTTGTGGCGCAGCATGGAAGAGGCATATGTCCAGTAGCGGACTGCGATGGGCTGAGTTGATTGAAGCGAAAATAATTCGACGCTTGAAAGGCAAAATTGACTAAGCGACATATTTGACAGGAGAACAGTTTAAATACTAATTTTTCAGAAAAAAAAAGCATATAAATTGTGATTCAGGCGATAAAATAAGATTTCCAAAACAGTAAGAATTACGCCTGTAGGATGATTTTTTCTTTCTCAATTCTTTCTCTTTTTTCAATTTGCCTTTCAAGCGTCGAAATGAAGAATCTCATAATGTTTAATATATTACTGATTTTATCTAAGGAGGCGAAATGTACTTACATCAATCATTCCCCAACCAGCTACTTGTGCTTTTTCATAGTAAGGTGGTACCTTCATTAAAGCTATCCTTTTTACGTTCTTGCCAAAGCTTAGAGCAGTTTTAAGCCTCACTAGCGCTATATCATTGGTTGTTGTAATACTTATATATGTCTCATGTATAAAGTAACTGCTAACACTAGATACAACACCTTTCTGTAAATGCTTGTGCCCCACGGAGACGGTAAAGGTGCTTTTAGAAGAACATCCATACAAGCAATGCGCCGCCGTCAGTACGATTTTTTCATTTACAATGGACCCGCCACAGATCCAGGAGTTGCTATCAGGCTGGTCGTCTTCAAAACATCGAACATACATAAAAGTGGAATGAGGGAACATTTTAATTTTTGCTTTGTTTCCACCAACTATAAACGGTTCCATCGCGCATTCTATAAAGGTGGCCAAACTTAAGAAAACTAGAATAGATCTTATTTCAAGCATAATTTACGCTTAGTAACGTTTTCTGCCTTTAAGAATGTTGACTGCCTGTGCGCATGCGTTGTGTATCCTTATCATTTAATTAGCCAGTGCATTTAGTCGTTATGGTTTTATGAATTATTAAATTTTTCTTCGAACTTAGATCCTAGATGACTCACGGGTTCCGCTTGCATACAAACGTTCTTTAACACTTGCGGGACACTAACGCCCGTCGACGTAATAACAATAATAGGTACTTCTATTGTGTCTCGTCCACTGTCCTTCAATGTGTTAATTTTTGCTATCGTTGGTACTAGTTCAACCTGAATATGTTAAAGTCAATTAGTAGTATTAATTATGACAGCGCGTTTAGCGTTCGCTCAAACGCGCTACCTTTTATACCGATTTAGGTGTAACCACGTCTTAAGGATTATGAAAATGCTCGTGTAAGTAAGAAACGCGCGGAATCTGCGCGATTTCCGTCATGTCTGACGTACGACGCATAATTATTCGACAGGATCCAAACATCGGGATAAATATAGCATCATGAGGTTCTTGGATCGAAACATTCGTTCATCTGTCGTCATGGCATATACTTGAACTACAAATACAATGAAATAGAGCCACGTACTCAAGAACAAGATCCAACAAGGTCAGATTCTGTTTACGTAAGGTATGGTTAACTTATAATCACTCCTCGGTTGTCACACTCCTCTTGTTGCGTTTGCAATACGTTTGTGACGATTTCTAAAACGTTTAGTGTGATGGTAAACGGAACATCAGCTGATAACGACCTGTTTCTGTACATCTTCTGAAAACTCCAGTCTCCAGGTATCTCTTAAACGCTCATAGAACTGGCGAGCGATTTATTCTGAACCATCAGACTAGCTCTTGTTGTGACAATTTGGGCAGTTTCTGCAGGAGTGTTCTTTATGTGTGGAGTGATCTTTATGCACTTGAGTATCTTTTTTTTTTGTTTAGCCTGCTCTGTCCCACTCCTGGGCAAAGGCCTCCCTCCACTCCTTCCATCTTTCGCGAGCCCGCGCGTCCTCTTTCCAGTTTTGATGGAACCTATCTAGCTCGTCCCGCCATCTCCTACATGGTCTGCCGCGACCCCGCCTCACTCTCTCTGAGTCTCTTTTACAAAGGCAAAAACAAAAACATCTTGTAATGCAATAAAATGGCATTGTTCAACGGTTTTAATAGAGTAGGTAAAAATTGGATTGGGCCGAATTAATCAAAGCCGCATTCGTAGTCAGCTACGAATGCGGCTTTGATTAATTCGGTTAATTTTAGCTCTTAGCTGTAAAAACATGGCAACGTGCGTGTGGGATCACGCACAGCGAAGAGGTCCGCAGCCTCTTCAACTCTTCCCACTATTTTTTAAAAACCCTTTCTTAGTGGATACCTGCTCTTCAAAAAGAATACACCCTCCAAATTTCATGTATCTAGGACCAGCGATTTAGGCCTCCGGGAGGAGGCCTGTGGAGAGGGAGGAGAAACCAATATAATTTACTTTAATTCCCTTATTTTTAATGGATAAGGTATGCCTCAGGGGTGGTCTCATATAAATTTTATTGCACTTCCCACAGCGCCGGAGATGATGCAGAAGCAACTTTAAAGTGTTTAATAAAGTGAACTTTTACATTTTAGCATTACCTACTGATGTCATGATGGTCGTTTCGTATATTAATACGGCGCTGATGTAATTACAGAAACATATGACATTTCGGCGTTTTTCTTGGGACAACAAAGCATCTGCGATGCCTCTGGCTGATGTGAGGCGCTTTGTATACGACACGGTTTCTTTACAGTATGGTGTTTAGACGGCGCCGCAGAAAATATATCTTTCAACAAGCTTCCATAGTGACCCTTACAACTCTGACGACCGTGTTTTCACGACAGGAAAAATGTGTGTGTACAAAGAGCCTATGTTTAACAGTTCCAACGTCTGATGTTAATGACGCATCACACAAAATTCCGAAATCTTATCAATCTAAAATATTCTCACATCGGTAAGTCCCCAGACAGCTATCTGAGCCTTTTCTAAATATGGCGGGTTCTTCATCAGCACCACCCTCTTCACTTTGTCGCTGAATTTAATCCTAGTGTTCAGCCTCACTAGCGCGATGTCACTGCTCATCAGCTGCACGTCATAGTCCTCACGTATCAGGTAACTGTAGAATGTGGATCCCACGTCCTGATTCTTGCGTGAGTGCCCCACCGCCACGCTGATGGAGCTATTGTGCCCACACCCAAATAAACAGTGCGCAGCCGTCAGCGTTATCGCCTGATTCACAATCGAAGCCCCGCAGATCCAAGACGTAGTCGTTCTGCTCAACGCAATGAACACTCATAAAAGCAGAATTAAGGAAGTTGAATGAGCGAAATTCCCACCGACTACAAAAAGCTCCATCATAGACTTAACTAAACTGATAAACCATAAAATGTTAATAAACCTTGCTTCTATCATTCTGACTGTTGTGTAAGGCTTGTTTCGTATGACTCTATGTCTCTTATCAATTAATTAAACGATATGTTCGATCGTTAATCCAATTACAGTTTTCCGGACTATTAAAATTTTAGGATTACGTACAGTCACCAAAAGAGATAAGTATAACATGTCATCGGATATAGTTGAATTTTAGTAAGAAACAGATGGAAGTTTTTGAATGAAATTTAATTTGAGAAAAGAACTGTTTGTTTTCTATTCATTAAACAAAATTTTATCCGAAAACATCAATCGGTTTCTTAATAAACTTCAACTATATCCGCCGACCCTGGTTACTTATCTCCTTTGGTGACCGAACGCATGGCTGTGATCTGGATTATAGAAGTTTCATGCTTGTAATAATGTAACATCTGTCGCGGACCCATCCGCAGACTGCAGCTCGACAGATCCGAACTGTGGTTATCCGAAATTTGGGGTAATTACGTAACACACTAACAATTCCAACATCTTTAATTTTTACAATTCAATAACATTCATTTTGTTATTCGAGCAGTGGTGGCCCTGTGGTAACGGCCCTGACTTACGAGATGTAGGTCGTGGGTTCGATTCCAGGCAGGCGCTTTACTTTGTGTAAATAATTTCATCACCACTGCTCTCAAAACGGTGAAGGACAACATCGTGAGGAAACCGGCATGTCCTAGAACCAAAAAATTCGAAGACATGCGACATCTACCAACCTGCACTGGGCTGACCGCACTTTCCTCTCACAGAGAGGAGGCCAGTATCCCAACAGTGGGAACGTTATAGGCTGATCGTGGTTATGTTTATGCGTTTTGTTATTTTAGCTATGAAACAATGGTAGGTATACAAATTTCTTTCGAAATCCTCCCGATCATGAAAGAAAGTATGTCACGCAATTGAGGTGCACCCCCAAAAAATAAAGAAATGAATGCACCAATGAAGAAGAATGAAGAAGATGAATGAAGAATGATGATGAATGAAGAAGGAACGAATGTTTCAATGCACTGAACCCTAGAATTTGCTCAGCTAAGTACCAAGTCAACAAAGTGGCTCAAAACTAAAAACATCATAATTTAGAATCCACAATTATTTTTAGTATTATCCTCGATCTAGGCAGCAGCTAACGGTGGTCGGTAGTCGGTGGTTATTGGAGATTTTATGATATAGCTTAGATTTATAACACGGGGTATCGAGTGGCCCCAGGGCGAACCTATAAGTACCATACTTAAAGTAAACACCCTTCTAATAACTTAATACCATGCTTTACTTAGAGCACGCGGGTTCTCTATATATAAGTAGGTACTCTAGAATAAATCTGGGATATTGATGGCAAGTTGCTTCTTTTTTTTCTAGCAAATAAATAAGGAACTGGTCTAATAATATTTGCTATTAAGGGGACTACATGACCTAAAGCGCGGTCACTGTCGGACTGCATAGAAAAGAAAGAGAAGCGCGATGATAAAAATATGAAGCAATTTTCTATTTATAAAAAATATTGTTTGGACTAAAAAATAAAATCACTAGTACTTTAGTATGTTGCTTGTATAATAATCTGACAAAAAATCAGAATGAATGATTGAAAATTTGAATGGTTTTTATTTAAAAAAATAAGTTTTTAGAGGTATCTTCATGATTTTTTTTTATCGTATAAAATTTGTTTTATTATGTTATGTATGTGTTAGTTAGATAGTGTGTTGAACACTATCTAACCAACATATATCCTGAAGAACATACATTTTTTCTGATTTTGTTTACTGTAGTCGATCATATAGGTACTTTTAGGCATTATAAAACTTGCGTTTTTTGCGTTTAGGTCCTGGGGATCCCTTAAAAATTAATGTAGAAATTCCAGACAGATTTCTCATGAAAATGAAATGGATATATTCCTTTGACGATTGTTTATTATCGACCATATCATTATTTTTCAGTGCAATGGGACGTCTTTAGTAGTGCCAGGTGCATGTTATAGTAATATGATTAAATTATGAAGCAAAAATAACTTTATAATTTACTCCATATTTAAAAACACATTCTGCTTCATGATCACAGACCTGTATAATAGAGGTCAGTGATCATGATTCATCAACAAATTCACATCATGCAACATTGCAACAACTAGTTCGTTTACAGAAAAGAGATCAGCATCGTCTACAATCTTTCTAATAAACCATTTCGTTCCAAAACGAGCAAAAATAGCAACATTGACATCAGAAAGCGTCTAAACACGATTTAGTAGAAAATAATCCAAAATAACGAAACTGCTAGCGAACGACGAAGCGTGGTGAATGTACTCCATCCGCTACTGCGGTACCAACGTTCACTCCGAAAAACTCGAAAATGCGACAAACAGTTTAAATCAAATCAACAAAATATTGGTGTTTGGCGCAGCCGTGACACAGGCTCACAATACAATTTTTTTTTTCTTTTTGTGTGAATATTGTGTGCCTTACCGAATCTGGGTCAAATAAACTTATTTTTTTCTTTATTTATTTGCCGGAATATGGTAGAAAACTAGATGGTACAGTTTTAGCAAATCCTGTCATATACGTAGGTAAGTATAGTGTGCAAAAGCAAGTACAGTACCCGGCGATAAATATTGCACATCGACCTTTACCTTTTTTTGTATTTTATACAAAGAATAAAAATAATTATCAAAAGAAGCAAATCATAATTGTTTTAACAGCTCCTAATAGATACCGGACTGTTTGTGTTTCGTGCGACATAGATAACGCTCTACGAATCCGAAATTAGCCGATTGTCTCTTACCAAAGGTCGATGTGCAATATTTATCGCCGGGTACTGTATATGCCAATAGATGATAATGACCCTCTAAGAACTTAAAAAGATTTTACATTATGGCACATTTTTCAGTTCTCTAATCTGGTTACTAGATTAGTATCCTAGTTACAATGCGTGCCACGTAAGAAGAGACTTGACCCCGCCTCCCCCGCTCTTTCCGCCGCCCCTATGACGTCCGGTCCCGTCCCGCACTCAGACCTCATACCGCTAAAGATACCTAAAATCGTGTTCTGCGCATGTCAGACCACGTGGTGTGTCAAGTCTCTTCTTACGTGGCACGCATTGTACGTAACACATTATCAATCACAATCTAAGTGATTTTGAAGTACATTGCTAATCCATTGCTTCATGTGTTAGAAAAATTTGTCTGCCCAACAAGGTAAATGACGCAATGAACGTTGTCGAACTGTCAAATTGAATACCATTGCTACTGTACTGATAGTGTGTTACGCCTCGTCTGGTTTTTATAATATGTATTAGATATTGACGTGTAAACCTACTTACAGCTCTTTGGCCAAAGAATTAGCATTGCCATTCAACGTGGCAATGCTGCCAGTCTTCTGGGCACGTTTCCGGATGACAGCGATGCGGACGAGTACTTCGACGCCTGATTTGTCCTTTATTTTTGTTTTTATTTGTATAGTAAATTAGTTAGACATTTAATTTAGTATCTAGTATAAATAGTTTGTAATAAAATAAGTTAATTGTATATTTTAACAAAAGAAAGAACGTTATAAGCCTTTAAAAAGAGGTAAAATAAAAAAATTGTCTTACAGAAATAAAATCATTTAACATTTATGCAATTATCCCGCTGTTTCCTGATGCGTAAATCCTGGACTATAATTGTACTGTACAAACCAAAATATAGTACCTCTACATAATTAGCCATATAAATATTTTCTTATAACTATTGTATTAGCTATACCTACCAGCTTCAAAATCTTTACAACATCTTTCGCAGTTTGCCATTTCAAAAATTTACTGAATACGATGCCACAATTTAAAACGATAACAAATCGAGTTGCTACGTAGTTACGCTGTTAGTAGTCGAGCACAAAGAAAAAGTACTGCAAATGGTGGGACCGTTAGTTGGAGAAGAGCGGAATAACTGTTGCGTTCCGGTTCCTAGCGTTCTATTGCAAGCTTTGATTGCCTCGCCTTGCTCTGGAGCCGAGGCCTCGACTTAGGAGCCATTGTTTTCAACCGCAAAACACCCGGATAACGCTCACACGCTTCAAAACGATATCTCTCTTGTATAAACGGCCGAATAATTGCCTAGATTTGAATATTTCATGCAGAATATCGGAACAGTTTAGTTTTTATTTTACAGCTTGATCTTTGACCTGAAAGGAACTGTTTTAAGATGGTTTTAGTCACGAATGTTTGGATTAAAATACTGTTTGGCGGTGTTTAGGTAGAATTTCATTTACTTTGTAGTTTACTGGCTAACTATGTTTTACTGGGCTAACGGAAACGCTCGACTCTGGGAAAATCTTCTCGATTTTGCACTTAAAATATGTATATAGAGAAGCTTTTTGGAAGGGTTACCTCTTGTTGTATTAAGTATGCACTATCAGCCTATAATGTTTCCACTGTTGGGACACAAGCCTGCTCTCGGTGAGAGGGAGTGGGCCGTAATCCACCACGCGGGCCCAGTGCGGGTTGGTAGATGTCACATGTCTTCGAATTTTTGGTTCTATGACATCCCGGTTTTCTCACGATGTTTTTTCCTTCACCGTTTTGAGAGCAGTGGTGATGAAATAATTTACACAAAGTAAAGCGCCTGTCGGGGTTCGAACCTACGACCTACAAAGTAAATCGCGACCGTTACCACTGGGCCACCACTGCCGTTGTATAAAGTATTATGATTAGTTTTATAACTGTCCCGAAACTACTGAGACTAGCCGCTTCTGGCCATGCTATGGAATAGTATGGAAGGAATAATCTGGAACTTTGCTTAGCAGTATTCAAACCTTTAGTGCTTGGCCAGACTGGCAGCGCGGGGAGGGGAGCGGCGGGCGCGTTTGCGAGAACGCGCGCGATCTGCCTGTCCGCAGTCGACCGCAGCTGCGTTCTGCGTTTTGTCGTGTCCAATGTTTGTCAAAATATAATATGGATGAATCAGACTTATTTTTACTAGAACTAGTTTGAGAACCCTGGTCCCCGCGCGGTCCGCTCGCGCCCCGCTGCGGCCACTTGTGTGAACGAGCTATGGCGTGAGTTGCCCGCGCGCTCCCCGCGCCGAGCAGCTCGCACCGCTCACCGCGCCCGCGTGCCTACTATGGACACTCAAATGAAGTTCTTATGTTTGAGTTCGCCGCGCCGCACCCGCTCCGCGCCCGCGCTTCCAGTCTGGCCAAGCACTTATATTTCCGGTAAGTAACTTCAAAAAAACTTGTACCAAAGACAGGATACAATAACAAGATTAGTCACGAGAAATGTTATTATTTGCTTCGTAAGTAGTTTCAAATGTCAGTTATGGACAACTGCGGTATTAAAAATCATATTCGGTATAGTATAATAACTTAATTAGATATTTTGGGAATGAGCTCCGATTGTCCATTGTTGAGTCGTCTTTGGTCCGACTGTGAATCATTCTGCTGCCATTATCTCAATTTATTTGGGCGCAACATTTCTTTTTATTTCATACTCCTCTATTAGTGGTCATCTCGGCAATCATTCCCTTTCTAGTCATATCATCTTTCTCACAGTTACTCTTATAACTATCGACTTTCATACCGTAAAACGGGCTGAATAGGGATACAGGGGTGAATCGGGACGAAACTTTAAAATGGATTTTAACGTGGATGTATTACAGTTTGTTGCTAAGACAGACACTTAATCGTTAATTATAATATAGTAAACACATTAGAGTCCTTTTTGGAAAAAAAACTATATTATTTCAATGTTAAAATCCATTTTCAAGTTTCATCCCGATTCACCCCTGCATCCCTATTCACCCCGTTTTACTGCAATCAAAACTTTCCTCACATTTTGGAAAATGTCGTCTACTTGCACTCGGATCGACGCGTGTGTCTTGTGCTGAGATAATTTTAGTTTATGGTCCATTTTTAGGGTCATATTAAGCTATGACAACAGCTGATACCTATAAATGCAATATGGATCTCGTAAGTTACGTTAACTGGTTCTTTCGCCCTTTCGCGTTTCAACCACAGTGTTGTCTTATCCAAGAGTCAAAGACAGAATGGGCAGAATAGAGATATTAGGAACAGGGTTTAAAGCTTACTCATTCTCCATAGAAAAGGAAGGCTCATCCGGTCAGACAAGTGTCATGTCTGGTGGGCAAGCGCCCGAAGATTGATCATCGCGCAAACATATAACGTCCTGACACGTTGTATGTTTGCGCGATGCAGGATTTTGCGTGACGTCAGCGTGATGCGTCGTTCGCATGTGGCGATGTAGTTTCCGCTACATACTCGTTAGAAGCTGATGATGTTGATCTACGTATAACCAAAAAAAAAAACTTTTAGATTTGAACAATGGCATGGCAGATATTATTGCCCATGTTTTAACATTTTGTAACATTCTCGTACTTCGAAAGTCCTACGTCCGCGTCATAGCGTAGGCATCTTTCAATTACAATTGAAACAACAATAACTCTTCGAAATTAGTTCACTATAATAATAGTGTGTGGTTCTCGTAAATCCTCCTAAGTTTCAACGAGTAAGTTATTGACGCCACTCACTTTCGAAGCAAACTGTTGCTTCATACAAATTGTTGAGAGGATCCATCGACGTCCATATTTGAATGAAACGATCGCGATGTAGGAAGAAGCTGAATATGGCTGTGAAGAAACAAGGATGTTTAGTTTGAATAATATAATGATGAAACAATATGCTAGGCTCCGAAGCTCTCCAGCATTCTGTGGATGCATTTATAAATTGTTTTTGTATTTATTTGTATAGTAAGTCATTTAATTTAGTATCTAGTGTAAATAGTTAGTTAAATTTTCTCTAAATAAAAAACACATTAGGTAATAAATTATTTCTTGAAGATACAATTCGGTATTTTGTTATGTTTCCATGTACATTAATATAGTCAATTAAATAACACTTAAATCAAAACCCAAGATATTTACAAATCTAAAAACACAGTCAGCGCCATTGATTTCATAAGAAGCATGTTAGGGGTTAACTGCAAACCAAGGAATCTACAGTACCCGGCGATAAATATTGCACATCGACATTTGGAAAGAGACAATCGGCTAATTTCGGCTTCGTAGAGCGTTATCTCTGTCGCACGAAATACAAACAGTCCGGTATCTATTAGGAGCTGTTAAAACAATTATGATTTGCTTCTTTTGATAATTATTTTTATTTGTATAAAATGGTTTTGTGTAAAAAGGTCGATGTGCAATATTTATCGCCGGGTACTGTATTTCTATTGAAACAGTAGACGAGTCCAACTCAAACTCAAAGCATTTATTTCAATTAAACCATTTACAGGCACTTTTGAATCGTCAAGAAGTCGGTCAGTCAGAAAATATGAAGCTAGTTGCCAATTCCAAAGCGTAGGTACCTATGGAGGAGAACGGGCAAGAAACTCCATGGACACTCTTTTACCTTTTTTCTACCTACTTATCTATGACACAAAAGTGTAGGAGCGGTGCGACAACAAGCAACACCGCTACGAAAGCGCCGCAGAAACGACAAAAGAAAGCACTCCAACACAGATGATAAATTGATTTACCTCTCTCGCGTCCACTGTTGTTTGTTGTCCAACAAAAACTTGAGCAAAGTACTAAACAAATTTTTTAGTACACAACAGACCAGTTTCCTGACTCCGTTGTGTAAGAACGGGGCGGGACAGCCATGATTTGTGTCCCGCGGCCGATCCCGCTTTCGAGAACACACGCCGATCTTGTCTCTGGGACTTACGAGCTCGAGAACAAGCCGCGGTGTTTATTAGAATTATTAGATTATTGCCTAGAAACTTGTGTTTGTTGTGATAATAAAGTGGTTTTCTAATATCTTTGTGCGGTCGATAATGGTGTTAGAAAGGTAGATCAAAACGAATCTTTAGTGGTTCTGTCCGTTATTTATAAGTATCACTGTAAGTTAGCTATCGAGATTAACTCAATTTTCTGTTTTTGAATTGTGTTCTTTAAATGCTATAATATGTATAAAGAAATACAGATATGGTTAAGGCGCTTACAGGACCTAAACACAAAAACGCAAGTTTTAGAAACAATAAAAGTATATGATCAACTACAGTAAACAAAATCAGAAAAATATATGATATTCTTCAGGATATATGCTAGGCAGATAGTGTGTTAAAAACGTAATATATACATCTAATTTGATACGATATAAAAAAATCATGAAGATCCCTCTAAAAACTTTCTTTTTACAATAAAAACCATACTACATACAATCATTCTGATTTTTTGTCAGATTATTTTACAAGCAACATACTAAAGCACTAGGTTTTAATTTTTTAGTTCAAACAATAGATTTTTTGTTCATATTTTGCAATAAATTACCAGCGTTGTGTCATCGCGCTTCTCTTTCTTTTCTGTGCAGTCCGACAAAGACCGTGCTTTAGGTCATGTAGTCGCCTTAAAGCAATGCAGCTGAGATTTGAAATACAGCACCGTTTTGAAAGACGAAATAAGACGGAAGTAAAAGTAGCCTGTTAGCGCTAGCACGCACGAGTGACTTTTTATCACCGTGACTGTTTTATCACTCTTGTCCGGTTGAACTCCACTTTGATGACGTGACGTGATACTGACAGAACCTTTTTTGTCACGGTGACTAAACGCACTCGTGCGAGCTCTTACTCTTAGACTAAGTCCGAGATCTATAAACGTTATTAACTCGTGCTTAGACTTAGAACCTGTTCCTGTCTCTGTCTTGCAGTTGTGGTTTGACAGTTTTGCGACATTGACAGGAATAATGCTTAGCCTAAGCCCTAAGTACCTACATGCTAAGTCATCATCTGCCTAACCTTTTCCCAACTATGTTGGGGTTGGCTTCCAGTCTAACCGGATGCAGCTGAATACATGCTAAGTAGCGTTTATAAATCTTGGTTTCAAAAGCAGCAAGAGGTAGCAAAATCTGGACTGACAATATCTTGAAACACGGGAATTTTTTTCGAAAATGTTTCGAATTTTCATACGGAGTATTTGTAAATGTAGACCCCACCGGTCATTTTCCAGTCACAGTCCGAGATATCAATGTCCCCTATGAGCTATACCTAAGTTCCTAACAACGAATGCTACAAACCTTGTTTTCGTACAACAGCTGCCCAAATCCACCCAGAATATTCAGTGTTTACACCATCGTATAAATCGCTAGTTTACAATTCCAGTCTTGTGCGTAAACAAGGGGAATTTTCTTGATATTTACCACGTGACGTAACAAGGTGTGCGCAGACGCAGCAAGACCGCCGGGCGCCGTGTTGCGACAGATTTATATCTAGCGCAATGCCCCTTATTTAGAACTACATACATCAAAGTAATACTATAAAACTATAGAGCATTACCTCTTGCTAGTGTTATAAAGATTTTGAAAATCTTTGAAACTTTTAATGTTGAAATTGAGGTAGCATCAAAAGTATCATCATTTCAGCCGAAAGACGTCCACTGCTGGACATAGGCCGCCCCCAAGCACCTCCACTTCGACCGGTTCTGTACTTCTCGCATCCAACGGGTTCCTACGGCCTTCACAAGGTCGTCGGACTACGTTGTGGGAGGCCTTCCAACGCTACGTCTTCCGGTACGCGGTCGCCACTTTAGATCCTTTCGGCCCCATCGGCCATCTGTTCTGCGGGCAATATGCCCACTGCCACTTAAGTTTGGCAATTCTTCGGGCTATGTAGGTTACCTTGGTTCACAAAAGTATAAGTACCTAAGTGTAGTAGTGTCAAAAGTATAAACCTATTATACTTATTTATATGGTAACGACCTTCCCGTTCCATTTAGGCCTGATTTTTCAATAGACAGTACTTTCATCTGAGGAATAAATATTGCGGTTTGACAGCTTTTGTGTAGAAAATTTGTCAAACTGTAATAATTATTCGTCAGATAAAAGAGCCATGCTTGCACGGATGTATTTTAGTAGGTGGCTCAACAATTTGCTGTGATACGTATTAGATATTTATATATTTTTATTATTTTGTGATTTGTGTGTTTAGTGAATAAGGGCTAAAAATATATCCTTATCTTTCTCTCTGAGTTATTAATAAACTAAACAAGAGTAACCTACTCTTGTTTAGTTTATTACTAAAACTAAACTAAAAGATCATTCGGAAAATCCTCTAACAATGCTTCAGTAAACATATTAAATCATTTGTATGCTCAGTACAAGACAGCTGGGCGCCTGTCGCAACTCGACTACCTCGAGACATGGAGTGTTATGTAATATTTAGGTGTACGTTTTACATGTTTATCTATCTTAGCTGTAAGTTTAATTTATCTGACAGGTTGAGTAGAATGTACAACCTACATAAACTCTGATTCTTAATTTACTAGACTATGACAGCTGCGATCGACCTTTTTATGTTAACATGCCATTATTTAGTTCAAATCAGCTGTCATTTTGGTGTAGCAAACAAAAATCTGAGTTTAGGTATACCGGCGCAGGATAGCCTCTACTCGAAATGGACAGCTTCAATAACATCAAGATTGTGCCGGAATATAGGCAGTTCGTCGTGAACGTAGTACTGCGTGGTACGACATCGTCTCTTTCATCAGAAGACAGCCACCATGCGACTGAGTGACTGTCACCAGCCAGTGTCACTATTATCCGACCTTTTCTGTGATTTCAGTAACTTCGTAACAAAACTAGACGGCGCCACTTGCTGCGCCGCCGCCGTCAGGAACTTAAAACGTAACCATCACTATAATTGATAATAGATGCTTTGGTATAGGTAAGGGACCACTACCATAACAGAAGGAAAAATAGAGGCAATCGAAAACTAAAAAATCTGAAGCACCTTCAGATTTTAGGAAGTCTGAAAAGAAAATACGTAGAATAAAATATTATTTATTTATTTAATACATCAAGCACAGTCTTTTAGAGACTAATATGTAGTCTCTAAAAGACTGTGTGACCAGCTAAAATAATGTCCTGCAGCTGTCTTTAGTCGGATGTCTTTAGTGATGAACAGTGACCTGTGACCGTAGAGTTAAAACTCTAATTTGACTGTGACTGAAATACTTAAAAAAAATTACTCATAATCTCATTAATATTTTAAAATATCTATTAGTAAATAATAATTTAACAGAACATTTAAATAGCTTTTTTTCCAATTAATTTGACAGCGTAGCAATGTTGCAGTATCTGAGTCCGGCCGAGCCAGCATTATGTATGGATTTACAGATTAGTGATAAGTGCGCAGTTGCGCCCACACCGATCAGAGCACACTTTTCTTAAAGCCCACAGCGATAGAAAACTGTTACAAGCAGTTAGCTTTTGTATCTCCAATAATATGATTTTACAAATTAATATAATTAAGTCATTTATTAGATTTCTTAGCTTAAATAAATTCGAAAGTAGTACTGAATGTATGGCGAAATTCAACATTGACGTTTTTAAGACTAAAATATTTATGGTATACCTATTGATATCGCTTTTTGCAGGTGAACCACGGTGGGAATGGCTTTTGATATTTCTTTATGGATGGTACAAACATGGGTCGGCATGATTCAGCACAGACTGGCGGTAATAATTAATTTATATAAGCAGATGCGTTCGGAACCAAGGTAACCCTGAAGAATTTCCAAACTTAAGAGGCAGTGGGCAGGGCACATTGCTCGGAGCACAGCCGATGAGACCGCCGGAATTCGCTGGATGCGAGAAGCACAGAACCAGTCGGTGCTGCGCCGCTTGGGGGAGGCCTATGTTCAGCAGTGGACGTCATTCGTCTGAAATGATGATGATATGTTCGTGTAAAAGCCGCTCGGCTTAGCTCGATTTGTACCGAGCCGAGTCAGTCTAAGCGTGGGTACATGCTGAACGAAATTTGCCGATAGGCACGAGCAAAATAAAAGCCAGTGAGTGTAATTATTGCTCCGGGTCGGCTTTATTATGCAATAAATAGGGACTGTCGAATGTGCCCTTTACGGAGAAAATACTACTTACTGAAAATACTGGCAAACTGTGTATTTTGAATAGGTAAAATTTAGCAACAAGATTTTTTGTATAAACATCATAACATTCTGAAACCTAAAACAGAAGTATAAAACGGTATACTGATTAATAACGGAACAAAATAAATTAATAATAAATACCATTGATCGGCTAATTGATCGCGGTTTGCACTCGTCAAAGTTCCGCATACATTTGGTCAAAATGCCGAGGATTCTGAAACATTTGCTTTAGCAAGCCGCCAATTACATATAGGTACCAGGGACATTCGCACCTCATGGTGGGAATTTGTACATGTTTTATTTATCAAAATTTGCTTATTTTGGCTGCTGCATATTTCATGTCAGACAGGGACTACGGACTTGAAAACGAAATGAATTTCGTTCCGTTACCACTAATGTTAACGTATAACGTTCGAAAATTTGTAACGATACTAAAACCTGAAAATATCAATAACGTTATAGAAAATCATTTTTGTAGAACAATATTATAAGTAACGCTATAGGTATCAGTAACATAAAGCTTATCCGCTTGTAATAACGTTACAAGTGAAACGTTACAGATTCATTTGTAACATTATTCTTCATACATTTTATTTCATGAAGCTGGCAACGTTGAGTATCGAAATGAATAACGTTATTATATCGTTATACTGATAACGATATATTGATATATGAACAGTTTAAGATTTCGTTCCGTTTTTCAGTATCGTTATAGCCAAGGAATTAATTTTGTTACGATCCTGGTGGAACGGTACAAATTAATGGTAACTACACGTACTTAATGTTATTTTGAGTAACGTTTCAAGTGCTCTGACCAGAGACTTGCAAAAACAGGGCCGTTGCCCTGTTTTTTTTTTTTTGTTCCCGGTGTGGAAAATCCTCATGGATGTCCACCGCCCTGGGGCGGGCGGTGGGGTCTGTCAGACTCTTACTGACTAAAAACCACCTCGGTGCTCCATCTCACACCTACGCCGGGGGTCGCGGGAACGTACGATCCTTCCGCAACCCCCGACTGGAGTAGTAACGGCCCTGACTTAAGGTCGTGGGTTCGAACCCTGACAGACGCTTTACTTTTTGTAAATAATTTCATCACCACTGCTTTGAAGCACCGCAGCGTTTGGAGGTGAAGGAAAACATCGCGAGGAAACCGGCACGTCCTAGAACCAAAAATTCGAAGACATGTGACATCTACCAACCCGCACTGGGCCCGCGTGTGCGCGTGTGTGTTATGGCCCCCTCACTCTCTCCGAGAAGACGCCTGTGTCCCAGCAGTGGGAACATTATAGGGGAAGGGGGGGCAAGATGGGGTAGCGGGTAAGACAGGGTACCTGCCTTACCTCAGAAACCAATTGACCAATCACGATTATTTTTGCTCATAACACACCGCCGTCATGACAGTTGTTAATCAGAAATGTCACAAGGCGACAGCACCTCGTAATTTATTGTAAAATTGAAAAAAACAGTTTTTGGTGATTTGCTTGCGGTTTTTTCACTTTGGTTGGAACGTAATTGTATTGTTTAAAACAACATATCAAAATACAAACAAGGTTATTCACATGCGTCAACAATCACGCTTGCAGGTAAGCACTTGTTTATCTTTGTGCGGAAACCTTGTTTTTAGAGATCAATTTTTAAATTCATTTCGGCATTAGAGGGCAAGACGGGGTTTGGGGTACCCCATCTTGCCCGCATTAAAAGTTTGTTTTGCTACCTCTGTAAAAGTATATATAATTATTTATTTATTTAAATTTATTTTGGATAAATTAATTAATTGATTTATTGTGGCTACTCCCCAGCAAATCATGCCCTTTCCAGTACCACGAAAAGCTTCTCGGGTTATTAGAAAACGAGGAAAAACTGCAATTAAAACTACATCGCAAAAAGAAAATAGAAAATTGAAAGAAAATCTGTGGATATTAAAATCGTGCTATTTAGAGACATCCTTTTATTTTTCCTGTAATCTTTACATAAACTTCTATCACATAGAATAATTTCAGATTTTTCTCTATGCAAACTTCTGAGATAAAGGGGAGGTGCGGTATTATTTTTTTATATTTTTCATGAAAAGTCAAAAACTATGCGGCCTAAACAAAAGAAAAATGTTTGAGAATGTGCAAACAGCGCTCTTTCACTTTCATATGATACCTCACATGCCCTAGTAGCCCCAATTTGATTTTAGAAACCTTTCAGTCCCTGCAGAAAAAAAAATATATATTTCATGCAAAATGGGCTGCATGTGCTGAATACGGCAAATAGGCTCACTGCACCTGTGCTGGTATAGATGATGAAGATGAAGATGCGACGTTTACTTGCGAATTCTGTCAGCAAAAATAAATTGATTTTTGCAAACCCCATCTTGCTACTTAGGGTACCCCATCTTACCCGAGGGAGGGGGCAAGATGGGGAAATCTGACTTTTTCTACTTTTTGAGGATTTTCTATATAATTACTTAACATAAGTTCCTAATTACATTGAATTATGGAAGACTGATTACCAAAGATGATTACTAAACTAAAAATGATAATATAAACACGAAAATGTTAGTTTTATTGAGTTTCAAACGTTAAGTACCCCATCTTACCCCCCTCTCCCCTACATAATGATATTTCGTGTTCAATCCATATTTTCAACTGGATTTCCTCCCGCACCTGTCAGAGGATTCAATGCATTTTGTTCCCGTCTTTGGTAATCAAGCTACAATCGTGCGCTCTATAATTTCTACCGTGACGATGTTATCGTAGACGAAAACGACCACGTCACGTTATCACGATAACACAGAGAATGTATGGAAATATACGAAGATGCTTTTAAAGGAGACTGGGCGATTTCGTATGGGAAGTGGTCTACAGAAGTACAGAACAGTAGCCATATGTTTTTGATATTTCTGCAGGGATAGTTTTGAGAAAAATATCACACTAATATTAAAAGGCGAAAGTTTGTGAGTGTGTGTGTGTTTATATGTTTGTTACTTCTTCACGCTCAAACGGCTGAACCAATTTTGATAAAATTTTGTATGGACGTAGCTGACACCCTGGATTAACATATAGGCTACTTTTTATCCCGATATTCTCACGGGATCAAAACTTATGCGGGTGAAACCGCGGGGCGCAGCTAGTATTGGGTGGATATTCGGGGAGTTGTAGCTATAGTCGTTATAGCTATAGGAAAACATTATTTGGTCACAATCCTTTATTATTTTACCTGCATTTATAGATTTTGAAAAATTAAGTAGGTACTGCCAGCCATAAAATGGATAATTTACACAGAAATCCGAGTCTCCTTTCAGTCCACGATAACGTAATAACGTGCACGTATTTCCATATTAACATATTTTATAGAAGTGGACGTAGACATCCATGATAATATCTTCACGTTAGAAATTATAAAAGCGCACATTCGGTGTGAGTTTAGAAAATATTTATTTTAAACTTGCGGACAAATTCACTGTAACAATGTGTTTCTTTGAGTGACAGATACTATATATAATTAGACAATTATATCAGGCGGTGTATGTTCCTTATTGTGATTGAGCAATCCTTACAGAACTAGGTAGGCAGGTACAGTCAGTAACAAGTCGATTAACACTGCGTTCCAAAAACAGGCATACTGCCGCGCCGCCGAGCGGCCGAGCGTGCCGCTGGCGGCTTTTTATAAATAAACGATTATTATTATTATTATACTGGATGTCGGTAAGTCAGGCCAGACTCAAATGCGATTGGGCGGGTCACATCAGCCGTATGTACGATGACCGCTAGTCAAAAATCTCCACACAATGGATGCCTGAAGATGGACGGTCCAGAGCCGCCGCCGAGGCCGGCCCAGAAAGAGATGGCGAGATTACCTGAACGCGTACCGAGAGAGCTGGTTCGAGGTGGCGCGGGAAAAGAGTTCCTGGAAAGATTTGGGGGAGGCCTTTGCCCAGCGGTGGGACAGTATAGGATAACAAAAAAAAAATATATATTTCATAAGATGTTTGTTGCTGACCGTCTCTACGGGCTCGCCCATTATGTTAAAAGAGATTCTTAAATCAAATTGTATTTACAGTACCCGGCGATAAATATTGTACATCGACCTTTGGAAAGAGACAATCGGCTAATTTCGGCTTCGTAGAGCGTTATCTCTGTCGCACGAAATACAAACAGTCCGATATCTATTAGGAGCTGTTAAAACAATTATGATTTGCTTCTTTTGATAATTATTTTTACTCTTTGTATAAAATACAAAAAAAGGTAAAGGTCGATGTGCAATATTTATCGCCGGGTACTGTATGTATCAGTCAAATCAACACCACGCACCACGCCACACTACACAACATAGGTACCTACATACCTATCTACAATAAACCACAAAAGGTATATCTCATGATTCATTAAACCACTCATTGTAGTCGCCGCTCTTAATCCCCTAAGATCAGATTACATTAACAGAGTACATATTGTAATTAACTACTAATATGTTCTCATGGGATAGGGCTATTATCATGGTGGTCTACCTCAGACCCAGATCGAAACATGGCCTCTTTAATAGATAATGTTATGGTTTGTGGGCGTTAAAATAGTGATGGTACTGTTTATTTTCGTAAATAGTTTTTAACCTAAAGATACAAACTTCTTCTTTCTGAAGTAGACGAAGGTTTTATGTTTAGTAGAACTCTAATTATATTTAGCACTTTTAATATTGACTGAATAAGTAATACATAGAATAAACTATATAATTTTGTTCGAAGAATAATTTTGAAATTTTGACAGTTGTTCCATACAAAAACTGTCAAACGTCAATTTTATTCGTCGAATAAAAGTTATCTGGCGATGGAGAAATCAGCCCTAAGTCAAAGGTTTGAAGTAACATCCTCATTAAAAACTATATCTATTTAGTTTTTATTTTTCTTATCGTCATCATCTGCCTATCCTTTTCCCAACTTTGTTGGGGTCAGCTTCCAGTCAAACCGGATGCAGCTGAATACCAGTCTTTTACATGGACTTCCTGCCTATCTGGGCTTCACAACCCACTTTATTTATTTTTATTTACTAGGACATCGATACGTCTTGGTAAGACTGGTTGTCCGACTTTCGGGCTTTCTGAAAACCCGTATCGACTGTCAAAGATCCACAAAAGACAGCCGGGACCATCTTCCGAGGCACTGAGGGGTCTTGGTATGTACAGATGGTCACCTATCTAAGAAACAACAACCGCGGCAAGCGTAGCTTAACCTGACCTCGTAAGATACACAATATACTAAAATACCTTAAGGGGCTTACAGGACCTAAACACAAAAAACGCAAGTTTTAGAAACAATAAAAGTATATGATCGACTACAGTAAACAAAATCAGAAAAATATATGATATTCTTCAGGATATATGCTAGGTAGATATAGTGTGTTGAAAACAAAAACTAATTTGATACGATAGAAAAAAATCATGAAGATACCTCTAAAAACTTTCTTTTTGCAATAAAAACCATACTAATATATACAGACAATCATTCTGATTTTTTGTCAGATTATTCTACAAGTAACATTGGTACTAAAATACTAGTGTTTTAATTTTTTAGTCCTATAATATATTTTTTGTAATTAAATAATTGCTTCATATTTTCCAAAAATTACCAGGGTTGTGTCATCGCGTTTCTCTTTCTTTTCTATGCAGTCCGACAGTGACCGCGCTTTAAGTCATGTAGTCCCCTTAACATTCCTCATGAGTTGGTCTATCAAATGCAAAAATATTTTTCCTAATCCGACGGGTTGTTTCAGAGGTTAGCGCGTTCAAACAAACTCTTCAGCATTATTATATTATTATAGATTTGATAAAAACCTATTTGGTTCATAATCTCGTCCGACACGATCGCGGCTTAATAATATAAAATCAAAGTCAATCTCAGGGGATTTAAATAGACATTTTCTCCCGTGGTTTCAAATGCCAAATGAAACCGATGCCTATTACCTACCGTTCAAGTTGCATGAGTCATATGCCAACTTACTTATTGATAATTTATCTGATATCGAAAAGGGGATACCTATGTATTTATACTGGAAATAAGTCGTTTTCTAAAGAAGAGAGTGTAGCTCCATTTAATCAGCACAAATATAGATTTAGACTATAGGTTATCATCGTAGGCGATAACGCCCCCTCATGGGCGTTTAAGACTTTCAGGGGGCAGTAGAAGACCCACAGAAAATTATAGGTATATCATATCGTACGACTATATAATATTTAATTACACGTTTAAATATAAGCGTGGCAATAGCTGTTTCAGATCCACGATAGATAAGAAAAAAAAGGGGTGCTCTAGAAAAAAATTATTCTCAAAGTGGGATGTGGGCAAAATAAGGTTGAGAACCTATGATTGACAGTGTCGATTGCTTTGGAATCTTATTTACCGAACAAAACTCGGGATTATAACATTTTTTTGTACTTATACATAGCTGAATCAATAAAAATATTTTACTGAAATAGTAGGTTCAATGTGCGACTAACTCAAACGTTGGCACATTTTCGACCTACATTTTATTGATGAATTTGATGATACACCAATTGTTTTAATAGATGATTTGTATACCTAAAACACACAAGTGATGGACTTTGAATTTAAGGTAAAACGTGCGATTACCTAATAGTTAGGTAGTCTAAAAATTGTAGTAATGAAAAACAACAAACTTTACTTGTTTTCTGTTGTGCTGACGATATTTCCATTATAGTGACATCTAATAAAAAACTAAATACCATTTCAGAACATGAACTTGACATTAATAATACAATTGACAAATTATTACATTGGCTTGACATTAACCATTTGATGATAAATTTAGACAAATCTGTTTACATCCAATTTAATCGATCAAATAATTCCAAAAATGACATTAAACTCAATATTAATAAAATCAATGAAGTAACGCATACCCGATTTTTAGGTGTAATAATAGATAAAGACATTAACTGGAAAGAGCACATAGACAATGCTAGCACTAAAATTAATAAATTTGTTTATGCATTAAAACAAGTAAAAAATGTAACTAATATAAAAACTGCTGTAATGTCATACCACGCGTACGTCGAATCGTTGTTACGTTATGGACTAATAATGTGGGGTAACAGCACTGACTTCCAAAGAGCATTCATCGCTCAAAAACAGTGCATGAGAGCAATTTGTGGACTTAAGCCCGACGACTCATGTCGACCAATATTTAAAAACCTTGGTTTGTTACCGTTACCATCGCTCTACATTTACGAAATATGTGTATTTGTTATGAAAAATAAGCAACTATTTAAGACTGCAAATGATGTCAATCCTCGGAACCGACGAGATCCATATAAACTAGTGTTAAATGATTTGCCTAGACTGTCTAAGTACAATAGTAACTGCTTGGCAATGTGTGTGCGCATTTATAATAAAATACCAAGGCATTTCAAAGCTTTAAATACAAAATTATTTAAAATAAAATTTCATAAGTGGTTACTCGAGTGTAGTTTTTATAGTTTAAAAGAATTTATGGATATAAAATGTTGATGTTTTTTAAAAAAAAAAAAAAAAATAACGATTGTTGTTGCTTGTCCTTAAAATTTTGCATGCTATGTTTTATGCTAGCTAAACATGCTTGTGCCTTCTATTTTCTTTTATTACTTACTAGCGACCAGCACCTGCTTCGCGCGTTTTTTAGTTTTTGACAAAATATCCTGATTTTATTATTATTAGTTGAATATTACAAAAAGCATACAAAACTTACACACATACGAGTATATAAACCTTCCGGAGTAAATTCTCTAAATGATGGTGAAAACCGTAGCAAAATCTGTTCCGTAGTTTAGGAGATCAATGCGGTCACACAGATAGACACGAAAAGCGACTTCACTTCATAATACATCTATACAGGGTTATTGGTAAAACATTAATCTTAAGAGGTCATTGTAGTCATCATTATGAACAACTTTTACTATGGGACAAAATCCGAAAACGCGAAAAAAAAATTAACTGTGCTCTACATTTATGTTCGTATAAACTCGTCAAAACGTAGGGAATAGCTGATTTTTTTTTGAAGTGAAAACTTCTTTAGCGGCGCTGTGTACTTTTTTTGGAATGGGTAAAAACTTCTAAATTCGCGTCAGGTCACGTGACCCTGATCGAAAATTCGTAAGACGTAAGACGTAAAACGTAAGACGCGCGTTGTTGAGGACAGCGCCATCTATGCACATCGGGAAGAACTACGAGGGCCTCGCGTACTAACTACGTAGTTCATCCAACAACGACGAGATGGCGCTGAACCACGGATATATAACTGACGACGAGCTCCATGCGAGACCAACACCACGAACTGAAGTCTATCCTGTGTGCTTATTTGTAAATCTGAATAAATTCCTTTCACGAGAAGAATAAACCAGTCACTTTGGTCATCATACCTGATTTGCAAAAAACCCTATAAAATAAGGAACACACCTTAACACGCGTGTTTTGTTTATAAGACGATTCACAAAATACACTCGTAATTGTTCAAGTTTTCACTTCTGTCGGCACTACCGGAGTGCCAGTGTTTTTTCGGGATTTCAGGTTTGGTCCCATAGTAAAAGTTGTTCATAATGATGAGTACAATGACCTCATAAGAGGTTGTTAATGTTTTACCAATAACCCTGTATATTTGTAGACACATTGTACGGTGATTGTAGTAGATGGTGTTTTATTATCAGACAATGGCTATCCAAGCTATGGCTTTACAAGGTAATTATGGCCAGAATCGGAACTAACATTTCACTAACAATTGCACAACGGGACGGGCCCATTTCAGACTTTTACTGAATAAAACTCTCCCATGTTCCTTCAGTTGCCTGTGCCAGGGGCCACGGTAACTCTTTCGAACAACAAGCGACCCTGGCAGGCATCGGCCCTAGCGGACCCCATCGGTTAGTGCTGACATCTCTTTGAGGCGCGCGTGGAACACAACGCGCCGTCGAGGGCCTGGTTCTTACCGGACGGCGGGCTCTCGATTCCAACAGCGCCCCTCTGTTAACGTAATTCGAGCGCCAAAAGATCCTTGTATAATTCAGTCAACGAATTTCCCAAAAGGGAGTGTAGAGTGCGTGAGCGATTTCTCCAGAAACTTGTTCAGAGTACTTAGGGAGTGAACATACTACAACCCCTGACGTCTAGGGGGTGAGCCGGAGTGAGGGGCACAAATTTCATCTCAAAAACGGTGCAATATATTGACAAGTTGAATCTATACCTGAAAATAAACTATTTAATTTAATTTTTCATTTCGATGCAACTTTTTGGGTCATGCATATACTAAATTGTAGATGTTTTGCCTGTTTACAAGATCCGCCTCTACAACATACATTAGACGCCAAAGAAATGGCATTTAACCACAAGTACATTAGACTAGAACTAACGTACGCAGGTGCGCCAACATTCTCCAGCTCTAGTTGAGATAAATGCCACCATTAGCCTGGGCGCCGCGACACTATCATCTCCTCCACTACTCCTCTAAATTAATATCGATTCAAATCAACATCGATTGAGCAAAGTAATCGATGAACGGTAAAAACTGAATGAGAATCTAGAGCGTTTAAGTTGGAAATGTCTGGTTAGAATTTTCAAGCTTCTGAGATGTGCAATTACAAACCATCATTTAAAAAACGTAATTTTATTTTGACCACTGTCCAGTATCTTTCTACTATTCTGAATCGCGAAGAAAAAAAACTAAAAGACCTCTTTTCCGAAAATAATGTTTTGTTCCTGTTATTGTCGGCCAGCATCATTTTACTGGTTCCAGGTTGAGGTCAAGCAAAATAATATAAATTCGCGAATACAAGGTTGGAAGTATTTTTAATAGGCTTGACCTTTTATTGCACCCGCCCATAATTGCTAAATAATAGGCAAACATAGGCCCATTTTCAGCCTCCATAATCGATTCGCAAAATAATCGATATCCCGCGAATGTATCGAATCGATAGCTGCGTAAGCAATGTAGGATAAGAAGCGTGGTATTAGGTGCCCTCGTAAATATGGCCGGCTCATTACGTAGCCTTAACAAGCAGCCAGACCGCACGTGCTACGATATATTAACATGGGTGATGCTCACACCGGAGTGTAACTGGTTGCGTTAATTGAGAATTTTTGATGAGTGTTCACCGTCATAATGTCGGGATGAAAAATGGAAGATTTTAAACTGAGGTAGGTACATTTGTTATAAGATATACTTTTTCCGAGCTTAGAAGGCCGTACTATCCGTATTTTAAAATCATCAATCGCTTGAACCTAGTCTTACGTAAAAATAAAAAAGATAAACTTTTAGACCTCTCTTAAAATGGCAGGTAAGTGCATTTCAGGGTTCTGTTTCCGAAGTCAAATAAATAATTAAAATAGAAGTATTACTAAGCTGAGTGGATGTCAGATAGACAGTCGCTCCATGTAAAATACTGGTATTCAGCTGTATCCGGTTAGACTGGAAGCTGGCCCCAACATATGTAGTTGGGAAAAGGCTAGGCAGATGATGATGGGTGTAAACACAGGGGCCTTTTTTTATTTATTTTTTTCTGGATGGGAAACCATCAAATGACCCCTCCCGCTCTGGGTGTAGCGGAAGGGAGTGTCAGACTCTTACTGACTAAAACCCACCCGTATTCCTTCCTTAGCCCTTGTCTAAGTCTAAATATCGATAACTTGTAATAACTTTTGTCAGCTTATTTCATATGTATTAAAATTATACACTTATCTAACTACATTTAAACTAGGTAATAAATTAATTGACTAACTAAGATCATTATATTTACAAAATATGTTTATTTCATGTTCGTGGAGAGGCTTGTGGCTAAATAATAACAGCCGCTCGGGTCGATCGATCAGATTAAGCTACGCTTGTGCGCTTGGTCCGTGGATGGGTGACCATCTTTACATACCAAAACCCCTCCATGCCTCGGAAAGCACGTTAAGCCTTTTGTCTCGGCTGTCATTCGTTGATCTTTGACTGTCGTTACGGGTCGTCAGAAGCCCGAAAGTCTGACAAGACAACCAGTCTTACCAAAAGGTATCGTAGGTATTACTCCAGTAACTGGGTTGTGGAGGTCAGACAGGCAGTCACTCCATGTAAAATACTGGCATTCAGTTGCATCCGGTTAAACTAGAAGCCGACCCCAACATAGTTGGGAAAAGGCTAGGCAGATGACAGTTGAGTTCGTGTTCTCTGTACCTTACGCTACGGTGTAATACACGGTCTATTTAAGCGCACCCTGCATTGAACGAGTACACACGCAATTGTGGTTAGCACCGGTAATTATTGATTTTCTTCTGGGCAACATTCACATAGTAATAGGGGAAATGTCGGATAGAACAGTGTTGCCAGCCGAGTTCCGATGTAGTTGGTTTCTTTAAATAGTTTAATCATTGTTTATGATGTGACGTTTCTTGTTGCAAGTAGGACAACAAGTAGGTACTTGTAATTGTGTTTGTTTAAGATTTTGCCTTGGTGGTAGGTAGATTCAATACCTATATTTAGAACATTAATGTGGAAGGTGAAACGCTGAATTAATCTTTGTAACTAAAATACTGAATGTCCGTTTTCACAAACACTATTCGACACCTAGAATTAATATATCTATCTATATATATAAAAATGAATCCCTATTTCCCTTGGTCACGGCATCACGCCTGAACGGCTGGACCGATTTCGCTAATTCTTTTTTTGTTCTGTTCGTTATTATCAGGAGAAGGTTCTTATGAAAGAAAAAATTAAGGAAATTGCGCGGAAAATTAGAAAATTTAAAATTACTTAACCACCATATAAAATTATTTAATGTAAACTTTTTAATGTAACCTTAAGACATTTGAAAAATACATTTGAAAAAAAAATGACGTTTAAAACGGATTCTTCTGTCAATCTTATTTTATTGATAAACAATACATTTAAAATAATTAAATTAAAGGATCTAAGAAACCTGATTTTCTTAGTTTCACATGACGGTTACTTTAGAGCCATTAGGCCTAATATTAAAAGTTCAATTTAATATGGAATTTTGGTAAGTTTGGATAGACTAACATACACGTTACTAACATAACAAGTGGTATATACCTACTTGGTTATAAAGAAGAATACAATAGTTTTATTTTAATTTACAGATGAATTTTCGTTTATAAAAATGCCAGCAGCTAGACGTACAAACTTAAGTCGCAGAACTCGCAATGCTGCGAGTCAAAGATATACAAGAGCAAGTCAAAATGACGAGCAACGCGAAGCGCGGAATGAAGTAGAAAGGAATCGATGGAATCGAAATCAACTACATAGAAATGTTGCGTTTAACCCCTATCGAGCTGCATTCAATTATAACGTGGAAATAGATTACAGTTCACAGCAAAAGACGTTATAACGCTCAAATTATATATAAACATGCGAGTCGAATTGCAGAACGACCATTCTGGAGAAGTTTTTTCCAAACAATTGCTCGATATTGGTAATGGCAAAATACCTGTTGACTCATCGTCTGGATACATCACATTTCCTACCAATTTTTGTCACTTTACTGAAACTAAGACCGAACTCATCGAGGTTTTGCCAAACATTGCTCAAAATTACAGAGCTCATGTATGGTTGAGCGAAAGAGTTATATTGGCTGCAAAAAACGTTGATGTCAACGAAATGAATTTTCAGATTCAAAATAAGATAGCTGGCGAATTAATGACATACAAATCTATTGATTCCGTTACTAACCAAGATGATGTTGTCAACTATCCAACGGAGTTTTTAAATTTGCTGGAGTTACCTGGATTACCACCTCATAATCTGCAATTAAAAATCGGATCGGTAATCATTATGTTGCGGAATATAAGCCAGCCACGTCTTTGTAATGGCACCCGACTTGCGGTGAAGAAATTAATGAACAACGTCATCGAAGGCACAATTTTGAAAGGAAAGTACAAAGGCGAAGATGTTTTGATTCCACGGTTTCCTTTGATTCCGAATGACATGCCATTCAACTTTAAACGTTTGCAATTTTCAGTGCAGCTAGCATTTGCAATGACAATAAATAAATCTCAAGGGCAGTCCCTAACTGTTTGCGGCATCAACCTTGAAAATCCATGTTTTACACATGGCCAATTATATGTCGCCTGTTCCGGGCTCCCGTATCGGTATACCAACAAAACTGTTTATATTAGCGCAAGATAAAAAAACTAAGAATGTTGTATGCCATAAAGCATTAGAATAAAAAACACTCTTTTTATGAATTATACCAATTCGAATTCAATATTCATAGTCATAACTATCGGGTCAGCTAGATCAACCTGACAACTTTATATAATAAAACAATTAACTTAATAAAATCAAAAATCTGCTCATTTATGGCGTCTAAGGCGGAACAAAGTTCGCCGGGTCAGCTAGTACTTAATATTATAAAGCTCAAGAGTTTGTTTGAATACGCTAATCTCTGGAACTACCTGTACGATTTGAAAAATTCTTTTTGCATTTGATAGCCCAATTTTTCAGGAAGGCTATATGCTACCTAACACCACGCTATGACCCTTAGAAGTTGGACAAAAATAACGCTAAGCGAAAACAAAGGAATGTCGTGGGCAGATGATGCAATGCGTCCCACCCCGGGTCAGGGGAACATGAAATTTCACGCGGACGAAGTCGTATATAGAAGCTGGTGTCTAATAAAAGCGGACTGTTGAATTTTCAATTCTCGACGCTGAGCTGAGCTGAATAGTGCGCTTTAAATAACGGACTTTGACTTAATCCCTAAGGCCAATTGTCCACCGCCATGTCAACGGGACGTCAACGAGAACAAGATGACGGTGCCGATGAAGCGATGCATATATTTACTATGTCCGCGTATCCACCGCACGTCCGTCAACGGGAAGTCACGTTCGGTTCGAATAATCTCGTTTCTCGTTGACGTCCCGTTGACGGTGGCGATGGACACCTGCCGTAAAGAGATCCTTACGGGCCTTAGTCCAAGGAAATCGTCTTGCTTACCTACGAGGGTAAGCAAGACGATTTCCTTAGAAAATTGGGTAATACTATCATCGTCGCCACGGGTCGTCAGAAGCCCGAAAGTCTGACAACCAGTCTTACCAAGGGGTTTCGTATTACTCAGTAACTGGATCGTGGAGGTTAGATGGGCAGTAGATCCTTGTAAAATATATTGTATACTCAGCTGCATCCGGTTAGACTAGAAGCCGACCCCAACATAGTTGAGAAAAGGTTAGGCAGATGATAAAAATGACTAATTCCTCCCATTTTTACCTAATAGTGTGTGCATCTAATAATACAAACTACGTCATCACCTTATTAAAGTGTAACTAAATATACTTGGCTAATCAAGTGAACTAGTCACCGTGGTTAATGAAGTAATAATCTGTAGACCTACATCATTCATGTGGTAATATTTATCTAGATCCATGAGTGACTATCCTGAGAGAGAGGATGCTAGGAGCCTGTCAAATTAATGATAAATATTCTATACAGTACCTGGCGATAAATGTTGCACATCGACCTTTGGAAAGAGACAATCGGCTAATTTCGACTTCGTAGAGCGTTATCTCTGTCGCACGAAATACAAACAGTCCGGTATCTATTAGGAGCTGTTAAAACAATTATTATGGATTTGCTTCTTTTGATAATTATTTTTATTCTTTGTATAAAATCGATAGGATCGAATAGGTCGATGTGCAATATTTATCGCCGGGTACTGTACAAGCTTTTGCCCGCGGCTTCGCCCGGCGTGGAGGTCGGAAATTATTCCACGGGAACGTTACCTACGTTGCCTACCGAGATAATAAGTTTAAAAACTAAAACCCGACTACTGAAAAGGATGAAACAAGAAAGTACCTTCCCGTGGTCGCATGCCGCTGTACTAACATACATAATATAAGCTATGGTAGCATGCGACCACAGGAAGGTACTTTCTTGTTTCATCCTTTTCAGTAGTCGGGTTGTAGTTTTTAAACTTTTTTTTTATTTAATTACTTTGGGGCTCATTTCAATAATATTTATATTTTTGAAATGTACTAAAGGCTCCTACAAACAGGCGCGACACGCGATATAATCGCGCGCGACACAAAGGTACCGCTCGTTGCGCCACTTGCGGTGCCTTTGTGTCGCAAGCGATTTTATGGCGTGTCGCGCCTGTTTGAAGGAGCCTTAATTAAGCCCTTTCGTTTGATACCCAACAAGGCACCATCCCAAAATATTTATTTTTAAATTGATTACTTTATGTCTTCTACATGGCGCCATATTGAATTTGGTGTGACTTCACATAGCCTGTAAACCAACGGACAATCAAGACGCTTCCAATGATACCTCATTTGTCTAATTATGACAAGGAGTTTAGAAGTTATGAGGGAACTGATGAACATACATACATACATACCGGTCAAAAGCATAACCCTACTTTTTGCTTCGCCGTAGTCGGGTAAAAAACTATCCTATGTCCATACCCAGTTTATGGACTACCTGTGCTGTGTGCCAATTTCATTGAAATTCATTCAGCCGCGAGCAAAAGGCCACAGACAGATAGAGATACTTTCGCATTTATAATAATTGGTATGGATATGAATGGCTATGGATTTTCTTCACCGTGATATTTCCTACAAGGAATAGTCCACCATTGTCCTGGCCGCAATTTTCGGAAAAACTACTTCGTTTATGTTAAAAGTATAGACAGCAACATTACTATCGCCATTTTCTTTGGAAACGAGATGAGAAAAAGGTAGCCAATCTCTATTATACGGGTAATGCATTTTTCAGTATTTAATTGTTAACCAAAAGCAAAACGGCCGCTTTTCTAATCATTCAAATCAATTAATTAAACAATTCCTAAAACAAATCTGCAATTTGGACACTGCATTACTAATAAAACAAAGCGCGAATTATTGTCCAGAGTAGTCATTAGGTAAATGACCACCGAGCCACCTACTCGCTTTATAACGAGGGTATGACACTACAAACATCATCAGCGCAGTGGGTAGCCACTATTAGCCACTAGCCACTATTAGCTATTACCACTGAGTAATGCCCACCCACTGGGGACCATTTTGTCCAATCTTGTGTGCGTCACTGGGACAATTTTATGGAGTATCACGTTACCTCTTTGATGAGCTAGGTCCTTATCTTTGAGGAAGGAAGAAAGGAATTTCTTGTACTTCCTGAATTATTAAGCTTATAAAAAACCCCAGTAGGTTCTTTTACATGTGTAGCAAAACAACCTCTGCATAATATATCATCAATGCTTGTTCAACTCAAATAACGCGTTGAAATGTTGCCAGCCTTTTGAGCACTGTTCCTGTTGACAGCGATGCGGACGAATTTTTTGATGCCCTCCCGAAACTGTCAAATTTTCCCAGTCAACTTTGAACCTTATACTTTAGCGATAAAGTTGAAAATCTATTAAAGAAATATGACAGATTGTAGTAGCTTGATGTGCTGGCGTCTGTAGGTACATGTACATTTTATTATTTTAAGTGTTAGCTTAAATTATGTGAATATTATCTAAATAACGCGTTACTTCAGTTTTAGGTGCATATTCCGAATTTCTATAGTTTCTATTACACGTCCTACCACAACTAAACCACGTCGATAAAATGTGGGCAAGTAATGGTTACGTGTGAACAGCGCCGCTGCAGCTTCTTGCAGTTGTGTTGTCGTTGCGTTGTCGCTAGTAATTGCGATGTGGTTACGTTGTGGCTAGCATAAATTTGCAGACAGACAGACTGATCGTCGTGGTTGCGTTGTGACTGCGACGTGACTTTGATGTGGTAGGTATCGCCTTCACGGTTGGTTTTGACGGTCAAATGTAGTCCGTGTTAATTAAATATTCATTTTCATACAAATTAGCACCCGTCCACGTGTTGCCATTGTAGTGTGATTCTGGGACGTGTGTTGGGGCCCCTAGAAACCTATACATTTTTCGGTAACATTAGTACAGACGCCAGCACATCAAACTACCCGTAACTGTCAAATTTTCCCAATCAACTTTGAACCTTATGCTTTAGCGAAAAAGTTGAACATCTACTAAAGAAATTTGACAGTTTGTAGTATTTTGATGTGCTGGCGTCTGTACAAAACAATTTTCCTAGTACACTAGTGTTGGTATTGGTCCAATAACTCCAGTATACCTCTACAGCAACACTCAACGCATCCTATACGAAAGTCTACCGTTGATTCATAGCAGAACAAAAATAGCTTGCGATGCACTAGCTACAAGTACCACTTGACTGCCTCATAAAAGTGTCATAAAACAATTGAAGCCATCAGAAACGAGGGCTTAAAGGGCACGTAAGCACAATGTTAACTGAATAGTCAATTATAAAGTAGGAATATTGCACCTGTTTCTACGAGGCGGGACGCTCCACGGAGCGTGACGGTCACCCGCCCGAGACCAACTGAAGGAGCTCATATTAAATAGATACTAAATTGCTGTTTTGATTCTGACGTTATTTTGTTACCTTGCGTCGCTGATTACTTGGAAAGTTTAATGAAATTATGTGTTTTGCTCTTTAGTTTAAACTTGTGTATTGTTTGGGTGATTATTTTGGTTACATTATGGAAGAATTATACTGCATGACAATGATAATAATGTTAGGAACAATAAGCGTGACTGTTTTTTCAGTTTTCTAATAAGAATCTTAATTTATTATTTTAAATGGGTTTGCTCTTGACTCTAATCTAGGTCAGAGATGACACAGACAAAGTCTACGATGGAGTGAGCTTACCCAGAAGAAGCAAGAGAGACAGCGCACAGCCTGAACCGATTGGTTTAGAAGCCTGAAATTTTGCACAAGAGTTCCATAAATAGAAAGTGAGCACTAAGGGAGGATTCTTGAAAATTCATCCTCTCAGCGGGTTAAACGGGTGATGAAATTTCATAATTTTTGCCGATGGGAAGTCCACTCAGGCGCTTGGCTTGTTTTTTATTTTGATAAATGAGCTGTTTGTTTCCTATAAATAAAATTAAAATTTTATTCGAGAACATCCATCCATCCTGCACACTTATCTCTTTTGTTGACTGTACCTCCCTCAAGTTAGTAACTTACGCAGTATTTTTTTTATGGGGAATAAAACTATATTTAGTCCCAGATCAAACCTAGATAAGATCTTCCTCTTTTGTATTTTCCACTCCTTGCAGATGCTGTCAGATCATAACACATTATAAATTATAACACCTTACAATAAATCATTTTGGCTACCGAAAGCGAGCATCAGTCATTAAAGTATAAAGAAAAAAGGGTTTATACATATCTTGATCAATCCTCCATAAAATCCAGATTAAAAGCCTTAATTGTTCGATCGCTAATAAAAAACAAATAAAACAACAGGAAATGATTCTTGTTTACTAAAACTTAAGTAACTGATGGCAGATAATTTGATGGTATCATTAAAAGTGCATTTAATTAGAATCTTCTGTCTTGTGTTTTAACATCGGCTATCTGATGATAATTTCGTAATTTAAATAAGGCTTATTGGAGCCATCGAACGGGGCAGGAACAAACTTGTGGGGCTATCACGACGATAGGGTAGCATGGTGTGGATGTGGAGATGTTCACAAACTGTGTCCCACCTCCTATCCTCAATCCTGAACAGAATAAGAGGCAGTCACAATAGCGTCCTGGTGTTCGCTATGATCACTTATTAGGGACTTGGGGTTTAGAGTAAAACCACTGAATTATCAGTAAGTACACAACGACTCAAAGGGGACGTTTAGTCACCACAGTGGATAGAGCCTGAAGGCCGTGGCGGCAGACACTTCCTCCGCCATAATAAGGCAATTTGTGAGAAGACTTATACTCTAGTTTGCATTTCTCCTTGTAGATACAAGGAGAAATGCAAACTAGAGTATACGTCTGTTGATGGGTGGTCTTCTCATTAATTCTTCTGTAGTTTAAGTTACTAACAATAGTGTCTTAAGTATAAACCTGTTACTAACAATTTATGGATCTTTTTAGTAGGCCGAAATAAAATGATTTTAATTATTTACTATCCTGCCTTCTACTCGTATGCCCCAAAAATGCAGCCATAGCGACCTCTGCGCTGCCCCCGACAATGCCGTGGAAGTGGCGAAGTTTCTGTCGAAGAAGAAGAAGAATAAGCTTATTAACTTATTTAATTTAATAAACCTCTTCTACCCCCTCCCCCTCCCTCCTCTCTTCCTCCTCTTCTAACCTTCTCTCTTTCTAGGTACCTACTCTTTTCTTATCCCACCTCGCACCAGCTTTTGCGGTACGTGTCCAGGTCATCTGGTCCTTTAGAAAAAGTTAGAAAAGAGTACCTGGACAGATTTCGGGGAGGCCTTTTCCCAGTAGTGGAACATTTTAGCGTTGAAAAGTTAAAGTTAATTAAGTTGCTACGCCTTGTTCATTTGCAAAAGGCGATTTTCTAGTGAGATGGTTTTTTTAGAACAGTTTAGTTCGAGTAGAAAGTTTAGAGATCATTCCATCTTGGAGATCTCGTTTAGAACGAATATTGGAATTAATCCCCATATTTCCTAGTTCAACAGCAGTGGACGAGGTGCCTTTAGATTTTCTCATCCATCAAGGCATAAATTTCTTCCGTTTTATCTCATTCCTCCCTGTTTTGAACCAATTCTGTGCAAGACTTGCTGTACCTAGTTGTAAATCTTGATATATAATTATTATATACAAATTTAAAGAATACAATCTTAATACAATAGATTAATTTAATAGATTTCTTACAGGAAATCCCAGAAATCTGTTAATTAACTCCAGTATGCATAACTGGTAAACAAAAACTCGCACGATAATCATACTCATATGTATAATTGTATACAGCTCGTCAATTATACATGATTGCAATTATAAAGCGGTCATTTACCCAGTGCTTATTAATATTGTTAAGATAGGAGAATATTATGCTGACGATTGTTCTATAAACTACAGTAAAGTTCGCAATTGAATAACAGGTTAAATCCAAAGTTCCAAGTTCAATAGTTCTTTTTACTGCGATTTATTGTGAAGAGCGAGAGATTTAGGTGGAGCGACCTACTTTGCATGGTAGCTGGTAGCAGCTGGATGAGAGATACGAGAATCGGGCTGAACAGCGTGCAATAGGAGAGTTCTGTCCTGCAGTGGACTGCTTTAAGCTATAATGATTGTGAAGAGCGGAATTCTGGATATGCAAGTTGTTATTTCATTGACGCTACGTAAGACAGGATCAGTAGAATTTTCCAGATTGTAGATAAGATGTTAAAAGCAACGAAGGTGGAACATGCAGTCCATGCAGAAGCGACATTGGGCGTTTTAAACACCCATTCAAGAAAGGGTTTGGGCGTTTTTTTTTTGGTTCCCAATACCAGTTCGAAATACTTTTCTGCGAAAATTGTTACGTCGATGTCTATACATCGATGCTTTGATAATACGATGTTATGTTTTTACTACATCTTGTTTGTTCGCTGTTTCTTAATATCGATAACCTTACATAAAACCCTTGTTTCTTCGACGTTTGTTTGTTTTATGTAACGTTACTTCGAAAATATTTAGTCAACACATTTTTGGAACCATAATTTTTCGCAAGATTCATATTTTACGTGTAATGGCTGCGGTCAGTGTTCTGTAATTTACATTTTAGACAAGTCAATGTTAAAAGTGTGTTGTTCCAAATACCTAAAGACACCTTTTTTTTTCTAGAAATCCTCACGGTTACACTCCATCTGAGCAGAACGGAGCGCTATGTCGGATTCCTACTGACTAAAACCTCACGGTTCCTTTCATTATCATGAGTTAGGGGTCCGGGAAATACTAGTAGCCGAACCCCCGACTGGTATCTCAAGACACCTGCTATATAAGCACGTGGTTTTCAACCAGCTAGATTTAAGCTATACCTCTAATAGGCCGTAACTGTTCTGAAAACCTTACTCACTACAAATTAAGAAAACTCCGAAAAAGTCGTGGCCTTCATACCTCTGAGGTTTTGAGATAACCAGCGGTTTAATTGCGAAACACATAAAAAAAGCAATCGATTTCCAATGTCTTCATTTTGACAGTTCAGCCGTTCTCAATAACGCACTGAGCGTTATTAATAACGCTAGCTTCATAGGTTTGAAAAATTCGTTTGCTCAAGCAAACGAATTTTTCAAACCTATGAAGCAGTGGATGTTAAAATGAGAAAACATTTTGGTCGATTTCCTAGTTTATGTGTCTTACACGATTCAGCATACAACTACCTGCTTCATAGCATGGTATCTCATAAGAATCACTGAATGGTGTCTTGGCTCCGAGGTGGATGGCCTGACAACCGGAGCGGAGCGGAGGGCGCCACGCTCCGCCGCCTGCACCGCGGTAATGACACTGGATCTTGGGCCAATCATATCTCACGACTCAGGTTATTAATTCAAGCAGGTTGGACGGAAAGTTTTGAGTAAGTTTTGTTCTGGACACCTGTAAATGCTTTTAGTGTAAGAATCGTTGGGCTTTTGGTAAGTGTGTTCTGCCCTTTGGTTACACACGTATTTCTTGTTGTAAAAAACTACGGTTAATTCGCCGCGTGTAGGCACGGCTCGTCAGTGTTGAATCTTGGAATCTTGTTGAAGGACACGTTTTTTCTACGGCGTGGTTTACAAACGTTTTTCTTGCCGTGAAAATCTACGGTGTTGCCGTGAAAAACTATGGTTGATTCTCCGGTCGTCAGTGTTGTATGGATCACGATGAAAGTTTGTTGACGACACGGCGTCGGCACTACGGCACGGCGCCGTCACCGTACGCGCGTATACAAGTTCACACGATTATTTTCTAGTGCAGTTAGCGCACCGGTACGACAAAACCGTGCCGTGTACGAAGGGTCGTACGGGTGCTAGGTGATAGGGCTCAGCCGGGCGCAGGCCGAGTGGCAAAATCGGATATAGATTATGATCATAGGTGACGTTCGCGTCAGAGGCCCGCTCGCACCACAAATCCCTAAATACATTTCAGCTCTAAACGTATCTGAAACATTATTCTGGATCTCTCATCTTCAAACGATTAACAGAAGTGGAAGATGTATCAACTTATTTATTCATTAACAGGAAGAACTTTAGGTATACGGTAGTAAGGAAAATACAGCAGTACCCATTGGCGGTAACACTACACGATTTTGTGCTAAATTAAAGTTTCCACCGGTTTCAAGCAAGAAAAAAGGTATCTCATAAGATACCTTTTTTTTTGCAAAATAAATTAATTTAACAGCAGTGACAAGTTGACAACAGATTGTTACTCGTCAATTCTAAGAAAAAGATAAAAAATAATTTCTAAATACGTTGACGCGATCAATCGGTAACAAAACAACAATGGTTTCTGTTCGGATTCTACGTAAAATGACTAAGTGCCTCCATGATGCTCACTTTGTCATGATGACTTGGATACATTTACAAGGGCATTCAAATAAAACCATTAATTATTATCTGTTCTCGATTTATCAACTCAGACTATCGCAGTCCACTGCTGGAGATAGGCCTCTCCCAGGCTGCCAGTCTGTCCCAGTAACCTTTTTAAGTTCAATTTAGCTAGGGGGCGTCCCACACTTGCGCATTTCACTCCAGGATTCGTCTGCACCACCAGTCATCAGTCCTTCGACACACATGGCCAGCCCACTGCCTTGTAGAGTGAGCAAGCTGAACTCGCTTTCTACAAGCATGTCCGTAACTCCGGTTCTTTTTCGGATAATTTCATTTCTGATTTTATCCTTCAAAGAGACTCCGAGCAGATCCCGATCCATAACTCACTAAGGGCCTTTAATTTCCCTGGTTCAAGCCATGGTCCGGGGCGAGAGGGAGTGGGGGGCAGTCGCCTCCTTCTGCGAAGCAGTCATGCTAGTAAAGGAGGCGGCGGGACGGTTGAGGGAGAGAGCCTCCCGTCCTAGCCGCTGCGCGACGACTCCCGGCCACCGTAGGCGCGGGCCTGCGGGCGGAGAGTAATGGGTAGCTCACCGTCCGATCAGGACCAGGCCCGTGCCAGACGGCGCGTATGTGTTCCACGCGCGTCTCAAAGAGATGTCAGCATCATTCGAAGGGGCCCGTCAGGGCTGAAGCCTGCTGGGTCAGCAGGATTGTCCGAAAGGGTTACAGCTGGTCCAGAACATAAAGGGCTAAGGAAGGAACACGGGTGGGTTTTAGTCAGTAAGAGTCTGACACTCCCTTCCGCTCCACCCAGAGCGGGAGGGGTCATTTGATGATTTCGCATCCTGAAAAAAATAAGGACCTTTAATTTTTGGACCAACTTGACTGTGCAAGTGTCCTCGTTTCGACGCCACACGTCATAACACTCTCGATAATCAAAAGATTATTCTTGGTAAGAATCAAGAAGAATCTTTTTAACAATAATGACGGTGTTATGGTTGGTTACTTGCTTGAATGCTTTAGTATCTACAGTTGAAAAACTATTGTAGTAACTGAGTTGCTGTCAAAGGATGTTAATGAGGGCAAAAAACTAGCCGACATTTTCACATGATCGAAATCAGTTTGTTCGTTTGGAAACTTCGATATAACTTTCAGACAGTTAATATGCTTCAAACTTATAAAATCCATTCTTTTGTGTCACTGCTTGAAGAATAAGGTGGTATTTGAAAAGAGGATCACACGTTTGAGTTTATTATGTAACAATCAAAATACGATGCCACGGCAAATGATTGTTCAAGTTCTACTAATGGAAATTGATTCCAAATGTTTGATACGATTCCCTAGACACATTGCAAACCAACGGGTTGTTAATTAATGTATAATCGTGCTTAAAACAGTATATTTGTCACGATGCAGCCTATTATTGTTGTGAATTCCGATAATTGCAGGCCGCCGATCATTGCGCCGGAGTCTCACTGACCGGGTATCTGTGAAGATAGACGCAAGTCAGAACGAATCGCGCGATTAAATAGACACAGTTTGTGAAGGACGAGGAATATATTGAGGTAATCTTTCTCATGTCTTATTAGTCTATAGCTGATGTCTTCGGATTGATATTGGGCTTTTTATTAGCGGCTACAATGAACTGAGCAGTATTTAGGCGTAATGTGCCCTGAATAATTACATCGCATATTATCTGTGGAAGGAATTTTAATGTTCAGCTCTATAATATGTCCCACCCTTATAGTCTCCTTTTACTACTATCACAGCAGCAAGAAAGTACGTTATTATTTCCCAATAACCTCATTGTCTGTTCTAACAAGCTAAATCATACCCTGCCTTGTTAACAACTAGCCCCAATCATATAACACCTTTCCATAAATCAATCACCTGTTAAATTACAAAGCCAATACAAAAATTGCCCAACCGCTGTGAACAGACCCCAATACTAAGTCAATTGATCTATGACACCTGTGCCCAGTAGGAACAAGCGAATTGGTACCAAAAGTGTTCACCAGTTCATCGGAAGTACCAGAGCGTAACTAGAGGGTACACGGTCTGATGCGCGCGCGCAAGCGACGGCAATCGGACGATCAAACATCGCTCTATGAATGACATTTATGTTAATGTAATTAAAATAACGCTTGCCCGGTTATTGTACGGGGATCGTTACGTTCTGTTCTGAGGTCATACGAAAAATGCAAGAGCATATTAATTTATTTTTAATAGATAAATGGAATGGATGATTTGCATGTCTGGTGTCATCTACAGGTGTGTTGGTGGGAGTAGTGCCGGTATTCAAGATAAAAATGTTTACTCGCATTACACCTATGCGTAGTTACATACTATAAGTGCATTAAATACAATAAGGTTGAATCAAATCTAAGCATCGAAAGTCGTACTCTTTCCATCATCATCTTCACTTTTTGTCTGTGCCGCATTATTGAATTAATGGTATGTTATCTATAAAATAAAAATTTACAACATTAAAGCTGGAGAGTTTGTTTTTTTGTTTGTTAGATCGCGCTAATCTCTGGAATCCTTGAGGAAGGAAATACACTTATAGTATTTAACTTCACGCTAGGACCCTCAGGAGCAGGGCAAAAAGAAAAAAGTAAGAAAGAACGCTAAGTGAAAACGAAGTAATAGTAGCGACAGGCGATGCGATGCGACGGGTGGGTCATGAAACAAGAAATTTCACGCGGACGAAGTCGCTGGGAAAAGCTAGTAAATACATAATAGCTAAAGTTCACAGGACCTACTTTTCATTATTTAATCAGCATTGGGACAATTAATCCAATCTTAAGATGACTTATGCTAAGCAGAGTATCTAGTTCAGTAATAAGGAAGCGACAATTGAATTAGAGACAAAGTGGCCGGTCTATGTTTAGGGTTGCCAGGAACAAAATTGTGGTTTTGTTATGGAAGCTTGCTTTTTTTTTGTATGTTTCAAAACCCATAAAACTTGAGCATGCGAATGTTAGAAGATATGAATAATAATTATACAAACGTTACGTGAATCTGTAATAATATTATTTATGTTTGTGATGAACAGGAAAATAATTGCGCAAAAATAATTTCTATTTTGCATGTTGAATATGATGGGAGATAAAATAGTAGTTACAACGATTTCAAACAAAGAGATGACCCTAATTATTATTATCTCTGTTAATAGAACTATAATGTGTGTCATGTTAGGTCGTAGGTCGCGTAATCTACACGTTGTCGTTGACCGGAGCGCACGGGAGTCTCCCGCGCAGACCAATGTCTGCACATATTCTAAACCATTTCATAATGTTTTTCAAAAGTTGACAGATTTTTAAATTGTTCGATTCAACAATTCCTTTTTTTTATTTGACGTTTAAATAAAAGTGTTCAGCTATTCAGCCTTGTCAGTTCTATATAAAGAGGTTTTAAACTTTCGTGTGGATGTGGAACTTTTTGTCGCGCAACAAGCAGGTGGCCGCGATGTTGGGGTTGCTATCGGTGGCGGCGGTGGTGGCGATCGTCTTGACCACCAAGGGTGGCAGTAATGCTGCCGAAGACATCGGGCTGGAGGAAACTGAGGACATCAATCCGGCGAGTCACGTCTTCTCGACACATAGGTGAGTCGGTATTTTTTAATTTTATTATAGCACACTTTTATGCAGTGAGTCAGTCAAGTTAATGAGTTTCACTAAGTAACTAGTTTACACCAAGGTCAGTAGACAGAAGTGTAGGAGGTGGTAGGTTATGTATACGTCTGTTAAGTCATCCTTTATTAGTGTTTTTATTTGCCTGTTTTGTGTTTCACTGCTGGTCAAAGGGTTCCCCTTTTTTATTTCAAACCTCCCTGTCTTTTCCCTGTTTGGTCATGTTGGCCCTGCGAATGATATTAGATAAATCGTCACACCACCTTCGTCTTGGTCTACCTCGACGACGAAGTCCTGCCTCAGACGCCTTTATTAGTTAAATTAATGAAATCCTAGATCAGTCATGAGTTAACTAAACCTGGAATTAATGTGCCTTTAAATATAGATAAGCAATGCAATGCTTTGCAATGAGCATCTTATGTAAGTAAATATGATCATACAATTTAATGAAAAATACCGGAATCGTCTCAGCTGTTTCATCAACGCAGCATTATCTTATGAACGCCTGTTATATTTTTCTAAGCAATAATCTATAATCACAGGCTAATGCAGGCTGCTACTTTTTCTAGCGCCTGTAGGAATTCTTATAAAACACTAACCAATAAATTATGATAGTACAATGTACAGGCGCTTTTAAAATGTTAAAAAAGTGAAGATCAAAGTATTTTTTTCCTTATACTGAACAGCATCAACATTTTTGAAAACAATACCTACATGCCGAAAATAGAAGTGGGTAGGATAACAGAACGGTATCTATTTATAGAAAACAAAGTTGAGTTAGTTACACCATTTATAACTAAAAAACGGCTAAACCAATTTTTGTGATCTTTGATTTATTCGATTTGTCCCTGCCCCGAATAGCAGAATAACTATTAAAACATGGGGAAAAATCTGAGGCGGTACAAAGTTCGACGGGACAGCCAGTTCTTTTCTAAATAAAACCATCTAAATAGGTATGCTAGTTAGATTTTCTTGAACCGTCTTTAAATATTCCAGCCTTCCATCAAACGACAAATTCATGCCATCACTCGGGAATGGCCACATAGCCACCAACATCTTCAGTGACACAGTCTATATGAATGGCCTTTATAACGGCCAGGCTGGCTACAGCCACCGCGCCAGGATCCCGGCCTGGGCCAACATCAGGCTCAACTCGACCCTGACCCATGCCCCGTATAGCCCGGTATACAGCCTGGATACCAAGGAAGCAGTCTTTAAAGTCAGAGTAGACAGAGAGCGGTCGGTGGTAACTCAACGGATCTACGCGCATAGATTCTACACGAGAGCTATTGTCAACCAGATTCAAGTGGAGTCTAAGACACATTACGGTATGTATGTCTCATCTTGATTTGTAAAATATTTTATTTCGGCTTAAGAGCGTTTACGACGTTCGGCATTTCAAAATTCCAAGCCCTTGTATTTCAAAATAGATGAACCGACAGCCAAATTATACCGATTTTAAATTTTCCATAGAAACAGAGAATTCCAGTTATCTTTTTTTAAATAAGACTTTTCGAAAATGTTCTTTACTAATTTTTTAGAACTTTTATGCGTAAGTATGAAGTTTCATTAAAATCGGTTCATTCATTTCGAAAAATACGGGCTTGAAAGTTTGTATGAAATGCCGTAGGCACGTCGTAAACGCTCTTAAATAAACTTCTCATTTGTAGCATAAAATAATATAATATCCAAGTCTTGTAGCCAATTTATTGTCTCTTGATTTTTCTTAATGATCCCATGAAGTGTTTCACAAAATTTGTAAAGGTATGTTTCCTCGAATATGAGTGCCTCTTCTACTTGATCAGGCTCATTTGACAACAAGAAACGGATTGATTTTGTAAATAATAATAATTATGTACAAGTATATAAAAAGGAGGGGTATTAATCAAAGGGCATCAAAAAAATTGTCCACATCGCTGTCAACAGGAAAGGAAAAGCCCTCGCTGGCAGCATTGCCACCGAACGTTGCAGTGCCGCCAGCCTTCTTCCAAATTACATTCCGTTGCTTTTGCCAAAAAATAGGCCAGCCCTCTGGTCACGTGAAGAGTCGACCAACCGCTTGGGAAAATTAAGTGGGCACTCGGATCCCATGGCCCTAGTGTTTCAACACCAAACGGCTCGAACATATTATTAAATATTAGTCCCCAAAATATTCGAGTATTTGCGCCGTTTGAGATTTTCCGCAACTGCAACAGCCGCCCTAGCACAGCCCGATGTGCTTGAGAGATGGGATGGCGCGAAGGTGTCGACACACGTAGCATCCCACACCAAAGGCCTACCTAACTTCCAAATTAAATTATGCAAATATAAAGAAATATTCAAAAAAAAATGTAAATTATTTCAGATCCCAACTTCATCAATCAAGAAATCTGGATAGCAATTAAACTGATGCCTGGAGAAGATTCCAAAGACATTGCCTTCCAGGAACCTGTACCAGAAATTATTGACGGCAGAACTGTTTGGAGTGCCTGTGGGCAGACGAAGGAATCCGAAGATCTGACATACCAGCCATTACCGATAGATGTGTGTGCTTATTGGACGTCGGTTCCTGATCATCTGGTGGTCCCTCAACACGGATCCAGGGTCTTCACGTTCGCAATGACAGCTGACAAGAATAAGACGATCGCAAGACAGGAGCTGGTCAAAGGTTATTTGTGACATAATTCATTTTACGATGTCATCTGTTTAATGGTTGTGGAGCAGATGGGCCGTTTAGATTTTTACATCAACATTCTTAGATGAGTGTCATGGTCTCGTTGGTCTAGTAGTCGTAAACGATACTGCTGGGCAAGTGGTCCTGGGTTCGGTTCCCGGGTAGGGAAATTGGGTTTTTCCAGCTGGAGTTTCTCAGTAGCAGCCCGATTTGTGCCCGGTTGATGGCATGATGGCAATAAGGGAAGCATAACTGATAAAATGTGGGTTTTCTATAAGTACACCTGTACCTAACCTTTTGGGAATACAGGCTCCCATGTTTATTATGATTGTCATGGTATTCGTAAACTTTAGTAGAGCGACGATTGATGAGACACCCACGAAATCGCGGCTGCAATTGTAATGGCACAATGTCTGCTACCTATGATTGCTGTTGACAACACGTTCCATAATAATATGAGCCTCACCTTCATCCACTGAGCACAGCTTCAATTCTGAATCCTAACCTTGACCTTGCACCACAAACATTTTAAACAGTTTTTCGTTCTTTTGAATTAAGAGCTGGTGTCCACGTATGGTAAAGTTACACGCTTCCATAGTATTACAGGAGGACGGCGAGGAGTTGTTCCAGAAGCACGTGGAAGAATGGCAGCAGCTGTACCAGCAGGGCGGCATCGATATTGAAGGGAACTTGGAGCTGGTAAGTGATTAAGTTCGTTGTTCTATTATCATAATATATACATACGAGTATGTACAGACGCCAGCACATCAAGCTACTTCAATCGGTCAAATTTCTTTAATAAATTTTCAACTTTATCGCTAAAGCAAAGGTCAAGGGGGGGGGGGTCAAGGTTCAAAGTTGATTGGGAAAATTTGACAGTTTTGGGTAGCTTGATGTGCTGGCGTCTGTACATCATGCATAATTGATTTTTTTAAATAAAGTTTGTTTGAACGCGCTACAGAACAAAGCGGGTGAAACCGCGGGGCACAGGTAGTTCATTATATTATGTATGTGCCTAACTACTAGTGGTTCCAAAATGAGTATGTATATAGGTAGGCACTAATCTATGTATATACAAAGTTGATACGACAGAGGGGCTTTCCTTTAAACTGCCTATACTAGATACCATTTTTAAGCTCTGTACCAAAAATCAATTAAATAGGAGCAGTAGTTTAGTCACAAATGATTTTTGAAGTTTTTGCTACGTTTGAACACGATGTATATTTCCTAACAGCTGATTATCTCATACGCATAGGTCATGCACCTTAAAACGATAATCTGAGTATAAGATACATTGTTGCCGCACAAGTACAACCAAATATTTCACGAAGCAATAAATACACACACACTTGCACTTTCACTATGAGAGTGACAATCATAGCAAAACCCCCGCGCCTTTTTCCCGCGCGTAAAAGGAATAGAAATAGGTCAGTGTGTTGCTATTGCATCCTAGATCCTTGCGAATTTGCTAAAAAACTTATTCTTTCAGTGGACAGTGCGCACGCGTCATCCAACCGGGACGTACGTTACTTAACACGGGAGCCCCGGCGCCGCCGCGCCGTTATGTTTTGTCGAACTCGCTGACAATAATTGTGATTTTGTTTTGTTATTGTGATAGACACTAAATAAGTTTAATACAGTATTTCTTTTTTTATTGTGACAGGATACGTAACTTAGGAATATTATTATTTAGTGTTAGTGTTTTTTCGTGTTTTTTTTTTTGTGATTGACTGTTTTTATTGTGATTAGGATACGTAATTAAACGTTGGTTGTGTGTGTGTGTGTAATAATTAAAGTGTTCAGCAATGCCTCGTGTAACTTACACGGCGTCAGAACAGAATACACTTACATGATTTTAATTTACGGTGAATGCCGTGGAAACGCAGATTTAGCTCTGCGAACATACCGAGAAAGGTATGGTGACCGGCGCAATAGCCCTAGGAACGCCGCCACCATACAATTGGCAGATTACGGGAATTAAAGTGCTTAGCGACGGACAGTGATTTAATTAGAAAAATAAATAACAATATTTTCCGTCGGTATAATTTGTGTTTTTGTGTGTGCGCGTACTTTACAACCTTACCTAACATAAAAGCCGGCGCGAGCGGTCTAAACCGCCCGCCCCCCGCGCCCCCGCCAAGAGAGATAACACGCACACACACGCGCTCCTGCGCGACTTTGTTACCTAGGCGTCTAAGGTCAGTCAAATTTATTTATAAAGGGTGGTTGCGTTTCACTCTGACTTTAAGCTATTTAGTTTGTTTGAAAAAAAAAAAATCTCATTTTTGGCGCTTTCTATTTTTGTACTGTATCGAATTAATACTATACACGTATAGTATACGTAGTGTAATTTAATGCCCCTCTGTCATATCAACTCTGTATACCAAACTACCTGCATGAACGTTCTCATACTTTTCGATATCTTGTTTCAGGGTAAGATAGTGAGCGGCATCTGGTACTATTTCCTGAGCTCCCTACCCTCGGAGGTATCGTTCCAACCTCTAGGCCGGTACTACGGACTAAGTCCCACAGGTCTAGCGAGAGGAGGCACTTTTGAAGATTATGAAGGTATGAACACTTGAATTTTGGTCACCAGAATGCGAAGAGATTCTTTCAGAGAACCTGATGATTGTGATGTATCTAATACTATATTAGATGATTGTGAATTGTATCTAGTTCTTCAGTTTTGACATACGATTTTTATCAAAACATTTTATAATTTCAGGACACAACTTCTGGGATACGGAGACCTGGATGTTTCCATCCATCTTGCTGCTATATCCACAGTATGCGAACAAGTTGCTGCAATACCGGCTGGACACGGCATACGTAGCTGCGGAATTGGCAAAGATCACTGGCAATAAAGGATATAGGTGAGCTAATCAACGAAGAGTCTAGAACTCTAGACTAAGCATCGCGAAAGTAGGCACCGCGTTCTAAGATTCAGCTATAGTTAACCTTCAGTTGTTATTATGCAAACTTAGGTATAAGGAATTAGTTCTCCTTAGATTTTTTGGAAGAATGCTGTCACAAAAATGAATTCTCTGATAAACGAAGCCCTGATGAAAAGACAAGACAAACGAAAAACGATGGCAAGGAGGAGACTGTTACTCCTGTTGTCTGGTGACTTTCCAGGTTTCCATGGGAGAGTGCATACACAGGAGTAGAGGTGACACAGCCATGCTGCCCCGACGTGGCGCTCTTTGAGCAGCACATCAGCGGGTGTATCGCCTTTGCCATCAGGCAGTATCTCGCCACTACCAGGGACGAGGAGTGGTTAAAGGTATCGTCAATTTAACATTTCTTTAATACATGTAAGTTTAATAATTATTTACTGATGGTGAAAACCCAATCAAAATTCGTTGCGTAGGTATTTTAGAAGAACCACGTAGTTAATCAGAGACACGAAAAGCCACTTTAATTTGTCTAGATGCAGCTGCTTTTATTTTTAGTCCAACGCAATACATATCCTATTAATTACCTAAGTGACATGGTAAAGACACCATGCAAATGCTCATGGTACTACATACTTATTGAGAATATAGTCGATAACAGATAACATCACATCATACATGTATACTTCTTCTTAGCGTATCGATAGCGAATTCGGCAGCTTGTTTGGCGCCATCACCAGCGTCCATCAGTTCCTGTAACGTGCAGCTGACAGGACACGCAGGACACGATACTAAGTGTTCTATCGTTTGTGGAACAGCACCACATTTACACTCCAAGGCGGAGTCGTCTATGAATCTCCATGTATTTACAAATAACTTTTATCATTAACGTTATTTTATAGGTACATTTACATTAATTATTATTTTAATTTCCAGCACGGCGGCTGTGACATTGTGACAAACATTGCGGACTTCTGGGCGTCCCGGGCTGTGATTGACTACAACACCGGCCTCTACGATATTTCAAGTAAGATCATATTATAAATATTTTATATTAGCACACCTTTTAATAAACATTTGCTCTGCAAATAAATAATAATTAGCACACAATGAGAACGACTACCTACTCGATGTGGCACAATCTGAATAATGAGAACCACCAAATATTTTGTTTTTAGATGTGATGGGCCCTGACGAAGATCACAGGAATGTTAACAACTCAATATTTACCAACGTTGTCGCTGGATACTCGCTTTATTTAGCGCAGTGAGTATATATTCGATAATCTCTATTCTAAATCTACTTTTAAAACTTACAATGAATATTTTCTGGAACCGAAACAGTTGGATACAATGGGGTTTATTATTTTATAAACGATGAGTAAAGTTAAGTGATGTTTATACGTCAAAAATGTTTGGTTAAACAGTCGCTAATCATTACTTAACTTTTAGCAAAAAAGGGGAAGGATAAATGATTTTCAATCGGGCTGTATTTTCCGGAATTAAAACTACAATCTCGTGCATGAGAGGCGAGACCTTAACAACTGGGCCATCAAAAAAAAAGAAATAAAGTTTAATTGGACACAGTTAATTTAGTTTATTTCCATCACGACATATATACGGTACCTACAATTCACACTTTTATCAATTATTCTAGGTATGTTTCCTGTCTCTGCAAGTCCTACTACATGGCTAAGGACCCAGACCACTGGGCCGACATCGCCTGGAGCCTAGCTCTGCCTTATGACCAGGAGTTAGACTACCATCCGCAGTTTTCTGGCTACGAACGAGGAGACCAGATCAAACAAGCTGATGCTGTGCTGCTAGGTTTCCCTCTACAGTATGCTATGAATATGTAAGTGTCTGGTTTATCTGATTTGGAGCTTTAATAAACAGAATGTTAAATTAGTCAGAACATCGGTCTTTCGAAGGGTTTCCTGTCGTCATTATGAGGTGTTACCAATATGATTACCTTCCTAAGGACCAAAATCTCAGCTACCTAACTACTTGGGAATTAGTTTTTACTGAAAGAGGACAAGAGAAAGAATTAAACCCGAACACGTGCATCTGCCAGCCATAGGTGTACTCAAAGGAGATTTTTGCCTCAGCATATTTTTGGCGATAAAATAATCGGAGGTGCTGGAATAATTTATTTCCCTTGACTGATTGTGGTAATGACGGCATAAATAAAGGCAATAAAGGCAATCTTTTGATTTAATTTTGTTCTTTTCCAGTTCCACACGACTCAACGACTTGACATACTACGAATCAATGACTCGGGAGACTGGTCCAGCCATGACGTGGAGCATGCACACAATTGGCCATCTGCAGCTGGATGACGATAGCAAGGCTAATGCTATATTCAACATGAGCTATGACGGATTTGTTAGAGAGCCTTTCAAGGTAAAGAAAGAAGTCCGAATACCTACCTAACTATTGATTTGGCTGTGTTTACTCTGGCTAATTTATGAACCCAATGCTTTGAGTTCAAAAACGCGCAAACTAAAACCATGATGAATTCAGCACATGATTCTAGACCACCTAGCGTAGAAAATTTTTCTGCTGGCTGTTTCAAAGTGCAAAACCTACGCGGTCAACCGTGTACTATAATTATACATGGTATATAAAAGATTGCGCATCGATACCCCCGCAACCATGTACAGACGCCAGCACATCAAGCTACCCGAAACTGTCAAATTTTCCCAATCAACTTGGAATCTTATACTTTAGCGATAAAGTTAAAAATTTATTAAAGAAATTTGACAGATTGTGGTAGCTTGATATGCTGGCGTCTGTACCTATTCGTAACTTTATGTTAGTCATGCCAACTATTCCTCCTAAAAGTTTTAAGTACCTAGGTAGGACAACTAGGTTTCCAGGAGTTTGCACTTGTATCCAAACCTTTGCAATGCAAGTTACTTATCAAACCAACGGTCGTACCTAAATTCAAGCCAAGAAGAACCAGCGGTCCGACTCACAATTGAAGGCTAGAAGGAAAAACAGATTTTCAAATTATCCACTAAATACTCTTTTCAGGTGTGGAGTGAGCTCCGTCGTCCATACTCAGGGGCTGTCAACTTCTTCACTGGCATGGGCGGGTTCTTGCAGACGCTTATCTTCGGCTATGCAGGGGTCAGCATTCACCTAGACCGACTGGAGATCAACAAGCCTCGTCTGCTGCCTAATGCTACTAAGTTTACGATTAGAGGTAGGCAAGAAGATAGTTTTGGTATTTTGTAGAAAGCTACAGAGCAACTACAAGCCTATGTCAACTTCAAACGTATGTCAAAATCCCTGAATCAAGATGAAAAGCTAAGGTTCCCTACTTTTGAATATCACCTTTTTAAAAATCTCACATTTTCGCAACACCATACTGCGCTCCAAAACACAAATTACTGACGTTGCCCAAAAAACCGCTAAGCTGAAGTGGGACTGGGCACTGGGCAGGCCATGTCTGCCGTATGCCCAATGAGCTGTGGGCCCAACTAACTACCACGTGGAGTCCTGACACAGCTAGAAGGCGTCGCGGCAGACCCCTTAGAAGATGGCTGGACGAGCTGAACAAAACAAACGACCAGTGGTCCACTTTAGTCCTGGATCAAAAGAACTGGAGGTCATGGGGAGACGCCTTTGCCCAGCAATGGGATGATGCAGGTCAACAGTAACATTTCAAGGCCTGTCTCTTACGCTACTTTTCTTTATAATAATAATAATAATAGACTGGCGCGTACCCTGCGCATAATGGAAGCGTAACGCTTGCGTATGATAGCGTGAAAGCCATCAATTTTCGCCTCCGCAAACATGCCGGAAGCACTGCAGTAGCGCGGGAACCCCATCAACACCCTGAAAGCATTATTATATTGTACGCGCAGGGCGCTGTATGCCCTCTGCGTGTAGTTGACCCACAGACTGCATGTATAGAACGACTGACAGTACGCTGTAAATAGTGTACCTATAGCCTTTACTTCAGTCGAGCATTTCGCAAATCTGCGAGCCAACTTATTGCAGCGGACAGCCAACGCCCTGCGCTCACGCTCAATGTCCAGATTGTCTTTTAGGTTTTGGTTTTAGGTCTTAGGTCTTGGGGTTTATGCAAGAGCTAAACATTTTCGGAAGGCTTTCCGTGCATTTCATGGTTAATTAAATCCTGGCATAGGTCAAAACAAAAACTATGACCAAAATCGACATTTGCATGTAATTATTACCTAAGCCATTCATAATTACTTTCAGGTATCAAGTACCTCGGAGCAAACCTAACGCTAGAAATATCTGCAAACAGCACGAAACTGAGTGTGACCTCCATGGATGATAACTGGCGATTAGTACTGAATGATGGCAAATACACCATCACATTAGCACCCGGTATTACAGGTGAGCTCGTAATCATTATTATACTGGCTTCTGCTCGCGACTTCGCGTGAAATTTCTTGTTACCCCGACCCACCCCGTCGCAGCGCATCGCCCGTCCGCGCTAATACTTCGTTTTCGCGTAGCGTTCTTTCTGACGTTTTTTCTTTTTGCTCCTAAGGCCCCTAAAGTGATGTTGAATAATAGGCTATTTAACATCACGCTAGGGCCCAAGTATCAAATAGGTACCTACAAAAAAAATTTTCAAATCCGAATGGTACCTAGTTCCTTGAGATTAGCACGTTTAAACAAGCTCACCAGCTTTAGTATTAGTATCTAGATTGATGCTCAAAGGTCATCTGACATACTCATAATATGTAACATGTCCTGCGTATTGAGGTCAGTTTTTGAGGCGAAAACTGTAAACCCCCTTCAGCGTGTTCCAGTACTTCGTCCTAGAAGTAAGGTTGAGTAGAGAAGGTAAGGAAGCATATAAAGCCGTTGGTCATGCGCCTGAATTTGTGAACCTGTTAGTGATCGAAGGATGCCCCCGATGGATGCATCGTTTTTCTAGAGATTGCAAGAGCGTGACTGTGAGCTGTTTGCATTAGGTTTGAATCAGGGGTCGGGTAACTTCGGATAAGGTTTTCGATTAAGACTGACTGAGGCTTTCATAACTGAGTACATGGACCCAAATCCAGCATTGTTGAGATACTATATACATTGTTGATGATCAACACTTTACCTCCTTCCAGTGATGCTGCGCGGATCCGGTCCATTCACAGTGTATTCGGAGCCGTGGAAGGAATGCAAGCTGCCAAACGACATCATCGGACAGAACTATCTCAGGCCAATCACATAGTATTGTAATAAACGTAATTTCTTAGGATCTCTTATTGTATACGAAGGACATTGAAAATGTGCATCGTATTGACGACATTCACAACCAGTTTCTAAAAAATAAACAACACAAGAGTTTGCTAGTCTCAGGCGACAGTGCGGCAGACGAGAGATTAGGAACGTTCTTGACACCTGTCAGTTTCTTCCAAACGAATACGTGTTTAGCGAATTTGATCTTTATTAGCTACTATAGTCGGACTTAAGATTAGCTGCAGTAAAATGACAGCTTATGTGTTACTGAAATTGGCGTCTTTTTTATCGCGGCCATCAACCAAATCTTGTTTTTACCCGACTATGCCAGAAGGAGGGTTATGTTTTTTGAGTGTATGTATGTATGTAGGAATGTATGTAAATGTATGTATCTATGTAGGAATGTATGTATGTATGTATGTATGTATATTTCTTTGGCACGCTCTGTAGCCTAAACGGCTTGATCGATTTCAGCTTGAGAGGTGCCGTTAGATTCGTCTTAATTGTGAGAGTGACACTGGGTGTATCAAAATTGAAAAAAAAAAAAATACCGTCTTTTGGCGCCATATTATGTCTTTAAATATTTTTTTCTCATAACCTTTCAAGTGGGGTATAAAAATAAAGGGTTTTAAAAGTAATTACAAAAATATATACAACTTATATGGTTAAAAGTAATTCGAAGTAACAAATCGTAAAAAACACGTACCAAGAACAAAATCGTCTGCGAAATCTTTCACATTATTTTGTAAACTAAAAAGCTGGAAATAAAAAAAGTAATAAAAAAAAATAAAAAACCCAACTGCGTAAAAAACTTAAGTTTTTTAAAAAACTGAAAAGTTAAAAACAAGCCCATTTTAAATTATATAAAAGTTGGAAGCAGGCGCGACCCATACCCTTTTTATTATATTTTCAAATTCAAATGGGTCCCGCCTGCTTCCAACTTTTATTTAATTTAAAATGGGCTTGTTTTTAGCTTTCAGTTTTTTTTATTAACTTAAGATTTTTACACAGTCGGGTTTTTAATTTTTTTAATTACTTTTTATTTTTAGTACAGAATAGTGTAACAAACGAAACATCTCTAAACTCAGTCCGTGTTTGACATCTCTAAACTCAGTCCGAAATGAGTTGTTAAGAAGTGTCATTTTACTGCAGCTAATTAAAAGTCAGATTATAGTAAAGTGTTACATGCTCTGTGGCTACTGGAATTATTGTCGCACTGACTGGTGCTCGACATCCGGACTGTAACAGGCTGTCAAACGATAAATGGATTTGATTCATGAGTCATCATTAGTTGGCTGTTGTTGTTTCAGTCAGCCAATCACAGTAGTAGTTAACATGATTTTGACAGTCCGTTATCTAGCAACGTGTTGTGTTGATTTACTTCTCAGAAACCGGCTGTAAACTGCATTTTTACACGAAAGTATTGATACCATGACATGCTTTATAATATTTTGCCAAACTTACCTACTATTATATTTATATTAATGTTTTAACAATCACTTATCACTGCTATGTTAAGTTTAAATTCATATGTAAATATTAACAATTAGAATTTATCATAACTTAATTTGAATAAGTATAGGATTATAATAATTAGACTATTTTTTTTTCAAATAAAATAAAGTTTTAGGCATATCACAATGCTGCATGACATATTCGATATTTAATCTTGAAATATATTTATATAATTTAAAAGCTAACAATCATAAATTAATAATAATTTGTACCTATAAGCGGAGAGCCTCGACCAACGCCTCAGGAGGCTCTAAATTGGGATGGGTCAAGAGTTTGATTCAGAAAGCAGTAGGTACTCCTGGACACGGCACGCATAGTGAGGAGGTTCCTCTCTATAGAGCCCTGACCACCGGCAACTTGGACCCTGTCGGCATCAAAAACTTTATCCGCATCGCTGTCCACAGGAAAAGTACCCAAAAGGCATTGCCACGTTGTATGGCAATACTAATTATTGGGATTCATGATACTGTTAAAAATAAGCTTAGCTTTAGGAAAACTAGTTAGAAATGAAACAATGAGAGGACTTCAAACGAAAACATGTATTTTCAAAAAAATTCTAAATGGTATTGCATTCAAAATAAAAAATATCCTTTTCATCCCCCCATCTCGGAAAGAGTATTTTTGCTCTTCGATATCTGAGTGCAAAAGCTGTTTTTATCCGCTAGAGGATAAAGTAAATTGAATTTAGAACATCGTGTGCACTAAGTTTGTGAATTCAAAACATCATTAAACCTATTTACTTCTACCTCCATGGTGCCGAATTTATCATACAACTTTTTTTTAATTTTTTAAAAACTCAGACTCGGAACCTTCTTGGTGTACTTTTTTTTTAATTTGCTTTGCGCGCGCAATTTTCTTTTCACGTCATATTGTTAAAACCTTAGGTTAAAAATAAAAACAAGAAACTTGCAAACAAGTGAAAAATCTAAAATGAGTGAATCTAGCGACGACGAAGTTTATTTGACGCCAACAGAATTGACTGAAACTGTAAAAAATGCGCAAATGAGCTTTCTCCCTCAACAATCACGCGAGAAGTATTTGAAACAGTACGATATGTTTAACACGTGGCGACTAGCTAAAGGAGCCAAAACTTTATCAGAAAACGTTTTGCTGGCATATTTTATTGAATTATCCGAGACCAAGAAATCAAGCACTCTATGGAGTAGGTACGTATTCAATGCTAAAAGCAACAATAAAGATGAAAAAAAACATACATATAGACACCTATCCTAAATTAGTGGCGTTTTTAAAAAGAGCCTCATCTGGTCATCAACCAAAAAAATCGAAGGTTTTCACAGCATCTGAAATTGAAAAGTTTCTTAACGAAGCACCTGATTCCGTATATTTGGCGGCAAAAGTAAGTCAGTTGCACATTCAGTATCTACTATTAATTAACTAGGTACTTAACATAATCCAATACGTACTTAGTTAGTGTTGATAGGCATAATTATGCATGCATATCAATTTTATTAATTTATCTACTACAATACTCTTTACGTTACAGGTTGTTCTTATTATTGGTATAAACGGAGCTTGTCGAACTAATGAACTAACACAACTTAATGTCAAAAACATTGAGAAACATTCAGATGACTTACTATTAATTAATTTACCCAATACAAAGACAAAAAGAGACCGCAACTTCGTCATTCGCAAGGAATACCTAACAATTGTTGAGAAATATGAAGCCTTACGCCCGCCTAACACTCCAATCAATCGATTTTTTCTACAATATCGCAACGGAAAGTGTGTTAGACAGCCTATGGGTGCTAATAAAATTGGCAGTATCCCACGAGAAATAGCAACATTTCTTGAACTTCCAGAACCCCTGTTGTACACGGGTCATTGTTTCCGACGAACTTCAGCCACACTTTTGGCCGATTCAGGAGCTGATCTCCTGTCCCTTAAGCGCCATGGAGGCTGGAAGTCCAATGCGGTCGTAGAGGGATACATAGAGGATTCCATCCAAAATAAGTCTAAAATATGTAAAGGCATCGTAGGAGCCATTAAACTGAAAGAGCCTCAGTCAGATCCTTGGACTGGCCCTTCTACATCAAAAATGAGCCGTTACGAAACACCTATCAATCGCCCTCTCTCGCCAACATTTACACCAAGGGAATCCGAAGAATCGGTACAACTATTAAGTATGACAGATAGTTTACCGAAAAACAGTACACAAGTCACTAACACCAACATTACAGTACCTAACAAAAATATTACACTCAACATAAGTAACTGTAGCAACGTTACTTTCAATTTTTCTTAATTATACTTAGGTATTATTTGTTGTAATTTAAAGATTATTCTGTAAAACTTACCTATCATAATGTAATTAATACCTAAACTGAAATAAAAGTATCTTGTGATTGTAAATGTTTCTTTTTTTTGCATTTACTCATTTCCTCGCTGAGGTGGGATGAAAAATTACGTGTTGCACTCGAGTGCAAAGATTTTTCACCTCGTGCTCTTTTGATTCCCTCGCTAACGCTCAGGATTCTAAATTTTGAATCACTCGCTGCGCTCGTGATTCAATTTTAGAATCCTTCGCTTGCTCGGTCATCAAAATTGAGCACGCGGTTAAAAAGCAACTTTGCACTCTTGTATAACAAATAACTATTAAAATAGGTTAGGTAATAAAATACTTGTCACTTTCTGACCTCGTTTTATTTTCACACTTGTTCAAATAACTACTTAACTATTACCAATACAAATTTAATTAAAATAATTAATGCCATTTTAGACTTTATTACAATACAATAAAAGTTATCATGGCATTTTATTAGCACCATTATTAAGTATCAACATGATGGAAGAAAAGAGAAGAATTTTATTCATTAATGATCAGTAGGTATCTAAGTACAGTAAGGGAAATTTATTGTTAAGCATATTGACACCCTACGTCAATTTGGCGTGTTATTGAAATGTTATACAATAATTATTGATATACGGACAAGTTTTAACTTTTTATCTACCAATTTATTGGTAGATAGTCAATTTTCCTAACAATTAATTTCCTTGACTTAACACAGATAAGAATATAACAAACTAGCATCGCCCTGCGGTTTCACCCGGATAAGTGTCGATCCCGTGGGAATATCGGTATAAAAACTATCCTGTGTCCTTCCCCGGGATACAATCTATCTCTCTGCCAAATTTTATCGAAATCCGTTCAGTGGTTTAGGCGTGAAAAGGTAACATAAAGACAGACAGACAGAGTTATTTTCGAATTTATAATATTAGTGTGGATATGCAGGTTCCTACAACCATTATGTTTAAAAACATGGAAAATTAAGAGTAAAGCCTTCCGCAGACAGGCGCGGCTATTGTTCTACCAGAATCGCGTCGCGCCTATCTGGGGGAGTGATATGGGTTTTTATAAATTATATTAAGCTACTTTACATTGTTATGTAGTTATGACTTTTTATCGTATCAACTGTTATCACTAAAATGCAAGTACGTTTGACCCGAAAAAAAAAACAGAGCCAACACCTCTAAGATAAGATATGAATTCAAATTGTCGAGCATTGTACCTACTGTTGTAATAATAATTATTATGTAGCGACACGAAAAAAAAACATCCTACGTATTACAACATTAGATATTACACGACGTCAAGTACGTATTACAACCTTACACGACGAAAAAAACATCCCACGTATTACAACATTACATATTACACGGCGTCAAGTACGTATTACAACATTACCTACACGACGAAAAAAAAATTAATAAAAATTAACAACATTACATCACCTGTATCAGAAAAGCAGTGTAGGTACTGACATTAAAAATAGGTCTTAGGTACGCACGACGACACATTATAATTTCCAGTATAAACTGACCTCATATTGTACGAAAAGCCTATACAAAGCGAGGTCAGCCGAAACTGGAAATGTAGAGCTTGATCTGTCGCCGTGTGTACCTCATTGAAACTGCAGAGTAGGTATGAATATTGCAAAATGTCTTGTGGTAAAAAAAGTGACTACAAAAATGATGAGTTTGATTTTATTCGGCACAGCTGATGTAATAATTGATAAACGAAAAACAAAGGTAACCCTATGACTGCAGCTGTAAAAATAATATTATAAAGGCGAAAGTTTGTGGTTGTGTGTGTTTATGTTTGTTACTTCTTCACGCTCAAACGGCTGGACCAATTTTGATAAAATTTTGTATCGAGGTAGCTGACACGCTGGATTAACATATAGGCTACTTTTTATCCCGATATTCTTACGGGATCGACATTTGCGCGGGTGAAACCGCGGGGCTCAGCTAGTAATATTATAATTATGAAAAAGAAATAAATAAATAACATTTTAAAAGACTATTTTCAAGTACGACATAATAATAAATACTAATATTAACATGTTTTATTGCCATAAAGATGGTGTTCCATTTTTAATGAGGGTTTTCGTGAAAATTTACGACACCAGTTGGCACCACTGTGACAAGAGGTCTTCCAATATAAAATATATAATGACGTTAATCATTCGATTCATTAATTTGTTCATCATTCAGTCATGACTAAAGAAAATATAGGCTCTTTGACAGATGTCTGGACCTGAAGTGTCAGTGCTGCCACCTGGCGAACGTCTTTCCTCATTGAAGCCATGACTTCTGGCTCAGCTTGCTGGTACCTGTGTTAGAAGAGTCAGTGTCTTCAATGGTTGACAACACATTTTTGTGTACCTACCTAAATAAATAAAAACTACATATAAAATAAGTAGGAGGGGGGGGGGGCGTGGCTAAATAATAACAGCCGCACAGGTCGATTTAAGTTACGCTTGCGGCTGTTGGTCTGTGGATGGGTGATCATCTTTACATACCGTGACCACTCCGTGCTTCTGAAAGCACGTTAAGCCGTTGGTCTCGGCTGCCATTCGTGGATTTTTGACAGTCGTAACGGGTCGTCAGAAGCCCGAAAGTCTGACAACCAGTCTTACCAAGGGGTATCGTATTACCCAGTAACTGGGTTGTGGAGGTCAGATAGGCAGTCGCTCCATATAAAGTACTGGTATTCAGCTGCATCAGGTTAGACTGGAAGCCGACCCCAACATAGTTGGGAAAAGGCTAGGCAGATGATATAAAATAGGTAACACACGTAAGTAATTATAATATGTATTAGAGTAAAAAAACAGATGGAACGATTGTTAACATAACAATACAAGTATATAGTATAAGTATACACGATAATACTATGATTGGAAATAATATTTTTAAATAAAAATCGCCATCGTCGATAGCTGTTCTCATTAGCAACTTTAAACAATTCATTATAAAAATTCGAAAGCAGTTGATAAAAAAATCCTTATCAAATATATCAACGTCATTAAAACAATAGTTATCAAACATTTAATTAAGACTACTGCATCAGAGCTTATCACAAGGAGCTTTGGAATATCATTGTGGAATGTTAATAAACTACAATTTAGTTAATAATATCTCCCTATAACCTAATGAACGCCAAAATTATTAATTAAAACCATCATACCATTGATACGCTATCAGCAACTTTTTAAAATAAATTGATTTGATTCTTCGAAATAAAAATAAAAAAAAAATATTTGGTCTAAGTATAAATAATTTTATTTTCATTTGACATAAAATTTGACGCCAGCGTTCTTAGGGTTAACTTGGTACAAAACAATGTAGTCTATCCAAACATAAAAATCTCTACTGACCACAACAGTTACAATAATTGAAACTAAAATTATGTTGAAATGCATCTTCATGAATTCAGTTTTAGAGACTATAAAAACAATGCCAATAATTGAAGAATTGCTTTTTTAGGTAAATTTAAAACACAACCTTTGAATGGGACAAGAATATTTTGCCTAAGGGCTGATTTTTCCAACGCGTGATAATTTTATCCGAGGAATAATATTGAATTTATGACATTTCTTCCATTCAAAATCTGTCAGACGTCAATTTTATTCCACGAATAAAAATTATCTGTCGATTGAAAAATCAGCCCGAAAAGGACTAAATGAAACATTTTCAGTTAATTGATTTTGCATTTAAGCTGTAAGATCATTCTAGTATGTACTTATAGCCCCTCCGAATCTAAACATTTGTTAGTACATGTGTTAGTAGTGCGAATTCCTAATATAAGTTTCACTATACGCCCCTATACATACTACAATGCATCGCGTCGTCTTTCGTAGAATTATTTATAATTATAAACACTGCAGAAACATGCTAGTACAAAAACAAACTAATTATAACTTTCTAAATATTAAGTTCCACGCTTCTACTCACTAAGAAGTCCGTGATAAAAGAGGTTTTTTAATTACCAGAACTAATATATTTTGTTCTGACTAAAAATGTGTTTGGCGTTCTCACTAATTAGTCCCAAACTAATTAGTGAGATCGCCTGTTTAGTCTACTTTAGTCCTAAAGTAGGGACTAGATTAATTATGCTTGATTCGTTACCTTCAACCAACAATTCGTTAAGATATTGATACTTTGTTTGTACTTTTTGATTAGTTTTAAAAGTATACAATACGCTAACAAATTATAGCTATTAAAACTATGGTATTTTGCAGACAAATCCGGTAAAAATTACCTTTTAATAAAATTACCAAGGGGTAATTTTATTAAAAGCATTTATATGAATGTTGTGCATTCTGCGTATTCACCGGGCTACTAAAAATGCCGACAATTTCTGGGTAATGAAATAAATAACGCCATTAAAATTCACACCCAGAACCATTGAAATCGAAACAGTCAGTTACTCCGAAGTCATTGAATGTATTTATTGCTTTAGATAAGTATTGAAGATATCATATATCAGACTTTCGGAATCTACCGACTGACGATGTACAGACGCCAGCATATCAAGCTACTACAATCTGTCAAATTTCTTTAATAGATTTTCAACTTTATCGCTAAAGCATAAGGTTTAAAGTCGATTGGGAAAATTTGACACAGTGGGAACATTATAGGCAGATTTCGCTTATTTATAACTAGATAACTGCATACTAAGTCAGATCTTTTGTAGAATATAAATAGTTGATATCTTTTCAATATATTATTTCAATGCAGTACCCTAATCGTGCCTTTACAATATTTATATACCCTACTTAAAAATCGAAATATATTTTTTACTTGGGCGTATTTTATCGACCGGGGCCAGAGCGTGACGGATTAACCGGAATAACTGAGTGACATACATTGGACTGAATCTAAGTAGATAGAAAAAAAAAAACGAGGTAAACTTTTCCACGACTCGCCACATTTGACAACACTTAAAACAGTAGGTATATTAAGAAGTAATGTACTTTCTCCAATTCCAACACTAGAATAATTAGACTACTACAATATAATTAAATATAAAGTAACAGTTTTCGGAGAACTAAGCAGGAACGTACAGACGCCAGCACAACTACAACAATCTGTCAAATTTCTTTAATAGATGTTCAACTTTATCGCTAAAGCATAAGATTCAATGTTGATTGGGAAAATTTGACACTTTCGAGTAGCTTGATGTGCTGGCGTCTGTACCTAACTAAGTAAATCGAGAAGATTAATAACGAAATAGGAAGAAAGAATGATTATGCGTTCATTTGCGGCAAACATGACGCAGTGACACACTATAATATTCGCACAACATTTAAAAAAGAAATCTGCTTATAATTACCTAATTCAGAGATTACATTTTATGGTTCAGAGTTAAGCAACTAAGTCTGACCGGACCCGCCGAAAAACTATCTCTGATACCGAGACTAAAAACTGAAATGTTAACTGCGTAAGAGGGCGCCAACCAAACGCCGACCACGCAGTCGCGCCTTCATCGTTTGTTTGGTTATTTCTTTTATTTTAGAATGAAAATGCAGAAAATAAGCACGTAAGTGGTGCTCCATAAGATTATACGTTAATATTATTATAAACGCTACCGTTTTACATTGTTTAGTTTTATTATAATCACTAAAACGGAATATAGTGCCTACCATTATCATAGTTTATAATAATATTAACGTATAATCTTGTGGAGCACAACTTAACGTGCTTATTTTCTGCATTTTCATTCTAAAATAAAAGAAATAACCAAACAAACGATGAGGGCGTCACTAGACCGTCGGCGTAGTCTTAATAAAAACTAACTCTAATTACACCGAACGAAAATAACGTCTGCTCTGACAAATAAAATCGACGAGTCAAACTAAGTACTGACAGTCGCAGGTCAATCCGACGCTATCACCCCGTATTGCTCTAGAAGCTTAGGCACATTCTGCTTACATCTCAAATTCTAGTCTTACCCTAGATCAAAACCCACAATGTTGTCCAGACCGTAGTTGAATATCCTGTAGTCGTGCTTGTATAACTTGTACAGCCGCCTGATGAGAGGCAGTTCCAGTTGGGAGAAGTACTTGTGAAGCTTCTCGGCAGTTCCTGAAGTGTGGTCCAGGCGTGGGAACTGGATGTGGGAGGCGTTGATCGTGTGTAAGGCTAGCAGCGAATCGTCGACCAGGGTCTCGTATTTACCTGGAAGTAAACGAAGGTTTGTATGAGAATTTATAATGGCGAATTGTCTCTCAGATATCCGATTAGTATTTACGCGCACAGATGGCGACTTTGCATCGCCAAATTTTACACGAGAGCACACATTCACAGTCTGATGTCAGTCGCAACCTTTCAAAAATACATCTAAATTCCCCACATGTTTGACAAGTTTTTGACATTGATTGTCTCTGAGATGAGATTACGACTAGATTTTGAATGTTTTTGATTATAGGTATTGATATTTTATTTTAATTATGTGACTTTTTCAATTTGTATTATTTTTTGTTTTGTTTTTTCATCGCCATTCTGATTAAATCATGTGGAAATGGTAAAATTATTTGTGAATATTTATTAAAACTTTAGCGTACAAATGGATTGATCACCAGCGGGAACATGGACGTTCGGGTCAGATCAAAAGTAAATTCGAATCGCAGATTAGATTTTTTTTTGATCTGTAGGTACTGTACATTTAATCATCAAAACAGATACCGACATCACCACTAATCATCTGCTTAAGGTATAATGATAGTACAGCTATTCCCAGGTGCTTGCTCCTTAATTTTATTCCCGGCGGCTCCAAATTAAAAAAGCAATGGGAACAATTTTAGTATTATATTATTTTAACCTGTATGTACTTTGGCGTCATTTTCATCATAAGCTTATCCTCATTCTTAGTCTTACCAGATGTGACTGAAATTGCGGTTTCGTTACATTCTGATTCGTTTAATTTGTACCTAAGCCATTCTATTTTTAGAGGCAATTTTATCTCGACCATTAATCTATGTGATAAATCAAAACATAAAACCAAGTCTTACTTCTTTCGCTCATTAAAACACTTATCTTGCTGGCTTTAATTAAAATAGTAGCGACTTTAAAAATTATAATATCCACAACTTTCGAAGCCACTGACTTTGTTCTGCCGCTATAATTCTATCCTTTTCTGTCTAACCCAAAACACCTAACACCATCCTTTTCTGTCTGGCAATGGCTTCCCGAAATATTTAAACCAGCTGCGAGCTCAGACCAATTATTTGGTCTGAGGCTGCGACTAGGGCTTTCAAATACCGGATTTTTTCAATACCGGTATCAATACCGGTATTGAAAAAGTCAATACCGTGATCCCGGTATCAATACCGGTTGTCCGGTATTGAACGCAAGTTCAATTAGGACATTAATAAAACCTATAAAATACGCCTTTTTGTATTTTCAAATCAGTATTGTTCTTATTATTTTATTGAAAATACTAAAATAAATACGTTATACATAGCTTTGTTAATTCTTTTATAATAATTTGGTAGGTATTGGTTGATTATTTAGGTAGGACTAGGAATTAGGAACATAATGAAAACTTAAACTGAATCTACTCTTTTTGCAGGAAGGCATTTCACATAGACTTTGTTTGCACAATATAAAAAAAAGTATATTTCTTATTATTACCTAAATGTCATCATGTCTCATGCATGTAAAAATCAATATAGGTATCATTATTTGTAGAAATGTAAGTAAGTAAAGCATACCTTAACTAGCTAGTAGCAATCATTTGGTAATCATTTTAGTAACATTCTTAATAATTCAGTTATAAAAAAAAATTAAAAAATCTAAAACTAAACAAGTAAGAAAATAAATCAAGAATCAACATAATATGTATCATTGTTTGTAGAAATGCAAGTAAGTTAAGTACAGCTTAACTAGCTAAGTAGCTAGCAATCATTTTAGTAACATTATTAATAATTATGTAATAAAAAAACAATCAAAATCTAAAACTAAACAAGTAACAAAATAAATCAAGCGTTAATAACAATTTCTGAAAAACAGTAAAAAAATGTAAAAGTAATTATAGACGCGTTATCCCGTCGCCTTTGCGAAATTGACTGACAATAGTGACAATAACAAAAACGACACATAAATACAGCTTGATTTCGGGCATTGTCTCAGGCGGGGTGCGGGAGGGTGAGCTTAAGATAACAGCGCGACGCTTGCGCTGAAGAAAACAAGTGGGAGAATAAGACCACATAATTTTCAGATCTAATGTTTGTAATACCGTAATCACGGTATTGGGGCGTCAATACCGGTATTGTAAAAGGCCAAAATAAAATCCGTGATCACGGTATTACGGGATCCCGGAATACCGGTATTGAAAGCCCTAGCTGCGACTGACTAAAAATGTTTCTAGAATTGTGACACGCGATAGCGTCGTCAAAATTATTCGGCCTAGTTACTAGACATATGAATAATAATAAAAAACCCGAGCAAACAGTATATTTTGTTTCATTAATGATCTTTGTAAAAAATTGTTTCTATGGAGCCTTGAAGCGTGTTAAAGATATTAATGACACAAGTTGTATTTTTTGTGTCTGCTAATGCCTTTTCCAAATGTCTTCAAAATTGATTATTATACCATCAACTGGCTGTCGTATAGTCAGCAACAAAAGTCGATTAACACTTCAGTTTTTTTTAATATAAGTTTTTGAGGAAAATATTTGTTCAAAATTGCATTGTACTTCTGCTGAAATTTTTAACAAATATTTTGCTCAATAACTGAGATTAAAAAAACTGAAGTTGCAATCGACTTATATTGCTGACCGTACATATTTTGGTGTTGCTCGTTTGCCTATGAAGAGGACAAAAGCAGAATTTTGACCGGCCTCGTTTCATGAAATTCTATATTCATCTGTCTTGACGTTTGGCGTAACAGCAACACTAAAATTTACCTTAGCGATTATAATGAAACCGCAGCCTGCGGATACTATTCTTAGAAATAACCACAACATTTGCACATCCTGCTCCTATTCTTAGACATGAGAGCTACTGTAGGTTCTAATTGTTCTACCCATGCGACAATTCATCTGCCTTGCCTTTTCCCACCTATGTTGGGGTCGGCTTCCAGTCTGACCGGATGCAGCTGAGAACCAGTATTTTACATGGAGCGACTGCCTATCTGACCTCCACAAGCCAGTTAAACTGGGTACAGTTTGTTTAGACTGGTTGTCACTTGTCAGACATTCGGGCTTCTGACGACCCTTAATGCTGTAAAAGATCCACGTATAACAGCCGGGACCAACGGCTTATCGTGCTTTCCGAAGCATGGCGGGGTCTTAGTATGTAAAGATTGTCACCCATCCACGGACCAACCGCGGCAAGTGTAGCTTAACCTGATCGATCGTCCCGTGCGGCTGCTATAACTTAGCCATGAGCCCCTCCTACCCATGCGACAATGACTGCAATCAAATGAGCCCATCACACGGTAAAGATCAAATAAACGTGAGAAACTAACACAGACAGCATCTTATTACGTTAGATGAGGCGAGAGGACGTGGAATAGTGAACATAATTACGACTGATGTGACGTCGATGCCGTGGTTGTTGTAATTATATAAAGGTCAAGGCAACGTTAACCTGTATTTACATCGTCGTACTGTCAGACAGAGTCTGCCATTAGAGCTGCAAAGCGTATTTCATAATCCAAGTAGAGATGGTTTTGTGAAGGTATCACCTAACACTTCAGCTGAGGCATTAAGACTAGTTCAACAATACATTAATAGGAGTCTGTACTAGATGTATCTCGACTTAAGGGGCTTACATGACCTAAAGCGCGGTCACTGTCGGACTGCATAGAAATGAAAGAGAAGCGCGATCCGATGACACAACGCTGGTAATTTATTGCAAAATATGAAGCAATTATTCAATTACAAAATATACACTAGTATTTTAGAATGTTGCTTGTAGAATCATCTGACAAAAAATCAGAATGATTGTATGTATATTAGTATGGTTTTTATTGTAAAAAGATAGTTTTTAGAGGTTTCTTCATGATTTTTTTCTATCGAATCACATTAGTTGTATTATGTTTTCAACACACTATCTACCTAGCATATATATCCTGAAGAATATCATATATTTTTCTGATTTTGTTTACTGTAGTTGACCATATTATACTTTTATTGTTTCTAAAACTTGCGTTTTTTTTTGTGTTTAGGTCTTGTAAGCCCCTACACACCACACTCCTATCGGGGCACTGTATATTAATTGAAGCTGAACCAATAAGCTGTAAGTAGTCACAGGAGCAGTGATTAGAGCAGTGGTAACCCAGTGGTGGGACTTACGAGATTTTACAGTACCCGGCGATAAATATTGCACATCGGTCTTTGGAAAGAGACAATCGGCTAATTTCGGCTTCGTAGAGCGTTATCTCTGTCGCACGAAATACAAGCAGTCCGGTATCTATTAGGAGCTGATAAAACAATTATGATTTGCTTCTTTTTATTATCATTTTTATTCTTTGTATAAAATACAAAAAAGGTAAAGGTCGATGTGCAATATTTATCGCCGGGTACTGTAGGTTCGAACCCAGACAGGCTTTACTTCGTGTAAATAATTCCATCACCACTGCTCCCAAAACGGTGAAGGAAAACATCGTGAGCAAACCGGCATCTCCTAGAACCAAAAAATTCGAAGACATGTGACATCTACCAACCCGCACTGGGCCCGTGTTATGAATGAGAGGAGGGCTGTGTGTGTGTCCCAGGAGTGGGAACTTTGGCTGATGAAGGCTGATTTTTCAAACAAAAAAAAGCTCAAATATAAAAATAAATCGCTTGATGAGCTTGAAACTACAAGCAATCGCTTTTATACGCAAAAATTTACTAGTGTCGTTAAGACATAGGCAGAAACAACATACAGTACCCGGCGATAAATATTGCACATCGACCTATTCGATCCTATCGATTTTATACAAAGAATAAAAATAATAATTATCAAAAGAAGCAAATCATAATTGTTTTAACAGCTCCTAATAGATACCGGACTGTTTGTATTTCGTGCGACAGAGATAACGCTCTACGAAGCCGAAATTAGCCTATTGTCTCTTTCCAAACGCCGATGTGCAATATTTATCGCCGGGTACTGTAAGAATAATTTCTTGTACAAGTTATAAATCTACAAAAAAATTCGACACGAGTATGAAAAGCAAAAACTTTAGACGTGCAGATTAATTTGATACTAGCTGCACCCCGGTTTTACCCGCGTAAATGTCGACCCCGTGGAAGTATCAGGATAAACAGTTCCGAAGCACGGCGGGGTCTTAGTATGTAAAGATGGTCACCCATCCACGGACGAACCGCGGCAAGCGTAGCTTAACCTGATCAATCGACCCGTGCGGCTGTTATTATTTAGCCACAGGCCTCTTGAAGTATCTGCATACTTCAAAGTGTACATAGAAATAATTTCTTTAAACGGGGTTTCCGTTCTTCAATAAGAATATTGAGGTTATCAGTTTTACTTTTTTGTAAGTTTGTTTTGAACGTTTCTTTTAAAGGTGAAGTTGATATTTATACCAAGAATCAACGAGTCGATTTGAAAGTAAAACCAATGATGGCATTGCTGGGTAATCCCAGCCTGTATGCCATAACTTAGAGAGACCCTGAGACTTAAAAGTTCTAATAAACAGGGCGGCAGGGACGTCGACGCGCAAACTGTAACCTAATTAATAAATTATTCGTCAGTTATCAAAATAAAAATCATCCGTTTCATAGAAAAGTAGAATACCTACGCAGTCAAAATGTACGGAACACCAGATTTTTTTTTTTAAATAACCGCCGAAAAATTTCAGAGCTGGGGTCAGAATCATGTCCTGAATCCATGGTAACAGGTTCCGCGTCAATGCCTGCTAAACTGTAAAAGTCGGTTTTTTAACGTCAGAAAAGTATAAAAGTATACTTCATCATCATCTGCCTAGCCTTTTCCCAACTATGTTGGAGTCGGCTTCCAGTCTAACTGGATGCAGCTGAATAACAGTATTTTACATGGAGCGACTGCCTATCTGACCTCCACAACCCAGTTACTGGGTAATACGATACCCTTTGGTAAGGTTGGTTGTTAGACTTTCGGGCTTAAAAGTATGTTTACATATGTATAGAATATAATCCGTCATCGGAATACGAATGAGCATCTATGAAATTCAATTAGTAATGACGTAATTTCACAGACTACATAGTTTATGACATACAGGAGCATTGAACCATGTAACCCGAAAAGGAGGCATTGATATATTATGTAGAAGCTATGACGATGACGCAACCGCATAAGCAGGTTCTGATGAATGCACAAAAATAGTCGGCGAACAAAAACCTTGTTCGATAACTGCTAACATTAAAATTTGATGGAGATTAAGATCAGCTGTACAAGATTGAAGACTTGGTATAATATGACATTTATTTAGCACGAACGTTTTTTTATTAGAAATAAAAGGAATTTATTGAGACAACTGAAAATGATTGCGTTGAAAATAATGTTGACTTGATTTAAAGGCATGTGATAGCATGCACAAAATAAGTACAGTACAATAAACCCGTCGAATTACATCAACTATGCTAACGCAAACGTAGCAAAAAGAAAAAAAAATAATGAGCATTGCACAAAAATCGTAATATGAATGATGGTTTTGCAATATTTTAAAATAATAGAGGGACCCAGTTCTTAGTTTCTCTTGGTATTCAGCCTATCTCTTGCCGAAGAGATAAAAGTGACTAATAACTGTAAAAGGATGGACAAGGTCTGAAAGTGTGCAGGTCTGGTTACGACAAGGTGGCCTAGATCTAGATCTGATAGCAGTATTCGAAGCTGGAACTGAGTTATCTCAAAAGGAATTGGGAGCATTTTAATATGTTGTGTCATTCTTGTCCAAATTCAGAAATATCACAATACAAAGATAACTATGGTACTTTAGGAACTCCGTAGTCCGTCCTTGTTGCTAAGTTGTCCAATTAGACGAGATGATATTTGAGAGAAACTATACAATTTGACGTACAAATTCTAATTCGAAAGTTCATAGTGTGAATCCCATTCAGAATTTAATTTCAGTAAAGTGTCTATTCCTTGGCTTGGCAATCACAAATGTTCGTATTGTCTTCGAGAGGAGTATAGGATAGTCAACCGCGTTTTTAGAAATCTCAACACTGCTGGCGATGATTTTTGTTCTACGTTTGTCAATGTGAAAAACACATCATGTATCTTGTTATTATGATTTTAAAGTTTGCAAGCAGTTTTTTTGCGTTTAAATGTACAAGTCAATCTGCTTGGTCTGTAATCGTTCCTCCGTCATCTCTAAATTAGTCTTCATTTTTACTGTATTCGGAAATGAAAAGTAAGTCTTGGAAATACTTATGCTCTATTACTCCTTAAACTGTATTTACTTCACTATTGGCAACATATTCGAGACGCAATTACGGTTCACGGTCGAAGTCCCTATCACCTTTATTTGAATTTCTCAGTAAAGTAAATTGTGTAAGTACATAATGGGCATATGAATTTCCTCACGCTGTTTTCGTTTAACAGTTGAATGGAGTGATAAACTATGTAAAATATGTGTCTAGAAATCATAATGGTGTACGAACAATTTAAAATGTTCTCATAATAGTCCGATGTTCAAAGGTTAAAGAGTATGTTGCTATTTAAAAAATAGACATGTGCGGGGTTGGCTATACGCAAACACTTTGTAGGTTGAAGGTTGACACAGGAGCCAGGGGATTGGCGCAATCAAATAGAGTCCTGTGCCTAGCAGTGGATGAAGTCGAGCTGTGGATGATGATGAGGCTGTACAGCCTACAACGGATAAAGCTCCTCAAACGCTCTTGACCCATGCAGAGACATAGACACATCTAGTTAATTCATAATAATAGCATTCCACCTAACGATGAATACAACCCTCTTTTTTTCACAGAAATATTTGACCGATGTTCTAAAGCAAACAATATATGTGAGTGGTTGACCAAAAAGGGACCTGGAGGGATTGGAAACCGTTATTTATTTTTTTTGAATTTTTTAATCTGTCGTCTTTTAGCTTTGTTTTGGTCTAACCAGAATATTTTTAGGTGCCGTAGTGTTTTTCTTTTCTTTTTTTTTTCGCCCGCGCACGAGTCGAAACTTGTTTCTACACGAAATTTCAAACGCGATTTACTCGAAATCAATTATTTTCCCTTGAGGTCCCTTTTTGGTCAACCACTCACATATCATTAAAGCGCTTCAAGCACTACCAAAAAATTTGCGTTCTTAATTGCTTGCTGGATTAATAAGCTTCAAACAACAGAGACATAAAAAAATACCATTGCATTATTTGAAGAACTAAAAATGATTTTTTATAACCATAAAGCGACGACCAGTCTCTGCAAAAAGAAACAAGTGTGTTGTTTCACATGTAGAACTTGATCTCGTACAAAAGATTGGATGCGAACGAACCAGTAGTGTCAACCTTGACAGTTGATCCGAGGTTCATAATTAGCTGTCCCCGAATTTGTTTTAGTAATATATTTAATCGCGTGATATCAAGTATCAAAAACTGGGGAACCTGTTCTTTCTAATGTTTACTTTGTTCCTACCAAAGTGGCCTCGGATTTCGGACAGTGGAATTCATTTTGACGACCAATCGGCAATTTTGAATGGATTTAAATGTTTTGTTGCATTATGCTAAATGCTGAACCGTCTTCTTCCTCTTGCTCTTAGACCGTACCGTGTGCCCTATTTACTTGGGGTCGACCCTTGTCATTCTCATAATCCGCCTATAATGGTCCCACTGCTGGGACACAGGCCTCCTCTCTGTGAGAGGGAGTGGACCATATAATCCACCACGCGGGTGCGCGGATTTCACGTCTTAAATTTTTTGGGTTCTAGGACATACCGTCTTCCTCACATGCTTTCCTTCACCGTTTTGAGAGCAGTGGTGATGGAATTAAATACACAAAGTAAAGTGCCTGCCTGGGTTCGAACTCACGACCTACAACTCGTCAGTTGTCAGTCGGGGCTGATACCACTGGTCTACTACTTACAGCTGCTCTCCCATCTGCTCCCAGGGTCGGCCTTCCTTGTCATTATTTCCTACTGAGCACAATTTTGCGCGGTGTCATTGTCAAGTAGAGCTTCTTGGTCAATGGTAACCGTGTAAACATAAAAATTGTTTAATAGCATGTCGGTCTTCATTACTATTTTTGTTATTTCTGTAACCTTTAATTACTCGTTTTATTATACACGCATGAGTTTAGTCACAATGACAAGATCGTTATTGTCTTGTCATTTTGGTGCGGTACCGTGAGTTTTCGAGCCGTAGTTTCGTATTAGGATATGTACGAATTGAGAACGACTGTTAAAATTTCCACCTTGATGGATAAATAAGGATCTCACATACTTGTATAGTACCTAAATGTGATAGCCCTTTCTAGTTTCGGAGTAACTCTTACAGCTCGATTCAAACATTATGGCGGCTCGGAAAGTGAGGCCACTCGTTGCGCAGTAACAAATACAATGTGTCAGCGAGGGTGAGGGGGGGGTTCTGAGCTGAAACTATGATAATTGGACGCGATTATTTAGAAATACATAATATAATCATTAAAATAGTGTGGTAATTGTATCTAGCTATTTCGATTAATTAAAATATCTGGTAATAGGGAGCGGAACGATTGAATCAACTAATTAGAGTAGTAAAACTAATTAGGGAAGTACTTCTATTATTTTTGATCTAGATATGAATCAAATTGTTTAAATTAATTTCCAGTAAAATAATAAATAAACTTGCCTAAAAATAATCCTGCACTGCAATCGGTGCCCGAAAATAATAGTATACAAAACAAGATGGCTACAAATGTAATTTGAAGATAATAAGGTGTAAATACTGAAAATTACTAGTTTAGGAAAACAAGAATTATATTTTTTTGTTCATAATTATAGAGCAGTCCCCAAATTACATTAGCATACTTAGTTGAAAATAAGTTATTCTTCTAAGTTAATAGATAACTAGAGGATTTTGTTTGTAGTCCAAACCGGTGCGTACAAAATGTAAGCCAAGAGAAGCGTCAATTCTGCTGATTATAGTTTGAAGTTTACTCTTAGAGGCTTTTTATATGATTGCGGGTTAGCAACCTTTAAGAAACTACGGGATAAAATGAAGTCAAGTTTTGACTGCATCACCGTACCTACAATCTAAGCCCCGGTACGCACACGCACGGGCGCGTTTTTCCCGCGACAGTATCTTTCCCGCGGCAGTGTCTTTCCCGCTGCAGTGTCTTTCCCACAGCAGTGTCTTACTCGCGGCAGTCTTTCCCGCGGCCGTGTCTTTCCCGCGGCAGTACCTTTTCCGCGGCAGTGTCTTTCCCGCGGCAGTGTCTTTCCTGCAGCAGTGCCTTTCCCGCGGCAGTGTCTTTCCCGCGGCAGTGTCTTTCCCGCGGCAGTGTCTTTCCCGCGGCAGTGTCTTTCCTGCGGCAGTATCTTTCCTGCGGCAGTGCCATTCCCCGGCTGAATATTCATCGCACAGCTAATCGATGTTGCAAATCCAACAGTGTGTGTTTTTTGACGCACTGGCCTGCGCTCTCTCGGATGGGTTCTCAATGCCCGGCTCACAACACCGTTAGTTGGAAATCCAGTGCGTGATAAAATCCCGCCGCGAAATTTTTGCATCCGAGCGAACGTGGGCTAAAGGGACGTAAGTGGAAACCGGTTTCTATTTCCAGCTTCATACCGATTCTTAGTTGATTGGGATAAAACGGTTTGTTAGTCCAACATTTAGTTTAGGATAAAGAATATATACATACATATCTAGGTACAGCAACAAGAGTTAGGTGCTTTGCAATCAAAATAAGAAGCCGAAGGCCGAATTTTTCGCAACTTGTGACGTATCAGCTGTCAAACAGACGTCACTCAGTTGCCTCACTTTAGGTAGTAATATTTGTATGCGTTGACATATCAATGTTAAGTAAAGGCCTTATTACACTGCCCGATATTCAGGCACCCTTTCCCTAAATCAGGATGGTGGATTAAGGGTTATTTATCAAGCAATTTTAAACAATACAGTATTATTCCTGATCAAATTAAATACATTAGATACGTCGTGCATTTCATGTTGATCAAAATTGTCCTTTACAGCTTTTCATTAAAATGATGTCTAAGAAGATATCAGAGATTTAATAAAAATCGGGGGCACAGCGGCTGGCGCATGGCCATGGTCAGCTAGTAAAATATTAAATAATATACGAGTGTCTATTAATGCTCGGCGTTTAGCAATACACGTATCGTGGTGTACAATGCGTGCCACGAAAGATGAGACTTGACCCCGCCTGCCCCGCTCTTTCCGCCACCCCTATGACGTCCGGTTTCGTCCCGCACTCAGACCTCATACCGCTAAAGATACCTAAAATCGTGTACTGCGCATGTCAAACCACGTGGTGTGTAAAGTCTCATCTTTCGTGGCACGCATTGTACTATTTCTTTCTTTCAAGTGGGACCGTAGTCATTTCCCTAAAACACAGTATAATACTGTGCCTAAAGCGATAACTTCAATGCATCAAGTAGTGTTACATTATTGACTAATGAGTCATTTAGAAACAATAACGATCTTTGACCTATGATAAATAATTGTTGTAGAATAAAGTTATTCATTATCAATTCGGTGGAATTATTAGGGTTCCGTACCCGAAGGGTAAAAACGGGACCATATTACTAAGACTTCACTGTCCGTCTGTCTGTCTGTCTGCCATCAGGCTGTATCTCATGAACCTTGATAGCCAGACAGATGAAATTTTCACAGATGATGTATTTCTGTTGCCGCTATAACAACAAATAATAAAAATAAAATAAAGTTGTAAGTTATAAGTTAAAGGGGTATAAAAGGAACGTTTTTTTCGGCGTTTTATAATGCCTTGTACGGAACCCTTCGTGTGCGAGTCCGACTCGCACATTTTTATTTAGGTATAACGTTTGTATCTTCTTCCATTGCCTCGTTCTGGCACAGATAACAAAATAGTTACTCCGGTTCTGGACCGTAGGCATGTAGGGCGAGTTGATAAATTACTTACTTTTTATCAGATGCCATACAAAATTGATGGTTCGAAATCATAATTAAGGCTCCTTCAAACAGGCGCGACACGACATGCGACACAAAGGCACCGCAAGTCGCGCAACGAGCGGTGCTTTGTGTCGCGCGCGATTATATCGGGTGTCGCGCCTGTTTGTAGGAGCCTTTATCACGTGCTTGTTTGAATCGATTGACTCACTGGTTATTGAACTTAAACATTTAAGTACAGCCAATTATTTTTCGTGAATATGAGGCAGGCAGGTAATGAAATTTCGAAAAAAAAAATGAGTTGTAATCATTATTTTAGTCCGTAAACAGGTATTTTCACCAGTCTAATAAACGTACGTAACGTAACGTACGGGACGTAATAAAACAAAATTGACAACCAAAAACGTACGAAATATCGGACGATGTGTCGTCGACCAATACAGCTCATCTATTCAAAACACACCACTTATTCACCCATGGTACGTCCTATCCGTGACCATTCGAGACGCAACGTAATAATAACGGAACACAAACATTATATTCTTATATGTTTAGGTACGCCAGCTAACTTATTTATACAACTACATTCGCGAATTATTTGCTAAAAATATAAAAAATACGAGTTTATGGAAAAGTAATTATAATTCCTATCCTACACAATAAGTGCAGTTTACGTTACAACTTCAAATAATAGTGCTAGTCACTCTGAAATCAACTTAATTACCATTACAATAAAGTTCATATTTGTTTAATTTGAAATAGCATCAAATTGAAACATAAATTTGAATATATTTTACATACCTACATAAATAAACTCACGCCTTTTTCCTATGGGGTTAAGCAGAATCTACAGAACGCCATCCACCTGCTACGATCCTTACAAGTTCCATTTTCTTCGTTTAGGTTCATAATATCATACATCTAACAAAGTTATTGGAACGTTTAATAACTTAATAACTAATCCGATTAAAAAAAACTTTTGTTGTTAGAGGAAGCACGGTACACTATTCCACAAAAAGGCGCGGTTCCCCTGTAGGACTCTCCATGCGGGTGAAACCGTGACGAGAAGCTAGCATTGGATAATAATCATGATGGATCTACATTCTACACTTCGTTTAGTATTCATTCCGGTTTGTAATTACTAATACCTTGAAAGTAAAACAAAGGAGGAAGACGCCAGGAAATCCTTTCATAATAATTTCAAGTTCGTGGAAAATTATTTTAGTCCAGACATGATAAAATGTCCGTGCCTCGGAAAGCACGTTAAGCCGTTGATTCCGGCTGTCATTCGTGGATCTATGACAGTCGTTACGGGTAGTCAGGAGCCCGAAAGTCTGATTAACAAGTCTCACCATGACCAAGGGACCAAGGGTAATTGCTCCATGTAAAATACCTAAATAGGTACCTATTCAGCTGCATCCAGTTAGACTGGAAGTCGACCCCAACATAGTTGGGAAAAAGGCTAGGCAGATGATGACGAACAATTTTTTTTTTGGTTTGACGACAGTTAACGCCATTTTTGGCGCATGGTATACACGTGCGTCAAGTGGACGTGAAACCACCCGCCCTTAGGCGTGAAAGGTAATAAAAAGAAAAACAGAGTGAGTTTCGCATTTATAATGTTAGAAAGATTCGTTCTTTTGCAATTTTTAAAAAGGTGCAAAGAAAAACTAAAAATCTCAAAACCAAATAAAAAAGATCAAACCCTGCAGGTTGTATATGTAAATCAGTAAACACCAATCTTTTCAATCAATTGCTAAATGGTTAAATCTCGTAATATCTTGATTTATCCCGATATCCTGTTTACACTAAGAATTAGAACTGTTAGTACGGTCCAATAGTGTATGTTTACCTTTACTTACTGTGTTGATGTTATTTCCTATAAATAGACGTAGTACGTAACTGTCGGGGATTCAAGGCTCCTTCAAACAGGCGCGACACACAGTAAAATCGCGCGCGACACAAAGGCACCGCAAGTCGTGCAATCAACCATATTCATTGCGTTATTTACGTTGTTGAGCAGACAATTTTTTCGAACATATGAAGCAATGGATTAGCAATTAACCTTCAAAGAATTCAGATTGTTATTGAAAGTGTGTTAAGGCTCCTACAAACAGGCGCGAGCGCGACACGCGATAAAATCGCGCGCGACTCAAAGGCACCGCAAGTCGCGCAATAAGCGGTGCCTTTGTCGCGCGCGATTATATCGCGTGTCGCACCTGTTTGTAGGAGCCTTTACGCAATTAGAGTGCTGGTTTGAGTTTCCCAACCTGAGGTCGGACAGCCTGAGCCTGCCCCAGGGGATTGGATAAACATAAAAAAATTAACCCACTTCACTAAACTACTACATAAGATGTCTATGTCTATGACTACATATTAAGATGCCTAGAATATGTATTATTGTTGTTTTTTTTTCCAAGGAGTCCATGACGACTATTATAATCTCTAGAGGGTCCACTATTGAAAAATATTAGAAAAGGCTGGCTTAAAGGTTCAGTATAGTCGGGTCTGGTAGACGCATACTATATTTTCTTATTTTACGAGAGTTCTTCGGTAGACATTAAAATATGCGCAGATAAACCGGTTTGTAGGTATTATTGACGTCAGTTGTTAAGTACTTATATTATTATGTTTTTACAAGTGTAGACGCAACTTACGATTAGGCACTTACGAAGCCATATCTGATAAATAGAATGATGCATACTGTTTTACGGTTGCCCAACCGGTGGCGACGCGACAGCAGTAAAAAGATAACTTTAAACATAATCTTACAGTATCCATGATTCAACTTCTTTTACCCATAAAGATAAATAATCAAATATGTGTCAACCGGTAAGTCGAACTCTTGACGAAACACGTGAAGGCTACAGGAAAATCTGGGTAATACCCACACTGACGTTAGACGTACTTAAATGACAAATACCCACTTGCTTAGAAGTTAAGACGAAACGCGGTCACGTGGTCGTTGCCGTCGTTGGCCATTCTTAGGGGTTTCGAAAACCGGATTTTTTCCATACCGGTATTAATACAGGATAGAAAATTTAAATAAAATAAAAATAATCCAGTCTAAGTTTTCGATCAAAAAACTGGATTTTCGCAGGTTTATGAAAACATAAAGAAATAATTTTGTCTTCATCCGGTTCTTGATCAATAGCCTAGGTTTTTGCAAAAACCTGATTTTGCCATAAATCTGCGACATACTCGTATATAATTACGCCAAAAAACAAAACATAGGGACATGTCAGTCGTAGTTATAGACTATATCGTAAAAAAATTGGACTAGTATCATTAACCAGGGAGAAGAGAGAGAGCAATACATTTCGCGACCGCGTTTCCTCTTATCTACTAACAGAATTATCATCTGCCTAGCCTTTTCCCAACTATGTTGGGATCGGATAACCTAACCGGATGCAGCTGAATACCAGTATTTTACATAAAGCGACTGCCCATCTGACCTCCACAACCCAGTTACTGGGTAATACGATACCCTTTGGTAAGACTGGTTGTCAGACTTTCGGGCTTCTGACTACCCGTGACGACTGTCAAAGATTCACGAATGACAGCCGGGACCAAGGGCTTAACGTGCTATCCGAGGCACGGAGGGGTCACGGTATGTAAAGATGGTCACCCATCCACAGACCAACCGCGGCAAGCGTAGCTTAACCTGACCGATAAACATGTGCGGCTGTTATTATTTAGCCTCTATCTACAGAATATAGGCATATTAAAAGGTAATGTTTGTAAGACTCCCTTCCATTGAGCGCTAATACCGGTCTGATAAACTAGTAAAGTCCTACTGACTTTATTAGAATCTGGTTTCTAATACTAGGAAGCAGAAGTAAGCTAACTAACTGGCTTTGACATTATTATCAGACACCTGTGCAAAAGATATCAGTACATACTTACAAAGTTTTTTATCAAATACTAACACAGGCGATAAGTACATGAAATTTTTATCAGTTTTAAAAATCTATACCTAATCTTAATATACAGGGTTATTGGTAAAACTTTAACAACCTCTTTAAGAGGTCATTGTACTCATCATTATGAACAACTTTTACTAAGGGACCAAACCTGAAATCGCGAAAAAAAACAGCTGTTCCCTACATTTATGTTCGTATTTAACTCGTCAAAATATAGGGAACAGCTGTTTTTTTTTTTTCGCGATTTCAAGTTTGGTCCCATAGTAAAAGGTGTTAATAATGATGAGTACAATGACCTCTTAAGAGGTTGTTAATGTTTTACCAATAACCCTGTATAGTATCTTAATTTTTCTGCACGTGTGTTTGTCACCTAACTCCTCCTAAACGGCTGGACCGATTTGGATGAAATTTTGTGTGTATATTTCAAATTTCAATGTGTTCCTGGATAGTTTGAAAACACAATTGGACCTAGAAGGTGGCGCTGCTGTCCGCATGTCACCAAATCGAAAGGGCTAGCTTAAAATCAAAATAATTTAAAGAAAGGCTTCTCGCCAACACTTCCACCATAGAAAATTCGGAAGAAAATGAAGAATTACATAATTTAGACAGAAAACATAGTAAACAGTGAGATATCAAAAAAAGATGACCCAACTGTAGATTCGTTAGAAGTAATTATGGAATCGCCAAATTAAAAACATGTAAATGTTAAAATTAAAATATCATATTTAATGTGGCGCTGTTTTTCCGACGACGTCTGCCGGGACCGCTAGTTATTTATATATTGCTTTAAAAACCAGTCTATAAAGTTGCCACATACAATAGAGTTTAGGACTCTGTAGACACAGTAATTATGTATCATTAAACGAATTGAAATTACATGCAAGGCCCAGTTGCAAACTTCGGTTCAATGAATTGATCAATTGCTATTTACAACACGACTACATCTACATATACTAATAATATTATAAAGAGGTATTTGTTTGTAAGTTTGTATGTAGGTGGTAATCTCCAGAACTACCAATTGGATTTGAAAAATTCTATTCCATTTGATAGCTCAATTTTTGAGGAAGGCAAAGACTAAATAACCGCGAGGAATATTTATAGGCTTATACAACATCAAGCTCAGCAAAAAAAAAAACGGGCCAAGAGCGAGTCGGCCTCGCGCACCTAGGGCGAGCCCCATATTCGTCAGAGAATTGCAGTTTTATGTCAGCGCCATCTCTTGACCGATAGTGGAACTAATATATTTTTTGTTGATGATTTGACTGAAAAGGTGTGCTATTTAGAGACTTCGTTTTATTTTTCCTGTAATCTTTACATAAACTTCTATCACATAGAATAATTTCAGATTTTTCTCTTTGCAAACTTTGGAGACAAGGGGGGCACGGTATTTTTTTTTTACATTTTTCATCAATCAACGCCTAGCAAAGTGAAGCGATCTAGGAGTGGAGGGAATATTTTGATCGCGAGCTTTTTCAATTTGACTGGCTACTTGGGATCAATTTCTTTACGGAACCTTTGTATAGAGGCTAGTGGAGCGTTTATTTTTATTTTCGCAAAACTTTCTGAGTGTCCCACGTATATGAGGAATCAAATACAGCTGACGCTTTAAAAGCAGTCGTCCCGTAGAGCCTCTAGCCACTCCTGTGTGGACGCCGACATCCGCTTTGCACGCCCGTCAATCAGCATCCTCTACCAGTCAATAAGATTATGTTTCTTGTGTGGAGTTGTATACAAACCGCAAACAAAGTGTTTTTGCTTCGTCAAGGTTTAAGATTGATTTGAAGATGCTTTTTGATATTTCCGGATTAGAATTAAAATGGAAATATTAAACTTATAATTCAGCCTATAATGTTCAAACTGCTGGGGCACAGGCATCCTCTCGTTGAGAGGGAGTGGGCCGTAATCCACCACGCGGGTCCAGTGTGGGTTGGCAGAAGTCACATGTCTTCGACATGCCGGTTTCCTCACGATGTTTTCCTTCACCGTTTTGAGAGCAGTGGTATATAAACTGATCTTCTTAAAACTTATTGAACTTCTAATGATGCACACTTTTTTAAATAATTTTCCTTTTTTAATTAATAAAGAATTTCCACAAGCATCACACACAGCTACACCGATGTTGAAGAACTGCTAAAGCGCTTTAATATCTTCTCAGCACGCAATGCCATGTTACGTAGGACTTGTCTCCATGACTTCTTGATTGAGATTTATTTGCCAATCTACTTTAATTACTATTCCACCGACAAGCGAAATAAGTCAACTGATAATATTTACCATTACCTCATTCACTTTGAACGGTAATAAGAGTAAATAAATTGTGTCAATATATATCGTGTTCATTGATTCATTCAAAAGTCGTACGTTTTCAATTCCAATTGATTCTAATGTAGTTAGTCGCTATGCATAATGAGCATTTTGTCAATAGGTGAGTCGACGATCGGGTAGGGCACGGTCAATTTATGCTATATTACCGTCTGTGAACTAGTGATTTCACAGACAGCAATATGGCATAAATTGATCGTGCCGTGTGCAACTGATTAGGTACAGTGCGTGCCACGCAAGAAGAGACTTGACCCCCCTATGACGTCCGGTCCCGTCCCGCACTCAGACCTCATACCGCTAAAGATACCTAAAATCGTGTTCTGCGCATGTCAGACCACGTGGTGTGTCAAGTCTCTTCTTACGTGGCACGCACTGTACTACGTTTGGCCAGGTTTTAATTTTTAATATTCGGGTCCTTCGAAGGTTAAACTACGCTTCTCATTGTCGGATCGTGGATGGATCATCCATTGCAAGACCCCTCCTCGGAAAACACGTTAAGCCGTTAGTCCCGGCTGTCATTCGTAGATCTTTGACAGTCGTCACGTTACGGGTGAGAGAAACCCAAAAGTCTGACAACCAGTTTTAACAACGGAATACCGTCACCCAGTAACTGGATTGTCAGACAGGCAGTCGATCCGTGTAAAAACTGGTAGTCAGCTGCATAAGGTTAGACTGGAAACCGACTCCAAGATAGTTGGGATAAGGCTAGGCAGCTGGTTGTTACGCCATCGCCCTATATTATGGAAAGCGCAAACTCATTTTTAGTAAATATCATTTCATTTAGTAGCGGAACATTTAAAGGCTATATGATACGGGAAATCATAAAACCCCTTAGGCTCCTTCAAACAGGCGCGACACGCGATAAAATCGCGCGCGACGCAAAGGAACCGCAAGTCGCGCAACGAGCGGTGTCTTTGTGTCGCGCGCGATTAGCGTCGCGCGTCGCGCCTGTTTGCAGGAGCCTTTAAACGCTCTTGCAAACAGGTGAGCCGCGTGACGCGAATCGCGCGCGGCACAAAGACACCGCTCGTTGCGCGACTTGCGGGGCCTTTGCGTCGCGCGCGATTTTATCGCGTGTCGCGCCTGTTTGAAGGAGCCTTAACTCGGTGACCCCAGGTCCAATGATTTAGCTTATCACAGTAATAATTATGACTAATTATGTGTACATACCTATTTGTATTACAAACGCATTTAGATTAGTAAATGAAAACATAATAATCATGGTAGATAATAATAATTGTGAGTAGGTATGTGACTCCTGGCAGTAGTTAGTTACCTACTATGCACTGGGTGCCAGAGACATCGACGGCCAAACTATAGCCATGAATTTAGCACATGATTTTAAACCTCGAAACGCACCGAAAGTATTCCACGAAAAAAAAAAATTTAATATAATAAAAATATTATAATTTTATTCCTCTAAATGCATCAACGATGAAACAGAGAAGAGCATGAAGGATTCGCAATAAATGATATCGATACTTAGACGTTTCATTTGGTGCGTTTCAAAGTTGGTGCGTTTAGAGGAATACCCCGATTCTAGATCCCCTAAAATTCCCCCCTAGATTCTAGATCACCTAGAAAATTAGAATCGGGAACACCAGATCATGAACTTTTTGCCAAAGCAAAATATTTGTTTTAGTGCTAAAAATCAAAATAATACAGTGAGTACTATCACTTGTCTAGTCAACAGCTGAGCAATAGCTTTAGATAAATATATTAAGATTAGGCTTATCGATGTGTCTCCAGTCAACGTGCGGAAGGACGTACAAATCCATATGTCCGTATAATCTATGGACTTGCAGTGCTTTTGTGTCGCGTGTCGTGTCGCGCCTGTTTGAAGGAGCCTTAACGAAGCATTGTTAGTTTGTGGTATTGAATCCCCTAAGGTGTGGAGTAGACCCAAGAGACTTATTGTATGTTTTAGATTATGCAAGACTATGAGATCATTGAAAAACGAAGTTCTAAGCTTCATGCAGTTTATTTTGTGTCAGGGTCTCATTGTTTTATTCAATCTAGTCTAGATCAGACAAAAAATGAGACGCTTACACAAAATAAATGGAAAAACATGACCCTCTTCTTCCCGATCGTTAAGCTCTTGTTTTTCGAAATTATTGAACCGATTTTAATGAAACTTCATACGCATCAGCAGGATACAAAGTTATAAAAAGTTACTTAAGAACATTTTCGAAAAATAGTGTTACAGCCAAATTAGACCGATTTTAAATTTTGTATAGAAACAGAGATTTCCAGTTATCTTTTTTTAAATAAGACATTTCGAAAATGTTCTTTACTAACTTTTTAGACCTTTGTATCCTGCTTAAGCGAGTGAAGTTTCATTATAATCGGTTCATTCATATCGAAAAACAAAGGCTTGAAAGTTTGTATGAAATACTGTACGGGTAATTGTTTGTTCTTCTTACTTAACATACCAAAGACAGACACATCTGTCGAAAAGTGAGGCCAGTTCCCTGAGTTATCAATGAGCGAGTGGATATTAGACCGGGCATTGAAAGCAAGATCATCTTATTTGAATTTCTACCATTACCACCTGCTCTGGAAAAAATCTGTGCAAGGCCAATGACAATGTGTCGAAACAAGATGGCAATCTGTGCAATGCCAATGAAGATGTTCAAAGTTTCAGATCATTTGTAGTTTGGGAATCATTGCAGTCAATAAAAAAAATACCGCGTAGTGAGCTTTGGCCTACTCCCTCTCACAGAGAGGAGGAGGAGGGACATAGAGGCCTGTGTCACACAGGCCTCCTCTCTTTGTCCATCAGTGCGAATATTATAGGCAGATTTTTTTTTTCAGTAAAATAGAAGACATTATTCAATAACGAATGTACTAAACTTCTAACAAGGCTATTAAACAGCTAAATCGTTATTAATTCTGCTATCACTAAAGATATAAAGTAATAGTATTCTATTCTATAAATTAATAGAAGGAACGTGACGCATATGTAAAATAGTGAATTAAGGTCAATGAACACGTGCTGCGCCTCTATTGTAATTAATTTAATGTTACTGCAATTTATATGTTACACAGATAAGTACTCGAATTACATAAATTTTAGGTGTCTGCACGAAAAGAACAAAGTACAATTTCTTTAGTAGGTTTGCAAGATTTTTAGCCAACGAAATTATTTAGGAAATCCCTCATTTATTTGATTCTAATACTGCTTATTGGCTTTTTTGCCTCGTTGGTATAATAGTTGCAAGTGTTAATGCTGAGCATGAAGTCCTGGATTCGATTCCCGGGTCGGTCTTTCTGTTACTTACCTCGACCGGTTGCTGGCAATAGGTTCGTCCCCTTGTAAATGCGACTTAAACATAGCTGGGGAAATTTGCCTAACCCTTTGGGGAATACAGGCGTGGCATATGATTTTATGTACAGACGCGAGACGCCAGCATATCAAGCTACTACAATCTGTCAAAATTCTTTAATAGATTTTCAACTTTATCGCTAAATCATAATGTTAAAAGTTAATTGGGAAAAGTTTACAGTTTCGGGTAGCTTGATGTGCTGGCGTCTGTAGTATTTTGATTGATCCTAGTGGCGAAAAGGACTCTTAGGCTGCGGCTACATTAGGCCGCGACGCGACCCGCGACACATGAGCGATTAAAACAAGTAAATGAATGCTCACGTATATGGCTACACCGTACATCAAATATTACTAGCGATCTTTGATTTCTTTATGCGATAGGAACAACATTACTGAAATCACGGCATCGGCTACATCAACATGAGCGAAATTGAAGCGAATTTATTAGAAAATTGCTTTTTTTTTTCGCTTGTAATGCAGCCATACCATGTATTTCTCGTTTCGCTCTTCCAGTCGCATCGCAAATCGCTGCCTACTGTAGCCTCAGCCTTATGTCCGTCTTCTAACATTATGTCATGTTGATGTTTATTTGAAAAGCGCCACTTTAGTAAATTGTAGACTGCGCCAGTCTGGGTGGTACTGCCTAATAATGATGATAGTGATTCACAGAAACGTACTAATACTATCAAATTACAATAATTATGATGTAAGTAATAGGTTCCAACGTGGGTTCGTGGCCGTTTGAGACTTCCAGGGGGCAGTAGAAGACCAAGAGAAATTTATATGTCCTACCGTAGGACTGTATAATATTAATCGTGGCAATAGCAGTTTCAGATTCGCGACAGATAGTAAGTAAAAAAAAAAATGGAAAAGAAAAAGACGAATTACAACAGATCCTACCTGTTGCTTGCGAGTCTGTGCTAGTTGGCATTTATTTGATGGCTACGGTTCCTTAAACCTGACCGCCACGTTGGTCTAGTAGTCGCCAGCGGGACTGCTGAGCGTGACGTCCTAGGTTCAATTCCCAGGTCGGCAAGATCTTATTGGGGTTTTCCATCAGAACTTTCTCAGTAGCAGCTCGGAATGTGTGCGAAACGTATGAATTTGTGCCCGTTTGATGGCAATTATATACTCCCCCCCTATTACATGGAACTAAAACATAAAGGCTCCTACAAACAGGCGCGACACGCGATAAAATCGCGCGCGACACTAAGGCACCGCAAGTCGCGCAACGAGCGTTGTCTTTGTGTCGCGCGCGATCATATCGCGAGTCGCGCCTGTTTGTAAGAGCCTTAACTGGCAAAATGAGGGTGTACTGGTCCACCTCTAAATTGACCATCGGCGAAAAAAACAGGTAGGTAATAATGATATTCCGTAAACCCAACCAATTAGTTGTACTATGCTATGCTATAATCTATTCTAAGGTACTGCCATAATAGAAACCACAAAGATTTAGGCTGTGGCAACCCCAAGCCACGCTTAAGTTTTGATTGGCATATTCTTTGTCGTTGGAGAATCAAACTCTCCGTAGGCAATTCACCTGTTTTTTGTTTGCACTTGAAAAATAAACTATAATCGGTAATCTCTATGCTTTTGAACTCTGTAATAGTGGTCATAGAACATCGTTATAGGGCGTTGGCCTCTCTAAGGTCCTACAGTCTAGGGTACAATGAAATGGCATGAACCCTGTGAGTTTAATGCCATCACTACGCCATGCGAACTATTAATGTTCGCAGTATAATTTTATACGCACATGATCATATTATGCGTATTAATGTTGCTCATCTTTATTAATATGAATCAATTTTCGACAAAGCTTGATGTAATTTTTTGACAAAACCGATGAAAAAACCGTCACCGAGGCCTGAATGTAAATGTCAGAGTGTCTTTTGGTTGTCGACATTACCTGACTTAGTATTGAAAAAGTGTTGCCAATCGATCACAAAAGAAACAAACTATATTCCTAGCCTAGCTTTAGTAATTTTTCGGTAAAAAAAAAAGTATAATTTCAATAAAAAATATGTCATAGTGGCAATTGCGTGCGTCTTCGTCTGCATGTACTTGTTTTTCATACAAAAAATATTATGTGCTTCAACAAGTCACTGGCCAACTCTTTGTCAAATTTCAAAACGATCAGTTCAGTAGCTTAGGCGCGAAAGATAACAAACAGATAGAGTTAATTTCGCCTTTAGTATATACAATGTGTAACATAATTAACGCAAGACCTCATACACGGTACCAGACGGTACACCCCAATTAGAGTATTGAGTTAATTGGCCATAATAACTGTAACACGCATATTTTGTAATATATTTTTATGATCGCTGTTGGTTACCTAAATAAATAAATAAATAATAATAAAGCATACTACAATGAACCAAACTTTGTTTTGTAAAGCTAAGAAAATCGTGTTGACTTTAGCAATACTGTACGCATTTAAAATTGAGTCTTACTTGTCTTAAAATAAGATTGATTTTTCTTTGACTCAACCGGCAGCCAGTGTGGCAAAATACATAATTTTTTGAAAAATGTTGAATACAAAAGTTACTGAAATCGATACAATGGTCAATTATGAAACAAACCACTTTCAGGACTTGAGTTCTGTTACACCTTGTGTAATATTAAAGTTATGATATGGGTTGACTTACCAACTAAAGTGTACTTGATAAGGCAGGGATGGCACAGATTGGTAATGGGCTGCCAATGTTCGTTGTTGACGACATCGGCCATCTCGTCTGACCGGTTGGTGAGGAAGAGCGCAAACTCCTTGAAGGTGACGTCATGACCAAACTCCAGGGATTCATTCGACGGGTTCTCTCGATATGCCTTGATTATGCGCCTTCCTACTCGGTCCTGCAAAACATTATTATTAAGTACAGTAAATACATACGGGCCTAAATGACTTCGCGTTTCTGGAATACACTAAATAAAGCGTATGCTAAAACAAAATTATCCTGGTGCAAAAAAACTAATTACACTTTTCAGATATTCGAGACATACGGAAAAAAATACAAATTACGAGTTTTAGTAGGTACCTGTTCGTTTTTTACGTCTTGCAATACGTAACAGTCCATCGGACGCAAGAGGCCGTCTAGATATAGAAATTACAAATATGATCTCGCCAACTAAGTTCATGGATACTTTACAGCTACCATTATCAATGACTAACGTCAAAAGTCAACGAGTTTTAATGGCGACCAAATTATTATCAATTTGTACAAAAACAACTGCAAGGCCGGGTGGAATATTTGAGAAGGTAATTGAAAACACTCGACATGCGTACACGTTGGATAATCCATTTAAAATACATCTTGGAGGAAGCGCTAAGTTAGCCCGCGAAATTCAAAATTTCTTACGTTTTTTTGCAATTTGCTGGTCAGTATTATGTTGTACGTTGATTAATATATGACTTTAATGATTATAATTCTGTAAACACATATTCCTTACGGCCGCGATTCATATATTAATCAACGTACAACATAATACTGACCAGCAAATTCCAAAAAACCTAAAAAAAATTGAATTTCGCGGGCTGCCTGTGGAATCATCATCACACCGGCCATTGATCAGTGCTAAACTTGAGTCTCTCCAAAAACCGCTACAATACCTTTTCCCGCGCCGAGGGGATATAAAAATCAGGCTTAGTGTAAAAGGCCTACTGATCGCATCATGGAGAAATAATCCTGGTGCCCATTCATCTGACTGCAAGACATAATCGTCTCTACTTAGTAGCCATTTCTACAGTTGTCTAGCTGCGGGTCTGGAAAATGGTCTTTTTCTGCCAAATATTGTCGGATAGATCAGAAAAGCAACAAAACGTAGACCGAGGAGCACAAAACACACGCAAGATCTTAACGATCTTTGTCAAAATAACCAAGAGAAAGATGGCGAAGTAGGACGTCCAAGAATCTGTTTTGTATGCGAAGACTTTTATTACGTCGTAATTTCGTAACCGCGGCCACGCCCGAAAATTTTACATGTCGACTTTCCTCTAAAAAACTGTCGTAACATAAGAGAAAGTAGAAACATAGATTTAAATACAGTTTTATTAAGTTTTTCATTCTCTATCGATCAATGAAACCGCCACAATTGTAGTACAAAAAAAACTAACTAGATGGCGTAAATGACGGTTTTTTACGGAGCGATATTGCGCGCTCCCGCCTCAACAATAGGGACGTATCGGAGCTTGTGTCGTGTGAACGTGTGTCAGTGCTCTTGAAAATCGCCATTAGCTGTCTTGTGACCATATTTTGGGTAAGTTTTTTTTACAATACTTGTAAATTTAAGACTGAAAACTGCAGTATCTCAATATAGTACTGTTTTTTCGATCGTAATTTGAAAATATGTCATTTTTCACTCTAAAAAAGTGTCATAACATAGGTTATGATACTATTTCACTCAACATTGTATTATATTTTTACGTTTTAACTGGGTAAAAAACAGTTGTATTTTTTTTTGTGGCTCTTTTTTATAATCGTTTTGCAAAATTTAGTTAGGTACCGAATGTTTATAAAAGTAGCCTTGAATAGGTTATGACTGTTTTTTTACATTTTTTTATTCTAAGTACTTTGAACTAACGGGTAGGTACTACAATTTTGTCACATCAATATGTTATGGCCATTTTGAACTGATTTTAGTATTACTATTTACTGTAGTGCTACATAACTTTATTGTATAATTTACCTACATTATCATCAATACCTACGGAAATGTTGATGTTCTGTTCATACTAAACTTGTACTTATTTATTTCAGAATAAAAATGTGTGACAGATTTAAGGATAGCAGGGCCAAAAAGTTACTACAACTTTTAAATTCTGAAAGTGATGAAAATAAAGAAAATTGTGGCCGCAATCTGAACAAAGGTAAATTTAACTAGCTGCACGACTTAATTAATAATGAATATGTTATGTAGGTGGGTACCAACAGTTGTTCTAATAAGTAACTATGTTTATGGTGAGTTTATTTTTTTTTACAGAAGATTCCGCGGAGATAGTACAAAATAGTATTCCCAATGATGATAATACCAAAGAATGTTTCAGTAAGTTTTTTATATAAACTTTTAATGTTAACTTTAATTTGAAAGTTATTATTATTGGTTAGTTGAATTTGTTTTATTTCAGAAAATTCAGATAATGTTACAACTTTTGAAGCTTGGAAAGAAGCTTAGCCTATTACCCATTGCAGTTGCAATCCGCCTGAAAATAAATCTTCATATACCGAGCCACCACCCGCTGCTTATGAATCGTATTCGGAAGATGACGATGATTCAGTAAAAGATCCTAACTACAAGTCTAGTTCCTCCAGTAGGTCATCTAGTTCTTCTAGCAGTTCTTCGAGCACTTCTACGTCAACTGCGATTACGAATAATGTACAAGTATTACCAACTAACGGTCAAGTGGAAATAGTTTTGATCCAGACTTCTGCTGAAACAAATAACGAAGAAATACAAGAAGCAGTACAAAATGAGAATGAATCAATAAACAAAGATGAAATAGTCGAATAGAATACTTCCATGAATGAAATAGAAGAAAATAGTAATGTTAAGAAAAGTAGAAAGCGCTTTGCAAGAGTTGAGGACTGGCTTAGTAATAAAGCGAAAAAATTACGAAATACTGGCAAATGTTACATTTCCAGATCTAAAACCAAGAAACTTATACCTGCACGTTCTTTGAAACCACCTTGTGGCGATAAATGCTAAATGGAATGTTCTACGAAAATTTACGAGGACTGCAGGAAGAAGATTTTTGCTAATTATTGGGGATTAGGAGATATTACCCTACAAAGAAACTTTATTAACGCCTCTACCAAAGCTATAGCGCCCGCGTGCCGTTTTTCTGGAAAAGAATAACCTCGAGGTTATAATAATACTTACTTTTTAGACGTTGACAATGAAAAGATACGGGTTTGTAAGAAGGTATTTATGAATACGTTAGATGTAAATGATTTAATATTATCTAAGAAGAACCATAAATAAAAAATATTTTTTGTGTTACGAAATTTTTTTATTTCATAAATTTCTATTTTGATACTATGATAATGTAAAAAAGTGTCATAAGTTGGGTAATTTTTAATTTATTTACTTTTTAAACAAATTTCATTTCATTTTTTAATATACTCTTATATTTTGCAAATAGCTTGATAAATTCTTTGTTAGTTAAAACACTAAACAGGTAAAAATTTGTAACCTAAAAGTCACAATAGCATTAATTTATCGAAAAATAATTTAAATCGTTTTTTTCTCAAAACTAGCTTTCAGCGTCTTACGACAGTTTTTCAGAGGAAAGTCGATGTGTTAAGGGGCTTACAGGACCTAAAAGCAAAAAACGCAAGTTTTTTAGAAACATTAAAGTATATGATCGACTCCAGTAAACAAGATCAGAAAAATATATGATATTCTTCAGGATATATGCTAGGTAGATAGTGTGTTGAAAACATAACACAACTAAATTGATACGATAGAAAAAAATCATGAAGATACCTCTAAAAACTTTCTTTTTACCATAAAAACCATATTAATATACATACAATCATAATGATTTTTTTTCAGATTATTCTACAAGCAACATACTAAAGAACTAGTGTTTTAATTTTTTAGTCCAAACATTAGATTTTTTGTAAATAGATAATTGCTTCATATTTTGCAATAAATTACTAGGGTTGTGTCATCGCGCTTCTCTTTCTTTTCTATGCAGTCCGACAGTGACCGCGCTTTAGGTCATGTAAGCCCCTTAAGAGTTAAGACAGACGTTATACTGCAATCATTAACAGGCCTACAGTACGCTGATGTGTTTATGAAATAGAGAAGAGAAATAAACAATTATTATCATACAATTTTAATTTAAAAATAAACTTTCCAGCTGCACCAGGGGTTTTAAGCGGACGTCCTTATCAGTTAATGTGTTGTTTTTTATTCGATGTTTAATAAATTTATGTTTTATTGTCTTTGGTTTTTTATGCATACTTTGACCTATGGTCTCGGAAATCCCCACAAGTGTCGACTAATATTTTAAAAGGTTGATAAAAGTAGACAACTATGTATTTAAGACTGTTCAAGACCACCTCCTATTTAATAACGGTCGAAAGCGAGGTCTCTGGTTTGGGCATTAGAGAATAAAATTGTCAACATGAGTCACAGAGGAGGGTTTTGCAGAAAGTAGTTACTAGTTCGTATTTGATTGATTATTTACAGAGAATTTCGGTAATAAAAGTCTCAAAACGTTGAAGGAGAACATCTTGAGGAAACTGGCATGTCCTAGAACCAAAAAATTCGAAGACACGTGACATGCATCAACCCGCACTGGGCCCCCGTGGTGAATTACGGCCCACTCCCTCTGGCAGAGAGGAGGCGGGAGGAGGCCTGTGTCCCAGCCCAGCGGTGGAAACATGAAAGGCTGATTGTATGCTTTATGCTACTAATACTCTGCAAGTTTTTGAAAAATTGTTAAGTAGCTAGTTTAAATTTTAGACCACAGAGCGTTAATAAATAATTACCTACAGATGTAGTATAAACTCGTATGGTACTGTTAGTAAGCAATGTATTAAATTTATGTTTATTTTTCTCTGCATACGTCATATGGAAAAACGAACAATGTATAAAATTTATGACTTGAAGAGAATCTGTGGTTTTGTTTCAAGTTTTTTTATAATTCCAGCACACCTATGTTCACAATTTATTTCGCAATTCTTTTCGAAACCCAGTAAGTCTATTCAAAACACGTTTTATGCTCAAACAAAAAAGTCTTACGTCTGATGTTTTAAGACAAGTTTTAATGGTCGGGAGTTTTTTCTTTCTTTAGGCAATAAATATTTGACATATAAATTCGGCGGCGGTGATATCCCATCGATCAATTACGTACGTAAGGTCGTAAGTAGTGAATTGATCGTCTTTAATTGGTTGTTTAAATTGTGAGCAATGTAAACTGTTCACTCTTGATGAATCAAGACTGAAATATTGGAGCTATGAATGCCTGATGCTTCGATTTTGTTCCTACATTTCCTTATATCGACGGCGAAGTGCCAATAGCACCTAACTGAAACTGACAAAGTCAAAAATTTACACATACTGAAAAAAAAACGTAAAAAAAATAGACACGTTAGTTGGGAGGTACATATTTCCATATTTTAATTTAATGCTGTTGCAACTAAAAATACACTTAGGCGATTTCACTAAAACATGTGAATAACGCCTTTAAATTCAAAACGATAAAAAAATGAATTTCTCAAAAAATGTCAGTTCGCCGTCGATATACTTAATACTGTTACACTTAATAGTTTTTATTATTAAGGTGGAAAATTATAGGTAAGTACTGCGAATTTGTCAATTAAGTAGTAAGCATAAGTATACCTATTGTCGGCAGTTAGAGGCTTACTAGGCACCTACTGTGATTTTGAGGTATTTACGATAGGTCTAGATACGGGCACCAAAGAAGATAAGGGATATTTTCGAATAAAATTTAATTTAATTTTTAGAAAACAATTAGTTCATTTATCAAATTAATTTTCATTTAAAGACATCCAGCGGTTTCTTACTAAACTTCAAGTAGGTATGTGGCGACGACCCTGGTTACTTATCTCTTTTGGTGACTGTACTTACGGCTAATTGCCCAGTTTTGTTGATTGCGTTAATTAAATAACACATTTGGGAAATAACGTACAGACGCCAGCACATCAAGCTACCCGAAACTGTCAAATTTTCCCAATCGACTTTGAACTTTATGCTCTAGCGATAAAGTTGAAAATCTATCAAGGAAAGTCAGTTTGTAGTAGCTTGATGTGCTGGCGTCTGTACATCAGTAGTCAAGGCAAGTAGGATTAACCAGCAGGCAAAGATATCAAGTTATAATTTCGAAATTCATGATTATCTATACTTCCTTCATTTATCAAAATATAGCTGCGCCCCGCGTTTTTTTTTTACCCCCACCCGCATATGTTTCGATCCTGTGGGAAAATCGCGATAAAAAGTGGCCTATTATGTTAATCCTGGGTGTCAGCTACCTCCATTGGTCCAGCCGTTTGAGCGTGAAGAAGTAACAAACATATAAACACACACTCACAAACTTTTGCCTTTATAATATTAGTGTGAAGTGTGATAATGATAAAGTTCCAGTAGACATGTTTTGATATACATATTTAAGTAATGTGATATGATATCACTGAATTGCGTGTCAAGCAATGCCTAATTGATATTAGTACTTATGTTTTATTATTATTTATAATCTGTCATATCAGTGTGCATGACTCTTGAAGGAGTGAAAGTGTAGTTAGCGTTAGTTTAATAGTTGGTAGAAAGTAGGTACTTATCATAATATTATATGCAGCCATTTCGTGCATTTTGCATTTCAAATGATACCTAATAAGTCTAGAACTACCAGTCAGATTTGAATGCAAAATTCTTTGCATCAGATACCCCAATTCTTGAGGAAGGCTAGAAGCTATTTAACATCACGCTAGGACCCCTAGGACGCGAGCAAAAAGAAAAAAGTCGGAAATAACGCTCGAAAAAGAAGTAGTAACGCGGGCAGGCGATGCGATGCGACGGGGTGGGTCGGGGGAACAAGAAATTTCACGCAGACGAAGTCGTGGGCAGAAGCTAGTTTTAATAATAATTGTAACTTAATTACAAACACAATACAGTCCGAGATTTTATTTCCCACAATGTTGCCACATTACTTTTAGAGAAGCATCAATTAAAACTAATTTATGAAGTTACTAGCTGCGCCCCGCGGTTCCACCCGCGTAAATGTCGATCCCGTGGAATCGAGATAAAAAGTAGCCTATATATGTATACGATATCGGGATAAAAATTAGCCTATATGTATGTTAATCCAGGGTGTGAGCTACCTCCATACAAAATTTTATCAAAATTGGTCCAGCCGTTTGAGCGTGAAGAAGTAACAAACATATAAGCACACACACTCACAACTTTCGCCTTTTAAATATTAGTGTGATAAATAACTAGCTATAAGGTATTTAATGTAAGTAGTTACTAGATTTTAGTAAGCATAAATGCTCCAGCAAACAGGCGCGACACGCGACGCGAAACGCAAGCGACTCAAAGGCACCGCTCGTTGTGCGACTTGCGGTGCATTTGTGTCGCGCGCGATTTTATCGCGTGTCGCGCCTGTTTGAAGGAGCCTTAAGTATAAGGTAATAATATCCTACCTGTAATATGAACTATTTAGTGTACACTTATTTGACCTATGTCAATTTCAAACATGATACTTTATACCTATGTTCCTACCTAATCAAGTTTTACAACTCAAACTCAAAGCATTTATTTCAATTAAATCATTTACTTTTGAATTGACAAAGAGTTGGTTAGTTACAAAGTTAAAGTTAGTTAGCAACCTTCTTAATACAAATACTTGTAGTATGTATATGTAATTAATTATTATTTATTTTAAATTTACCTGAAAATATTTAGCACTTGGAGCATCACCCTCCAGCTTATTTCTAAAAGCTGACAGCAGCCTTTCAAATGGATTCCTGACTATGATCATCTTGTGATAGTTCTCCAACATGTAATCTCTTTCGGGCCGGCTCACTGTGCTCATGTTCCGGAACATTCCAGGGGTGTGGGCAATACTGGCTGTGATGGATAACACATCTGTGTCATTCCATTTGCCAGCCAGTATCATGAGGATCCGCTTCCAGTTTGTACAGGCCACCTAGACAAAAAAAATGTTCAGTTTTGAAAATAGAAGCTGTTTTTTTCAAGAGCTCTGTTTTGTATCCAAAACTAAAAATACTCTATGGGCTTGGCTTGTATAGGTGTGAGTATTTTTTTTTATATGTTACGACATACCTTACACTACATACCAATTTTATTTCTTTGTGATCTACTCAATGTAGATTAAAGTTGGTAAATCAGTAAATAGATAAGTAAGTAAATCATCATTATCAGTAGGTTTTACATTAGTGGAATTAATGTACATATATTTTGGATCTCTTGAATTTAATTAATAATAAAGATATTATTTCCTTTGTTTGAAATATTAAGTAAGCCTGATGAAAAAGGCAACCAATACAATAATACATAATCAGCACATGACAAACTTATCTATCCTATGTATTACTAAACAAAAAAGGTCAACCTATGTGTAACCGAATGGTGTTTTCATAATTTTTATACATAATTATGTAGTTGGTAACAACAGCTCTAAAAAAAAAGGTAAAACTGTTCAAAAATGTTACGAAACCAAGATCATCTTGAGGAAGTCATAAATTACGACGTCAGGAAGATAAGAATCAATGACAAGCTGTAAATATTACAAGACTTATGTCATGGACATTTTCCAAAAACGATTTGTGTACCTACAAGCTATGGGACATGACATGTGTAAGTATAGGTACGAAAATCCGGTTTACATTGAACTCTCAAAAAACTCACCTTTGGCACATAGCAATACAGAAGTTTGTGTTCCTCATCTATCAAGATATGCTCCAGTTGGCCCTTTGGAAGTTCATCCAAGCCGTACTTCGGAGGGAAACGTCTACAAGTCTCCTGAATCAACTCTTGACGTGCCAAGTTCAAGGACTGGGTCAACTCCAAAGGATGCTCACTGACATCATTATTATACACGTCCCCACTAACTAAAAACAAATTCAGTAGCAACACTATTTCCACCTTCAAAACACCTATCTTCCACATTTTCACATCACACAACAAAACAAAACTTTTTAAACTTTCTTTCGGTAACTTATGTTTTTAATGTAGGGCACGTCGCTGTACGCATTCCTGTCTTAGAAAGTCACTACACAATGAATGAACACAACGAATTTGATTAACTTTTAGTGATAATAACCATTTTATTATAATTTTCTAGTGAAAAATAGTTTTGTATCGAAGTAATTTACGCCAGAGCGTGCACATAAAATACGTCCAACACAACCCACGTTGATAGAAACACTGAACTGAATGAATGAATGAATAAAATGAAATTCTTGAACGAGCAACAAAACAAACAGAATTACAGAACTGTGATTTTTGAATGAAAATACTAGTGTTGCGATAACGTATTTGGCTTTATGGTTTTTTATAGGTAGGTACCATTATATTTTTACTAACAGATAACTATGTTTACCCAAATAAATTATTACAGTTGATATTGTAGCTATTCACATAATGAATGTATCTCTGTCATTAGTTTACATTAGTTGTAAATACCTTGTACATACTTATTATAGGATAGTACCTAATTTCACAGTAATTATCACTTATATAGTGGTAATTTTATTCTAAGTACCTAGGTACATTTAGCCTTTTTGTTCTATAGTGTTGTATCATGCAATGTGTAGCCACAAAACATATTACACATTGAATAGGTACCTACCAAATTGTAGCTCCACATTGATACTGTATTACACTAATTGTTGAAAATCAAATGAATTATAGCCGATCTGTACTGCTTTTTGAGGCCTAATAACTATCCAATTACTGCCCTAATGAATACTGAATATTGTTAGTTTCTTTATAAAGATGGGGTAACTGTGAAATTTTTTCCCCATTCTTTTCGATATGAAACTACCTTTTGGACGGCGGCACAGACGGCGGTTTTCTTGTACAAGCTCAAAAATGCTTTTTAATGATCTTATTACAATTAATTAGTTGACCTTTGACTATGAAGCTCGTTATATTTGTGTAACTTATTCTACGCAGTACCTGTAGCTACCAGGTAACTATTAAATAAAACAATTCTGTTTAATAATTTTATTACAAAACGACATAATTATTTCTTTAAGTAGGTAATAACAATTTTAAACAGAAAAATTACTCATTAACAAAATTTTTTATTTACCAACTCAAATAGGCAGTAACATATCTTATTTAGGGCTACTTTTTCAATAGCCAGATAAATTTTATCTGAAGAATATTATTATGACAGTTTGACATAATACATAATTATAGTCTATAGGTACAAAAGCTGTTAAACCGCAATATTTTATTTCTCAGTTATCAATTATCAGACTATTGAAAAATCAGCCCTTAATAATAGGTAGGTACAAATTCAAGCGGTTGATTAAATTATACCTAAGTTAACACCATAATCATTCTTTATGAGAACAAGGTAATATTGAACACTGATAATATTTAATTTGGTAATCAAATAAAGATAATTACCTAATAAAAGTATAAGTACCTACTTAGGTAGATAGCTACTTAATCGCATCACGCGATTAATATTTTGTTGTCAATCATATCTAGGTACTTCTTGGTTAGGTTACTAAACTAAACCAAAGAACTTACCTAAACCAAATATTGTAAATAAAATATATCAAGGCTGTTTTAGAAATAGAAGTGACTTTTTACCTCACAAGGAAAAGTAGGCACCTATTATACCGTTAGTTCTAACTTTAAATCAACAAAATTCTAATGAGATAGACTTTATTATAACAAAAATGTCTAATTATTGGTCGTCAGTTTTTCCGGTATGTTACTCTGAAAAGGAAACAAAAAGCCATTACACACACTACGGTTTTAGCCAGACAATTTTAGATAGGACTTATAAAATGTCCCGTTACAAGACAAATGCATTTTCTTTTTTTTTTCAGAGAAGAAACATTATACCTAACTACACAAAGTTTAATATTTTGTTGGTATTGACACTTACTCTAAGATGTTGAATATAACAGACTTGATGATATTGCCTTATCAAAGCGAACGCCTCCTCAGCCACGGGTAGTTGATGATGCTGCCAAGCAAGGACTGCCAAGCACGCCCAAAGTGTCTCGTCTTCAACGGTGCGACAGAGCTAAAATTAGTTTATTAAGTGCACTAAGTACGATGTTAGAAGAAAACCTATGCAATTCCACTTATTTTATAAATTCGCTTACCTGTAAGGCTGGCTGCCACATGTTCGCAACTACATGTTTCAGTAACTTTTCAGGGAAGGCAGCAATCGACAGGTGTAATATTGAGCCATTGCCACGGCATATTTGGGCTACGCCATCTTCAATACTAAGAATTGTGGGGTTCCTCCCTAGATCCCTACAAAAAGGCATTTTTGTTTAACAACACAATTTTTTAGATTTATCGTTTAATTAATATATTATCGTGTAACGTAGAAACTTGGATACTAACACGACATCCTTGCTGACAGTGGTGAGAGCAAGCCAGTCTGGTTGCATTGCTGCCTGTGGACAACACCAGGCTACTACAGAGCTAGCACGCAAGCCTACTAGGAGCTCCGTCTCGCAGCTCCAGCATATACTTAGGATTTGAGAACCTGGCAAAAAAAAACAAAGGTTAAGGAGCTTTAGTTCAGGATCCAATGAATATGATTATACCCTGTTGAAGCTCTAACACCTATAAATAATGCTTTGGAGTCAGGACTCCAGACAGTATTCCAGTACGATAGATGCAGATGCCTTGCTGAGATGTCCAGGAAATCGAAGTAATCCGGGCTGGATGAAAGCCAACTTAATTCTTTATTTAAAAAAAAAAATAAGAAGCTTTAAAGGTACTTACTAAAACAGTTCGATGAATAAAATAAATACTTAGTACATCTGTTATTACTTAGGGATTTCAGTGAAACTGTTGCTACACCAAACAACTGTCTCATTCCGGTTTTTAAGCAATACCAGATTCTAAAATTGTAATTCCCCGAAAACTCTTTAGTCATCAGCAAAAATTGGTAATATAAATTATTAACAAGTATTAGGCATGAGAAGTTGACCTTTCCTTTATTTATCTTCTTTATTAATGTTATGCAATAAGCATGTTAGGTATAAAGAGGCACTGAGTCGATATTATAACTATGAGATAATAGGCCATGACATTTAATTTATGTATATATTTTTATCAATAGACTTGATACTAAGATCCAGTAAAGTAAGAAGAGTTGACTTAAAACCGACAAGTCGTGTCTTTTCCTGATTGTACACATACTCACTCACTAACTGCATTAATATTGACGGAATACTTAAGAATCAATTCACTCACCTAATTTAACGAACTTGGGCTTGCTATCTTTAACAGTAACGACATAAAGATCCCTGTTATAGTCCAACAAAGCTAGTTGTCTTTCACTTATAGGCCCTGTTTGACTAAGCGCGATGCTGGATACTGTCATCTTGTGCATCAGCTTCGTCACTGTATTGTCTGCTGAACTTCGAACTATGAGGCCAGTGGGTAGATCGAACACGTGGATCACTAATGAAGATAATTATGAATAAATAAATCTCAACAAATTAACGGTTCGCTAACTCTTGTTTACAGATAAAATAAATAACGTACATTTTCTATCACCCTGATCGATAGCAGCCAAAGCATCAGGTCCCAGGGACACTGCAGCACGTCCTAAAGACTCTGGTCGGGCACCCCAACGGGGACTGGCCAGTAGTCGGCCCATATAACTGTATACTGATAGCCCAGCTCTTTCTACAATGCATATGCATCTGAAAATATATTTTTTGCATTTCATAGTAAGACTTGAGCAACTGTACAAAAATTAATTGATTTTTAGGCCTGAAAAACCTGAAAGACCTATTTAATAGCTGTATGTATAACCTACAGATGTAAGAATAGTTCATTAGTTATTAAATCTCATGTAAACGCAAGGAATCCAAAGTAATATGTAGTGGAGAGCTGAAGCTTTGAAAAGTTCCACATTTACCTTTCTGCAAGCAATATCATGCTTATAGTTCCTTCTTTGAGGTCGAATGTTACTGGTGTATTCCACGACGTCAGCTTGTGTATAAAACACTGCTTCACTGTTGCGATTACTATATGATTGAAGCCCAGAGCAATTTGTATGACTCTGTCTGGGTAGTCCAATTGGTCACTCTGATCACTTATAATATCCCTTATGGCAATCACTTTCCGTCCTACTTGGTTGCAGGCGTAGTTCTTCCATGTGTATTCCCTAAAAGTTAGAAACGTTCGTTTCAGAAAAGGCTTTTCGTTGCGAATTAAGTTATCTGAAAACGTCAAGCTATTTACCGATCAATAATATGAGCGAACAAAACATGTCCGTTAGCACAAGCAGCTGCCAACTGCGTACCATCAGAAGACCAGGCTACGTTGTAGATGCTGCCAGTTGCCGGTCGGTCGAGGCAGTGAGACCACTGGAAACAATTGGTAATTACTACCAGAACCGGAAACATATGTGGTAATGTGGTATAACAAGCTGATGAACTAATTAACCAAAGTGGCCCCTTTGTGCAAGCAGCCCTCGGTGATAAAAAGTTTTGGCTTACCCCATTAGAGTTGCACAGGCGAATGAGATTGTAGCTACCTACGACAAACATGTCGCCAGCAGGAGACCAGCTAACGCTTGTGATTGGCTGGTCATGTTTCACGCTCACCGATATTTGCTGACCGAACGTGTCCCAAATCTGAAGAAAATTACACTCTCACTTACATTAGGTATTCTTATACAATCATGTACTTATAATGAAGATTTTGATTACCTTAGAATATCCATCTTCAGATCCAGACAGAATTAAATTATTATTAGCATTCCATGCGATACATAAGATAAGGCCTTCGTGTGCTTTCCACTGAAAGAGAAAATATATTTCAATCGAGCTAGAATGCGCAATATTTTTTTTCCTAAATTATATTATTAGTCACAGGGATTTTCTATTTCATTACAAATATCCCACTAGGTGACTAAACAACAGCTTATGGGAAATTCCGTAAAAAAAACAAAAATACTTTTACCAAAATACGATACAGAGTAGCAGCATGGTACCTACTTTCGTAATCTTATTGCTAGAATTCAGTTGTTTTATAACGAGTGAATTCCCTTTCGTGTGTAAGATAGCACTGCTATCTGGACTCCATACGGCGCTAAAACAAGGCACGTCGGATTGAACTATGGTCGACCGCAGCAGACCGTTGCGAGACCACACTTTGACGAAACCGTCTTCACCGGCTGAAAAATAATAAATAACATTGAAAAACCCGAAGATTTTGTTTCTAAGTTTAGTTAAAAGGTTTTCAACCTGTCAAGAGTCCAGCTCCATCAGGACTCCACTGTGCTATGAGACAAGCTCCCTGATGCGCATTTACTGATTTCTCTATACGACCGTTGTGATTAACGATGTGGAACCTACAAAAATATTAAAATTATTAAGTCTAATTTATTTTCTTTCACATTAATCTACCTAAGACACGTCAGAACTCAGAAGATAGGTGCATGGTTCCAATTGGTCGTTTCCTGTGGAGAAGAGCCGGCAACTCGACGATTACTCTTTTAAAAAAAAAGGCATTTACAATGTTTTAAAATTTCAGTGTTATTAGGACAGTGTAGGCCTGTTAACAAGTACCAAATAAATGAGTGGGAGAAACCGTACCTATTCCACTCAAAGAGTAGGTACCTACCTATTTCGTTTTATGAAGTTAGAATATAAAACATCACACTCACTTGCCATCTGCTGTCGAAATCAGAATCACGTCGTGTTGATGTTTATTGCCGCCAACATTGATTTTTGGAAACAAATGCATGTCATTCGGATAAAAATCATCAGGAAATGTTGTGACTACTATACATTCGCTGTTTACTAGGTTCCATTTCAAGAGTTTGTGATCGTCTCTGCAAGGGTTTTATAAATGATGTGATTATAAACCTACTAACCTACACTAGGTAGATACTTAAATAAAACCTCATGTTAGTAGAGTATTTTTATGTCGCGAAGTGACACGCGCTTTACTTGTATTTACCAAGTGTTCAAACACGCTGTGAATAAGTATGTAAGCGCGGGAGCTCTCGGTACCGTCCGTGACAATGGCGAAGTCGGAAGTATGTGTGTGCGAGTGTGTGAATTATGAGCGGGTGCTACTCGTCTTCACGCACACAATCAAAGCGTGTTTGTACACTTAGTTACCACAAGTAAAGCGCGTGTCGCTTCATGAGATAAAAATATTGTAAGTACCTAGTTTGGATTATATTTGTAAAACTTGATTAAACACCTTTTTCATCTCATAATTATTATAAATGCCTATTACTTATTATAGTAGATACGGTTGGTATCCCATGATATCAAAGGAGAGAATTTATCATTCAGTCCGTCCCAGTCACATCCCTATTTCGGTCACTCTGAACGTTTACTTACCCACATGAAAATACGTCTTCGGTATTATTCCAATTAACGCAAACAACAACACCAGTATGCTTAGGTTCTTTGAAAGTTGATATTTTTAATTTCATGATTATTTGATTTCAATTGTGTTTACTTCAAAGTTTTGTTGTTAAATTATTTTCTAAACTGATCCCATAGCAACGGAAAAAAAACAAACTTTCGCGCCGCGCCGCCTAGTGTGCGCAAGACAAATGAGTCTTGGGGTTGCAAATGTGAAAAGTTTATTTTTTTTTAGAGAAAGCCAATGGATTGGAAAAAACCTTGAGAAAAGTCACTTCTAGTTTATAGGTAAAATCGCAACTTTTACTTTATAGATAAATTACTTTTATTTATTTCAATAGTTTTTGTCAAAACAATTGAAAATTAAACTGTCAAAAATAAAAACTAAAACGTGTTTTTTTTTTCATAAGTAGTTTATTTTTATGGTGTTTAAATCATTTTTCTGTGAAAGACTGCCATGATGTATTAATTCGAGTTTCTAAAAACCTCAAGAAAAATGAATTTCAATATTATTCTCTCGTATTATAAAAAAATATTGTTGATGCATAAGATTGATTAATATTTTAAAAACATTCGTAATTCTATTTTTGGTTTGAAGAAACCAAAAATAGAATTACGTTGTTCCATAATGATAACTTTTTGAACGTAAATAATTTTGACAGCGCGGCAGCGAGACAAAGAGAAATGTCATCTAAAATCAATGTCTGATTGATCTGATTCCGATCTGAATGACACTTCAGCCTCACATGTTCCTGCTTTTCGAGTCATAAATTTTATGAATTAACTCTAAAAGTACAAAGGATATAGCAGTGTTAGATTGACAAAACGTAACAATGTCGGACGTGCCAGACCTCAGTAGTGACGAGGACAATTTCGAGGACGACGACTGGCAAGAAATGGAAACTAACGATACAACGGTAACATGCTTATTTTGTCCTAACGTTTTATCGAATATTGAAGAAGGAATCGCGCATTGCAAGTCCGTCCATAAGTTTGATTTGAACGAACTCAAATTAAAGTTCAGTATGGATTGCTATTCATACATCAAGTTAATAAATTATATCAGAACACACAAACCCACACCGGAGGTTATAACTAACATCAACAAAGCATTGTGGGACGATGAGAAATACTTTCAGCCTGTGGTACAGGATGAATGGCTTATGTATGACTTTGACGGTCTCACCGACAAGCCAAGTTCTCCTAAAACATACCATGCCAATGTAGAGAATGGCTTGGTAACCCTATCAGAGGCACACTTCACTGAACTTCAAAGGACAATACAGTTTTTAACACATCAGCTAAGTGAGAGTGCCACACTTCTGAAGAATGCAAAGGAGGACATCAAGACGATGCAGGATTCAATGCAAACATTGGTAGAAGGTGGTCAATTAAGCAAAAGTAACGATGAACCCTCAACTAAACCCAATTGTGTAGCAAGTGTGCCTCTAGAGATGGACGATGGCTACTTCAGTACTTACGCTCATTTTGGTATCCATTATGATATGCTTTCAGACAAAATCCGCACAGAATCTTATAGAGATGCAATATTGAAAAACAAGGAAACATTGAAAGATAAAACTGTCTTAGATCTTGGTTGTGGTACTGGTATTTTATCAATGTTTTGTGCAACAGCTGGTGCAAAACAAGTTTATGCATTAGATCAGTCAGAAATTATATATCATGCAATAGATATTGTTAGAGAAAATAACTTACAAGATGTTATTAAATTAGTCAAAGGGAGGCTTGAAGATACCAAGTTATATGAAAAAGTTGACATTATTGTCTCTGAATGGATGGGATACTTTTTGCTGTTTGAAGGCATGTTAGACAGTGTTATTTATGCAAGAGATCACTGCCTAAAACCATGCGGACTGCTGTTACCCAATAGATGTAATATAAGCCTTGTCGCTAACGGTGATGTAGATACACACAAAAAACTAATTGAATATTGGTCCGATGTCTATGGATATAAAATGAATTGCATGAAATCTGAAGTTGTACGGGAAGCAAGTATTGACATTGTTGGATCCAAAAATATAATATCAGAACCTTGTGTTGTTAAGGACATTGATATTAACACATGTAAAATAGATGTTATGGACTTTACGTCTGACTTTAAACTTCTTATTGTAAAAGATGGTGCTTTGACCTCAATTGTCGGTTATTTTGATACCTTTTTTGATTTGCCAAACGCTGTAGAGTTTTCAACTGGACCTCACAAAACACCAACGCATTGGAAGCAGACAGTTTTCTATTTTAGAGATTGTAAGGAGGTGAAGAAAGGAGATGTTATTGAAGGTACAATAATTTGTAGTAGGCAGAAAACTGATGTCCGAGGTTTATCTATACAGATCAATATATTTGGTAGGAGTCATAAATATATATTAAGTTAAACAAACTGCTTGTGATATGTTTTAGAAAGCCTATTGCATTTTGTGAAGTGTCAATGTAAATACTATGGTGAATGCGTCAGGGTAGCTCGTGAAAATAAAATTTTCTTACGTTTTTTGCAATTTGAAGGACAGTATCAGGTTGTATGTTGATCTAAATTGGATTCGCGACCATTTTAAATAGTATTTATCAATAGAGTTATAATTAAAAAATGATCAATACAACTCTCTAGGTTCATATTACCCTATTGAATGACTATTTCATGAAATCATGACATGTTGGGTCAATTCTAACTTAAGGTGGCACTAATCGATCGATATTTTGTCCATATAAATTTCGGGATGGTATTATTCCACTGTTTTCCATTTTACTTCCAAAATAAAAAGTTAGTAAGTTATGAACCAATAATGATCTTGAACCTTTCTTGCTAATTTTAATGTAACTGGGTGTATATAAGTAATAAAAGAATTGTAAAATCTTTAAAACAAAGTCAGTACTGCCAACGCTCAATTATCTCAATGAACTTTATTTGTAATTGATTTATGCAGATAGTTTTTCATAAAACTCGATTTTCTAAAGGACTTTTCGTATTTTTTCTACCGCATCTCGTTCGGAACGTTGTTTGTGTGCGTGTGAACTAGTCGTTGTACGTGTAGACTAGCGTCTAAAAGCTCATCACTGATACTAGCCCTGTCGCGGTCACGATGCCAGGTGAGACAGCGTGCATTTTGGCCATGCCCACACTGGTGGAAACTAGTCGCGAGCTCGACCTCACTGGAGTTCGAGCTCGCGACTAGTTCCACCTTAAGGAGTTGTATTGCTGATTCTAATGATTATAATTCTGTAAAGCCATATTTGTTACGGTCGTGAATCATATTTTAATCAACATACGACCAGCAAATTGCAAAAAACGTAAAGCCTGGGATACAAATGCCTTGCATGCCGTGTGCCATGACAATTTCTGGTGGGTGAATACCATAATGGCATGTCGGTGTGAGCAGTGGTGGCCCAGTGGTAACGGCCGCAACTTACTAGTTGTAGGTCGTAGGTTCGAATCGAGACAGGCACTTTGTGTATTTAATTTTCTGTGAAGGAAAACATCGTGAGGAAACCGGCATGTCCTAGACCCAAAAATTCGAAGACATGTGATATCTACCAACCTGCACTGGGCCTGTGTGGTAGATTACAGCCCACTCCTTCTGGAGGAGAGGAGGCCTGTGTCCCAGCAGTGGTAACATTATAAGCTGATTATGATGTCAGCCACTTGCATACTTTTTTTGCAATTTCGTGGGCTACCTAAGCGCATCCCCCTTAACTGCTTGATGTGCCTTTGATAATTGTTAAATTGCAAAAATGATTTGCATTGTAATTCTGCTGTACTACTAGTAATAAGTTTAATTATGTTCGTATATAGCTAAGAGATAGCATTAAATATGGCAGGATAGTTTGTAAAGTGTCATTAGAATTCTTTTTTATCATCTATTTTAGGAAACTGAGATACTCACCAGCGAGTCAGTGTGTTCATCATTTATCTCATACACATAGATTATGTCAAACATCTCACATACGTTATGTCATGTATTGGAACCTTAATTAACAAAGAGGGATCTTCATTTTTGCTTTAACATCTCATAGAAAATTTACTTGGAAGCTTGTTTATGGGAGGGGGCCACAAGCAACATGTTGCCCAGCAACTTTTTTGTCTCTCTCGCTCTCTCCTCGCCGAGATTTGGACGATGCGCACACGGGAGCGCCAGCAACGCTACTTTTTTTTGCAAAATAATCGGTTTAGTAGCAACTGGATAGCCGGCAACTTTTTGTCGCCGTGCGCGCACTTGCATGGCAAACAATAGACGGGCGACAGTTGCGTCCAAACCCGCGGATAAAAATTCTACCAGCTATCGCGTCGCTACATGCGCGCACTTTCTTACAAACCTGTGGACTTGATGTGAGAGACAAATTAGTTGCGAAGACAAAAGTTGCTCGTGGGCGCCCTCCCTAAGTCTATAATCAAATAAGCTGATTGTGATCTGTTGTTCTTTCAAAGATATTTTAACTTAAAAATGTGTATATGATGAAACATTGTGTTTCTGTTTTTAACCCCCGACAAAAACAGGGGTGTTATAAGTTTAATGTGTGTATCTGTGTGTCTGTCTGCGCCATCGTAGCTCCCAAACGGTTGAACCCGATTATGATTTTATTATTTTTATTTTGTTTATTGAACGTTGAAATAAAATATATAAATCCTGAATAAAAAAGTGCCAAAATTATGACAGCTACTAAAGGTAAATTAGAAAAGCCTACATAAAATACAGGATGACAGAGTCATCGAGGTGCAACCTGCTACCATGAATTCTGTACATGATTCTGAATCTGAAGTCCGGGGTTGAAATATTTCGTCAAAAATAAAATAAAAATTTGCTGTTCCATACATTTTATTTTATTTTTTATTGCACTTTTCTATGAAACAGCTGATATTTGCGGGTCGAAGTCCCTGCCACCCTGTAGGTATAATCTCGATCATTTTATCATACTAGCCATTACCCATTATAATACATGGCTTATAAAATTAAGATTAAGCTAAGATATTATCAATGCATAGAGACCTTTTTATTATTTTTTCTATTTCTTAGATATATAAGAACATGCATCATAACTATCATGCCTCATGTATATTAGTTATACATTCATTATCTAAGGGTATTAAAGTAAACATTTCATCTACGAAAATCTTTATTTTATTTTACACATAATTTACACATAACTAAAAGGTGTTTAAATCTATTTTACACATGTAGAAAAAGACAAGCTGATAAAAAACCATTTGATTTTGAGATTTCATTTTATTAGAGAGAAAATGCAGTTTCATACAAAGATCTTTGTGTTGTTTACATAAAATTATTGTGATTTTTTAAGATAAAAAACATTTAGTATATAATATACATTCGCATACTTATAATAAATATATAGAAAATTATCTTTAGCAATTGCATTTCAATTTCATATTTTCTTTGTCATGTGGGATATAATATAATAGAAAAGTTTAGGATTTTTATTTCGATTTTTATAAACAATGTTTCTTTACACATTTAATATTATTATGAATTTGTTTTGTATGTTTTATGTTAATGGTGTGAAATATTATCTGTAATATTTTACGTAAGCAGGACGTTGTGTGAAAAATATTAGACGATTTTGTGGGTAGGTAGGTACTTACTATTTTATTAATATTTTTTTATCTTAAAACGTAGCAGTGTACAGGTCTTTAAATAGCTTAATTATATTGACAATTGAATACTAAACACATTCGGAATGTTGTAATGTCACATTTAAAAGCAATATCTTGTACAAAAGTGGTCTATAAGACAGAGATTACAATATTATCAAGGATGCCTAAGTAGGTACTGCTCCAAGCTATGATACAGAAACAACAATTAATATTCATGTACATAAGGCTCAGTATGCTAATCTCTACAATTTTATAAAGCTATATTCCCAATCTGAATGGCATTACTCGACTACATTTCAAATTAAGTAGGTATGTACCTATATTGAATATCCTTAATATTTAGTACCTATGAACTATTAGTAGGTACACTAAATGCACAATATACAGAATTTAATAAATCTCTAATAATTAAATAGATGATAAATATACATATACTTATAAAAAAATCTATTGTTAAATTTGTCTACGATAAGCGTCACCAGTTGGATTATAAATCTATCCTTACCATCCCTGAAATCAAATAGGGACCTAATTGATCATGATTATGGATTCTTTTGATTTGATATTCAATGAGAATGGTCCCACGTACCTACCAGGAAAACTAGGCCTCTGATATACGTTCGAAATGTTTCTGAATTTAGATTCATTTTGTATGGTTACAAAAAGTCCTATGTTAAGCAGATTCAGTTCAGATTTTAGATGAAAATTTGGCATCTGTGAGTAAACACTTGGCCTAAAATCCTTTAATATCTTTGAAATTATAAATCCAATGTTTAATTCCGTTCGTCAATAGTACTCTAATTGAAGGACGGTACATTTACTTTGGGTCCTCCACAAAAGCTTATTATGTTCAAGTCTAAGCCTAGCTAAGAATTCCTGTTCGTCCTCTGGCTGTGACGCCTTTGCCTCTCAGTCTAATAGATCTAATAGGTAGTTGTTGTTTACAGAAAGCTGTTCGACTCCATCTGTTTTGAGCACGAGCTTTGAAGTTCAATAAATATTTGAGATTTTCTACATTATCCTTAGCTATGTTGTATACACCCTAACATTTCGATCGCTTAATCCATAAAGGGGGTCATTGTAGTCATCATTATGAACAACTTTTACTATGGGGCCAACACTGAAATCTTGAAAAAAAAAATCTGCTGATCCATACATTTATGTTCGCTTAGCTGGACGTAATGTATAGAGCAACATTTATTTTTTCACGATTTCAGGATTGGTCCCATAGTAAAAGTTGTTCATAATGATGAGTATAATGACCCCTGTTAAGGATTAAAACGATCAAAATGTAAGGGTGTATAACAAAGACAAAAATCTTAATTTGTATCTTGAAGATTTTCTAATGTACTATCTACCTATTTACTAGAATTTGAAATGGCGTTATCATTTAGAAAATAATTTCATATTAAATAACATTTGGTCAAGAATATCAAGACTCCAATTTAATCGGAAACATTAAAATTAATAAGCGTATTCATCATATTATGGGTTAAATTTAACACTAATATTAAGCTACATTTAAGTTATAGTTAAGTGTTTGATTGAAGAGAAGTGCACGTGTGTTTATGATTATATAAATTAATGTTGTTGCTCCGTCACCAGCATTTGATAGTTACTTACAGATACATTTAGCTCTTAACATCTATATTTGAAATGAGTTCAGTACAGTTTTACACAATAATTATTTCAATTATGAGTAGAAAATAGTTTTATCTATCGATACATCCTCAAATACACAGCCAAGACCCTACTGCGAGTAATTTACTACAAAGGTTCTTTAGGGAACAGTTCTGGGACCACATATACCCTAAACTTATTGAATACCATTCTTTGTCCTCGCAATGGAATCTTGGTAATGAAATATCTTCAAAGCTTTTAGACTTAATATTTAGGCTAGGCTAAAATCTTAGCAGCGAATAATAATGAATCATTTACACTACTGGCGTTACCGCTGAGCGGTATGTCGCCTGTTCGAATTAGCTCACTATGTTGTCTTCCACATAGAGAATCTTTATACATCCAGGCTTTTCGCATTGTGCTTCCAAGTCGTATATTTGTGCGTTACACACAACAATTTTATATTTTAATTAATTAGCAACGTATAATATAGCTTGCACACATATGTATACTTATTATGTAGTATGGCTTTAGCTTTTCTTCAACAATGAATAGTACATGTTGCAACACCTAGATCTAACGCTATTTACAAATGAGGCTAAATATTATTCCTCTGTTGTCGGTGGGACGCTGTTGTTCTCCTCCTCCTGCTTAGCTCGAGCCTCAGCATCTGGAAAATATTTTCGCATTTAGTTAGTCATTATATTTTTGAATTTATTAAATTTATTTATTAAATGAGTGGTACTAGTGACCAGGGACTCAAACCGTAACCGTAATAAGTGATTTTAACACTGTTTTTAAAACTGTTTTAAAACAAAAACACTTCTAAATGTAACAAATACAATAATGTTACAGAATCAAAGTGTAACCTTTTATAAGTGTCAATATGTGTAACAGAAATAAGCATTTGTAGGTATAATTGCACGGTATCGCATAAACGCGGCGGACAGACAGACGCGACGATGGCAAAATAGCATCAATTCAGTCGGGATTTCGGACTTTGGCCACGCCGCGTTTACCTGTTACACTTATTAACACTGTTAATACTTCTATATCAGTTACAGCTATATTACTGTTACACTTTTAAAAATATCTTGGGTTATCACATTTCTATGGGTTACATAATAATATATTATTTGATACTGTCATCAATTCAATATGTAACACTTATAATTCTGTAACCTTTATGAAGGTGTTTTTAAGTCCCTGCTAGTGACTACGAAGCATGGAGATCACTTCTGTACCTAGGTTATTTTTGTCTGTTTTCAAAGAACCAAGATTTTAGTAAAAAAATAGTTCTTCTGCTTTGTTTTTCTGAGACTTTTTTACCTTGCATTTGCTTGCTTTGACTTTTCCATAATTTTCAGACTAACGTAGGTATATTTTATTACATAATGAAAATATAGTTACCCTTAGCAGCTTGCTCTTTCCATATCTTCTTGTTGTCGCTGAGGCACGCGACCCACGGCTTCCTGATCTTGAACTTGTTGCTGTTTTCATTTCCTGTAATAGAAAGCAGATATTCGTGAGTCCTCTGACCACATTCGTTGTTATTAGTACCTACTATGTAAGTTACTTAAAAATAAATTGTTTGAGTAGGTTAGTTCCATGATAACAATACAATGGCTTTCTTTCCTGCACTCAAAATTGACAGAACAAAGAATGGTATGGTAGGTCTGTGTTGTAAAAACTTAAACAAAATATCGTTTTGTTTTATTGCAGGATAGGTTAAGAAACTTACTGTTCAAAATATTTTAAATGATACTATTAGGTCCTTACCCATGAAATTGCCGATTTTTTATTTTGGCTGTTGTGAATATCGATATGTTTAATTCTATTTAGAATTCCAAATTCAAATTAATTTTATAATAATATAGCATGCCATTTTGTTTTTCAAAATCAGTTGTTCATTTGTTTTTCCGCCGTTCGATTTTTTTTTTAAATATCGCTGTTTCTGTAACTATGGAAAAATCGAAATTGCGCGCCATTTTCGAATACGAGTTCCATCGTGGCACCAACGCAGCACAAACAGCACGCAATATTAACGACGTGTATGGACATGGTATCGCATAATCGCATGTGAATGTACGGTACGTTTTTGGTTTGATCTCTTCCGTTGAAAATGCAGGATTGGTTATACTTACTGTCCTTGGAACCCGTGCTCTCTTCATTGATTGGTTCAGCTGAACTAGTGGAGTTCTTGCTACTGGAATGTAGAGGGCCCAATATGCATTCAAGCATATCGGCACACACGCCCATGCTGGGTTCCACGATGAACTCTATAAAACCAATCTGCGACTCCGCTACTAGGGTGTTGTTTCTGTCGCACAGTGGACTGAACGGGATCCCCAGATCCCGCTCCTTGTCGCCCTGGAGGAAGAACTCTTCCAGGAGGCTCATTGTCCATCTGTGGTGCAGGTCCCATCTCTGAAACAGTTAAATAAAAGAATTAACTCGTGTCCCATTACATGATTTTTATAAAAAGCTTTTTATTGGATGTATGTTTTATAAAAATAAAACAATAGTTTTTAAAGTATAGAGGTATGAGGAACAGGGTGTAAAGTTCACTCATACTCTATAGAAAAGGGAGGATCCTCCGACCAGACGGGTGTTGTGTCTGGCGGGCAACTGCCCATTGATTCGTGTCGGGCCGTTTGTATCTATGCTAGTTGCGCGGTAAACTCTGCTTGCGCGATGCAGGATTTGTGTGACGTCAGTATGACGCGTTGTTTGCATGTGGCGTTGTAGATACCGCTACATCACTCCCCCCCGGAGACCGGAGGTCGATAGTGGGCTGAGTCTTGTATCTTGCGATGCTTGCCAGGCCAGCTGAGGTTCCAGTGAGTCGGAACCGGTTGCCGCATAGTTCACGGTGAGTCGGAACTGTCTGCGAAGATGTCCCCAGTGAGTCGGGGTGGCGCTGCGTTATGCTCCAGTGCGTCGGATGTAGTACAGCGTCGAGTTGAGGCTGGCTGCTGCGTCGACCAGGAGAGGAATTGAGCTCTTCTTGTTGACCGGCCGAAAGTGCAGTGTGCTGTGCCGAGGTTGCTGATGAGGCTGAGGGTGATGACCAGGTATGCGCGGTCGCTGCATGCTGGTGGTCAGGATACCCGTTGAAGCCGTGGGAGCTGGCTGGCTGGGTGACTCGCCGCTAAAGCTTGCGGGAGTGATGATGATGACGTCACGCTGAAGTAATTGCACGAAGGCTGCGCTGACGATCACGTCGGGGTCACCAGTATAGAGGTATGAGGAACAGGGTGTAAAGTTCACTCATACTCTATAGAAAAGGGAGGATCCTCCGACCAGACGGGTGTTGTGTCTGGCGGGCAACTGCCCATTGATTCGTGTCGGGCCGTTTGTATCTATGCTAGTTGCGCGGTAAACTCTGCTTGCGCGATGCAGGATTTGTGTGACGTCAGTATGACGCGTTGTTTGCATGTGGCGTTGTAGATACCGCTACAAAAGTATCCATGACTACTTTCAATAAATATTTTAATGCTAACTCCTTCATCTGGAGTGTGGTGGCCCAGAGGCAAGGGCCGCGACAAGAGTTTTCGTTGAGTTGTGGTCGTGGGTTCGAACGCAAGCAGACTCTTTACTAAGTGGAAATTATTTTAATCACCACTGCTCTCAAAACAGTGAAGGAAAACATCGTGAGGAAAGCGGCGTGTCCTAAAACTAAAAATTCGAAGACATGATTGTGGCCCACTTCGTAACATACCCGTCGCGTGGCCTACTAGGTAACTTACTTTCTTTCGACTTTGACAAAAAGAGGAGACCTGTGTCCCAGCAGTGGGAATAATTATTGGCTGATTAGGCTTCATCTATATCTTTCTGAAAACGGTATTTTACGACAGGTATTAGGGTTCTGTCGATCTCTGACTGAATCCTATTTTTGCCCCTTGGCACTTTTAGGTGTATCTAACTTAAGTCATTTACAAAAAAAGGGGCTCACCTTGGCAGGATGCGAAATATCACAGCAGTGTAGAATGAGGGAGGCTGCCTTCGACTTATCCACAGTAGGCTCTGCGAGCGTCAGCAGTGACCTCATGTTCTTCAGCTGCTGGAAGTGGAAGGACATGTCTGTGGCCAGCACCATATCGATGACCAGGGTTCTGAACTCGCGGAACTCTTCTCTGGATAAGTTCTGGAGTAGGTTGCACTCTTCGTCGCGCATCAGCCTGGAATTGGGAGAAAGAAAGTTGTTATTTGGTTGTCACCATACGTGGGACTAGTTCAGTGTGATGAATTGGTAAGGATAGTTCTTTGTTTGACGTTTCTCTGTTAGTTGATTTTGATGTCCAAGGCTATGAATCTGCATCGTGAGGTAGCTTTAGGTTGAAGGACGAAGCGTTTGGTATCCATAAATTAACTTCACAAAAGATTGATTAGCAATAAGTAGATGCGCAGGAATTGTCGATTGGCCCATCGCGCCTAAATTGAACTAATTAGGTAAGTTATCAAGAACTTGGATAAACATTCAGGCGATTAAACCACCTCTCTCTAAACAAATTTACTTAGGACAGCAAATTCGTGCGTTTCGAACTATGTCAATGTTATAATTGCGTCATAAAAATGTAAATTTACAGACACCGGTGTCCTAATTGCACGAAATTGCCAGTTGTGTGGTACTAACGTTACAACTAGTCGTTATAGGTTATAAACGTTATGGAACATTAAAGTTACGACTGCTTTCAAATTGATTTGCCGATCATATTGGAGATAAAATTGTAACTTACGACAAAACACAATCGTCGTTAGCCAATCATAAGTGTATGGCTAGTTAATATTATGTAACATAAGTATATACCTATCGCTCATCTTGGTATCTGTGACCTATGTATGGAGTAGAGATTTCCAAAAAATAATCGTGATATACCTACAGGATAATTTATAGGTACCTACCTACAATTGACCGCGTAGCATTGCACATTTCTATGAAACGGCAGTTTATTTTTTTTATTGTCGACGAAAAGTTTCTACGTTAGGGGGTCTAAAACGTGCTGAATATGCATGATTGCAGTTTGCGCGTTCATGTGTCCCTGTCACCCTGTATTATCCATACTAATATTATAAATTCGAGAGTAGGTAATTCTGTCTGTCTGTACATATGTTACCTTTTCACGTCTAAACCACTGAACGGATTTCGATAAAATTAGATAGGCAGGCAGAGAGATAGATTGCATCCCGGAGAAGGACATAGTTTTTATCCCGATATTTCCACGGGATAGACACTTATGCGGGCGAAACCGCGTGGCGCTGCTTGTATTTATAATATCTAGACATTTTTTCCATCTTGCCTCATTGTTTTCGTTTCCGATTATTGGGAACGATGCCTCATTCTTATGGATGATCACGTACCTACCCACCTTTAAATGGAGCGTAAAATAAAATGGCTACGTTGGATGTTAAAATATTTTCATCAGGATTGGGAATTTGCAAAGCAAATCAGATAATAACATAAAACGTTTTATTCCTTTTTTGCACCAAAAGTTTAAACAGGGAGCTGTACCTAGGTACCTACTGTTTATGAAATAATTAGGAGCACTTTATTTAAAATGCTTTTTAGGCAATACGGTGATCTGATTTCTGACGTGCATTTCCTTCCACTAACAGAGTTGAGGCTTGAGTGCGGGTGTTAGCAGAGAGAACACTTTCGGCTGAATTTATATTAAACTAGCAGCGCTTCGCGGTTTCACCCGCGTAAGTTTTGATCCCGTGGGAATATCGGAGTAAAAATCCTATACAGTGTTAATCCAGGATATGGTCTATCTACGTGCCAATTTTCATCCAAATCTGTTCAACGGTTTACGCGTGATTGAGTAACAAACATTCAAACATTTTCACAAACTTTCTCAGGATTATTATATTTTATTAGCTGCGCCCCGCGACTTCACCCGTATAAAGGCTCCTGCAAACAGGCGCGACGCGCGACGCGAATCGCGCGCGACACAAAGGCACCGCTCGTTGCGCGACTTGCGGTGCCTTTGTGTCGCGTGTCGCGTCGCGCCTGTGTGTACGAGCCTTAAGTGTGGAACCGTGGGAATATCGGGATAAAAAGTAGCCTATATGTTAATCCAGGATGTCAGCTACCTCCATAAATATTTTTTTTTCAAAATTGGTCCAGCCGTTTGAACGTGAAGAAGTAACAAACATATAAACACACTAGTGTTGCCCAAATGCAAGACCAAGACAAGACCTTAGCCAGTCTTGGTCTTGGTCTTGCGTCAATACACCTGGTCTTGGTCTTGGTCTTGGTATTGCGCTCTCAGTCTTGGTCTTGGTCTTGGTCTTGCAGCAAGAGTCTCGCAAGTCTTGCGAGACTCTACTACTTAGACTAGACTACATTCAAATTAGTGTTGCCCAAAATCGGTCTTGGTCTTGCAGTCTTGGTCTTGTTCTTGCATTTTTGCAAGACCAAGACCAAGACCAAGACTGACTTATTGTAGCAAGACCAAGACCAAGACTGAACCCTGCAAGACTTGAGCAAGAACAAGACTAAGCCTGCAAGACTCTTGCGTCTCGCAGTTAAGTCAAACTGAGATTTGGGCGTTATAGTAGGTATTTGGTTTCAATCCCGATTTTGATAGACGTTCCCCAGTATCAAAACCGTATCGTCATAACACTAAAAGGTATTGTATTGATTATTATATGTATGTTTCGACTAATTATTAATAAAATTAGGTAGGTAGCGTGTTACTTACAAATTTGTTCCCATATGTGATAAAAATGTAGGGGAGAGGGTGGCAAGATGGGGTACCTAACGTTTGAAACTCAATAAAACTAACATTTTCGTGTTTATGTTATCATTTTTAGTTCAGTAATTATCTTTGGTAATAAGTATTCCATAATTCAATATAATTAGGAACTTATGTTAAGTAATTATATAGAAAATCCTCAAAAAGTAGAAAAAGTCAGATTGCCCCATCTTGCCCCCTCCCTCGGGTAAGATGGGGTACTCTAAGTAGCAAGATGGGGTTTGCAAAAATCAATTTATTTTTGCTGACAGAATTCGCAAGTAAACGTCGCATCTTCATCTTCATCATCTATACCAGCACAAGTGCAGTGAGCCTATTTGCCGCATTCAGTACATGCAGCCCATTTTGCATGAAATATTTTTTTTTTCTGCAGGGACTGAAAGGTTCCTAAAATCAAATTGGGGCTACTAGGGCATGTGGGGTATCATATGAAAGTGAAAGAGCGCTGTTTGCACATTCTCAAACATTTTTCTTTTGTTTAGGCCGCATAGTTTTTGACTTTTCATGAAAAATGTAAAAAAATAATACCGCACCTCCCCTTTATCTCCGATGTTAACATAGAGAAAAATCTGAAATTATTCTATGTGATAGAAGTTTATGTAAAGTTTACAGGAAAAATAAAACGATGTCTCTAAATAGCACGATTTTAATATCCACAGATTTTCTTTCAATTTTCTATTTATTTTTGCGATGAAGTTTTAATTGCAGTTTTTCCTCGTTTTCTAATAACCCGATAAGCTTTTCGTGGTACTGGAAAGGGCATGATTTGCTGGGGAGTAGCCACAATAAATCAATTAATTAATTTATCCAAAATAAATTTAAATAAATAAATAATTATATATACTTTTACAGAGGTAGCAAAACAAACTTTTAATGCGGGCAAGATGGGGTACCCCAAACCCCGTCTTGCCCTCTAATGCCGAAATGAATTTAAAAATTGATCTCTAAAAACAAGGTTTCCGCACAAAGATGCTTACCTGCAAGCGTGATTGTTGACGCATATGAATAACCTTGTTTGTATTTTGATATGTTGTTTTAAACAATACAATTACTTTCCAACCAAAGTGAAAAAACCGCAAGCAAATCACCAAAAACTGTTTTTTTCAATTTTACAATAAATTACGAGGTGCTGTCGCCCTGTGACATTTCTGACTGACAACTGTCATGACGGCGGTGTGTTATGAGCAAAAATAATCGTGATTGGTTAATTGGTTTCTGAGGTAAGGCAGGTACCCTGTCTTACCCGCTACCCCATCTTGCCCCCCCTTCCCCTACCTAGCATATATTTCTAGCAAAGTTCATTTCATACCTTGTATTGTAGGTATATCTACTTAGAGTATTATATTATACTTGTATAAGTCTATGTGCAGATCTAACGTTAGTAGGTTGGTAAAAATTATGTGGGTATTTATGTTTCACAGTTTATTTATATTATTTTTCTATTCAGCAAAATTTAGAACTAACAGCGAGTAGAGTAGGTCTAGTACTAGTAGCAGTTTTTAAGCCAGCCGATGTTATGGTACAGACGCCAGCACATCAAGCTACTACAATCTGCCATATTTCTTTAACAGGTTTTCAACTTTATCGCTAAAGCATTAAGGTTCATGGTTGATTGGTAAAATATGACGTTCCGCGAATAAACTGTTGGTCGGTCAGTGTATTACGTACCTACTTATTCGATAATTTACCGACAAAGACGCCGCCGCCGCGGTGTATCAAAGACTGTGCAACAAGTATAACACAGCATTTGAGACTGTTTGAGCGCCGCATTCGCCGCCACAGAGTACCTATGGCACAGAATAGATAATAGCACTAGCCTATGGACAGACAGAAGCACACAAAATTGTTACCTATTTTGGTAGGGTTGGCACAAGATAAAATTAAATGAACTTGAAGATGTCTCAGCAGTAGGTATAAATTGAATGAGCTATAGAAAATACATTCTCACAATGATTCGAATTCGAACACTACAGCGGGCGGGATAATGATTATATGCCATGTCAGTTTTCTTCCATAAGTTCATTTTAAAAAAGCTCTATGTTAGATTTAGGCCCAGCGCACACCGCTGGAGGCGCAGCGGAGCGCATTTGAAGACAACAATTTAATATAAACCTTAACCACCTTGATATACGGTCAATTTAAGAATAAATTCGCACGCAGTACTCGGAGCGCCTTCAAGCTATATACACACAAGTCTGTGGCGCCGCCGCTGCCGGACGAACGTGAACGTACCTACGAATTATTGCCTATCGACAACATTGATAGGTTCGTAACCTACCACATAAAATCATGTTTAATATTAGTCTTGATAACCGATGGTAGTTACTTATTAAGTACCCGTTATAGAAATAAAACTAACAATAAGCTTATTCCCATAAAATAGCGATACCGATTGAGGATTGACGTAAAAATTAAGAAAAAGCCGACGAAAAATTTCAACTTAGGGGGGTCCAACTGAATCCATGGTAAGCGGTTGCGCGTCGATGTCCCTGCCACCCTGAGCAATAGGCTAATAGGTATTTGAATGTAGTCTAGTCTAAGTAGTAGAGTCTCGCAAGACTTGCGAGACTCTTGCTGCAAGACCAAGACCAAGACCAAGACTGAGAGCGCAATACCAAGACCAAGACCAAGACCAGGTGTACTGACGCAAGACCAAGACCAAGACTGGCTAAGGTCTTGTCTTGGTCTTGCATTTGGGCAACACTAATTCAAATACCTATTAGTCTATTGCTCAGGGTGGCAGGGACATCGACGCGCAACCGCTTACCATGGATTCAGTACATGATTCTGGACCCTCCTGCGTTGAAATTTTTCGTCGGCTTTTTCTTAATTTTTTACGTTTTTTTCTGCAATTTTTTTACTGTAAACTGTATAAAATAATTATTTCTATCTGACCCAATGAGATTTTTAATTAAAAAATAGTAAATTCACTTATTTCACTTAAAACAGCAATGTAAATAAAACTCGAAAGGGCTACCTGATCAGCTGTATTGCTAAAGTTCATTTGCGAGGTCAACACTGTCTTCGCGCTCACGCTATTCGCTTTTAAATGCCGCAACAAAGGGACCGCAGCGCCAAGCGGTCTCCTCGTATTATTAACGCACTTGAAAATAAACTTTAAAATTATTACAATAAAGTGCATAAATGCTTGAACCTGACAAAAAATGCGGAAGATTGCGGGAATCCCCGCGCGGCATCGAGTCGGCCATGAATTCCAATGAATCTAACAGACGCGTCACATGAGGCATTTTAATCATCTACATACTTAATTGAATGACCCATTTACTACTTTTATTTTAGATTCGTTATGAGGGGATAATTATTTTTCTAAAGCTTCATCGATTTAAGGGGGAAGCGCTAAGGTAAATCAACCATGAACCTTAATGCTTTAGCGATAAAGTTGAAAATCTGTTAAAGAAATATGGCAGATTGTAGTAGCTTGATGTGCTAGCGTCTGTACCATAACATCGGCTGGCTTAAAAACTGCTACTAGTACTAGACCTACTCGACTCGCTGTTAGTTTTAAATTTTGCTGAATAGAAGAATAATATAAACTTTGAAACATAAATACCCAGGTACATATTTTTTACCAACCTACTAACGTTAGATCTGCACATTAGACTTATACAAGTATATAATACTCTAAGTACCTACAAGGTATGAAATGAACTTTGCTAGAAAGTTATGCTAGGTACATTTTTATCATATATGGGAACAAATTTGTAAGTAACACGCTACCTACCTACTTAATAAATAGTCGAAACATATAATAATCAATACAATACCTGTTAGTGTTATGACGATACGGTTTTGATACTGGGGAATTTCTATCAAAATCGAGATTGAAACCAAATACCTTCTATAACGCCCAAATCTCAGTTTGACTTAACTGCGAGACGCAAGAGTCTTGCAGGCTTAGTCTTGTTCTTGCTCAAGTCTTGCAGGGGTCAGTCTTGGTCTTGGTCTTGCTACAATAAGTCGGTCTTGGTCTTGGTCTTGGTCTTGCAAAAATGCAAGAACAAGACCAAGACTGCAAGACCAAGACCGATTTTGGGCAACACTAAAACACACACACACACACACACACACTCACGCACTTTCGCCTTTATAATATTATGTATGATTATAGTAGGATTAACATGTTTGTCTTTTCGAGAAGTTTTTTTAAGGTCCACCAAACTGGTCATTTACCTACTTTATCATCATTTTGTTAAGGCTCCTGCCAACAGGCGCGACGCGCGACGCGAAACGCGCGCGACTCAAAACACAAAGGCACCGCTTGTTGCGCGACTTGCCTTTGTGTCGCGCGCGATTTTATCGCGTGTCGCGCGTGTTTGAAGGAGGCTTTATCCTACTAATAAAAAAGCTGAAGCGTTTGTTTGAACGCGTTAACCTCTGGAACTACCTGCCGGATTGCAAAAAATATTTTTGCATTTGATAGCCCAATTCTCGAGGAAGGTTAGATTATAGGTTATTTACCACCACGCTACGACCCTTAAGAGGCGAGCAAAAAGAAAAAAGTCAGACAGAACGCTAAGCTAAAACGAGGTAATACCGCAGGCGTGCGATAGGATAGGTACGACGGGGTGGGTCGCGGGCCGTAATTTCACGCGGACGAATTCGCGGCCAGATGCTAGTATTAAATAACCTAAAACCCTAATTGTGTAACACACACTATCAATTGCAGTTTGAGTCATTTTGAAAGATATTGTTAATCCATTGCTTCGTATGTTCTAAAAATTTGTCTGCTCAACAACGGAAATAACGCAATGAATGTTGTTGAACCGTCAAAATGAAAACACATTCCTGCAGTGCGATTCTGTAACCATCTCACCGTGAAAACTTAGGTGAAGTGAGCGTGGAGTGAGCTGTCAATAGTGTCAATTCCTAGCAAAAATAAACTCACATCACCTAAGTTTTCACGGTGAGATTTTTACAGAATCGACCGGCTGCTGTAGTGTTTTACGCAATTACCCCGCTGATTATAAACTTTGTTGTCACTTGTAAAACTTAATAATTGGTAATTATTTATCAAAGCAAGTTTTAGCTCTGTCTCAAATCAACATTATGAATTGACCGTTTCCTGTCGCTGTCGAAACTTCCACTGCACACACCGCCGACAAAGAAAATATCACCGACAGATAAATAACACATACCTACCCTCATAGATTAACTCGTCAGTTAGGCTGACTGTAAAATATGGTCAGAACATTTCTTCAACTCGCTCAAAATTCATAGCGCGTTGCTACTGTCAATTACTGCCAATCATTGTGAAAAACACCATCGTACCTAGTACCCGACTCACGTAACCAATGGCTTGAACTGGAACTGTGCTAAATAGACTAGTTCTATATTATCACTAGCTTTTTCCTGTGTCTTTGTTCGCATACAAACTTTTAACCTCGTTGTAGGCACCATTAAGGCCCCTACAAACAGGCGCGACACGCGATATAATCGCGCGCGACACAAAGGCACCGCTCGTTGCGCGACTTGCGGTGCCTTTGTGTCGCGTGTCGTGTCGCGCCTGTTTGAAGGAGCCTTTACCCATTTGGAACAATCCTGAAGGTCAAGCCCGTTTCGGCTAAGCGATAATTCTTTCTCGCCCAACTACCAAATTACAAGTGCAGATAGAGCCGGCAACATGTCTAAGCCAAAGCACCTGCTAAGTAACGTTTGTAGATCTCGCCTTAAGGAACTTGACTTCCAAAGGTCATGTTGGTTTTTCCGAGTGTTGCAAAAGTGAGATTTAGTAAAATGTGAGATTTGTTAGTTGAAAAACGGGCAAAGTCATGAGATTTTTTAACCTTTTGACTGCCACACGCCAAAAAATCAAAAACGTGCCCTCGGCGTCAGTCCGTCATGTAGTCGAGCCGTGGCGTCCTGGGCACATTTTGTTTTGGCAAAATGCGTAATTTGGACCTTCGCTGCATTGCTTCAGACATCCTGAATTTTTAGTCCATAGCTCCCCTTTATTTTTTGTAATTTATATCTCTTTCGTTTTATGCCTGTGCTGGTTTAGAAATTAAATTCTAAATTGCTGGACATGAATGACTCACGAAGTATAAAAAGATAAGGACTCCTACGGATAGTTACATAAAATAAAATTCCAGGTTTACATTATAAAATAGTAGATGATTACTGCTTAGTTCCTCTAAAACCTACTAAATATTTATATCAAGATTAGACTGTGCGTTATTCGTGAGTCAGTGTGTTGCTGAACCATTTACCTATGTATACTTAGATACCTACAACACTATAATGGCTGGTCCCTTTGTAATTTAGCGTAAGGTCAGGAGTGACGTCACGCCTGGCAGATTGATGGATGGCTGCTATGATCAGATCGTAAACAGTCTATACGGATTAACCCTTCCGTGATTCTTGGGAGATTAGACCCTCAATGTAAAGCTGCTGACACTGTGATTGGAGTTAGTAGGTATAATTATTATTATTTTTCACCAAAAGTTTAATTCAAATAAAATCGAGAAATTAAGAAAAATAACTAATAACTATCTATATAACACTAAGCCAGAGATCGCACAAGACAGGGAGGTTTGGAAGAAAAAAGGGCAGGCCTTTGCCCAGAGCGGTGGGACACAAAATAAGCTAACCAAAAAAAACTAATCGCTATTCTGCATAAATGTTTAACGGAATTTTGGGGGCAAAAAGTTTTGTATTTGACAACTGAACACAATTAAGTATTAGAGCCAATATTTTGTATCCTATTGTCTATGATTATAGGCAATCATAGACAATAGGATAGGTAATCTATAAAAAGCATCACTCTGTTCACACATTTGAAACTAGGATTTAAATGATTATGTGCCAATACAGCTGAAGTGGCTTCATTTCAACTAACTTATGGAGGGCACTGTATCTACTTTTGTCTGGTTAGAAGAACGTACCAATATTTTCAATTTTTGCACGAAGGTGCATAATGGCAAACACTCATGTTGCTGCGTATCTAGACCAAGAGGCACATGTTCTGTAGCAAAACCTAACTACGCATATCTTTTTGGCACATAAGTAAACAGCAGTGAGCACACTATAATGTATTAACAATGTCCCCGAGGAGTGCATTCGCCTAATTAAAACCTACCCAATTAATTATCTAGCGTGGTCTCGCAGTTAGTGCCAGAGGTCACAAAAAACAGTTAAGTCTGCAATCCGCAAAGGGACGAAGACTAGTTACACAGTTTACCCGTTTTCACAGAATTTTGGGGGAGCTTCTTAGAAATTTTTTCGTGTCTAGCAATCGCCTTTTGACCTCTAAAAGGTCATCTTTATCTTTGTAGTATTTTGAGGTGCTAGATTGGTGGGAAGTGTGAGGTGCTAGATTGGTGGGATCCGACGAATAAATGTCTTTGTCTTTGAAGGTTAAGGTTGGTTTGGTTTTACGTTTTTTTTTACTTCGAGACTGCCTTCTAAGGCAAATTACTTAAAAAGTAAGAAATATAATTATATTTTATTTGGGACATGCACAGGAAATACAAACAGTAAGAAATTAAGCATTAAAAACGAAAAAAATTAAAAAAAAAAACTGGCGAAATGCAAGTCGGAATCGCACACGAAGGATTCCGTATCACAAGGCAAAAAGGCCGAAAAAAACACGTTTGTTGTATGGGAGCCCCCTTAAATATTTATTTTATTCTGTTTTTAGTATTTGTTGTTATAGCGGCAACAGAAATACATCATCTGTGAGAATTTCAACTGTCTAGCTATCACGGTTCATGAGATACAGATAAACAGACAGACAGTGGAGTCTTAGTAATAGGGTCCCGTTTTTAGCCTTTGGGTACGGAACCCTAAAAAGACCTATGGGAGGTCAAAAAGGTTATTATATCAGCATAATGCGGCGATATTTCAAAAAGCGAAGTTACTTAATGATCGAAGCTGGTCTGTACGCTTTTGCGTTAATATCATCTTGCAATTTAATTTAGCAACTAGCAACTATTACTTGTGAATGTTACGCCGAGATGGATGAGGGCGGTCGAAGATTGCGTCAAAGACCGAAACGAGAGTAAAACTTCTCATTCTTAATAGGTATATTGAACGGTCTTAAATAAATATCGGGTTTAATATTGATGTATAATTGCAACACGCTTGGAAGGAGTGAACCAATATGTTGAAATTAATCATTGGGATTCAAGTATCGATATTGTATGTAAGTAGTCATAACGGTACCTATGCACGAGTAGATGTGTTCTGAAGCTTGGTTGATTAAGAGAAGTGTACTGCTGTGTATTTCTAGTCCCGCTATTACAACAAATAAAAAAAATATAATAATTGTACAGTGGTACGGAACCCTTCGTGTGCCACACCAACTCGCACTTGTTAATTAGCATAAGCAATTTTAAATTGTTTAAACCTCTAATTGCATCCAATAACTAGTAATGACATACTTATAGGTATGTTCCAGTGGCGATAGTTTCATACAACTCGATTTCTACCGGCTTCCCTTGAAAAATGGCGCAGTCAGTATTCTATAGACAAATAATACGCTTACCTCTTACACAAATTGACCCATCGCTACTTGTATGTTCAGATAATTCATGGTCGGTAACCTATTTAGCATTATCTGGTCAAAATCTCTATCCCCCTGTTGTTTACGTCGCCTCGTAGACACAGATTAAAAAATTTGCATAAAGCCGAGCTGATGTCATCGTTCATCAATCACACGCCGTCGTCTGAAGATAAAGTGTCCTATTTCTATGAAAATAGCCTGCGATAAGTACTCTGTAAGCAGACTGAAGGTTCCTTGAGTGTATCGTCTCGCTGCTTTTTCTTGGCACGTGGAACGTTATTAGCAAGTTTTGTTCGCGAGAATAGGTTCGATTCATAAAAGTTTTAATTACAATGCGTTTCAAATAAGAATAGGATCGACTTAGCGCCATGTTGTGACGTCATAGCTGTCAAATCGAATAAATTGGGTAGGGTGAGCAAAACTAGATATTTTTTAAATAACATTTATGTACGAATCATGAACGAAGAATTTTTAATCAGAATTTAGTTATTCAATTCCACTCATGTCTGCATCACTGTTTGAGCGGTCATCGTCAACAAATAACAACAATTTACACTCCACAAGCACTCAGTCGCACGAAGAAGCACACCAACAACCACAGAGCATGTATAACACCCAACAACGACAAGATGGCGGCTAGCATCTTCACTTTCTAGTGAATTGTTGCCAACAATGAAAATAAGAAAGAAAGTACCTAGTATATTAAAAAAAAAAACTAATAGGTAATTACTAATTTTTTGATGTTTTTTTTTCACTTTGATTTAACTAAGTTTCGGTTAAACAAAAAAAAAACGTTATTCATACGCAAAAAGTTTTCTTTGCAAACCGCACTTTTCAATCAACATTTGACAGATAGAGGTTCTTGATGTTCCTATTCTTATTTGAATCACAGGTCGACGAAACACAGCAGGCTGCTTGACTCCGGGCTCCGGTGGGGGTGGTCGCAAACCAGGCGGGCGTTAGCCCTACCACCGCGCCGCAAGAGAAGAATTGGCCAGTCGAATAAGGTGTTGGGTGTGATTGTCCCGGATGCGCCGAGCACTCGGTTCAGTTGAGTAACTGGTGGAACAAACTGCGCTACACGAGGGGGCTTCTTCATAAATCCCAAGTCCAAAATAATACACGGCAGGTTCTTTTAACGCTAGTTCTAAAATCTAAGGTGTTTCCCGTTAGTTTACGTATCAGTGATACACACACAAGAAAACGTATCAAGATTTATGTCAATTCGCGTAAAAAAGGAACTAAATACTTTACCAACGCTTTTATTAATACGGTCTTTACCCGCGATGATAAAGGGTAAATTTTTATGGCACGAGCCCATCACGTTTCAGATATGTATACTCATTTTAGGCAGACTTCGAGTGAAAATAGCTACATTCATGTCTCGAGGGAAATTATGACGCATCTTCAGCCTTCAAGCGAGATTCTTTTGTTAGCTAACTCAGAATTTCCATCATTATCTACCTACATACGCTTTCACATATTTTTTCTGGAAATTGTTCAGCATTTGTGTCGTATTGAAAGATGACGTCATTGTAAATCAATGAATGGGTTTTTATTTGGTTGTTCGCTTGCCTTCATTAGCATGTTTATTTAGATGGAATAATTTTTTTCAATGCAGAAGAAACTGCCAGAAATTCCTTTGATATTTTATATAAAACTGATCTTTACATGTAAAACTATTTTTTAAATACATTGTGGAAGCGAAATATTTTGCAGAAACCAGCATTCTGTCAGGTAATATCTTTCACCAAGCACCTAGCAAAAAACGTCACTACCTAGAAGCAGAAATACTATTTCTGTACGAATTTCTTTTTCATCAGCTGTCCTCGGAAATACTTTAAAAAATGCAATAGCTTTCGGAAAAACAATCACAGGATTGCCAACTGCACTGTCCTAACAAAAAACACTGGCACTCCGGTAGTGCCGACAGAAGTGAAAACTTGAACAATTACGAGTGTATTTTGTGAATCGTCTTATAAACAAAACACGCGTGTTAAGGTGTGTTCCTTATTTTATAGGGTTTTTTGCAAATCAGGTATGATGACCAAAGTGACTGGTTTATTCTTCTCGTGAAAGGAATTTATTCAGATTTACAACGCCATCTCGTCGTTGTTGGATGAACTACGTAGTTAGTACGCGAGGCCCTCGTACGAGTAGTTCTTCCCGATGTGCATAGATGGCGCTGTCCTCAACAACGCGCGTCTTAAGTTTTACGTCTGACGTTAGTACGCGAGGCCCTCGTAGTTCTTCCCGATGTGCATAGATGGCGCTGTCCTCAACAACGCGCGTCTTACGTTTTACGTCTGACGTTTTACGTCTTACGAATTTTCGATCAGGGTCACGTGACCTGACGCGAATTTAGAAGTTTTTACCCATTCCAAAAAAAGTACACAGCGCCGCTAAAGAAGTTTTCACTTCAAAAAATTACAATATTTCCTTTGAAATAAACGTCTAGAAAGATATCGAGGGGACGAACGCGCTTGTGTTTGATTAAAATGTAAATCGTCGGCGGGATCCGTCGCACAATACTGACTGCCGAGGGGTTCCGAAAGGGGTTTAGTTTTCTGTTTTAATATACAGAGCCGGCCTTGGGTAAAGTTCGCCGAAATGAGTTTTTAGTACCGCTATGGAATACATTATCTTTCTTGTTGTTTTGTCTATCTATATTTGATTGACTGTATAAGGATTAGGCAAATAGAATACTCTCTAATATGTACAGACACCAGCACATCAAGCTATCCGAAACTGTCAAATTTTCCCAATCAACTTTGAACCTTATGCTTTAAAGCGATAAAGCTGAAAATCTATTAAAGAAATTTGACAGATTGTAGTAGCTTGATGTGCTGGCGTCTGTACACCATATAAATTACAGTATTTTACAAAAGGTGACATAATGGGCGGTTTTATCGCTAAGAGCAATTTTTTAAGGCAACCCCTGGATGGATTAAAAAGGGGAAGGAAGGAGAGACAAATACCAACTGTAGGTAGTCTGTGGTGTACCATTTACACAATAAAATAAATACGTACATAAAGTATATTATACTAATCTAAATGAATATAATATATTATATAATAATAAGCATGAAATAGGAGCAAAGCAGCGGGGCGCTGCTAGTACCAAATACATCTTTATGTTTCTAGGTCCTGTAGTCAGAATCGTTAACTTTTTATGACGTTTTCTTTAGCATCCAATATTTTTTGTCGCACGTCAAATCGGCACTTGTTTTATAAACGTGGATTATCTACTCTATGACTGTCATCTGTGTCTTTAGATTGCATTCCCTTTCCATCCGTACGCAACCACGCAGTGGACCGTATAATGGAACGAAACGACTGCGCGGCAGGCCCAGAAAAAGATGGCGGGTTGAGCTGATTGGCCCACAATCGCAGTACCTAGACTGAGAAAAGTGGGAAGAGGGCTGGGAGGCTTTTGCTCTGCAGTTGGACAATACAAGCTTACAATAATAATATTATACAATTGATTTATAGTTCCGTAATTCCTACTCTACGGTATTCATTCGATTATGGGCTGATTTTTCAATCGACCGATAAATTTTATTCGTGGAATAAAATTGACGTCTGACAGTTTTTGTATGGAAGAATTGTCAAAAATTCAAAATTATTCCTCCGATAAAGTTATCTGGCGTTGGAAAAATCAGCCCTTAGATTTCAATGCAGTACAAAACACATAATCTACTCAAACTTAAAACCTCACCTTGGTTTACATACACCCGTGAGATTTTAATATATACCAGGTTCTAGGTGAACTGAGAAAATAAAATGTTAAAACAAAATAATAATAATAGTATTAAAACTCCTGATTTCATATTATAATAACAAACTTTTCCATCATTCAGCAAGTCAACTGTGGGTATTTACCACCTTTATAATATACGCGCCGCACTGTAGGTACCATTTTGTTGAAACTCAGATGTGTCTTCTCGACATCCGTGTGTCACTAATGGGATGCAGCAGAATACCAGCGTCAGGTATTGTACCTGGCATATGCTGAGCTGGACTCCCATTTGGTGCAACCATGAGACACACACCGCCCAGTAGTGATCGACCGTTATAGATGTTTATGAGCTAGGTGTCTATGGTTCAATTTATCTTTTTAATCTTTGTTATTTTTTTTTCACCTTTTTTAATGTTTTTAATACCTGTATTGTGTCTTTTGTTGCACTGAATAAACGTTTTATCTATCTATCATCTACAGCATCTAAAAGGTCAAATTCTCACCTGAAAGCGGCACTTATATGATGGTTCTCGAGGACAGCCCTATCGTTGTACAGCAGGGCGGTGTCGGATCCCGACATCACATGAAAGTTGTTGGTAGTTCCCGTGTGTTCGTAGTCATGTACCACGGCTGCCACCAGCGTCGCGAAGATCTCCAGGTCTGATAGCCAGTTCTGTGGAAAAATGAAAACGGTTAAGTTTTAAGGTTTTTGGGAAATGGTCTGCCGATGAATGTTACTCTGTCGATTTTATAAATCTTCGTTTTTTTATTATTTTTATATCTGGAATGGCTTATGAGAGTATTTAATCTCGTATTATAAATCTGAAAGCCGTCATTCACAGTCACGGGAGATTGTAGTGTCTGTAATATCATAAATTACGAGTCTAAATTATGTCTTTGAAAATAATTAAAAATGTTTTTGTAAGTAATATCATAATAATAAGATGCGGTTGAAGATATTGTATTAGGTATAATAATTAAATTTAAATATTAAAGAAGCTGAAATTGGGCCAAAATTGCGCCGGAACTGAAAGTGTTCCTGGGGGGGGGGGGGGGCAATATTGTATTGAGTACAGTTTTTGGGATAATTTTGTAAAGTTTTTTTTACAAGTTGTAATTTATGCGCCAAAGTTACTTATAGCATCGGTTAAAGTTGCCATGGGGCATTAACTCCATTCCGATTAAACTAGTTAAATTAGTTTAGGGCCTTTGGCTTGTCCCAAAATTAAGTTTTGTCTTGTTAATTCAGCTCCCTAACTTCAACTACAAGTTTGGACGTTTAAACCAAGTTAAGTGTACTCACTAGTGAGCTTGTCTTCGGCGCTTTAATGGTTTGTTTAATTTGTATTATAATTATAATTGTCAAACCACTCCTTGTTGGCATTGGAATTAGACGGATTTACATAAATCACTTTGATGTCAAATAGTAGACGATACAAATATAAGTTAGGGGCCGTCCATTAATCACGTGATGTTTTTTTTGGTATTTTTAACCCCCCCCTCCCCCTTGGTGATATATGGTGAGGTTTAAGACTTACCCCCCCCCCCCCTCATATCACGTGTATCTTTAGTACCTACAAAGAATCGGACCTTTTTTTTTGTGTTTATAAAATACAGGTATAATCATCTTATTTTATTAGAAAGTTTGCAGGATGTTTTTAAAAAAATAAATACACTTGATATATTACTACACCCCCCCTCCCCCCTTGTGATATTTCGTGATTTTTTATGGACCCCCTCCCCCCCCTTTCGAGCCTCACGTGATTAATGGACAGCCCCTTATAAGTTACTTATAAGTTCGTCAGTCATACTTGGAACGACTGCATCTTTTTTATAGAGCTTGGTTAAAACCCCTACTTAATTGCTGTATTTGGGGCACAGTAAACTTTCTAAACACACATCAAGGAGTACCTAAAGTCTTGGAGTACCGACGTCAAGTCTTGGTTTACTGACACCAATATTTTAAACAGTTCTATCTTCCTTAAGCCCAATACACGATGCAAGACTGTGGCATGCAATGGATTCATGCCACAGTCTTGCATCGTATGGATGCAAGAAATTCATCATCATCATCATCATTTCAGCCAAAAGACGTCCACTGCTGGACATAGGCCTCCCCCAAGCACCTCCACTTCGACCGGTTCTGTGCTTCTCGCATCCAACGGGTTCCTGCGGCCTTCACAAGGTCGTCGGTCCACCTTGGGGAGGCCTTCCAACGTTACGTCTTCCGGTACGAGGTCGCCACTCCAGAACCAAGCAAGAAATTAGTTGCATCGTATAAATACTGTTTGGACGGTGCAACTTTTATTGTTGCTTCAAGTTACGGTATGAGCATAATCAGCCCATGATGTTTTTCTGCTGGGTTCTGGGTGGGTCTGCGGGATGGGTTCTTTGTGAGAGGGAGTGGGCCGTAATCCACCACGCGGGCCCAGTGCGGGTTGGTAGATGTCACATGTCTTCGAATTTTTGGTTCTAGGACATGCCGGTTTCCTCACGATGTTTTTGTTCACCGTTTATGAGAGAGGAAAATGAGGAAATAATTTGCACAAAGTAAAGCGCCTTTCTAGGTTCAAACCTTACGACCTAAGAGTCGTAAGTCGCAACCGTTACCACTGGCCCACCACTGCTCTTAACTAACGATATGTCACAGGCAATTAAATCGAACGGTGTCTACTTTATATCGGATACCTATTTGGAGAAATTCCTGAGGGGCCCGTGGCTAAATAATAACAGCTGCACAGGTCGCTCGATCAGGTTAAGCTACGCTTGCCGCGGTTGGTCTGTGGATGGGTGACCATCTTTACATACCGTGACCCCTCCGTGCCTCGGAAAGCACGTTAAGCCGTTGGTCCCGGCTGTCATTCGTGGATTTTTGACAGTCGTTACGGGTAGTCAGAAGCCCGAAAGTTTGACAACCAGTCTTACCAAGGGGAATCGTATTACCCAGTAACTGGGTTGTGGAGGTCAGATAAGCAGTCGCTCCATGTAAAATACTGGTATTCAGCTGCATCCGGTTAGACTGGAAGCCGACCCCAACATAGTTGGGAAAAGGCTAGGCAGATGGATGATTTGGGGGAATTCCTAGTGTGGGGCAACGTTTTTAACAAAAAGAAAAAAAAGGTTTTGCTTACCATCAGTCCAGTCTGACACAGCATATAGTGGACTGTTTGTGCGACGTCAGCAGCGTGGAGGTTATTGTGGTAAGGGTTGTGGAACTTGCAGTAGCCTTCTTCTATCCTGTTGAGGAAGTTCTCCAGCGTCGTGGGCGGAACCTGGTGAGGAGAAACCAGTTCATTATGAATGAGTTAGTTCTATGCTGGTATGTTAGCCGCAGAAGGCTACTACTACTAAACTAAGCGTTGTTAAGGCCCGTGGAGGGAAACTCTCGTCCAGGTAGATCCGACCCCCCCACCCACCCCCCATTTTTTATTTCTATTTTTCCGACTATTTTATTTTTCATTTTTTTTATTTATTCTATCACGTCGGGGTCACCAGTACCTATAGAGGTATGAGAAACAGGGTGTAAAGTTCACTCAACCTCCATATAAAAGGGAGGATCCTCCGATCAGACAGGTGTTGTGTCTGGCGGGCAACTGCCCGATGATTAATGTTGGGCCGTTGTATCTATGCAAGTTGCGCGGTAAACTCTGCTTGCGAGATGCAGGATTTTGCGTGACGTCAGTATGACGCGTATCGTTCGCATGTGGCGTTGTAGATACCGCTACATATTAACTATTTTTGTAAGTACCTAAATCAAACCATCAAAGCGAGGGTAAAAGAAAGATTGAGTGCGAAGGTACCTAATCTTTTAAGAAATTTCTTCGACAGGATAGGTTGTTAGGGCTTATTTTTTCCAAATGAAAACTGTTTTTTTCTAACTTGCCAAAGATGCATGAAATTTGCCGAGGACAGAGTATTTGATCTGAAAATCGGTTTCGGCCTGTACCTACCTAATATAATTATTACGGGTCATGCAATTTTGGGTTAATGGCTTGTCAGAAAAGGTTCTCTTTTTCAATATAGTACCTAAACCGTAATAAAAGACGAACTCAGATACAGGTAGTACTTGATATTCAACTATCAAAATATATTTGATACGATTAAATAAATTTAAAACCTGAAATCAATTTTATCGTAATTCCCACCTAAACAGGTAAAGGGTCTACATATTCAAATGAAAAACCCACTTGTAAGTAAGTTACCGGCATGCAATGTCATCCTCCAAACTTAGAGACTCCGAAATCCCATTACAATTCATCATGCAGAACTGCCGTAAACGCAGGAGATACTCGTAAAGTACTTAAGTACTGTAGAGGTTATCTATGTAGCCCTACATTTAGCAGTACAGGCTGGTTATAATTGCCGGTGTGTTCAATTCGAACGTTCAAGCAAGTGTCAAATATTGGAATAAGGTATTTTTGTTTAGTAGAGGCAATGTTGAAAATAAATTGATATTGTAAAGTCGTAAATATATTTTATCCAAGTCAAAGCTTTTTAAATAGGTATATTATGAAGCTCCCATCTGGAGTTTCACAGTACCTACCGAAGTTTTCTACGACATTTTCCACTTGGCTTGATCTGATGTAGAAATTGAAATGCCTCGTATATGTATTTTATCAGGGCGAGCGAAGCGAGCCCTGCTATATCCCACAACCTGAGCATTTTGTGGTACACTTTACGGAAAAACTATTACGCCTATTGATTTGTGCTTTAACATAATAATTTCTATTTATATGTAGATGTGTTATCAGTAAAAAAAAAAAAATTAAATTATATAAAAATATTAAAAAAAACTGCCTTAAAGATTATTACCACGCAGAAAAACGACGCGAGCCCCCCTCACAAAGCTCTGCTTTTAGCTAGTTATAAAAATCTTCCACAAAAAAATGAACTACTTACATCATATTTCGCTTGAAGGGTTTATTTAAATTACATGAAGACGGTATTTGTGCTAAAACATTTAAAACAGTTTTGGATCTAATAATCTCCCTTGAGGAAATCATCAATTTACCTTTATAATCGCATCATGCTCGTGGCCTTAAAATTGAAAGATATTTGAATAACAAAAGCAGTTGATGATACTGTAATAAAAATCTTTGGGGATTCTTTGGAAACATTGTATAACTACAGCAATAACTGTTGGTAAGCCGTTATTAAAAGTGTTCCCTCGTTATTATTTTATCAAAATTCGTCCCACAAAAGAGTACTCGTCAAAAATTACCTCGAACACGTTTTCTGAAACTTTTTTTAAGGTAACGTCGGGAGTCTATTAAAACTTCCATCAAGAGTTTCCCCTAGTGATTTTTTCCCGAAATCACAACTTTAATATTAAAACATAATGTAGCGAGATGAAACTTTTGAATAGGTAATTATGTTATTTTTAGAAAAGTATTTTTATTGGAGAATTACGGTTCTCATCAATCATGTATATATTCACTTAACCAGAAGGCTGGCCTATTTTTTGGCCAAAGAATCAGCATCGCCATACAATGTGGCAATGCTGTCAGCTTTTTGGGCACTACCCGCTGGCAGCGATGCGGACGAATTTTTTGATGCCCTATGATTGATTATATTACACTTGTTTTGTTTATACATGTACATATTATTATTTTAATTTTGATACACTGTCCCCTAGATCAGCCATTTTTTGACAGCTGTCTTAGAACGTAACTATTCCAGAATACGTAAAATTTAACTTTAAAATGCGTAGATAATAAAATAAATAGGTATAATATAAACTGCCTTATCTTATTGAATTATCTTATTTATTTACCAGACATTATATACTGTACGTGTAGGTATCACTTTTGACAAAAATAATAATATTTATGCGTATTAAATTACATCTATCGTACTAAGTGATGGGATCAAAAATGTATTCGCTTCAAATAAATAAATCAAAAATAATTATTTTATATTATAGGTAATCAGTATAGAAAAATCTTGCACCTAATCAAATATCAATAAAATATATAAATTATTTGCCAGGATACGGATTTGCCACCATATACAAGATGTTAATGTTTTATTTCGATTTTAAAACTTTCATAAAATGTCATGGACATAAAAACCCAATATTTATGTGTGTACGTACACTACAACACAATTGATACGGCAACCAGAGCATACTTTATTTTTATGCTGATTTCAGCTATAAAACCTAGAGTCAAGAGCAAACCCATTGCATATAAAAAAGAACCTGCAAAGTTGAAATTAAAGTAAACAAAGCGGCTAACTTATATTATTTATATTATTTTGTATTTAATAATAATAAACACAGGCATAGAAACCGCACCATTTTTTATTCGACAGCAAAAAATCGATAATTATTGATACCAAATACAAATTAAAGTGAAATTATCGCAATGTGTGTTAAATATATCATAACATTGCTGCAATCACTAGTTCCACCTGTCAAAAAACGGTTAAATTAGTGGACAGAGAATAGCTTATTTATACATAATATTAAAATTATTAAGTATGTAAATATTATCTTGTTTAAAAATAAAAATCAACTGATATATTTATTTGACATGCTATAGATGTTTTAACTGTCATACACTAATATGAAAAACTGGACAAATCGTCTAGAATAAAGGCTCCTTCAAACAGGCGCGATTATATCGTGTGTCGCGCCTGTTTGTAGGAGCCTTAAAACCACAAAAAAAGAAAATAAATAGGTAATAGTTGTTTAATTCACTTAGTTGAATCTTTTCAACTTCTTTCTTCAAATTATTTAAAAGATAAATGAAAGAAAGGAAAGCAAACTTCCCCGGGAGTAACTAACCGACAAATTGGATTAATGTCTTCCTAAGCGAAGGTAATTTAACTTATCGACTTTTCAGAGTAGATTTGGGGCAATTGATTTTCCAAATGCTTTTGCTTGGGTTCATCTGGCTTAGAATTCATTATCGTTTTACATTAGGTAACATTTCATTTGAAATGTTCAATTCCTTGTAATGTATTTATAGAAGTAGATATAATCTTTTTGTCAGTCTTCTGGACATGTTTCCAGATGACACTGATGACAGTGATGCGGACGAGTACTTCGACGCCTGAGTGTCCTTTGTTTTTGTATTTATTTGTATAGTAAGTTAGTTAGTCATTTAATTTAGTATCTAGAGTAAATTCATTTAAATAAATAAGTATTCGGGCCAATTTTTAAGTTTATTAATCTTTATATATATAATTATTTTGTACGTATGTATGTCACTGAACTCCTAAACGGCTGAACCGATTTTGATGAAACTTTTTGTGTGTTGCATTCATCATACCTACTTACATTTTAGTACTAAGCAAGTTACTCAAAGATGGCAAGCTTAGTTAAATGATAAAAGCAACTGCACTGTCTTAAAGGAAACAAGGGACTTTTATGTTCATCATACTATTATCCTTACTTTAAGGCAGGAGAGGGAAAAAAGAAAACGTTGCGTTGACCCCAAGTACCATGGAATATGCGCAGGAAGTGATGATTTTATGACGGCAACCGAGAGGGTTGCGGAAGACATATAATATCACGCCGTACGGTATTTCATATAAACTTGCAAGCCCTTCTTTTTCGAAATGAATGAGCCGATTTTAATGAAACTTCATGCGCATAAGCAGGATAAAAAGTAACTTAACCCATTCCCTGTCCCATGAATCACATAGGATTCATGTTGATTGTTTAACTATTGTGTCTACTTTGTGGACGGTGAACCTGGTAAGAACATTTTCGAAATGTCTTATTTAAAAAAAAAGATAACTGGAAAACTCTGTTTCTATGGAACATTTAAATAAGGTCTAATTTGGCTATATTAGCACTATTTTTTGAAAATGTTCATAAGTAACTTTTGAATATCATTCAGGCCGTTAGTTGAACGACCGCCGTTTAGTTAAAAGGCTAGACGATTAACTAAACTGCTAATTAAACCATTTGGCTGCGACATATCCACTTGAAATATCAATTTCAAAACTCAGTTTTTTTTTTGTGTAAACTTCACAGAATTTAATTTGATCCTCTATACCCTTACCTTAAACTTGTGTATCATGCCGTATCTGTTCAAGAGCTCGTAACCAAGGTACTTGACAGGCGCCCCGCCTGATGCCTCGTGCAGAGCAAACACGTCGAAAGACCATTCATCCAGCGTCTGAAACAAAAGAATTTTGGTGTAGGTGTAACGTCGACCTTGCAGTTGCAATATTTAGTAGCCGTTGGTGAAATCAGAAATATGTAAATATTTACATATTTCTGATTTCACCATTCAAAATCAAAAGTCATTTATTTAAACTAGGCTGAGAATCAGCACTTTTTCAACGCGAACATTACATAAGACAATCACTTATATCGCCCAAAACGCCCATTCTACTGGGCGGGCATTTTGGGTGAGTATTATAAATGGTTTAAATATTGTACAATCTATAAGATTTTTATCGAGAACATGTGTTAAGTATCTTCTCTAGTTGGCTTCATCATCATCATCATTTCAGTCGAAATAAGTCCACTGCTGGACATAGACCTCCCCAAGCACCACCCGGTTCTGTGCTTCTCGCATCCAATGGGTCCCAGCGGCCTTCACAAGGTCGTCGGACCACCTTGCAGGAGGCCTTCCAACGCTACGTCTTCCGGTACGCGGTCGCAACTCCAGAACCTTTCGGCCCCATCGGCCATCTGTTCTGCGAGCAACGTGCCCTGCCCACTGCCACTTAAGTTTGGCAATTCTTCGGGCTATATCGGTTACCTTGGTTCTCCTGCGGATCTCCTCATTAGTTGGCTTAAGTTAAGTGAATATTTCCAGAAATGGTTAGATTAAAATAGCCTTGCGTTAAAAATACAATTAAACGACTACTGATACGATTGGTATGTTGTGTGCTGCTGGGGAGTTTTTTGCGCCACTTCTTCTTCCCAGCTAGAGTTTTACAGCCCTAGGGCTATAAAACTGCAGCATTCACAGCGTCAGTGTGAACTTACTTCAAAATGGCGGCCCAAATGTTTACGTTCCATGAGTTAGACGCATTCCAGTACCAAAAAACATTAGACGACAGCGCTTTATATTGCTAAAATATAAGACGACCAAGTGAAATTGCTCGTTAGCTCGTATGTTACTTTGAGTTAATTGAATTTGGCATTATTTGTTGTTGATTGAATTATCGCTACGTAACTTAGTAGAAGTTCTTTATTTACAAAATTTATAGCTTCTCGTGACGGGGACTGTAGTTAGGTGTTAGGTACTAGAATTGTTGCAGTGACAGGTGTCAAGATCGCATTCTCTCGATGGCCAGATAATTGAGCATTCTACCAAACAGAAAAACAGAGACGAATGAAATGGGCCGCAGGAACGTATTATTATGTATTATGGAATTCTTATTATGATCTATCGATTGTTTAATTTAATAAACAAAAGTTACTCATCCACAACTACCTACATCATTTACTATCCGAACTTTACGCAAGTTCATATACAGGAATGTTAGCACTGCCGTGTTAGAAAATTGCATGCCGTAGAAAGCGAGCAAAATAAGTTTTGTTTCAACATAGACATTCAACGTTGCGCTAGCGAATGTATTGTAAAATTCTTGAAATTCTGCTCTTTTGCTAAGCTTTACAACATTTTTTTTTTCATCTGACTGGTTGACTCTACTGTATTAATTTGGTGTGTTTTTTCATTCAAATTGTACTGTAAGTTGAAGATCGATCAGTGAATTTAAATTTCAGGAAATAAATTCATTAAAGTCCCTTGTTTCTGGCAATATACGTCCATTCATAATCAAAATCAAAGCATTTATTTCAAAAGGCACTTTTGAACGTAAAAATTAACATAACATAAAAATAATTTTCAGTAAAATAGAATTCATTCTAGTCCGACTTTACAAAAGGTAGTTTCGTATGGAGTTTTCTTTTGAAATATTTTACAATATTTTGTATATCTGAATTATATAATTATGAAGTGAAGACGATGCATCTAGAATAAAATTACTATATCACATATACTTTATCTGTCATTGCGACATTTTTTTACCTACCTATTAAAAGAATTTAAAATGTCGCAATGACAGATAAAATAATCATGTGATAGATACATGGTGCTCACATATTTACAAACATTGTAAAAGTATACGATTTTTCATTGAAGATGCTAAGAACATTGAATCGCTTGAAGTCATTTTAGTAAAAGTTAAGTGTTGGAGCTCAAAGGAGAACAATCGACGAACCATTTTACAAAGTCAAATGAACAAAAGACTAACCCGTTCATCGTTTAGCTACGAGACCCTCCCCTATGCCAAGATGGCAATTATTGGGAAATAATTATTACTCCGAAACTGGTTACCTAACGCATTGAAGTGGAGTTGAGGACACTATAGCCCGTATTACATAGGTAATACGGGCTGGTATCCGCAACTTCTCGTCAATGCGCGTATTTTGCGTACCCCGTATTACCTATTACTCCGAGACTGGTTACCTAACAAATAATTATTACTCCGAGACTGGTTACCTAACGCATTGAAGTGGAATTGAGGACACTAGCCCATATTACATAGGTAATACGGGCTGGTGTCCGCAACTCCTCGTCAATGCGCGTATTTTGCGTACCCCGTATTACCTATTACTCCGAGACTGGTTACCTAACAAATAATTATTACTCCGAGACTGGTTACCAAACAAATAATTATTACTACGAGACCAGAAGGCCAATTCTCATAATTTAAAACGTTCAAAATGTAATCGCAGTCTCATCTTGGCGACAAACAAATGTCAAAAACTTGTCAAAATGTAGGGAAATTAGAGGTATTTTTGACAGATTGAGACTCTAATTAATGAAAAACAAATGACTGTCGGAAAATGGCTTGCTATTGCGGATTTATTTTTCATAGCGCCCTTGACATTATGCTTGAAGTTTATTGTACGGTTTCTTAATTAAATCTTAAGACGAAAGTGCTCCCTCGAAATTAAGTTTTCGCAGCTTTGCAGGGCTGCAGGTTGATCATAATATGATTCGCGACCGTAACAATTATAAATTTTATAGTATGAAACAAAGTCGCTTTCTCTGTCCCTATGTCCCTTTGTCCCTTTGTATGCTTAAATCTTTGAAACTACAAAACGGATTTTGATGCGGTTTTTTTTAATAGATAGAGTGATTCATGAGGAAGGTTTATATGTATAATAACATCCATTAAATAGTGGAGAAGTACTGTTATTTTTGAGGTTTCTAATGTGATGTCGTAAATAATTACATTTTTTCCGCTTACATTGCAAACGCAGGCTGAACCCTACGAGTTTTATCAAAATAATGTACTAAGTATTGTACACATTGAAAAGGTCTACAGAAAAGTCCGTGATGGTATATGTCTATCTCTTATGGATAACCCACAATAACTTTTTTCTGTCATTTACTTTTTACGACAAATAATGGCTAATTTTCGAAGCGATTTTAACCAATACAGCATTAATCCTTAACCAATTAAATACCTTGAATACATTGTTCATTTAATATAGATCTATATGACCCTTTACACCGTATGATTTAAGTGAAAATTTTCGAAGATATTACAGATTTAAAAATTGCGGGACGTCGCGTTTGCGGCGGTACCGGCCGGCCGCCCGGTGCGGCAAGAGCGTGCCTATAAAAAAGCCGGAGCGGGCCGCTATGTTTTTATACATATACTTACAACGTTCACAGTTTTTCTGTAGTATTTAGTATCAGCAATGCACCCGTGCGAAGCCGGGGCGGGTCGCTAGTAAATTATAATCATTAAAATGAAAACCTCTATAAAAAAAAAAAAACTTATGTATCAACCCATTTAAGTTGGTCAATTAAACCATTTACAGGCACTTTTGAATTTTGTCAAAGAGTCGGCCAGTTAGTCAGAAAGTTGAAGCTAGTTATAATATATAGCTATATTCAAATAACCCATTGAAAGACTATTTCGTTAAATCATAATATTTGAGGCCGATTCTAACTCACGAGTTGTATGGTGATTCTAATGATTAACATTTTAAATTCATATTTGTTACGAAACAAATATGAATGCCCGAAAGTCTGACAACCAGTCTTTCCAAGGGGTATCGTATTACCCAGTAACTGGGTCGTCAGATAGGCAGTCGCTCCATGTAAAATACTGGTATTCAGCTGCATCCGGTTATACTGGAAGCCGACCCCAACATAGTTGGGAAAAGGCTAGGCAGATGATGATTTGTTACGCTCAGGAATCATAATTATTTTGATCAATATACCTACAACCTGATACTGATCCGCAAACTGCGAAATACGTAAGCAAATTATATTTTCGCGCGCTACTTTGGCGTATCCCCCATAACCTATCTGATGTCATAAATTTATGCGTCAGCCTTACAATTTGGTGATCTCATTCATCACTGCATTTAATGTCTGTGCTCATGTATCAGATCAAATACGATACAAACATTAAACAATTTCTTAAGGAGACTACATGACTTAAAGCGCCGTCACTGTCGGACTGCATAGTAAAGAAAGAGAAGCGCGATGACACAACGCTGGTAATTTATTGCAAAATATGAAGCAATTATTTAATTACAAAAATCTATTGTTTGGACTTAAAAATTAAAACACTATATAGTGCTTTAGTATGTTGCTTGTAGAATAATGTGACAAGATTGTATGTATTAGTATGGTTTTTATTGTAAAAAGAAAGTTTTTAGAGGTATCTTCTTGAAGTTTTTCTATCGTATCAAATTAGTTGTACCTATTATATTTTCAACAGACTATCTAACTAGCATATATCCTGAAAAAAATCATAAATTTTTCTGATTTTGTTTACTGTAGTCGATCATATACTTTTGGGCATTATAAAACTTGCGTTTCTTGCGTTTAGGTCCTGTAGTCCCCTTCACGCGCCGAATCCGATCTAACGACGCGATTCGACCCTCGAATTTGCCAGCGATGATGTTCAGAGACGCAACCCAGAACTGACTTCATAGTCTCACCCCCTTTCGTGGTCCCACCACCGACGAGGAAGTGACCAGCTATCAACGATTTTCTCGCTCAAGAACGCAATACTATTTTGGTGAACATACCTACTGTTTCAAATCTTTTTAACAAAATTATTCGTTACCAAAGTTTAACCAAATAACATTCTTTACTACGACGACTACCAATGGTTGGGGTACTCCATAAATTCCACTACAACAGACTGCTCGCTCTTCTGCCAGTAATTCACTGAATTAAGATAAATGTTCACGCGCACAAATTAATCTAGCTCTTTGTTACAGTTAATTTGGGTTGAAACCCTTACTTGATAGTGAATATTTGATACCTGAGCAGGATTTGTAGCCATAGCTGGAGACCTTGTGAAGTCCATTTACGGAATTGAGTAATTTGTTTAGGTGTTTTCTAAAAATCTCAAACTCAAAGCATTTATTTCAATTAAACCTTGTACAGGCACTTTTGAATTGTCAAAATTAAATAGTCTGTCAGAAAGTTGAAGCTAGTTGCCCATTCCAACACGTAGATCTCTATGGAGAAGAACGGGCAAGAAACTCCATGGACACTCTTTTAAATCAAGATATTAAAAAATCATTATTCTTGTTGCTTCTATATGTAAGAACAATGTAAAGAAAGAGACACAAATGAAGAAACAATTTAAAATATAAGATTAAAATCTCTCTGCATTACGGGTCTAGGCGTGCGATCCTTCAAGTCTGAAGACTTTCATATTATATATACCTTATTGTATACCAAAAAATACATAACAAAAAAAATACGATTATGAATACAAAACATACAATAGGCGGCCTTATTGCTTTCTGCGATCTCTTCCAGGCAACCTTGGAATGGACTGTGATTGCGTGGATATAAAAAAATGGGGTTGTCACTGGTGCACTGGTGGGGTGGTCACTATAATAGATAGGTACATAGATATAATATAATGCGGTATAATAGATACATAAATAAATACATACTAAAAAATATACATATAAACAACGAAAATAAATTATATTATGTCCAAGAGACTTATATTTGATTGGGAACGAAATTTTTTGAAATGTATACAAGGTGGCAGGATTATCGACGCGCAGACGTCCGTCATCAAAACAGAAAAAATGATGCTCCTTTTTTTTATTAACCGACGCCACAGAATAACTCATAGCCGACGGGTTCAGCATTCTAATTGCGTAATACACTATCTATCACAATCTGAATCATTCTAAAGGGTATTGCTCATCCATCACACTAATATTATAAAGGCGAAAGTTTGTGAGTGCGTGTGTGTGTGTGTTTATATCTTTGTTACTTCTTCACGCTCAAACGGCAGGACCAATTTTGATAAAATTTTGTATGGAGGTAGCTGTCACCCTGGATTAACATATTGGTCCGGGAGCCACCAATCCTGAAAGCTCCGTGATCACGGATTCTAATATTTTTAATAAAAAATAAAAGTTAACATTTAGACGAACAAGATATTCTTGGTCGGCGTGGATTTGATTGGCCGGAAATATTTTAATTAAATTATTTATTATTAAATTTCCATAATTTTTTTTCCGTCATCACGGATTTTGATCAATCTTATATAGAATTTTGTGTGAAATTATGTTCAACAAGAAAAAATCCGGCCGACCAATGATTTTTAGCCGGAAAGGTCACGCATACCTATTTGAATGGTGTGATAAGGGGTAAAATTTATCCATTATCACGGAAACCTTTTTTATTTTTTTTAATTTATGCGTTTTAATGTCACATTTATGATTATCTTGGTATGCGTGCTTACAAACTGCCGAAAGTATCGCGCATACCAAATTTTAACCCTTCGCTTTTTAACGATTTCTATATTTCTGTAAAGAGTGAGTGAGGCAGATTGGTTCAAGTTGAAACCTTGCATGAGTTCGTCTCTTTCTATTCCTTACGAATTTAACATTTACCTGCCTCAAAGATACGTTATCCACTCAAACGTCCGAGTCTGACAGCTGCCACCGCTTAGTAAGTCCGCGCGCGCGCGGACTTACGGGGCCTGCGGGCGGAGGGTAAAGGCTCCTGTAAACAGGCGCGACGTGCGACGCGAATCGCACGCGACACAAAGGCACCGCTCGTTGCGCGACTTGCGGTGCCTTTGTGTCGCGTGTCGCGTCGCGCCTGTGGGTACGAGCCTTAATAGGTAACTCACCGTCCGATCAGGACCAGGCCCGTGCCGGACGGCGCGCACGTGTTCCACGCGCGCCTCAAAGAGATGTCAGCATCAAGGGAAGGGGCCTGTCAGGGCCGAAGCCTGCCGGGTCAGCGGGATTGTCCGAAAGGGTTACCGCTGGCCCGGAACATAAAGGGCTAAAGGGCTTATTCCACCTCACTGAATTCAGACGTCCTAAATGATTCAGTAACTAAATTCAGTCAAGTGAAATAGCGTTTAGGAAGTTAGAATCATAATTAGCCTACTAAATCGGAAGAAGTGAGGCTTCTGACTGACTAAATCATTTAGCTTCCTAATTATAAAGCCATTTAGGAAGGTGGAATAGCGTTCAGATGCGTTAGTCGCACCGTACCCGCCACTGCGAGAGGATGTGCAATTTTTGTATTTTTTTAATTTGTTGGTACGAGAGTATACGATGTCGACGCCGAAAGAAAAAGAAATTATAATTAATATAATATGTAGAATTGTATAAAGATATGACATATCTTTGGAACAAAAATGATAAAAACTATTCAAATAAAAATATAAAAATGGAAGGATGGAAAGTGCTTTTAAGTATTTACAAAAATATAGACGAAAATGCAACAATCAAAACACTTAAAAAGAAAATTGGCAACTTAAAAACTAACTACCAAAAAGAATATAAAAAGGTAAGTGAATGAAGTATGATATTTCCTCTTTTCCATATTAATTAGTATAATAAATAGTTAAAAACTTAAGGAAGAGACCAGAGGTAGAAGAAAGACTCTAAAAGAAATGTCATCAAGTAAGTGAAATCTATAACAGTATAATCCTCACTCACACAATAAAATTTGGTATGCGCGATACTTTCGGCAGTTTGTAAGCACGCATACCAAGATAATCATAAATGTGACATTAAAACGCATGAATTAAAAAAAATTAAAAAGGTTTCCGTGATAATGGATAAATTTTACCCCTTATCACACCATTCAAATAGGTATGCGTGACCTTTCCGGCTAAAAATCATTGGTCGGCCGGATTTTTTCTTGTTGAACATAATTTCACACAAAATTCTATATAAGATTGATCAAAATCCGTGATGACGGAAAAAAAATTATGGAAATTTAATAATAAATAATTTAATTAAAATATTTCCGGCCAATCAAATCTACGCCGACCAAGCAAATCTTGTTCGTCTAAACGTTAACTTTTATTTTTAATTAAAAATATTAGAATCCGTGATCACGGAGCTTTCAGGATTGGTGGCTCCCCGCCTATATAGGCTACTTTTTATTCCAATATACCCACCGGATCGACATTTACGCGGGTGAAACCGCGGGTCGCAGCTAGTTCCTTCATATGTTCGAAAAAATTGTCTGCTCAACAACGTAAATAACGCAATGAATGTGGTTGTACTGTCCATATGAAAGCCATCGCTACTGTTAGTCTGTTACGCAATTACCCCGCAGCATCATGTACTGAAACCATTTTAACTGGTTGTGTGATGATGTCACCCCTGTATTTAATTTTCAACTATAGTATTAATACCTCTGCCTTAGGTGTAGCGACCAAAACCGCTACCGCCTATGAGCGGTGAGACCACGGCAGGACATCACGCCACCACTACGTCATCCTTTGTAGCTCATTAGGACAATGGCACAGTAAATACTGTGACAATGGTCCAGCCCGAACCGTTTACGCAGAAGTGGCGTGATCCATAATTATTATTAAATATTTTACTGTATAAATACCGTGCTAATTAAAGTTAATATTCATTCCTTTTACTCACTTCAACCTGTGTGTGTGTGTGTGTGTGTTTACCCTTCGTGGATAACAGGCGTAATGTTATGTATTACTAGCTTCTGCCCGCGACTTCGTCTGCGTGAAATTTCTTGTTACTCCGACCCACCCCGTCGCATCGCATCGCCTGCCCGCGCTATTACTTCGTTTTTGCTTAGCGTTCTTTCTGACTATTTATCTTTTTGCTCGGCTCCTAAAGGTCATAGCGTGATGTTAAATAGCCTATAGTTGCCTTTCTCAAGAATTGGGCTATCACATGCAAAAAGAATTTTTCAAATCCGACTGGTAGTTTTAGAGATTAGCGCGTTCAACCAAACAAACAAACAAACAAACTCTTCAGCTTTATAATATTAGTATATAGTATAGATTTGTGTCTTTGGTTGTTTAAAACAGGGCTGATTTTTCAATCGACAGATATTATTTATTCGTGGAATAAAATTGACGTCTGACAGATTTTGTACGGAAGTACTGGCAAAAATTCAAAATTATTCCTCCGATAAAATTATCTGGCGTTGCAAAAATCAGCCCTTAGTGTTTTCGAAACAGCACTTTACCATTTCCATTAGGTGGATGTTCACCTATTTTAATTCTACTACAGAGTGTCGCAACGGATTTGTGAAGCGAATAAAACTAACTTTAAGTCGAGCGTTTATTTTAAATGGAGACACTTTAAATATTCTATTGGTATTTCTGGAGTTTGTTTCCGAATCGTTGAAAAGTTTTAGAGAACTGTTTTAAATTTGAATATGCAAAAAGGTACTTTTCTAAGTTAAATATTTGAAAAGTCGCTTTCTTAAGAATACTGGTATTGTAGGTAAAGGTAAATGCGGTTTTAAAGGTCACGTCAAAAGTCTAGGGTTTAGTTGGGTTGCATTAAAATTGCTTCCACGAATAGCAATACTTAAATTTAACTTCCAGTGTGTTATCGCCGTCTACCAGTCCCATTTAGTGTTGCCCAAATGCAAGACCAAGACAAGACCTTAGCCAGTCTTGGTCTTGGTCTTGCGTCAATACACCTGGTCTTGGTCTTGGTCTTGGTATTGCGCTCTCAGTCTTGGTCTTGGTCTTGGTCTTGCAGCAAGAGTCTCGCAAGTCTTGCGAGACTCTACTACTTAGACTAGACTACATTCAAATACCTATTAGCCTATTGCTCAGGGTGGTAGGGACATCGACGCGCAACCGCTTACCATGGATTCAGTAGGTACAGACGCCAGCACATCAACCTACTACAATCTGTCAAATTTCTTTAATAGATTTTCAACTTTATCGCTAAAGCATAAGGTTCAAAATTGATTGGGGAAAATTTGACAGTTTCGTGTAGCTTGATGTGCTGGCGTCTGTACATGATTCTAGACCACCTGCGTTGAAATTTTTCGTCGGCTTTTTCTTAATTTTTACGTTTTTTTCTGCAATTTTTTTACTGTAAACTGTATAAAATCATTATTTCTATCTGACCCAATGAGATTTTTAATTAAAAAATAGTAAATTCACTTGTTTCACTTAAAACAGCAATGTAAATAAAACTCGAAAGGGCTACCTGATCAGTTGTATCGCTAAAGTTCATTTGCGAGGTCAACACTGTCTTCGTACCTACGCTATTCGCTTTCAAATGCCGCCACAAAGGGACCGCAGCGCCAAGCGGTCTCCTCGTATTATTAACGCACTTGAAAATAAACTTTAAAATTATTACAATAAAGTGCATAAATGCTTGAACCGAACAAAAAATGCGGAAGATTGCGGGAATCCCCGCGCGGCGTCGAGTCGGCCATGAATCCCAATGAATCTAACAGACGCGTCACATGAGGCATTTTAATAATCTACATAATTGAATGACCCATTTACTACTTTTATTTTAGATTCGTTATGAGGGGATAATTATTTTTCTAAAGCTTCATCGATTTAAGGGGGAAGCGCTAAGGTAGCCCGCGAAGTTAAAATTTTCTTACGTTTTTTGCAATTTGCTGGTCAGTGAATTTCGCGGGCTACCTAATACCGCTTTCGCCTTAAGTAAAGAAGATTAAAAAAAACGTGCAGAAGTGTATTGATAGTCACGTAATTTTTCGATATTTTTTTATTATCAACAATAATTTTAGTTTAGAATGCAATTCAACAATGTAATTTACTGTTTCATAAAAAAAATACATCCATTTTCGCATAATCGGGATTGAAACCAAATACCTACTATAACGCCCAAATCTCAGTTTGACTTAACTGCGAGACGCAAGAGTCTTGCAGGCTTAGTCTTGTTCTTGCTCAAGTCTTGCAGGGTTCAGTCTTGGTCTTGGTCTTGCTAAAATAAGTCGGTCTTGGTCTTGGTCTTGGTCTTGCAAAAATGCAAGAACAAGACCAAGACTGCAAGACCAAGACCGATTTTGGGCAACACTAGTCCCATTACTACCTTGCTGACTCGATATGTGTACCACGGCAGAAGATATACATACAATGCAGGGTGGAATCGATGCAAAACCTGTTACCATGGATGCAGTTGTTATTGAACGGTTATTAAAAAAAAAAATTTGCTATTCCATACATTTTTACCGCGAAGGTCAACACTTTTGTAAGAAACAGCAGATTTTTTTAAGACGATATTGACCTTCTATTGAGCAGTGGCAGCCCAGTGGCAACGACCGCGACTTACGAGGTATAGGTCGTAGGTTCGAACCCTGACAGGCGAGGCGGTTTACTTTGTATAAATTATTTCATCATCACTGCTCTCAAAACGGTGAAGAGAAACAACGTGAGGAAACCGGCATGTCTTAGAACTAAACACATGTGACATCTACCAACCCGCACTGGGCTCGCGTGGTGAATTACGGCCTACTCACTCTCGCCGAGAGACTGCCGGAGTCAGCAGTGGGAACATTATACGTTATTTATGCTATTGAAGAAGTTAGGTAGCTACAACAAAATTACTAGCAATACAGGTTTCACACAGGATAGGTACAGACGCCAGCACACCAAGCTACCCGAAACTGTCAAATTTTCCGAATAAACTTTGAACCTTATGCTTGAGCGATAAAGTTGAAAATCTATTAAAGAAATTTGACAGATTGTAGTAGCTTGATGTGGTGGCGTCTGTACTAATATTCCTGTTTTACCTTCTAAGTAAGTTTGTGATAGGAGAATGTTTACTCCAAAGTGCAAAGGGGGGAGGGAGGGGGAAGTAGACTATTGGTTCGTTAGTCCACATCTTAAGGGGCTTACAGGGCCTAAATGCAAAAAACGCAAGTTTTAGAAACAATAGAAGTTATATGATATCGAATACAGTAAACAAAATCGGAAAAATATATGATATTCTTCAGGATATAGGTATGCTAGGTAGATAGTGTGTTGAAAACATAATACAACTAATTTGATACGATATAAAGAAAACATGAAGATGAAAAAACATGACCTCTAAAAACTTTCTTTTTACAATACAAAACCATAATAATATACATACAATCATTATGATTTTTTGTCAGATTATTCTACAAGCAACATACTAAAGTATATAGTACCCAAAAAATATAAGTAGTATCCAAACAATAGATTTTTTGTAAATAGATAATTACTTCATATTTTGCAATAAATTACCAGCGTTGTGTCATCGCGCTTCTCTTTCTTTTCTATGCAGTCCGACAAACACCGCGCTTTAGGTCATGTAGTCGCCTTAACCGTTAACCTTATCTTAAATATAATTGACATCGACAAGCTTGTTAATTTAGTTACTGCAGTTTCCTGTCAAAGGATTATAAATTAATAGAAATTCACAGAATTCACGGGAGGTGCTGCCGACGCGGTCAGTAAAGGTTACTAGGTTAGCCCCTAGTTTTACTATGTACTGTATCCGGGCGCGTATGTGACACGAGCTTTATAGAAAGAGACTATCACTAAGGTATCAATGACAGGGACGCCAATATCGTCTGCAATTTATCGGTGAAAGATGATGTTATTTCTGAAAGTAAGTTAAATACTAGATAAAAAAAAAATATACACTCAAACATTACCTTTATGAAAAGAAAAAAAATACACAAAATGAAATTGAGACGTGAACAATCTATAAACTACTTTTAAAAAAATTCCTTAAACACCACATCATAAAAAAATCATATTCCCTACAATAATCTCAAGCTACATCCAGCTACGCTTATCTGTGTTGAACGGAGACTTGTTTACTTCTGTATTTGATGTTTTGAGCCCGTGTATCAAGCGAACATTGTTGTAGTATTTTTTATCTACCCACAAAATAATCTTTGCTTAAATCTCTAGTTTCTTGTAAAACTCAACAATATCGACATAGGTTAAAGTTTTAATATTCTCATGTCAGTGAATTTTTGTATTCTTATGAGAATAAAGTATCAAACCTCAAGTTGGTGTGTTTTCCTAAAGAGTGTTTTTTGATACCGTAAAGTCAAACCCCGCTACCATCACTTTAATGACAGCCGTTATTGCGGCCGTTACGTGGCGGCCACCGCTCTTAGTAACCGTAGCTTAAGGGGGAAGCTCCAGGAAAGACCGAGAAGTTCAAATTTTCCTACGTTTTTTGCAATTTTCAGGTCAGTGTCAGGTTGTATTTTGAAAAAGTATGATTCGTGACCGTAATAAGTATGTATTTATAGAATTATAATCTGAAGTATTTTTTATCTTCCTTTATTTCATTAAATACATATATAAATTATATTTTTAAATATTACAATATAATTAAAAACGTTTATAAATATAAAAGAAATAGTAGCTCTGCGGTATCGGGAACCGGGTCCAAGCTACCGGCGATCCGGGCTCCAGAGAGAGGAACCTACTCACAATGCAAGCCGTGTCCAGAAGTACCGCTTTCTGAATCAAGCCCTTGATCCAGCTGCCCAATGAGACCCTCCTCAGGTGTTCTCCATTGGCTCTCACAACTATCGGCACAATGATCGCTGAGTCCACATCCCACATGTCGACAACCTCGCGAGCCAAGTCAATATTATAATCTGAAGTATTATTATTAATATTTATAGAATTATAAGAAGTTCATAATCCTATTGAATATTCAATTCTTTCCTGTGCGGCCGGGTGAAGATTCAATTGTGCAATAATAATTGTGTATTGCAAGCAATTGAGATAGATAATTGTATAGGTAATTAAAATGTCAGCTTCATATGCCGCTGCTAATTAATAAATAATTGTTCGTTGTGCTAATGATCGAAAAGGTTATAGGTTACAATAATTTAGTTCTGTTAATTATTTACAAGAATGCATGCTATTTTTTATTTGTTTATTCTGTTTTAATTAAATACCTGATGGTATCAAATTATTTTTTTGTTGATAGCTGCGTCCCGCGGTTTTCTCCGCGTAAGTGTCGATTCCGTAGGAATATCGGGATAAAAACTAGCCTATATGTTAATCCAGGGTGTCGGCTACCTCCATATAAAATTTTATCAAAATTGGTCTATCCGTTTGAGCGTGAAGAAATAACAAACATATAAACACACACACACACAAACTTTCGCCTTTATAATATTAGTGTGATTTCTGACATGACATTAAAAACTAAAGTGAGTGAATATTGGGTGTGGCAAAAGATGCATCAAAGTAGTATAAAATGCTGTGGAAATGAGTTCCCTGCGAAGCATTCGTGGTGTGACTATAAATGATATGATATGATAGGCTGAGGAGCGGTTTAAAAGAAGATGTAGTGACAAAGATTGAAAAGTATTTTAGATGGTTCGATCATTTCGAGAGGATGAATACAAGGAGACAAAAATACACAAAAGGTAGGCACAAAAAGTAGGTTTACAAGGCAGATGAGAGTGGAAACGCGACGAGGGGATGCCCCAAGAGGACATAAAGCGACCTTAATGGTGATGTTCTTTAAAAAGGTCAGATGCGTAGTACTCGGAAACGGCGTGCGCTTATGGCTACATGTATGAACGTAAACACGGCAAAAGGAGTATGGGAATCCCCATGGGAAGGAAGCAAATATTAACTTTATTTTAATGGTTATTAAGTTGATTTCAGAGTGACTAGCACTATTGAAAAAGTTAGAAAAATGTTTGAAGTTGTAGCGTAAACTGAACTTCATTGAGTAGGATTTAAAGTTATTTTTCCATAAACTCGATATTTGTTTACATTTTCGGCTAATAAATCGCGAATGCAGATTAGATTTAACACTGTAACTGTTTATAAAAAAAACATTTTAATATAATTTTTTTCCACTTTATCTTCCTAGTCTTTTCCATGTACCCTTACCGTTTTACATAAACTTTATTATCCTTATTACAAACCTAATAAGGAAAAATAACCATAATACTCTTTACAAAAAAATCTGACAGCCTTACGCGGTTTTATAAGCGGAGTTAAAGCTTAAATTAGGTCACGTAGCAAAAGGCCGCTCTCTGGACGTGTCGCTCACAAAATGTTGAAAGCAGAGCTCCATTACGAAGTACAAAGTGTTGGAGCCCTGAAAATCAAGTCATCACAGTAACATTTTTAAGTGCCTACTTTGGTGAAGAGTGGAATAAAGTGCCATTCCGCCATTTTCTAAAACTCACTCACATGGCGGCACAGAGCATTGGTGGCCCAAAGGTAACGACCGCGACTTAAGTGTTGTGGGTCGTGGGTTCGAACGCTCACAGGCGTTTTACTTTTTTTGAATTATTTCATCACCACTGCTCTCAAAACGGTGAAAAAAAAAATGAAAATGAAAAAGTAAACACTTTTTCATTTTAATTTATTTTTCACCGTTTTTTTTCACGGAATTATTTTAAGGAAAACAACGTGAGGAAACCGGTATGTCCGCGTGGTGGATTACGGCCCTCTAACAGAGAGGAGGCCTGTATCCCATCAGTGGGAGCATTATAGGCTCATTATGTTTATGATGCGAATGTGAAACTCCATGTAGTTGCTTTTACTCATCGGTATACCAATAAATAGAGTAGCGCACTGAAATTGGACTGTCGGACAAAAAGCCGAGAATATGAAACTCAGTACGACTCGAACCAACTCTTAGGATATAGTGTATTGGAATAACCAAGAATGCCAGAAATACAAAGCCTTTTGCTTAAAAGCAAGAAGTATAAAAAAACCGACCACGTGCGACTCAGACTCGCATACGAAGGGTTCCGTACCACAAGTTAAAAAACATCGAAAAAAAACAAGTATCTTAAGTATATCCCTTTAATTTTTCTTAACTTTATTTTTAAGCAGCACATACGAGTATATACTCTGTGAAAATTCCAACTACTACTGCGATATTTAGGGCAAAGGCGGTTCGGTGCAATATGTTAGCCCGCAGGTTTGCACACTGTAGTAGAGATGTGAAGATGTATCTTTCTATGGCCTACTGCCAAACCTTCTACACGTGTGGCTTGTGGGTGAAGTATTCCGCAGAGGGCCTACAACGTCCTACGCGTTTAGTTTAATAATGGATTTAGGATGTTCCTGCCTTCCTGGGGCTTCCGCGCTTCTGTTCTGTAGCGCTTCGCATATGTTCGCGGAAGCCCGTGTTAACAATTTTTTATGCCTTATTGAGAGGGCGGCGTTAATAATGGGTAGGTTGCGCGGAGGCTCTAACAGCATCCTAAAGACATTGTTTGACAAGGCAGACAGCCCTTTTATTAGGCACTGGGTCTGCATCCAGTGCCTAATAAAGGGGCTGTCTGTCGATGTGCTGGAAAGCACATCAAGCTACTACAATCTTTCAAATTTCTGTAATAGATTTTCAACTTTATAGCTTAAGCATATGGTTCCAAGTTGTTTGGGAAAATTTGGCAGTTTCGGGTAGCTTGATGTGCTGGCGTCTGTACGTGCCAACATATGTTCAGCCTCGTAGTTATTAGTTGTTGATAGGTTAGTTTGTAAGTTGTTAACATAGTTTTTAAGTCGTTGTTACTAATACTATGAAATGAATTGAAATGAAATGAAATTTATTTGCCAGAATATAGGTGCTTACATGATATGGTAAAATAATTTTAGTTTTACTATATTCGACTTATCAGTCGTGCAAATATTTTTAGTACATGCATAACAATATCATATAATGTCATTAGTCATACACAATATAATAGGTACATCATCTATATGGATTGTGTGTATTTTAAGTGTGATCTTTTTATTTTCTTTTCTTTTAAAATAGACCACCATTAGTTAAAACCACATAAACATCGATCCACCTATCACTTTTAGCTAAACCAACATTCTCATTAAGGGAAGCTTCCAGAACTAATTGGATTGTTCAGAAACACTCCTGTAATAGGTATTACCCTAACATTCTAATTGTTCACTTCGAATTCAAAGTGTAACTCCAACAGATGAATTCAACGCGTGGTTATTAATTTAGTTTCGAAATATTGAATGAACTGTAACTGGAGTACCAGTTACGTGGCTCAATATTTGTGAGAGAATTTTGTTTGAATTTTCCTTTGAAGGTGATACCAGTGTATTTGGATTACTGATAGAATTTCAACGTGTGTTTGCTCAGACAGTGTATCAGGCCTAAGACGTCGAATCGCATAGTGCAGATAGGTGTCTATTGTGTCAAGGCATATTGGATTAGAAAAAATTGGATACGGAGTGTATTTTTTAGAACGAAATTCTTTAGCGTAGCTTGCGGTTGGTGTAAACTGGTAGACACCGTCACGTAACGAACAAGCGTAATGGCGCCACCATGCGAATTTCTTTCTCAATCTCTCTCTCTGTTTCTTTCTATTATAATTATAAAGAGACAGAGGGAGACATAGTTTTCACGGTTTTTCGAAGGTTCTAAAGTCGACAGTGAGGTCAAAATGAAAATCCAAGACGGCGACTGCGAACATTTTAAAATTTTTTATCATAGGTATCGTTTTCGTGGTTTTCGAGGGGCCTGAAGCCATTAGTGAGGTCAAAATTAAAATCCAATATGGCGACAACTTTATTAGAGCTTCTAAAAACTTATGCTAGATGGCTCTGTTTTAAAAACGCGTATAAATTAACTTTCTCTCTCTTCCTCTCTCTGTCTCGTTCTATATTATACAAGTGTGTGTGTGGGTGCGATTAACGCTTAAGAAACTTTGTTCCTGACGGGGGTCCCTGACCCGCACAAGGACTTTTGTTGGCAGCCAGCCTACTTCGGTCTTCACCCCTGTCATAACTTTTATATCAGTTACGCTTACCTTAAGCACTCTAATGACATCTTGAGGGAACTGCATGAGTGCAGTGCTGGTAACCCTCCTGTAGATCCTATCCACGAAGATGCCAGCCCTGATTGCGTGCGCAACCGACCGGAACTTGGGCTTCTCGTCTGACTTCCGCTTCGCCGTCGCCAACTGCCGCGTGAAGGTGGAAGCCAGCCACTCCCGTACCTCAGGAGGGACGGCATCCGGCTGGACCTCTGACAGCTCGTCATCTTCGTCAGCAAGCCGCCTGTGCACAGCACAAAGTTAAATTAGTTTCAGGAAAATCTTTAGCATAAAAGCTAACTGTCGCAGCTTAAGCTTCACGTCCAAGTATAACATTAGCTCCATTGTCATGTCCTTATTAGCTCCATTTACTATTGAAAGCAGCGAAGCTGTTAGGATACCGTTATGACAATCAACGCTGCAATTCAATTTATTATTGCTTCGGGTATTCACTGCTATGTCCCCTATAAAGACGCCATTCTTTCATTTCAATCCGACATTATCAGCCGGATCCATAGCTTTCAGTTAAAGTTATAAAACTTTAAAAAATATTTTAGTTGCTAACATAAAAACTTTGGATAATTAAAGCAAATTACCTTCGCATCCTATTGTATTATCTTGTTAACAAACTTACAACATTTCATTCTTAATAATACTTGCTTCAAGATTTTTAACTTTTCATATCATACAACTATGTCTAAGCAAACTTTTTAAATCTAAATAATATTAACTATGTAATGCTGTACATTGTTAGTCTATCAAGTTATATAATCCTAATTAACTCACTATCAGCTACAGCTATTCGTATAACTATCTTGTTAGTATGAGTGGTGAAAATTCAATAAATTGCTGGTATTTAACTACTTATTTAAAGTTATCAAAGTAAAAAAAGTGATTTTCTTTGCAGTATCTTCAAACAGTACAATATTTGCATGATAAAAATACGGTGTATACAAAGTCCCACGCAAAAGATTCTAAATCAGGCATATTTTAGTGAATACAGAGCATGTATAAGATAGTCGGTCTTTTGCGTGGGGCTGTGCAGAACAATATGTCAGATTTTTATCCAGTATTCTCGTGAAATTTCTTTTGTTGCGGACAAAAAAATAGTTCCAATAAAGAAACAAGGTCCTGAAATTGAGAACAGTATTTTTTTCCAAGTATTGGGTGTATACCGATGTGTAGAAACTTTGTTTGCCAACCAAACCAAGTGTAATGAAGTAGCCAGTTGGCAGATTTCAGAGCATGCTACTTTGGGTACACTAGCTACGGGTATCAGATACCTATATTACATGCAGCGTGCTCAAGAATTTGTAATGCTGTTACATTGCTTTCCATTGGAACACTCTGCCTTATAGGTATAATCAAAGTATTTCGAAATATTGATGAAAGTCTTGATCTTGTTAACTCTGGATGTTGCTAATTTATCACGCGAACGCTTTATCGAATAAAGGGCCTGAGAACTAAAGCACTCCGAGCGCAATTTTCAATCAGGAGAGAACAACATCACGAAAAAAAATAACGCCGAACGAAAGCCTTCTATCATATTAAAGTCGAAGCTATCGATTTCTCATCCATGTTGAAAAGAGTGGCACTTAAAAGATTTTTTACCTAACTGTATGGACATAAATTCGCTTCATATTTAGCATCTTAATCATTAACATATTCAAAGCGCTTTTCAGCACACATTGGGTTATATCGTTTATCATTTTAGTCACAAGCTTTGAGACAATGGAAAGCAATACAGTACACAAACAGCCACACGAGAAAACAAGCGAATCTCTGGGGATGCTCAGGTTAATTCGGGGTCGTATTGACATTACTACTTGAATTAAACCGGAATATAGTCGATGGAAATAGTCGAATATTATGATGAAGAAATTTTGAATTTTAATAACGAATTCTGGTTTGATTCAAGTGATGTGAGTGGCATAAAAAGTGATAACATCGACACACCTAAACACCAGGGTTGGGGCCGACTGCTGACGCGCCACTGCCGGTCTAAAATAAAACACGCCGTCATTGGGACAGACTCAGGGATCACACAAGGAGTGGGAAAATCGCGAACGACTTTTGCTTGTGGGAAAACTGGGTGTTCATCATTTTAATTATAATTACAATAAAATACTAACACAATTAGAAAAAAAAACTGTCCTCTAAATACTAAAAGATTAGTACGTAGGTACGGCAAAATTTTAAAATGATGAACACCACCAGCCATAAAACGATATGTTTATAAAAAACAAAGACACCTGCAAAATTTACAATACACACATTTAAAAATAATAAAATACAATATCAAATAGTCAAAATATGAAACAAGCTAGTTAATAAAATACCTAGAATAAAGAATCTTAAATGTTTATATAAAATATATGGAAGCAGTGGTAGCAACTATAAAGAAAATAAAACGTGTACATAAACTACTTAATTATAAAAGGTTTCACCAAGACACAAGGGTGAAACAACAGGTATGATAAAGAAAATTAAATATTTAATAAAAACAAAGGATAAGCTTAATGGAATGACGCTACAAAGGGGTCACCCAGACACAAGAATGAAAGGTGAACATGCCTAAGGAAAGGACAAACACAGACGGAGCGAAGACTGGGACAATTACAAAGACGAGTCACACAGGGTCCAAACGGCACACGGGAATACGTTCCAGAGCTAATCTAAACGTAATCTAGACGCAGATAAATGCTGTTCTACCTGGGAACAAGTTACGCTTTACTCTTGTGAAGCATAGTGACGTAGCAATATATCAAAGACAAGTTACGTAGCACGTAACTTGTTCACCGAAAATCGTTTACAAAGAAACAAGTAACCTATAAAACCTAAAAATTGAAAATACCAGTCTGGATATAAATCCAAACTGATAAAACAGCAAATGATAGTGGAAACACTAAACTAACAGAGGACAGGTAACTGAGAGAGTGTTATAAACTGAAGCTTAAACAGAACAGAAAGACCTAATCGCACAGATTGGACAGAAGGGAGGCGCGACTACTTGGCCATTGTCGGCGATGTTGTAACGGTATTAACTTTGCTTCGTTTGGTTTCTCTACTGAGCACCTCGCCCAGCACGGGGTGCGCAGGCGGCGCATGTGGAGCGTCGACTGCTGCGCGCGCGGCTGCTCCGCCACTCTCCTATCCCTGCGTTAGACATAATCACTGGCGGCGCGACGACACATCCGCTCACACCCATTGTTATAAAAATCCTAGAATTGTTAGCTTTGGAGACAATCGTCGCGAACATGATCTTTAATGAATTCACAAACTAAATCATCAAAAGCTTGGTCTTCAAATAAATAAAGCGTTTCATGTATCGGAGCGTTTTCGTTTAGATTGAAAAATATAAGAAATAAATTACGAAGTCACTAACAACATTTACTTGGTTTCAAGCTAATTTTATTTGAATCAAAGATTTGTAAGGATTCGTTTCAAGCGTAAACGTTCAAGATGTTGAAACCTTTAAAGTTTGATTTGATTCATAGTTTGTAAACTAGACCGAACTTAATTAACTTTGTTTCTCCTTATAAATACTTAATATTTCATCATGTATTTTCGTTTAGAAGTTTAAATACTCCGTCAAAGTATTTTTTCTCTGAAAAATCAAATGAAAAGTCGATTTGAATTTAAAGCGGAACATCTATGCAACATATTATATTCATATGCAAATTGTCTCACTGTGCTTCCATAAAAATCATTTAGTAGAGCGAAATTGTTAGTTTGTGAAAGGAACTTTTTTAACACCTTAAAAAAAGGTCATTGTCTATGGACGGACTTTGATATATTTGCTCTACTCTTTCTCGTTTGATTGACTGACCTCACAGAGCATGTAACTGACCTGTCAATCCTTTTTCAGCTGTGATTAATTTGAGCGATTGTTTTATTATTGTTTTGGACCTGCAAAGTTCTGATATTCCTGCAATTATTTAATTTATTGCGAAATTAGTAGCGTTAGTAGCATAATTACTTTGTTACACTGAAAATGAAATGACTATCGGCTGTGTCACTGATAAAAAAAGAGACAACTTTCCGTGCAAATGACATCGTAAGAAAAGCTTCATAGCTTCATCCACGACATATGAAGAGCGAGTGAAAGGCATATATTAAACGGTTAAAAGGACAATTGCCTTGCCATAACACCTAACAACATCGTTGGTTGTAACATTGGTAAGAGGTAGATTTTGTTGTTAGTCAAAAGCACGAGTTTGAACTTGGGATTGTTTTGTGTTTTCAATCTTACTTTCCGTTTTAATTCATAGAATTTAACAGTTTTGTCTAGCTGTAATTTTAATACAATTCTCAGTTTGGCAACACCATTTCATAGCTTGATAGCGTTTTTAGGGTTCCGTATTAAACTAGGAACCCTTATAGTTTCGCCATGTCTGTCTGTCCGTCTGTCCGTCCTCGCTTAATCTCTGTGACCGTTAGCACTAGAAAGCTGAAATTTGGTACCAATATGTATATCAATCACGCCGACAAAGTGGTAAAATAAAAATTGGAAAAAAATGTTTTATTAGGGTAGCCCCCCTATATGTAAAGTGGGAAGTGATTTTTTTTTTAATTTCAACCTTAACGTGTGATATATTGTTGGAAAGGTATTTAAAAATGAATAGGGGTTTACTAAAATCATTTTTTGATAATGTCAATATTTTCGGAAATAATCGCTCCAATAGTAAAAAACAATGTGTCCCCCCCCTCTAACTTTTGAACCATAAGTTTAAAAAATATGAAAAAAATCTGCAAAGTAGAACTTTATAAGGACTTTCTAGGAAAATTATTTTGAACTTGATGGAAACAACAGTTTTTGTACAAAAAAGACAAAAAGTTGTACAAAATAATTTCTGGACTAAGTTTGTAGTATAATCGTATATGCAAGCATTTTTTTAACTTCGTTTATATATTTTATTATCCTGAACGTATCCCTTTGTGTTCGTGCTAAAAACCGTCACGAGTCGGAGCGCCTGCCGCGGAGCGTGCAATGATGCATGCTCCGTGTTCGCGCACGTACCCACTACCGGGAGTAGTTGCAGGAGCGCGGAGCGCTGCTGGAGCGCGAACATAATAGATAGGTACCCACTTTTAAACTTATAAGTGGGAACACTTATTGTGACGGACGGGAAACTACGGAACCCTACACTGAGCGTGGCCCGACGCGCTCTTGGCCGGTTTTTAATTTTAAATTGGATGACGTAGCTATATCAAAATTGTAAAAAAATATTTCCCTGTACCTGTGTCTTGTCTGTCTCTCCATATTATTTTATAAATATGTATTAAACTATTTGTTTACTAATTAATAAAAATTTCAGCACTATTAAAAAAAATACCGTACAAAGCAGACCTTTTTTGCTACTTGATAAGTTGACAAATCGATAAGAGCAATCCCGTGACGGGGCACGTGAGTTTTTACTCACGTTTATCCCGTTAATTAATGTTAACAGTTTCCTGCAAACATTAATTTACAAACAATAAATTTTCCCTAACAGTTTGGACTGCTCTTTTCTCAAGTTAACACAATCTGGGTTCCTAAAAAGGCCACGTTGGCAGAATCATAAAAGGATAACATTATGAATCATAATGGACAGTTAATTGTTAAGTTAATCGTATCAAATCCCATTGGTGAAGGATTTTTTAGTATTTTTGTCTGTGCTAAAATACCAATCAATCCAATCCAAATCCAATCCCAATCTCTTTGATTATACCTACGTAGTGCAGCGAAAAAAGAAAAAAACGGACTGTCTTCGCCATATTATGATTCATAATGTTATCCTTTTATGATTCTGACAAAGTGGCCTTTTTAGGCCCCCAGGAAACTGTGTCTGTGTAAGTTTGTAGTGTAGCTGAATAGTTCTCGAAGTCTGTTCTGTGATAAAGGCGTGAAACTTAATTGCTTTTCTTGTGTTGTCAGTCCATTGGGGGTTTAGTGGCAGCTGTTGTCTTTCTGTTGTCTTACTCAACATTAATAATGGGCTCTAATTCACTATGATCACTTAATGATTCCTTACTTCGAAACTATGTCAATTCCTTAGCTAATCACGATATCCCGTAATAACGGATCCTCTATGACACAATGATCCAAACCGCGCGACAAAATGCGAAGTTGACATGGTTTGAACTGTCAAAATATATATAAAATAACAACCGTACGTGGTTTGCATGTGGTAAAATTACGCGGGAATTGGGGCCCTGGTATGTGTTTCACGTAAAAATCCAATTCTATGAAAGGAATTGCTTTAATTTGTAATCCATTCCAAATCTATTTATACTGCTTTTTATTCGAAAGACTTAACCAAAATCGATATTGACGTTGATAATAAATCTTTGCCTATTCATATTCAACGTCAGATTTCTATTGAAGCTGCTCATGCAAAAGTCAAGTTCTTTATTTGATAGTTTATTTTTATTCAACAGGACATCTCTGAATATTATTACTAAATATAAAGCAAATAGTATTTGAAAGCTTGGCACTCTACCAGTTTGCATCGTGTCCCATGGCAGTTTATTGACTGGGACGTTTCGTTGCGCTAATGCACAAATATGACTACGTTACACGACGTGTCTAGGGAACGCAGGTTTAGACTGTATCATTAGGTTTCGCTGCTCGCTTTGTTCAGGTAATTTGTGTTATTTGTGTTTGTCATAATACCCTGGAAAACCTATAACGATCTTAGGATCTTACTCTGTGCATGACTAGCTGACATATGGCAAATTACAATTTAATTTAGTGTTCTGTATCTTGTAATGTTAATTACTTTGTATTCCTGCTATTGTAAACAATCAAGTTTTTTCTAACTAAACAGACAGCTGTGCTGCTGGGAGTTTGTTACACCACTTCTTCCTCCCGAAGCACTAGAAAGTGGTGAATGGCGGGCGTTTTGGGGGATTATGTAATTTTGACGTTCCAAAAGTGCTGATTCTATGCCTAATTTGAATACATGACTTTTGATTTTGATTTTCATACTCAGTCTAAAAAAAAATGGTTAAATTTAGGCCCCAACAATAAACTCAAGGCTACATATTAGGTATATCGATTTAAATTCCATTAAAACCCAGCACTTCATTCAGAGGGCATTAAATGGCAATGACAAAACCTGCATCGCTCACGTAGTCAAAAAAAGCCAGGTAAATTGAAATTTCTAGGGACTGCAACTGTCGAGTGGCGAGGCATCGCAAATAAAAAACGATATGGCACTCGCTATAGTGTTTTTTAGTTTTATTTAGCAGTGAGCGGAAAATCCACCATTTACTCGTATGACAGTGGCTGGGTACAGATGCCAGCACATCAAGCTACCCGAAACTGTCAAACTTTCCAAATGAACCTTGAACCTTATGCTGTAGCGATAAAGTTGAAAATCTTTCAAAGAAATTTGACTGATTGTAGTAACTTGATGTGCTGGCCTCTGTACTTTTGCCTTCGTTCGTTTTTAGATAAAATGTTGTTTTATCTGCAGGATCTCTATTGTCAAGTTTGTTTACGTCGCTCCGATGATGTTCTTTGTAAGACTTTTCTTAAACATTGTGCACATCTTGGACTTTATTTCCGATATATTCTATTTTTAATAAACAAATACTTCGTTGGTAAGCGCATCACTTCAGATCGGCTAGACAGATTTGGCCAATTTTTGTTTTAAAATGTTTGTAATAGTCCGAATCAGGTACAGACGCCAGCACATAAAGCTACTATAATTTGTAAAATTTCTTTAATAGATTTTCAACTTTATAGCTAAAGCATAAAGTTCAAAGTTGATTGGGAAAATTTGACAGTTTCGGGTAGCTTGATGTGCTGGCGTCTGTACTTACGAAAAGAGTTGCCGGGAAAATGAGGAGATTCGGGAAAACCCAAAGAGTTAATTTCTATGGGAATTTTGTATGATAATTATTGAATTTTGAACAGGACAATGTCTGTCGAGACTGCTATTAAAGCATATTTATCAGGTACTAAGATTGAAGAAGATCAAAACAAGTTCTTCTTGCTCTATTGCTATATTTCAGTAGAAAAAGCATTGAAGGGCATTTCATAGTTGAGTGATACACCATCATTCGTTGCCCATCCTTTTCCCAACTACGTTGGGTTCGGCTTCCTGTCTTAACAGATGTAGCTGTATACCAGTAATTTTCATGGAATGAGTGCCTATCTGACCTCCACAAACCAGTTATTAGTATCATTTCAGTGTTAGGATTTAAATGAACGATTATCATCATCTGCCTAGCCTTTTCCCAACTATGTTGGGGTCGGCTTCCAGTCTAACTGGATGCAGCTGAATACCAGTATTTTACATGAAGCGATTGCCTATCTGACCTCCACAACCCAGTGACTGGGTAATACGATACCCCTTGGTAAGACTGGTTGTTAGATTTGCGGGATTCTGACAACCCGAAACGACTGTCAAAGATTCACGAATGACAGCCGGGACCAACGTCTTAACGAGGTTTCCGAGGCACGGAGACACGTCTTGGTATGTAAGGATGGTCACCCATCCACGGACCAACGGCGGCAAGCGTAGCTTAACCTGATCGATCGACTCGTGCGGCTGATATTACTTAGCTGCAAGATCCTCCTTAAACCGATATAGAAATTATTAACTATGTACGTATAATTATGGGCTCACGATATCAGTAACGTTAGCTGCATTTATCGTATCACATCGTTATCGAGGTAAATTATTGCAAAAACAAGCATCACATGGCCAAAATTGAGTAATTTGATCGAACTGAGGTGGAGAACTAAATTGATTGCAAATTGCAGCTATTGTTATATGAGGATTTCCAATTTACTCTACACGGTACTAAGTACACGGGACTAGTAATAAAATCCCTGAGCGTTTGTTCATCTCAAAACGAAGAACATCTAACAAAGTCGCTTTTAGGGTTCCGTAGCCAAATAGAAAAAAACGGAACCCTCATGGATTCGTTATGTCTGTCTGTCTGTCTGTCCGTCCGTATGTCACAGCCACTTTTTTCCGAAACTATAAGAAACATGGTAAGTAGATGTATTCTGTGAACCGCATTAAGATTTTCACACAAAAATAGAAAAACAAAAACAAATTTTGGAGATTTCCCCCATACTTAGAAATGAAACTCAAAAATGTTTTTCATTAAACCCATACGCGTGGGGTATCTATGGATAGGTCTTCAAAAATGATATTGAGGTTTTAATTTTTTTCTAAACTTGTAAAATGTGTCCCCCCCCCTGTAACTTCTAAAATAAGAGGATGATAAAACTAAAAAAAAATATGATTTACATTACCATGCAAACTTCCACCGAAAATTAGTTTGAACGACATCTAGTAAGTAGTTTTTTTTAATACGTCATAAATCGTAAACCGCAATTTACTTTTCATTCAATCAACTCAAATATTAAAAAAAAACCGGTGATAAACTATTTACATACCTGAACCCTCGGTAAAAGTAAGGAACCCTCGGTGCGCGAGTCAGACTCGCACTTGACCGGTTTTTTTGTTATTGTTTATGATAAATCGTAGCTTGCGAGCTTGACTCCTACCCTAAGGACTGGCCGGCACTCGGACTGGCTGGCACGGCAAAAGACAGAAATGTGTGGAAAAGGGAGAGGAAGATGTATACCCTGCAGTACAGAAGTGGGACAATAGAGGCTAGTTAAATAGATTGATAAATAGAAGAACAAGTTACAAGTCAGTTAGTTCTATAGATATTATGATTTTATAGACGACAAAATCAGTAGTAGTGCCGATTCTGTTTTTCACAAACTGAACTAAATTTAAGATCAGTGCATATTTTTCTTTCTATTTCCTTAAGAAAAGGACAGAAGATAAATTTTAGTTTAGTCCTGTCAAATTAATCAGCGTCTGACGTAAATTGACGTAATTTTAGTAGGCAAGTTTTTAATCATGTCTAAACTTCTATGGAGTAGTGTCAGGCGCTGACTAATTTGACAGGTCTAAACTGAAATTTATCTTCTGTCCTTTTCATAATGAAATGGAAAGAAAAAGATGCACTAAATTTAAATTTAGTTTAGTTTGTGAAGGGAATCGGCACCGTCTGTGTTTGCAAAAATAATGATAAAGTAAATCCTTTCCCCCAACGGGAAACAAAACATTAACATCATTAAAAGTTAGTTGTGGTCATTTATCATTAACTAAACTTGTGAAGGCCGCAGGAACTCGTGGGATTCGAGAAACACAGAACCGGTTGAAGTGGAGGTGCTTGGCGGAGGCCTATGGCCAGCAGTGGACATCTTTCGACTGAAATGATGATGATGATCATCAACTAGATTCGTATGCGATGCAGGATAAAAAAATAGCCTATAGGTACCCATCTCCAGGCCATGGTCTACACATGTGCCAATTTTTGACGCAAAAACGGCTGAAAAGATTTGGATGAAATTGAGTAGTGTAACAAACAAGACTTTCTCATTTATTAATACTAGTTAGGACCTTGAAGTGCAATTCAGAACATATTTATACCTTGAAAACCCATAACACTTGCCGGCCATGGGAATTCAATCCAGAACCCTACACTATAGCGATAGCGGTCAAACTAAACAGGCAAATTGATAGTACAGACGCCAGCACATCAAGCTACCCGAAACTGTAGAATTTTCCCAATCAACTTTGAACTTTATGCTTTAGCGATAAAGTTGAAAAACTATTAAATAAATTTGACAGATTGTAGTAGCTTCATGTGCTGGCGTCTGTACTAGACCCAGGTGTAGGTATTTAGCGTAAAACGAAGCTACCTTGCTTATATCTTATGGCATAGAATCATAGATGGTTGATTATTTTCAACTTTCAGAGTGATTTTTTTCTAACATCATCAGCAACATGATGCAAGTAAAATAATATGGATGTCACGTGATCAACTTTGAACGTTAATGTCTCGTAAACGTGACACTTTACGGGGATTGGTCTTGTTAAGTTTTCTGTTTGCATTGATGTGAGCTATCGATTTATATAGGATTAAAGGGTGGCCGCCATTTGAAAAAAATAAAACAAAATGGCGCGACAGTAGACCGTATACCAGGCCCCATATAAAAATCTTCATTGATCATTATTATTTACAGTTTTGTGAGAGCATTTGCAATTTTCTCACGAAACAAGGTTACAAGAAGCTCGAAATGAAATCCTTTTGTTTTGTATGCGCGGGTTCAAGAATAATAGAACGTGTCGGATTGAACAAGGGTAGAGATTTTTAGGAATCCCGTTGATAAGTGGGCCAACGTTTGCTAGGTCTTGTTTTGGGTTCTCAATTTCGTTCCGAGTGATTCTAGGTTTTTATTGTGGCTTTATTTTTCTCTTGCTCTTGTCTTTATAAAGTATATGCCAACCATGACTAACCAACTTTCCTGTCATACATTTACATAATCAGCCGATAATGTTCCAAAGGGCTGGAACACAGGCCTCGTCTCAGTGACAGGGAGTGGTTTGAAGTCACATGTCTGCGAGTTTTTGTTTCTAGGACATGCCGGTTTCCTCATGTTTTTCTTCATCGTTTTGAGCGTAGTGGTGATAAAATAATTTACACAAAGTAAAGCGCCTGACTGGACTCGAACCTACAATTTACAAATCGCAAGTCGACGCGACTTTGCCTACACTAAAATTAAAATATAAACTCTTGAAAGCTGAGGTTTATTTTAATAAAGGACTTTGAAATGCAGCCACACGCTTCCAGGCGTATGCGATATTTATATTGAAACTGAATCACTAATAGCTCAAAAAGTTAATATTTAATCACTCGGGGCTTAAAAGAATTTAAAATAATAACTCCATTATCATGCTTTAATTAATGTAGCTTAACTTCGCTATTTTATGTTAACGCTTCATATTTAAAGGAGTAACTCAGTTTAAGATTATTAAGCCCACTTTCATTAATAAGGCTTTCAATGGACTCTTTTATTATTTGAATAGTGTTGGCAGTTACTATAATAATATACCCTAATAAATACATACCCTATATATTTATGAGGGTATATTATAGTAACTGCCAACACTTTATTCAGACATACCAACAATAAATAGAAAGCTTCTTGCAATTTTGGGTTACACCAAAAATAAACGAATGAAATTGAAGAAGTACATATATGTTTTAGAGCAATGGTGGCCCAGTGGTAACGGCCCCGACTTCAAGTTGTAGGTCGTAGGTTCGAACTCGGGCAGACGTTTTACTTTGTGGAAATTATTTCATCATCACTGCTCGCAAAACGGCGAAGGGAAACATAGTGAGGAAACCGGCATGTTCTAGAATAAAAAATTCGAAGACATGTGACATCTACCAACCCGCACTGGGCCCGCGTGGTAGATAGCCCACTCCTTCTCGAAGAGGAAAGAGAGGAGGCTTGTCCGTGCAGTGGAAACATTATAAACTGATTATGCTGGAGTTTTTGACCAAGTTCTTATTAAGAGCGTTTACGACGTACGGCATTTCATATAAACTTTCAAGCCCTTGTTTTTCGAAATGAATGAACCGATTTTAATTAAACTTCATACGCATAAGCAGGATACAAAGGTCTAAAAAGTTAGGGTGAGCATTTTCGATAAATAGTGTTACAGCCAAATTAGACCGATTTTAAATGTTCCATAGAAACAGAGTTTTCCAGTTATCTTTTTTTAAATAAGACATTTCGAAAATGTTCTTTACTAACTTTTTAGACCTTTGTATCCTGTATCCTGCTTATGCGTATGAAATTTCATTAAAAGCGGTTCATTCATTTCGAAAAATAAGGGCTTGAATGTTTGTATGAAATGTCGTACGTCGTAAACGCCTATAAGGTATTCCTAAAAATTCTTTTACAGACCCTTGACGACCATGGCCAGTCTAGAAAATAATCTAAATTAAAATAAGACGTTTCTATCGTTAAAGTTTAAGTGCCGTTTAAAAATAAAACGTTTACTGCAATAACTTCACTTTGTTCCATTTACCTGAGTCGTAACATTGTGAAAATATCATTACGTTTCTCCCTATTGTAACTACCCTTTATGAAACCCAGAATGGATCTTTATATATTTATATATGTAGTTACGTACCGTTTTTACGATCGGGAACGTTTTTATACCATTTCTTTTCTCTCAGGTTTTATTACTGCTTGTAAATGTTCTGTTAGCTAGTTTTGGAGGGAGTGTTACTGAGGTAATCGATTTCCCTGGAGGTCCATTATTTGTGTTAATGACAAGCTCCTGAAATAGTTAATGCTTTTTCTTTCTTTTATCTCAAGACCGTATCTTTTCATCAAACTGGGTCTAGGGTGGTGATCTGCCGAGCCTTTTCCCTACTATGTTGGGGTCGGCTTCCAGTCTAACCGGATGCAGCTGAATACCAGTATTTTACATGGAGCGACTGCCTATCTGACCTCCACAACTCAGTTACTGGGTAATACAATACCCCTTGGTAAGACTGGTTGTCAAACTTTCGGGCTTCTGACTACCCGTAACGACTGTCAAAGATCCACGAATGACAGCCGGGACCAACGGCTTAACGTGCTTTCCGAGGCACGGAGGGGTCTTGGTATGTAAAGATGGTCACCCATCCACGGACCAACCCCGGCAAGCATAGCTTAACCTGGTCGATCGACCTGTGCGGCTGTTATTAGTTACTTAGCCACAAGCCCCACTTCTAAAAACTGGGTGTTAGTGATATAATTCTAACTCCGCGTCTTATTTAAAAGCGATCGTCGCGCGAATACGTGATCGTGGCGTTCATATGTCACTTTTACTTCGGTGAAACAGAACGCGTGGCAGCGCCGACAGAAGGCATTTTCCGGCTATCCGAACAAAAAGTGACATTAACGCGACGATAGCGTTTGAAGAGGACGCGGCCTATGTCTTTATCCAGATATGCTGCGTCAACTACAATTAATAATAAACTGATAAGTAATGATGTTTCTTTTCGGAAGTTGACAAATTGTCAGTCAGAAAATTGTCAGTCTTGTAAACCTATCTAGGTTTACAAGATTGACAATTTGTCAACTATGTATGACGTTTTGATCGTGATTTTACTACCAAAAATATCAGTATCTTCCTTTAAAATAAAAATATAACGTGAATGAAAACACAATCGCCATTCAACCACTACAAATCTCGATAGAAAGCATGCATCGGAAACCACTATTTTCAATCGGAGACCGGCAACGTCACGCGTCGTCGCCTACTGTCAACCGTCGCTTCGGTCGCATCGCATGACGTCATTCTGTCTGCGCGACTGAGCTGAAAGCTCTGCGTGTCCGTTGAAATATGATTCTTCTTTTTTATGTTTGCCTGGTACTTTGGGTGATAAAATAATTTGATGAATTTTTGATTATTCACCGAGTTTGTCTCTAAAATAATTGAAATACATGTGCGTCGATTCTAGAATGAGCAGCAGTTTTCATGCTTTCCGAAGTGAACTGAGCAAAGTTTCGTTTAAAAAGGACATCATAGTCATAACAATATTACACTTATAACCGATTTTTTATTATTGCTGAATGGGTCCGCTCTTGACTTCGATCATGCTTGATGGAAAGCGATGGATGAGGTCTATGGTGGAAGAGATGTCAGCATCAAGTGAAGGGCCGAAGCCTGCCGGGTCAGCGGGATTGTCCGAAAGTTACCGCTGGCGCGCTGGCCCGGAACATAAAGGGCTAAGGAAGGAACACGGGTGGGTTTTAGTCAGTAAGAGTCTGACACTCCCTTCGGCGGAGCGGGAGGGGTCATTTGATGATTTACCATCCTCAAAAAAAAAGGTCTTTGGTGGAAGGAGCGCGCGCAGAAGATCCCTAAGGCATTAGAACTCTCACGCATCGACGAATCGACGAAACACAGCAGGCTGCTTGACTCCGGACTCCATTGGGAGGGTAATCGCAAACCAGGTAGGCGTTATACCTACCCCGTAAGGGAAGAATTGGCCTGTTAAAATGGCCTTTTATCCTTTAAGGTTAAGGTTCGCGAGCACATTCGCAAGAAGCTCGCAGTATCATCACAACGGTAATATTTTCTCATTGTATGTCTTATTTCTTTTTATTAAGTTTATTTATGTATTTATGTATATTTATTTGTAATATATTTATATGTAATTAGGTATATATTATATTCAGTTTTAATAGGTTTATGCCTATCTTTATATTTAAAATATTTATTCCACAATGGTGTGATTGCACCTACCACTGTTTGTCTCTGCATCACCCAAAGGTTGACTGGTAGAAAATGCCTATGGCATTAAGTCCGCCTCTGTACATTTATGTGCTTGAAGTATTAAATAAATAATAAATAAAAAAGGTGTTGTGTGTGACTGTCCAGGATACGCCGAGCGCGAGCGTTCAGTTGAGTAACTGGCGGAACAAACTGCACTACACGAGGAGGCTTCTTCATGCATCCCAAAATGATATGACCAAACTGAAGTTCTTTTATTTAATCAGTATGTGGTTGTCGCTTCGTCTTAGCATCATTTAGTTTAGTGTGCACATCAAAAAAGAAAATCTCCTAAGTACACGCACACCGCTTTTGCTTTATAACTGTATAGCAAAAAAAAAAAACATTCACCAATCAGATGATATTATGGTCAAGCTACCCGAAACTGTAAAATTTTCCCAATCAACTTTGAACCTTATGCGTCAGCGATAAAGTTAAAAATCTATTACAGAAATTTGACAGATTGTAGTAGCTTAATGTGCTGGCGTCTGTACTTTGGCAAACAAGCTACTTGCACTTTTTTGTATATTCTGTATTCTTTATTAAAAGCAGTGCCTATTAGTAGTAATAGCAGTATTCATGTAAAATTAATTTTCATGCCCTGAACAGGCAAAATACGGACTGTACCAACTACATAAAACCAACAATTTTTACAACTGGTAACACCTTTATTTTATGCAAATAATTGACTCTTATAGTTTTGTACAAGCTACAGGCATGTGTATTACAGGCTTTAAGGCTCCTTCAAACAGGCGCGACACGCGATAAAACTGCGCGCGACACAAAGGCACCGCAAGCCGCGCAACGAGTGGTGCCTTTGTGTCGCGAGCGATTCGCGTCGCGCGTCGCGCCTGTTTGCAGGAGCCTTTAAGCGTAGGCGATAATGTTTACCATTCTTCCTTAAGATGTGTAATTCATCATTTAAGTCAGAATTGTAATAAAATTAAGGGGAACGGAGGCAGTCTGCCTTATTTATTCAAGGAGCTGGTAATTTATACAAATGGGGTCAGATCCCAAGCCGCTTCACGGTAGGAATATTTCAAAGCTATTGATTTATTAACACTTCCTGCTACAGTTGTGTTTCCGAGAAGTACCTACGCGAAATTCTGTACGTCTGTTTATTAATTTTCTAGCTGAAATTGTATTAGGAGGGGGTTTTTTTCGGAAGGAATTTCGTCACTAGCTTTTACTCATTATTAACCACTTTTGAGAATGAATCCTGATTTCATTTTAATTCCGTGAAAAATCAGACTACGATCTGACCAGTAGGTACAAACGTCAAAACGTATATCCTATATTATCACTTGCTATTTACTTTTGCATGTGCAGTATATCACACAAGAATATTTAAAAGCTCCAATTGAAACAAATGACCGAAGAAAACATGACTAAGCAAGTCTACATGAATTCAGGTCCAAAGAAGCGAGATAGACCCCTATTCAATTAGATATCTGCGGTGCTATTCTGTAAAAATCTCACCGTGAAAACTTAGGTGAAGTGAGCGTGAAGTGAGTTGTCAATAGTGTCAATTCCTAGCAAAAACAAAACTCACTTCACCTAAGTTTTCACGGTGAGATTTGTACAGAATCGACCGGCTGAAGTCAATAACGACGTAAAGCAAGTTCAAGTGTATGAGTCGATGACCCAGAACCGAAACATCTGACGAAGAATGACGAGGAGAGTGGACCCCAAATGAAATGGGATAAGGCTGGGCAAAGAGAGAGATAGGATCCAACGAATCACCTGTAAGTTTATATGTTCATATTTTCATGTAATCTAGCAGAGCAGAATTATGCCTACTTTAAAAAATGTGCTAGCGAATTTATTTTATACCTGACTGAGTAGAATGCACATGCCCGAAGGGCGGAGCTACTCCATCTCTTTCGAATATTTGAACTTTTTCGTCCTCAGACATTTTTCACGGAAAACAGACTTTGGAACATAAAGTGTTGTGTTATGTGTGACGCAATGTTTTCACAGCTTTTTTAATAGGCCAAGGTTCTCTTGACGGATAAATAAATATTGATGGGAATGAAATTGTGTTGTATTTTATTTATAAGAAAGAAAGAAAATACGTTGGTAAACATGATGCAGAGAAAGAAGACAAACACAAAAAGAAAATATGCGCCACATCCATGCAAAACGACCAATTAGTCATCGACAATTTTGGGAGCTTTTTTATTGATGTGGCTGTCAGGCTTCTTATAACAACGTGTTTTTTTTACATCCCATAACTCTAGGATTATATTCTATAAGTAAAAATAATACAAAAAGTCCTAGAATATGTGGTTGAAATATGTATAGTTTCGAAGATATCATGTATCTAAGTTTCATTGTAACGAGTAAGTAATTTTCATTCAAACCAATCACTCATATTTAAAGCTAAGAAAATGCGACGTTGTCTTATTTCACGCAAGGGTGTTTTGCATTAATAATCGTGACATTGTAGAATTACTTTGAAAAAAAATAATAATAATGATTTATCATTGACAAATAAGAGTGATTCATTTTCATTCAAACCAATTGTAGCGCTTAGGTGGTGTAGAGACAATAATACTCCAGATGTACGACGAATGTATATTTAAAATAAACGAGGAATATTGAACAGTGGAAGAGCGTGCGTGTGCGTGTTGTATTCTACAAAATGTGTACATGTCTTAAAAATCTAAACTTAGGGGCACAAGTAGTGACTTACTTACTAACATTATCTACCAATAGGAATACGGTTTCGATATACATTATAGTTCCTAAATAAATCGTTCGGTGGCGCGCTGGTCGCCGTCGTGTTATTGTTCGGCGCGGCGCGGCGGCGAGCGTGGCGCGCGGGCGAAGCCCTAGGATCCCGCGCACAGCGGCGGCGGCCGGATGTATGTTTATGTATTGCAGCGTATTGCAGCTACAGTACTCCCCCCTTAGCGAAGCGTACAGGCGTCTTGACGATCCTGCCTGATCTTGTGCGGTGTTCCGTCGTTTTCGATGCTGGAAGTAGGTCGGATTGATCTTCAGTGGTAGCTTCAGGTGATTGGCGTGTCTCACTATCCGTGGGTTCTTGATCTTCTGCGATGTTGATAGTGTACGCCGGTTTGAGACGATCGATTGATATATTGCTAGATCTTCCTGGTAGTTGAATCGTGAAGTATTTTTCGTTACGTTCGATAACCTTGTATGGACCTTTGTATGGATGCTGCAGAGGTTTGCGGACTGTGTCATCGCGTACAAACACGTGGCTGCATGTCAGTAGGTCGTTGTGTACGAACATACATCGCTTGTTTGAATGTGGTTTGTATGTAGGTGTGAGCTTCGTGATAACGTCGTGCAGGTGATCGACGTAGTCGTAGTCCATTTTCGTTGCGGCTGGTGTAGGTGATATAAAATCACCGGGTAAGCGTATCGCTTGGCCGTAGGTAAGTTGCGCGGCACTTGTGTTGGTGTCGGTGCGCGTGGCGGCTCGAAGACCCATTAAAACAAGCGATGTATGTTACACGTCGGGGTCACCAATGTAGCGCTTAGGTGGTGTAGAGGCAATAACACTCCAGATGTACGACGATAGTATATTTAAAATAAACGAGGAATATTGAACAGTGGAAGAGCGTGCGTGTGTGTGTCCTACAAAATGTGTACATGTCTTAAAAATCTAAACTTAGGGGCACAAGTAGTGACTTACTTACTAACATTATCTACCAATAGGAATACGGTTTCGATATACATTATAGTTCCTAAATAAATCGTTCGGTGGCGCGCTGGTCGCCGTCGTGTTATTGTTCGGCGCGGCGCGGCGGCGAGCGTGGCGCGCGGGCGAAGCCCTAGGATCCCGCGCACAGCGGCGGCGGCCGGATGTATGTTTATGTATTGCAGCGTATTGCAGCTACAGTACTCCCCCCTTAGCGAAGCGTACAGGCGTCTTGACGATCCTGCCTGATCTTGTGCGGTGTTCCGTCGTTTTCGATGCTGGAAGTAGGTCGGATTGATCTTCAGTGGTAGCTTCAGGTGTTTGGCGTGTCTCACTATTAGTGTGTTCTTGATCTTCTGCGATGTTGATAGTGTACGCCGGTTTGAGACGATCGATTGATATATTGCTAGATCTTCCTGGTAGTTGAATTGTGAAATATTTTACGTACCCCACCAGCTACAGTTATGGTTGGTAACTTTGTCGACGAGACATCGGCCGGCTATGTCGACAAGAAGTTGATGACGTTTCAGGAAGTCGGCAAAGACGCACGAAAATGTACGCGTCCGTGCAGTTTCGAAGACAGCAGCACCACCTCGGGAAACTAACGCCTGCGTTGGCTGAGGCGGCAACCGACGCAAGCAATATTTCTTACCGCCTATTTATAACAGACAAAAACTCGCGTCTATCGTTTTTAATTGATACTGGCGCCAACGTTTCCGTGATACCGAAAAGAAAAGGATCGACAGCAAAACCAACGGATTTTTGCTTGTATGCAGCGAACAACACGGTAATTCCAACGTACGGAGAGAAAACATTACAACTGAATCTCAACCTACGAAGACCATACACCTGGAAATTTATCATCGCTGCAGTCAACAAACCCATCATCGGTGCCGACTTCCTGAAACGTCATCAACTTCTTGTCGACATAGCCGGCCGATGTCTCGTCGACAAAGTTACCAACCTGACCGTCAAGGCACCAGTTACCTATTCCGCAGAACCTACAGTCCGAAGTATTGACGTTGAGCAGCCATATCACCAACTAATCAGCAAGTTTCCTGACATACTGCGACCGTCATGCATGAAGGATACTCCAAAACATCGGGTAGAACACCATATTGAAACCACTGGTCCACCAGTATACAGTAAGAGCAGACCACTTCCACCACATCGGTACCTGTCCGTGAAGAAGGAATTCGAGTCAATGGTGCAGCAAGGAATTTGCCGACCAAGCAAAAGTCCTTGGTCCAGCCCACTACATGTCGTTCCCAAGAAAAACGGCGACATTCGCATCTGTGGTGACTACCGTAGACTCAATGACGTCACCAAACCCGACCGCTATCCAGTTCCGCGACTCAAAGATTTTACATACCTACTCCACGGCAAGAAAATCTTCACTACTCTCGACCTAAATCGTGCTTACCAACAACTACCTGTACACGAACCGGACATCGAGAAGACAGCTATCACAACACCCTTCGGCTTATTTGAGTTTCCACGTATGTGTCCAGGACTTAAAAATGCTGGACAGACATTCCAACGATTCATACATGAAGTACTCATCGGGTTAGACTACGCATTCCCATTCATCGATGATGTTATCGTCGCATCGGAAGATGAAGCAAGCCACATCGAAGATCTGCAGGAGGTGTTACGCCGATTAGACAAGTATGGCATCACCATAAATCCATCAAAGTGTGTCTTCGGCAAAGAAAATGTTAAGTTCCTGGGCTATGAAGTGTCGAGCGACGGAATCAAGCCACCACAAGACAAAATAACTGCTATCACTGCTTACCCCAAACCCGAAACAATTCACGACCTACGTCGATTTATTGGAATGGTAAACTTTTACCGTGATAGCATACCAAACGCAGCCCACTTACAAGCACCTCTCAACGCGTTCCTTCACAACTCTAAGAAACGTGACAAAACAAAAGTCGAATGGAACAAAGAAGCGTCACAAGCATTCGAGTTATGTAAAGTTAGCATACAGAACGCAGCTTTACTCGCTCACCCATCTCCATCAACAACCGACGCCATATCGCTCATGTGCGACGCATCGAATAACTGCGCAGGCGCCGTACTTCAACAATTCATAAACAAGAAATGGATACCACTTGGCTATTTCTCAAAGAAATTCTCCGAAACTCAACAACGATACAGTACATTCGACAGAGAATTACTTTCAATCTTCATGGCAATCAAACACTTCAGAAAAATATTCGAAGGTAGAGAGCTTATTGTTTACACCGACCACAAGCCGCTGACCTACGCAATTCGTAAGCCGCCGTCCGATAACGATACTCAACGGCGCACGCGTCAACTTTTGTTTATCAGTGAGTTTACGACTGACATCCGGCACATAAGTGGAGTAAACAACGTCGTCGTCGACGCTCTCTCACGTATCGAAACAATCGAATTGCCATCACCAATCAACTATGATGAATTATCGCAAGCTCAAGAAAATGACAGCTATATTCCATTATCATCACTACAAACAAATATCCAAATGAAGAAAATCGTCATACCCGGTACCAACAAGCCAATATTCTGCGAAACTTCTACGTCACATGTTCGTCCATACCTACCAGCCGACTTTCGTCGCATCGCATTCAACGCCGTGCACAATCCTAGTCATCCTGGAATACGAACTACCCGAAAATGAATGCAAGAACGTTACTTTTGGCCAGCAATGAATACCGACATTGGCGAGTGGACGAAAACATGCACTTCGTGTCAACTGTCCAAAGTACAACGACATAATCACAGTGACATCACAACATTCCCATCGAGCGAACGATTTCAACACATTCACGTTGATATTGTTGGACCGCTACCTACATCTTCATGTGGACATCGATACCTACTTACTATGATTGATCGTTGTACACGATGGCCTGAAGCCATGCCCCTTCAAGAGATAACCGCTGAAATCGTCGCAAGAAAGCTGTACGAAGCCTGGATATCTCGTTTCGGTTGTCCCACAAGAATAACAACTGATCAAGGACGACAGTTCGAAAGTCGACTATTCCAAAACCTCGTACAATTACTTGGAGCAGAAAAAACCCGTACTACTGCCTACCACCCGCAGAGTAACGGTATAGTCGAACGCTGGCACCGAACACTCAAAGCCGCACTTATGGCTCGACTAAAAAACAGCAACAAGTGGATCTCCGAATTGCCTACTGTTTTAATGGGTCTCCGAGCCGCCACGCGCACCGACACCAACACAAGTGCCGCGCAACTTACCTACGGCCAAGCTTTACGCTTACCCGGTAGTTAGTTTGTTTAACCTTACGCCCTTACGCCCTTAGTACTGTTTTCTTGCGACGATTTCAGCGGTTATCTCTTGAAGGGGCATGGCTTCGGGCCATCGTGTACAACGATCAATCATAGTGAGTAGGTATCGATGTCCACATGAAGATGTAGGCAGCGGTCCAACAATATCAACGTGAATGTGTTGAAATCGTTCGCTCGATGGGAATGTTGTGATGTCACTGTGATTATGTCGTTGTACTTTGGACAGTTGACACGAAGTGCATGTTTTCGTCCACTCGCCAATGTCGGTATTCATTGCTGGCCAAAAGTACCGTTCTTGCATTAGTTTTCGGGTAGTTCGTATTCCAGGATGACTAGGATTGTGCACGGCGTTGAATGCGATGCGACGAAAGTCGGCTGGTAGGTATGGACGAACATGGGACGTAGACGTTTCGCAGAATATTGGCTTGTTGGTACCGGGTATGACGATTTTCTTCATTTGGATATTTGTTTGTCGTGATGATAATGGAATATAGCTGTCATTTTCTTGAGCTTGCGATAATTCGTCATAGTTGATCGGTGATGGCAATTCGATTGTTTCGATACGTGAGAGAGCGTCGGCGACGACGTTGTTTACTCCACTTATGTGCCGGATGTCAGTCGTAAACTCACTGATAAACAAAAGTTGACGCGTGCGCCGTTGAGTATCGTTATCGGACGGCGGCTTACGAATTGCGTAGGACAGCGGCTTGTGGTCGGTGTAAACAATAAGCTCTCTACCTTCGAATATTTTTCTGAAGTGTTTTATTGCCATGAAGATTGAAAGTAATTCTCTGTCGAATGTACTGTATCGTTGTTGAGTTTCGGAGAATTTCTTTGAGAAATAGCCAAGTGGTATCCATTTCTTGTTTATGAATTGTTGAAGTACGGCGCCTGCGCAGTTATTCGATGCGTCGCACATGAGCGATATGGCGTCGGTTGTTGATGGAGATGGGTGAGCGAGTAAAGCTGCGTTCTGTATGCTAACTTTACATAACTCGAATGCTTGTGACGCTTCTTTGTTCCATTCGACTTTTGTTTTGTCACGTTTCTTAGAGTTGTGAAGGAACGCGTTGAGAGGTGCTTGTAAGTGGGCTGCGTTTGGTATGCTATCACGGTAAAAGTTTACCATTCCAATAAATCGACGTAGGTCGTGAATTGTTTCGGGTTTGGGGTAAGCAGTGATAGCAGTTATTTTGTCTTGTGGTGGCTTGATTCCGTCGCTCGACACTTCATAGCCCAGGAACTTAACATTTTCTTTGCCGAAGACACACTTTGATGGATTTATGGTGATGCCATACTTGTCTAATCGGCGTAACACCTCCTGCAGATCTTCGATGTGGCTTGCTTCATCTTCCGATGCGACGATAACATCATCGATGAATGGGAATGCGTAGTCTAACCCGATGAGTACTTCATGTATGAATCGTTGGAATGTCTGTCCAGCATTTTTAAGTCCTGGACACATACGTGGAAACTCAAATAAGCCGAAGGGTGTTGTGATAGCAGTCTTCTCGATGTCCGGTTCGTGTACAGGTAGTTGTTGGTAAGCACGATTTAGGTCGAGAGTAGTGAAGATTTTCTTGCCGTGGAGTAGGTATGTAAAATCTTTGAGTCGCGGAACTGGATAGCGGTCGGGTTTGGTGACGTCATTGAGTCTACGGTAGTCACCACAGATGCGAATGTCGCCGTTTTTCTTGGGAACGACATGTAGTGGGCTGGACCAAGGACTTTTGCTTGGTCGGCAAATTCCTTGCTGCACCATTGACTCGAATTCCTTCTTCACGGACAGGTACCGATGTGGTGGAAGTGGTCTGCTCTTGCTGTATACTGGTGGACCAGTGGTTTCAATATGGTGTTCTACCCGATGTTTTGGAGTATCCTTCATGCATGACGGTCGCAGTATGTCAGGAAACTTGCTGATTAGTTGGTGATATGGCTGCTCAACGTCAATACTTCGGACTTGGTCGACGAGACATCGGCCGGCTATGTCGACAAGAAGTTGATGACGTTTCAGGAAGTCGGCACCGATGATAGGTTTGTTGACTGCAGCGATGATAAATTTCCAGGTGTATGGTCTTCGTAGGTTGAGATTCAGTTGTAATGTTTTCTCTCCGTACGTTGGAATTACCGTGTTGTTCGCTGCATACAAGCAAAAATCCGTTGGTTTTGCTGTCGATCCTTTTCTTTTCGGTATCACGGAAACGTTGGCGCCAGTATCAATCAAAAACGATAGACGCGAGTTTTTGTCTGTTATAAATAGGCGGTAAGAAATTTTGCTTGCGTCGGTTGCCGCCTCAGCCAACGCAGGCGTTAGTTTCCCGAAGTGATGCTGCTGTCATCAAAACTGCACGGACGCGTACATTTTCGCGCGTCCTTGCCGAACTTGCGATGATAAAAGCAGATTGCTGATTGGTCGTTATGTGCGCGGCTGCGATTCTTCTTGCTCGATGAACGCGATCTTGAACGCCGTCTGTCGAAAGGTCTGCGTCGATGCTGATGATAATGCGATTGATGTGTTTTCAGTTCTGCAATTTCTCTCGTGAGCGCGTCGATTTTCTCCTCAATTGATGTAGATGCATGTGGGATTGCAGGAACGGAGGTAACTGCAGCGACTGCGCCGAGTGGTTGTGTTTGCTCGAGGATCTTATCTGCCATCAACGCCAGCTCGTGAATATCGGAGTGTTTCGCGATGTTATCGCTGACTGCGAGTACTGCTCGGACGGATTGTGGAAGATGGTTTGTCCACATAATCCGTAGCGTTGAGTCGGAGATATTATCGGCGGCGAGGTTTTTCATGCGACGTAGCAGCTGTGAAGGCTTCATGTCACCGAGTTCCATCTCTGATAGCAACCTTTGTACCTGCCTTTGCTCGGATTCCTCGTAGACTTGGAACAATCGATTTTTCAGTGCTTCATAACGGTGGGTTTCGGGCGGATGAAGAATGATGTCGGAGATTTCGTCGAGATCTTGCCGCTCAAGTTGTCCGATAACGAGTTCGAACATAACTTGATCGCCTTTCTTCTGTACGGACATGATGGCTTCGAATTGCGCGAACCACAGACGAATCTTGTCGCGCCAAATGGGTGGAATGCGCAGCGACGTCGACACACCGGAAAGTTCTTGTTCACTGTTGTTGGCCATGATGAAACTTGATCTGGAGGTATCTTCTTAATATCACGTCGGTGTTTCTTCTTAATATCACGTCGGTGTTTCTTCTTAATATCACGTCGGGGTCACCAATGTAGCGCTTAGGTGGTGTAGAGACAATAATACTCCAGATGTACGACGAATGTATATTTAAAATAAACGAGGAATATTGAACAGTGGAAGAGCGTGCGTGTGCGTGTTGTATTCTACAAAATGTGTACATGTCTTAAAAATCTAAACTTAGGGGCACAAGTAGTGACTTACTTACTAACATTATCTACCAATAGGAATACGGTTTCGATATACATTATAGTTCCTAAATAAATCGTTCGGTGGCGCGCTGGTCGCCGTCGTGTTATTGTTCGGCGCGGCGCGGCGGCGAGCGTGGCGCGCGGGCGAAGCCCTAGGATCCCGCGCACAGCGGCGGCGGCCGGATGTATGTTTATGTATTGCAGCGTATTGCAGCTACACAATCATTCATACTTAAAGCTAAGGAAATGCGACGTAGTCATATTTCTAATCGCGACTTTGTCGAATTATTTTGTATTGAAAATGAAAACAAAAAAAATATAAGTAATTGAAAAATAATTCATATGCTAGTGGATTCTCTGATATTATGGTGTCATTTATACCCTAGGGTTATGGGATATAAAAAACATCTTGTATGACTTGTTAACTTTAACTTGTCATCGAACACAAATTTCAATTCCGGCGAGAAATATTGGTTTTATTTCATCTACGACAGGTACACTTTTGGACACCTCCTGTTGACAGCGATGCAGACGTATATTTTGATGCCCTATGATTATTTTTTCACTTTTTTATTGTATATATTATTTTAAGTCTGTTAGCTTAAATACTATGTAAATATTATAGTCTTCCACAGACAACACCTACTTTACTTTGGGCTGATTTTTCCAACGCCAGATAATTTTATCGGAGGAATAATTTTGAATTTTTGACAGTTCTTCCATACAAAAACTGTCAGATGTCAAATTTATTCCACGAATAAAAATTATCTGTCGGTTGAAAAATCAGCCCTTAATTTAATCTTAGCTTTACTTCTAATATGTCTGCCTTCATTTTCTTTAATCACCAACTTATGTAACTTAGCGCGGATGGAAGAGTTAACATATGCTAACTCTATTTGCCGCTATTGCCTTTACTCCGAACCTAAATTCATAACCCCTTCTGATAGCGCCCGCCGTTGCTCTATATTGCCTCTACATAAAGCCGCGTAGAGTCGCACATTTCATTTTGTAGAGTCGACGCTCGTAACAGATGCTGGTTTTTATTGTATTTTTTTGTTTTGATAGTTACAATACCGCGGCATATGTAGGTAACGCGCTATTCCTTGTTTTTTTTTAAATATACATAGGTGATGAAAATAGTTTCCCTTTACGAAACTAAAAATGGCTCGTTACCAACATGAATGATGTTGTGTTAAAAAGGGGGTGACTACCATGATGACGACTAATAGAGAAGTATGGAAGAAAAAGACATTTTGCGCTGACCCCAAATAAATTTGGATACGGGCAGACAGGAGACTGACTATGATGTGATGATGAAAATTAGCAGTACGGTTATGGAATGACTTACCCGTGTCGGTAAGGCGTGCTCAATCTTTGTCCACGTTTAAAATTATGGTAAAAAAGCACTTCCTCTCTCCTTAAACATCATCATTATATTTTATTTGCTCCTGTTTCATGTTTATTATTATATGGATATATTTTTATGTATGTGTATATATTTATTTAGATTTGTATAATATACTTTATGTGTGTATTTATTGTATTATGTAAATGGTACACCACGGACTACCTACAGTATTTGTCTGTCCTTCCCGTTTTCAAATCCATCCTAAGGTTGTCTTTAAAAGATTGCTCTTAGCGATAAGACCGCCCATTGTGTCACCCTTTGTACTGTTTCTATATTTATGTCTGTAATTTATATGGTGTACATAATAAAGAGTATTCTATTCTACTCTATTCTATTACATTATTTTGGCTTGGCTCAGATAAACTTTAATGTATTATTCATATTATTCTTTTATAATATATGACAAAAAACATTTGTTTGTTACTCAGACTCCATTAGTAGATAAACAAATTACTCTAGATTTAAGAAAGTCTGCTATAAATTCTTGTCTAAAATGTGAATACAGAAACAGAGCAGATTCATTTATTATGTAGGTATTACAGAATTATAAGCTTTAATGTGAATAAAGCTTTGACAATTACGCGTTTATAATACATCTCGAAAATGTCTTTTAATGAGCATATTTGCTCGTTAGAAGAGCATATTTGCTTAGACGCTTAAAAGTAATCTTTGTCTTGATGAATATTATGTATGTGAAGATTCCTTTGTCACTGAGAATTCGGATAATATTAGAGAGATTTTGAGTTTGAGTAAAACTTATACTTTTAAAATCGTTTGAAAAAGGTACTGATGGTTTAGATGAGCTCGATGCAATGGAAAAGGGTCTACTAGAAATGTGTGTGTAAAATTGTCCCAGATAAATTACACTTTTTCAATGAAAACAAGGTCTTTTCAGGGAAAACTGAAATTTTATTTGACATACGAAAGTTTTGTGTAATACTTATTAACTGATCGAAATGAACGAATAAAGTCAAACTCAATGCTTTTACTTTAATTAAATCAAGGCTCCTTGAAACAAGCGCGTCACGCGATAAAACCGCACGCGACACGAAGGTACCACATGTCGCGCAACGAGTGGTGCCTTTGTGTCGCGCGCAATTATATCGCGTGTCGCGCCTGTTTGTAGGAGCCTTTACAGGCACTTTTGAACTGTCAAGGAGTCGGTCAGTCAGGAATATGAAGCTACTTGCCAATTCCAAGGCGTAGTAGGTACCTATAGAAAATAACAGACAAGAAACTACATGGACAGTCTTTAATATTGAGAGTTTCACTCTCGTAAATGTCGAACCCGGGGAATATCGGGATAAAAAGTAGCCTATATGTTAATCCAGGGTGTCAGCTATCTCCATATAAAATTTTATCAAAATTGGTCCAGCCGTTTGAGCGTGAAGAAGTAACAAACATATAAACACACACACATACACACACTCACAAACTTACGCCTTTATAATATTAGTGTGATTGTTACAAAATATTAGTTTTTTGATGACCAATGAGCTCCTGCCTTTTTCTTTTATATTATATACTTGTATAATAATATGTATATTTTAGTGTTGAATTGTAAAATAGGTTAAGTGTTTTAAAAATATTAGTTACGAACCTAATTAATGTTGATTTTATAAATATTTGTAAAAACGATGTAAAAAGTCGTATACGTCAAAAAGTCCATAGTACAGTAGTAATCAGAAACAAAAAAAAACAACAATTAAAAAATAAATAATAATACCAATGTGAAACGGATACAAATAGTAAACGAAATACTTACCAATAAAAGTAAGTGTATTAAAATACCTAACCAAGATTAGCAAAGTTACAGAAATACTTTCTCTCCTAAAACTTAGTTAAAACAAAAATAAGCTTAAAAGCCTTGCAAAACCTAAATTCTAATTATTTCTCTAGACTTTATTCGTATAATTTTTCAAAGGCACTGGGACAAACCATTTTGTTTCCCTAATTAACCTGACTCGCCTGTTGTCGTGACACTAATTAACTCTTCTCTTTACGGGTTCATTAAGAGCTCTATTAGGTACCTTTTACATATTTTATTTAGAATAAAACAGTTTGCTTCAAGCGAGAATTAAATAAAATAAGGTTTGTATGAAAGATTCAGTCATACATACATAAATTCTTTACAAATTATTTTACGTAAGTTATATAAGTTTGGGCAGATCTAGCTTTTATTAGATGCAGTTAATAGGTAATACGGGCTGGTGTCCGCAACTCCACGTCAATGCGCGTATTTTGCATACAGATGCAGTATAGTTATTGTGTGTGTGGCCGTGCACGAAGTGACTGATTTTGATAAATTCTGTTATTTTTGAAGTGAAAACTTCTTTAGCGGCGCTGTGTACTTTTTTTGGAATGGGTAAAAACTTCTAAATTCGCGTCAGGTCACGTGACCCTGATCGAAAATTCGTAAGACGTGACGCGCGTTGTTGAGGACAGCGCCATCTATGCACATTGGGAAGAACTACGAGGGCCTCGCGTACTAACTACGTAGGCCTCGCGTACTAACTACGTAGTTCATCCAACAACGACGAGATGGCGCTGAACCACGGATATATAACTGACGACGAGCAAATCTGAATAAATTCCTTTCACGAGAAGAATAAACCAGTCACTTTGGTCATCATACCTGATTTGCAAAAAACCCTATAAAATAAGGAACACACCTTAACACGCGTGTTTTGTTTATAAGACGATTCACAAAATACACTCGTAATTGTTCAAGTTTTCACTTCTGTCGGCACTACCGGAGTGCCAGTTTTTTATCTGCGAAAGGGAAAAAGGATTTAAATAAAATTATTTGTAATTTAAAAAGTCGCGTTCTTTGTTTTGTATGTGGCTGAAGATATTTAAAAGTCAGTTTGTAATCTTTAGCTATCCTTGAAATAAAATCAAATTTTATTTTATGAAAATATGTACATCAAATATCTTCATTAAGTAAATAAACTATATTTTCGAGAGCGCAAAAGTAATGAAACTATTAACAATAAGACAAGTAGTATCACAAATAATTTTGTACTTTTAAAAATCACACAAATGTTGTTTCAATTATTTCAAGATTTTCTCACAATTAGATAAGAAATTGACAAAAGAGGGTTTTCTTCGTGCACGGAGCCTTAAAGTTACAAAACATGAGTAAAACTGTGTACATCTTTTGGGTATACATCTTCAAAATTATTTTGAGACGATGCAATTTTTGAAAATGCATTGATAATAAAAATGAAGCAATATTTTAAAGATATCTGGCCACTGAAATGATAGTAAGCCATTTTCTGGATAAATAGCCAATTTGTCGCTGGAGTGGACTCTCGATAAGTGTTGGCAATATTGAAGCAGACCACTTGAGATATTGCAAAGAACATTCATTCCAATATCCGAAAGTAGTCAAAGTCACATTTTGTAATACATTTTCGTGTCACAAATCGTGTATCTATTCCTTACTAATAAACGTATTAAGTATATCAGATGAATAGTTACACACCGATTTCTCTCTTTAAGTCGTCAGTAATTTGATTTTCCAATGAAGACAAAGCGTTGTGTAACTATACAGACGCTATACAACGTTTATTAGTAAGGGGAAAAAATATTTATTGAAAATAGGCTCACGCCTTATTCTATGAGACATAAACATAACTGGTGAAATGTGAGTGTTACTATAGGTACAGACTCCAGCACATCAAGCTACTACAATCTGTCAAATTTCTTTAATAGATTTTCAACTTTATCGCTAAAGCATAAGGTTCAAAGTTGATTAGGAAGATTTGACAGTTTCGGGTAGCTTAATGTGCTGGCGTCTGTACATGATACATATATGCCTATCCCTTCGGTTTTTACAGGCGTAATGAGCATACGTTTATGTAGTTGTTGCTGAAAATGAATAAATCGGAAATTCGTTTTTGATCCATAATCAAAACGGTGATTATTAAGAGGAAATGCGGTCGGAGAGACTTTTGAAAAGTCATTATTCGAGGTTTGGCTCTCGCCTATTTCCTTCTCCAATATTGGACCAATTTAAAAGATATTTCATTAACTAAGTAAGAAGGATATATACTGTGTCACTATGTTTTTATTTTTTCGTTAATGGTTGTCAAATTTTTACACTAGGCCTCTGTTGACAGGACAGCGGCAATCTTGAGCATTTTTTTGAGGGTTCTAGTGCTTATAAAAATAATGTATCATCAAAAAGGAAAAGATAAGGACATACAAGTAGTTAATATTTATTATGCTGTAAAAAATCATTACTTTATGGTCATTAACCAGAAAGATAACAGGCGAGAGCGTTTCTATGGAGGAAAGTCCACCCGCATTTCCTCTTAATAAGAAAATAAACATGCATTGAATTTTATTGATTATTGAAACAATATAATTCAAGGCAAACAAACTCCTAGCCTAACAATTGACTAATTAGTTGAAATCAAGTAGCGTTATATAATGTTTTACTAATTGCTTGAATCGCACGACGCCATCGTGGCAGGCCCATACGAAGTTGGCGGGTCGAGCTTGACACCTACCGTAAGGACTCGCAAAAGACAGAATTGTGTGGACAATACAGGCTAGTTAATTAGTTAATTGCTAGAAAGTAAGTAGGTGCTTATTGTAGAATCATTGATAACATAAATAAATCTTCAAACAAGAACAAGTTATCATAGTCCGCGCGGAACTAGTTGGCCGCGCCTTCGGTGGGGACGGGGGTGAGGGTGGCGGGGTTGCCTAGTGTTCGCAGCTCAAGTACTGAGTAATGTCAAAGCGCCCCCTCCCCTCCGTCCCACCGCTCACATACCTAAGGCGCGGCCAACTAGTTCCGCGCGGACTATTGATACTACTGTATGTTGTTAATACATACCTACTTCATGTATTAAATATTTACATGCCATCATTACACGGCGGAATATGTCTTTGCACTACAATTTTACATATCATTTTTGTGCAAATAAACGATTTTGATTTGAAGAAACCAATCCTGTTCATCAACTAGAAACTACTTCGTTCAAAGAAACGAAACGCTCCGACACTATAAAATAGATATACTGGTGGGTGATAGAAACGGTATTTCAAAGCAAACGCGTCCACAACGAAAAACGAAAACGAGATGTGTTGTGTGTCATGAATAAAATTTATGATCACGACGTACAAATAAGGGAACTGCTACACAAATCTGAAACATACAAGTTATGAGATTTTTTCAGACTATACAATTTATTTGTTGAGATAAACTACGCTTCGTAGGGAAACCTGCAACTGTGAAAATGTCAAGCTGAACACTGATGATAATTAAAAAGTTACGGTAGATTTATCTTCGAACCAGTTGAGTTTGATAGAGTAAACAATTTAAATGATCCGGTAGCTATGGTGGAGATTGGATATAATGGGTTCAACAATGTTTAAGTGAATACACTTCATTTGTAAACCTGCATTATCCTGTATAACCTAAATCGAATTACAGTTCAGCCGTCGAGAGAATGAGTTCCTGACACCTGTCAGTGCGACAATTCTAGTCACTACATAGTATAAAACAAAGTCGCTTTCTCTGTCCCTATGTCCCTTTGTATGCTTAAATCTTTGAAACTACGCAACGGATTTTGATTCGGGTTTTTTTAATAGATAGAGTGATTCAAGAGGAAGGTTTATATGTATAATAACATCCATTAAATAGTGGAGAAGTACTGTTATTTTTGAGGTTTCTAATGTGATGTCGTAAATAATTACATTTTTTCCGCTTACATTGCAAACGCAGGCTGAATTTTTAAATCGCACTTATAGTAATTATAAGTACCTACATAAGGCGAGATAAGTAGTTATATATTTAGTAGATAGTATTTAGTATCAGCAATGCACCCGTGCGAAGCCGGGGCGGGTCGCTAGTACCATAAAGATCAAATTCGCAAAACTGAAAGTTGTTAGGAACGCCTTATCTCGACGGCCGAACTGTAATAGTACGTAGTCAATGGCATCTCGCTTTGTGGATAAATATAACATTTGTCAAAACATTTTTAAGTTCAGTTTTCTTGTTACGAAATCTGAAGGCACTCCAATTAACCTTTAAAACTTACAGCATAACAACCTACTAACAATACATTCAGTTGCAAGTTCCCTTCACCATATATCTTTCGACAAACAAAAAAAAAACCGAAGCATGGTCTTCCTCAACTGTTAACCCCACAACCTTTTACTAGAAAAACCCTAAATGCAAGATACATACTTGGTCTCATCGATGTAGACTGCTTCGAGAACCTTCGCAGCATATTGTAGGTTCTTTTGTAAAGTCTCAGCGGATATTTCACCCCTATTCAATTGTCTTAGGAGATAGCGTAATCTGTGAACAAAGAGAGAATAGAATTAATTACAGGAAATTCATTATGAGGTACAATTTGTGTGTTGGTGTGGTCCGGGTTAATTATGGCGGTGCTTGGTCATGTGCTCGTGTTGGGGATTATTAGCTGACAGTGTCGAAAGGGGATTGTGTTATATTTTTTTGTGTTTTGTTTTTTTATTTTCTTTTTATTCGATGGTATTTTTTTAGTATTTTTGTTATCAGTTTGTATACGCTTGTAGAATTTTTCTATCATTTTCCGATAGTGAAGTAACGTTTTACCGAACAATAAAGAAAATAATTTCAAAGATATTATTAATCTAGGAAGTTCAGCGTCGTATAATTATGTATTATGTTAACTCATTTTGTCAACAGTTAACACAAGTCATCTATATGGAACACACACATCATTTTACAAAAATTAATAATCAATAGATTGACTAAACATAAATTGTATTCAGAGAATATTATAAATGCCTAATAATTTAGAAAAACAAATACTATTGTTAAAAACATATAGAAAGGACATAATATAATAAATATTAAATAATAAGGAAAACCAAAAAAGCGCTCTTCCTCTCTCCTACTTATTTAAAAGTTTACTGTCCCCGACACCTTTATTGTACATTATGGATGCATAAAGATTGAATTAAATTAAATCGCCTGGTTAAATATAAAAAAAACCGCCAAGTGCGAGTCGGACTCGCCCATGAAGGGTTCCGTAGCAGCAAACTACTTACTAGATCTCGTTCAAACCAATTTTCGATGGAAGTTTGCATGGTAATGTACAGACGCCAGCACATCAAGCTACCCGAAACTGTCAAATTTTCTCAATCAACTTTGAATCTTATGCTCTACCTAGCGATAAAGTTGAAAATCTATTAAAGAAATTCGACAGACTGTAGTAACTTGATGTGCTGGCGTCTGTACATCATATATTTTTTAGTTTTATCATTCTCTTATTTTAGAAGTGAAGGAGGGGGGGGGGGACACATTTTACATTTGACGAATCCATAAGGGTTCCGTTTTTTGCCATTAGGCTATGGAACCCTAAAAAATGTTATGTTCATATTTTAGTATTTTCTGAACTTTCTATTAGTTTCTATATTATTAACCCAATTCAACCAAACCAACTTTACTAACACTAAGCGCAGCCAATCGTCTCGTCTGTGGGCGTTAAAAGGTCCCCTAATATTGGTTCACACTACCCTACATAAATCGGATTGCCCTCCTAATGCCTTACACGCACTTAACTGAGATTTCCGATATCTAATATTGCTCTTTTATTCGATTCCCACTCGAGAAGTGACGGGAAGTTGTTAAAGATAGAAATAAAGTCATATCTACTTGAAATTACTGTTATAACCTAATATCGGAACTAACGCCGCGATCTTTTGTTTTGAATTCATTCAGAATCAGAATCAGAAATATTTATTTGCCAACAATGTAGGTACAGCGGTGCTATTCTGAAAAAATCTCAGGTGCGTGAGCGTGGAGTGAGCTGTCAATAGTGTCAATTCCTAGCAAAAGCAAACTCACTTCACCTAAGTTTTCACGGTGAGATTTTTACAGAATCGACCGGCAGATTTGAGATGGTACAGAATACTATGTTTCCGCTACATTCTACCTTACGGCGTGCAAAAACATTAGTTAACATTACGTTGACATTAAAATAACAAGACATCAAAAATGAATACACATAATTAAATTTAAAGTGATATTTCAAAACCCACACTATCAACCAACAACGTTCTATTTAGTCACGGTGAATGAGTCTACATCTGTCTACCTTATAATATGTTTATTTAGATTTCTGTGGGTATCATAAAGTTTTATGAATTAAGTGAACAAGACGTACATGACACGAATTGCACACATGTTTACCAACAGCGCCCTGTCAACGTCATTCGAGCTTCAAAAGATTCTTGTATCAGTATAAAGTTTGGTTTCCTATGAAAGCGGTGAACGTCACACAATAACGGCAGTGAATCTGTGTCAAATACTGGTAAATCTGATTTTTTTTTCGATCGTTATAAATGATTACGGAACCGATTTTCTAGGAAATCTAGGGGTTTATTTATAAAGTAAACGATGATTCAAGTTAAATGACGTTCAAACGTCATAAAAGTATGATTAAACATCCGCCACAATAATATAAAATTATAATTTGTTTCCTTAAATATTCTATATGTTTGAATTTGATACCACATTCTGTATATATATATATTTTTTCTGTATTTCTGTATATATATATATATATTTATTCTCATGTATATATATATTTTTGAAGTGAAAACTTCTTTAGCATCGTTGTGATTTGAAAGTTTATGAAATGAAAAAGCGTCAGTAAAAGAGACATGTAAATTCATAAGATTTAACGTGGGAGAAAATGAGATAGGAAGCATTATACAGTGTTTTTGAAGGTTTCACTTCTACCACGTGTGAATTTTATTATTACATAATGCACACCTGCTTTTCAAATTCACTTTTGACATTGGCAGAATAGTCGACATCGGCTTTACTTGCCATAATTAAAAATAGAATAGAATAGAATCGCTAATCACTACTTAACTTTAAACAACGTTTATGAATAAAGGGGAAATATGTGTAACGAGCTATAACGTCATTGTGCCTCTATCTTTCAGGTAGTCACACTTAAATGTCAATTTGTAAATTCTGCTTTAACCATGTAAAGATACCTTTTTACGAAATATTATAAAATTACCTATTTTCTACACTGATATTCATCTCACTACAACTAGGCAAATTAAGAAGTTAATATAGCACGGAAACCATTTGAAAATTGCCACGCTCATTTTTCCATCGCGTAAAAATAAAATATAAAAGAAAGTATACGAGTTTTAGACTTATTACTTGTAATTTTTTTTTTTAATGAAAATCGTTTACTTTTACCATGTTTGTAAATATGTGAGCACCATGTATCTATCAGATAATTAATTTATATGTCATGGTTTCATTTTTAAGTCTTTTACCTATTGTGGTATAGTAATTTTATTTTAGGTGCATCGTGTTCACATATTATTATTATATAATTATTAATGTATGCAAAATTTTGTAAAGTATTTTAAAAGAGTAACGGTGGAGTTTCTTGCCCGTTCTTCTCCATACGAAAACTACCTTTTGGAATGGGCGACTAGAATCAATTCTATTTGTTGTAATTTCTGACGTTCAAAAGTGCCTTTAATGTGCCTATTTGAAATAAATGCTTTGACTTTGACTTTGACTTATAGCCGTCATATAACCGTCTAGAAAATATAAAATGTTACCAATAGAGGATAAAGAACGAAAGTAACATTTATTTAAAAGCCCTTTAATCCGAAGTTACCATATTTCGAATAATCTTTGAATACTTTTCTTCTACCTTCCGAGGCTTCCGAGTTCGGTATTTTTTTCACTTTCACTAAAATCTTTATAGCGGGTGTCTCCAAAGTGGTCATAATTATGTAGCTTTTGGAAATTGAATTATAATCTTTTTTACTTTGTTTGGTATTCAAAAACTTGTTTTCTTTTCGTTCTCAAATACTTAGAGTGACTCTCATTTATTAAAGCGCCCTTTAATTGTTTCACTCGTGATCTGCAGCTCCAAGATGGTTCTGTTAACACTTCGTGCGCTTAGGGGCTGTCCATTAATCACGTGAAGCTCGAAAGGGGGGGGGGGGGAGGGGTCCATAAAAATCACGAAATATCACAAGGGGGAGGGGGGTGTAGTAATATATCACGTGTATTTATTTTTTTCGGCAAATGCGAGATACTGAACCGAAAAGCGGCGTTACGTGTATGTATTTATTTTTTCGTCAAACGTGTACAACATCTAAAGCGGCTTGACCTTGTGTACTAAAAATACACGTGATATATAAGGGGGGGGGGGTAATCATAAACCTCATCATGAATCACCAAGGGGGAAGGGGGGTTACAAAATGCCAACAAAAACATCACGTGATTAATGGACGGCCCCTTACAGTAGCGGATCGAATAATGAAATTAAAGGTGTATTTAAATTAATACTAGCTGCGCCCCGCGGTTTCACCCGCATAAGTGTCGATCCCGTGGGTATATTGGGACAAAAAGTAGCCTATATGTTAATCCAGGGTTTCAGCTACCTCCATACCAAATTTTATCAAAATTGGTGCAGCCGTTTGAGCGTGAAGAAGTAACAAACATATAAACATACACAAACTTTCGCCTTTATAATATTAGTTTGATTATAATTAAGTATTCCAAGAATAATCAATTCTACTCTTTTTACATCATGACGCGCTCTGTTTTTTGCTCGCTGGTAAGAGTTGTTCTTTTCTGGACACAGCCTACAACTCCCTAACACCATTCAGCGTCTGTGTCCCTGATAGTTTGGGTAATTGGGTGTTGTGGGTTTGGGGGAAGTGATTGACCGATTAGTCTTGTTGGTAAAATTGTATCTCGGCCGTAAGTTGTACCTCGAGGTATGGTATGTTTTTACACCCCTATTCTGCCGTGCTAAACGCAAAAGCGGTATCTCAGGAAAAGCTAGTTTCGAGAAAATTGAAGTTTTGTTTTTTATTCTCTGAGTGATTTGAGGTAAAGCTGAGATAGGGAACACTTTTCTAAGGACTTTTTTATTAAGATACCGTTATTTGGCTGAACTCATTGGATGCATATTTCTTTAAGCTATCCGATGCCACAAAAATCAACTTTACAAATTTTTTTGAGATACCGCTTTTGTGCTTAGCACGGCAGTATTCTCCCCAGATGAGCATGGAGAAGTAGAAGCAGAAGGTGACGGCGCGGAGCTGGACAGTCTTGTAGAAATCTAGTGGATCCCTCGTTATAGATAACCAATAGGATAAAGGTGCTCAAAAATGTAAGCAAATGTGGACTGTAATTTTATAGTTCAACTAGATTTTGGGCGTTGCGCGAGCTGCAAGCAGCTCGCGGGGTCGTGTTTTTGAGGAGTATTTCTTACCCTTGTAAAATTTTGAGAATTGGACAGTAATCCTTAGCACTTATAGGATTTTGTAATAATAGCTATTTATTCACCAAGGGGAGGAATCTGTACTTACCCTCGAGTGATATATACTGCTGATATATATTGCTTTATACTACACTTGTGGAGTTGTTGTTAATAAATTGCTATAATTGTCACTGGAATCACTTATTTTAACTTGTGATTTACACCGCCAAACTTTAAACTTTACCAAGAAAATTGTTTCTACAAAATACGTCAACAAACAAAATAAGTCTTTTTTTTTTCTTATTTTAGCGCGTCAAACAGTTTTCGCGCCAAAAGACGTTAAGCCGCATGGCTCTAGTAGGGACGCGGCTTAACGTCTTTTGTGATTTGTTGCGATCAACAACACTCAACAACACCCAAAACACTCAACAACATTCAACAACACTCAACAACACTCAACAACACTCAACAACACTCGACAACACTCGACAACACTCAACAACACTCAACAACATTCAACAACACTCAACAACACTCAACACCACTCAACAACACTCGACAACACTCGACAACACTCGGCAATACTCAACAACACTCAACAACACTCAACAACACTCAACAACACTCAACAAGATTCAACAACATTCAACAACACTCAACAACACTAAACAACATTCAACAACAATCAACAACACTCAAAACACTCAACAACACTCAACAACACTCAACAAGATTCAACAACATTCAACAACACTCAACAACACTCAACAACTTTCAACAACACTCAACAACTTTCAACAACACTCAACGACACTCAACAACACTCGACAACACTCGACACACTCGACAACACTCGACAACACTCAACAACACTCAACAACATTCAACAACACTCAACAACACCCAAAACACACAACAACACTCATCAACACTCAACAACACTCAACAACACTCAACCACAATCAACAACACTCAACAACACTCAACAACCCTCAACAACACTCAACAACACTCAACAACACTCAACATCACTCAACAACACTCAACAACACTCATCGACACTCAACAACACCCAAAACACTCAAAACACTCAACAACACTCATCAACACTCAACAACACTCAACAACACTCAACAACCCTCAACAACACTCAATAACACTCAATAACACTCAACAACACTCAACAACACTCAACAACACTCAACATCACTCAACAACACTCAACAACACTCAACAACCCTCAACAACACTCAACAACACTCAACAACACCCAAAACACTCAAAACACTCAACAACACTCAACAACACTCAATAACACTCAACAACACTCAACAACACTCAACAAAACTCATCAACAACACTCAACAACACTCAACAACACTCAACAACAGTCAACAACACTCATCAACACTCAACAACACTCAACAACACTCAATCACACTCAACAACACTCAACAACACTGAACAACACTCAACAACCCTCAATAACACTCAACAACACTCAACAACACTCATCAACACTCAACAACACAACAACACCCAAAACACTCAAAACACTCAACAACACTCAACAACACTCAACAACACTCAACAACACTCAACCACACTCAACAACACTCAACAACACTCAACAACACTCAACAACACTCAACAACACTCAACAACACTCATCAACACTTAACAACACTCAACAACACTCATCCACACTCAAAACAACAACACTCAACAACACTCAACAACCCTCAACAACACTTAACAACACTCAACAACACTCAACAACACTCATCAACACTCAACAACACTCAACAACACTCAATAACACTCAACAACACTCAACAACACTCAACCACACTCAACAACACTCAACAACACTCAACAACACTCAACAACACTCATCAACACTCAACAACACTCAACAACACTCAATAACACTCAACAACACTCAACAACACTCAACCACACTCAAAACACTCAACAACACTCAACAACACTCAACAACACTTAACAACACTCAACATCCCTCAACAACACTCAACAACACTCAACAACACTCATCAACAACACTCAACAACACTCAACAACACTCAACAACACTCATCAACACTCAACAACACTCAACAACACTCAATCACACTCAACAACACTCAACAACACTGAACAACACTCAACAACCCTCAATAACACTCAACAACACTCAACAACACTCATCAACACTCAACAACACAACAACACCCAAAACACTCAAAACACTCAACAACACTCAACAACACTCAATAAAACTCAATAACACTCAACAACACTCTACAACACTCAACCACACTCAACAACACTCAACAACACTCAACAACCCTCAACAACACTCAACAACACTCAACAACACTCAACAACACTCATCAACACTTAACAACACTCAACAACACTCAACCACACTCAAAACACTCAACAACACTCAACAACACTCAACAACCCTCAACAACACTCAACAACACTCAACAACACTCATCAACACTCAACAACACTCAACCACACTCAAAACACTCAAAACACTCAACAACACTCAACAACACTCAACAACACTCATCAACACTCAACAACCCTCAACAACACTCAACAACACTCGACAACACTCAACAACACCCATAACACTCAAAACACTCAACAACACTCATCAACACTCAACAACACTCAATAACACTCAACAACACTCAACCACACTCAACAACACTCAACAACACTCAACAACATTCAACAACACTCAACAACACTCAACAACACTCAACAACACTCGACAACACTCGACAACACTCGGCAATACTCAACAACACTCAACAACACTCAACAACACTCAACAAGATTCAACAACATTCAACAACACTCAACAACACTAAACAACAATCAACAACACTCAAAACACTCAACAACACTCAACAACACTCAACAAGATTCAACAACATTCAACAACACTCAACAACACTCAACAACTTTCAACAACACTCAACAACTTTCAACAACACTCAACGACACTCAACAACACTCGACAACACTCGACACACTCGACAACACTCGACAACACTCAACAACACTCAACAACATTCAACAACACTCAACAACACCCAAAACACACAACAACACTCATCAACACTCAACAACACTCAACAACACTCAACCACAATCAACAACACTCAACAACACTCAACAACCCTCAACAACACTCAACAACACTCAACAACACTCAACATCACTCAACAACACTCAACAACACTCATCGACACTCAACAACACCCAAAACACTCAAAACACTCAACAACACTCATCAACACTCAACAACACTCAACAACACTCAACAACCCTCAACAACACTCAATAACACTCAATAACACTCAACAACACTCAACAACACTCAACAACACTCAACATCACTCAACAACACTCAACAACACTCAACAACCCTCAACAACACTCAACAACACTCAACAACACCCAAAACACTCAAAACACTCAACAACACTCAACAACACTCAATAACACTCAACAACACTCAACAACACTCAACAACACTCATCAACAACACTCAACAACACTCAACAACACTCAACAACAGTCAACAACACTCATCAACACTCAACAACACTCAACAACACTCAATCACACTCAACAACACTCAACAACACTGAACAACACTCAACAACCCTCAATAACACTCAACAACACTCAACAACACTCATCAACACTCAACAACACAACAACACCCAAAACACTCAAAACACTCAACAACACTCAACAACACTCAACAACACTCAACAACACTCAACTACACTCAACAACACTCAACAACACTCAACAACACTCAACAACACTCAACAACACTCAACAACACTCAACAACACTCATCAACACTTAACAACACTCAACAACACTCATCCACACTCAAAACAACAACACTCAACAACACTCAACAACCCTCAACAACACTTAACAACACTCAACAACACTCAACAACACTCATCAACACTCAACAACACTCAACAACACTCAATAACACTCAACAACACTCAACAACACTCAACCACACTCAACAACACTCAACAACACTCAACAACACTCAACAACACTCATCAACACTCAACAACACTCAACAACACTCAATAACACTCAACAACACTCAACAACACTCAACCACACTCAAAACACTCAACAACACTCAACAACACTCAACAACACTTAACAACACTCAACATCCCTCAACAACACTCAACAACACTCAACAACACTCAACAACACTCATCAACACTCAACAACACTCAACAACACTCAATAACACTCAACAACACTCAACAACACTCAACCACACTCAAAACACTCAACAACACTCAACAACACTCAACAACACTTAACAACACTCAACATCCCTCAACAACACTCAACAACACTCAACAACACTCATCAACAACACTCAACAACACTCAACAACACTCAACAACACTCATCAACACTCAACAACACTCAACAACACTCAATCACACTCAACAACACTCAACAACACTGAACAACACTCAACAACCCTCAATAACACTCAACAACACTCAACAACACTCATCAACACTCAACAACACAACAACACCCAAAACACTCAAAACACTCAACAACACTCAACAACACTCAATAAAACTCAATAACACTCAACAACACTCTACAACACTCAACCACACTCAACAACACTCATCAACAACACTCAACAACACTCAACAACACTCAACAACAGTCAACAACACTCATCAACACTCAACAACACTCAACAACACTCAATCACACTCAACAACACTCAACAACACTGAACAACACTCAACAACCCTCAATAACACTCAACAACACTCAACAACACTCATCAACACTCAACAACACAACAACACCCAAAACACTCAAAACACTCAACAACACTCAACAACACTCAACAACACTCAACAACACTCAACTACACTCAACAACACTCAACAACACTCAACAACACTCAACAACACTCAACAACACTCAACAACACTCATCAACACTTAACAACACTCAACAACACTCATCCACACTCAAAACAACAACACTCAACAACACTCAACAACCCTCAACAACACTTAACAACACTCAACAACACTCAACAACACTCATCAACACTCAACAACACTCAACAACACTCAATAACACTCAACAACACTCAACAACACTCAACCACACTCAACAACACTCAACAACACTCAACAACACTCAACAACACTCATCAACACTCAACAACACTCAACAACACTCAATAACACTCAACAACACTCAACAACACTCAACCACACTCAAAACACTCAACAACACTCAACAACACTCAACAACACTTAACAACACTCAACATCCCTCAACAACACTCAACAACACTCAACAACACTCAACAACACTCATCAACACTCAACAACACTCAACAACACTCAATAACACTCAACAACACTCAACAACACTCAACCACACTCAAAACACTCAACAACACTCAACAACACTCAACAACACTTAACAACACTCAACATCCCTCAACAACACTCAACAACACTCAACAACACTCATCAACAACACTCAACAACACTCAACAACACTCAACAACACTCATCAACACTCAACAACACTCAACAACACTCAATCACACTCAACAACACTCAACAACACTGAACAACACTCAACAACCCTCAATAACACTCAACAACACTCAACAACACTCATCAACACTCAACAACACAACAACACCCAAAACACTCAAAACACTCAACAACACTCAACAACACTCAATAAAACTCAATAACACTCAACAACACTCTACAACACTCAACCACACTCAACAACACTCAACAACACTCAACAACCCTCAACAACACTCAACAACACTCAACAACACTCAACAACACTCATCAACACTTAACAACACTCAACAACACTCAACCACACTCAAAACACTCAACAACACTCAACAACACTCAACAACCCTCAACAACACTCAACAACACTCAACAACACTCATCAACACTCAACAACACTCAACCACACTCAAAACACTCAAAACACTCAACAACACTCAACAACACTCAACAACACTCATCAACACTCAACAACCCTCAACAACACTCAACAACACTCGACAACACTCAACAACACCCAAAACACTCAAAACACTCAACAACACTCATCAACACTCAACAACACTCAATAACACTCAACAACACTCAACCACACTCAACAACACTCAACAACACTCAACAACATTCAACAACACTCAACAACACTCAACAACACTCAACAACACTCGACAACACTCGACAACACTCGGCAATACTCAACAACACTCAACAACACTCAACAACACTCAACAAGATTCAACAACATTCAACAACACTCAACAACACTAAACAACATTCAACAACAATCAACAACACTCAAAACACTCAACAACACTCAACAACACTCAACAAGATTCAACAACATTCAACAACACTCAACAACACTCAACAACTTTCAACAACACTCAACAACTTTCAACAACACTCAACGACACTCAACAACACTCGACAACACTCGACACACTCGACAACACTCGACAACACTCAACAACACTCAACAACATTCAACAACACTCAACAACACCCAAAACACACAACAACACTCATCAACACTCAACAACACTCAACCACAATCAACAACACTCAACAACACTCAACAACCCTCAACAACACTCAACAACACTCAACAACACTCAACATCACTCAACAACACTCAACAACACTCATCGACACTCAACAACACCCAAAACACTCAAAACACTCAACAACACTCATCAACACTCAACAACACTCAACAACACTCAACAACACTCAACAACCCTCAACAACACTCAACAACACTCAACAACACCCAAAACACTCAAAACACTCAACAACACTCAACAACACTCAATAACACTCAACAACACTCAACAACACTCAACAACACTCATCAACAACACTCAACAACACTCAACAACACTCAACAACACTCAATCACACTCAACAACACTCAACAACACTGAACAACACTCAACAACCCTCAATAACACTCAACAACACTCAACAACACTCATCAACACTCAACAACACAACAACACCCAAAACACTCAAAACACTCAACAACACTCAACAACACTCAATAAAACTCAATAACACTCAACAACACTCTACAACACTCAACCACACTCAACAACACTCATCAACAACACTCAACAACACTCAACAACACTCAACAACAGTCAACAACACTCATCAACACTCAACAACACTCAACAACACTCAATCACACTCAACAACACTCAACAACACTGAACAACACTCAACAACCCTCAATAACACTCAACAACACTCAACAACACTCATCAACACTCAACAACACAACAACACCCAAAACACTCAAAACACTCAACAACACTCAACAACACTCAACAACACTCAACAACACTCAACTACACTCAACAACACTCAACAACACTCAACAACACTCAACAACACTCAACAACACTCATCAACACTCAACAACACTCATCAACACTTAACAACACTCAACAACACTCATCCACACTCAAAACAACAACACTCAACAACACTCAACAACACTCAACAACCCTCAACAACACTTAACAACACTCAACAACACTCAACAACACTCATCAACACTCAACAACACTCAACAACACTCAATAACACTCAACAACACTCAACAACACTCAACCACACTCAACAACACTCAACAACACTCAACAACACTCAACAACACTCATCAACACTCAACAACACTCAACAACACTCAATAACACTCAACAACACTCAACAACACTCAACCACACTCAAAACACTCAACAACACTCAACAACACTCAACAACACTTAACAACACTCAACATCCCTCAACAACACTCAACAACACTCAACAACACTCAACAACACTCATCAACACTCAACAACACTCAACAACACTCAATAACACTCAACAACACTCAACAACACTCAACCACACTCAAAACACTCAACAACACTCAACAACACTCAACAACACTTAACAACACTCAACATCCCTCAACAACACTCAACAACACTCAACAACACTCATCAACAACACTCAACAACACTCAACAACACTCAACAACACTCATCAACACTCAACAACACTCAACAACACTCAATCACACTCAACAACACTCAACAACACTGAACAACACTCAACAACCCTCAATAACACTCAACAACACTCAACAACACTCATCAACACTCAACAACACAACAACACCCAAAACACTCAAAACACTCAACAACACTCAACAACACTCAATAAAACTCAATAACACTCAACAACACTCTACAACACTCAACCACACTCAACAACACTCAACAACACTCAACAACCCTCAACAACACTCAACAACACTCAACAACACTCAACAACACTCATCAACACTTAACAACACTCAACAACACTCAACCACACTCAAAACACTCAACAACACTCAACAACACTCAACAACCCTCAACAACACTCAACAACACTCAACAACACTCAACAACACTCATCAACACTCAACAACACTCAACCACACTCAAAACACTCAAAACACTCAACAACACTCAACAACACTCAACAACACTCATCAACACTCAACAACCCTCAACAACACTCAACAACACTCGACAACACTCAACAACACCCAAAACACTCAAAACACTCAACAACACTCATCAACACTCAACAACACTCAATAACACTCAACAACACTCAACCACACTCAACAACACTCAACAACACTCAACAACATTCAACAACACTCAACAACACTCAACAACACTCAACAACACTCGACAACACTCGACAACACTCGGCAATACTCAACAACACTCAACAACACTCAACAACACTCAACAAGATTCAACAACATTCAACAACACTCAACAACACTAAACAACATTCAACAACAATCAACAACACTCAAAACACTCAACAACACTCAACAACACTCAACAAGATTCAACAACATTCAACAACACTCAACAACACTCAACAACTTTCAACAACACTCAACAACTTTCAACAACACTCAACGACACTCAACAACACTCGACAACACTCGACACACTCGACAACACTCGACAACACTCAACAACACTCAACAACATTCAACAACACTCAACAACACCCAAAACACACAACAACACTCATCAACACTCAACAACACTCAACAACACTCAACCACAATCAACAACACTCAACAACACTCAACAACCCTCAACAACACTCAACAACACTCAACAACACTCAACATCACTCAACAACACTCAACAACACTCATCGACACTCAACAACACCCAAAACACTCAAAACACTCAACAACACTCATCAACACTCAACAACACTCAACAACACTCAACAACACTCAACAACCCTCAACAACACTCAATAACACTCAATAACACTCAACAACACTCAACAACACTCAACAACACTCAACATCACTCAACAACACTCAACAACACTCAACAACCCTCAACAACACTCAACAACACTCAACAACACCCAAAACACTCAAAACACTCAACAACACTCAACAACACTCAATAACACTCAACAACACTCAACAACACTCAACAACACTCATCAACAACACTCAACAACACTCAACAACACTCAACAACAGTCAACAACACTCATCAACACTCAACAACACTCAACAACACTCAATCACACTCAACAACACTCAACAACACTGAACAACACTCAACAACCCTCAATAACACTCAACAACACTCAACAACACTCATCAACACTCAACAACACAACAACACCCAAAACACTCAAAACACTCAAAACACTCAACAACACTCAACAACACTCAACAACACTCAACTACACTCAACAACACTCAACAACACTCAACAACACTCAACAACACTCAACAACACTCAACAACACTCAACAACACTCATCAACACTTAACAACACTCAACAACACTCATCCACACTCAAAACAACAACACTCAACAACACTCAACAACCCTCAACAACACTTAACAACACTCAACAACACTCAACAACACTCATCAACACTCAACAACACTCAACAACACTCAATAACACTCAACAACACTCAACAACACTCAACCACACTCAACAACACTCAACAACACTCAACAACACTCAACAACACTCATCAACACTCAACAACACTCAACAACACTCAATAACACTCAACAACACTCAACAACACTCAACCACACTCAAAACACTCAACAACACTCAACAACACTCAACAACACTTAACAACACTCAACATCCCTCAACAACACTCAACAACACTCAACAACACTCATCAACAACACTCAACAACACTCAACAACACTCATCAACACTCAACAACACTCAACAACACTCAATCACACTCAACAACACTCAACAACACTGAACAACACTCAACAACCCTCAATAACACTCAACAACACTCAACAACACTCATCAACACTCAACAACACAACAACACCCAAAACACTCAAAACACTCAACAACACTCAACAACACTCAATAAAACTCAATAACACTCAACAACACTCTACAACACTCAACCACACTCAACAACACTCAACAACACTCAACAACCCTCAACAACACTCAACAACACTCAACAACACTCATCAACACTTAACAACACTCAACAACACTCAACCACACTCAAAACACTCAACAACACTCAACAACACTCAACAACCCTCAACAACACTCAACAACACTCATCAACACTCAACAACACTCAACCACACTCAAAACACTCAAAACACTCAACAACACTCAACAACACTCAACAACACTCATCAACACTCAACAACCCTCAACAACACTCAACAACACTCGACAACACTCAACAACACCCAAAACACTCAAAACACTCAACAACACTCATCAACACTCAACAACACTCAATAACACTCAACAACACTCAACCACACTCAACAACACTCAACAACACTCAACAACACTGAACAACACTCAACAACACTCAACCACACTCAACATCACTCAACAACACTCAACAACACTCAACAACACTCAACAACATTCAACAACCCTCAACAACATACAACAACACTCAACAACCCTCAACAACACTCAACAACACTCAATAACACTCTAAAACACAAAACCACTGTATAATGCTTTCTGTCTCATTTGCTCCCACGTTAAATCTTATGTCTATTACATTGACAGTGACAGCGCTGTGAAGTTATTACCCATCCAAATTAGACACTACAGGCTAGCATAATGATCCCAATGCGTTTTCGAACTTCTCAAGTTGAAAGCGTTTTATTTTATGCTACTAAATATAGATGTCACCAAAACTCGTGTTGACTAAATCTAACGACGTGACTTCGCAAATGAGTACACTTATAGCATTCGTTCATAGTCTCTGAGCGAATGCTGATTGCCCGATAATATAACAACTCGGTCTCGCAGGTTCGCTCCACTCAGGACCTACCTACCACCGGAAAGCTATCGTGACCTTATCCCTACGCTACGCTACGCTTCGCTTTACCGCTACCTAGTTTCCGAGATACGATGGGGGGAGGGGTGAAGGGGGGGAGAGGGGGGAGTTTTGAAAAATGATTTTGACCAACTCTGGGCCCCTTGATATGAATCTGAAAAAAAAAAATGTTCCAAGTGTCTTAACTTCCGAGATCTACCTAGAGGGGGGGGAGAAGGGGGCAAGGGGGGCAACTTTGAAAAATGGATTTTACTTTTCCGAACCTCCTCTATACGAATCCGTAAAAAAACAAAACCCAGATTCCTTAATTTCCGAGATACGATGGGGGGAGGGGTGAAGGGGGGGAGAGGGGGGAGTTTTGAAAAATGATTTTGACCAACTCTGGGCCCCTTGATATGAATCTGAAAAAAAAAATGTTCCAAGTCTCTCAACTTCCGAGATCTACCTAGAGAGGGGGGGAGAAGGGGGGCAAGGGGGCAACTTTGAAAAATGGATTTTACTTTTCCGAGCCTCCTCTATACGAATCCGTAAAACAACAAAACACGGGACTCTTAGTTTCCGAGATACGATAGGGAGGGGGGAGAGTGGGGTGGAAAAGGGGAGGTTTGGGATTTTTCCCATACTCGTGAGAGTTACTTCTATACGAATCTGTAAAAATATACCCACCTCCCCCTTCACCATCTGGGAGAACAATTATGTCAGTGAGTGAGTCAGTCAGTCAGTGGTAATCGAGCTTTATATAGTATAACGAGCTTTATATAGTATAATAATTAAATTACGAATCGCTGACACAACTGACTTTAATTTTGACAATATGTAAAAAGAGTAAAAATTCTTAAATATATAGAGGTCGCAACACTCGTCCTAACTTTTGTTAAAATGCCTTTCGGAGGTTGTAACGGTAAATGTATGACATCGTGTTGCGTCTCCTTGAAATATTTCTTTTATTCGTTCGACGCATATAGTTTAGAACCTAATTTTAATTTATATTCCGCCGTAACCCCTTTGCATTTTCAAGAGTCTTCAAACGCAGCAATTCCATTTCGTAAGGTTCTGTTTTTTTTTCACACCGTAGTAAACACTGAATATTACTGTGAAGGTGCTTGAATATTGGGTGTTCTTAGATTCCTTTCTATTACGTGTATAAGCACAGCATAATAAGCCTACATGCTTTGATTATCAGATTTCTATTCTGACCTGGGCAATAATAGCATGAGGATATGAGTGTCAGATATTCGTACAACGTTATTAGTTGGATTACTTGATATATCGCCAGAAGTCGAACCCAACACAGTTGGGAAAAGGCTGGGCAGATGATGATATATCGCAAATGTTGTAAAAGTTATTAAAAAAGCCTAGTATCAGCTTCTTCACGTCCGCATGTTAAATCGTTTTCGTAAGTGATGGCATCATTTGCGAAAGTAATGTATGAGCATACATTACTTTCTAATATTACGAGGACATCAGTGTCAGATGTTCGTACGACAATAACGTCCAACTAAGAAAAGTTGGATTACTTATAATAATAATAAAGCCTTTTATTCCGTAGCTAGACATCAAAATTTACAACAAAAAGTCAGAAAATGTTTCAAATTTCGGTGTGCCTCATGGCATAGGTCCCCTCTAACAATGTCCATTGTCGTCTGTCACGGGGTACCCTCCTCCAGTTTGGACCTGCTGACAGCTTAATTTCCTCCTCCCATCGGGTAAGCTGTCTTCTCCGATTTCTTTTGCTATCCCAAGGCCACCTTGCTCCACTTTCCTTTACTGTCTCGCATCATATGGCCTATGCACCTCCACTTTTGTTGGTCTATTTTTCTTATTCTTGAAATGTCGGTCAGTTTTGTTTTGGCCCGGAGTTCTGTTTTTAATTCCATCCAGTTGGATTACTTGATGTATCGCAAATCTTGTATAACTTATAAAAAAGCCTAATATCGGCTTTTTCATCTCCGCATGTTAAATAATTTTCATAAGTAATGCCATCAATTGCGAATGTAAAGCGTAGCTCATTTTCTATAACGTCGTGTTTCTCAGGATCCCGTAATTCAAATTTTTCGTGTAGCTTTTTCCAATAATTTATCAAAAAAATGAATAAGATTCTTGTTTTAGTCCGAATTTTTTTTTTGTTCTTTATACAATCCCTTAATAACATACTTTTGGTGGTGAGTTTCACTATCGCATCTTGGGTCTTTAGCAAACTATAATAGATGTTTCAACATATCTACCAAAGATAATATCCACTCTTTTCGCTTTGTTGATTTGATTTGTCCATATAATGTACACTTTTATTTTATTATTTTCATTTTTGAAGTAAGTAGGTAATAGGTGACACGGGCTGGTGTCCGCAACTCTACGTCAATGCGCGTATTTTGCGTACAATGAAGTAAGTAATTTGATCTTTGATTTGTATCATTTTCTTCTTGTAGATTGTATTGATTGAATTTGATCATTTATTTGTATCATTTTCTTTTTGTAGATTGTATTATGAAGAGTTTTTTGAAAATGTTGCGGTCATGTTTGATCAGTTCCTTTGATAATATACTAGTGATTTTCACTATCGCCTATTGAATACCTTTCGCAATCTTTAACAGATGGTTCAACATATATATCAAAGGTCACATGCACTCTTTACGCTTTATTGATTTTGTTATTTGTTTTTTCTTTAATTTGCCTTGTGAAATTATTTCACAGATTGTAATCTTTAATAGCGCACTACTATTATAGAGGTGTGCTTTTTTCCAAAGTCTATGAAACCTTAACCCAACTAACTTTTCTAATAACAAAATCGGCTCCTAGACTGTCTTCGCTCATGCTCATTATGAGAGGCACAAAAGTCAATCGATAGATAATAAAAAAGATACTGCTCTAGGTGCAAAGAGTAAAGAACTTACAAGCCTGGATAGCAACAAAGCAAAAAAGAAAGAAGCAAAAAGAAAGAAGCAGAAAAGAAAGAAGCAAAAATCATTTCAGTATCGTCCCTCGCAAGTTATAATGTCTTTCGAAATTCAACAGGTAATTAATTTCTCGTGCATAATTCTTATTTCCCTGAGATGAGAGACGGTTTAGAGCTTCGGTTTGCATTTTGCTTTTGTTTCTCAGGCTTTATTAGAAGCATGCTCGAGTAATATTAGATATAGTCTTTGTAATTCGACGAGCGTGAGTAATGTGACTATTTTTTTTATTTGAATCAATCTACCTATACAGGGTTATTTTAAATTGGCTAGCTAAACTCCACAGACGCGATCGGTAATATATAAACACGGTAAAATAAAAAGATTTGATTTTCTTTTTTGCGAGGTCAACGACCGCTGTTATAGATATTTTTGCTACATAAATTATGAGCTGACAAAAACTGTTTTCTTATGTTTATCGTGTTTAGATTTCGATACCCATCACATAATAAGTTAACACAAAAGAAAACAGATTATTTATATTTATATTTCAAGCGACTACAATAACTGGGGACGCGAAAATTAAATATTTTGTTTTTTCATGTTTACATAACGAGGCAGTTTACCTAGCCAATTTAAAATAACCCTGTATAAAAAACATTACTACTGCGTTTGGGATCGATACAACCTTTATCAGATTCGGTTGGTCAAGCGTGCTTATCTGAATCTATACAAAGGATGCTATCCTGTTTAGGGTCAATATCATCACTATCAGATTGAGTTATATCATCACGGTACCGATATCTATGGCTTATACAAAGGACACTTAGTACAGAATGATCAGTATCAGATTAAGTCGTTCAAGCATGCTTAAGTGTCAATGCAATTCGGTTACAGCCTAATTTCGTGTTTAATCAGTCAAAAGCTTCTATTGTCTTCATGCGAACCAAGATGGCGACGGTGAGTATTAGAGATAAATCCAGCAGTACGTGCTTGTTAACCGATAATGTCATACTGTACTTAAGTACAGACGCCAGCACATCAAGCTACTACAATCTGTCAAATTTCTTTAATAGATTTTCAACTTTATTGCAAAGTTGATTGGGGAAATTTGACAGTTTCGGGTAGCTTGATGTGCTGGCGTCTGTATATAAAGGGCTTCGCGACGGGTTGAATGGCAGCTACAGGTGCTACTCTATTTAAACTTTCTTACATTCCATTATTTGATTTGAAATGTATTTGAACATAATAAAATTCAATAACAATAGTGATAAACGTTTATTTTTTTTCCTTTTTTAAAGATTGTCCTTTGTTGTAACTTCTTCCAACAAAGGATGAAATTAACCCTACAATTAAAAGTCTCCACACAAACATATTGCAAACTGCAATGCAATCAAAAAATTATTCACTCAAATCTTGAGATGTTCCTGCGTTCCGACTATGTTTGCGGAATGGGCTTTATGTAACCTAAGGCGTGAATTATACAGAGACGGCGTAAGGCGTGAATTATATACAGACAGCGTAAGGTAACGGCGCGGCGCAGGCATGATGCCGATTTAAAACGTTTTCATACAAAATGTACGAAGGTGACGTGTCGTGAATTACACTCAAGCGGCGCGGCGGCAGGCGGCGCCTTCGTACATTTTGTATGAAAACATTTTGAAGCGGCATCATGCCTGCGCCGCGCCTTCACCTTACGCCGTGTCTGTATAATTCACGCCTAAGGGTAACCTCAATAATAAATACTCAGTTCGATCTCAATGTATCGCTAAATCCGAAACAGGTAAATAATTCGACTCACAAGCCTTTAACACCACTATTATTCAGAAAACCACTGAAGTGCGACGAGCCCGTGACAACCGGAACGATGCATCTATTTGTACGCGGAAGAGAAAAATAAAACGCGGAAACCACAATCGAAATTCAAAAAAATTGAATGGATTCGTGTCGGCTTATTAAAAAGACGGACAAAACCGATATACGTTTAATTTGAATGTTCTACAAATGACGGTGTTGGTAAAGAGAATTTTTTTTGAACAGATTGGTGACTGTGTGGTGAACTTGGATATGAGTAGGCAGGAAAATTAATTCCTTATTAATTAAAAGAAAAATACAACCGATTCAACGAGTAATTTATAAAGTAAAATACTGGCACATCTATCTCTAAGTGAAAGTGGGTAGGACAGACTGCTGAATGCGGAAGGCGGAGGACAGGGTGTTGCGGCACAGTCTGAGAGAAGCCTTTGTCCAGCAGTGGACTGCAATAAGCTGAGTTGATTGATCTATCTATGTCCATATTGTCCATCTATCTATACCACGGATAATCTATACATATAATAAAGCTGATGACTTTGTTTCTTTTAACGTGCTAACTTCTGAAACTACCAATCGGATTTGAAAAATTCCTATTGTATTTGGTAGCTTAATTCTTGATAAAGGCTAAAGGTTACTTAACATCATGCTAGGACCCACAGGGGACGAGCAAAAATAAAAAAGGCAGATAGAACGCTAGGCGAAAATGAATTTATAGCGCGGGCAGGTGTTGCAATGCGACGGAGAACAAAAAATTTCACGCGCGGGTAGAATCTAGTACATATATAATGATTGATTTCTGACTACTGCTTTACTAGAAATTCTAGCCACGTAGAACTAATCTAGTTTCTCTTATCTTTAGTCTCTTCGTTATTTATACCATAAAGGCTCCTTCAAACAGGCGCGATACGCGATAAAATCGAGCGTGACACAAAGGCACCGCAAGTCGCGCAACTCGCGGTGGCTTTGGGTTGCGCGCGATTCGAGTCGCGCGTCGCGCTTGTTTGTAGGAGCCTTAACCGGTTGTATGCCGTAATTACAGAAAACAATTAAAAACTATTGTGTCTCACGTAGATCTACGCTCCCGGCATACAAGGGGTTAATAGATCAACTATAAAACATTTCCTATTAGTCTCCTTACGAGATCTTTTATCATAATAGGCCTATCCTTTTTATTAAATAAAGACCCAAAATCGATCGTTGAACTAAAATATAATAAGATGGTACGGGTAACGAGTTTTATAAGTGTTTTAGTTGGATGGGACAACTTGTCTCAAGAGTACTGGATATCCTTGTCTAGACGGGGCCGCTGGGGGCCAGTGATTGATGACGACATCCATAGCGTACACTATAGGGTGCTAAAGAGATTTTACACTATTTATGGCATTGGAGAAATGGAGACAGAGTATCGGTCATTTTAAATCTTTATGATAAATCTTATTAAATATTTTTTTCAATTACATAGTACGTTAGTCCAAAGAAATTACGTTTGAACCATGCATTGCACCTTGCAAGCGATTTTTTTCTTCTAGAATCGTGTACTTGAACTTAGCTCTTTAATTAATAATAAAAAAATAAACATTTTCTTGACTGGAAACAAACTTTATAATATTGGTAGCAGAATATAAGTTATTTGGCGTGTACTACTGCTATTACAACTATGTTTGTTGGTTTTTTTTTGCCAAATAAACGCAATTCTCTGCTTGCGCGATGCAGGATTTTACGTGACGTCAGTGTTATGCGTAGTTCGCATGGAGCGGTCTAGATGCCGCTACAAGTTTAAATAAATACTTATTCTTGCACAGTTGAAACACCGTTTCAAAACAATGATCACCTTTCCACGTGAAAGAAGTTTTCAATAAAAAAACAAATCGTATTAGACTGTTTCCGTTTATTTTTATTTTATTTTACCATTTATGTACACATAAATAAACAGACAAGAAAAAAAAAAACATAAACCCGATAATAACCGAATAAGATTTTCTTCAAAGTCTAGGAAACGTAATTCGTCTACAAATCGAAAAGAAACAAATCAAAAGAAATTTCTTCAAGCATTTTCAGTAAAGAAAATGTTTTAAAAGGCTTTTCGAGTCTCATATTTCATTCAGGGGCAGCATCGCTCGACCATGAGATCGATCCTCAGTTCTGAGTGGTAACGATTCCATTGTCTACTTTAACAAATTTTATTGCTCTCCACGGTTTATTGGCCTGTGTAATTTTATTTTTATTGAAGGCCTTAGGCTCCTACAAACAGGCGCGACACGCGATATAATCGCGCGCGACACAAAGGCACCGCTCGTTGCGCGACTTGCAGTGCCTTTGTGTCGCGTGTCGTGTCGCGCCTGTTTGAAGGAGTCTTTACGCCTCACGAAATCTGTTTATTTTAGTACCAATATTTTTCTTCAACAACGACAAGATTCCTTGGATATTGATCAGATTTTTTCTAATGTGCGCTCATCATTTTATGGACTGTCTTTAAATCAAATGATTCGGGAATTCTTTTGCCAGCGTGTGTTCTCTTTCCATGTGTTTTAAACATTATTAGCTGTGGCTGATAATCAGCCTCTAATCTTAACACTGCTGGGACACAGGCCTCGGTGAGAGGGAGTGGGCGGGCGGGCCAAATGAGGGTTGGTAGATGTCACATGATTTTGAGTTTTTGCTTCCAAGATATGTCGGTTTCCTTACAATGGGTGCCTTCACCGTTTTGAGAGCAGTGGTGATGAAATAATTTATTCAAAGTAAAGCGTCTGTCAGGGTTCGAGCCAACAATCACAATTCGTAAGTCGCGGCCGTTACCACTAGGTAAGTAAGTAAAATTTTATTTGTTTAAACATGGTGTACATGATACATTGTATGCAAGATAATAATAATATACAGAAAAGTTCTAACATGTTTAGCCGCATATCCACAATATGCGGCTAAACATGTTACAACTTTTCGTACAAATTGGTAGGAAGAGATGGTGCATAAACCGTGATAATATGTCATCAAAATTACATTACAGAAATTATGTAGGTACTTACTACCTACTAGGCCACCACTGCTGTTTCTAATAATGGCTGTAAAATCTCTGCATTGCTTTCCAGATCTTGTACCCATTTTGAGACATGACAGATGTCTTCCCCTGTCCACTAAATTATGGCACATATATTTCATCATGTGGAGCTTTATATGTTTCGTACTTCTTATTGAGGACTTGGGGCGAACCGTTTTTTTTTCCGATCCCGGATGTGTCCCTTAAAAGTGGAATCAGGTGTTAATTCAAACGATTTTTCTGTTTTTTTTTTTTCATATTTCCTGTCAGTGGCTGTTGTTTGTCATTGAATCATCCACTTAGTGTTGTTCTGACGATCGTCTAGTATTTTAGTATCCCCATTGTAACTGTTCATCATCATCATCATCATCAGCCTATAATGTTCCCACTGCTGGGACACAGGCCTCCTCTCAGCGAGAGGGAGTGGGCCGTAATCCACCACGCGGGCCCAGTGCGGGTTGGTAGATGTCACATGTCTTCGAATTTTTGGTTCTAGGACATGCCGGTTTCCTCACGATGTTTTCCTTCACCGTTTTGTGAGCAGTGGTGATGAAATAATTTACACAAAGTAAAGCGCCTGTCTGGGTTCGAACCTACGACCTACAACTCGTAAGTCGCGGCCGTTACCACTTGGCCACCACTGCTCTCATTGTAACTGTTACCAGTCCTTAAATGAGGTATTTCATATTGTTTGTCTTATTTCTTTATAGTATATTCAGGTAGGTAGGTATAGCAGTACCCTGCGGTTTCACGTGCATAAGTGTCGATTCCGTCTGAATATCGGGATAAAAACTATGCTATGTCCTTTCCTGGAAAAAAAAAGGTATGGATTTACAGTTTTAATAGGTTTGTTTATGCGTACTTGTTTATATTTAAAATATTTATTCCTAAATTTTCATAATTGCACCTACCACTGTTTGTTTCTGCATAACCCAAAGGTTGACTGGTAGAATACCTATGGCATTAAGTCCGCTGTACACTTATGTGCTTGAAGTAATAAATAAATAAATAGTTTTCGCAAACGCATTCTCCGTAAGTACCTTAATGTAGCAAAATAATGTTGATTAATAATTTTCCTTGATTATTTTTCTGTGTAACTTAAAAGGAGGCATCTGCCTCCCAAATTATGTTTTGACAAAGTGAACTGTACTTTCTCTGAATCTTTCACCGATTTTTTGGAGCATTTTCTCTTTTGTATAATGATATCGTGTTTTTAAAGAATTAAATATAATATTTTATAACTACTTTTATGATCTGGTTACCGCCTTCGTTTACTCCAGAATTTTCTTAAATATAAACCATGAATTTAGATAACATGCACGGACTGGACAGTTCTGTAGGATAAAAGAAATGAAAAAGGAATAACTTGTTGTAAATATATTAGGAGATTATTTTATAAGAAAGCACACACGAAAAGGTATCAAAGAACAATCATGGTTGACATACGTATCTTAGAACGTACTACTTTTAAATTCAAATTTACACCATAAACACATATACAGAAAGTTTGTATATCCAATACACCCTCATAAATTTTAATTTTAAATCATTAAAATATATCCAAATCAATAATCTTTAACACCTAAACCCGTAATACACTTAAAGTGCTTGACACTACACAATGGTTTAGTGAGAACGTCAGCTATCATGGATTCAGTGGGTACATGTCTCAGTTCAATGTCGTTGTTATCTCGGAGCACTTCCCTAATATAATGATGCCTTATATCAATATGTTTACTGCGTGCGTGAAACATTGGGTCTTGAGCCAAACATATTGCTCCCTGATTGTCGGCATGAACAACTACTCGAGTGTACCTCACAATTCCTAACTCCCTCATAAGACTATTCAAATAAACTGCTTCTTTCATACATTCAGATAGACTTACATATTCAGCCTCACAAGTCGATGTAGCCACGCTACGTTGTTTTCTTGATTGCCATGATACACTTGCACCACCTAAAATAAAAGCATATCCAGAATATGATCGCCTATCTAACAAGCAATTAGCCCAATCAGCATCCGAAAAACCTTGAACACAATCACCAGTTCTCTTGTATACGAGACTGTGTCGCATTGTCCCTTTAAGGTAACGTAATATACGTTTCGCTGATTTCCAGTCGCATGTTTCCGGTTTCGTTAACTTTTGGCTTAGTTTACTCACCGCATTTGCAATATCAGGCCTAGTTGCGTTGCTCAGATAATTTAGGCAACCTATTAGTTCCCGATAAGGCCATGTTCCATCCTTTTCTGTATCACAGTTTTCTTTGGATTTCACTTTTGAATTAATTTCCATAGGAGTTGCACATTTATTACATTTTTCCATATTAAATTGTTTTAATAATCTTTTAATGTAATTTTCTTGTGACAATATAATGACATTGGCATTTCTTATAATGTCTATTCCTAAAATATATTTCGCCTGACCATAATCTTTCAAGTCAAACTCCTTTGACAACTCATTTTTGAAATCGATGATCAAACCTCTTTCTTGGCTTCCAACTAAAATATCGTCGACATATATTAATACAAATAACAAAGTATTTCCATTTTGCTTAAAATAAAGGCATGGTTCGTTCAGACTCTGCTTCAAGTTCATTTCAGTGAGCTTCTTGTTGAGCCTGAGATTCCATTGACGTCCAGCTTGCTTCAAACCATACAATGATTTCCGCAATAAGCATGAATCGCAACCATTATCCAATTTACTAAGCATGTCTTGCGCGTGCTTTCTAACGATAGGATCTTCTCCCTCACGATTCATAAGCTTCATTAAACTCTCTCTTAATAATTCAGGAACTTCCATGTAAATCTCTTCATCCAATGAACCATTCAAGTAAGCAGTATTAATATCTAATTGGTGAATTTCTAAGTCCAATTCAACAGCGAGAGCCATTAATAATCTGACGGTGTCCAGTCTAGCTACAGGCGCAAAGGTTTTCTCGTAATCAACCCCATATCGCTGGCTAAAACCCTGAGCCACAAGCCTAGCTTTCTTCTTAAAAGTCTTGTCGACATTCTGTTTAATCGTTAAAACATAACGGCAACCAATTAAGTTTCTATTTTTCGGTCTTCTAACAATATCCCATGTCCCTTTTTGAACTAGACTCCTAATTTCAGATAGTATAGCCTCCTCCCACTCTGTTTTATCTTCACAATTGAGAGCATTTTTCAAACTCATTTCAGCTGAACCAACAAAATCTGCAGCATCATTTGAATCAGTAAAATTTATTGGTTGTTCAACTTCGGTCATTCGATAGATTTTCCTTGGACGGCCTGCACTACCTGTGCGTAATAGTTTGGGTCTACCAGGAGCTCTTTTCATGATCCTTTGTTGATCAATATGTCCACGCGTTCCAAGCGTTCTTGATTCTTCTAGATGATGATCAATATTTGAAGAGTTTGTCTCTGCATTCTGTTCACATCCTCTCGATTCTACAGAGTATTCTTGACAATCGCTCCAAATCTCATCGTCTACTTGTTCTATTTGATTATCATGTTCTTCCGGTGGAGTATACTTCGAAAATTCGATTTCAATGAACTCTTTATCCGTATTCTCTTTAACATTCGATAGTCTTAGCTCTTGCGTCGAGATCTCGTGACATAAATTATCATTTTCGTGAAATCTCACGTCTCTCGCAACCATAAACTGTCTTCGCTCTGGAATCCATACTCTATATCCTCTCGCATTCTTTGGATATCCAACAAAAATACCAGAAATTCCTCTTGCTGTGAATTTATCTTTATTTGGATCTTTATTTAAAATATGTACCTTAGTTCCAAATTTTCGAAGGTAATCAATCTTCACTGGTTTCTCTAGCCATCTTTCATAAGGAATATCACCATGTAGACTGCTTGTAGGACATCGATTCCTGATATAACACGCGGTATCGACTGCATCTGCCCAAAAACCTGCCGAAAGATCTGAACTTAGCAACATACACCTAGCCATTTCTACTAGAGTCCGGTTCATTCGTTCAGATATTCCATTTTGTTGTGGTGTCCGAGCAACTGTCAGTCTTCGCATTATTCCAGCTTGTTTTAAAAAATCGTCGAACTCAGCGTTACAATATTCACCTCCATTGTCGCTTTGAAGATACTTGATCTTTAATCCGGTTAGATTCTCGACTTGACTTTTGTATACCTTAAAAGCTTCTAAGGCTTTACATTTCGTACTTAGAAAATATACCTCACACCAACGTGTACAATCATCAATAAAAGTAATAAAATATTTCGCACCTCTTACAGACTCACATCTCATAGGACCTACAATGTCAGAATGAATTATTTTAAGTTTTTCAGCGCAAGGACTCCCGGAATTAGAAAAAGGTAACGCAGTCATTTTTCCTTTAGCACATATATCACAATCGAGTAAGCTCTGTACTTTGATTTTGTCAATTTTGAAACCCAATTTAGTTAAAAGTTTATCGACATCCTTACCATTTAAATGTCCTAAGCGTTCATGCCAACTACGTATGTCGACATTTGCATTAGTACTTAAACTAAATGAATATTCAGAACTATTTAGACAATACAGGTTACCTTTGCGATAAGCACTCAATTTAATATTACCCTCTTTGTCAATCACATTTGCTACATTGTGTTTAAATGTGACATCACAACCATCGTTGGTTAACTTGGCTATTGATATTAAATTTGTTCTTAGGTTCGGAACATAAAGTGTATCACGTAATTCAATAGCGTTCTTTGAGTGTTTGTTACATGCCGACAACCATACAGTACCCTTACCTTTTATTTCAGTACTTACATGCGTAGCTAAATTTAGTTCTCCGGTAATAATAGTTAAAGTGTCCCTGAACATACTCGCATCATTACAAAGATGAGACGTGCACCCACTGTCAAAAATCCAGTCATTTTTTTGTGCATTTACAGCATTACATACTTCTAAATCTGAAACATTAAAAGTAATTAGTGCTTCGTCCACGTCCTCATGATGTGTTATTACAACATTTTTTAGTACCTTCTTTTTGTTTGGACACTCTGATGCCTTATGTCCTTGTTCGTGACATTTAAAACATTTATATTTAAATCCTTCTCCTCTGGTAGTTGGGTTAATTTTGTTTCCAACTTTTGCGCTTTTATTCCATTTCTTAAAACCTTTTTTCACATATGTATGCATTACGCCTTCATTCTGAGATCTATTTATCTCTCTGGATTCGTGCTCTTCTAATATTTTAATCTTCAATGCCTCTGGCTTCGGCAAGTCGTCCCTTGACTCAATGGCACATCTAAAGCTTTCAAATTTTCCAGGTAAACTATATAACAACATTATAGACAGCAAGTCGTCGTTGATATGTATACTCATTTCTGCCAGTTTATCAACAGCGTCGAAAAAACTATTTAAATGATCTCGTACATCACCTGTTTTCGACATTTTGTGTAACATTAGCCGCTTTAGAAGTGTAGCTTTCTTAGCAGGTCCTTTCGAAGCATAAATCGACTCTAATTTCAGCCAAACTTCTCTGGAAGTGTTACAGCCCCTAATATGTCGAAGTTCAGAACCACACATCGACAAAATTAGATCCGCTTTGGCCTTTTCATCCTCTACTTCCCAATTCTTAGCTTCTCCTATTTCTGACGGTTTCGGTACTTTACCACTAGTAAATTTCCATCCATCATTTTTAATTAGGATCGCCTGGACCTGGATTCTCCAGCTGTCGTAATTTTCTTTGTTCAGGGGCTCGATCCTAAATAGACTACTCATCGTCGCTCCTTTTACACAAATAATTACTTTACTAGATGAAAAATAAAATTTACTCTCCTTACGTAACTCTTAAGACTTTTCACAGGATCTTCGTTATTCTTATCCCTTTTTCGATCTCGTAACTTTGGGTGACTGAATGTCTGGGCCCATAACCAATGTAGGATAAAAGAAATGAAAAAGGAATAACTTGTTGTAAATATATTAGGAGATTATTTTATAAGAAAGCACACACGAAAAGGTATCAAAGAACAATCATGGTTGACATACGTATCTTAGAACGTACTACTTTTAAATTCAAATTTACACCATAAACACATATACAGAAAGTTTGTATATCCAATAAGTTCCACTCAATCTATATGCTTCTTTCCTCAAAAGATAATTTCAGACATCAATCTACTTGGTCTTCATATGATCTGACCAAGATTTTGTCTGGCCTTTAAAAGAGACTGTAACCTCTGAGTTTGTTTCGGCCTTTCTTCTCAGCGTAGTCAGATAGAAAATGCCTCCTCATCTAGTTTATTTTAAAATATGATTGACGTGTAAAAGTGTTTGTAGAAACCAACTTACAGAAATAAATATTATCATAAATATTATAAGAAATAATTATCATCACTTCTCGTATTTAGATGGTTAATACTTACTAAGTTGTTAAACCACCTCAAATAGAAGACTATTTTCGTAGTAATTAATAAGTTAGGAATTCTATGAATATCAATGTCTAGAACTAACAGCTGAAAGTGTACTACAGTAAAGCCTATAAATTATAATAACGAAGGGCTGCCTGCTAAGGGCGCGTTCCCACTATGTCGTGACGATTAATTTATCGTTAGACGACTGTCGTCTCTAGCTGTTCCCATTGTATCGATTGTTTATCGTCACTGTGTCGTCGAAATATTTTATCGTTGAATGACTGTCGTATCTAGCTCTTCCCATGGATCGTGACGACATTTTTACTGTTCACGGCAGTCATCTTGTCGTTTGCACATTAGTCGCCTCTACATTCTTTTGAAGATCAGTAGTGGTATGAACGTGTGTGTGATACGTGGCTACGATGGATAGTCGCAATAATGACACATGATTTGTCGTCAGCTGTCGTCACTGCAAAAAAAAGTCGTGGACGACAGTCAATCGTGTAGTCCTATATGGGAACACCTCCATTTAAATACACAAGCCACGACGCTTTAAACGACACGATAATCTGTCGTCACGACATTGTGGGAACGGGGCCTAAGGCTGCCTGTTCATATTAGCGGAGCAAGAAGGGGTGATTAATGCTATACACTGTGACGGGCGCGAGCCGTACTATGTACGGGGCGCGGCCTAGACACGGATTCAAAACTTCACGAACATTTTATATGAAGCAGTTCATGCAACACCGAGCGGCGTCCGTGTCTCGTCCGAGCGTTGGTCCCTACAAATTGAGCAGACGCCGACGTGGTTCGCGACCGTGACGATCTAGTATAAATCATCCCTAAAGCTTCGAAGAACAGGTAGTAGTGGTTAGAAGCAGCGTAGCGAAGTGCCCCTATCCACTGTAGCATAAAGGACGTGAATTTAGTCGAAATTCTATCACAAACTATTATAAAGACCAAAGTTTATATGTTTGTTACTTCTTCATGCACAAACGGCTGGACCAATTTTGATAAAATTTGGTATGGAGGTAGCTGATACTCTGGATAACACATAGGCGATCCCGATATTCTTACGGGATCGAGTCCTATGCCGGTGAAACCGCAGCTCGTTCTACACTTTTCCGCCTCATCATCATCAGCCTATAATGTTCCCACTGCTGGGACACAGGCCTCCTCTCAGCGAGAGGGAGTGGGCCGTAATCCACCACGCGGGCCCAGTGCGGGTTGGTAGATGCCACATGTCTTCGAATTTTTGGTTCTAGGACATGCCGGTTTCCTCACGATGTTTTCCTTCACCGTTTTGTGAGCAGTGGTGATGATATAATTTACACAAAGTAAAGCGCCTGTCTGGGTTCGAACCTACGACCTACAACTCATAAGTCGCGGCCGTTACCACTTGGCCACCACTGCTCCGCCTATACCTGCTCAAATAGGCAGGCAGCTTGTATTAGGGAAGCATGAGCATTGGTTGGCTTTGAAAGGTATAAAATCTACGTTTTAGCAATTTCAGCCTATGAAGTCCAGGTTTTCCTCACAAAGATTTCTTCCAACTTATGTTTTCTTAGGTCCTAGTTTAACATAGAAATTATCTTCATAAATATGAAATTCAAAGTTAAGAAGATGCTACTAGCTTACGTTAAGAAGATGCTACTAGCTTACGTCTACCCGCAATAATAAAATGTTGAATATTTAGAAATATGCAAATATTGTGGGTTGCCTCGTTGGTCTAATGGCCGCAAGCTCCACTGCTGAGCATAAGGCTCTGGGTTCGATTCCCGGGTACAGTGTTATCGGGTTTTTGCAGTGTTTTTGGGTTATCTGGAATTTCTGAGTAGCCCGGAGCCTGGATTTGTGCCTGATTTATGTCAATATATATAGCATAAACAGCCTATAATGTTCGAAATGCTGCGACTCAGGCCATTTCTCGTTGAAAGGGAGTGGGTCGATCCACCACGCGGGCCTAGTGTGGGTTGGTATATGTCATGTCTTTGAATTTTTGGTTTACGATATTTTCCTTCACCGTTTTGCGAACGTTTTGTGGTGATCATTAACTGTATGGAGTGGCCAGCACGCCGCCCGGACCTCAACCTAATCGAGCATGCTTGGGAAGAGGTCGGACGATGTGTGAGACACCGAAATCCTTCCCCGATCACGCTTCAAGAGCTCAAAGTTGCGCTCGTAGAGGAACGGGACAATATTCCCCAACTTTGTATAAGAAACTTGGTGTGCAGCATGCCAAACCGTATAAGCGTGATGACAGCACGTGGGGGTAAAACAAAATACAAGAAATTCAAGAAATTTTAAAGTGGTAGAAAAAAAATTGTTTTTCTATTTTTGTTATAAGATGAGATTGGTTATTTTTTGTACCTATATGTAATTTTTTATGAATATAATACAAAGTGATACATACATTTTATTACTTTGATTTAGGAAACATCGGATTGTCTATTAAACACAATTTATTTAAATTAAGCTAACATTCTTAGTTTCCGAGACTTTAAGGTATCTTTATGTGAACCTAATTCATTGCTCTCGAGTGCTGGTAATATCTATTGTGACGCTATCACTGAGTCGTTCACAATCACGTTATATTTAGTCGTTTGATCGGTGACGACCATTGTCTGCTATTGTTTGCAGCTCAGAAGATTCCAATATTGGTTGGTTTGAATGGTACTTCATGAAAATCTGTAAGAAATAATCATCTCTACACTACTCTGGTAATGTTTTGCTTTGTGATTGTAAACAATACTGAGATTCATATAAGTGGTGATGATGGCAAAGACTTCATTCAATCTGCCTAGCCATTTCCCAGCTATGTTGGGGTCGGCTTCCAGTCTCACCGGATGCAGCTGATTACCAGTTTTTTACACAGAGCGACTGCCTATTTGACCTCCACGACCCAGTTACTGGGTAATACGATATACCTTGGTAAGACTGGTTGTCAGACTTTTGGGCTTCTGACAACCCGTAACGACTTTCAAAGATCCACGAATGAGAGCCGGGACCAACATCTTAACGAGCTTTTCGAGACACGAAGTGGTCTTGGTATGTAAAGATGGTCACCCATCCACGGACCAACCGCGGCAAGCGTAGCTTAACCTTATCGATCGACCCGTGTGATTGTTATTACTTAGCCACAAGCCTCTCTCAATGGCAAAGACTTGACGGTTCAAAATGTATCAGCATGCATACCTTTCTCTTTTGATGATTGTATCTTAAAGGCTCGTGCACACAGGCGCGACGCGACACGCGACACAAAGGCACCGCAAGTCGCGCAACGAGCGGTGCCTTTGTGTCGCGTGTTGCGTCGCGCCTGTGTGTACGAGCCTTAAAATGAATTGTTCTATAGAGGTGTGAGGAATAAGGTGTGAAGTTCACCCATCGTCCTCAGAAAAGGTAGGATCCTCCGACCAGACGTGTGTTGTCTGGTGGCCGCCGGACGGCTGACGTCGGGGCGTTGTATATAACTGGCTGACCCGGCGAACTTCGTATCGCCTCAGAATTAAATAATGTGACAATTCAATAAACTACAAAAAAAAAATAATTGGAAAATGGCAGTATTTTCACAAAGTCACAAAGGAAAGAAATAACATAATTGTTTGTTGTCAAATATTTATAGTGCGTTCAGAAATTTATTTTGTGACTAAACTTAGAAATATTTATCAAGCTACGTAAAAAAAATGTCTGTTGATAACAAACTAAAATAGAAATAAAATAAAAAAGTAAAGGACATACCAAACAATTTAACAAATCAAATTATACAATCTTATTACCTCCGTATTATTTAATTTCTGAACGCATCCTGTTTGACAGGTACGAACAGTTTGTATGGGATAGTAAAATTGTTGCTTTTACTATTTTCCTTACAACTACTTCGCACCTTTTAAACCTTCTTTGGACTTCTACAAATATTTCAAACCAAAATTAGCTAAATCGGTCGAGCCGTTCTCGAATTTTAGTGAGACTAACAAACGTCATTTCATTTTTATATACATATAAAGATAGTTGTGCGTCTGTGTGATGCGCGTAGTTCACATGTGGCGATGTAGATCCCGCCACAGTACGATGTCAGTAGTTTTGAAAGTGGCGAATATTCTGGTATATTATGGTAGGTATAGTCTCCACTCAAATCTAGTTTTCAATTCAATCCATGCCTGATCATCGTCATAGAATGTGATATTAGCAACTAATTTTGAACCTATTTTCCAAGAATAAAAATCTATAAAAATAAGAGAACAACAGAACAACACTAGCTATCGCAAGCAGATCCTGGCTTCTTAAAAAATATTCTCAAATATCAGGGGCCATGTTTTAAGGTTAAGACGTTCAAAAGGTTCAGTAATGCTGCTCAGCAAGTACTGAGGTTGAGTAATATCTTATCAGACTAAACTATTTGAAGTTTAAAGCGTGTGGTAAGTCTGGTTTTGAACGGAGAAAACTTACTTCGCATCTGTTTGAATTAAGTAATAGTTTTATAAAATAACTAGCTGTTGCTACGGTTCCACTCGCATTCTAGAGGAACGTCTTCATGGGTTGGATATAAAAGTATTAGCTAGGACTAGGTACTTTAAAAAAAAACTAAACAATGAGTAAGAATCAATTTTCAGTGACAGTGATATTCTTTAGTTACTATGGCCAATTTCCGTTCATTTAAAGAGTTCCGTACTAAAATGGTAAAACGGAACCATGTTGAGACTCAGTCTGTCTGTCTGTCTGTCTGTCGGTCGCAGCTGGATATCTCATGAACTACTAATGCTATCAACTTGGAAATACTCGTAGGAATCATTTTAGATGACGTTTGCCCAACTATTTTGTAAATAAGAAAGAAATAAAAATAGATGTACCTATATTTTTGCAACAGGGACTGAAAGGGGGTCTGAAAAATTCGAAGTGGGGCTACTATACTAAGGCATGTTGGGTATCATATGAAAGAGCGCAGTTTGCACATTCTTAAACATTTTTTCTTTTTTTTAGGCCGCATAGTCTTTGACTTTTGATTAAAAATGTAAAAAAAATACGGTTCCACTCTTATCTCCGAAGTTTGCAAAGAGAAAAATCTGAAATTATTCTATGTGATAGAAATTTATGTGAAAATTACAGAAAAAATAAAACGAAGTCTCTAAATAGCACACTTTTTTAGAAATCATCAACAAAAGTTACATTGTTCCACTATCGGTCAAGAGATGGCGCTGACATAAAACTGCAATATTCTACACCGCAGTGCATGAAAGCTGATTATGCTAACTTATACTTATTATTAAACCTCAAGCTGCGGCTCAAAATCCACCAAAACACATCTACTAGGAACAGACATAACACTCATATTACTTTCGTAAAAACAAATGAGCTGTAAAGTAAATAACCTACCTACAGTTACTATCCAACAATATCCATTCAGTGCGCTTCGTAAGCTGTTTGAAAGCATTCCGGTTTACGTTCCGATCCCACGCGATACCGGACGAAATCATCCGGAATAATTGACCTTATTGCCACGACAATTGGACGGAAAAATCCAACTGTACCGCAAACTTTATTTTATCGGTGGAAAGATCCGAACATTATTTGGCATCGATTTTGGTGTTATTGCTTGATTAAAGTGATTTTTTTTTCTTAATTTCATCACCACTGCTCTCAAAACAGTGAAGTTCCGGCATCTCTTAGAACCAAAAATTCGAAGACATGTCACATCTACCATCCCACATTGGGACCGCGTGGTAGATTACAGCCCACCTCTCGAAGTGAGTAGGCCTGTGTCCCAGCCGTGGGAACATTATTTCTGTAAATTGGTTCTTAAAAACACTTTTACACATCAAAATTAAATTATGTTTAATAGAGAGAGAAAGAGATGGATGGATGGTGGAAGAAGAGTAGGGAGGCCTTTGCTCAGCAGTGGGACAGTAACGGCTAATAAAAAAAAAACAGTGGCACTCCGGGAGTGCCGACACAAGTGAAAAAAAACACAAACATAATACTTTACCATCACTCACTGACATATCGGATTTTAAACCGAGTACATACCGAAGACAGCCGAACACATCCGAATGTAGCGCGGTGTCGGTAACAGTGCCGCGAGTTCAATGGGTTTTCCATCTAAAAAAATAGCCAACGCGCCTTAAAAAGTTTTCACTTCAAAAAAATAACTAGATGCGTTCAGTGTTTGGTAACTGACTACTCTGAAAAGAAAGACCATTCACACACAGTCACTATCTCTTTTAAAAACCAGACATAATCTTGGTCAGGGGCCATATTACGAAGTATTAATGCCATCATGATTCCATTCTGAAAAAGGGGTGGAGCTATCGGTCATGTATAGCTACGTCTCTCTCTTATACTGGAATCATGATGGCATTAAATCGTCATAATACGGCACCAGGCCATATGGGGACCATGCAGATTAATGTCTGACATGGTCTTTTAAGAAAAGAACCAAATAGATTTGAGTGGACCTGTCCAGTAAGGCCATGTAAGGACCATGCGGATTAATGTCCGAGTTGGTGTTTGAGGAAAGAATCACAGAGATTTGTAATGGACTTTCACCCTAATTGCGTAACATACTAACAATCAAAATCCGATCACAATTATTTTGAAGGATATTGCTAACCCATTGCTTCATATGTTCGAAAAATTTGTCTGCTCAGCAACGTAAAAAACGCAATGAACTGTCAAAATCATTGCCATTCCTAACGGTTAGTGTGTTACACAATTTCTTACCCCGCTGTCGTGAGTGCACGCATTTGTCATTACATAACCGTAGGATGAAATTGATTGTAGAAGAAATATGACTATTGCTAAAATCGTGAAAAAAGTTGGACCAAAAATAAAGTTCACCAAAGCTCATCGTCTTGTTTTGAAACTTTTTAATCTTTATTTTCAATATTTGTGTCATTCGACTACTTCATACTGCCAAGTCATAAAAACGTTCCTTTGCGTTTTTAAGTAATAAATTACAACTATTTTATCTGGTTTTATTCAATTAACGATAGGAAACACGGAAGTGATATAAAGTTAATGAAATAAAATAACGTCTTTAATCTGCGACGTTTTATTTGCGTGTGGCTGTTGGGCCTGATTATCTTAGTCTTAGAAAAAAATACTTTATGCACTAGAGCATAAAAAGCGACTTTATATCGCCTACGTACAACATAAAGACGAACTTTTCTAGCATGAGAAGTGAAAAATATTTTTCCTTTTCTTCTTAACAAATCCCTTACCTACGTCTAAACCTGAAACCTTGTGGTGACAAATAAATGTAATCTCAGACGAACAAAGCTGGTTTCAAATGTGTTTCATTAACTTTGCCGGGATTAAACTATAAATTATACGGAGTACCTACCTATCTCCCTGTGGTACTGGTAGTTTTAAGATTAAAAGGAGATCTTGTGATTAAGTTTGACCTCAGATCTTTTTATTAGATACATGAAAATTATTTTATCTGCACTCATTCTTCTTGTCCGTCGTGTCGCCCCGGCACGACAGTAATACATTGTTTTTTGGCTAAAAACATCGCCATTTCCACGGCATTATCGGTGGCAGCGCAGAGATCACTTTGGCTGCATGTTTTGGGACACAGAGTGCAGGATAGGAGCTGAAGCATGATTTGTGATTCAGCTTCACATCCACATCTTGCTACCGTTCCGTCGAGGTAAGCCCACTTGCACTCAACACTCCACTCACTTGCACTCCACTTTATGAGAAGAATTTTTTCCATGTGTGGGTAGATGTTGTTTCAGAAATGTTTTTTAGATCCGTAACAACTGGGGTAGTAAAATTATATTAAATCATTTAGGTACCTACAGGGTGTAAAAAGACCTATCACGAAGCCTTCGTCTACGCATTCCGGAAATGAACTAACTCTTATTAACTCTGTGAATAAATAATTGCTGGGAAACCAATTTTATTTTAGGTGTTATAATTCGCAGTTCGTACGGTAGTGCGTAACGTAACGCACGCAAAACATTGTGCTTAAGGGTGCATGCCAAGGTACAGGGATTGTGGGAGGATTTTATGTTTAGTTAAGATAACATTTAAACTGGTTTTCTGATATACCTTCAATATTTCCGAAACCAGAAGGTTTCCAGGCGTGGTCTAGTTCTAAAAAAATATCAGAATAACGGGAAGAGCAAGTGACTCTCGGCTTCAATAAACCCTTATGTTTACACCCGTCTTATTTTGCTTAATAACTACATCACCGACGCAATGGACCACGGTAAGCAAGTCGACGTTGTTTACACAGACTATAGTAAGTGTTTCGGCCGAATTGACCACGTCATCCTACTGCGGAAGTTAGAGGGCATCGGTATACGCGGAGACTTACTCAGATGGTTTTCCTCTTATATAGAAAACAGGTCGCAAGCTGTGGTACTGAATAATTATATATCTAGCTGGGTTTTAGTCCCCAGCGGAGTCCCCCAAGGTTCGTTGCTCGGTCCGTTATTATTTATCATCTATGTAAATGACATCGACTCCTGTCTGACCTCATCCAAATTATTGTGCTTCGCTGACGATATGAAAATTTATGCTACCATATCATCGACTGCGGACATGATAGCTTTTCAAACTGACTTACAGTGTCTTGAAGTATACTGCCAAAAAAGTAAGCTTGATCTCAATCCCAAAAAATGTTCAGTTGTCACGTTTTCCCGTAGACGGTCAGTCCTAGCCACAACATATACTCTTGGTGGCTTTGTATTACCTAGATGTAGTACTATTCGTGATCTGGGGGTTCATCACGATTCCAAACTTATTTTTGATAAGCATGTTGATGCCATCGTCGCTAAAGCCTCTAAATCCCTTGGTTTCATAATGCGATTATCCAGGTGCTTCACGCAAGCTAAGACGCTAAAAATTCTATACTGCACTTTTGTTCGAAGCCACTTGGAATACGCATCTGAAATATGGAGTCCATGCTATCACAAATACATTGACCGTATTGAGCGCGTACAAAAAAGATTTATAAAATTTTTATGCTTTCACCAGAGGGTACCATATAAGTCCGATAACTATCTCAGTCTCTGTAAAAGATATCATCTCTTACCGTTGAGTAATCGTCGTGAGATCTCTGACTGTATATTTTTATTGAAGACGGTTCGAGGTGACATAAATTGTTCTGATATTTTGTCAACTTTCTACTTTAATGTTCCAAGCAAATCCAAACGGTTCAATCCACCATTGCGGGTGCCATTTACAGCTACTAACTACAGACAAAATTCGTACGTTGTGCGTGTAAGTGGGTATTTTAATAAAGTGTGCAAGCAGTTTGACATTGATCTTTTTAATACGAGTGTGACCTCGGCAAAAAAGTGTTTAGCAATGAATTTCTTTAAAGCTTAAATTCTACAGACTTTGTTTTCTTTTTATTTTTTAAATTAAATTTTTAACATCTTGGTACTTATGGGAAATAACCTTTCGCAATTATACTAGTTTTTACATATCTTAGGTAATGATCTACTTGCAAATTTTTATTTTTTATACTATTTTTGTTGTTTTTTTTTTTTTGTGTGACAATATTTGGCAGTGTGTATATTGTGTTCCACAGTACTTTTATACCAGACAAGCTCTAGACGTGAAGACCTGTAATTGGCTGTCAGATTATCATACTGTTATTTATCACCATTGTATTTAGCTGTAAGTCATCCAAAGTCCTTAAATAAATAAATAAATAAATAAATAAGGTGTAGGTAAACATAAGAGTTTAATTAAGGGTTTAATTAAAGAATCCGATTATTGAGTTTTCTATAATTGGGACCTTTGCGAATGCGAATATAATATAATTTATAAATCAAGTCAAAGGATTTTATTTCTATAAAATTTACTTCTATAAAAGACTTTCATAAAAGTAAAATGGCATAAAAACAAAAATCAAATCATTCAATATTTTTATGTGTAGTACCGTTGGTTTATAGACTTATATTACAAACCAACTAAGGGCTGATTTTTTAATCATCTGATAACTTTATTCCAGGATTGAAATTTTCATTTTTTTCGTAGGTATAAAAATTGTCAAACGTTATTTTATTCCTCGAATTAAAGTTATCTGACGATAATTTTCCCCAGATAATTTTATCGGAGGAATAATTTTGAATTTTTGACAGTTTTTCCGTATAAAAACTGTGAGACGTTAATTTTATTCCACGAATAAAAAATATCCATCGATTGAGAAATCAGCCCTTAATTGATAAAGAAGGAATGTAGGTGTACAGTAAGTATACACACGTTTTTCTTGACGTGAAAAACTACGGCTTATTCACCGTGTGTAGCACGCTCGTCAGTGGTTTATGGATCACTTTGGAAGCTTGTTGATGGACACTTTTTTCTACGGCGCGGTTTATAAGCCGTACCGTAAAGACCGTGCCGTATCGTATACACAGGCTCTAAAAAAGTTCATTTTCGACTTTTAGTTAAAACTGGATAAAAATGCTTCCTGTAACATTATACTATCCTCGTTGTGTGTGTGTGTGTGTGTGTGTGTGCTAAAAGTATTTAACAAAGATCTTAGAGCCCGTGTATTAAAGACATCGTGGTTATTCAAAGTATAATAGGCTTACCAAGTTTGCAGTCGTCCTAAGCTAACATAAGTGTGTATCCGGGTGACTTGTGTGTCGACTTTCGAAGTAGTAGGAGGTACCTATGTACTTCCAATTTATTAAGTTATAATGTCGTCTGTTAGAGTTTTTTTACTACATTCTTGATTACAGTATCTACGAAGTAAACAAAGAAAAAAAAACATGTGCGATCGGTGTCCCCCCATAAGGAACGAATTTCCTTAAGCGATGCTCACACGCATACACACATGTTCGTTTATAATAGAAAGAGACACAGAGAGAAAGTGTAAATTTAATTTAAGTGTTTTTAATGCAGAGCCATCTAGTATAAGTTTTTAGAAGCTCTCATAAAGTTGTCGCCATCTTGTATTTTCATTTTGATCCCATCGAAAACCTTGAAAAATTTGAAATCTGAGAGAGATTAACAAGTCGCATGGAGGAGCATAACGCTTTTTCATTACGTGACGAGAGCATCAGTGTGGACTCATAAGTGGGGAGAATTCTTAATTTATTTCGGAATGGATTTGTTGCACGAATTTTTCAGACGGATAATAGGAATGAATGGTTAGTGTCAATTTCAAGAGAGTAAAGTTCTTCATCAGATTGTAGAATTGATTGATGATTGATTGTAGTATTGGGCAGATTGTAGATTGGCGGTGTCGCATGCATCAGTCTTACGTATCCATTGACATAGGACCAATGCTTAGTGTCTCCCCAATGTCCAAGTTGGATCTGCAAGGGTGTCCATTGTGTCCAAGGACACTGACATTGTTCTAGAGGACATTAGAACACTCTGTATGTATTTATTAAACTATTATATGTTTTTTTTTATAAATATAATATTTAAAAATTTATATATAATAAAAATAAACGAAATATAAGTAAAAATAAGACGTTACCTAAGGGCGGCTTTATCGCACGCGTCGGGCGTGTCGACGGCGGGCAAGTGCTCGGTGTCCAAATCGAGGGAGTCAAGTTGTTCATCAGTGGGCGTTGAACAACTTTCTGCCTTACTGCGGCTGGAGGAGCGACGCACTATTGTGAGTGCACCTTGTTCTGAGGACAAAGAAGGTTAGGTTAAAATGAGGTTGGAAATAGAAAAGAATGTCGGCTTACTTGATAAAACAGCATCGTTTTGGAATGTCAATTTTAATGTAATATTTTATTTCTCTTTTATTTTTATTTCAAATAAAATCGTTTAATTTCTTTGCAAACGTGGGCTTTTGTTACACAGATGTTTTTTTATAACTATAAGTAATTTATTTATTTTTTGTTCTGCCGTCACAAAGAAATGCAATTTATGAATTCAGTTTTATTAAACAAAATTGACCAAAACGTTGCTATTTCATATAAAACCATCAGTTTAATGTAAATTACATTAAAAAAGGGACACATATTTGATATTTACTAATAAATGGATACGAGTTTCTAATCTAAAATCATTCACATACCTACCAGTCACATGCATATTTTACACACAATACCTACGGTAAAAATCTATTACATATTTACAACTACATAATAATTATTATAATTTACACATTCGAACAGTACCTAAAGTTTTATTAAAACATGCACATTCACCGCATTCCAAATTAAAAGAAATAATGTAAGTATATAACAAGGAAAATATGTAAGTGCAAGTAGGTACCTATAGTCAATCTTCGTCCGCTTTGACTTCTGCTTCTCAGTCCATTCGCATGAATTTACTCGCCCGAAACGTGCGAGTCACCTATAGGAAATTATATGTGTGACGATTCAAACGTTTCCGGCGAGTATATTTGTGCGGATCGGCTAATAAGCCTCCGTTTTTCATGGCGTCTAAAATATGAAGTTTTCGATAAACGACAATAAAGGTAATAGTAATACTTTATTCAGTATAAATAAACAATCTGTTATTATGATTACCCGATGAAGTTTAATTTTGAACATTCACAATTAATTTTGAACATTTTGCAAATTACGTAGGACTTTAAACGTACTCATAGTTACACATCAAGCTAAACATTTCCAGTTTTAGTTGACCTCGCATGTGGAGGTTTTTTGTGCAATCAGAAGTCAGCTTATACTGGTTGGTTATGTATAGCTTCATGTGTCGCCGTGCGTACCTACGTAAACGACTCGAACATTTTGTAAGCATTATGGAAATTTGATTCTATAGCAGCATATAAATTACTTGGCGTTCATTAATTAAGTTCTCGTATATAATATAATTCATACTTAGACTAAAACTTCTGACATAATATTAATTAACGATTAATAAATAATTTTCTCAGTATAATAACGTAAACTTCAATTAAAATGCCATCACCATGCAAAACTGCGAATATAAAACCAAGCGTAGAATGCATTATGGATCCTACAAACTGAATAATCCGCCATTTTAAATCTAGTGTTCGGAACTTGAATACCGATCATTGATTCCGCGGATTTCGCTAGTTTATTTTACGGGGTTTACACAACGGCACTTGTGATTTTAATATTCAGAACGTGCGTTTGTTAGCTGCCAGTACACATGCGTTTTTTTATCCCAAATAAACCGAAATATAGGTTTTCATTAAATGAATTCGGTGACCTGCGAACACATGCAGATTTGTGAGTGTTGTTGTTTTTTTAAAGCGCTCTTTGTTAGTGTGTTAATAACAATAGATTTCCATGTTAATTGGTTACAAACGTTCTCTATTTTTGCAATGATATACTCACGATTTTCTATAAGACTTCCGTGCTGACCTGGGAAAAGAAAATGACAATGTAGAGATTTTTCCCATTACTGACTACTTAGATGGTGTAGGTAATTATATAACCTTTTTACAGAGAAAGAGGAAACGGATTTTCTATTGAATTCCTACTATTTTCTGTATGGGTTAGTTGGGTTTGCTGATTCCAAGAAAGGTTAGAGTCCCCTGAGACTTGTCGAGTGGCGTTTGTGTCACATTTAGAGCTTTGTCTGGTTCCGTAAGTACTGTAGTATAGAAACTCGAAAGAAAACTGTGCTGAGTTATTCAGAAAAGAGGTCGCATCACTCAGTACTAAACTAATAATTTTTATCTTCTGCGGTTACAAAAGGGGATAAATGTGAAGTCATCATTTTGGCACTTACACTAATCATTATAGAAATGGAGCCCGATTACCCGAATTATTGTACTACAGGCTATAAGAAGATTGATAGATGGGCTTCAATATTTATGCGTTATCTCATACATACTCATTACTCAGCCATCAAAGAGGTAAGTAGTTCTTATAATCAGAAAACAATCTATCTAGTTTTTTCCCAAACTGTGTTGGGGTCGGCTTCCAGTCTAACTGGATGCAGCTGAATACCAGTATTTGGAGTACATGGAGTACATGGAGCGACTGCCTATCTGACCTCCACAACTCAGTTACTGGTTAACACGATACTCCTTGGTAAGACTGGTTGTCAGACTTTTGGGCTTCTGACTAACCCGTAACGACTGTCAAAGATCGACACTTGACAGACGGGACCAACGGTTAACGTGCTTTCCGAGGCACGAAGGGGTCTCGATATTATGTAATGTATGGTCACCACGATGGGTATCCACGAACCGGCCTTCGATCGATCCATACGGCTTTTATAATTTAGCCACGACCCCCTAACGTAAGTACAGGATAGATCCGTTATTAAGCTTTATTGCCAAATATTGTAAACTGAATATTTTATTACGTCCTGTCGTCTAGAAGAAGTAACTAACATATAAACACACACACTCACAAACTTTCGCCTTTATAATATTAGTGTGACAAGAAGAAACGCTTTATGGGGCTCTTACATGACCTAAAGCGCGATCACTGTCGGAATGCATAGAAAAGAAAGAGAAGCGCGATGACACAATGCTGTTAATTTATTGCAAAATATGAAGCAATTATTTAATTACAAAAAATCTATTATTGGACTAAAAACCTAAAACACTAGTATTTTAGTAAGTATGTTGTTTGTAGAATAATCTGACAAAATATCAGAATGATTGTATGTATATTAGTATGGTTTTTATTGTAAAAAGAAAGTTTTTAGAGGTATATTCATGATTTTTTTCCATCGTATCAAATTAGTTGTATTATGTTTTCAACAGACTATCTAACTCATAATATCCTGAAGAATATCATGTATTTTTTCTGATTTTGTTTACTGTAGTCGATCATATAATTTTATTGTTTCTAAAACTTGCGTTTTTTGCGTTTAGGTCCTGTAAGCCCCTTAAGCCGCTATTTTTATTCTTCGGATAAAGTTATCTCAAGATTGAAAAATTGGTCCTGAATAAAGCATAATTAGGTACTAGACTCCAGACCATTCATGATTAGGATTCGTATTATTTTTCCCTAAAAATATTTATCCATCGTCTCCAATTTCTTGACCTCAGAATTCTCTCGGTATAAATTTCACCCAAGATCGTATCTACCGTTCTGTCTGTTGACGCCCTCGTAACCATAGCAACGGGAGTCCCACCCAGAATTGCATTGCCGGGCGGTAGACAAATTGAAATTGTAATTTGATTGCACACTGAATATTATTTCCAGTGAAATGCTTCTTTAATATGTTTTCCACGATTTGGAGACGCTGTCTGGATAAAATGGGTTTTATGAAGATACTTACTTTGCTAAGAAATTCTTAATGCAAAAACTTAATAACACTTTGCACGAATTGGAAATCGAACCCCGGACCCCGAGCTCAGCAGTCGCACTTGCGACCACGAGACCAATGGGGCAGTCAAAACAACCCTATAACACAACAAAGCAGCCCTACAACATCATCGGATCCACAGATATAGATACACCTAGATAACATGACTCATCTGCCTAGCCTTTTCCCAACTATCTCGAGGTCGGCTTCCAGTCTAACCGGATGCAGCTGAATACCAGTATTTTACACGGAGCGACTGCCTATCTGACCTCTACAACCCAATTACTAGGTAATACGATACCCCTTGTTAAGACTGGTTGTCAGACTTTCGGGCTTCTAACGACTCGTAACGACTGTCAAAGATTCACGAATGACAGCCGGGACCAACGGCTTAACGTGCTTTCCGAGGCATGGAGAGGTCTTGTAAAGATTGTCACCCATCTAGGGACAAACCGCGGCAAGCGTAGCTTAACCTCATCAATCGACCCGTGCGGCCATTATTTCTTAGCCACATGCCTCTCGCACACAAGTCACAAACATATCAAACAAAATAGTTGGCGCGGTAAAATAATTCTCACATCAGACGAATTCCCTTCATATTACTCGTACAAATAAGTTATTTGTACGAAGATTGCCTATTTTCCTTGAGATGGACAGCGGAAACTGTGCTGTAAGTTTATGATAGATGTTGTTTTTATTTTCCGGTTATTTTATCTTAGATTGTTCAATTAATAATCCAAACAAGTGTGGTAATATTTACTAACTTTAACAACGCGGCACAATTAGCCTATGATTTTCCCACTACTGGGACACAGGCCTCCTCTTGATGAGAGGGAGTGAGCCGTAATCCACCACGCGGGCCCAGTGCGGGTTGTTATATGTCACATGTCTTCGAATTTTTGGTTCTAGGACATGCCGGTTTCCTCATGATGTTTTTCTTCACCGCTTTACACGAGCAGTGGTGATGAAATAATTTTACACAAAGTAAAGTGCCTTTCTGGGTTCAAACCTACGACCTACAACTCGTAAGTCGCGGCCGTTCCTACTGGACCACCACTGCTTTATAGTTTAAGTAATAGTCGGATATCTATGAGTAAGGGCTTTTTTTTTCAGGATGGGAAATCATCAAATGACTCCTCCCGCTCTGGGTGGAGCGGAAGGGAGGATTTTTCAATCATCTGATAACAGTGTTCGAGGAATAATTTTGAAATGTTAGCAGTTATTTCATACAAAAACTGTCAAACGTCAATTTTATTCCTCGAATAAAAGTTATCCGGCGATGGAAAAATCAAAGCCCTAAAACTAACAAAATTATGGGTAATGTGCCTGTAATAAAGATGAATAAATAAATATATCTCAATATCTAAATATACAACGGGTTTTTTTTGATATCCCATAAACTGTAGAGTTATTCTTTAAGTAAAAATAATACAAAATGTCCTAGAATATCATTATTATCTACCAGCCTTTTTATTACATGAAGCTACTGCCTATCTGAGCTCCACAACCCAGTTACAATACGATACCCCTTGGTAAGACTGGTTGTGTGGCTGACTTTTGGGCTAGAATAAAATAAAAAGTCCTAGAATATGTGGTCCAAAAATGCATAGTTTCGAAGATGTCATGTATCTAAGTTTCATTGATAAATACGAGTAATTCATTTTCATTCAAACCAATCATTCCTATATAAGGCTAAGACAATGCGACGTTATCATATTATACTCGTGCTTCGTTCTCGAGATTAGTAACCTGAAATAATAAACTTATTACTTATTTACATATGTAGTATCACCCAGGATTCACCACATAGCACTGTATTTTGAGAGATAAGAGGGTATTGTTTTTTTTTTTTAGTGAGGTAGTCGTTCCCTAAAACTCCGTTTGTCATTCACGTTACAGTGCTTCACCACTGCACATTTCTTTCTCGTCAGTACGGACTAAAAGTGTTTTTCTAGTGTTTATCTAGTGTTTTTAACGAATCTATAATGCCGAAGAGGAAGCGTGATATTGACATCGACATCTTAACAAAGAAGTTGCGTAAACTGGAGAGGAAATTAAAACGCGCCAAGCGACAACGTTCTCCAGTATCGCCTTCATCCCGAGAGGATTCTTCATCCAAGCTATCTGCGCATAGCTATGAAGGTATGTTAATTATTATTGCTACTAAACAAATGTCTGAGCCGTGCAATACATAAAAAATGGTTCGTTGAATTCGCTGGAATTTGACACATACCTACCTACTTTTTCATTCGAACTCGAACAGTACGAAGGGCTGTTTATATCGTTATCTATGGTGCGTTCAATTCAATGGAATTGCAACATCTACCATTCAGTTAAGGAAAGACGTTCAATTCACTGGAATTGCAACTTTTCCCTTTAACTTGCAGCAGCGGAAAACTCAATGGACATCTTCTCGGACTATGACTGCAATATAGCAAGACCTAGACTGGCATCAGTTATACGGGCCGTCTCGTCAGATGAGACAACGGAGCCGCGGGCGCTTTCCCCCGCGCCGACCCCTGCGCCGTGCCCCGCGCCGACCCCTGCGCCGTCCCCCGCGCCGCAACCACGGGCGCTATCACCGCCGCCCGGTGCCACAGCCAAGACTGCTGTTACATGCGCCGCCCCCGCAAGCCGCTGAGCCTTGCCGGGTCGCTGAGCCTTGCTCAATCGCGGGTACCGCCAACGATGTAATTATTACCCCCGATGATGACTTGATCGACATACTGGGTGATGACCCCACACAAACCACCGAGTATGGCAAAGATATTCACGGCGGCCTAGCTAACCGCCTAGAGCATTTAATTGTCAATGGACTGGACAGCGAGGCACGGAAGGAATTAGGGAAAAAATACTTGACACCAGCCAACTGCCTTAGAATAATTCCACCGATACTCAACCCCGAAATAAAGGCAGCCTTGCCCGAAGCAAGCGTGAAACGCGACAAAGGAATAGAAAACAGGCAAAAACAGCTTAGTACTGCCTTGGCCTGTTTGAGTGACGTCATAACAACCAAAATTCAAGAAAAGGACAAAGACCCGGCCCTTCTGAAACAACTTATGGATGCGGCAAAGTTAATGTGTGACACGTTACACTCAGACTCAGTCATGAGGCGCTACTTTGCCTTGTCATCTTTAAAGAAAGACATTAATGACCATTTGATGCAGACAAAGATAGACAAGTATCTTTGCGGAGAGACCCTGGCTGAAACCTTGAAGACTGCTAAAGCTGTGACGAAATCAGGTGCCGATATAAAAGTCGTTTACGATAAAAATAGGAAGACCACTCAACCTCAGCCATCCCCTTCGCGTGGTTTAAACTGGAAGGCTCCCCCTTCGACTCGCAGGCAGTCGGGGCCGCATAGGAGCCGCCAACCATTCCTGCCTGCTAGAGCGAGGGCGCCACCGCCGCCCGCGCCGCCATCGAGCCGGCCTCCGCCGCTGCCGCACGCCAACTGGTCGAGGACATCGCGCTATCAGCCACGGCCGACTCGCCGCCAGTAAATGAGGTACAATATGCTGGTCGTTTAGCGTAATTTGCAAGACAATGGTCTCAACTTACACGAGACAAAACTATTCTTTCCTGGATAGAAGGCTATAGGATACAATTTTCTAAACAAGTCTCACAGGAAAATGTACCTTCTGTTTCTGTTTTGACACAAACTGAGATTAATGATTTTCACAAAATTATTGATAGTCTTATGAAAATTGGAGCTATATACGAATGCGCTCCGTGCGCCAATCAATTTATATCTAGTATTTTTCTTGTGCCTAAACCGAATGGCAAGAAAAGGTTTATCCTTAATCTAAAAAATCTAAATAAAAACATACAAACTTACCATTTCAAGTTGAAGGATTCTATACGCACAGCAGTAAAATTAATGACAAAACATTGTTATATGGCAACCTGTGACCTCAAAGATGCATATTTTTTATTAAAAATTCATCCAGAATCCAAGAAATATCTACTATATATCTAGATGACCTATATTTAATTGGATATTCATACAACGATTGCTTAAAAAATATTAATATTTCAATTAAATTACTAACAGCCTTAGGATTTATCATCAACTATGAAAAGAGTTGCTTACAACCTTCCATGAGATGCAAATTTTTGGGTTTTATTCTTGATTCCCAAAATTTCTTAATTATTTTACCCGATGATAAGAAACAACGCCTAATTAACGAGATTTACATGTTTATGAAATCGAAGCGTATAAAAATCAAAGATATTGCAAAATTAGTCGGTTTGTTAATTTCTGTTTGTCCAGCCGTAGAATACGGCTCGCTTTATACTAAAGAATTAGTACGTTATAAGTACCTCAGTTTACAAGGTCACGACGATTACAATCGTTATATGAGTATCCCCGATCACCTGCACGATGACCTGAGATGGTGGCTACAAGCTCTAGTAAAGCCCGAGAACCGTATCAAAGATGATACCTACTCGGTAGAAATATTCTCTGACGCCTCAACTACTGGGTGGGGTGCAGCGTGTGGCTCAGAGACGGCGTGTGGCCGGTGGTCATTGTTAGAGCAAAAACAACAATAAATTACCTGGAACTTTTAGCCACCTTTTTTGCTCTTAAAGTATTTGCTAGGGATTTTCACGATTGTCAAATACTTCTACGCGTTGATAACACAACCGCTATTAGTTAAATAAATCGGATGGGTGGCATACAGTATCCACACTTAACTAAGGTAGCAAAGGATATTTGGCAATGGTGCGAGTCCCGAAAAATTTTTGTGTATGCGTATTACATTAAATCTGCAGACAATACCATAGCAGATCAAGAATCAAGACGCAACCTTTCAGATATAGAATGGTCCTTAACGGAAAATATGTTTTCCTTGATACTTGAAATGTGTGGCACACCATGTATAGATTTATTCGCGAGTCGTTTTAACAGAAAATGTATCAAATACATTGCTTGGCATAGAGATCCAGACGCTTACGCAATAATCGCCTTAACAATTAGCTGGTCTAAGATGTATTTCTATGCATTTCCGCCTTTTCCGGTTATTCTAAAAACCTAAAAAAAAAAAAAAAAAAAAACATGAATGATCAAGCAAAAGGCATTGTAATAGTACCTTTATGGCCTACGCAACCTTGGTTCCCCTTGTTTAATATCGGAATTAATTACTTTTAAATCAGACAGTTACAACATAGTTTTTGATCATTCCAGCACCGGCAACATTCAAAACCATCTTACCCTGGCTACAGGGATTTTATCAGGGGAGCCTTATCGCGAAGAAGCGTCCCAGAGTCGTCGGAACATAATATAATGCTTGCCTCTTTAGCCGACAGTTCTATCAAACAGTACGATGTTTGTTATAAAAAATGGTTCGATTTCTGTATTCAGAATTCCCTTGATTGTTATGCTACATCGGTTACCGATGTATTGAGATTTTTAACTAAGTTTTTTGATGCTGGTAGTAAATATGGTAGTTTGAATAGTTTTAGAGCAGCCCTATCCTTGATATTGGGTCCTAGTGTCTCGAAAGATGAAAGAATAATAAGGTTTTTCAAAGGCGTGTTCCGTTTACGTCCACCCATGCCTAGATACAATGTTACGTGGGATACCTCATGCGTTCTAACCCACTTAGCTACTTGTCATCCTAATGAAACATTAGTGCTAGATCAATTGACAAAAAAATGTATAACCTTTTTAGCTCTTGTTACGGCCCATAGGGTCCAGACCTTTTCGAAGATTAATATAAAAAACATTGGTATCAAACCTAACAAAATCATGATAAAAATACCTGACATAATAAAAACATAAAAAAAAGGAAATAATCAACCTCTCTTGGCATTGGCATTACCTACTTTTTACAGAAAAATGACCACACAGACGCTGTGTCGCTGGATAAAGAGTACGCTCCACGCGAGCGGGATTGACGTATCCATATTCTCGGCGCATAGCACGAGACACGCCTCTACATCTAAGGCCCACCAGCTCGGCGTAAATATTGACCTAATCAGAAAAACCGCTGGCTGGTGTAACAATTCAGATACATTTGTCAAATTTTATCAGAGAAATATAACTAAATATGACCCGTCAGTCTTAGCAAGAGCTATTATTAATAATACAGATGATTAAACTTTGATCAAACTATGTAATTGATTTAAAATATAACTATTATCAAATAGAATTAATTACATTTCCGTAGTAACAAGTAACAATAACTTGTACTATTATATTAACCTATAATAACATTAATAATTGTTTGTAATGATATATTATTATAAATACAACATAATTTTGATGATGTGATTAAAATATAATATTAATTCTGATATTGGCGTTGATATTTTCAGAATTATACCTCTCAAAGTCTACATATGTAAATAAGTAATAAGTTTATTATTTCAGGTTACTAATCTCGAGAACGAAGCACGAGTATAATTGATGATTAAACGAACTTACTTGTACGTGAAGTTCGATCATAATTATACGAAGTGCTTCGTTCGAAGAGATTAGTAAGTCCCTCCCTCCCAACCCAAATTTTTCCAAAAATATCAACGATAAATATTGGTTACAGATACTCTAAACTAAATGACAAGCGGAGTTTTAGGGAACGACTACCTGACTAAAAAAAAAAAAAAAAAAACAATACCCTCTTATCTCTCAAAATACAGTGCTATGTGGTGAATCCTGGGTGATACTACATATCGACGGCGAAGTGCCAATACCTCCTAACTGATTTTTATTTTGAGAAATTCTCTTTTCTTTCGTTTTGAATTTAAAGGCGTTATTCGAATGTTTTAGTGAAATCGCCTAAGTGTACTTTTAGTTGCAACATCATTAATTTAAAATGTGGAAATATGTACCTCCCAACTCAAACAACGTGTCTATTTTTGAACGTTTTATTCCAGTATGTGTAAATTTTTAACTTTGTCAGTTAGGAGTTATTGGCACTTCGCCGTCGATATGTAAATAAGTAATAAGTTTATTATTTCAGGTTACTAATCTCTTCGAACGAAGCACTTCGTATAATTATGATCGAACTTCACGTACAAGTAAGTTCGTTTAATCATCAATTTCACGTAAAGGTGTTTTACATTAATAATCGTGACTTTGTCGAATTATTTTGTACGAAACATGAAAACAATAAAAAATGATAATTTAAAAAATAATTCATACATGCCAGTTGATTCTTTGATATACCCTAGAGTTATGGGATATCAAAAAAACACCTTGTATAGCAATCTATTTACTTATAATTCTAATATAGATTGCTTAACTATCCTAAAGAAAGTATCCAACTACCCGCCAAATGGGGTTAACGACACATCAGTCGCCACACTTCAGTGAAAAAACAATCTTGTTCTGAATAAAAGAAATAACTCTCGATACTTTTGTGCTATTGCGTTACTGAAATAGGAAAGACAGTGAATTCTTTTTATTTGTTCCTTTTTTTAGAACTAGGTTCTTATAAAACGTTATCGAATACACGTTAAAACCTATACAAATAATAAAGTGGAAGAGTTTGTTTGTTTAAACGCGCTAATCTCTATTCGCTAATCTCATTTGGTAGCTTAATTCTGAGGAAAAAAATTCTCGTAAGAATTGGGTTACCAAATTGGCCCGGTTCAAGCTCCGAACTAATCTTATTCCCATAAGTGATACGGTTTAGGATCACGTTTCTTCGGTCAAAACTACGGACTTCATGCTTGGAGCGGGCTTGCTGTGAGCACTTTCGGTTGTTTAAAATATTTAGCGCAGCTTATGATAGTAGAAACTGGTGGTAATTGCATCAGATCGCCGAAGGCCAATAAATTAACTCCTCAAAAGAGACAGTTATTTTGTTTCAGCTCTTGAAGCCTCAGATGGATGTTCCGTATAGTTGAACATGGACATTTCGTATCGTACTATGTTAGGGTCGGCTTCCAGTCTAACTGGATGCCGCTGAATACCAGTATTTTACTGAGCGACTGCCGTCTGACCTCCATAACCCATTTACTGGGTAACACGATATTCCTTGGTAAGACCGGTTGTCAGACTTTCGGGCTTGTGACGACCCGTAACGACTGTCAAAGATCTACGAAATTGTATCCCAATTTACTGTTCCCCACTTAACCCTTTTTCTTTGAAGGGGGTATCCCGATAAGTCTCGGTCTTAATGCGACTAATCGTCTTTTTTTTTTGAGGCTTAATAAATTGGCATGACAATGATAAAGTACACAAAAGTGGGGGTTGCGGAATTGGTCTTTTAAGAGGAACCGGGACCATCCCTGTGCTGATGGTGATCACCGGGGCGGTTTTAGTGAGGTAAAAATCCCACACTCCCCGACCTTCCCGCCCCACTCTCCCCGGAGGTCGGGTGCCTTTTGAAGGTTTCCCCCGACAACAAAAAAAAAGGTACTGTGGAAAGTGCACAGTCGGTTGGGACTATTCTAATGACACATGGTCTATTCAAAGATAATATTTGGGTTATTTGACGATTAGTTTTAAGGAGAAACTTTTGCCACTTCTAGATTCAGGCGTAATAAACATCAAAAGCTTATATTTTCAGTAACTTTAGCAAACAATTGTATTTTAATTGCGGTAGACAGAATTCACTCCTCTTAAACAATCTTCAACCGAGGAAACCGCACGTCTTAGGACCAAAAATTCAAAAAAATTGTGTCATCTACCAACCCGAACTGGGCCCGCGTGGTGGATTACGTCCCATTCCCTCTCACAGAGAGGAGGTCTTTGTCCCAGCAGTGGGAACGGGCTGATTATCTTCTTTTGTCATATTATCTAAAACGGCATTATTGTCATCATGAAAGTATCTTCTAGCTTTCGTCTGTATGTCATCAAAGTCTGGTAATAATTGAGAATCGGTAGATAAGAGATAAATCCGCCCCTAAAGACGACCCACTGACCGAGGTCTTGTTATTGTTCAATATGTCAGCTGCGCGTTAAAAGTTGAAGTGCATCCTTGATTTGTTTAGCAAGAACTCTTTGGAATTGTCGTTTCAAACAGTCAATAAAATTTAATAGATAAATGAGTCCCACCGCATCCTTATCCGTTTTAAAGACTCAAACTCGTATTATATAACTAACTTCTATTATTCGTAGATACCCTAGAAATTACTTTTCAAACACCCCTATTTCGACGGACAGCTTACCTTTCATGTTTGGGTAATAAACCGGTTTGTTTTGAGTGCTAAGCTTTTAACAACCTCGTTTTTGTGGAAACGATCCGTACCTACACGAACCGGCTGGTAAAAATATCATGGATTTATCCGTGGACGGATTTTTATGTCATCAATAAAACTTGTCAGAATAAAATTGATCGGCATAGATATTCACAACCAGTCGATACGCTTCCGTACCGTATCGAACATTTATCAATATTATCGTAGGAATCCACTAAATACTCTTCACAAGTCCGAAAATTTCCCGAAAATTCCGTGACAGGTGTGCCTAATGCCGTGATCATATTTTGTATTTATTTTAAGTTTCGACTTCGCACCCCAGATCCTGTATTTTAGTTCCCCAGTAAAATACACGAAAGAGAATAGAGGTCCGCTTTTCTTCCAACATCAGGTTATCGAAATGTGTCATTTTCGATACGATAGCCTGTCGGATAGTTGTAGTTAGCTATGTAGATTTTTCTGGCAATAACTGTTATTATTGTAATCAGCTTTTTCTGTCCAGGGACTGGGCATCAGCCCCGGATCTAAGGGGGGGGGGGGGCAAACCGGGCACTTGCCCCGGGCGGCAGTTTCATGGGGGCGCCAAATCCTTGAGACAAGAATTCGAAATATCGAACAAATGAAGCCTCTTTTCCTACAATCTCATAGGTTTTCAACAAGTAATCTAATCTTAATATAATGTTTGAAAAACAAACTTTTCTAGTTCCATACGTCCAGTTAGTTTTTGAACACATACTAAGTGATTTATGAACGCATCTTAACAGGTCAAGTAAATTTTTGAACGCGTGCGTAGTGTCCGTGATCTTTCTGCCAAGGGGAATCCCCGTCACATATCTATACGAGCCGAGCCGAACAAATTCAAACAGTTGAACATCAAGTGACAACACTGTTTGTTTATGTGGTTGATTGCGTTTGCGAGTAATCAGCGTTAATAAAATAAGTAATTTATTAGTGGAAATCAACAATTTGCAAGTTTTTCTCAAACACTGAAGGGGGGGGGGGCGCCACTATCAAGGTTTTGCCCCGGTTCGAAAAAATCGTAGATCCGGGGCTGCTGGGCATAAGCCTCTTTTCCCTCCTTCCACTTATCTCTCTCTGTTGCTGTACGTCTGAGGCTGATTTTTCTTAGAAAGCCATCGTTGAGAATGTTGCTACGTAAAAGAAGGCCAAAGGGTTTTCACGAACAAGTATCCCTAACGGGGTACGTTTATCGTATGTTAAACACTGGCTAGACAGTCTATTTTGCTGACAGACTAATCTTTCCTCGGGCGCATGAGTTACTTGTACCTATATCATTTAAGAGCCCATCCTGCCTCAGCTAAAATTCACTCTTTATCTCGCTCGCGGACTGAGCGAGACACGTGCGGTGCGGTGTGCGAATAGGAATTCGAAAAAGTGTGTAAAATAAAAGTAAAGTAAGTGTTTCTGGTCTGTCTGTCTGTTACCTCTTTACGCTTAAACCGCTGAACCAATTTAGATGTAATTTGGTATTTATTGAGTCCCGGGAAAGGACATAGGATAGTTTTTATACTGATATTCCCACGGGAAACTTATGCGGGTGAAATCGCGGGATGCTGCTAGTACATAGATAAAAGTTTCAATAATTCAACGGCTAGTGAACGGATTTGGAGGAAATTCGGTAGGACTTTTAGTAGGTTTACTCTAAGCACCCTGAACAACTTTCTGAAGAAATCGCTTAGGACCTAGCTCACGCACTCTACACCACCTTTTGGGTCATTCGTTAAGTGGACTAAGTTGTTAGGCAAAGTTTCATTACCTAATTTGAGGTATTTTTTTAATACTAGCGGTTTATTGTTCGGTTTGGAGGTAACTTTGTAATTTTTTTCTATCGAGAAAATTTTATGATCGTAGGTATATTCGCCATTAATCCTCAACTTTACCATTATATTTATTTCAAAATGAATGTTACAATAATTTCGACATAACGGCGGATCATGCTAATAGCTATTTATTTATAGTATAAGCCCTTAGCACGAGAGAAAAATAAGTTTAGTGAATGTGCTGTTGAATGGTTTTTATTCTTTATACTGAACAAAAAGCTCCTAATTTTTACTTACCTACAAAGGAACGGCATGCGAGTTCTATTAGGAATGAAAACATTAAGTATGAGTTACGATTTACAGCCTCTACATACACATTTCTGTTATTAATTCTAAGGAAATAAACAAGTTACTCAAAACACAGAATCACAAACAGTAAGGAAGTACCTAAGATTAAAAAACATTCACACACACATGCAACACGACAAAAAGAATGTTGATTTACATGAAGATACAATTTTAGAACGACATAAACAGACCACAGACAAAGGAAAAACTGAAAATGAAGACAAAGACAATCATAATGATTATAAGATAGAAAAAAGAAACAATTAAGATTTAATTACCTGCCAGGAAAAAATAACAATAAGAAAAGCTTTATCGAAAAATAGATTATAAAACAGCAACCAGAGGAAACGAGAAAACAAAAAAATAGGTACAAACCAACCATGAAAGCATAGATTAGAGACATGTTTAAAAAATTGGATTGATGTGTTACAGATTCAAAATAAAATAAAAAAGTTTAAGAACGTGTACTTCAAAAAGCAGTTCTACATTTAAATTACATCCACACAAAACACGTAAATGTTCTGATGGGATGTTTTATTGTTTTCCTTTATTTATTGCAGCTGTAAATACTACGGTTTTGAATAAACAATGTATTGTTGTGGAACAGTCAGTTAACACCTGGGCTGCCAGTGTTATTTGCCTCCTAATTGTGAATACTTAGTCGAAACGTAGGGGAGAGTAGCATTAAAATACATTGTGTTTGAGAATGTTTAATGTTGACGAGTGAATGTTTTGATATTTAGTTGGATTGTTATTTTGTTGTCAGTAATATACAGTTGATATTTTTACCGGTTCCAAATTTTTACAGGGTCTTCTACCCATGAATATGAACAAAATTCACTATGGGACCAACTCTGAAATCACGAAAAAAAATCTGCTGTTTCATACAAAAGTTCAATACCTACTTGACCAAAATGTATGATTGGAACAGGTAAAAAAGCAGTGCGATTCTGTAACCATCTCACCGTGAAAACTTAGGTGAAGTGAGCGTGGAGTGAGCTATCAATAGTGTCAATTCCTAGCAAAAACAAACTCGCATCACCTAAGTTTTCACGGTGAGATTTTTACAGAATCGATCGGCCGTAGCGGCCCAGTGGTAACGGCCGTGACTTACGAGTTGTAAGGTCGCAGGTTCGAACCCAGACAGGCGTTTTACTTTATGTAAATTTAACATTGACTGTACAATTGACGCGAATGATAGGTGTTGACTTTGCGTAATTCATTCTGATTTTCTATTGTGAATATTATCTTAAATGAAAATCTTTTGCGATGTTTTTTAATGATGTAGTAAATTAGTTGGCGAATGAAGTCTATGTAATGATTTAGTTTAGTGTATGTAATTGTTTAGTTTGTAATACAACTGGTGCCTACACCCATTTATTGGAAAATAAATATTGCCAATCTTTTTTTCTGTAAAATATTATTAAGTTTTTTGTGAAATAAAACTTTATTTAAAATAAAAAAAGGATGCTGTGTGATATCAGTTTATTTATAAAAAGTTGCAAGAGAAGAAACTTTAGTAAAGGGTCGGCACGACAGCGGACAGCTGGAGTGCTAAGGAGTTTGTTGCGCCAGTTCTTCTTCCCAGCGAAAGCACTTGGAATTGGTGAAAGACGGGCGTTTTGGGGGACTTTCTTATATAATTTTGACGTTCGAGTAAATACTAAGTACGGGGTTGCAAGCATTTTAGAATATCAGTAATTAGAATAGTGTTAAAGCTATAATGTCTAGAAACGTATGTGTGTGAAAGGTAAATAATGCCGCCTTAAGTAAAAAGGGCGCATCTGAGGAAAGGGAATATAGGAAAATGAGCCTTAATGGATGGTGCCTTTTTGTTCCATTAAGGCTCATTTTCCTCTATTCCCTTTCCTCAGATGCGCCCTTTTTACTTAAGGCGGCAGAAGGAATTTAATACTACAAAGGTAGAAGGTAATATTGCAGTAGCGAAGGGTCAATTTTTTTAAGAGGTAAGCCGGAGTAGTTATCTTTAATATGATTATATTATTTGTCTATAGAATACTGACTGTGCCATTTTTCAAAGCGAAGCCTGTAGAAATCGCGTTGTATGAAACCTTCGCCACTGTAATATTGACTGGTGTATTATGAGAAGAAGGTATCTAGTAAGTGTGAGTCCTAGTCCCATCAAAAACTAAAGAAATAAGTAGAACTAGAAAGGCTTCTTGCAAAATGGCCTAAATCACCAACATTTTGATATACTTAAGTAATAATATACATACACTCCGTTCAGTTATTTTAGCTCTTACAGCAACCTATCATCAACTTTATTGTGATGAGAATAAAGGTCACATTGATTTTGACAGACTTGTTAATGGCAGCAACCCAACAGCGATCTTATTAGAATGAGAATAAAGTTCATTGTAAATTGGACAGTGATGCAAAATCTGAGGTAAAATAACTGTATACGGACTGTAGTCTTATTTGCAAGTAAAAAAAGTGGAAATATAATTTCAAAATATGCCAAAATCGGAACTGTAGCAAGCGTGAAATGTTGGATGCGCGGGAGTCGAAAAACAAAAGACGACAGACGAAACGTGCACGAGTCGTGGCGGCTGTGGCGATGGATTATTTATTTTAAATAGAATAAACCAAAATACATAGTATCTATAAACTATGTCGGATTATATCTTATTTTTCATACATTAACCCCCTTACAAATAAACGTTGTATAAACACAACGCTTTGTCTTCTTCTTTCGAAAGTCAAATTACTGACGACTGAAAGAGAGAAATCGGTGTGTAACTATTCATCTGAGATAATACGTTTATTAGTAGGGGGTTAGTATGTAGGGATTAGTATGTTCTTCCATAGAAAAAGACAACTCATCCAGACATTTTATCAGTTTTTCTTTTGGTTACGACAAGTATCATCAGTATAGTATTATCTAAGTTATTTAGTTTCTCTAAAATGCTTTTATATGGAGAATAGGTACTTAGAGCTTATATATTTTTTTTTGATTTTTTAGTTATTTTTGCTACCAACCAGAATGTTTAGAAAAATAACATTTCCGAACACGCATCTTCTTCATATCTTATTTAACTCACACATCAGTTTGCTAACTTCTGTGAAACTTGTAATGTTAAACCTTTCAGTTTGAAACCCGGATACTTAGTTTGCAGCAGTTTTATTATGTTAAGAGAATCCATTAAAAAGGTAGTTCCGTTTATGAAAGTTTCTCATTCTAGGAAACAAGTTTAATAGTATTATGCTGAGATAGGAGCATTTTTGTCCTCGCACAGGTGTTGTTTTTTCTTGTTTATTTTGTTTTGGGTTCTTTTTAATGTATTTTTGTTAGTTTTAAACGCATTTTTTTTTCTTTTTGTAGGTATTTCCTGTGCGTGAATCGCGACGAGTCCGCCCTTATATCGTCGGATAATCTCCACGAACGAGCGATAATTCCGCCGCGTATCGTCGCGAGTCGTAACGGAATCGCGGCGTTTCCGCGGCGACTCGTAACGGTATCGCCGCGTTTCCTTGACGACGCGTTGCGAAAGAAAAAATTCAGTTACGTGCCAGACGAGAGCGAAATATTTTCAATGTTAAACATTGTACTATTGTTTAAAAAACTTCTCGAAACGTCCTTGCTTAACGAGAGGCAACGCTGAAATGACGCTGCGTTTGACAGCGCGCCTGCTGCGCGCTCGTCGCGAGCGCGCGGCGGGCCCGCTGCTAGTCGCGGCGGGCTAGCGACGATGTAATGACGTTTCGCGCGCTCATTGCCACTCGTCGCATCGCGGCGATAATATCGCCGTGTGGAGACGGTTCCATAGAGAGTGTATAGAAATACGTGGCACGACGATAATATCGCCGCGATTCTCTCGCTCGTGGAGTCAACGCCTTAGGGGACTACATGACCTAAAGCGCGGTCACTGTCGGACTGCATAGAAAAGAAAGAGAAGCGCGATTACACAACGCCGGTAATTTATTGCTAAATATGAAGCAATTATCTATTTACCAAAAACGGTTATTTTGACTAACAAATTAAAACACTAATGCTTTAGTATGTGGCTTGTAGAATAATCTGACAAAAAATTAGAATGATTGTATGTATATTAGTATGTTTTTATTGTGAAAAGAAAGTTTTTCTTCATGATTTTTTTCTATCGTATCAAATTAGTTGTATTATGTTTTCAACACACTATTTCACTAGCATATATCCTGAAGAATATCGTATATTTTTCTGATTTTGTTTATTGTAGTCGATCATGTACTTTTAGGCATTATAAAACTTGCGTTTTTGCGTTTAGGTCCTGTAGTCCCCTGAAGCGGTCGGCCTGTACTAGCAGCCTCTGTCTTAGTAAAGCATTAACGGTTAGCCACATGATTTACAGTACCCGGCGATAAATATTGCACATCGACCTTTGGAAAGAGACAATCAGCTAATTTCGGCTTCGTAGAGCGTTATCTCTGTCGCACGAAATACAAACAGTCCGGTATCTATTAGGAGCTGTTAAAACAATTATGATTTGCTTCTTTTGATAATTATTTTTATTTTTTGTATAAAATACAAAAAAAGGTAGAGGTCGATGTGCAATATTTATCGCCGGGTACTGTATATCATATTATTTACATACAAAGGTAAAGTCACGCCTTTTTCCAATGGGGTTAAGCCGAAACTGTAGACCATCTGCTACAATCCTTACATATTCCATTTGCTCGGTTTACGTTCGTATCATATTGTTTGGTGATAATTACTCAGTTTTACCGTAATCTTTAGATTTATTTAACAGTCATTATTTACAAATTAAGAATGAAAAAAAAAAACTATTTCCCTATCGCCACAACCGCCACAGTTCTAAGACCGTGCTTACTGGGAGGGGTGCCGTTGCGGGGCGCGGGAGGTGGCGGGGGTCTCGGCGGCGCTTCCTCCCGAGGTGCGCCCGCGCCTCCCGGTGGACTCGCCACTGCAACATCAACCAACAGCTTATGAAAGAAGAAGATGATACATTTAGTTGAAAGATGTGCCTACTGCCTACGAAGCATTAGTGTGTTCAGCCATAAGGCGACTCATAAACGGTATTTCGCATCACATAAATAATAAAATCTGTTTTCCCCGAACGCTATCTTCAGGGCGATGGCATCTAATTGAGAGATTAGATGCATGTATTGTTATTATTAGGGATCAAAATAGAGGAATAGGATATAAGAGGTGATAGCTTGTGAATGATGTATTCCCAAACACTGTACTTTGTTTCAGAGGTGTAGGTACCTATAGTACCTCTAATTTGCCAGTTATGTTCAAGCCCCCATGTAACCTATTACATGGGGGCTAGCCACCAACGGGGCACATGGGTACGAAAAACCCAATAATTCTTTACTCGATCTGGGATTCGGAATCCGGAACTCACGAACAGCAGTCGCTAGCGACCACTGGACCAACGACACAGTCCAGTCTCGCGTCACCTTTTCCAAATAATCGGAATACTTAACTTTATACCAATCACCAGTAGTCATAGATTGAATCCTATTATGACTTGTAATGTGTTACAGTAGTTGAAAAGTCGGAGAACAGTGGTGGCCCAGTGCCATCGTCCCCGACTTTCGGGTTGTAAGGTGCTGAGTTCGAACCCAGTTTGTTTACTTTATGTCGTTTATGTATTTAATTTCATCACCACTGCTCTCAAAACGTTGAAGGAATACACCGTGAGGAAAACGTCATGTCCTATAAAAATAAAATGTTATATTACTTATTTAATTTTAATAGCATATTTTAAAAATTTCTTATTGTTAAATTTGTGGCCTAAATTTATTTTTATTTTAGGAATTAATTTTATACCTTTTGCTGTGCCCTACAGGGTCCATAATTGTACCTGAGCTTTAAGCCACTGTAACACCTCTAAAACATTATGGTATGCAAATTAATATGAATACAACTAAAAATTCGAAGACATGTGACATCCACTAAACCGCACTGGCCCACTCCCTCTCACAGAGAGAAGGCCACAGTCCCAGAAGTGGGAATATTATAGCCTGATTTTGAGTCAAAAAATGCTTCGTCATCAAGTATTGGATCCATGAGTCGCCTTGTGTACGAAAGGTATAACAATTTCCTACTGAGCACGTGAAAGCTACAAGTTTTTTATGGAAATGATTATAGAACGTATGAGTGTAATCAGCCATCTTCTGCTGATTATAATTAGAAGTATTACTTCCTTTTTTGTAAGGGACTTTAGTCCAGTTGTGGATTATAATAGAGTTCATTTCGCGTTGGACTCTGCTAGAGGTGAGACTGATAAAACTGCTTGATCTATAGTTCTTTCTTGTTATAGTGAATTTAGATGTCAAATATAATTGATACTGGGATGACGTAATAATAAATCGACAGGTCGCGGTCACAATAATGGTCCTGTCATTTGCAGACAGGTTACTGATTTTGATGTGACGTTTGTTAATTGACAGGTTAATGATAACACCGGTTAATGATAATATCCTACGCCTATAGGTACATTAATTAAATTAGTAAATTAATTTAGTATATTTTTAATCCGTATTTTCTGAGATAAAAAGTGGAAAAACCAAGGATTTTTTACAGCAAACACTTTCCTAATATTAGGCTTTAATGGTACTTTGTTTTACTTAGTGTTATTAAACATCCAACTTAATCTTATCATCATCATCTGCTTAGCCTTTTTCCTACTATTTTGGGGTCAGCTTCCAGTCTAACCGGATGCAGCTGAATACTAGTATTTTACATGGAGTGACTGCCTATCTGACCTCCACAACCCTAACTTAACTAATGACTTTGACTATCTTTATCTTTAACTAGCAAATAACAATTCTCACACTCTGGTCTACCAACTAATGTTATCATTTAAACGGCTTTGTAAGTAACATCAAACCTTGCTACTTAACATTTCGTACTGCGTCGTCGCCCTACTTTACTTAACCCTAACTTAGTTTCCTCAGTGTACATTTTCAATCACACCGGATTGTTTGATGTGAGCTTTCTGCATAATTGAAGGTTAAAAGACTTAAGTTACATAAGAGTTATGTATTACTGAATATATCAAGCTAACTTGAGTGTATTTTATAAACATTTCCAAGATGTTGCGAAGACGTTAAGTACCTACTTAAATATTTAGACTTATCTTAATCTCTGTAAAGGTATTTTAGGTGTGTTTTAATTTTAATATCTCTCTGTTGGAGAGAAAAGGGAAATCAATATCTATGTTTTGTTTATGAGGTGAAACAGCTATTTTATAATTCCTAATCCAATATTTATGAAATTAATTGTACCTTCTCAGTCAATAATTAAACTTCGCACGCATTCGATTTTTAAACCCATCCTACCTAACTGACCGAAAAATTACGAAAAAAATATCAAAGTTACATAAACTGGAACATAATAATAAGCTATTGCCTGTACTAAAACTGACGAATCACCGTATAAGCGGTTTACTCCGCTTCGCCGAAACGATATACAATTAAATTCGAAGCTAGTGCATGCTAATGAATGGGCATAAATGATACGTGAAGCGGATCAAAATGTAGCTCTATTATACTATCTAACAAGTTAGCTGAAAATACCTGGGTTTACATAAGCCAGGTTTTGATAGGTAAATGCTCATACACACGACCAGTCAACGGCAACGCGTCAACGGCAGAAAAGCAGAGACCTCTGCGGCCGCCGCCGACACGTCTACGGCAAACGAGCAGCACGTTGTCGTCGGCTGCAGTTGCTTCTGCCGTTGACGAGGGCCGCTCGTATATATGAGCACTTACTTCTTCTAGACTAGGGGGCAAATATCGTCAACCCGTGAACCTGTTGTTGTAAAATTGCTTCTTCAAATCCAATAAACAATTGTCTTCGGGCTTCACGATAATAGGCTACTTGATAATTTTTGAGAAACCAATTATCCTTGTGGTTTATTTTCTCCAAAACATGAGTATTTCCGAGAAATATTAACATTGTCAGAATTACTTTTTACGGTTCCGTACCAAAATAGTAAAAGGAACCCTTATGGTGTCTGTTAGTCTGTCTATCTATTCGTCTGTCACAGCTGGATATCTCAAGAACTACTAATGCTTGATCAACTGGAATAGTTTTAGATGACGTTTGCCCAACTATTTTGAAATAAGAAAGAAATAAAAATATGTATATTTTTTTTGCAAGTGACTGAAACCCCGGGTCTTAAAAATTCGAAGTGGGGCTGCTAAGATATGTGGGGTATCATATGAAAGAGCGCTGTTTGCATATTCCCAAGAAAAATCTGTAATTATTCTATGTGATAAAAGTTTATGTAAAGATTACAGGAAAAATAAAACTATGTCTCTAAACAGCACACTTTTTCAGGAATTAATTTACAACAAAAATTACTTTAGTTCCAGTATCGGTCAAGAGATGGCACTGACCTAAAACTGCAATATTCTACAATCTACACCGCAGTGTTAAAATTCTCTGACGAATATATGCCACGCCGATGAAAATTTAAAAACATTTCACGTTTCATAATTCAATTTAACTGTAAGTTTTGACGTTCAAAAGTGCCTTTAATGTGCCTATTTGAAATAAATTATTTGACTTTGACAATACGGAACCCTCGGTGCGTGAGTCTGAATCGCTTTTGACCGGTTTTCATTTTCATAACGCAAAATTAATTTTGCGTCTCAAAACAATTTGTTCGATAGCGACCGACGACAAAATGGTTTATTACTTACAGCCAAAATTGCTAAGGTTTGAGCTAAAACTTTAAATATAAATCACGAATTTCAAATTTCAGGAAACAGATGATACCACTTGTTAAGCAAAATATTTTCAGCGAAATATAGAATTTTCTAAAATAAACAGCACTAAACTTCATTGAAATGGCATAAGCTTTATTGCAATTCTTATATTCCAATGCCAATACTGGGAAGCATCAATGAGCTTCATTTGTAAATCACAAAGCTTTGTCAACAGAATTCCGGGAGAATCTCGTTTGTTGTGTAGAGAGAAAGAGAGTGTGTGTGTTGTGTTGGGAGATTCAAATGCGCATGTAAATAAACTGAACTCAGATGAGTTCAGTTTATTTACATGCGCATTTGAATCTCCCGTCATTCTGTGTGTAATTTGCTAATTACACATAGAATGACGATGGTTACCGAATCGAAACATTGAACGAAGTTTGTTTGCAGTCGAAGTGGACGAGAATGTAATCTATTTGTTATATGGAATGGAATGGACTGGAATGGATTGGAATGGCTTAATTAGGGGAAGAATGTAACTGCTTGGTGAAATTAGTAAATTGTGATGTCGTCTTTGTGAAAATGCTGCAATGTCTGAACGCCAATTCTCGTAATTAAAAACATTCTAAATCTAATCGCAACCTCATCTCAGTGACAATCAATGTCAAACTTGTCAAAAATGTAAGGAAATTAGAGATATTTTTGACAGATTGAGACTGAGATCAAACTGTGAACGTTCTTAAAATTACGAGTATTGCCCCTCAGATAACTTTGTCTTTTGTTATTTGTATGTATTACTTTTATAACTTTAATTAATTCCTTTCTTTGTGTGCTCATAGCTTTGGATTTAAATAGAAAGTTTGAAATCAACCACTTCAGCACTTAAACGATATGTATCACTTTAAAAACGATACTCATAACAAAAGAAATATATTTTTTCGATCTTATATTATGTACAGACGCCAGCACATCAAGCTACTACAATCTGTCAAATTTATTTAATAGATTTTCAACTTTATCGCAAAAGCATAAGGTTCAAAGTTGTTTGGGAAAATTTGACAGTATCGGGTAGCTTGATGTGCTGGCGTCTGTACATTTTCATGATTCCATTTGTGTCAATTCAGGCAACTTTTATGAATCTCTTTTAACTGTACTGTTTTATTCATAGTTATGAAACGTGTATTACGGATAGTGAAATATTAAAGCATTCAAATCCAGATTTGCATTTCATAGCTTTCACGGTATTAATATTAGGATCACCAAATGTGTGTTTGATCATGCATACATAAACAAGTAACTGTCAACGCATTTAATTATTTTATCGAATGATAAATGAGGTAATGCTATAATCATATATGATTAACTGGCGGTTTGGTGATTGCTAATTTTGATAGTGTTGTTATATTGAAATAGTTCATCAGTTTATTATACGATGAGAAATATATGCAGAGTAATTAAAATCTTTGGCATCCTTTCAGAGGCTAAAAGTACGTATGAATATGAAATACAAACAAATTTTACTTTGGGAATAGCTCTGAAAGAGCGAAAAAACATTTGTTTAATTTTTGAGGGAGCAACAATGTTTAAATATTTCAATGTGTTCAGCATATTATGGGACACAGAGAGCAGGATAGGAAGTGGAGCATGGTTTGCGACATAGCTCCACAATCACACCCTACTGCCGTTCCATCGAGGTATCCCACATTACCAATCAAGGAGACATCTGCGCTATCACTGATGACGCCGTGGAAGTGGCATAGTTTAAGGCTAACAATATCTAAAATACAGTCAGGCCAGCGAGACGAAAAAGATGAAGAATGATTACAGCCACATCATGTTTTATTTTGTTTTCTACGTTCTTTAATTCTTTGTTAAACATCTGTCGATCACCATCAATTTCACTTAATAAAATGGTGAACGTAGTACTATTTTCTCACAACAGTTTTTTGAGTATAGTAGTGAACATTTCCATATTTTTATGATCGTGTCCCCTCACTGTTTTCCCATAAAATAAACTACCATTGTATTTAACACAATAACACTTTCCATCTGCTACCGTCAGGTTGCTTTTTGCACAAACCGCGATCACCCATTTCAATTTCCTCCCCACTGGCGGTGGTTTTCAATATTTGTTCGAGGACCGCTTTGTTCTTGTGGAAACTTACAGGTCCTATTATTTTAACGTCGCGACTTTCAAAGAATATAATAGAACTGTCGTTAAGGTCCAGCTTAATTCTAATATGTTCTTTGTTTTCTGTTTGTAATGTTGTTTTTTTATTGTTATCTGTTGTTCCTCTTTCATGTTCAATATTAACTTTAATGTACCTATTTTTGAATCTATGTTGCAGTTGTTTTTAATGTTTCTGATCATTATCCGTATTGACCGACTCTTATTTGTTAAGGTGATATATTTTGAAAAAAAAATATTGTGGTCTTTCTTTTTCGTGTCATTTGTTAAGTATGTGGAATAGGGATTTAACATTTTGGTATATGTTTCTTGACTCTTTGGTTTAGTATCATGTAAAAGGAATACACGATTCAATAACTTTTTCTCGATACAAAAAAACTGCAAAGTGATATCTATTTTTTTACTTTTTTCGACATCACGGCGTAACGCTTATGAGTTATTCAATGAAATTTTACTTTAAATCATAGAGAATTATCATATCAAGTTTTACTCAAAGTAGTTTCAAATTAAATTTATTTATTTATATATATTTTATTGTACACCAGAAAATGCATAACAAATTTAATTCATTTATTTTGTTATAAAAGGAGTAAATTCGTTTTGGCACATATGTCGTTTTATTTCGAGCGCACGCACATTATAGCCATCTCTCTTCTTTTGCGTTTCAAAAGTAATTGCATCACTTTCGCTCGCTAAGTAGATCAGTCGCGACAAGCCTTTATATCATATAAATTGTGTAATGACGTTATAAGTTGATAGTAAAAGTTTTAAAGGAAAAGTTTATTTTATTCTTTTTAGCGAATTTAAATTAAAGCTTGTATAAAAAAAATACTTATAATTTATTTTTCATCAGAACAAAGTAACCTCACCCACCAGTTTCTGATAGCCTGACCAAGTGTGTTGTCGAATCTGTGATTGGTTGACTAAGACAACAACAACTAATCCTAATTCAAATTGAAATGAAGTCTAACATAATCAAAGTCTAACATTAGATTACAAATCATTTCTTTCTGTAACCAAGACCTACGATTCTTCTTCTCACATAAAATAATGTATGCTGGTAGACACCTATTATAATTTTTCCCATAGTAATAGTTTCTTTCAGTATATTACTGTTAGCAGTCTGACGTCGTATGCGAATTCATTTATAACATATCCTGACACATTCATCACGACTCTTGAATCAGGTTGTTTTAAAAATGGAAAAGAAACTTATTCAGCTCTTGCAGTAAAAATATGACTGAATATTTTTGATACACAGTTTGCCCATACGGTTGAAAATGTTGTAGAAACGTCATGAGTGGAAATAGGCAAAATAACTTTCGTTAAAATTTTAATATTCTTGCAATATTACTGAATAAATCACATTTTATGTTAATTGAATGCTGTCCCATTTCTGGATAATGGCCTTCCTCTACTTTTTCTTTGATTTTTCTGGTTCAGTATCTAATGTTGTAAATGAATGTACAGTCAACAAAAGAGACAAGTATGCAGGATTGTCGGATATAGTTGAAGTTTAGTAAGAAATCGATGGATGTTCTCGAATAAAATTTAATTTTATTTATAGGAAACAAACAACTCATTTATCACATTAAATTTCAATCGACAACATCCATCGGTTTCTTACTAAACTTCAACTATATCCGACGATCCTGCATACTTATCTCTTTTGTTGACTGTACATTATTTTTATTCACTTTCATGTTTCCACCAGTTACAACCCACACAAACCGTTTGTTACTCACAAATTGAATGCAGCCAAAAATATCAGAATGATGTTTACCTGTAACAAAGAAATACAAAACATGAGTAACACAATCAATTTAAAAAAATGTAACGATTCCTTTCGAATTATTTTAGATGGTTTTGGTATTCAGCTGCGCGAACTCCGCTCACTAACGCAGTTATAAGATCATCAAGTACTAGTGACAGGGCCATCATGCGACGCAGGACGGAAGGTGGCCCATTGTTCTTTGTATTCCGGAATAAAACGTAAAATTTCATCATCAGCCTATAATGTGCCCACTGCTGGGACACAGGCCTCCTAACAATGAGAGCGAGTGGGCCGTAATGCCCCATGTTTTCGAATTTTTAGTACAAATTGTTCTGGTTTTACGTTAAGTCCGTTGTTAGTAGAAGTGGCTGCAAGATCCTTTAGTGTGCTACTCAAAAGGTTAACTGTTCCATCAGTGCCGACCTTCTGTGTGGTTCGCAGGCACGGCACGTCCGATGTACGATTTTCAATAATTAATCATTGATATAGATAGGTATAGATTTTTGGATAAGTTAACTTTTGTTTGCTTATGAAACTGAATACATTTTTACGGTTTCTGGCGTTTTTTATTAAAATAAAAACCGGCCAAGAGCGTGTCGGGCCACGCTCAGTGTAGGGTTCCGTAGTTTCCCGTCCGTCACAATAAGTGTTCCCACTTATAAGTTTAAAAGTGGGTATCCATTATGTTCGCGCTCCAGCAGCGCTCCGCGCTCCTGCAACTGCTCCCGGTAGTGGGTACGTGCGCGAACACGGAGCGTGCATCATTGCACGCTCCGCGGCAGGCGCTCCGACTCGTGACGGTTTTTAGCGCGAACACAAAGGGATACGTTCAGGATAATAAAATATGTAAACGAAGTTAAAAAAATGCTTGCATATACGATTATACTACAAACTTAGTCCAGAAATTATTTTGTACAACTTTTTGTCTTTTTTGTTCAAAAACTGTTGTTTCCATCAAGTTCAAAATAATTTTCCTAGAAAGTCCTTATAAAGTTCTACTTTGCAGATTTTTTTCATATTTTTTAAACTTATGGTTCAAAAGTTAGAGGGGGGGGGGACACATTGTTTTTTACTTTTGGAGCGATTATTTCCGAAATTATTGACATTATCAAAAAATGATTTTAGTAAACCCCTATTCATTTTTAAATACCTTTCCAACAATATATCACAAATTAGGGTTGAAATTAAAAAAAAAATTACTTCCCACTTTACATATAGGGGGGCTACCCTAATAAAACATTTTTTCCAATTTTTATTTTACCACTTTGTCGGCGTGATTGATATACATATTGGTACCAAATTTCAGCTTTCTAGTGCTAACGGTCACAGAGATTAAGCGAAGACGGACAGACGGACAGACAGACATGGCGAAACTATAAGGGTTCCTAGTTGACTACGGAACCCTAAAAAGAGATCCTACGGAACGAACTAAAAATTACGACTACACTATCTTTTTCTTTACTTCTTGTACATCATCATCTCATCTGACCTTTAAATTCCGTCGGTAACATACACAACTCCAAAAAGTATTCCTAGAACCTTTTCCTTCAATAAGCCCATTACAACCTGAATAGGTACATTCAACATAGGTACATTCATTCGCCAACATATTTGTCGCAGCACATTCAGCTTGAAAACATTTCTTTATCAATACAAATGTTTCATACGGGGTTATAGATCTATACGTTCACAAAATGATAATTATAACGCGCACAAGTATCCCGTGGTTTATGTAAGGGAAATTAATATTGTGTAGCAATTTGGGCGACAGGAAACGTTGCGCCCAAGGGAATAAATAAAATAGAGATAAGTCAATCTGTGTGAGCAGTTAAGTATTTGTTTCATGTTTACTTTTGGGATTAAGTTATGAGAGTTTAAGTGAAAAGATAGCAGGTGTACACTTATATGTTTTTTTATCACACCTGCTCCGAAAATACATACTAATTATACCAATTAGAGGGAAGAAACGCCTTTATCCCGCCCTTCAAATCCTTTCATCCCAAGGTATGGAAGTTTGTATGAAAATCCTTCCGACCCAAGGGTGGGAAGTATGTATGAAATTCCATTACATACCCGGTTTTTCTTTTTTTTTTTTAATTTGTCAGCAGTCATACTGCCAAGAGACTTTAACTGTCTATTAATTAAATTTCAAGTAAATTGTTACTGGCCACATACAGTTTTTTTTTTACCAGTTACCAACCTCCTTGGTGCATACAGAAAATTAAAAACGAAATTATTTTTGCATATAAAACGCGGACTTCTTAACAATTCAAAAGTGCCTGTAAATGGTTTAATTGAAAATAAATGGTTTGAGTTGGAGAACAGAAAGGAGGCCTGTGTCTCACCAGTGGGAACATTATAGACTGATTATGTATGATTTTGATACACTTCAACGTGTAGGTACCTAAGTATTTTTTGTTACTAAGGCGTCGTGTAAAAAATAGCTGCACTTTTAATAATTGTACTTTTAACTAAATATAAACATTTCTATGCATTTATGTCCATAATTTTCCTCGTAGGTGTAATAAAAAGCACTATACATCCCTCAGGATAAAGTACAGTTCCATACCTCAAATGGTTTGCGCCCCTCGCAAGCTCGTGGCGCAAATGCCATAATCTCGGTATGGAACTGTCACTTTCTTTCCTCTGAAGTAATGTACTATTATTGTGTACACTTATATGTTTTTATTGAAACACCGGTTCTGTAAGAACTTAATCAAATTATACACTTATTAAGAAACTAGCTGCGCCCCGCGGTTTCACCAGCATAAGTCTCGATCCTGGGGGAATATCGGGACAAAAAGTAACCTATGTGTTAATTCAAGGTGTCATCAGCCTCTATACCAAATTTTATCAAAATTGGTCCAGCCGTTTATGCGTGAAGAAGTAACAAACATATAAACACACAAACTTTCGTCTTTATAATAGTGTGTGCTAGAATTTCGACTAAATTCACGTCCTTTATGCTTCATTGGATAGTGTCACTTCGCTACGCCGCGCTGCTTCTGACCACTACCTGTTCTTCGAAGCTTTAAGAATGATTTATACTAGATCGTCACGGTCGCGAGTCACTTCCGTGTCTGCTCAATTTGTAGGGACCAACACTCGGTCGGGACACGGACGCCATACGGTGTGGCATTCTATTATGTCCTAATCCAGGTCATTGTCTATCCATGTGCTAAGTTTCATCCAAATCTATTCAGCCGTTTTAGCGTGAACGCGTAACAAACAAACATATAACAAATCAATTTTTTTTTCTTTATAATATTAGTTGAGAAAATTAATCAAATTAAATAAAATTTATTTGCAAGAATTGTAGTACATTACAGGTGGTCGGGTTTTCTTAACAGTTTCTAAAAAAAATCGCTAAAACTAGCATGCAAGTTTAGTGTTAAATGAAGCTCATAAAATTCAACTCTCTAACAGAGTTGAGTGTCGTCGTCGCGGGAAACCATTCCTTCCCCGTGCTAGTGCTCGGGGACTTCAACGCCAAGAATTTGGCCTGGGGTTCCCGTTACACGGATGTGCGGGGCAGGATGGTGGAAGACTGGGCTCTGGAAGCAGGCCTGGTCGTCCTAAATCGGGGTTCTGTTCCCACGTGTGTGCGGATGCGGGGTGAGTCAGTGGTGGACATCTCGTTCGCAAGCCCCGCTCTGGCACAGCGTGTTATTGACTGGCGCGTCATGGAGGAGGTGGAGACCTACTCCGATCATCGGTATATCCGGTTCGACGTCTCCACCCAGACCTCCAGCGCGCTGGTCCAACAGGCCCCGAGTGGTCCGCGGTGGGCGCTGAAGCAGCTGGACCGGGAGCTCCTCCTGGAAGCCTCGATCGTGCAGGCCTGGGTGACATCACCGGACAGGCCTGCCGATATTGATGATGAGGCGGAGTGGTTCCGGGAGGCCATGTCCGGGATATGTGACGTGGCAATGCCCCGAGTCCGGCCAGGACGCGCCCGACGTCAGGTGTACTGGTGGTCGCAAGAGGTGGAAGCGTTACGCAAGGCGTGCGTGGACGCGCGACACCAGTACACCAGGCACCGCAGGCTTCGCATCCGCCCTCTGGATGCGGAAGCCACGGAGGCGGAGCTGTATGAGGGGTACAGAGCGGCGAAGACCGCCCTCCATGAGGCTGTCCAGCGGGCCAAGTATACGGCCCGCGAGGAGATGCTGGAGACTCTGAACAGAGATCCGTGGGGGCGCCCTTACAAAATGGTGCGGAATAAACTCCGCACCTGGGCCCCCCCGCTGACGCAGAGTCTCCGCCCCCAGCTCGTGGAGGAGGTGGTGAGCGCTCTGTTCCCTTCACGAGGGGAGCACACTCCCCCGCCTATGGCTCCGCCACTTGCGGTGCCCGAAGCGGACCACATGGACGACGACGACATCCCCGAAGTGACCGGGGTAGATCTGAGAGCGGCGGTAGGAAGGCTGAAGGCCAAAAATACCGCCCCAGGACCCGACGGCTTACCAGGTAAAGCCTGGGTCCTGGCCTCGAGGGCTCTCGGGCCTCGACTGGAGGCGCTCTTAAGCGCATGTATGGAGAGAGGCCAGTTTCCACTCCGTTGGAAGACGGGGAAGCTGGTCCTCATTCAGAAGCCAGGGCGCCCTGCGGACTCTCCGTCCGCATACCGGCCCATCGTGCTGCTCGACGAGGTTGGCAAGCTCTTTGAGAGAGTAATTGCGGGCCGCCTCGTCGGGCACCTGGTGAGGACGGGGCCGGATCTTGCGGATAGCCAGTTTGGCTTCCGCAAGGGGCGCTCGACGGTGGATGCCATCATGCGCGTGAGAGCCCTCACGACGGGGGACGCGGTGTCCCGGGGTGGGGTCGTCGTGGCGGTGTCACTCGACATCGCCAACGCGTTTAACACCCTGCCCTGGGGCTGCATTGGGGAGGCACTCCGGTATCACCGGGTGCCGACCTACCTCCGTCGAGTAGTCGGGGCGTATCTGACGGATAGAGCCGTCATCTACCCCGGTCGCGATGGGGAGTGGAACCGGCGAGAGATGTCGTGCGGTGTCCCACAGGGATCGGTTCTGGGGCCGCTCTTGTGGGACATCGGTTACGACTGGGTGCTGCGGGCCGACCTCCCTGATGGCGTCAGCGTGGTTTGCTACGCTGACGACACGCTAGTCCTGGCGCAGGGGAGGTCGCATCAGGCGGCGGCCGACGCGATGACACGCGGGGTTGCGATAGTCGTGGAGAGGATCCGGCAGTTGGGTCTCGAGGTGGCATTGCACAAGTCCGAGGCCATGTCGTTTCATGGGCCCCGGAACGCGCCACCATCGGGATCCCAACTAACGGTAGGAGGGGTTCACATCGGCGTCGAGACGACGATGAAATACCTGGGTCTCGTCCTCGACAGCCGGTGGAACTTCGTCGAGCATTTCCGACGTTTGGCTCCCAAACTGGAACGGGCTGGGGCCGCGTTCAAGCGGCTCCTGCCCAACCTGAGGGGGCCAAACGCCTCCTGCCGGAGGCTTTACGCGGGGGTCGTGCGGTCCATGGCCCTATACGGGGCCCCGGTGTGGGCGCGTTCACTGCGGCGGCGAGCCGCCCATTATTTGAACGCGCCCCAAAAGGTGGTAGCCGTTAGGCTGATCCGGGGGTACCGCACGATCTCGGGCGAGGCGGCAAGCCTCCTTGCCGGACTGCCGCCATGGGATCTGGAGGCGATAGTCCTCGCGCGCCTGTATGAGTGGCGCGCGGAGGCACTACGCCGGGGGGAAACTCCGCTTCCGCAGCAAATCGCGGCGGAGCGGACGGACCTCCGGCGCGATCTCATGACGGCATGGAAAGAGCGACTGTCGTAACCCAGCGCAGGGCACGCCACGATAGCGGCGGTAAGACCCCTCTTTGAGGAGTGGCTAGAGAGGCGTCATGGCGCCCTCACCTACCGCCTGACGCAGGTCCTCACCGGACACGGAAGTTTCGGGAGGTTCCTGCACATAATCAGGCGGGAGGAAACGCCCGGGTGTCACCATTGCCAGGATCGCCCAGAGGACACGGTGGAGCACACGGTGGAGGTCTGCCCCGCTTGGGCGGAGCATCGCCGTGTCCTCGTAGAGGCGATCGGCAGCGGCGGCGACCTCTCGCGTCCGGGCCTGGTTCAAGCTATGGTCCGGGGCGAGAGGGAGTGGGGGGCAGTCGCCTCCTTCTGCGAAGCAGTCATGCTAGCGAAGGAGGCGGCGGGACGGCTGAGGGAGAGAGCCTCCCGTCCCAGCCGCCGCGGGAGACGCTCCGGGCGTCGGGAGCCGCGCGACGACTCCCGGCCACCGTAGGCGCGGGCCTGCGGGCGGAGAGTAATGGGTAGCTCACCGTCCGATCAGGACCAGGCCCGTGCCGGACGGCGCGTACGTGTTCCACGCGCGCCTCAAAGAGATGTCAGCATCAAGTGAAGGGGCCCGTCAGGGCCGAAGCCTGCCGGGTCAGCGGGATTGTCCGAAAGGGTTACCGCTGGCCCGGAACATAAAGGGCGAAGGAAGGAACACGGGTGGGTTTTAGTCAGTAAGAGTCTGACACTCCCTTCCGCTCCACCCAGAGCGGGAGGAGTCATTTGATGATTTCCCATCCTGAAAAAAAAAAAAAAAAAAAAAAAGCTCATAAAATTGATAGGTACAGACGCCAGCACATCAAGTTACTACAATCTGTCAAATTTCTTTAATAGATTTTCAACTTTATCGCTAAAGCATAAGGTTCTAAGTTGATTGGGAAAATTTGACAGTACATCAATCATAATTTCATCAACATTACGACGATCAAGGTTTCTAATCAAGTCAGAGTAGAACAAAACCGTATAAAATCACGTTTAGGGAAAGCGTGGGTCGTTCAAAGTTTCTGGTATAATTACGTAACTTCGTCACATTTACCTCTGAGCTACCTCGCTAGCTCTTAATGAACTAGGAGCACCACAATAAACCTATTTACCGTACTTACTTTAGGTTCTACATCTGGTGAGATAATATATAGGTGGCGAGGTGGGGTGATATATTCTGGGTGGTAATAAATCTACATGGTTGTAATATGAAAATCAGTGCTCTAGTGTGAAAACTAAAGCCGTCTCTGCCGTTACGGGTCGTCAGAAGCCCGGAAGCCTGACAACCAGTCTTACAAAGGAGTATCGTATAACCAGTAACTGGGTTGTGGCGGACAGATTTTCGCTTCATGTAAAATATTGGTATTTATTTATATATACTTTATTGTACAGACGCCAGTAAATCAACCTACCCGAAACTGTCAAATTTTACCAATCAATTTTGAACCTTATGCCTTAGCAATAAAGTTCAATTTTAATTAAAGAAATTTTACAGATTATAGTAGGTTGATGTGCTGGTGTCTGTACAGCAGAAAATACATAACGAAAAAAAATACGATTATGAATACAAAACATACAATGGGCGGCCTTATCGCTTTCTGCGATCTCTTCCAGGCAACCTTGGTGGCTTGGTATTCAGCTGCATCCGGTAAGACTGGAAGCCGAGAGATTATCCAACCTTGGTATCCTGTTTCTGTCTTAATTTTTATTGTCCCACTACTGCTGAGCAAAGGCCTTCCCAATATTCTTCCACCTTTTTTTGTGGTGCTGTGCCTTCTCCGTCCAATCGGTTAATAATAATAAACTTTATTGCATAAAAGGTGTTGCAGTAAATACATTAAAAACAGTTGCACTACAATTGAACACTGGTATACAACAAAAATGGTTGGGGTACTGGCCTCTTAGATAGGCTACATAATAGCCTGTAGTAAAGAGAAACAGTGCCGTATACACTAAGCTATTCATTTCTCCATTCTAGAGGGAATGGAGAAATGAATAGCTTAGTGTTAAAAATTAAAAATAATGATATTAGTTTTAATAACATAAAACAAACAAATATGGAATATTCCTGAAAGTGTTAAAGTCTATATCAGATATGAGTAAGTGTGCTGTGTGGGTGTATGTGTGTGTGGGTGTATGTATGTGTGTGTGTGTTTGTGTTTTGAGAGTATGAGTGAATCGTGTATACTTATGATAGTGTAAAAGAAAAAAAAGATTCAGTGTGGAAGAAAAGATTCAGTTTCGTCATACGTTTTGTCTAGTAGGAAGGAGCGGACTGCTGATTTACATTCCTGAACGGATAAACAGTATACTGAAATATTCGCATTAATTTTGTTGTACAAGAAAGGGCCAAGATAATAGAAAAAAAATTTTGTAAAGAAGTAGCGGGGCTGTGGAAGGGAACAAATTAAATCTTTACGGTTAAGAACGAATCCAAATCGTTACTCTAGCCTTTCTTAGGCCTGCCGCGGTGATGACGCCCCACTTCAGCCTCGGATTCATCATAATCAGCGTATAATGTTCCCACTGCTGGGACACAGGCCCCCTCTCGGTGAGAGGAAGTGGGCCGTAATCCACCACGCGGGCCCACTGCGGGTTGGCAGATGTCACGTCTTCGAATTTTTAGTTCTAGGACATGCCGGTTTCCTCACGATGTTTTCCTTCACCGTTTTGAGAGCAGTGGTGATGAAATAATCAGCTTCGCCTTGGCCATCTTGTCATTTTTATTCTGGCAAAAACATAAATGTATGTTTAGAAATGTTTCCAAGATACACTTGAACATGACTAACATCCAAAAACAAAGTTCCTCAGTAGTTTTCTCACAAATAAACGCACTGTTGGGATAAACTACAACACACACATTATACAAGTCCACATAGAATACCAAATCCTTGTTTACGTGGCTGAGACGCGATTTCTCTACCACTATAAAAATACCAATAAAAGCCTCAAGTGTGTTCAAGTTATGGGAGCCAGCGGGTTGTATATTATTGCTAGATTCGTCTCATGCGACTTCGTCCGCGTAAAATTTCTTGTTTTCCCCGACCCATCCCGTGGCATCGCATCGCCCGTCCGCGCTGTTACTTCATTTTCGTTTAGCGGTCTTTCTGACTTTCGTGCTCGGCTCGTTAGGGTCCTAGCGTGATGTTAAAAACATAAGCCTTTAGCCTCCCTCAAAGATTGGGCTATCAAAGGCAAACATTTTTATCTGACTAGTAATTTCAGAGGTTAGCGCGTTCAAACAAACAAACACTTCAGCTTAATTATTAGTAGACCACGTCCGGACTTTGGCATAAGTCATGCACATGTAAATAGTGTTTCGCGATTGATACTTGTTCGGTATTAAAATTGCGAATTTTGAAATCTAATCGAGATCTTTCTATCTTCTTTAGGTATAGGTACATACGCCAGTGCTGGCGTAGATAATTGAGACTTAGATAAATAATTAGTAGTAGATAATTAAGATAATTTGAACCATACGCTTTGGTGATAAAGTTCAAAATCTATTAAAGAAATTTGACAGATTGTAGTAGTTTGATGTGCTGGCATATGTACACAAACCGTCAGCACTCCAAATGCCTGAACTTCTCATGTGACATTTAATTTGTTAAGCTGCTCAATTGAATAGGAACAACTAAAACTTTGTAGTACCACAAGAGACTATTTATTGTGCGTTTTCCTTACTAGGAAGTACAGACACCAGCACATCAAGTTACTACAATCTGTCAAATTTCTTTAATAGATTTTCAACTTTATCGCTAAAGCATAAGGTTCAAAGTTGATTGGAAAAATTTGTCAGTTTCGGGTAGCTTGATGTGCTGTCTGTACCTAGTAGGCATCACTGATTACTTCTAACTCCGTTCTAATTTTACCCGCAAGCAGCATCGCTAACACATTAAGGGAGACTTCCACCAAACTTTATATATAAATAAGTCTTATACTAAGAATACATTTTGAATGTTGGACAGTTGTTCCATACTAGGAATGTCAGACGTCAATTTTATTCCACGGATAAAATATATGTGACTTTGGTAAAATCAGCCCTAAGTAAATTAATTAGTCAGTGAAATTCTAGCTAGTAAATATAGCTTCGGAATTATGTAGAAATTACTTTAATGAAAATTATAAACTATAATTAGCTTTACAGAAACGCCCTTACTTTACACTTTAGCCCTCATATTTCTTGCTTCTCCGTTTGCGAGCCATTCCCTTGAGTTTTAAACTAAGCTTTACGAGTAGGAGACCACGTTATACCAATAAGATTTACGTTAGCGGCAAACCCGAGATGCCTTCCAAGGATTTACACTTCATAACATTGGTGTTATTTCTTATCATACGAACTTGTGAAGATTTCATTTTCTAGGCAGACTGGTGATGTTTTGTTAAACGGTTTCTTAGATTTTAATTAAAGGAAAACTTACCTACGCGAGGAATTTATTTATTATTCGAAATGACCAGAATTTTACAAATAGTTCTGGTCTTTTTTTGAACTTTATGAAGTTTTTATGTCGTTTGTTTCTTCATGATGTTGTATTTGTCTATTTTTTCTTTTTACTAGATGTTACCTCTCAAGTTACTGTTCCATAGCCGGATAAGTAAACAGTGGTGCTGCTATTGCAAGTGATGTTGATCCATCAAAGTTACAAAATTTCTCAATGTGTATAAATACATAGTATTAATTAAATGTCGTGAGGAAAGTTTTTAGTATGAATATCGATGGCTGTAAGAGTAGGGGAAGACCAAATAAACGATGGATGGACTGTGTGAATGATGATATGGTTAGAAAAGGGGTGACTACTGAGATGACGACTAATAGATAAGTATGGAAGCAAAAGATATGTTGCGCCGCCACAATATAAAAAAAAATATTTTTAATAAAAAAGAAATATAGTATAAAAAATAATAATAATTTTTAATAAAAAAAATAAAAATATAAATCGGGATAAAGGCTTCAGAATAATTATGATGGCATAGATTTAAGTCGCTTTTTGTCCCTGCACATGTCAAACGTTGTTCTTCTAATTTCCATAACGAAGTTTGATGCAAAACCGCATCAAAATTCATTCGTTCCGCTCCATTTAGAGGATTTATTCCAAAAGGTTAATGTGCATAATACTTATTTTAATATTTAACTTAGGGCTGATTTTTCAATCGACAAATAATTCTTATTCGTGGAATAAAATTGACGTCTGACAGATTCTATATGGCAGAACTGTCAAAAAATCAAAATTATTCCTCGGGTTAAATTATCTGGCGTTGGAAAAATCAGCCCTTACATAAAAAAAGAAATCTCAATACTTTCTCAAGTCGTAAAACTAAAAACTGAGTTTTTAAGCGACTGCAATAGCTGCGGTCGATTAATTCACAAAAAAAAACATAAAATTATTTAATTTTTTGTTCCCATCGCGTCTGCGGCGTATAAGCTAGCCATTTTAAAATAACCCTGTATTAAAAAATAAAAACTACCTACCTTATTTACTGATCAACGTTAAAAATCAATATTAAACGCACATTCCAACATTAATTAATTCTAACAGATTTTAACCATCGACACCAAAAAACTGCGACAATCCAAAATAACAACCTCACTATCTCTCAAACTAGGACCTACCTACCCACCATAAAGGCCGTTTTATCAGCGATCGTGATAGAACAGATCGCGGTCGCATCATGTTATAAAAGGAGCGGGCGCTGGACCCCTCGTAAATTTATCTCGACGCCTTGTTATCGACACCGAAGACTTCGGCGATGTGCTAATATAGAACACTGATTGATGTGAGAGATACTTTTAGAAGTTGGGTATTGCTTTGTAGTTTGTTACATATTGAAGGGTCGCAGGTAATCTCTTTTTTGGAGTGACAAGTACTACTTAATTGTTTATACTTATTTAAGTGAGGGGCGATCTAGTCTTTATAATAAAAATGGAATGGTACAGACCCTAGAACATCAAGCTACTCGAAACCGTCAAATTTTCCCAATAAACTTTGAACCTTACGATTTAGCGGTAAAGTTGAAAATCTATTAAAGAAATTTGACAGATTGTAGTAGCTTGCTGTGCTGGCGTCTGTACATATGTAGCGTAGCTACTTCTTCAATATATTATTTAAACTAAACTAACGCCTTCTTCTCATAGGGGTAGGCAGAGACTATAGAACGCGACCTACGATCCTTACATTTTTTAAAATTTATTTTTTATCCTTTATTAAAAAGAACCTGCAGTGCGATTCTGTAACTATCTCACCGTGAAAACTTAGGTGAAGTGAGCGTGGAGTGAGCTGTCAATAGTGTCAATTCCTGGCAAAAACAGACTCACTTCACCTAAGTTTTCACGGTGAGATTTTTACAGAATCGACTGGCAGGTTCTTAATAATTAATTACAATCTAGCCTATAAGACTAATAAGCAATTTTAATTTAACTTAATTTTTTATATGATAATTATTTTTAAAACTTAGAATAGTGTATATTGTACTTTACACAAGTCCGTTCCACTTTCTTAGAGTCTGATATGATGATGTAAACACTTTGTTCATGTGTTATTATGTGTGTCATTAGCACTATTATTTCTACACTTTAATCAAAGATCCTTACATGGCACTCCTTTTGCCACGTATACGTTCATGAAAATGAAATGATATTCGTTAGTAAGCGCATAACTTCAGAACGGCTGGACCAATTAGCAAATTATGTTTTAAAATTATCGTAATAGTCCGAATGAGGTTTATACGCTAAAAAAAATTTTGAAAAGTTGCCGGAAAAATGGAAAATTTCGGGAAAACTGAAAGTGTTCTATGTAAATTTGGCATGAATTGTTAAAATTCGGACAGGACGTCAGGCGGGTCAGCTTGTACACAAAAAACCGAGAAATCGGGCAGTGTTAATTGAAAAACCTATGCATTCAGTCAGTTCACATGGAATGAAATTGGATACTGATTTTAAATGAAGGTATGCTCCAAAACTCAATAAATTTTAAAATTCACTAATTACCGTCTAAGGGCCATTTAAATAGTTCATAAAAATTAAGTATTACACAACATAAAAAAAACATATTCAAATCTTTTAAAAGGCACCTGCCGATCGATTCTGTAAAAATCACACCGTAAAAATTTAGGTGAAGTGAGTTTGTTTTTGCTAGGAATTGACACTATTGACAGCTCACTCCACGCTCACTTCACCTAAGTTTTCACGGTGAGATGGTTACAGAATCGCACTGCCGATTACGTCAAGACAATCGTAATAAAATATATTTGTACCGTAAAACCATTACAAAAAGGTTTTAGCAAAACCATTTTTTTTCTTAAACCTAGAAACAGACATCGCTTTATGCCCCATTTTCCTCCATTAGCACCCCAATTTGTTATCTCTAGTGTCTTTATCCTAAGGTAAATCCACTAAATCTCCGCCTACCTACATACATAATTTAGCCACTATAAGCACTTTCCACGAATGAAGGTAAAAGTTCCTTACGTGAGAAATATTTACTTATAAGTAAAAAGTAACCCACTAAACACATTTTCATGTAAAATGTTGCCAAGACGAGACCATATGGTTCGCACTAACTGTCCAAAAGTTATCAGATCTCATGTAGAGCCAAGCTTCTATCTCTACACGCCCTAACTTCACAAATTCTACACCTTAGTCAAAATATGAGACTTGGTCGTTTCGTTACTATAAGAACTATTATTGTATAACAGAAAAGTAATGAACAATGATTAAATTTTTCATCTTACGCCTATGTGATGGTAGCGAAATGGCCAAGTCGCCGAAATAAGGCCGAATTATGGTCTCGCCTTGGCAACATTTTACTTGAAAATGTTTTTGGTGGGATTTCACTTCTTTTTTTTTGTAAGATGACAATGAAAAAAAATTTTTTTTTCTTCATTTCGATGTGTTTTACTAAAAATCCTGAAATATGTATTTTATTATTTACAACAAGGAGTCCCTATATCAATTTTCAGACCTATATGCATCAAAATTTGCGGAAGTCTCAACTTCGATACCCTAGTATATAACTCCCTAAGGAGTTGTGGGGTAAAAGTTCCAAGTTTTAGAATTTTTTTGTTGTTTGTGTACTAATACTAGCTTAAATACCAAATTTTAAATTTTCTAGGACTTCAGGAAGTACCCTAAGTGTTTTGATTATATCATCAGTGAGTCAGTGACGAAATCGGGGTTGTTTAGATATCAATAAAATCTAAAGTATAAGAGCTATATATACAATTGAAACTTTATTTGTTTAATAAGTATATTATTGACATTATATCCCGAGAATTTTGTTTATCTGTTATAATCAAAACCCAAGTTATAAGGGTTCAAAAAAACGACGAAGCGCTTCGAGAAAAAGTAGGTAGGTAGTGCCCTTGCGCTTCGCTAGACCCGTCTTGGCGGGGGCACTACCGTGCCCCCAGATATACAAGATAAGATAAATTATATGATTAAATATGACCATGATACGTAAAAGTTTCCAAGATACCTATAATACTTATAGACGTTTATTGAAGTTATCTCGTTACGTAAATACAAACTTTATTTAGGCATGTTTTATATGGAGTACTAACAGCACTCCGCGGATTCACCCGCATACGTCTCGATCCTGTAGTAATGTCCAGATAATAGTAGGATAAAAATATATAAGAATAAGAGGGGCTTGTGGCTAAGTTATAACAGCCCCACGGGTCGATCGATTAGGTTAAGCTAGACTTGCCGCGTTGAAAGTACTCGCGTCGCTGTACCGGTGGCACGAGGAAACGCGGGCGCGAGGCGAAAGGCTGATGCAGCGCCATATGGAGCTGCGTCGGTCTCAGCTTTGCGACGTCCTGGTGGCGGAATGGCGGGACAGGCTCTCACGCCCTACCGCCGGCTTCGGCACCATCGAGGCGGTCCGGCCGGTAATCGTGCGCTGGCTCGGGAGGAGGCACGGCTCCCTGTCGTTTCGGGTGACGCAGGTGCTCTCGGGGCATGTTTGCTTCGAGAAGTACCTGTGTCGCATAAACAGGGAGACGGACGCCCGGTGTCACCACTGCGTTCACTGCCGGGAGGACACGGGCGTGGCATACGCTGGCAGAGTGTGCCGCTTGGGAGGAGCCGCGCCGTGCCCTCATTTAAGAAGTAGGCAGTGACCTGTCGCTGCCGGCCGTGGTCGAGTCGATGGTCGGCAGCGAAGAGTCCTGGGACGTGGTGGTTTCCTTCTGCGAAACGGTCGTCTTGCAGAAGGAGGCTACAGAAAGGGAGAGGGAGGTCTCGTCCACTCACCCGGCCCGCAGCAGGCGTACCGGGCGTCGGCGGAGGGCGAACAACGCCCTCTTCCAGCTAAATGGGTTCAGGGGCGACGGACTCGGGGACGTCGGTTTCCCCGACACACGTCCACGTTGTGCGGAAAACATCGCATTTAACTTTGTATAATTGAATTTATTATACATTCTCTTGTATAACACTAACTCTAGATATTAATTAAAAAAAACTATTAAATAAACTAACACTAACTAACTTTGTAATAGGGTTTCTTCTCTTGACAAGACTTAACTAATCTTTTGTACCTACATCTTTGTGGGGTTGCCAACATGTACGGTCTCATCAACCGTACATTTACTTTGCAAACGCAGCAACCTACTTTGGTGGCGTGCGTCACAAAATATTACGCTATAACTATAACTTTTCACGCTAAGCGAGCGAGAGACAACAACTGTGGAACTAACCACTTGTCAAGAGAAAGAATCGCTACCACTCTACCTTGTTAACTACAACAGTTAATATAACCTTAAAACTCTACTTGTGGTTCTTTCTGTGTACTCCGCAACTAAACCAACATCAACAAAGTGATAGTGTACGGTGCCTACAACCATTGGCCCCTACATTAAATCATCAGGACCCGCGGTGGCGGCGCGTAGTGTTCCACGCGCGCTCCTCTTAGGCGTCACGGGGGAAGTCAAACACCTCACTCCTCCCTGACCCGACGAAGCCCGCAGCGGCGGGCCGGCACCAGTCGGGGGTTGCGGAAAGATCGTACGTTCCCGCGACCCCCGGCGTACCTGTGAGATGGAACACCGGGGTGATTTTTAGTCAGTAATTGTCTGACAGACCCCGCCGCCCGCCCCAGGGCGGCGGACATCCATGAGGATTTTCCACCCCGGAAACAAAAAAAAAAAGGTTTGCCGCGGTTGGTTCGTGGGTGACCATCTTTACTTATCAAAATCCCTTCGTGCTTCGGAGAGCACGTTAAGCAGTTGGTCCCGGTTGTCATTCGTCGATTTTTGACAGTCGTTATCGGTGGTCAGAAGCCTGAAAGTCTGACAGCCAGTCTTACCAAGGGGTATCGTATTACCCAGTTATTGGGTTGTGGAGGTCAGATAGGCAGTCGCTCCGTGTAAAATACTGGTATTCAGCTGCATCCGGTTATACTGGAAGCCGACCCCAACATAGTTGGGAAAAGACTAGGCGGATGAGTAGAATAATAATAATACAGATGACTAGAATAATAATAATATTTTTTTAAAAATATACTTGACGGCGCATCCGTTAACGTCAGACGTCAGGTTGACTTTTAGCTGTCAAAGTCAACCTAGCGAAGCGTCATTGTCGATGGTAGTGCGGGCGGCGATCTGAAACTCACTTTTGAACAAGACTGCGCCCGCGCACCACGCTTGTGACGAATCGCTCAGAATCTTCGTCATCACGCTATTTCAAGATTTAATTAAGTTGATTTCGTATAGTAGTAATCGCTAATTACCTAATTACATCGTGATTCCTGTGAATGCTGATTAAAACACGTCGATTGTGATTTGAAGTCATTTATTTCTATTTCCGCGCCCACCTACCTACATAATTAGAAGAAGATGAGTTCTGGTGAAGGGTCCCCAGGCCGTCCTGACCCTTCATCAGAAGTGGGATTCGTGTTGGTTCATGCGCAAAATCAGAACGCTAAAAGTGAAAGTGACCGTTGACATTTTAAAAACAAAGTGCAAACTGCGAACGCTTATTAAATAATCGTGTGGACCTGTTAGAGTTGAACCCAGACAAGCCAGATACGGATGCGCGATCATAGTGAATGTTGTTTTGGGCATAGGCTGTATGCAGGAATACCTTTGCCCAGTGACGTGCCAGTTGCGCCCTACCGCCGTGTTAGAAAAAAAAAGTGTTCCTGTAATTAGAAAACGCGATAGGACGCGTGTGCAAACGTAACCGCACACAATACGACAGCTGATTTGTGTTTTGCTGAAAATTCACTGCAAGGAGGTCAACTTGTGGCCGTTATTAAGGCGCACAAAGGAAGCAGTATCAACGTGGCTGTCGTAAATAATACGATGGACGTAGCGTGGAGCTACCAGTGACGTGGAGTGACTTCAAGAATCGAGCCAAGCAGCCCGCAGCCGTCGGTGAAGCCCTTCGTGTGCTGCAAGTGAGGGAATCCAGGACATGTTGCGGCCCGGTGCACGAGAAGTGGCAGCCAAGCAGATGATGGAGGTGGAGCACGCGCTGCAGGCAGCAACGGCGAGTGGATGTTTGCGTCGTACAACTACGCTCAGGCACGTTGGAACATAAAGGTCAGCTGTATTGTTTTGTTACGATTCTGGTGCTGAATGCTCGTTAGTAAAAGAGAGTTGTGCAGCCAAATCAAGTGCCAAACGAGTTAATAATGTTGTTGCGATGACTGGTATTGGTTAAACGCGTGTATTCAGCACAAAACTTGAAATTTTATTACATTTCTACACGACATGTACTTGCAAAGTAAAATTTGGGTAGGCTATTTTGTGTTATTAGAAAACGAAGAGTGAAATCAGAATTATCAGACTAAACTAGATCGGAAGTTCAGAGGTCCATTTAAGGTGGTGGACTTGTTTTGACAAGTGATCGTTATGTTTTGAAGTCCCTTTCTTCCGCCGGACGTACAAGTACGCACACTACCGACTGCGTAAAATAACGACGTTGACATGCACGTAGGTGACAATGACGAGACTAGCCATGACGAAAATGATAACGCTGACAAGACTAGTTGAATACTAAGTAGTCAACTTAAGATTTAGAGTACCTAGCATAGTAAGAGTTTTCTTATAATCTGTAACGTTATAGGAAAAAATAAAGTAACATGTTGAACAAACCTACTTTAAGAATTATTTTGATAAAGGCTCGAAATGATTATCTTGATGGTGTTGTTTGTAACCGGATGGAGGTTACATGTGGAGGTGACCGGATAGAGGTCGCCTGATTGTGTTAGTGACCGGATAGAGGTTACGTGTTGAAGACCCGATGGAGGTCGATTGGTTTGATGCTTATAGCCGGATGGAGGTTATAAGTGTGATGATGAAGGCCGGATGGAAGTCAGAGTATGAGCATTGCAATATTTTAATGAGTTTCCTATTATTTGGATGAGTATGGGTGTTGTTCGACATGTCGGCTTTGAGAGAAAGAGTTTGTTGTGATTTTCATCAGAACCTGTAATGATTTTGGTCAGAATTGACCGAGTGGAACATGCACTGCTGTTGATTTTTTCGGTTACAGGTTAACATACAAGGATGTGTGCAAGCAGAATGACAGTGGTGGACAGCGCTGTACTCTTTGGATCTCCTGTACGAATAATCGCTGATCAAGGACGGTGCTTTTCGAGCGAGGAGTTTCGCGACTTCTGCCGGGGAGACGGTGGATTGCAACCACTACAGCCATTAAGCCAGCTACAGATCTATTGTCTACTGAATTTGGTGAGTCGTTTTCATTTTGTTTTGACTCTGGTATCGAGTGCTTCCCTGGTAAACAACAGCAAAAAAAATAACCGTTACATTGTTAGGCATAGCCCAATCTAGTTAACGATGCAATTTTTGAATACGCTCACGATATGTTACGAATGATGCCAGTAGGTCATGTACCAGTCGAAGTAGATTGTGATCACAGTGGTAATGAGCTATGAGCAAGCTTAAGTAGTGGGAACCACGCGAGTAGGGGTTCTCTATCGGCCGTAGTAAAAAGTGTGTAGTCACAGGGGTGATACACATGGATCCATGCGCTGGATGTGTGAGAGCAATGCGATTGCTGGTCGGCCGGAGTGCCGTGGCGTTAGAGTAGTTTACTCGTGTGTGGGTTTCCAGGCTCTAAGGTATCTAAGGCTCTTAGTGAAAAAGATTGTTGTAATGTGGATAACGATGGTACATGGCTCTGGTTGATATTTTTTTTGCTATGATTAATTAAAGTTTGATTACATGGCTCTGGTTGAATCAAGTACGCTAATGAGGCTAAGGCATATGCCATGGCACAGGCCAAGGGATCAGAGTATTAATGACGAATTTGAGGAAAGCTAAGTAAAAGTCTTGTTGATGAAACAAAGTAGAAATTAAGTCGAGTGATAGTGATGAATCTTAGTTCGGCTGGCCGGGGACATGGTGGACTACTTGAAATCGCGTCTAGTCTTTTAAATTAAGTTGAGGCCGAGACGGCGTCTGATGATGTAGAAAATACTTGGTGGTCAAATAATGATAACGAGTCATTAGACCGTCTCGACACCTTGACCGCATGCTCGGACACTGCTTCGGCTGACTCATACACTGTCACTGCAAGCTCAGACACCCTGAGCGTACACTCATACCCTGAAACATGGGAGTTCCTTCATGAAGTTGAAGTGCACACGGAACAGGACAATTCATTATCATAGGCAGGTATAGTACAAACTATCGTTACTGTACTGAAACATTCCTATAATTATGATGAATTGTACAAATGGTTGATCCTAGGCGAAGAAGTGTCGTACATACTATTCCAGGGTGAGTAGTTAGAGGGCACACTTCACTCGTCACAGAAGGTAGACGAAATGTGTCGTCCGAGTCATTGTCTGGTTGACTTGTCACAGTGGTTTATTTAGCGTCATCTGACGAAATTTGTCGTCCAAGTCAGAGTCCTTTAAGTTGACTGACTTGTCCTGGATGATCGCTTGCTATTTGTGAGACGAAATATGTCGTCCGAGTCAGAGTCCTTTAAGTTGACTGACTTGTCCTGGATGATCACTTGCTATTTGTGAGACGAAATATGTCGTCCAAGTCAGAGTCCTTTAAGTTGACTGACTTGTCCTGGATGATCGCTTGCTATTTGTGAGACGATATATGTCGTCCAAGTCAGAGTCCTTTAAGTTGACTGACTTGTCCTGGATGATTGCTTGCTATTTGTTAGACGAAATATGTCGTCCAAGTCAGAGTCCTTTAAGTTGACTGACTTGTCCTGGATGATCGCTTGCTATTTGTGAGACGAAATATTTCGTCCGAGTCAGAGCCCTTTAAGTTGACCGACTTTTTCTGGATGTTTTGCAGATTATGGTAAGACGAATATTGTCGTCCGGGTCACATCACCAAAGGATTGACTTGTCTAATAGTAGTAGTATAGTAGTGTCTAGTAGTAATTGTGAACAGTTAACCTACATGCTGTTTAGTGACGAGGCTGTGTCATCCGGCTTAATTGTTGCAAGACACTCGCCTTAAGTCTTAAGTATCATAGCGCATTGTGATAATTGTAATTAGTCATCCGTCAGGATGCCGAACGGACTATGTACGATTGCAACTCATTGTTTCAGAAAATCGCCCGAGGACGGTCGAATGTCAGTCCGGCCGTGACGGCGCATCCGTTAACGTCAGACGTCAGGTTGACTTTTAGCTGTCAAAGTCAACCTAGCGAAGCGTCATTGTCGATGGTAGTGCGGGCGGCGATCTGAAACTCACTTTTGAACAAGACTGCGCCCGCGCACCACGCTTGTGACGAATCGCTCAGAATCTTCGTCATCACGCTATTTCAAGATTTAATTAAGTTGATTTCGTATAGTAGTAATCGCTAATTACCTAATTACATCGTGATTCCTGTGAATGCTGATTAAAACACGTCGATTGTGATTTGAAGTCATTTATTTCTATTTCCGCGCCCACCTACCTACATAATTAGAAGAAGATGAGTTCTGGTGAAGGGTCCCCAGGCCGTCCTGACCCTTCATACTTATATTTCTTTTTATATTAATATTTAAAAATATAATTTTTATATATTTAGTCGAATAAAGAATAATACAGATAAATTCAATATTCAATATTATGTACAGATGCCGTCACAACAAGCTACTACAATCTGTCATATTTCTGTGATAGATTTTCAACTTTATCGCTAAAGCGCAGCGCCGTCCATCTTCAGGAGTCTTACCATAGAAATTATCTATGGGTCTTACAGATATACTGCACAAGCATTTCTCATAAATAAAGAAAGAATCACTGTCACAAAAGAATTACTACCAGATTTTCTCACAGTGTTTGTTAACCATAAAATCTTAGTATCCAAAGTTTCTAACTAAATCATAATAAAACTCAACAAGTCACGTTGACAAAAGAAACTGGTCCATCGAACATCCATGATAAAGTTAGGAAACCTTACTATAATAGAATAGAATACTGTTTATTATGTAAACTGTATAATATAATTATAAATATTACAGACGTAAATGTAGAAATTTTGACGTGTTGACACAGTGAGCTGTCTTATCGCTAAAAGGGAGCTTTTATAGACAACCTTTGGATGGATTTAGAGAGAAAGTCACTAATAATAGAGTATCAAAATGGAATACAATTCCAGAAGCTTAACCGCCCTCCCCATTCATCATTATACATCATACCTTAATACTGCATTTCGATATTGCGGAACTCGAGCACCAAATATCAAACTCGAGCAAGAGCCATCTAAATAAGTGGATTAGTAGTTGCCAAGGCTCGAGCCGTCTGATGCAATACGTGGCTCGAAATACAAACATTGAATAATTAATACCCTCATGGAGTTTATCGATGAGTCTGAAGACGAAGTGATTAGTCGTATCTCGGAAATGTTGCCTAATGGCGCTTAAGTGAGTGCGATTTCAGTGAGTTGTGTGTTTATTAGGAATACTGAGTATTAAAAAGATCGGGATTATTATTGATAGGATAGTTTGTTACTAACATAATGGTAAGTCAATGACTAACAATATTGTACCTACTTCTATCTTCAAACATATTCGAATGAACGTTTATAACATAATGTAACCAGTGTTTCTCATGCTAAGTGAATAATTGTATTCTGTTTTTGAGAAATAAATGTCTTAAACCTTAAACCATTATTAGAGGTTGGTAATTTCGGTTGCGATACGATTTAATTTATGATTTAATTTAGGTATAGGTATTTACTTTAGGCAGAGTGATTCTTATTTTTGTTAAGTATACTTTAGAATTATGTTAGTAACCAAAGATTCAAATACACATCACAATAATGCTGTTTTAACTAAACTAAATAGCAGAAGTACATAACTCACATAAAATAAAATCAGAAAATTATTCTATAAATTCATTAAAATCTTTAAATTCATGTAACAATAATATGATTTTATGCAGCTCATGATATGCATATTTTTGTGTTTTGTTCTTTGATCTTTGAAGTTCTTTGTTGATTTGATCAGAGTGACATTATTACAATAAAAAATTTGATGTAGAACTAAAAGTAAACCGGGTAAATTAAAAGTGAGCGAGGGACTAATAGACTTACTTAAAATTAACAAATAAAAATCATTATTATTTATAATATTTGCACGCCATACTAGGTGGCAAGTGGCAAACATGTCTGATCCTTTTTTATGGTATCCTGCATACATTTTCATTTTTGTATGTGTAGATACACGTGTTTGGGCAAATAAATACCTAAATCTTATCCGACTGATTAGGTACAGTCACGAGCATAAGTATGTATACATTTATTCAAAGGCAATTCGCTCCTTTATTTTTAATGAAATGTTATGGTATTACGAACATAGTATTTTCCAACCCATAGGTTTATGTAAAATGTCGTATTTCAACGTTGTATTCGTCATTTCACGAAAAAATCGCAATTGAAAGTTGCCAAGTGTTGACATATTAGTGCTCGTGACTGTATACCTATCAAGGTCCACAATTATTGTTATTACGACGTTTCATAAAGAAGTTTTCTGTAAAGTCTCAAGACATTGTAATTATTTTATTGGTCCTCAGTAAGCCAAACAATTGCTTTCCAAATAATAATATCTAGAAAATGTAATCACTTGTGTTGTTTACTCAAATCTCCAGTTATGGTCAGACCAACCATAATTTCAAGTTTCATCCTTAAGCTAACCGTTCTCAATCTTAAATGGATCTAAGGCTTAAAACTGGGTGAGATTATTTAAAGATTAAGAGTCCAACGTCAAGTTTGGGATATTGGTCCTAAAGTACACGAAAGTAATTACAAACTGTTGCAAATTATGTATATTTTAACGATTTTAAGCGAATACTTAAAGTATATGTAGCACTTCCTCTCTCCTTAAATATCATCATTATATTTTCTCTGCTCCTGTTTCATGTTTACTATTATATGGATATATTTATATGTATGTGTATATATTTATTTAGATTAGTATAATATACTATAATTATGTATCGCCGTCCCCGGAGAATAAAATGATAACTACAAAAATGTAACTTTTCAGGAAAAATAAAAAACACGTTTTCGTTGATTGCTTCTTAAATACTGGACGTAGACAGATGATTGTCAACTTTTAAAAAAGGTTATTTTTTGTTTGTTCTAAATGTTATAATCAAATACGCCTAAGTATCAAAATAGAGATATTATTTAAAAAATAAGAAGTTAGTCAAAATTAATCATCGTCCAAGTTGTATAATGTCGATTATCATTTTATTCTCCGTACAGCCTGACCAGGATCAAATATTGCACTCGTAACGTATCATTTTATTCTACGGCTTTTTAGGGTAAAAGTGATACTGATAATACTTTAATATCGTTTTTTTCTCGTAAATATTCTGAAAAAAAAATCTGGTAAGGACTTTTAATTTGGTGTCCTAATAAAACTATGACATGGTAATCAACATTAGTTTTATTCAAAATAATATTAAAAAAACAACAGTATTTTTCTTAATTTACTATTATTAGTCTTTTTAAATTGGTTATAATTAAAATCAGTCTTATAATAACATATTATGTGAATTAATATTACAATACTAATGAAATTATTAAGTACCTAATATAATCTGTTACACATTTTTTTTTATAAAACAGCCTTGTAATCACATTTATCACATAAAATCAGATTCTTATAATGACTTTTCAAAAATAAAATAAAGGTGGGTGATTAATCGTCATTATCTTCTTCATTGTCGTTATTGCTACCAGAACAGCTACTGCCATAAGTCAAGGACTCGTAAAAACCATGATAGTAACTTGGAATATCTCCTGCCTTACAGAGGCTCATAAGATCATCATATAAAGCCTTGCTTATTGGAATAAGCTCAGTGTACAACGTTTGTAGTTCGGACACATAGCTAAGACTTGGGCTTGTTATATGTCTGGAACCCCGCTTGCTTCTTATTCTTCTGACAGGCTCCGTACTTAATTGGGAATAGTCGGAATCAAAGTTGTATTTATATTTTAAAATTGATGGATGTGAATGTGAGGCATTCACTTCATACACAGTCCATGATATTTTTTGGCTCTCCTCATTTTTTAACCAGTTCTTATTCTCTATTAACTCCTTTATATTATAAAACTCTGTTTGCGTCATCTCTGAAACTTGATATTTTTTCCATGTCCCTTCGCGTTCATAATGATTGTGTACATCTGATCAGGCGTGCATACAACTCTGTGTTTTAATTCACGTTCAATGTTGGAATGCATGGAATCCCCCTCACTCTGGCCATGTCCGGTTTCAAAGAATCTATGTGTGATGTTCAATTGAAGCTTCTGTGCAGCAAAAATATATAGAGCGAATATGAATCTGTTTTTGTTTTGTCCGCAACAACCGTCGGAGTAAAATGATATGTTCTGGATGCCTCTTTGTTTTTCACTAAGTAGAAATTGCCATAAGCAACTACCAATTTCATTTGCCCCCCTTTTAGCAATCTGACCATGAAAAAAACAAAGAAAGAGTACGACAAATTAAAAAAGAAGAAAAAGAATCGGTTGATCCCTCACAAACAACCGTAGCAATATTCGATTTAGAAAAGGTTTTGAGCATCCCACAATCTGAGGTTGGATCGTTTCACTACAAAAGGAAGTATCCCATTTATAATTTCACTGTGTATGATGCTACTCAGAGTAAAGGTTATTGTTATGTTTGGCATGGTCAGATTGCTAAAAGGGGGGCAAATGAAATTGGTAGTTGCTTATGGCAATTTTTACTTAGTGAAAAACAAAGAGGATGCACGCCTGATCAGATGTACACAATCATTATGAACGCGAAGAAGAAGCAAGCGGGGTACCAGACAGATAACAAGCCCAAGTCTTAGCTATGTGCCCGAACTACAAACATTGTACACTGAGCTTATTCCAATAAACAAGGCTTTATATGATGATCTTATGAGCCTCTGTAAGGCAGGAGATATTCCAAGTTACTATCATGGTTTTTACGAGTCCTTGACTTATGGCAGTAGCTGTTCTGGTAGCAATAACGACAATGAAGAAGATAATGACGATTAATCACCCACCTTTATTTTATTTTTGAAAAGTCATTATAAGAATCTGATTTTATGTGATAAATGTGATTATGAGGCTGTTTTATTAAAAAAAAATGTGTAACAGATTATATTACTTAATAATTTCATTAGTATTGTAATATTAATTCAAATATTCACATAATATGTTATTATAAGGCTGATTTTAATTAATACCAATTTAAAAAGACTAATAATAGTAAATTAAGAAAAATACTGTTGTTTTTTAACATTAGTTTTAATATGAATAAAATGATAACTGCATTTATCATTATTTAGTCGAATATTTTTTCACGAGAATATAATTCTATGACTGTTTGTCATACTAACAAGTGGGAATACATTTTGATATTATTATATTAACACTTTATTCTCGTAATTTATGACCTGTTTTAAATCTTTGAATACTATTGTAATATTTTTTTGTTTCGTAAATAAGTGTTTAAAAAATGCGAAAAAAATTGAGCAGATGTATTAACACCCACAGATCCCAAAAATGACATAACACTAAAAATAGGATAATGGCAGTTATCATTTTATTCTCCGGGGACGGCGGTATGTATTTATTGTATTATGTAAATGCTACACCGCGGACTACCCACAGTGTTCGTCTGTCCTTCCCCTTTTTAAATCCATCCTAAGGTTGTCTTTAAAAGATCGCTCTTAGCGATAAGACCGCCCCAATGGGCGGTCTTATCGCTAAGAGCGATCTTGTCACCCTTTGTACAGTTTCTATATTTATGTCTGTAATTTATATGGTGTACATAATAAAGAGTATTCTATTCTATTCTATGTTCTGACATGTTCTGTGTCTGTCACAAATGTTTCTGCAAAATGATGTGCCAAGTGAATGAGTGATGAATGTTTTTTTTTTTAACCAACAGCTAACAGTTAAAGTAATAAGACCGCGTATTACTGGTCAGTTTTCTGTTTCAGTTTCAGTCAAAAATGTATTAAGGTCTACCATCAGATTTCAGTTATTTGATGTTTAAAGCTAAGTTGGGTTGGTTGCGCAAGAAGAGGCGCAACCAACCCCACTTCCCAGCTAAAGCATTAGGAAGTGGTGAATGGCGGGCGTTTTGGGGGACTGACATATGTAATTTTGACGTTCGAAAATGCTGATTCTCAGCCTAATTTGAATAAATGACTTTTGATTTTAATGTATCTTTTTTTTATTATTTTATAATCTTATGATTTATAAAACATGACATTATGTTTGATTTAAATTGTATTCCTAACATCATCCATTTTTGTTTAAACGTAAAATTATACCTACCTTTTTTCTTGAGTGTTGTAATAACGAAATAACGAAACTGGCGAACACCGAAAACTGTCGAGTTGACGCAACTGTCTAATCAGCGAAACTGACAAATCAACGAAACTGGCGAATCAACGAAACTGGCGAATCAACGAAACTGGCGAATTTAATAAACTGATGCGTTTGAGTGTGAGAAAACTGACCAGTGATACGCGGACTCAATATAATATATGTCGTAACGTTAGAAGGTTCATGTGCCATTTAAAAACGGGATATTAATAGCACAAAACACAATCAGCTTATAACCTTCCCACATGCTGGGACACAGGCCTCCTTTCGGTGAGAAGGAGTGGGCCGCAATCAACCACGCGGGCCCACTGCGGGTTGGTAGATGTCACATGTTTTTGATTTTTTTTTTCTAGGACATGACAGTTTCCTCACATTGTTTTTTTTTTTAAACGTTGCCCACACTAGGAGTTAGGTACTCCTGTATCGTGGGTGCGTTTACAAACATTTAAATTCACATACACAAACAGTCAGACCCGGAACAACTACCTGTAGGCAATACAAATATTTGTTCCGTGCGGGAATCGAACCCATGACACGCAGCGCAGCAGTCGATCGCTCAGCCACTGCGCCAACCGTGTCGTCATGTTTTCCTTCACCGATTTGAGAGCAGTGGTGATGAAATTACACAAAGTAAGCACCTGTCTGGGTTCGAACAAACGACCTACAACTCGTAAATAGCTGTTACCACTGAGCCACTGTCTACTGCTCCGAAGCTTGATATGCAATTCAAAAACGAGATATAGGTAAATCAATTTCCATAAGCCGTTTCTAACATCTCCATCTGACATCTAAAAAGTACTTCAATACTACCGCATTAACTCTAGATTTTTAACCCTGTCGAGTTTGATCCCATCATGCCCACTTATCACTTACGAACCTCGCCGAGGCAATTTCCTCACTCCTTAAACGTCAATCAGCGTCGTCGACGTCAGTCGGTCCGACGTCTCGCTTCCACGCCTCCACGCAAAGGTTTTTATTACGCGTCAGTTATATTGATAGCAGTTCTGCAGCTTATATTGATGGCAGTTCTGCAGGACTCATGTTTATTTAAAATGTCGAGGTGTTTGTTTGGAAGAATTATTTTTTAAACTAATACTTCCTCTATATATATGTCTCTAGTTCTGTCTTTTTTAGGGTTCCGCATCTCAAAAGGAAAACGAAACCCTTATAAGATCACTTCGTTGTCCGTCTGTCAAGACCCTTTTTCTCAGGAACGCGTGGAGTTATCAAGTTGAAATTAATATCAAATATGTAGTTAGGGCTGTAATCCCTTGAAGCCATGAAAAAATTCATACTTCTAAGTAAACGCAATCAAAAGAAACGGGCACTTATGTTCCGTTTATGCCGCATATTTAGACACTCGCAAGGGAACCAAAACCTATAGGGTACCCCTGTTGACCTAGAATGATGAAATTTGGCAAGAAGCAATGTCATGTAGCACAAGTAAAGGAAACAATCCGAAAACTGTAAATTTGTAGTTACATTACAGTAAAAAAAAACCCTTAATAAACTATTTACATTTGTACGGAACCGTCGGTGCGCGGGTCCGACTTAACTGGTTTTTTTTAATGTTTTGTGTAAAACTTTGTAAGTTTTAAATGCTCCATTTTACTATTTGTATTTCCTGTGTGTATCCCAAATAAAATATTTTTCTTTCTTTTAGTAGTATTATAAAGTGAAATTTACAGATTTTTTTTTGTTAGTTTGTTACCCTTTCACGTTAAAACGGCTGACCTAATTTGGATGAAATTTATCAGATGGGTAGACAATGACATGTATTAGGAGATAGAATAAGTTTTATCCCAATATTTCCACGGGATCAAGAATTATACTGCTAAGACCGCGGGGCGCAGCTAGTTTTTCTAGCTGACTTCCCAAAATCTGTGAATGCAGTTAACAACTACTCAAAAATTTAAGGACCCGCCTAAGAAGTTTCCTGAGAACGTTTTCCAGTAGCTTAGGCATCCGCCTTGTGTACTACACAATCACAGATCATAACAATACAAATAACTAAATTAAAGAACGTTTAAGTTTTGGGTTTTCGCTGAGTACCCTGATCCCCGACGCCCCCGTCCCGGAGGACCCCGATTTATTTTTATCTTTATAAACTCAATTAAAAGTCAGTTTAGCTTAAAAGTACCGTCAGCAGATGCATGGGTACGCGCTCTCGTGTAAATAAAAAAATACCTGTTACTTTTTCATAAAAATAAATATTAATTTATCTACTGCTACTGAAAATATAAACTGAAAGGTACAACAATATTTTTTTACACTTTTCTGTTCTGTTCACGTATGAGTTTGTTCGGAATATCAATTGAAAATGGAAACTGTTTTTCCTTTATGTTTAAAAATAGTTGGAGCGTAGGTATTTATTTTTGTGTTATTTCATGTTTCTGGAACTGAATGTTTTCCTGCCCGTAACCAGATTTTTTTGGGCGGCACAACATGTAATTTTCTTCCGTATTTCTCTATTAGTTTTAGTATTAGTAGTAATTATCTCGGTTTCCCCTTCTCCTTATCATCTCCCACAAGGTCCATCCAGCGTTTCTTTGTTTAAATTATTCGTTTGTATTAGTTTTTTTTATTATATCAAAGGATTACTTATTTGTTTACAGATTACTTAGGATCAGTTTTTTTTTCACCTTGTATTTTTAAGTAACGAGAATAGTCCATGCTCGAAAGATTAGCGTAGATTTTTTTGTCAGAATGCTTTTAATACACATTTTCAGTCTAAAGAAAGAAACAAAAAGTATTTATGTTTGTGTTTTTTTCTTTTTTTTTTGTCTGAAGTTATCATCTACTTAGTCTTTTCCCAAGTAAGTTGGGGTCGGCTTCCAGTCTAATCAGATGCAGCTAAGTACCAGTATTTGACATGGAGCGAGCGCTTATCTTACCTCCACAACCCAGCTACTGGGTAATACTACACCCCTTGGTATGACGGGCGGTCAGAAGAAAAAACAATATTTTTCCCTGCTTCGTCAAAGTATTAATGCTAATTGTCTAAATAGATCTTTGATGTTTGGAAAGAATATAATAAGTGATAACGGCAGCAGTATTGTTTGTTGCAAGTTGTGTTGTAAAAATGCATTGTCTTCGGAACAGAATTCTATTTCGGTGAGTGTGCCCAAAAACTCCACGACCTCATTCCACCGGCCCCCTTCTACCTTCGGACATCCAGACGCACTGCAAGTTACCATCCCTGCCTAGTTGCTATTCCACCAATTCGCACTAAGCGTTTTCAAATGTCCTTTATAATGCGCACAGAAAAAGAGTGGAACTCTCTACCTGAGTTTGTGTTTCCGAGTGCATACAACCCGAATCTCTTCAAAGTAAGAGTGAACAGGCTCCTTCTGGGTAAGCTCACTCCATCATAGATTTTGTCTCTGTCACCTCTGACCTAGACTAGAGTCAAGAGTAAACCCATTTCAAATTAAAAAAAATAATCAACACGTAAAATTTCAAGCCCGTACGATAAGAGGAAGCGGTTTTAATTCAGCTTGCAAGATTTGGCCTATTCATGTTAACTAACTAACACGGTAAGTTAAGTAAAAGCTTGTCAAAATGATTCCTTAATTCAATAATATTAAAGGTTCTAATTTTCCCCACTGTACCTTTGTATCACATGAAACTCAAAAGGTCGTTTAGCGGTGAAATGTGGTTTATATCAATTTCATCGTCTACCCTTTTGGGAATTACCTTCAGGAAAATGTACGAGAAATTGTTTGTCAAAAAAGTTATTGTATTCGTAATCCGATCCCAATTTCAGGAATGGGCAGAGTTTAATAACACAGTGACAATCATTGAGACCTTTGTGGTTTGAGCTTGTTACAATATAAAAAAAACAACACCGTGATTCTCCAGCCCTGCAGTGCGATTCTGTAACCAGCGGTGCGATTCTGTAAAAATCTCACCGTGAAAACTTAGGTGAAGTGAGCGTGGAGTGAGCTGTCAATTATAGTGTCAATTCCTAGCAAAAACAAATTCACTTCACCTAAGTTTTCACGGTGAGATTTTACAGAATAGACCGGCAGATCCCAATTTATTTGGGATTGGCGCAACACATCTTTTTCTTTCATATTTCTCTATTAGGCGTCATCTCGGTAGTCACATGCCCTTTCTAATCATACCATCATTCACACAGTCCATCCATCGTTTCTTTGGTCTTCCCCTACTCTTATAGCCATTGACATTCATACTCAAAACTTTCCTCAAGACATTTTCCTCATTCCGCCTTAATGTAAATCAAACATAATATTGTTTTAATTAATGGTTAGAATAAGAAATGAGTACCTACATAAGAGGAAGTCTGAGTCGTACAGTTTATTTACTGCATGGAAATTAAACTTCTGAGGTATTAATTGAACGCATATTAATTTACTGTATTGTTCGAAATTAATATTTGCATATTCATACATAGTAGCTGACGGTCGGATTTTTATAGGCTAAAAAAGCAATTGAGAAACGTGAATTTATGACACAAAAAACTTTCATAGAATAATTATGTACAGACGCCAGCACATCAAGCTACCCGAAACTGTAAAATTTTCGCAATCTACTTTGAACCTTATGCTTCAGCGATAAAGTTGAAAATCTATTAAAGAAATTTGACAGATTGTAGTAGCTTTACATGCTTGCGTCTGTACATATGTTGCTGTATTATGTGTGGAGACTACGCGAGCGTAGCAGTAGTATGTGCTACGCCGTAGCGCAGCGCGTAGCGAAAATGTATCTGATGCATGGCATGTAAATTGTAAACAAATAGATCAAAAAACGTACCTGTGAAAGCCTATTAAGAGTGTTTACGACGTACGGCAATTCATACAAAATTTCAAGCTCTTGTTTTTTGAAATGAATGAACCAATTTTAATTAAACTTCATACACATAAGCAGGATACAAAGGTCTAAAAAGTTACTTAGGAAATATTTCGAAAAATAGTGTTACAGCCAAATTAGACCGGTTTTAAATTTTCCATAGAAACAGAGATTTCCAGTTATCTTTTTTTAAAATAAGATATTTCGAAAATGTTCTTAAGTAACTTTTTAGACATTTGTATCCTGCTTATGCGTATGAAGTTTCATTAAAATCGGTTAATTCATTAAAAAAAGGGCTTGAATGTTTGTATGAAATGCCGTACGTTGTAAACGCTCTGAATTGTTGTGCCAGTTTCAAATGAAGTATACTTTTGGAATAGACTATAAACACTGATTTTGCTAATCTGCTTATAATACCGAAAAAAATTGCTGTTCCATGCATGAAGGACCGGTTTTTTTTATTCATGTTTCATCATCATATAGTACGGAAACCATGGTGACAGGTTACGGGTCGATGACCCTGCCAACCTGCATAAAATACTTCAGTAAAAACATCACTAAAACTAACAACAAACTTTTACTCAACGAAAAACACTTTACACACCACTACAGTTAATCAAAAAAAAGTTAATGCGATCTGTAATGTTTCGAGTCATGAGTCATTTCATTTGTATGAAATCAATGACTAATTTAATAAATCGTAACGAAACCGCTGAATAATTTAATTTGTAAGAAACCAATAAGTAATTTAATTTTAATGAAATCTATGAATAATTTTATTTTATGAAATCAATGAGTTATTTAATTTTAATGTAAACAATTCAATTTAATTAGTATGAAAATATCAAAGTTCCTATTTACTGACTTTTTTTAAAAACTAACTTGTGAATTAACAACTGACTATAGATGTTGACTGATTATAATGTTAAATTTAAGTTACCAAAACAAAAAATATTGTACACCCTATAGGTATGTTACAGCGATCTTTTATAATATAATAAGAACAAATATTTCACCTGTGACAAACAATAAATGAATTTGAATTTGAATTTGAATTTGAATCAATGTCCTCAATAACATCACACAAGATCCATTTCCTTGGTAATTGACGTCGGCCATCAGTCTAATCAACGACACATTGCACCTCAAAGGCGATTAGGCGGTAATGGCTCCTAAGTTATAAAATCTACCTCAATTTCCAAATGAAAAACACATTCAAGGTGAATTAAATAGAATTTCGGGTTTATCTATTCAAATAATTAAATCCAAGCACTTACAAATTAGCACCCAAAGGTACGTTACCTGATCTATTTGTTTACATGCTTATCATATTCTTTTTGAACAGACTATAAATACCCATTTTGCTATACTGCTCGTTACATTGTTCGGGTTAAAGAGGACACCAAAGGAAAATTCTAAGGATTTCCATAATACGTTTATTATCCTTTTATTTATATAAGATGTCACAGAATAAACGCAAGTCCTGAAAGTAGTTTGTTCTTAATTGACTACAAAATCGTTTACAGTAACTTTTAATACAATACTCTATATATACGGTTTTAACACAATACTCTATATTATGTATGGTGTATGAGGTCTTGCGTTAATTATGTTATATATTGTATATTGGAAGGTGTGCTTTACTAAAAACGAACAACAAACTTCAACGCAAGTAAAAACACTTTACACACCACCACAGTGCATCAAGTCCTCTATAACATAACACAAGATCCATTTCCTTTGTAATTGACGGTCACTATCAGTTTAATCAACGACACATTGCACAACAAAGGCGATTAGGCGGTAATGGCTCCTAAGCTGCTAAAGGAAAACCTATTGATATACACGTTTATATGTATATATTTATGATGGTTGTGACATAGTATTATGTAGGTGAAGGTTATAGAGACAACTATGGAGTAGTTGGATGATAATTTATTTGTAATTTTTTAGAGGTATGTTATACCAGCTGCGCCACGCGGTTTCACTCGCGTAAATGTCGATCCCGTGAGAATAACGGGATATAAAGTAGTCTATGTGTTAATCTAGGGTGTCAGCTATCTCTATACAAAATTTTATCAAAATCGGTCCAGCAGTTTAAGCGTGAAGAAGTAACAAACGTATAAACACACACACACTCACAAACTTTCGCTTTTATAATATGAGTGTGATGTATTAACTGAGAGCAAGTATATAGTAGTTTTAGCCCAGTGGCCCCGATTACGACAACGAGTTTAAGTCCTGAGTTCACCAGCATTCAAACCACCGGTTTGGTATTTAAACAGTGGGTTTATTTTTTTATTTATTTATTTAACACAACATTTCTATCATTACAGGATATCCCAAAGCGATAGGGTGGTACAGTCAGCAACAAAAGTCGATTAACACTTCAGTTTTTTTAATCTCAGCTATTGAGCAAAATTTTAACACTTCAGTTTTTTAAATCTCAGTTTATTGTGCAAAATATTTGTTCATAATTGCTATGTACTTCTGCTGCAATTTTGAACATATATTTTTCTCAATAACTGAGATTAAAAAAACTGAAGTGTTAATAGACTTTTGTTGCTGACCGTACGTTGCTTATACTTATTTTACAAATTGTAACACAAATGGTATGCAGTTATTCTTGCGAATTCATTCAATGAACAGGAAAAATGTCAATCCTTTCAGCGATTTCATTGAGTGTACCTACGTAATGCGCGAGTAACTGGCACTTTTAAAAGCAAGTTAGTCCTGCCGCGCGGCACAGCCAGCAGCTGCGGCCGTCTCCGCCTCAGCACGTAGTTGTCTTTTAAAAGCAAGTTAGTCCTGCCGCGCGGCACAGCCAGCAGCTGCGGCCGTCTCCGCCTCAGCACGTAGTTGTCGGGCACACACAGATTCACCTCCTTTAACACACCCTGATTTTTTATTTTACCATTGATTCATTTTAAAATATAAATGGCGAGAGCCATATATATCCCTTCTTAATTCTAACTTGTTGTACCTAACCATGCCTAGAACAAACAAGGTTGGGTACATCAATGGATAGTACGGTCACGGTTATGTCAAATGTATTAAGGAAATAAATACATAACTGATTACCTAAATATTTAATCAGTTGATTTAAATGTTGGTCAACACGAGGCTTAGGTCATGGGTTCAAACCCGGTCAGGCGTTTTCAGTCATCATCATGTCATTTCAGCCCGGAATCACCCACTGCTCGATAAAGGCCTCCCCTTTCTTCTGCCATACTTCCCGGTTCCGTGCGTCTCTCATGCAGGTGTTTCCCGCGACTTTGACGATATCGTCAACCCAGCACGCCTTTGGACGGCCTATGGTTTCTTTGGCCTAACCTTGGTCACCATTCGGTCACAGCTTTACTCCATCAGTCATCTCTTCGTCTAGCTAGATCTCCTGCCCAATTCCACTTGAGTAGTGTTACTTTGTGTAATTTGTTTCATCATCACTACTCTTAAAACAGAATCAGAATGATGACAAACATCGTGAGGAAACCGGCATATCCTAGAACCACAAAACGTTCGGAGACATGTGACATCTACTAAACCGCATTGAGCCTGCGTGATGAATTACAGCCCAATTCCTCTCAAAGAGAGAGAAGGCCTGTGCCCCAGTAGTGGGTACATTACAGGCTGATAATGTCCTGTTTAACTTCATGGTATATTTGTACAGTTCTGGATTTCAAAAAGAAAAAAAAAACAATAAATATGATCTCTGCGAAACTTGTAGTTGTAACAGATTTAATTTAAAAGACAATTATCAAAATTGGCGCCTCTATGACTTATACCAATTTGCTAATTGTCCTTTATGAGACCAAATGCGAAGATAAACATGAAATAAACAAAAGTACGATAAAATAGTTTGACCAAATCACTAGCCTAATGAATTCCCATCCATCAAGTTTTCAAATAATTGCATTGAATTTCCTCGTATCCGCCAGGGATTGAAAACGTGATTTTATGCATGTATCAACGCAATCCAATTTCACACGGAATTTTATGGTCGGCCGAAAAAATCAAAAAGGGTGCACGTAGTGACGTAGTTTTAAAACTACTATCGGGTTTTGGTATCCGGAGTTTCGTATTAAAAAATAATATCCCTGAGTCCAAGCTCGGTTTGATTAAACGGGTAGATGTTGGTGTTTGAAACCAGATGAGGTTGTAAACTTAATAGTTTTCGTGTAAATTAAAGTTTCTTTTTGGTTGTTGTAAAGTGCACTCTTGTAGCTTTTTTGATGTTTACAGTTTTGATGACAAGGTTTAAAACTCGTAAGTAAAGAGCTCTAAGAGTTTTAGAGTTTCGAGTTCTGAGTTTTTTCAAAATACAAGAAGTTTAACTAAATGTAATACAAGAAGTTTTTAAAAAATGGAAAATAAAAACAGCAAATAAATACAGGGTGTGGCGATTTAGTCACTTACATCCGTCACGGAGGTGATTCTACCCGTCATTTTAAACAACTTTCGCTACGAAATTCTGATCCGATTCGTGAAAAAAAAACTTATTACTATACAACAGTTGACAATTTCGATGCATGTGTGAAATTTTGTTTTTTTATAAGTTGTTTAAAATGACGAGTAGAATCACCCCCGTGACGTATGCAAGTCACTAAATCGCCAAAAAAAATCTGCTTACCTACTTCGTTCATAACATCTAAGGGGGAATTTCACCAATGAACAGCTCTTGAACTCAGTTAAGATGTGCTTTGTGTTCAGTTTGTTTGGTGAAACTCACCCTTAGTAAATTTGTAGGAACCTACAGTGATGTCTTAAGTAATTACCTATCAGACACAGTGTTAATGAACCGTTCTATAGCCAGTGGAGTGTGGCTGCACCATTGTACAGACGCCAGCACATCAAGCTACCCGAAACTGTCAGATTTTCCCAATCAACTTTGAACCTTATGCTTCAGCGATAAAGTTGAAAATCTATTAAAGAAATTTGACAGATTGTAGTAGGTTGATGTGCCGGCGTCTGTACTCTGAGCCCATTAGTGTATTAGATACAAGTAGCATAATAATATGAATGCTTTGAGATCTACATACCTCACGTTCTTACCATTGACGTTAACATGATCTTATAAGGGTGCAAAATTAAATGTCAGTTACACTAGTCAATAGTCAGTTACAATACAGTAGAGCCTGTAAATGACGTTTACGGTAATCTTTCGTGAAAGGCCTATCACAACTATTTCGAAGTCCGATAACACCACACTTAGCAAATAAATAAAGTCAAAGCCGCGAATCATTTATTTCTCACTAGCTTCCTTCCGCCCGCGGTTTCGAATGCTTGGTGTGTCAATAAAAAAGTAGCTTATGGTCTTCCTCAGAGTTTAAAGTATCTCCATACCGAATTTCATCAAAACCGGTCCAGCCGTTTTGGAGATTAGCCGGAACAAACAAACAGACAGACATACATAATTTTTTTTGTTTCTATATACTTTCATATGCACTTAGTAAAAAGCTGTTATTTTGGCAGACAGACAGTGTTGCAAACAGACACTTCCAATTCTAATTATTTGTATGTAGACACTTATAAAGCACTATTGAACGTCTTTTGAAAGAAAATTGATTCCATGTACAGACGCCAGCACATCAAGCTACTACAATCTGTCAAATTTCTTTAATAGATTTGCTACTTTATCGCTACAGCATAAGGTTCAAAGTTGATTGGGAAAAGACAGTTTCAGGTAGGTTGATGTACTTAACTGGCGTCTGTACCTAGTTGATATTGACAGGGAGGTAGGTAGCTGTCTATGCCACTACCTACCTGTCACTGAAACAACAAAGCCTGTTTACTAAACCCAGTCGCAACGGTTTCTGATTGTTTCTCTGAACATCACTTTGACGTTCTAACGGTATAATTTTAGAGGTTATTTGTTGACCCTCATGTTATAAAATCAATCACATAAATAAACCTATTTTTTCTTTATTTCCTTCAGGCAGTTAACATTTAAGGCTCGTGCACACAGGCGCGACGCGACACGCGACACAAAGGCACCGCAAGTCGCGCAACGAGCGGTGCCTTTGTGTCGCGTGTCGCGTCGCGCCTGTGTGTACGAGCCTTTACTGTCTGGTTGTTACTTATTTTTTAAAGTATCCTTAGCAGAATCCAGTTGAACAGGTACTACTATTTATTCATTTGGCAAAATCTCTGCCCCACCTAAACACCCACGGAAGCGTTGCGGCTATTCTTAGCTAGGTCAATAAAAATAAACTTTAATACCCCTCATTAAAGTTGGAAATAGCTTGACTCAACAGCAGTGCCTGTATACATTTATTGCGACCAAACCACAATACATTGGATGCTTCCTACGTTCTGTTGGAACAATATAAGATAATATCCGTTTGTGCCATTTCCATAATGCAAGTAGGTACAATAATACATGCAAGCAGCCTTGGTAAGGGGAATTAGACGGCGATTCAATGTTGTTCCTTCCCTTGAGTTTCAATCGTATCAATCGTTACGGAAAATGTTAAACTGATCCTCTAAAAACCTTATTGATCTTATTGATGGACACTTTTTTAAATTAACAAACCTCTAAAATCTTTTCATAATCAGCCTATAATGTTCCCACTGCTGGGACACAAACCTCTTCTCTGTGAGCCGTAATGCACCACGCGGGCCCAGAGCGCGTTGATAATAATTTTTTGAGAACTTTACACTCTTTTACTTTTTTTTAAAGCCGACTCCAACATGGGAAAGGCAGGCAGATGGTGATGATTTTTTAAGAACTTTCTAAGTAAGTATATTTTATATCGTCATTATGTGTGTAAGGTCTAGGGATCCTCATGATGTTTTCCATCATGAGGAACCCTCGAAAATCACCAACCCCAACGAAGCAAGCGTGAGCTGATTTATGATTTATCCTTCTCGATATGAAATAGTACATTGTTTACCGAGGGTAGAAAGTGGCCGATTACTAACTAGGGTATAGTTTTTATCGTAGGCGGATATAATTTTGGTTTTTATTTTGCTTATCTTTAAAAACATCTCACAGTAACAAAACAATAATTTTATTTATAGAACCATTGGTAACACAAAAAAGTCTCATTATAATTTAATTTATGTTCGTGAATAATGCGGGATTCTGAAATAACCTGACCTAATTGTAAAAGTTTTTATCGTATTTTGATGATAAAACGTACACTCCCGAACTCCTAAGTATGTATATTCACGAGCGGCACGCGACAACGGTAGAGGCAACTGCAGCCGTCGACACTCGTTGACGGCAGCTGTCGACACCCGTCGCGTCAGCGGCTGCCGTCAACAACGCGCCTCACGTGTATTTGGGTACGGTGCTCAAATACACGAGCGACATTGTCAACCGCTGCATTTGGCTCTGCCGTTCACGCATGTCGCTCGTGTTTACGAGCACTTAATGAAGTCACTCTGCATTTTTTGTATAAATGTCTGTCTGTACATTATAGGCCGACCGTATTTGGCGCCCCACGTTGGGCGCCAAATTGTAACAGATCTACTTGCTCCTATTAAATAGAGGGTAAGCAGACTTGTTCAATAAATTTTTATTTAGGGAATGATAAAATAAAGCAAGTTATAAAAAACAGCTAGTTATAAAAAAAACTACCTAGCACGCACTCTCGGAATTTTTATAGTTCACACTCGCACGCACTCTTTGTAGTTTTAAAGTTCACGGTTTGGAATCAGCTCAGCACTGTAGGGACGGGAAACAGGCGTCAGGGTAGCAAGTTGTACGTGGATAGCTCCCGAAGATCGGAGTAGAAGTCCCAGGTGGGATCTTTAGCTGGATCCCCTGGGTTAATTAAAGATGTGACAGCAAAACCAAGCAGTTTTCTCATGCTTATCGTCTCAGACCCAAGACTCGAATGCCTCCAGCCGTTCGTGAGCTCGTTTTCCAAGTAGTCTTCCTTTTTCAAATATAAGTTTTCTTCTTTGTGGCCACCATCTCATCTGACAAGTGTAGTCGGCCAAGACATATCCACGAGTGCGTAAAGAATTTTATAAATATAATTTAAAATTAAGTTATTTAGACTAAACAATCGTAATAATCTTTATAATACAATAGCTAAACATATTGATAAAAATAATTTAAGTTATTTGACCAAAAAGTAATTACCATAGACTAAGCCAGAAAGACATTTAAAAAGTAACTGACAGTTTGACAATTTGACGTGTCACAATATGAAAATTGAGTAAAAGTATTTTATCTCAGCTATTTTATGATAATGAATCATATTTAGAACGATTTGCTAAGTGTAAACATATAAACTAATAAAAAGGATGATAAATAGTATTATGCGTGATGAAAGTAAAGTGTAAGTATGCATAAATACTATACCGCTTAACTGAGACGTTGCCTGAGGTAGCAGCGCGGTTCGCTCATTGCGCGAATTGCGGTGCCTTTGTGTCGCGTGACGTGTCGCGCCTGTTTGAAGGAGCCTATAAGCTTATAGAAAGGAAGTGATCTTACAATACCTATAGATATTCCCAGATAATTGGATTTCAGTATGGTTAGATGGCAGTTTCTCGGCATAGAATATGCGGTTGGATTGGAAGGAGGCCTCGACATAATAGAAGATGGTTGGGCTTTGCGGGAGACGGCTGCATCAAACTAGTAACTAGTTCCGACACGAATGAAGGTACTGATCGTGGGTTTGAATGTATGTGCACTGATTTTAATGCAAAGGTATCGCTGGGGAGTATATTGCGCTTCTTCTTCGCAGTTAAAACATTAGGACGTGGTAAAGGGCGGGTGGCTTAAAGGACTGTCTTATGTCTTTTTTTGACGTTCAAAAAGTACTGCTTCTCATAAATTACTGCCTTTGATTTGATTTTAGAAGGCGAATCGAAGTTGATGTAATACTAATATTTTCCTAGAATCTTATCAGCTTTATGACTACATTGTTAACACTAAAATAAGAAGATTGAAAAGATTGTTCGTTTTCTTCGCATTGGCACTACTTAAGGCTCCTACAAACAGGCGCGACACGCGATAAAATCGCGCGTGACACAAAGGCACCACAAGTCGCGCAACGAGCGGTGCCTTTGTGTCGCGCGCGATTATATCGCGCGTCGCGCCAGTTTGTAGGAGCTTTTATGGTATGATAAACATATTGACAGATACAACCAAAAATTTTACTGATATGTTAGTCAAAGCCACCTGTTTGGTTGACGAATACGTGACCATCATGTTTTTAGTTAATCCATTACTTTAGTCAAAAGAGGTCCTTTGACTTGCCCGAAATTTGGCTGGCCCTTTACGCCAAAGCCGAGGCCAAAAGAACATCGTATAAAATTGCATTTATAACTAACATTGTTAGTTATAAATGTTACTAATCTAATTCAGTTGGCTATAGCTTATTAGTACAAATTGGACCCGTCGACCCACTTTGCCAGGTTTAATTGCTTCGTCTGAACTCATTACGGGACTTGTACCTTCGTTTGTAGGTGTCTAGTTACCTGTAGTAGATGGTTTGGATGAGAACTTTTATAGGAAGTGGTGGTTTTATACAGCACTAACTGCTGCCCGCGATTTCATTGCGATCCAGGATAGAAAGGAGCCTATGTAACCAACCTAGGTCATGTCATGTGTGTTTTACCTATATGCCAAATTTCATCCGAATCTGTTCAGCCGTTTAAGGGGCTTACGTCATGACCTAAAGCGCGTTCACTGTCGGACTGCATAGAAAAGAAAGAGAAGCGCGATGACACAAGGCTGGTAATTTATTGCAAAATATGAAACAATAATTTAATTACAAAAATCTATTTTTTGGACGAAAAAATTAAAACAGCAGCACCAGCATTGGCAAGTGCGGAACTGTGGCACAGACGTCTGGCACACATTAATAGTAGTGATTTGAATAAAATGGGAAATGGCATCGTAGAACGAGTGACATTTTCTGCTCCTAGTGACACAAAGAAAAGAGAAACTGTGTAACCTGTTGTGAGGGAAAACAAATGAGACTGCCATTCACATGTAGTGAACATAACAGCATGGAGACACTACAAATAATCCATGCCGATGTATGTGGGCCTATGGAGATCAAGTCCATTGGAGGTTCACAATTCATTCTACTATTTGTGGATGACTACAGCTGGATGACATTCATTTACTTCCTTAAACACAAAAACGAAGTTTTCCAGAAATTTAATGATTTTAATTTTATGGTTGAGAACCAACAGGACAAGAAAATAAAGAATCTACGTACAGATAACGGAGGTGAATTTTGTAATGGTATGATGGAAAACTATTTGACCAAAGAAGGTATTATTCATCATAAAACAACCTCATATGCACCACAACAGAACGGTGTCTGTGAGCGGGCAAATAGAACTGTAATCGAAAAGGCTAGATATCTAATATTTGATGCAAAACTACATAAGAAATATTGGGCAGAAGCAGCAAATACAGCAGTATAATTGAAAAATAGGTCAGTTACAGCAAGTTTAATAAACAAAACACCGTATGAAATGTGGTATCAAAGGAAACCAGACTTGAGCCACTTACGTTTGTTTGGAAGCCCGGTGATGGTGCACATTGCCAAGGAACGGAGGTTAAAAGGCAGAACAGTACATATTTGTCGGATATTCAAACATATTGATGTACGGCATCATTATGTCAAAGATGCTATAAAAACAATTTAATTGAAGTGAGAGTAAGTATATCTCAACTCAAGATATATGCCTGCTGATTTATTAACAAAAGGCTTACTACCAAATAAACATTATAAATTCTTAGAAATAATAGGTCTTGTCCCCAATTTAAATTTAAGCTTAAGAATTTTCATGTTTAAAATATTTTGTTCAGTAGGGGTGTTATATTTTAGTAACAAAATGTATAATAATATTGGTAACGCTGTCTGTGGTATTAAATTTTGCAACATTGTTTTTGAATAAAGTTAATCGTCATCCGAGAGTGCACGTTTTAATATAATTCATTATGAGAATAGTCTAGAAAGGTGGTCAGGTGGCATCGGTCGTATATCGCCAGTGGTGAAGGCAAACAAATGACATTCACATAATGTTGCTGTATACATGCATAAAAATGATCACTATCCGTTTATTATCCAATCAAACGTCGAACAGATATCAATAATCAATATTTTGTAAGCACTCCTCGCTTATTGTTTGTCAATCATCATTAAAATAATAAACGTTCGGTTGGTTTCGAACAATAGATCGTTCAAGTAATTTATTTTCATAAATTAATAATAGTTTTTTTATTTTCCGAACGATAAAAGCGGGTTCGAAGCCGTTTTAGGTTGTACAGGGTTAAATTAAATTATCTAGCGAAACTTCGCAGACGTGACGGGTAAAATAATTGATTTTAAGATTTTCAGGGGGATCGACCACAATTAGTGTAGGTACAAACACAATAATCCAAAAGAAAACCAGATTTTCTCAACTCATACCACTAATAACAACACTACCAGTGATGTGATGTGGCAAATCTCCAAGGTCTTATCTGACTGGTGAAATGAAAGTCAAAGTCAAAGTCAAAGATTTATTTGCCGTTAAATATGGTTACAGAAGTTCTTAAATAGGTATTACAGTAGCTTAACATATTCAATCATGAAATAATGACATGCAAATTTTTGTTACAATTAGATTATTTAAATTTAAGCTGAAGGAATTATTTTATATTATAGAAAGGATTCTAAATTAACCACCTGTGTAAAGCCCTTCTAAAACGGACCATTGGTAGTTCTTTAATTTGGTTAGGAATCTTGTTGTATATCTGAATACACATAGAATAGCAACTCCGTCTATATAGTTCAGTTTTCGTTCCAGTAATAATTAATCTATTAGGGTAGGTATCTAGTTTTGAACTTACATTTATCTCCCAGTCTTTCAAACATATCCGGGTGAGATTTGGTAAATTTACATATTACATACATAACACCGTGGGTTGCACCCTAAAGGTGCAGACTGTTGAAGTTTTGTTTGGAAAGTATCAAGTTTTTGTAACGTGGTACAGTAGTCAGTGCAGTGAGCCGAGCCGCTCGATGCGAGCATTGCGAACGCATGTTTACAAACAGTGCAGGTCATCCAATATCGTTTTGATTTTTCTTCTTCCAAATAAAGCAAACTCAACATTTACGTCCGCTATTCTGACTAAAGAGGGAGGACGCTTGAGTCAGTCCTCGAAGCGAGTGTTCGCCACCTTCAGTGTATCGCCGTTTTGTAACAAGAAATGGAGCGCGCTTGAGCCATATGCTCGAAGCGAGCGTTCGCCGCATCTTGTGTATCGCCGTTTTGTAACCAAGCTCGCCTCGAATAATACACTACAAACAAACGTTTCAACCAATCAGTCTCCACCTTACTAATGCTGTATGCAGTGTAAAGGCGCACGTGTATTAAGCTTCGCTTTGGAAGAAAATGTATGTGGTTGTATCCACTGCAACCCACGGAGAGGCTACGCATGAATTGACGTCATTGATACACGCGTGGCTTGCTCGAGTAGGCGGTTACATAGCTCAACGCTGGCAACGTGGGTCTACGTTTCCACTAGAGTACACGAATATGACCCACGACTATGTACAGTTAAAAAAAATGACAAAATGGCGCAGGCGTCGCTCGCTTTCCCGCCGTCTCACCTCCCCACACCTCCCGCAGTGAAGCCCGTGTCCGTGGATTGCAGTGGCACGTGCGTAGCCTCTCCGTGCGCCGTGCCACGCTATACATAGTCGTGGGTCATATTCGTGTACTCCAGTGGAAACGTAGACCCACGTTATCAAGCAAATTAATACACGCAGCTAAAATGCGCCGAGTGCCCGTGCACAGCATGCGCCGCAGTGGGCCCGCGCCTTAATGGACACCTAACCAAACACAAAAATACATAAGTACCTTATTTTTGGAGCGGTGAACAAGTTTACTAGTAATTCTACGTATGTTACGGTTATATTATTATCACTAGCTGTGCCCCACGGTTGCGCCCGCGTAAATGTCGATCACGTGCGAATATCGGGATAAAAAGTAGCCTGTAAATGTTAATCCAGGGTGTCAGCTACCTCCATACAGAGTTTTATCAAAATTGATCCTGCCGTTTGAGCGTGAAGAAGTAACAAACGTATAAATACACACACACACACACTCACAAACTATCGCCTTTATAATATTAGCGTGATAACATTGAAGATGCAATACTTGTTTGCAACAATGCTGTTTGAATTGAGATATTATGATAATAACTACATCGTTTTAACAAGGATAGTGAGATCAGTGTAGGTAAAGGTTACATTGTGAATTGAAGATGAGCTAGATAATAGCCATAACTACTGATATCAACCAACCGGCACTGGGCCCGCGTGGTAGATTACAGCCCCCTCCCTCTCTTCAAAGTAAGAGTGAACAGGCTTCTTCTGGGTAAGCTCACTCCATCGTAGACTTTGTCTCTGTCACCTCTGACCTAGACTAGAGTCAAGAGCAAACCCATTAAAAATAAAAAGAAGAGAGAAGGGCCTGTATCCCAGCTGTGGGAACATTATTGGTAGATTACATAGCATAATCAGCTTTATGTAGATGAGTAAGCTAATGAGGAACTTTCACTGATTTTATTTATTTTGAGTATCTTAAAAAGGTAAAAAGGTTAAAAAGGTACTAAGGTTGTTTTTGGCATGAAGTTGTCAAAAAAATAAATTAAATGTGCATAATTAATTTATTTATTGCATATTAGCTTCCGCCTGCGGCATCGCCCGCGAGGTATGTCGGTAAAAACTATTCTATGTCCTTTCCCGGGATGCAATCTATCTCTCTGCCAAATTTTATTGAAATCCGTTTAGTGGTTTAGGTGTGAAAATTTCAGGTAAAATTTCATACGGACAGACAGACAAAGTTACTTTCGAATTTATAATATTAGTATGGATTGAAAGTTGACTTTCTTCTAAAATAGGTAGGTACCTACTCACTGAGTTGACGTGATGTCGAAATTAAAAAAGTAACTTCATGGCATTTGACAGAAACAAGACAAGAACAAACAATTCATCAAGTTCATCAAGGATGCATTAGTGTCGTGTCATTTATTTATTTTATGTTTGTAGGGTTAAAAACCTTTGAAGTGTCTCGAGTGTTGAATGTTTGTATGTTTTCTAATTTAACTGGTCTACCAAAGAACGTCTATGTTTTTATCATTTTCATACCTTTTCTCCGCTTTAAGGGGCTTACAAGACCTAAACGCAAGTTTTCGAAACAATAAAAGTATATGATAGACTACAGTAAAAAAAATCAGAAAAATATATGATATTCTTCAGGATATATGCTAGATAGATAGTGTGGTGAAAACATAATACAACTAATTTGATACGATAGAAAAAAATCATGAAGATGCCTCTAAAAATTTTCTTTTTACAATAAAATCCATACTAAAATACATACAATCATTCTGATTTTTTGTCAGATTATTCTACAAGCAACATACTAAAATACTAGTGTTTTAATTTTTTTGTCCAAACAATAGATTCTTTGTAAATCGCATATTCTTATTTTCGAACAAAATACGTGCGCATGTGTGCGTAAACGCTGTGTAGCGACACTACCGGCCGAGGCCTGATGCTATACGGACGTGTCGCTCTTTTCGCCGCAATATTTCCGCCAAGATTGTTATGTTTTTGTAAAGTTTTATTTGTAAATTCATTGTTTATTATTATTTGCATAATCTTCTTTGCGTAAATATTTTTATTTCGTGTAAATATAAAATACTTTGAAGTTAAAATAGCGTAACCTTGTTATCAATTATCATTTATTGTAAATATGAAGTGAAAAATTCCGTTCGGACTACAAAACGTTCATATAAAACGCTGAACATATTATATAAATCGGATTACCGAGCTGACGAGTGTGTTTACTCGTATCCACGGGCAGCAGAAAGCGGGGTTTAATGAATGAGGCAAAGCATTAATTTTGACAAACTATTATTTTCGCTATTAATTATCGACACTTTCATAAAAATTAACAAAACTTTATAAAAATCAAGACAAAGAGGTATGTGAAATTGCGAGCGTACGACCAGCGCCACGGACCGAGTCAAAGTGCCTCCCTACAACGCGCGCCGGCTGCTTTATAAAGGCACCGGTCGCCCCACTACCCCCACTTTGCTACAACAAGCGATACCACTACCGGCGCTGACGTCACTCGCAAGCCCACACGGACTAAGTAGTCCCCTCTTCTGTTGAGCGACAATAAAATCTAAATCAGTGTTTACGATACAAATAATTTGATCAACCAAATTCACTACACAAATTAAATAAAAGAACGCAGAATAATAATATTCGCGCGTTCATATTATGACCGCGCCGTCACGGCCATCCTGCGCCTTCACACGACCTCGTGTGTCTCGTCATCTGAACTTTCTGCAAAGAATAAAATTATGGTAAGTAGTACACTCAAGCTCGGCCATTCTGACCCCTTTTATAAAATATCACACAGAACAGTTGTCACACAGACTGATCGTCACACAGACTGATCGTCACACAGACTGATCGTCACACAGACTGATCGTCACACAGACTGATCGTCACACAGACTGCTCGTCACACAGACTGATCGTCACACAGACTGATCGTCACACAGACTATTTGTCACACAGACTATTTGTCACACAGACCATTTGTCACACAGACTATTTGTCACACAGACTATTTGTCACACAGACCATTTGTCACACAGACCATTTGTCACACAGACTATTTGTCACACAGACTATTTGTCACACAGACAAGATCTACTGCGCTCCCCTAAAGCGCTCGATCGAACCAGCACTCCATCCGAAGGGTCGCGACGAGGGCTATCCCGACACCCATACGAACTATCCCGACGCTTACGTGAACTTTGAGAGTACTCCGATCTATCACGACGACGCCTAGGAGATCTACTACGCGATTGACGATAATGTTCACGACGCCTTTTGCAAACATTACGACCGCTATGTGAATCGTTTTCCCGAGAATTACGCCTAGGTATATTCTCACGCGGCGTGCATCTACGACTCGACATGGTTATGACTATAGGCAACATAAATGACCACTACGTGAACAACAAACTAACCGCGAAATAAAGAATTAACACGTGGCGAATCACGTTTAAATGCACAGAAACTAATTACGGACAAAATCAAAAACACGTGGTGAAAAATTTTAAACAGTCTCAAAAACACTCTTTTGAACACGCCTATTTCTACCTCTATTACGAGTGGGAGGTAGCTCTTTCGGACATGATTCAAAAGCTTTTTCGCACGACACAGAAAAAAAAGATAGGCAATGGAGCCTATCCCACTTCTGAAATCGGATTACCGAGCTGACGAGTGTGTTTACTCGTATCCACGGGCAGCAGAAAGCGGGGTTTAATGAATGAGGCAAAGCATTAATTTTGACAAACTATTATTTTCGCTATTAATTATCGACACTTTCATAAAAATTAACAAAACTTTATAAAAATCAAGACAAAGAGGTATGTGAAATTGCGAGCGTACGACCAGCGCCACGGACCGAGTCAAAGTGCCTCCCTACAACGCGCGCCGGCTGCTTTATAAAGGCACCGGTCGCCCCACTACCCCCACTTTGCTACAACAAGCGATACCACTACCGGCGCTGACGTCACTCGCAAGCCCACACGGACTAAGTAGTCCCCTCTTCTGTTGAGCGACAATAAAATCTAAATCAGTGTTTACGATACAAATAATTTGATCAACCAAATTCACTACACAAATTAAATAAAAGAACGCAGAATAATAATATTCGCGCGTTCATATTATGACCGCGCCGTCATATATATATATACGAAATTAAAAAATAAGAGCATTTTATTATTATTGAATATTTATTTTTTAACAATAAAACTATGAATTTAGAAACGTCTAAGATAGTGCAGTCATGACGCATATACGCATAAGCTCAACTTTTTCGACTACATTCGTAACTGTTACGTTAGCGTATGAGGCCGATGTGTAGATTTGTATTCAAGAGTCCCCGGGTTCGATTCCCAGAGATTCTCTAACCGAAGTTTTCTTTTTAAATGTATTTTGAATTTATATATATTATGTATTTATTATTTTTTTATAAATAATAATTAAAACGTCTACAATGTAATTATCTTTCACAGGAGAAACAGTCGTAAATATCAACACGGAAGTTATTTCTAATGCGAAACTACAATTAAAAAAAAACTAAAAGCACCTAACTTATTGATATTGGGCATAACGAAATAACAAATTCATCTAAAAATTGCGATGAAAATTATCACAAGCAAGATTTTGGTTTTTATTATTAGGTATTGATTTCGTTTATAATAAATAGATTCATAATATTATGTATGAATGTTAGGTACCTATCTTTGAGGCTGTTTACACATTATGCCGCAGCTGCAGCGGCACCGCCACTGCCGCGGCGCCGCTGCATCAGTCACCCTTGGATTTGTATGATGATGAACACACGGCGCCGCGGCGGAGGCGGCGAGTTTTGATAAAACCGTAGCAATACTCGCCGCCGAATCATGCTGCCGCCGCCGCGGCGCCGCCGTGTGCAAGGGTTCATGCAAATCCAAGGGCAACCAATACAGCGGCACCGCGGCGGCGGCGGCGCCGCTGTATTATATAATTTTTTTTTATAATGTACTACAGTCGCGCGGTACGTAAACACGCGATAACCCCTCCCGCCTACAGTATTTTAATTTCATCAACCTACTTGAGTTTCTTTCTAGTTTTGTGACTGTACCTACAGTCTCAAAACTAGAAAGAAACTCAAGAAGTTAAAAAAAATATTTACCTATAGGTATAGGTAAATATTTTTTTAACCGACTTCTAAGAATGAGGAGGTTGTCAATTCGGATGTTTCCATTTTTTTTATGTATGTTCGGACATAACTCCGTCATAAAAATATGTAGATGGATTTGCAAAATTCTTTTTTTGTTCAAAAGAGGTTTATTCCGAAATGGTCCCATTTAAATTTCGTAAAGATCTGATGATGAGTTTCGGAGACAAACAACGGAACTCTTCAATACATGCCAGTTTACCCAATCACACAACATAACATCACGCCTATACCCTTTAAAGGGGTAGGCAGATGTGTTCAATAGCTTCCTGTCACTGATATTAACATAGCAATTAGTGTTATATGAATTTGGGCGGGGTAGGTACAACTAAAAAGTGAAAAATAAAACTTTTTTACAAAAAAAAAACAACCGACTTCCAAAAAAAATACTACAAAGTGAAAAATAAAGTCTTTAATTTCGGAAGTCGGTGTCAAAAAACGAAAATGCAGATCCAACGACACCGACTTCCAAAATTAAAGTTAATTACTTTGTGTTGTTTTTTTTTAGAAGTCCGTAGTTTTTTTTTTTGTAAAAAAGACTTTTCATTTATAAAATAGAAACACGTTGTGAATGGAATAGAAAGAGTTCAATAAAAATACATGGTCTTTTTGATCAATAGATTTAATTAAAAAAACTTATTGACGAATTCAAACAACCAAAAACAGCACAATATAGTCTCTTTGCCACATTATTAACTAAGTACTTGTACTTATTTCAATGAATATTTGTCACAAATTGCACGCTTACTGCTTACGAAACCGTCACACCGTCCGGCGTCCACTCGTCACTGCGGAGCATTCGAGACTGTTTGTTAACCGAGTGTAAACCGAAATCGAGGCGCGTAGGTATGATTCGCGTTCCGACCGTTTTTATGAAGATAGAATACTGTATAGATAAAAATACCGTGGCGGGCGGTGCGCGGCGGCGCTGCCGCAGACACGGCATATAATGTGTAAAAGGCCTTACTTACTTGACAAAGGAGAATGGGTAGACCGTACCCAGACACAAAGTTAATTGCAGCATTATGAACTATGTTGATCTTTATTGCCCTCATGGAGTAGTTTGCTTAATTAATCCTAAGACAGCATGTCTGAATTCACTTGGAGAAAAAAGTTATGTGAGGAAATTGAATTGATTTATTAAAAGGAAATATTTAACCTATCCTTTCAAAACTTATTGACCTGCTAATGATGGACACTTTTTGAAATTAATGAACCTCTAAAAACTTTTTGCGCTTCTAATGATGCACTTTTTTAAATTATTGAGCCTCCTTTTAACTTAATTTAAAATAATTAAAAACGTAATTTAAAATCTTCTATTTTTTTCATTTTATTATTGATGAATGGGCGGCCCGCTTTTGACCTCGATCACGCCTGATGGAAAGCGATAGATGATAAGTGATGATATGTGATGTTATTTTTTTTTATAGATTGGAAACAGTGGTACCACAGGAAGATCACGATTGTGAAGTTATTGATAAAAGTACATATTCATCTAAACGTGTACTAGAAGAAATAACGGGATAAGAGCTTGACCCACCTCTTTTAGTTTTAACGTAACTCCAGAAAAACTTCGGATTATTTTTGAGTTCGTTTTCCAATCGCTTCATATAATTGTTGTAACAAAGTTTTGCTAGGTCATTACAGCGCTTAGTTATAATCTGCAGTTCAATTCTGTCTAAAGGGTTTTTGTAAATATTGTGGCGATTTCTGATCTTATTTTTGCAATTAAGTAATTTGATTAGATCTCGATTGAACCATGGTGGAAATTTACTTTTTTTTGGCACTCGCTTAGTTATAAATTTTTCTATACCTTCCTGAATAACGTCATAAAATACCTCCACCATCTCATTAACTGCCTGCTGTGCTTCAAGTAACTCATCCCAGTCAGTTTCACTCAAATATTTCCGAATTGGTATGTAACTCGTTTTTCGGAAATTAGGTCTACCGCAGGTAGTGTTATATGGGAGTATAGCTTCCTTATTTAGAGAAATCACGATATCGAGGGGTGGATGATGCTGGTCAATATTAGCAATCGGATCCTCACTTTGACTCACTTTACATAATGAATGGTTACATAGTATAAGATCTAAAATGCGGCTTGAAGCATTACATACATTGTTAAATTGATTAAGCCTATTAACATACGTGAAATCTATCAAAGTTTGACTTAAATTGGACAACTTAAGGCATTTATCAGAATTATTGACTATACTTCAATCGATATCACCGATATTGAAATCACCTGCGATGCAGACATATGATAAGTTTAACTGTTCAAACACTGCATTACATTTGTCCAAAAAGTGTTCCAAGTACGAGATACGTACAGGTGGTGGCAGGTATACAGAACAGAGAGCTGCCCGACGTACAGATCGAGCCGCAGGTAGATCTAAAATTACCCAAAGGTCTTCACAATTACTTTCAAATTGTTCTGCTCGTTTGGAAATTATAGATTTTTTTACGGCTATCAAAACACCCCCACCTTCTTTACTACTCTGTAGACAAGAACTTTCTCTGTCCCTTCTGTATACAATGTATCTGTCGTCGAACAGCTCGCTGCTCAGTACGGTATTATTAAGCCAAGTCTCTGTAAAAATGATAATGTCATAGTTATTACAGCATACATTACGAAAGATGATAATATGCGTTTTTGTTCTCACGCCTCTACAATTCTGGTAATAAATTTGTAAATTATCGAATTTTGTATTATATTCAAGTTACAATTACATGTATTTTTAATTTAAATATAAAGTATGTTTTTTTTCACGTCAACTTATTTAGGGACTCTAGATTCTTAATGAGGATATGTTCTGACCCATCACTTTTCCTGACGAAGATTCTACCATTTCTAACCCAGACGAATTGATATTCTTTTTCTTTTGCTTGAAGTCTAGTAGCAGCATGCAGCGCTTTGTTAGAAGGAGACAAATGTTCTTGCACATATATTGGCTTCTTTTCACCAGCCAGTCCAAGGTCCGCTGTATTTAGTTTTTCGATGTTATTCTTGCCTTTATTGTAGTTAATGACAGAAGCCAAGAGCAGGTCACGAGTTCTTGGGGAGGCCAATTGGACTACGATAGAGCGCGGGCGGGCACTAGAATTTTGTAGTTTGGCTACACGGGTGCAATGATGGATATCGGTATCGCTCAACTTGCATCCAACGACTGATCCTAGTTGCTTAACGACTGTATAGAGATTCTCCTGTTTATTTTCGGGCAAACAATGAACTTCAAGGTAAGTCGAACGTGCCTGTTGCTCCAAATAGTTGATTCGCTGGCCCATATCCGCCACTGACCTCTTAAGGTTAGTATTTTCTGTCTCTAAGTCTTTTACTGAGACTTTCAAAGCCCTATGTTCAGACTGATATTCTTCAAACTCCTGTATGTGAAAATTCAATGACGCCGTCATCTCCGTAAGTTCTTTCTTAATCGGTTCAAGCTCTTTATTTACGACATTGAGTATTGTATTGTTTATTTGACGAAGCATAGAAGCGAATTCAGCCTGTATTACTTCCTGGAGGATATCGCGTACATCATCACGAGTCACAAAGGTTGCTTCAGGGGGCGAGTTCAAAGCAGTTCTCTTGTTCCCCCTAGAGGTGGAGACATTACGGGTTGGAGTATATTCCTTTTTGGAGGTATTCGAGATGTGACTCCCGCAATTAGAACACCTCCATTTACAGTAGACATCCGTGTCCTTGGAAACTTCCGGAAGAGACAGGCACTCAAAATGATACAATTTATTGCATTTGGAACAATTAATCGATTTTTTTCCATCCTTGCTGTCTTCATTAGCACAGTATCCCCATAATGATGTTGACGAAGCCATTCCAATTAATAGTCAGTCTCACAACAATTCCAATGCCGAAATAATTATTAAAAAGAAAAAAATGTATACTGTTCCAAGCACACTATTAAAGACCCCTCTAATAAAGGCCCTGCGCAATACAACGAGCGAACTAACAGCACAGTATAAATAAAGACATATATACTGTGCTAACAGCGAGCTCGCGAGAAGAACGTCGTATGCGCCGTGCTATCTGCGGCGCTTACGCGTTTTATTATAACTGGTGAATTACTCCTGACGGTAGATGAATAACTATTTTGATACGTTTGTCTAGAATTGATACACAAAGCACTAAGTCTAGACCCTTTCGAAACAAACCTCTTTCGAACAAAAAAAGAATTTTGCAAATCCGTCTATTTATGATGGAGGTCGTCTATATAGGACCCGAACATAAATAAAAAAAATAATAATAAACAAATCCGAATTGAGAACCTCCTCCTTTTTAGAAATCGGTTAATAATTTTGTTGTCATAACTACTTGTTTCCGCGTCATCTATTGGAATACTCGGGCGTAATCGTAAATCGTATGCTGTATGTCATAATTGTGATGGGCGTCGTCGTTAGATGGCGTACGCGTCGATTGTGTATATGTGTGCATGCGTTTCTCAAGGACAACTTAGCTCTACTAGTCCTCTTAAGGTTCCTTCAAACAGGCGCGACACGCAATAAAATTGTGCGCGACACAAAGGCACCGCAAGTCGCGCAACGAGCGGTGTCTTTGTGTCACGCGCGATTCGCGTTGCGCGTCGCGCCTGTTTGCAGGGGTCTTAATTTGTTTTTGATGAAATAAGTTTTCTAACCACGTTTGTGGAATTGTTTTCAGGTGTAGACATTGACTGCTGAGAATGGAAGCCATTTATCTGAATTATGATTTTATTTATCTTACCAGTAACTGTAGCTGTCAATAACACTCGTGCGAGCAAAGCGACAGTTAAAATACTACATGCGGTAAGTAGCATGTCAAGATAAAACTACATAGAGTTCCATAAAGCGCCTCAAAGAAAACGCCAAGTCATACGAAAAATACATATCTACACTCTACAGCGCTGAATCGCTTTCCAGCGCTCTTCAATTTATCTTGCATACAAAGTGCAAAAACGCCATCTCTTCGCGACAAGTTTTAATTAGTGCGATAAAACAAAAGGCGCCGAAGAAATTCATTTAAAGTTTAAATTAAAATTGACGGGTGTGTCAATTATATTGGCGTGTTTGTGGGAGGTACGTGGTTCATTTAGGAACGTTGGTAAAGTAAATACCCACCAAAATGTTTAGTAACCATTCTTATTTATCGGCCGGTTATCAAAAAGTCTTGTATTTGCCACGCTACCCCATTTCATAGCCCGACTGAGAGGAAAGGCTTCTGCAAACAGGCGCGACGCGCGACGCGAATCGCGAGCGACACAAAGGCACCGCTCGTTGCGCAACTTGCGGACTTTGTGTCGCGCGCGATTTTATCGCGTGTCACGCCTGTTTGAAGGAGCCTGAATTCTGTTTATGAGTTCTAAAAAAAAACAACTTGGGATTTTCCCGAATGCCATGGATATTAACTAAGGTTAACCTAACTAAATATGGAAAAGCAAGCCATGAAATTCGAGGGTGTTTAATAAATAAAATAAAATAAAATAATCTTTATTTCGAATATGCAGCATCCTGAAGGGTTAATTGTTGCACACAATCAAGTTCCGGAAGGATCACGTCCAAGTCACTCTGTAAGTATACCTACGTTTCGTTGTATGCACGTCTAAGTAAGTAGTTATATTCTTTCAGAAATATAAAAGTTCATAAATACAATACAAGTAACTCGTAGTCTAGATTGTAACCGGCATTGCTATAGTATATTGAAATGACAAAAATGTTCACCTAGGCAATAATACATAACATTATGTACGTGTTTCCTCTCTACCCGTTTGTTCCGTGTGGAAATTATCCTTTTCCTCGGTAATTTTTAATGGTTTCGCCAGAAAGTAATGTTTTAAAATGCCTGTGTCTTGTTGTAACGCGAACGCAAAAAGCTATTTTGTTTTCACTGTAAAATATAAAGCGGGGTTTTCTGAATTGATTGTGCCGTTTACCACATTGTTGGCATTTCATGAATTGGGTGTTATTAGCAACAATAGTTTCTGTTCCGGTTGAGAGATTGTGTGATAAAATCGTTGAAAGTCGTGAATTTATTTCTATCTAATATGATTTTTGTATGTACAGACGCCAGCACATCCTGTCAAATTTTCCCAATTAACTTTGAACCTTAGGCTTTAGCGATAAAATTGAAAATATATTAAAGAAATTTGACAGATTGTGTAGTAGCTTTATGTGCTAGCGTCTGTACATAAAGTTTCTTGGGAGGGAATAATGTGCATCGCTCAAATTTTTGTCCTTTTCTCACAGTTGTGACTTTGTAACAAAGTTAACTACAATGAAAGGCGATGACTATAAAACTGTGGAGGTGTTTAATGTATGTACACGTCCTTTGCTAATTGAATGTGTACCGAGACGATATTATCAATTAAAAAGATATTTTCGTTTGTTGTAGGTATTGTCAATAAAATGTATGGAGATTTATATGTATACAGTGCACGTTACAACGTTATTTACTTTTTGTGTTCATCTGCCTAGCCTTTTCCCAACTATGTTGGGGCCAGCTTCCAGTCTAACCGGATGCAGCTTTATACCTGTATTTTACATGGAGCGACTGCCTATCTGACCTCCACAACCCAGTTACTGGGTAATACGATACCCCTTGGTTAGACTGGTTGTCAGACTTTCGAGCTTCTGACTACCCGTAACGACTGTCAAAGATCCACGAATGACAACCGGGACCAACGACTTAACGTGCTTTGTGTTATCGTCATAGAAATATAAACTTCTTTCTTATGGTTGGTATGGTTATCGTGATGTCTATGATAATATTGCCACATTAGAAATTATAAATGCTTGGTCAGACTGGCAGCACGGGGCGGGGAGCGGCGCGGGTGCGAGAACGCGTGCGATCTGCCTGTCTCCAGTCGAGTGCGGCTTCGTTCTGAATATTGTCGTGTCCCGTGTTTGTCAAAATATAATATAGATGAAGAAGATTTACTTTTACTAGAAAAAAGCTCGAACTTAATTGAGAATCCCGGTTCCCGCGCAGGCCACCCGCTTACTCACTGCGGCCACTTGTATGGACGAGCAATGGCGTGAGTAGCCCGCACCACAGTATAAATAAAGACATACAGTACGTCGTCTTCATACAAACGGACGAAACGCGAGCTATACCTACGCGCCTCGACCACGGCATCCGCTCAGCATGCAGACAGTCGCGACTGTGCTGCAGTGACGAACGGACGGTGTGTTGTTTTTTTTAACAATAACCGCGCGATTTTTTCACTAAAAATAAGTTCAAGTACATATTTAATATGACGAGTAGGCTATATTGTGCTGTTTTTGGTTGCATGAATTCGTCAATAACGCATCCAGAGATAACTTTTTTTAGATTACCTGGAAACTCTGAAAGGTAAGACTATAAAATAATTTTACTTACTTGTAGGTAGGTACATAATGTGTGTCTTTTTAATGGATAAGTATTTCATTTTATCTCCCGAAAAAAAGATGTCTGGATTAATAAATGAAGTGAATAGAGTAAAGTGATAAACACGAGTGAGGTAGGCGGTTCATGAATCATTAAACGGTAGGTACGCTTGTCTTAAAACCTCGGGGCATGTGTGTTTTGTTAGTTTGTATAATTCCAAGTAAAGACGTGGTTTTTATTATTAATAATAGTTGTTTATTGTACTGTGTGTATGAATAATACTAGAAAAAAATTGGTTGTCTGTAAAGTCGATTTACGGACGATAGTTTAACGTGACAACATCATAAACATTAATGCAATGATTGCATACTTTTATGAATAAAATTTCATTATTTTTATTGAATTATTAATATTTTGTATGAATGAAGGAGAAGGAGGAAAGAAGAAGGAACGAAAGGAGGAAGGAGTGAAATGAAATCTACAATTTAATTGATAAATTTGCTTTTGTTTGCACTCATTAATTTAAATATGTTTATTACTTCAATGAACAGATTATTTTAATTAGGTATAATTTTTATATTATACATGTTTGCTATTTAACTTCTTCCAATCTGTGTTATTCTGTTAAGGATAGGACGATGATAGGAAAGATTAAAAAAACATTAATATACAAATTTTGAATTTTATTTGTAGTTCTTGAACGTTTGATTTTTGATAATTTGTTTAAAAATACACATGAACAAGTTTTCATAGAAATAAACTGTAATCAGATTAATGTTAAATAAATGGTTAATTCGAAATGACGAATTATTTTATTATTTATGTACACACAGTAAAATACAATAACAAAACTAAATGGAAACACAAAGTAGGCAAATGTAATTAAAATGCTGGAGGCGGGCAGCCCTATCGCATGTATACGTACCGCGCGGCTGTAGGCATTTAATTCAAGGTTACGGCCCAGATACAATACTGTATGTCTTTATACTGTGCCCGCACGCTGTCCGCGCCAAGCAGCCCTCGCCGCTCACCGCACCTGCGTGTCCAATATGCACGCTCAAATGAAGTTCGATGTTTGTACACTGCGTTGCGTCCGCCTCACGCCTGCGTTTGCCGTCTGGCCAAGCACTAAGAACGCTCATTTCCTTTAACCAAACCTTACTTTAGACCTAAAAAAGACGTAGCATGAAAAAATATACACAAGAGAATCCAGCAGCCATCATATGAAATCCAATTCCAATTATCACCCAACACAAAAGGGGTCGCCAACCGTCAACCCAAATACCACATTCTGTCACTAAAAATCAAATGGACAAAAAGCGGGCCGCATGATTTCATTCCACAAACAGTCTATAACAACCGGGACGTAATACGTCCACATAATGGACGCAAATCTAATATATACAGGGGGCGCCTCACGTCCGACGCTTGATGGACGTGATGTGACTACGAACGATGTATATTGTAAATGTGTTGTGTGTTGTGCGTCTTGGTATTAGCACGGTATAATTATCTATACAGTATTGTGACTCTGCCCAGTTCTAGAAACAATTACCTATAGCCGCGCGGCACGTAAACACGCGATAGGGTACTTGAGTTTCTTTCTAGTTTTCTGATTGTGTAGGTAAATAGGTAGGTATATTTTTTCATTTAAAAAAATTAAATTCGTTGTGAATGTAATAGGAAGAGTTCAATAAAAATATATCTTGTGTTTTTTGATTAGTTTTGTAAAAAAAAACTTATTGACGAATTCAACCAACCAAAAACAGCGCAATATACTCTAAAAAATTGCTCTTTGCCATAGTAAGTAAGTACTTGTACTTATTTCAATGAATATTTGTCACAAATCGCACGCAGTAAGCGTGCGATTTGTGATTTGCTTACAAAACCATCACAGTTTCGTCCGTTTGTCACTGCGGAGCATTCGGGACTGTTTATTAACCGAGTGAACCGAACTCGAGGCGCGTAGGTATATGACTCGTGTTCCGACCGCTTGTATGAAGATAGAATACTGTATAGATAATTATACCGTGGTATTAAGGCTCCTACAAACAGGCGCGACGCGCGTGTTTGAACGAGTCTTTAGGTTGCTGTGGTGACACTGTGGGATTGGTGTTGGGAGCCACATTGCTGAAAAAAGGTTTATAAAAGTATTTTGGAAGGACAGCTTTGTTCGTCTAGTGGTCGCAAGCGCTAGTGCTAATTAGTATAAGGTCCTAGGTTCAGTTTCCAGGACAGGCAAAGTGTTATTGGATTTTTCCATCAGGAATTTCTCAGTAGGAGCTCGGAGTTCGGTTTAAAGAATTTTATTTCTCAAAAGAACTAACATAGTTCACATTAATATGAGAAACTTTAAAAAAAAAACAATAATATTCTTAAGTATTACTATTTGCCGTTAGATCTATCGAATTGAGGCTCCTGCAAACAGGCGCGACGCGCGACGCGAATCGCGTGCGACACAAAGGCACCGCTCGTTGCGCGACTCGCGGTGCTTTTGTGTCGCGCGCGATTTTATCGCGTGTCACGCCTGTTTGAAGGAGCCTTTACACAGAGTTACTAGGATTGATGATTTATGGCAAAAATCGGATACGACGACAGGCGAACGGAGCCGATCGCGTATCGCAGCGTACTTTCGGCTACGATCGCGTGTCGCGGAAGACTCCCGTGGTCAAGCTGCTGTGCGCGGAATATAGACTTAATATACTGTGTACACGATTTAATATCGTTTTAAGATTGTAAAATCCGTTCCGATCCGATGCGATGCGAGCCGTTTGGTGGAAATCACCCTTTATTCTACGTTAGAAAACACACATAATACCTACACAATATCTCGTTCACCGGTGAATATCCCTGGAGGACACAAAGCAGATATCCCTTGTAAACATGCTCATCAGAGCGGTATTTATCTCAATATAAGTAATGAAATGTCATTTATTAACTTTGCCTTATAAAACTTACGTTACAGATATAAATAGATACCTATTAATATAGGTCCATATATATACTCTCTAAAGGACCTCTAGAAAATCATCATCTGCCTAGCCTTTTCCCAACTATGTTGGGGTCGGCTTCCAATCTAACCGAATACAGCTAAATACCAATATTTTACATGGAGCGACTACCTATATGACCTCCACAACCCAGTTACAGAGTAAGTACCTAATATGATACCCCTTAGTAAGACTGGTTGTCAGACTTCTGAGTACACGTAACGACTGTCAAAGATCATAGTATAGACAAGTATCGTAGTTAACGTGCTTGCCGAGGCACGGAGGAGTCTCGATATGTGACGGTCACCCATCCATCCATCATCCATCCCGACCTTGGACGCCGTAGCTTAACCTTAGATCGACACATGTGGCTGTTTTTATTTTAGCCACGAGCCTCTCCTCGAGACTGATATGAAACCGTATACTTATAATAACAGCTCTTCTTCTACAGTAAAAGAAAACAAAGCCATTTTGCTCTTAAAGTAATTTAAAGTAATCTCATCTCTAAATATAATAGACGTAAAATTTAAGGCAAAAAATAAAGAAAACAATTACTTGGGTCGGGCAATATAAACGGAAAAATTACGCAAAAGTTTAATTAGGTGGATATTGGATAGCTTTGGGCAACAATGCGTGTAGACTAACTTTTATTATTCCCTGAGGGACTGACCATTGTAATTTACGTTCCAATTGGATTTGTTCTACCTCTGTTATAATAATTATGCACAAGAAGTTGTGAGAGGGCTTCGAAAATGGATAAAATAAGAAACGAATATATCCGTGACACTCTCAAAGTCGCTAAGATCACGAAAATTTTCGTGAAAACCGCTTGCGCTGGACTGAAAAAAATAATTTCTTACTACACAACATTAAAGCGATTTCATTAAAACTTACTGACTTTATACAGTAAGAAAAAATGTTTGTAAAACAGTAAAAGACAAAACAGTAACTTTTAATGATTGAACATACCGTTTGCGCCATTTGATTGGTCACCTTCATAAGAGAGGAAAAGAGATGCATACCTCATTATATATATGACGTTGAAGGTACGAGTCTCCCCACTACGAGACCACTACCACCACCAACCACCACGACCATACTATCCACGACCACGACCCACGCACGACCACGCACGCACGCACGCACGCACGCACGCACGCACGCACGCACGCACGCACGAACGCACGCACGTTAGAAAAAAAATGTCAGTCAGTTACTACCGCATCGCTAATTAATAACCGCTCCCCAAATTGACGGCCCTTTGTCAATTTTCGGATAGAAACGCGTTAAGCTTAAATATAAAAACGTCCTCATTAAACGCGCCGGAAAGTGAATATAACTCGCTAAGGCTGATCCGGCTCCTTTAGCTTGAGTACGTGAAATTCGCCAAAATCAAACATAATTACGCGGGGGCGCCCCTTAGCATCGAAGAAATCTTCGGGACTCGGCAGCAACATCACCAGATTGACCCAAGAACAGCAGAAGAGGTTAGTGCATTCTTAAAGGCTCCTACAAAGAGGCACGACACGCGATATAATCGCGCGCGACACAAAAGCACCGCTCGTTGCGCGACTTGCGGTGCCTTTGTGTCGCGTGTCGTGTCGCGCATGTTTAAAGGAGCTTTAATTCCTTCATTTGATGGTGTCATATCGTCGGCTCTTCCTTCATTTCTTGTACATACTACAGTTCCCCAGTGATTGAGAACAACCTTTTATATGGATCTGTAGTCTCCCGCATATTCCTTTAATTTAAAGTGATTAACAAACAAAAAACGACAACAACATCAACAACAACAACAACAACAAACAACAACAACAACATTCAACAACAACATCAACAACAACACAACAACATTCAACAACAACATACAACATTCAACATCAAACAACAACAACAACAACAACTACATCAACATCATTCAACATTTATAGCAAAAATAAACTATCCGCATCTATAGTCCACCGCGCGACCACATACCTACAATTTACTGAAAACAAAAAAAGGAAAACCATAATTACTGTAATTTAAGTAAATTTCAATGGTTTGAACGATATCACCAAATGAAAAGAGTTAATTTTGTGACCTTTTAGCTAATTAAAACGAAGTTTACTGTCATGACGGTAACATGTTGCCTCAAACTTTAACTATTTTCGGATCAGCAAAAAATACTGTTTTGAAAGTTTGGCTCATATGGAACTGTTTAAAGCAGTTCAGATCAATGTTTTTCATTTGTATTTACTGCTTATTTCTTTCAGTGTGGTGTACGGACATGTGAGGAGGCGAGATGATGACCATATACCATACCATAGGTACCATAGACTAAAAGAGTCATGAATATAGAAGACGAAAGCGAAGGCGATTCTGATTCTGATTCTGAAATAAGAGGCTGTGGACGACCACCAATAACTTGGCTAGCTATGAACAATAAAAAACCGGTCAAGTGCGAGTTGGAATCCAGCACCGAGGGTTCCATACAATGTGGGTATATAGGTAACTAAAAATACACAGTTTTCGGATTTTTTTTCTTTACTTGTGCTACATGACATTGCTTCTTGCCAAATTTCATGATTCTAGGTCAACGGGAAGTACCCTATAGGTTTGATTCCAGAACATAAACGCCCGTATCTTTTGATTGCGTTGACTTAGAAGTTTGATTTTTTCACTGCTTCAAAGGATTGTAGCTCTGGATATTTGATAATAATTTCAACTTGATAACTCTACGTGTTCCTGAGAAAAAGAGTCTGGACTGACAGACGGACACCGAAGTGAACTTATAAGGGTACCGTTTTTCTTTTTGAGGTATGTAACCCTAAAAATTACATGATACACAGCACACAGCAACACAATTAACAAAAGAGACAACCCACAACCGTGCGGTGTAGCACAAAAGTAATGAGGGTTGACCCTAAATAAATTGGGATAATAGCCAAGAGAAAGAAGGAGGTCTGGGAGATAAAGCTGTCGTAAAATTGCGTTTACGGCAATGGCAATGATTTGATCACGCAGGGAAACTCCAAGCATAGCCCTCTCTATGCTTGGAGTTTCCCTGCGTGATCAAATCAGGAATGAGGAGATCCGCAGGAGAACCAAGGTAACCGACATAGCACGAAGAATTGCCAAACTTAAGTGGCAGTGGGCAGGGCAGATTGCTCGCAGAACAGATGGCCGACGGGGCCAAAAGGTTCTGGAGTGGCGACCGCGTACCGAAAGACGTAGCGTTGGAAGGCCTCCCACAAGGTGGTCCGACGACCTTGTGAAGGCCGCAGGAACCCGTTGGATGCGAGAAACACAGAACCGGTCGAAGTGGAGGTGCTTGGGGGAAGCCTATGTCCAGCAGTGGACGTCTTTCTCGGCTAAAATGATGATGATAATGAATTGTGCTACATACGATATCCACCTATGTAGTATAGTATGTTATGTTTAACAATGCTGAAATAACTTAAATATTAAATTCAAACACAGCGATAAGACATTAACGTTATAAAATAAAAGTTTAATCACAAGAGCAAATAGTGCAATTAGTTAATGACTTATAATACTAACGGTCGATTAATTGCAGCTACCATCGTAGAAATATCAATTAAACCGTTAAAAATAACGACTTCATTTAACGATTAGCGGTCGTCATTTTTATCGCTGGCTTTTATAACTTAGAACGTCATAGGAAACCGGGAATACCCTTTTCCATTAACACTTAAAGTTGGATGTCTGAAGAGAAACAGTGCCTGAAGAATTCCTGCTCACCATGTGCTTTTATTGCCGAACTGAACTTACATAATAAATAAATAAATAAAATTCATTTAATTCAGGCAAGATCCATATTTACATACAATTAAAATAACACAATGCCTACTGCCACAGAATAAAATTTCTCTAAATAAAATACAAATAAAATAAATTAACGAAAACAAATTAAAAAGGTAATGGAATTAAAATTAAAATACAATGTCAAAGCAAATCAAGTAAACGAAAAATATAATAAAAAATATAAATATAATGAGCCTAGCACGCTAATTGCGTAGGTAACACACTTTTGATATTTTTTGAAGAATATTGCCAATCCATCGGTTCATATGTTCGAAAGGTTTGTCTGCTTAGCAACGTAAAAAACGTAATGAATGTTGTTTAAATGTCAAAATGACAGCCACTGCTACTGATGGCGATAATGCCAATTATAAATGACAACATTACACATTGAGGTAATACGGGCTGGTGTCCGCAACTCCACGGTAATGCGCGTATTTTGCGTAAAAATTCAGCGTCCACTCAGCGTCCACAAACTGATGAATAAGTTATTGCAAAACAATATAATTTTCTCTGTAGCGGTAAAGCGTCGACAACGTTCAATTAAAAAAAAATACAAAAATCAAAATTCATTTACGTATTAAAAAATTATAAAAAAAAAAACAAACAGAGCCTACAAAGTTCCATCCATACAAAATAACGCCATAGCACGATCCCAATGACCAAGTTAAAATAAACACAGGATGTAGAAACATTGTTTATCTTCAATTGTCACAATTAATGAATTGTCAAACATTTCAATCATGTCGCCGAACAAAATAGTGCAAATGTAATAAAGGCTCCGACAAACCGTCATGACAAAATGGCCGACGATATTGCAGTTAGTGGATTGATAGATTTGCTGGGTTTTTGCAGTCGCCATGCAGTTTAAGGCCAGTCCAAAAAAATAAGGGTGGAGATACCCGTTTTTAGCCTTACAAGCTTTCAAAGCGCATTTGCGATTCCAATACGATGCTTATAATATGGTGAAGGTTTGGCTGAAAAAAAACTGGCGCTTAGAGTAATAAAAAAATGCTATTAAGACTATCCACAATTGTTGTCAATGTAGGGTGGATATTTAAATCAATAACCATCGGTACAGGACACTAATCATTCTGCGCTGAAAACATTATCATCATCATCATCATTCCAGTCGAAACTCCACTGCTGGACATAGGCCTCCCCCAAGCATCGCCACTTCGACCGGTTCTGTGCTTATCGCATCCAGCTGATTCCTGCAGCCTTCATAAGGTCATCGGCCAATCTTGCGGTAGGCCCACCAATACTACGTCTTCCGGTACGCGGTCGTCACTCACCGCCAAATATTGAATATTTGGCGTTTACCTATTAGTCATTTGAGGACGTTTATGGTAAATATATCACAACTAGTCATCACAGGTGTCCTAAAATCCATATTCATCGGTACTTAATATTACTACAACTTGTTCAAAGAAGTAAATTATCGCCGCTGTCATATCATGTGAATGGAAACGATACAAAATAGGCGCCGAAGTAAGAAATGATAGAATAGATTTATATTTCCTCCAGGGACCACGAAAATGTGGCAATAAATCGGAAGACAGTTTAACATATTGATGTAAATGGTTGTCTGAACTGCCGACGGCTAAATTGTTACCTTTGCTGGATGTTAACTACTTAACACTGTTTGTTTCCCATTTTGTGATTATTTATTTCTGTTTCATAGTTTTATAAGGTTTTATTTAGTCCAACGCCGCTTTGCGTTCCCCTGTTCGCAGAATGGTCGATTCCTACAATACAACTTTTGAACATGATAGACATTTTTGCATGCGCTCCTTAAAAGGAGCTTCCTGAATGTTTAGTCTATATTTTTCTTTTTGTGCCATTTCTTGAGTTTTATATACCGACATACACTTTATATTTTAAATACCATTGTTAATATACAAGTTCGCAAAAAAAAAAAATAGTTACCAATGATGTTTGTAATTTGTTTGTATTTTTATTTTACTGTTATCTATCCTATTTTTATCTGTGAATAGCGTTGTGGACTGCAATATTGTCTATAAGTGTTGTGTATTTCTTATTTTTGTATTTTATATTGTAGCTGTTTGTTGTTCCTATTTAATAAAATCCATACTAATATTATAAATTCGAAAGTAACTCCGTCTGTATGTTACCTTTTCACGCCTAAGCCACTGAACGGATTTCGATAAAATTTGGCAGAGAGATAGATTGCATCCCGGGGAAGGTCATAGGATAGTTTTGTCGACATACCTTGCGGGCGCAGCCGCGGGCGGAAGCTAGTAAAGTATAAAGTTTGAAGTTAAATGACGTGCAATTGGAGAGCCTATATCCAGCAGTGGACTTCTGCAGGCCAAAGATGTAGATGATTAAGGTTTGAATAGGTTACAAAGAGGTCTGCACCTCGCTACTTATCTATAGTAACATTATAAAGACGTAAAATTTGTTTGTTTGTATGTGGGGGGTAATTTCCGGAACTAATAGCAGGATTTGAAAAAATATTTTTGCATATGATAGGCCAATTCTTGAGGAAGGCTATAGGCTATTTAACATCACGCTAGGACCCTTAGAAGCCGAGCAAAAGGGGAAAAAGTTAGAAAGAACACTAAGCGCAAATGAAGTGACAGCGCGGGCAGGCGATGCGATGCGACGGGGTGGGTTGGGGGAGCAAGAAATTTCACGCGGACGAAGTCGCGGGCAGAGGCTAGTTTATTTATAAAGGCTCTATAGAAATAAAGTCCTATTTTTCGTTGAATGTCAGCTGACAGTGAGTCTAATGTAATTCTAAACATTACGCAATAATCACTACTAAAGATGGACCCAAACATACATAAATGCTGCCTAACCCGTCCGGAAAAACAAACGCGATGTTACGTGTTGTGTACAAAATAAAAAACACTGGCACTCCGGTAGTGCCGACAGAAGTGAAAACTTGAACAATTACGAGTGTATTTTGTGAATCGTCTTATAAACAAAACACGCGTGTTAAGGTGTGTTCCTTATTTTATAGGGTTTTTTGCAAATCAGGTATGATGACCAAAGTGACTGGTTTATTCTTCTCGTGAAAGGAATTTATTCAGATTTGCTCGTCGTCAGTTATATATCCGTGGTTCAGCGCCATCTCGTCGTTGTTGGATGAACTACGTAGTTAGTACGCGAGGCCTACGTAGTTAGTACGCGAGGCCCTCGTAGTTCTTCCCGATGTGCATAGATGGCGCTGTCCTCAACAACGCGCGTCACGTCTTACGAATTTTCGATCAGGGTCACGTGACCTGACGCGAATTTAGAAGTTTTTACCCATTCCAAAAAAGTACACAGCGCCGCTAAAGAAGTTTTCACTTCAAAAAAATAAGTCCGCAACAACCTATCGGCTTCAGGAATAAAAATATTATTTCAATAAAAAAATACTGTGCGCAATCAACCGTGTCTGTCGTTTGATGTTTGATGCGGGACGCGTCGAGCCGTACGGAACCCGACGCCAAGTGACATCTCCATACGATGCTGCCGGCAATTGATTATGTATGTTGCATGACTAGTCAACTATCAACAACATAAAAGCGAAAACATATTATGCTGTTATTATACCGATGTGTAAGTTTGTGTTAGAAAATGTGTCAGATTATCTTATTATCAAAATAAGCTAGTAGGTACTTACTAATAGCTAGTACTTACGTACTTTTTTTTTTGAGGATGTGAAATCATCAAATCCCGCTTTGGGTGGAACGGAAGGGAGTGTCAGACTCTTACTGACTAAAACCCACCCGTGTTCCTTCCTTAGCCCTTTATGTTCGGGCCAGCGGTAACCCTTTCGGATAATCCCGTTGACCCGACAGGCTTCGGCTATCCACAACGCCCCATGCGCACAATGCGTCATACTGACGTCACGCAAAATGCTGCATCTCGCAAGCAGAGTTTACCGCGCAACTACGACTACAACGGCCCGACATGAATCAACGGGCAGTTGCCCGCCAGACACAACACCCGTCTGGTTGGAGGATACTCCTTTTTCTATGGAGTATGAGTAAATTTTACACTCTGTTCCTCATACCTCTATCGTGGTATCGGCCCCGACTGAAGAGTTGTGGGTCGTGAGTTCGAACCCAGACAGGAACTTGACTTTGTGTATTTTATTTCATCACCACCGCTCTTAAAACGGTGAAGGAAAACGTCGTGAGGAAACCGGCAAACCCAAAAATTCGAAGACGTGTGAGAATCACCAACTTGTACTGGGCCCACGTGGTAGATTATGGTCCACTCCCTCTCACAGAGAGAAGGCCTGTGTCCCAACAGTGGGAACATTATAGGCTGATTATGAAAATTAACACAATTTATTTATTAAAACTTTATGGACAAGTAAAAAAAATATAGTACAAAGGCGGACTTGCCTGAGGCATTTTCTACCAGTCAACCAATTTCCACACAAAATAAATTAAACACGTATCAGAAACCGTTAAATCACTCCATTGTACTTCCATTCACCTAGAAACAATGCGAGTACATTCAATAATTTATTAAACAAACTGGTTTTGAAAATCGGTGCTGGTTCAAACTTGATTGTGTATTAATTAAGTGTATAAAGTACCCAACGGTCCATTGTCAAGTGGCAGGCCGCCATGTATTGACAATACACTCGAGTTTATTTCGAGGCTGTTGATGAAATGTAACGAATGATTTTACAGGCACATTGTACCAAATTACGCTATAAAAGATAAAAGGGATTGCATACTTACTGTCTACCATTATGTTTTTTTTTCAAAATGGTGCCACGCATGAAATCTATAATTATAAATCGATAGCTAACAACAATGCAAACAAAAAACATACGAAATCCGAACCGGACCCAATCGCGTAAAGCAGTCAACAATCGATTTATGTAGATTTCATGCGTGGCCGCCTTTAAGAAAAAAAAACATCAAAATGGCGAACAGTAGGTATGCTAGGAATGCAAAAATTTCTGGTCTCAAGAGTCGGGCTAGCGATATAATGTTAAAAGGCTGATGTTAATCTATACAAATAAAAGAAAATGAAAAGCTGTTCGTTGAAAATGGCTGGACCGATTTGGCTATTTTTTATTTTAAAATGTTTGTAGTAGTTCGAATTAGGTTTTTATGGAAAGAAAAATTGGGAAAACATTCGGAAAATGTTCGAATTCGGGAAAAACTGAACGTCCTTTTTTTATGGGATTTTTGTATGAACTCAAAACCATAACTCAAGGACAGGACAGCGTCTGTAGGGTCAGCTAGATCAACATTAAAATAAACTTTTTGAATTCTGTTGCTTTACAACATATTTTAACTTTTAAGTTGATCAAATAAACATTGAAATCTCTATTCGATTTGCTTCCAATACCCCTCAACCCTTCCATAACTTTCCTCAAAATCTCGAAGTTAGAAGTTCATATATGAACAAAAAAATTGGCCAATAATCTGACAATGTTTTTTTGAACGATCTCATAAAATAAAATCATTCTTCAATCTAATCCTGATATTGGAGCGACGAGAAGTATATGAGGATCGTCAGAGATTTCAAAAAGTATCCAGGGTATTGTCATTATTTTCTCCAGAACAGCAAAAAGTAAAATCTCAGTATCTCTTTTTATTAAACACTTAAGTTTAAAATTAACCAATTTAGGGGTTTTAAAAGAGTTCTAAGGTCCTTTGTGCTCACACGTTTTTCACGTTTCGCCGTGTGTAGGCATGTTCGTCACATCTTCAGAGTTCTATGGATCACTATGGAAGCTTGTTGACAGACACGTTTCGTTCTATGGTCCGGTTTATACGCCGTGTGTAGGCAGGATCTACAGTGTTGTATAGATCACTCTAGGCGTCTAAATAACAAAGCAGAAGTGTTTTAAAATATTATATTGTTAGAATTAGATCTAAAATCGAATTTATTCGTAAAATCATAAGTTTTTTTCATTTTTGATTGGGCCTGCTTTTGACCTTAAAATCATAAGTTTTGAAAGGCACAGAAAATATAAACATACCTAAAAGAGCTCCTGTCTAATCTAGAAAGTCTGTACCAAACAATGGCGACGGATTAAATAACAAAGGGTAACTATTATCAGGCCTGAACTGAACGCTTGGGTACCGCTCAAAGAGAACAATGTATGTATGTATACCATTGTCAAGCATTGTTGCGGTATCAACTGGGTTGTTTATTTATTTATTTATTTATTTCAGGCGACGCGGGCCCATATATAAATACATTAACCTAAACATACATATGTTTATTATAAGGTATCGTGGTGGTGGTATCCTTCACTAGCTTGTTCGTGTGCTGTGTGTTACTCCGGATCGGCCCAACACGTTTTCGTCTTCCATTTTCCCCTGTCAATCGTCACGCTATCATTCACTCCCTTCTCCTTCATATTATTCCTCACACAATCTATCCATCCAAAGTACTTAACATAGTTTACTAGCTGACCTAGCGAACTTCGTATCGCCTCAGAATAAAAACAGCCGATCCATACAAAATGTATGAGAAAATCTTATATATTTTCTTTCTTTGTTAATAGTTATTCTGCTATTCGGGACGAAGACAAATCATCCAACAAACCAAAGATCATAGACATCGTTCCCGTGGTTCTTGAGTTATGCACAGGTCGACCGATCAGGTTAAGCTACGCTTGCCGCGGTAGGTCTGTGGATAGGTGACCATCTTTACATACCGTGACCCCTCCGTGCCTCGGAAAGCACGTTAGGCCGTTGGTTCCGGCTGTCATTCGGGGATCTTTGACAGTCGTTACGGGTAGTCAGAAGCCCGAAAGTCTGACATCCAGTCTTACCAAGGGATATCGTATTACCCAGTAACTGGGTTGTGGAGGTCAGATAGGCTGTCGCCCCATGTAAAATACTGGTCTTCAGCTGCATTCGGTTAGACTGGAAGCCGACCCCAACATAGTTGGGAAAAGGCTAGGCAGATGAAATGGTGTAACTAACCCGACTTTCTTTTATATACAGGGTGTGGCGTAAGTAGTCCACCGTTAAGGATTTGATATACCAGAAAATTTACTATAACATATTACAATTTTAACCATTTTTACCCAATGGTTCCAAAAATATATTTTTTGTTTTTTATTTATGAAATTTCTACCTTTTGTTACAAATTTGGTTGTAGTTTCAACAAAAACCATTATATTTTCATTTTTGCTATAAAATACTAGAGCTGTCGTGTACAATTATGGTTTTTATGTAAATTTAGAGCTTTTGAAGAAAAAGTTAGTTCTTCTCTGTTTTAACCATAATTTTTCACATAATCATGCAAATTCAAGAGGGATTTTTGTATAAAAAAATACTACTAAAATGGTTAAAATTGTAGTACCTATGTTATAGTAAATTATCTGGTATATCGAATTCCTAACGGTGGACCACTACTTACGCTACACCCTGTATACATAAATAGATTTATTCATTTAACTATAGACATTTCACTTCCAACCAACCCTGAGAGCAGTGGTGGCCCAGTGGAAAAGGCCGCGACTTACGAGTTGTAGGTCGTAGGTTCGAACCCTGACAGGTGCTTTACTTTGTGTACATTATGTCATCACCACTGCTCTCAAAACGGCGAAGGAAAACAATGTGAGGACACCGGCATGTCCTAGAACCAAAAATTCGAAGACATGTGATATCTACCAACCCGCACTGGGCCCGCGTCGTGGATTAAAGCCCACTTCCTCTCACATAGGAGGCCTAAGTCCCAGCAGTGGGATTATACGCTGTTTATGCTTATACATTTCACCTCTACCAATGTCGGACCGCCTCTTATCTTTAAATTAGCATTAACCTCAATCATTTTCCAGAACAGCATCAGATAGTTACTACAAAGGCTAACTGGCTATTACGGGCTATAAACAATCATTATACATGCAAAGGAAAATCATCGTACCGACCTGTCTTCGTAATAAGCAGCCGTGACAAGATAATGTTACACTCCTAAGGTCGTCAGCGTGTAATTTTTGTGCCGGAATCTTTCATGCATGTGAATTTAATAGTGTCCTTCGCCTTTTCCTAATGCAAGCATGTGTAGATGACAGTTGTAGGCGTCCGTGTGTTACGTTATTTTACTAATTTCGTGTGAAGTTTTCTGCATATCGACTTCTTGAATTATCTTTTCTGAAATATCTAAATTGAATGAATTATTTTCAAATTGGCTAGCAACCCGAAAAGGGGAAGTAGGTATCTCAATTTATAAGCATTTATGCAGGTATAGGTGTAATCAAAAAGGAAGAAGATTAATTCCTAGGCTGAAATGAGTCTGCTAACGTCAAAATATGAAGTCGAATCCATCCCATAATTGATGGTCCTTTGCCCATTACGTCATTTCGCCAGACTACAATTTCTCATGGTTTTTGCAAAGAAAAGATTACACCTTTTTAATTCGCGTCTCGTTGCCAAAAGCGGAGTGTTTTAAGATTTTGAACAATTCCTTTAATAAACGCGATGGAATGAAAACATTGTGGTGACGTAAAATAAATTATTAACTGTGCTTTTCATGAACTCCGGTTTTAAAAAAAACACTGGCACTCCGGTAGTGCCGACAGAAGTGAAAACTTGAACAATTACGAGTGTATTTTGTGAATCGTCTTATAAACAAAACACGCGTGTTAAGGTGTGTTCCTTATTTTATAGGGTTTTTTGCAAATCAGGTATGATGACCAAAGTGACTGGTTTATTCTTCTCGTGAAAGGAATTTATTCAGATTTGCTCGTCGTCAGTTATATATCCGTGGTTCAGCGCCATCTCGTCGTTGTTGGATGAACTACGTAGTTAGTACGCGAGGCCTACGTAGTTAGTACGCGAGGCCCTCGTAGTTCTTCCCGATGTGCATAGATGGCGCTGTCCTCAACAACGCGCGTCACGTCTTACGAATTTTCGATCAGGGTCACGTGACCTGACGCGAATTTAGAAGTTTTTACCCATTCCAAAAAAAGTACACAGCGCCGCTAAAGAAGTTTTCACTTCAAAAATGCGAATAACTCGCAAAAGTTTATAAAAATCTCGGATCAGTATAGCTCTGTTGTTATATGTATTTATTTATTATTTCCATACATACAATAATTAATAACATGTGCTTTTTTTTTTGTTTGTTGTTTATTCAAGGCTTCCACCATCTCCCTTCTCTCCCTTCATCCATCTATGCGGCTGTTGTTTTTTCCCAAACGAGGTTTTATGCAAAAAAAAACAACAGAACATCATGCTTGTATTCTCCGAAGAGTAATGCACAGATGTACAGGCACATCAAGCTACCCGAAACTGTAAAATTTTCCCAATCAATCTTGAACCTTATGCTGTAGCGATAAAGTTGATAATCTATTAAAGGAATTTGACAGATTGTAGTAGCTTGATGTGCTGGCGTCTGTACATCCACGTTTTTCCAATAATATTTAGGTCCTATGTAATAGGAGGCGAGCCTATTGCCATCAATCAGGCTGCTATTAAGAAATTCCAGATAGAAAACCCAATAACACTTTACCCGAACAAGGAATCGAAATCATGACCTCATGCTCAGCAGTAGCGCTTGCGACCACTAAACCAAATAGGCATTCATTAAAAAAACACAAATTGTTAAGGGGCTTACATGCCCCAAAGCGCGGTCACTGTGGGACTGCTTAGAAAAGAAAGAGAACCGTTATGACACAACCCTGGTAATTTATTGCAAAATATGAAGCAATTATCTATTCACAAAAAATCTATTGGTTGGACTAATAAATTATAACACTAGTGCTTTAGTATGTTGCTTGTAGAATAATCTGACAAAAATTCAGGTATTAATATTAGTATAGTTTTTATTGGGAAAAGAAAGTTTTTAGAGGTATCTTCATGATTTTTTTCTATCATATCAAATTAGTTGTATTATGTTTTCAACACACTATCTAACTAGCATATCTTGAGAATATCATTATATTTTTCTGATTTTGTTTACTGCAGTCGATCATATACTTTTAGATATTATAAAACTTGAGTTTTTTGCGTTTAGGTCATCACTCCCCTTAATAAACCAGTGTTGATGATAGATTACACTGTCCAGGTAGCATTATTCTGATGGTACCTTTTGAGGTACTTCGGAGTCGGAGTTTGGGCACGTTTCGCACGTAAAGTGCTCTTTAGGGTCTCTGTAGGTTAATAAAGGTCGGTGTGTTGAATTAAGAGCGTTTACGACGTTCGGCATTTCATACAAACTTTTAAGCCCTTGTTTTTCGAAATTAATGAACCGATTTTAATGGTGCTTCATACGCATAAGTAGGATATAAAGGTCTAAAAATCTTGTTAAAAACATTTTTGAAAAATTGTGTTACAGCCAAATTAGAATGATTTTAAATTGTCCATAGAAACAGTGGTTTTCAGTAATTTTTTTTTAAATGAGACTTTTCGATAATGCTCTCTACTAACTTTTTAGACTTTTGTATCCTGCTTATGCGTATGAAGTTTCATTAAAATCGGTTCAGTCATTTCGAAAAACAAGGGCTTGAAAGTTTGTATGAAATGCCGTACGTCGTCAGAACCTTGATGTTCGCTCGATAAAAATTATAGTTTATTATATAATAAAAAAATATCAAGTCCCCTGACTTGATCTTTTTTATTTATATTTGTATTTGTTTTGGGTTAGTTGTTAGGTGGTCATCTTCTCTCTATTGTGTCGATGTCATCTTCGATATTTTATATTTACGGAGTCCAGTAGGTGGCCGCGTCGATTGCGGCATCTGTCGCATTCTTTAAATAATCCAAGATGCAGGTGAACGGGCACTTAGGGCACTTCGAGCAAGTGGGACATGGTCTGGTTAAAGGCACCGTACTCGCAATGGGTATTAGATGGGTCAGTAATCCCCCACTTCGACAAATTGTGCCTGCAGCAGCCTACTTAGCTTTCCATACAGGCTACTGCAGATCACCGCGAGAGGCAAATGTTCCTGGGGATTAACGAAGTCGGGAGATGGTGGATGCTTCTCTTACCACAATTTGCTTCTCTCATTACGTGGTTTGTTCTGGATGGTCTGCGTAGAGCGTAAGAAACTCTTACAACTAAAAAAACCGGCCAAGTGCGAGTCGGAATCGCACACAAAGGGTTTCGTACCACAAGCTCAGACCAAATAAAAAGTCAAGACATAGCGCTGTGAACAATTCAGTGAAGCATGCAAAAACTACACCTCCGCTCTGTGCATACACGCTCACACGCACACATTTGCGCCATTTACAATCAAACCGACCTCACTATGTGCACACATGTTTACGAAACCGGCTTCACTTTACTGTTGACAGCACTCTGTCTTGGTTTTTTATTTGGTCTGAGACCACAAGGCATAAAACACCGAAAAAAAAACGATTCTTTTATGCCCTTTTAATTTTTAACTTTATTTTATTTTTAGTATTTGTTTTTATAGCGGCAACAGAAATACATCATCTGTGAAAATTTCAACTGTCTAGCTATAACGGTTCATGAGATACAGCCTGGTGATAGACAGACAGACAGACAGACAGTGGAATCTTAGTAATAGGGTCCCGCTTTTACCCCTTGGATACGGAACCCTAAAAAACAAAAACACGTGGTCCTTTAGATGTTCGGTTTTATTTATATCTTTTGGCTTAAATACGAGCAGCTCATTTATTTAGGCAAATGTAAGGGATATAGTTCGATAAGTAGTGGAATTTCCCTTTTAAAGAGCCTTCTTTGATGTGATCCTTAGTTAGTCTGACAAAAAGGCTTTTAGCCTGTAAGGTTTTAGTGATTTCGCTTTTAGAGCACTTTACTCACATTTTTAAAAAGTCACTTTGTGCTAATAGTAATTGCGTACCTACTTTTGTCATATTAGGTATAAACTATAATAATTACACCTGTAGTATGTGGCAGTAATTTTAACTAAGAATCAACTTTTTATATTGAAATCGGAAAATAAAGTGCATGTTAGAAGGGAAAAATCGAAATCATTTTATTTTATTAATATCATATACCTATATAATCACTTTATTATTTTTACAGTAGTTATCAGAACTTAATAAACAGAGTGACTTGTAATTCGACGTATTCCATCCAGGTCACACTATGAATGAGAAATTGAGTCATACTTTCATTAGTGTGACACATTTGCAACAATTAACCACCCCCCAAAGCCTAGGTGAAAATTCATGGAATTTGAGAAAACACAATGTTTACCTATATATTTTCGAAAATTTCCCCGAATTCGTCACAAAATATCGCTTTTCTCTAAGCACTCAAAGTTAATAGCCTTCTTTGTTATTCTATTGGGTACCCAATCTTTCAATATAGCCACATGTTCTAAAACATGAAACATTAAAAATGTATAGAAAGAAGTTTATTAGACATTTTCAAAAATCCTCAACCAACATGAACTTAGACACTAGTGATTCAAAAAAAAACTGGCACTCCGGTAGTGCCGACAGAAGTGAAAACTTGAACAATTACGAGTGTATTTTGTGAATCGTCTTATAAACAAAACACGCGTGTTAAGGTGTGTTCCTTATTTTATAGGGTTTTTTGCAAATCAGGTATGATGACCAAAGTGACTGGTTTATTCTTCTCGTGAAAGGAATTTATTCAGATTTACAAATAAGCACACAGGATAGACTTCAGTTCGTGGTGTTGGTCGCGGCAGTGGTAAGAGAAGCAAGCCCATGGAGCTCGTCGTCAGTTATATATCCGTGGTTCAGCGCCATCTCGTCGTTGTTGGATGAACTACGTAGTTAGTACGCGAGGCCCTCGTAGTTCTTCCCGATGTGCATAGATGGCGCTGTCCTCAACAACGCGCGTCTTTCGTTTTACGTCTTACGAATCTTACGATCAGGGTCACGTGACCTGACGCGAATTTAGAAGTTTTTACCCATTCCAAAAAAAGTACACAGCGCCGCTAAAGAAGTTTTCACTTCAAAAATATACTATGGCATTAAAGATATACATCATAAGCATATTATACATTTTCATTTAATCAGCTGTCTAAGGAGGTACGAAGTAAAAAAAACAGTGGCACTCCGGGAGTGCCGACAGAAGTGAAAACTTGAACAATTACGTGTGTATTTTGTGAATCGTCTTATAAACAAAACACTCGCGGTACCGGCTACGGCCATCCGTCTTACGAATTTTCGATCAGGTCACGTGTCCTTCGCGAGTTTAACATTTTTTACCCATTACAAAAAAAAGTGTACAACGCCGCTAAAGAAGTTTTCACTTCAAAAATATTGACAGGGGCCAATAAAACAGTCGATAATCCTGGCAAAGGTCGAATTCGAAAATTATTGATAAAACGCCACAATAACATTAAACTCACGAAACAATTATTTTTAAATCACATAAACGTGGCAGGCAGCAGACGATCACGCAAGCATTTATTTATGAAACAGGACAGATCAATTATCTATTGACGTATTTACTAAAATAATTTCAAAACATAAATTGAACTGGAAGTTTCAGTGAGGCAATTTAATCTTCAATATTGAGGCACGTATCAATGCGTAGTGGGAAATGAAATGTTATGATTACATCTGTTTTATTTTTGTAAGTAAATAATAGCTTTTGAACGGTTTTATTTAGCGTGCCCTGTTTGTTATTTATTTGGGTCTAAAGTACTTAAAATTTTACCCTCTTCCTGTTGGCATATTGATCTGATATTTGGTACACAGCTTTGGTTTTGATGACAATATAATTTATCATTGTAAATCCAAGATGGCCGCCGCTACAAAAGATTACATAATATTTTTTCACAACCCCCTCAACATAGGTATCAAATGAAAGGGCTTGACTAGTAGATTACGATTTTATTTTTTTGTCTGATCAATGCTCTAGATTGACGAGGAAAGTGGTGTGATGACTGGTACCTAGGACCTACCGAATTATTTTTTAGCTTTTAGCACATTATCTACATAATTATTTTCATTAAAACCGTTTAACTTAAAAATAAAAATTGGATGGTGTAAACATAGTCGAGATCATATTTTGAATTGGGAATCCGATATTTCTGTAAGACTTATTTTTCGTTGCGTTTATTCTGGAACTGGAGCTACTGGTCCATGAAACAGCTTATGAAAGGAAACCTTTCTTTGCTAGTCAAGCGAAAAATTATGTGCATTTGTCTTCATTTTGATCTATGAATCCCAGACTTGGTCTTTGACATATGTACATTCAAAAGACCAAACTCAAGGTTTGCCAACGAGTGATGGAGCGCAGAATTCTAGGCGTCAAATTGACAGACCATATTCGTAAAACCACACTACGCTCCAAAACACAGATTACTGACGTTGGTCAAATAGCCGCTAAGCTGAAGTGGGACTGGTCTGGCTACATCTGCTGTATGCCCCAAAATAACTGTGACCCAAAATAACCACTATTTGGAGCCCTGACACAGCCAGAAGGTGTCGCGGCAGACCCCGTAAAAGATGACTCGCGCTCTAAGGGTTCCGTAGAAGGCACTACCAAATCTTTAATTAATGTTTTTTTTTAAAGCCAATTAATGGCACACAATAAAAGTCTCTGATATATAAATCTTAGATCAGCTGCTACGATAAAAATTCGAAGTAATTCTTCTAAAACATCAAAAATACTAAAACGCAATTATTTAAACTGTTTCTAAAAGATTTAACAACTTTTAAAATTAATTTCCTCCCAGCATGATGGAAAATCCCTCTGAAAATATTTCCGTTGAAACTCCAAGCTGTAACTAAACGGACTGAAGTGGGAACACTCAAGCAGAGGTATCCAACACGAATGAATACAAAATAAAAAAAATGTATCAAGATAGTTTTTCCTTTGCATTTTCCTGTAGCTTTTCGTTAAGGTTGATTTTACTTTGGCGCCACAAACTGATTATGATTGATGTTAATTGTTGTTTCTGAACGTGGGGTTAGATTTTCGGGTGGGATTACAATATTTTTAAGGTTTTTTTGTTACGGATTTTAGGCATTCCATTTTACCTCAATAGGTAATTGGTGGCATACGCTCGCTTGTTATCCGTTTCTGCCCCTGTGACGAATCAAGTTTATCTTTAATTCATTGCCTGGTTAAATTCATTTATGCGTCATGTTCGTGAATGGGCGCCGTCAGTTGGGGCTGGTCATCACTTAGCTGCCTCGGCTTATTTTTAATTATTTTAATTTTGGATTGTTGTTTGTTAAGTACTATTTGTTGTACTCTGGACGCTTTTAACGCGTACGTCTTTTTTAATTTTTTACATCGTTCTCACATTATATAATTTTAATATCAAAAGTAATGATGTAACAAATATTTTTGTAAAATATGATTTAAAAAGAGTGTCCATGGAGTTTCTTGCCCGTTCTTCTCCATAGGTACCTACGCTTTGGAATGGGCAACTAGCTTCATATTTTCTGACTGAGCGACTTCTTGACAATTCAAAAGTGCCTGTAAATGGTTTAATTGAAATAAATGCTTTGAGTTTGAGTTTGAGTTTGAGTTCATGATGATAGTACGATTTTGATCTAGATACCTATCAAAATGCAAATAATCGAAAGTACTTTTTCTGATACGAAATATGACGCACGACAGAACCAGTATAAGCACTTTAGCTGAGACATCCTTCAGAGTGCAAAGACCTCAATCGATTGATCCGTTGAAGTGTTGTCACGGAAGCGAGTACAATCTTTTCAAGTGGTAGGCGTAGACTCCATTCTATGCTAATTTGCCCTTTAATTCTGTGTTTTATTAGCTTTGTGGCAATTTTACAGGGCATATTCTTATGGCTCTGAAATTGTCTTGGGACAAGGTTATCCAAATTGAAGTGGTTGCTAACAGAAACCAGATTTAACAAAAATCTTGATAGGATCGGATACTAAAGAATCTTTTTTTTTTGTGAGAAATTATCAAATAACTTCTCCCGCTCTGGGCGAAGCGGGAGGGCGTGTCAGACTTTTACTGACTAAAACCCACCCGTGTTCCCAGTTGCCTGTGCCAGGAGTCACGGTAACTCTTTCGAACAACCCGCGACCCCGGCAGGCATCGGCCCTAGCGGACCCCGTCAGTTGGTGCTAACATCTCTATGAGGCGGGAGTGGAACATAATGCGCCGTCGACCCGGGCCTGGTCCTTACCGGACAGCGAACTACCCATTGCTCGCCGTCCGCAAGCCCGCGCCTACGGTGACCGGGAATAATCCTTAAAGCCTGATTTACAGAGTGCGATTTGATTTGTCTGTGTCATACCTTATGTTGAAGCAATAAAGTCAATTTTTGCTTCAATTTAATTGTATGCAACAGTAAGGAAATTGCATAATATATTTACACTACGCAAGTTTCCCATGATATATCATGATATATCGTCATGTAACGAGCACATTTCTTAATACCTTGCATTAACTAAAAGAAAAAAAAAATAAGTACTTCAAATCATTCTTCAATTTGGGAATCTTAACAAGAACCTCATGGGAATCTCAACACGGCTGATAGACGTCATGATTCAAGTTGTTATCGTGTACCCTATTACCTGAAATGCGTTCAGGTCAGTGAACAGCCCACACTTGACCTTAAATAGGTTTACACGATTACTACACTGCGCGCCACGTCGGGTTAGTGTGAATTCTTTAGAGATTGTTGACAAATAGTGACAGAAAATTGGAGGCAAGTTACGCTGCTTTTCAAGCATTGCATTTTGAAGTTAACTGAACGAATGCAGGTAATTAATTGTGAATGCAAGGACGAATATTATGTCGTAACTCTCAGATAGGCGTGGAAATAATTAAAAACCGGTCAAGCGCGAGTAGGACTCTCGGTGTCATATTGTGAAATGTGAAATGTTTTTAAATTTTCATCGGCGAAGTAAGAGAAAATTCATCAGAAAATTTTAACACTACGGTGTAGAATATTGTAGTTTTAGGTCAGCGCCATCTCTTGACCGATAGTGGAGCTAATGTAATTTTATTTGATTTGAAAAAGTGTGGTAGTTAGAGACATCGTTTTATTTTTCCTGTAATATTTACATAAACTTATCACATATAATAATTTCAGATTTTTCTCTATGCAAACTTTGGAGATGGGGGGGGGGCGGTCGTTACGAGTAGTCAGAAGCCTAAATAAAGCCTTACCAAGGGATATCGTGTTATCCAGTACCTGGGTTGTGGAGGTCAGTTTGGCAGTCGCTCCATGTATGAATAGGTATTGGTTCTATGTTATGGGTTTGGTTTGCGCACTTAGTCCTTCAAATGGACCATTGTGCACGTAAAATGCCACACGCCCACGGGCTATGGCGGCCGTCGGTGGTTATTCCAACCAGCCCACCTCCCTCCAGAAGTAGATTAAGTCTCCTGGTCTGTTGAGAACATCTGTGTATCTGGGTTTCCTGAGGGTTTCTGACCTAATCTGGGTGACCCTTGTGCACTCAAAGAGCACATGCGCAACGGTTTCATCAGCCTACATGCAAGCCTTGCACAGGTGATTGTCCGTTATGCATATTGTGTGGAAGTGTCCCGTGCTTGCCATCTAATGATGGCATGGCTTCCTTGGACTGCCTGCAGTCCGGTGACAACGTCCGTAAGCTTTCTAATTGTGCGTGGGTGTGCTCCTGTAGCCACCTGCGTATTTGGTTGAAGGGGATTGACACGACAGGTTACGGTCCACAAATTAACGTACTGGATGCCCTTCTGGCCAGCTCGTAAGCTGCGTCGTTACCTAGCGATCCACTATACAATAGGTACACAGCAGGCAGCAGGTCCGCATACGGTTAGACTGGAAGCGGACCCCAACATTGTTGGGAAAAGGTAAAGCAGATTGATTTTACTTGTAAATAAGAACACGGATTCAAGAAAAAACTCACAGGAACGTTTAAAAACATACATACACAAAACCTCATTACACTAACAGAAACGAAAATTTCAAAGAAAAACATACCACTTCCACATTTGTCTGAATTTATATTTTGGTGCACTCAATTTAACACAGTGCACGTTGGCACCGCTCGCGCTAAGGAAACGTGCCTTTTATGACGACTAAAGAACACACACAAACATAGGTACACAGCATAACATACAGAAACACATGCATAACATGTATGTTTATTATGCAATATGGTTACAATTGCTACATGAACATCCTGAAATATGTTTTGTAATTTGTGTTGAAGTAGTCGTCTCCGATGTTATTTATGACTAGCTTCTGCCCGCGACTTCGTCCGCGTGAAATTTCTTATTACTCCCACCCACCCCGTCGCATCGCATCGCCTACCCGCGCTATTACTTCGTTTTTGCTTAGCGTTCTTTCTGACTTTTTTCTTTTTGCTCGGCTCCTAAAGGTCATAGCGTGATGTTAAATAGCCTATAGCCTTCCTCAAGAATTGGGCTATCAAATGCAAAAAGAATTTTTCAAATCCGACTGGTAGTTCCAGAGATTAGCGCGTTCAACCAAACAAACTCTTCAGCTTTATAATATTAAGCACTAGCTTCTGCCCGCGACATCGTCCGCGTGAAATTTCTTGTTACTCCCACCCACCCCATCGCATCGCATCGCCAACCCGCGCTATTACTTCGTTTTCGCTTAGCGTTCTTTTTGACTTTTTTTCTTTTTGCTCGGCTCCTAAAGGTCATAGAGTGATGTTAAATAGCCTATAGCCTTCCTCAAGAATTGTGCTATCAAATGCAAAAAGAATTTTTCAAATCCGACTGGTAGTTCCAGAGATTAGCGCGTTCAACCAAACAAACAAACAATCAAACTCTTCAGCTTTATAATATTAGTATAGAAGTATAGATTAGATCATTATAAAAGCTGGCATAGACATCGACGAGTATGCAATCAGTAACCATGAATTCAACACATGATTCTAAACCAGAAATTTTCTGTCGGTTATTATGAAAAATAGACTATTTCGTAGAAAAGTGCAATACCTTCGCAGTCAAAATGTATGGAACAGCGAATTACAAACGAAATATTGATACCCACCTGGGGATTCAGAATCATGTACTGTATCCATGGTAACTGGTTGCGTGTGGGTGTCCCTGCCTCCCTGTATTATTATTTCGTTGATGACTATTTTTTTAGAGCGCACGGTGTGTTTTATTTTCCGGTTTAAGCCTCCTTCAAACAGGCGCGACGCGCGTTGCGAATCGCGCGCGTAACAAAGGCAATCCTCGTTGCGCGACTTGCGGTGCGCGCGATTCGTGCTTCGACCAAGTGTACAAACACGCTGTGAATGGGTGCGTGACGACGAGTACCGTCGGTACATAACGCACACATACTTCCGACTGCGGTATTATCTCGGACGGCGAGATTCACAGCGTTTGGTAACCACAAGTAAAACACGCGTCGCTTCGTGAGATAAAAATACTATACTAGACAGCGATTTGCACGCAGCTTAAAATGCCATTTGCAATACACAAACTTTATTAAGCACGGCATAAATTATTGCCAAAAACTCCCAACGTTTCAACCTAACTACTTTTACATTTTCACAGCTCCATCCTCTGCGTCAATGTTTACCCAAATTCGTCTTGCATGAGCAAGTAAAATCGCGACTGAACCTTACAAGACAACGGTGAATATTTCGACAGAATTTCTCTCACATTTGACGCGAATAAAGTTCGAGTAAATAAATTGAATGAGCTGAATAAATAAAAGGCTGAACAAACACGGGTAAAGTTGTCTTCATCTTTATTCTTCGTGTTGGCTTAAAGTTCTGCGGCACGTCATGTTATGTTAAGATTTGTTTGAACATCATCACGCCTGTCGTCCGACTAAGCGTAGACAGAGTTGAAAAGACAAATAAGTGACTGGTGAAATGTGAAAGCGCTTTCACATTTCACCAGTGACTTATATGTCTCATGTTGGCTCATAGTCAGCCTACAATGTCCCCACTACTGGGCCTCAGACACAGGCCTCCTCTCCGTGAGAGGGAGTGGGCTGTAATCCACCACGCGGGGCCAATGCGGGTTGGTAGATGTCACATGTCATCGAATTTTTGGTTCTAGGACATGTACATGACATGGTTTCCTCACGATGTTTTCCTTCGCTGTTTTGAGAGCATTGCTCATGAAATAATTTACACAAAGTAAGTCGTCCTACAACTCGTAACCGTTTCGAGCCACCAATGCCTTGAAGGGGCCCGTTAGGGCCCAAGCCTGCCAGGTCAGCGGCATTGTACGAAAGGGTTACCGCTGACCCGGAACATAAAGTGCTAAGGAAGGAACACGGGTGGGTTTTAGTCAGTAAGGGTCTGACACTCCCTTCCGCTCCACCCAGAGCGGGAGGGGTCATTTGATGATTTTAAATCTTGAAAAAAAAAAGCCACCAATGCTCCTATGCTGGCTCATCTGGCCAAAACCAAAACGCAACTGCTGCTGCCTTTTATTCTAAAGGCTGAAGTTAGAAAACGCAGCTTCATCTTGTAGATCAATCGGCTCTTCTTAACCCTACCTAGATTTAATAATCTTATGTAGGTACTACGAGTGTTCATGCTTCATTAATACCAATTTTCTCAGAAGTACAGTAATATGAGATAATAAAACGAGTAAGATAAGATAAGAAAAGTCCAGTGCATAAAGAGCCGTGATGAAAAATAATGAGAGTTCCTTTGTTAGTCGGTTTATGAATAGGACTTTAATTAACGCTGGGTGAATGGAACGCTTTATTTCATATAGAAAAGTACACAGGTATTTCTGTGCGAGTTTATAAAGGAGCCTTACCCTCCGAGAAATGCAAGAGCGATATATTGCCTTATTATGAATGAGGTTCTCAATTTGACCGTTCTTTGTGTCAGTTACTTTACCTTTTGGTAATTTTTAGGGTTCCGTGCCTTAAAAGGAAAAAACGGAACCGTTATAGGATCACTTTGTTGTCCGTCTGTCTGTCAAGACCCTTTATCTCAGGAACGCATAGAGGTATCGAGTTGAAATTAAAACCATATACTCACAGGTCACACTCACAGGTCTGCAGTCATTTGAAGCTGTGAAAAAATCAAACATCTAACTAAGTTAACGTAAAACAAGATACGGACGTTTATGCCCCATAAAACGTATATTTAGACACTCTCAAAGGAAACAAAATAGGGAAGTTCCCGTTGACCTAGAATCATGAAATTTGGCAAGAAGCAAGGTCATGTAGCACAAGTAAAGGAAAAAATCCGAAAGTCATAAGTTTGTAGTTACATTAAGAAAAAAACCCGTGATAAACTATTTTAATACCTACTTTGTACGGGTCCGTCGGTGTGCGAGTCGGTTTTTTATGATTTGTTTTTATTGGAAAGAATTGGAAATTCCTACGCGGCTCGCGGTAGGAGTTGGTAGAAATCACCGCTCAAGGAAACAGCGTTATGCCGCTCCATGCGCTTTTCTCTCTCTCACTATTTCTCTATATTTTACGATTGTGTGTGTGTGCGTGTAATTATTTCGGGGTTCCCCTGACCGCACACGTTTTTTTTTTTTAAGTTGTATAACACAAAATTGGCCTCAATTTCAAGTATTAAGTTCTTTATCACGTCATTGTGAAGAACTTTATGACTTATAAAATATTTTTTTCAGTGGAGGACAGCTGTCAGAGCAAAGCAAATTCTACTGTCGGATAGGCACCCTGGCGCGGGTAGCTGTAGAATTTGCTTTGCTGAGTTAAGGTTCGATCCATTTTGACAAGCCTAAACTGTCAACACAGACGATTGTTATTAAAGTTAGTCAAAATGGACCCAACCTTGATAAACCTGCCAATCTAAACACATGTATTTTCTTTCTTTTTAAAACATTCATCATATTTTTCACCCGTGATGGAAAACGAGGGCCTCGTCTGTTTGGCGTTTTCATTAACCATCCCCCGACGCGACGACGCTTGAATAGGTAATATTTTGACCTGCAACTTATTTAAAGGGCCAATCCATATTTTTTTTTTACTTTTTCTTTTTTTTTCTCTTTCATTAGGAGTTTTCGTGTTTGGGGTTTTTTTTGTTACCTTGCTATGTCCCAAGCAGCTGTAAAATACATATTTCAGTTTTGATTATTTTGTCAATATTACTAAATGAAATTATGAAATATTGCTCTCTATTAAATGCACTATAATATTGATTACGAATTGCTATTTGCGACGTTGCCAACTTTCAGAGTACACGTTCTCGAAAAAAACCGTGAGCCGGATCATCCAGAGATAATAAATTACATTTACTCTCAATTTCTCATCGCGTCGTCGGTCCACAGATGCGACAGTTTCTTGCACAAAGTTTGTCGAGGAGTTACAGTTACAAGTAAATGATGACCTGCAATTTCTTGTGCCCCTCATCTTCCCGTGCAGTTTTTTTTTACGTTGCAATAAACTGAAAGAGTGTGAGAAAAACTTTAATGTTACTTGGTTTGTGGATGTGTCAAGTAAAATAATACTTGGTTCTTCAAATAATATGCTAGATGAGAGTTTTTGAGAAACCAATTAGTAATTTTCCATAAGGTTTATTTACCTCAAATGTTGGCACATGAAAATAAGTCGTATTTTGTGTAGGAAATAAAAATATGGCAATCATCTCTCAACGACTGTCAAAGTAAAGTTATTAAAGTATTTATTAAAGTATTTAAGACTACTGAATATTATAATATTCCGACAGAAGTAACAAATAAGGTTTGAGTGCGTAATAAAAATTTAAAATGAGTTCTGTTAATGTTAATATTTCGCTAATATGTTTTATTATTATATACTAGCTTCCGCCCGCGGCTTCACCCGCAAGGTATGTCGATAAAACTATCCTATGTCCTTCCCCGGGATGCAATCTATCTATCTGCCAAATTTTATCGAAACCCGTTTAGTGGTTTAGGCGTGAAAAGGTAACATATAGACAGACAGACAGAGTTACTTTCGATTTTATGATGTTAGTATGGATTCCTATAACTAAAAACTAATCTTTAATGTTTATGACGTAATTTCATTTTGAATGTCGAAACGGGGCATTCTGACATGGCCTCGTAGGAGTTCAACTGTCACTGAGATACAATTATTTTTACTATTGTTACCGATCTTTAGAAGATTTCGCGACATCGGAGCGGAAATATGTATTCAAAGCAGATATAAAAGAGAAGACTACTAATTTATTAGATGAATAATAAAGACTGCCACATTGTGAAAAAGGGATACCCTACCAATCAGTGTTGTTCTGCAATTATTTCTCGAAAATATTTAAAATATAATATTAAAATTCATTTTATTAATAACTAGCTGCGCTCCGCGGTATCACCCACATAAGTGTCGATCCCGTGGGAATATCGGATAAAAAGTAACCTATATGTTAATCCAGGGTATCAGCTACCTCCGTTCAAAATTTTATCAAAATTGGTCCAGCCGTTTGAGCGGGAAGAAGTAACAAACATATAAACACCCCCCCCCCCCCACACACACACACACTCACAAACTTTCGCTTTTATAATATTCGCGTGATATTTATATATTATCTAAAATAATTTAAAAAAATAGGCTGTTTTTTAGCTCACAACCATTCTACAATATAAATAAAAAAAAAAAACTCGTATTTCTAACTGTGAACTTACGTAACTATTGGTTCTAACTTTTTTAACGTGCGTGACTGTACTAAAAAATCTAAATCGCAATCAGCAATTTTGATTTTTCTGAAATGTGTTAAAAAATTCAGGGCTCATAAGTGTCCTGTAAATTACTGGATAACTAATCAATTTAAAAATAATCCTGTATTTTTTGTAAAGCTATTTCAAAACGTAGGTACCAAAAACACACAAAAAATATTTAAGTAATTTCATTGTTTAATTAATGAGTTCACTATCGTTAACATGGGTACAGTCTAAAAGGTTTAACTGCGGTCGTTTTAAAAAGAAGTTTCACAAATTAGCGGTACTCCGCAGAAACCAGTAAATAATGTAAAGCATTAATAAAATCTCAAGATTATGACCACTTAACAAAAGGCTCTAATCACAAGTAAGTAAGGTCTGGTCTGTTCATGTCATGTCTGCCAGAAATTGTCTTTGAGCAGTTATGAAAATTTGTCGAGTAATTCTCGTGTCATTTTCATAATTATACAAAAGTTCATTTGTTTTGTTTTCACGACCTCTGGCTTTTTATATTTTTGTGAAGAAACCAATTAATTAGTCTTTCAACATTTTCAGGATTTACTTTACTTTTTTAATGAATGTTTGTTTAACGCTATTCTGGTTTTTGTTTTAAATTACATTGTTTAGTTGATAACATTTCTTTGTAAACTAATTAAAAAACATAGTCGAATTGAGAAACTTTTTTTTAAAGTCGGCCTTCTTCTTGTCGCTGGCACGACTGTTTTTCAGATCTTGTTGGCCCAAAACTGTCACTTCCTCGGCGTCGTCGGTGGCTGCGCAGAGGTCACTTTGACTGCAAGTTTTGGGAAACAGAGAGCAGGATAGAAGATGGAGCGTAATTTGCGACATTGCTCCACATCCAGACCCTGCTTCCGTTCCGTCGAAGTAGCTCCACTTTACCAGATTGGAGTTACTTCTACGCACTTGTGTCTGTTAAAAATAATCAACATCAGACGGAGCTGTATAACTTCGCAATAGGTATTCAATTAGGTCTTACTTTAATTAAGACTACGTTAACGTATCGGAAAGCAGTTACAAGGTTCTTAATAAAGCAGGCGATATTACCTGCGCTAATTAATTGAACGCGTGTAATAATGCCGGTTAATCATTCCTAGGTAAACCTTCGTTTACGTTGTCATGTATTTCCATTTTTATTTATTTACAATTGTGAGTTTATTTTTTAATTATGTCTAAGGTTGCTAATGTATTAGAGAAATGTCGTGTGGAAATTACAGTAATTGTTTGAATTTTGTTTTTCTTTGGGTAAATCAAATTACCCAAAGAAAAAAGAAATTCAAACCACGTCAGTGAATTTAATAACTAAATATTGATTTGCAGTCGGGATCCATACAACTAAATATTATCCAGAAACGGGGGATCCCGACAACGATAGAAGATTTTTTTAATACCCTTTTTAACTGCCGACTGAAGCAGAGGGGTGTTATAAGTTCAACGTGTGTATCTATGTGTCTGTATGCGCCATCGTAGCTCCGAACCGGCTGAACCGATTTTTTTTTTGAGGGCTGACTTGTTTACTTCTATTTTAGGTTAAGCTGCATAATAATATGTATCTTAACGCCACCGGTTGCATAATTAATTTATACTTCCCTTTGCAGCTCGTTTCACAAACATATTATGTGAGTTGTAAAGAAGATCGTCTTGAAGTACTGTGTAAGTATCTTATATTATCTATATATATATATATATATAATATTTTATGGGGGCTCCCATGCAACAAACGTGTTTTTTTTGGCGTTTTTGCCTTGTGGTACGGAACTCTTCGCGTGCGAGTCCGACTCGCACTTGGTCAGTTTTCTACTTTTGCTAAACTTGGAACTGTTTTGAAAAGATAAGCATTCTTTAAATATCTGTTTATACATGTGCATACCTACAAGAGCATGCAAGAAGAGATGAGATATATGAGATTGATAAACTGATACACTTAGTTTTTATTTTTAAGAGCTGGTTTTTCAATTGACAAATATTTTTTTAAATCGTGGAATAAAATTGACGTCTGACAGTTTTTGTACGGAAGAACTGTCAAAAATTCAAAATTACTCCTCGGATAAAGTTATATGGCGTTGGAAAACTCAGCCCAGATAAGTATAGATGTTATAAAATTTAAACGCAAACATTTTTCCAATTTCCCATCACTTTGTTTAAGAATGCAATAGAATAATAATTAATACTCTTTATTGTATACATCATACAATTTACTTTAATATTACTACTTTAATTTATGGGCTCGTGAGTAAATAATAACAGCCGCACAGGTCGATCGATCAGGTGAAGCTACGTTTGCCGCGGTTGGTCTGTGGATGGGTGACCATCTTTACATACCGAGACCCCTCCGTGCCTCGGAAAGTACGTAAAGCCGTTGGTCTCAGCTGTCATTCGTGACAGCTGACATTTTGACAGTCGTTACGGGTAGTCAGAAGCTCGAAAGTCTGACAACCAGTCTTACCAAAAGGTATCGCATTACCCAGTAACTGGGTAGTGGAGGTCAGATAGGCAGTCGCACCATGTAAAATACTGGTATTCAGCTGCATCCGGTTAGACTGGAAGCCGATTCCAACATAGTTGGGAAAAGGCTAGGCAGATGATGATAATACAATTTAAAGATATAAATTTAGAAATTTTATGTAGGGTGGCACCATGAGTGGCCTTGTCGCTAAAAGCGATCTTTTAAAGACAACTTTTGAATGGATTTAAAGGAATAAGGAGAGACAGTACCGCAGGCTATACTAAAGCCATTCCTTTTTTAAACGATTTCAAAAAAGGAGGTTCTGTATTCGACCCGTATGTAGCATGTTTGTATGTCCGCGATTTTCTCAAAAACGAATAAACAAATTTTTCTACCTAAAGACCACTTTTGCTTTCGCTCTTGTTAAGAAACTAGTCCTTGCATACAAAATATATTTTAGTGGCAGGCTTGACTGAATTGGGTATGGGTGCTGAAGGAAGTTCAGCTTCATCAACACGATCATCATCAGAAGATTCTGATGATAAATCAATGGATAGCCAAGGTAAGATAACATAAGATCACGCTAGTAATCAATGGATAGCCAAGGCAAGATAACATAAGATCACGCCAGTAATCAATGGAAAGCCAAGGTAAGATAACATAAGAACACGCCAGTAATCAATGGAAAGCCAAAGTAAGATACATAAGAACACACCAGTAATCAATGGATAGCCAAGGTAAGATAACATAAGATCACGCCAGTAATCGATGGAAAGCCAAAGTAAGATAACATAGGTAAGATCACGCCAGTAATCAATGGAAAGCCAAGGTAAGATAACATAAGATCACGCCAGAAATCAATGGATAACCATGGTAATATAACATAAGATCACACCAGTAATCAATGGAAAGCCAAGGTAAGATAACATAAGATCACGCCAGTTATCAATGGAAAGCCAAGGTAATATAACATAAGATCACACCAGTAATCAATGGAAAGCCAAGGTAAGATAACATAAGATCACGCCAGTAATCAATGGATAGCCAAGGTAAGATTTATTATTATTATGTATTTATTTAAACCACAATTATAACACCTTTACAGAATCATCCAAGGCGATGTTATAAGTTACAATGTCTAATATTTTACAAAAACCAAATAAAATCACCTCCCATGTAAAGAAATTGCAACAACGATATAACGCTGCTGGAATCCCGCCCACATGGCTTGAATCAATCATTGAAAAATCAGGTATTATAATATCAGACCCTTTTCAATTATTAATTTATGCCTTTTTGAATGAATCTCGGCAGGTTTTGCCCAAATATATCCTCCAATAATGTACAGTGCGTGCCACGTAAGAAGAGACTTGACACACCACGTGGTTTGACATGCGCAGTACACGATTTTAGGTATCTTTAGCGGTATGAGGTCTGAGTGCGGGACGGGACCGGACGTCATAGGGGCGGCGGAAAGAGGCGGGGGAGGCGGGGTCAAGTCTCTTCTTACGTACGTTCTTCGTACGTTACGCATTGTACTAATGTTAATAATACGTGCGACTCACATAGGGGCAAACTTGAGATACTCGTAACATAAGATCACGCCAGTTATCCCCTAACGGTCAGGCAGACGTGTACATTTAGTGCACCCATACTTCGTCAGTTAAGTTTAAGTCCCAGAGGGGCTTGTGGCCTAAATACCTAATAACAGCCGCACGAATCGATCGTTCAGGTTAAGCAACACTTGCCGCGGTTGGTCTGAGGATAGGTGACCATCTTTACCTACCAAGACCCCTCCGTGCCTCGGAAAGCACGTTAAGGCGTTGGTCCCGGCTGTCATTCGTGGGTCTTTGACAGTCGTTACCAGTCGGCTGATAACCAGTCGTGCCATGGTGTTTCGTATTACCCAGTAACTGAGTTGTGGAGGTCAGATAGGCAGTCGCTCCATATAAAATACAGGTTTTCAGCTGCATTTGGTTAGACTGGAAGCCGACCCCTCATAATTGGGAAAAGGCTAGGCAGAGGCAGGGCTTAAGTCCCATACAACTGTGGGCAAGCCTATTTTCATCATCTGGGCACAAGTCCAGACTATGAGCTGCTACTGAAAAAAACCCAAAAACGTTTTACCTGAATTTTTCCGGGATTTTTCATTTTGCCGGGAATCGAACCCAGGACCTCTACAACCCTAGAGACCAACGAAGCAGTTGATTAAAAATAAATGGTAAATCTGGAGGCCAACCTAAGGACACTTTCAATAATTGCAAAACCTTTTACAGAAATCAAAAAGTATTTCAAAAAAATGGGTAAGTTATTTATTACAATATTATTTAGGTACTTTTGTAAGAGTATTTATTTATTTATTTAATACTTCAAGCACATAAATGTACAGAGGCGGACTTAATGCCATAGGCACATAGTATTATCACATTTTATCTGGTTTTTGAAATGAAAACTTCTTTAGCGGCGTTGTACACTTTTTTTGTAATGGGTAAAAATGTTAAACTCGCGTCAGGACACGTGACCTGATCGAAAATTCGTAAGACGGATGGCCGTAGCCGGTACCGCGTGTTTTGTTTATAAGACGATTCACAAAATAGACACGTAATTGTTCAAGTTTTCACTTCTGTCGACACTCCCGGAGTGCCACTGTTTTTTTTTATAGTTCCTGTAGCTAGATGCATACCTAAATATATTGATTAGGTAGGTACACTTAATGGTTTTGGGCATCCACACGGTAGAAGTCTCAGGCACAGCTACGGTAAAGAAATATATAAATATATATCCTACCTACCTACATTATGTTCATTCACAATTTAACTTTCAGCGCAAGAGGAAGTAAAGGTTTACAAGAAAGCTATGCGTAAGTAATATTTATCAGGGCAGACATTTTTTATGTAGCTTGATACATCTTTTCTTGATATTTTTTTTCTTTTTTTCTTTTCGTGTAGGGTAGAGATAGGGTAGGAGTAGCGTAGGGTAAGGTGTAGGACACCATGCGAACGAAGTCGCGCCGGGCAGCTAGTATTTATATAGGTAGATAAAGATAGTAAATAAAATCATTTTATTTCGGACAACTAAAAATATCCTTAAATTGTAAGTAACAGGGTTGTAATTATTAACACTATTGCTAGTTACTTAAAATAAGGACGAATTAATGAGAAGACTACCCATCAACTAGACACAATGAGAAATAGAAACTAAGGTTTAGCCATATACAATGCGTGCCACGTAAGAAGAGACTTGACACACCACGTGGTCTGACATGCGCAGAACACGATTTTAGGTATCTTTAGCGGTATGAGGTCTGAGTGCGGGACGGGACCGGACATCATAGGGGCGGCGGAAAGAGGCGGGGGAGGCGGGGTCAAGTCTCTTCTTACGTGGCACGCACTGTACAATCCTAAGTTTGACGCTGACCGTCAGCAAAACTAACGAATATCGAGAAAGCTGAAGAATATTAAGAATTTTTCTTTATTAAAGTGACCAAGACTCAAATATGAAACTCAAACTCAACCTCAAACTCAAAGCATTTATTTCAATATTTCAACTAAACCAATTACAGGCACTTTTGAATTTTTGAATTGAATTGTCAAGGGATCGGTCAGTCAGATAGATGAAGCTAGTTGCCCATTCCAAAGCGTAGGTACCTATGGAGAAGAACGGGCAAGAAACTCCATGGACACTCTTTTAAATCAAAATAATATGGTTACAAAGTCTTGTTTACATCATTCATGTTAAAAATTATAAGATTGATAGTAAAATTTACGACTATGTTAGTAAGCACAGACACTAAACAAAAACACAAGAAATAACGGTTGGTCACCGTTGCGACATCCCATGAGTGACGGCACAACAGTGACCCACGTAAACATAGTCCAGGCGACTCGCAACCATATTTAAGAAACTGTTGGAGCCGCCCCACACCCTGCGCACCAGGGAAGCGCACCTTTTACTCTTTGTTGCGTAAACGCAATCTACATGCGCATCTGCGAACGTCCCTGAATCATCCATCAATATTAAGATGCCGAATATGTAATAATCACATTTGCGATGACGTTGCTTATGGTACTAATAAGGTGACTCGGCAGTAAGGTAGGCAGTTGGGGGGGACATGCGTGTACCGGCAAACATAACGCGAACGGGTCGAGTCTTCTCACATTTATCATTGCCTTATTATGGAAGAAGAAATTTCTGCCGCCACAGATATTAAATTTTGTATGTATTAACGAAAATATTTTATCACAGTATAATTAAATAATTTATTTACATACACTTTTGTATTTTAGGACACCAAATTAGTAATGAAGGTAATGATTGAAAAACTTAATATGAATTATTATTTATTTCAAATTGATCTTTTTATAAGACCCGCCTAATTTTACATGTTACAGAAAAAGACGAACTCAGCTATTACGAAAATATGCTCAAACAAATTAAATCTCTGAATTGTAAGTGGAATTTAATTTAACTAGGATTTTATGGCATATGGCTTTTTAGGAATTTTGAATGCAAATAAGAGCAGCAGGAAAAAGCAAGATTCATAAAAAAAAAACATTTCTTTTTAACATCTTATAGTCTTTATAAAATGGATGTCTATTATCTAGTCAATTATTATCTAGCTACTTAACCCATTTAAATGACATTATAACCACTTTTTAATCGGACTTATTTTTTACAGCCAAGATTAAATGATGTTATTTAAAATTAAAATAAACATTGAAAACGTTTTATTTTGTTTTATTAATCTTTGAAATAATAATAATAAATATTGAATGTACAGTCGCCAGCACATCAAACCACCCAAAACTGTCAAATTTTCCCAATCGACCTTGAACCTTATGCTGCAGCGATAAAGTTGAAAATCTATTACAGAAATTTGACAGATTGTAGTAACTTGATGTGCTGGCGTCTGTACTGAGAACAGTATGCAGCATGACAGGTTGAATAACGGAAATGTTGAAGGACATGTTGATTTATACAGGACTAGCTTCTGCTCGCGACTTCGTCCGCGTGAAATTTCACCCTCCCCCATTCACCCTCTCAGGGGTGGAATTTCGAAAAACCCTTTCTAAGTGGATACCTTTTCTTCACAAAGAACACAACCTCCAAATTTCATGGCTGTAGGACCAGCGGTTTAGGCTGTGCGTTGATATGTCAGTCAGTCAGGACTTTGAATTTTATATATGTATATAGATGGATTTTTGAGATGGTCAGTAAGGTCCTTAACCGTTGTAGATACAGGACAACGGTCTAAGGAGACTGTCGTTAATTTTTTGGGACATTTTGGTCAGCATTCACAGATTTTCAAATAAAAAGTTTATACAACAAGAATACGGGCCATTTTCACAAACCCTTACCGCTCCGTCTCAAAAATCCAGCCTGTATATGTAACTAATAAAAAAGTGGAATAATTAAAAAAAATATTAATATTCGCAAAGGTTCACAGTACTTGCATAAGCAACTGCAACTTACTGCAGTACAAATGGATTTTATTGGAAACTAAGATCAATTTTTTTAAACTACGTTTATGGAACGGACTTGCTTAATGGCATTTGCTCAGTAGTGGGACAGTAGGTACAGGGTAAACAAAAAAAAATTGGAATTAGAATAGACTACTGAAGGCTTTCCTTTGCAACCTGTTAAGATAGATACAAGATAGATAAAACGTTTATTCAGTGCAACAAAAGACACAATACAGGTATTAAAACAACAAAAAAAGAGAAAAAAAAATTAAAAATTACATACGTTAAAAAGATAAATTGACCCATAGACACTTAGCTCATAAACATCTATAGCGGTCGATCACTACTGAGCGGTGTGTGTCTCATGGTTGCACCAAATGAACCAAACAAACAAACAATTTCAGCTTTTTTATTAGTATAAATATAGATAGATTGATTCGTCGGAAGTTTAGACTGTCTTCTCTCAGTCGGCAACGACGCTGCTTAATCGAAATAGATGTTAGCTTATTATGATGAAGTCAAAGTAAAAGTCAAAGTCAAAGCATTTATTTCAAATAGGCACATAATAGGCACTTTTGAACGTCAGAAATTACAACAAATAGAATTCGATGGCCCCACCGAATAAACGTGTAAGAGAAAAATGACAACTTTTCAGCAAAAAATAAAAACGTTAAAATTTCAATAACGCTCATTTCATGGTAAATAGGTATAAATAATGTATGATCGAATTATAGGTAAAAAAATAAACTATAGACTTGTATTTTTACTTTTTTTAAAACATCAACGAGTTTCACGAAATTCATGAAAAACTATTTAATTTTTTTACTCTTGTGAAATTTTCATGATTAGGTCACAGTAATATATCATTGCACGTTTATTCGTGTAATAATACACAAAGAATAAAACGTACTGTTATGTTACACTATTATTCTCCGTAAATCAAGTTCATTTTGGAACCCAGTTATAACTATTTACACGCTTGTTTACAGTACAATGTACTGTATTATGTGATTGGAAAGATCGTATGCATTAATATTAGTGTTATTAGGATCAGTTTTCATTTATGTAATACATGTTTGTTAATGCATGGTATAATAATATAAATAATTTTGTAAAAGGATGAAATAAAATACAGATGTATAAAGAATTAAAAAAATATAATTATATGTATTAATCCACGTGAACACAAAGTACTAGTATTATTGATAAAAAAAAAAAACGAATTGCAATATTAGAAACACTAATCGTCCTCCTCACTATCATTGGAGACCCAGATTGAGTTTTCCAATGGCCGTAGATGTTTATAAAAACTTTGATAATGGTTTGGTATTGCTCCTGAATCACACGGACTTATCAAATCCTTAAATAACGGAATTGGTATAGGGGGCATTTCACGTCAAGCGGACAGGGAAAAAAGTGAGGTTCTGAAATTTGTTCACATTAGGTCCAGTTATACTTTTAGTAGATATAAATACGAACACAATTTTTTTTTAAATATGATTTATATTTATTTATATTTTTATTTATTTTTAGGTCCTTACATATGAAATTAGCGTTTTGTGGTACTGACCACTTTGATCTGAAATATCTTCTCTTTGGTTAAGAATTCCAAATTCAAAGGTCATGGCCCATAATCCGACCCGGTTCAAAAATGTTATTGTACAAAAACGAAAATGGTGGTAAATAATGCAAGCATAACCCACTTTTCATTATATGTAAAAAAAAAAAAATAATTCGTTGGAGAAATCTTGCAGCAGACCAATAAAAATTGGATAATAATTAGCGGTTTCGCCTGTCTGGGATTAGCCAGATCTTACTGCCACGAGCACATGCGACCAAATGGTCTGTACACATTAGAAGTATACAGACACCGCACGTTGGTTGACAACAAAATATTAATTAGAGGGAGAATACAGTCTCGACATGTCAGGAGTAAACAATATTATAGGTACTTATGTTTTGGTGAATGCAACACGACATGGTCGAGAGAGTATCGAGGGATACCTACTACTGCTCATGCATTCACGGCCGCCGCACTATAGGAAGTTGTGCCCATATTGTGAGCATAGTGTACTTTTTATCCTGGGCCAGACATCAAGAAAATATTGAAACACCTGCGGCTTGGACAATGTTTTAGACATTGATGGGGCTGAATAAACATTAAAAAAAATGTATTTTATTTTCTCCTCCCTAAAACCACAAGTTATAAGTTAAGTTTTCATACTAGGCAGATTACATTTTTTAATTATTATTCTTTCATGATCCCCATGAGCCACAGCAATGCGCCACTTATCATTGAAAAGTATAATCATTTGTCTTTGATTCCCGCCAAATTTTAAATCTGTACGCCGTGGGTATATTTTTCACACTAAATGGGCCATTACCTTTATACATTAATTTAGCTGGTACATTTGAGTTTTGAAAACAGTCATTAATTTGTTTTTTCCTCATTATTTTTTTCTTTGGCGTCGCTTATTACCGCTCAATGGAAAACATGAAATATCGGTATATTTACGAGTACGAGTTCTACCGTGGCACCAGTGCTGCAGAAACAGCTCGAAGGATTAGTGATGTGTACGGCGCTGGTGTCGCAAAAGAAAGCACGGTACGTTTTTGGTTTCAACGTTTTCGTTCTGGAAATTTCGTCTTTCAGAACCAACCCCGTAGACGGCCGGAGACCAAAGTGGAAAATGAAGAATTAAAGGCTATTGTGGAAGCGGATCCATCACAAAGCACATCAGAGATAGCTGCAGGCTTCGGGGTAAGTGATAAAACTGTATTGATCCACTTGAAGCAAATCGGGAAAATAAAAAAACTTTAACGATGGGTACCTCATGAATTGAGTGAATCGAACTTGCAAACACGCGTCGACTGCTGTGTTACTTTGCTCAACCGACGCAATAATGAAGGGATTTTAAATCGAATCATTACTTGTGGTGAAAAGTGGATATGGTACGATAATCGGAAGCGCTCGTCGCAATGGCTGAACCCTGGAGAAGCAGTCAAATCCTGCCCTAAACGAAAATTGACTCGGAAAAAGTTACTTGTGAGTCTTTGGTGGACTAGTGCCGGTGTCGTTCACTACAGCTTTCTAAAATCTGGCCAAACGATTACGGCAGATATCTATTGTCAGCAACTGCAAACCATGAAGGAAGAACTAGCTGCTAAACAACCGAGATTGGTCAATCGCTATAGGCCACTGCTGCTTCACGACAACGCAAGACCACACACTGCACAACAAACAACCACTAAGTTAGATGAGCTACAATTGGAATGTCTGCGACATCCACCGTACTCCCCGGACCTTGCTCCAACAGATTACCATTTTTTCCAGAATTTGGACAACTTCTTATAAGGAAAAAAAATCAACTCCGATGCGGCAGTCCAAACCGCCTTCAAAGAGTTCATTGATTCTCGCCCCCATGGTTCTTTTAGTGAAGGGATCAATGAACTTGCGGGAGTGATGATGATGATGTCACGCTGAAGTATTTGCACGAAGGCTGCGCTGACGATCACGTCGAGATCACCAGTATAGAGGTATGAGGAACAGGATGTAAAGTTCACTCATACTCTATAGAAAAGGGAGGATCCTCTGACCAGACGGGTGTTGTGTCTGGCGGGCAACTGCCCCTTGATTCATGTCAGGCCGTTGTATCTATGCTAGTTGCGCGGTAAACTCTGCTTGCGCGATGCAGGATTTGCGTGACGTCAGTATGACGCGTTGTTTGCATGTGGCGTTGTAGATACCGCTACATCACTCCCCCCCGGAGACCGGAGGTCGATAGTGGGCTGAGTCTTGTATCTTGCGATGCTTGCCAGGCCAGCTGAGGTTCCAGTGAGTCGGAACCGGTTGCCGCATAGTTCACGGTGAGTCGGAACTGTCTGCGAAGATGTCCCCAGTGAGTCGGGGTGGCGCTGCGTTATGCTCCAGTGCGTCGGATGTAGTACAGCGCCGAGTTGAGGCTGGCTGCTGCGTCGACCAGGAGAGGAATTGAGCTCTTCTTGTTGACCGGCCGAAAGTGCAGTGTGCTGTGCCGAGGTTGCTGATGAGGCTGAGGGTGATGTCCAGGTATGCGCGGTCGCTGCATGCTGGTGGTCAGGATACCCGTTGAAGCCGTGGTAGCTGGCTGGCTGGGTGACTCGCCGCTAAAGCTTGCGGGAGTGATGATGATGATGATGTCACGCTGAAGATTTGCTCGAAGGTTGCGCTGACGTTCATGTTTGGGGTCACCAGTATAGAGGTATGAGGAACAGGGTGTAAAGTTCACTCATACTCTATAGAAAAGGGAGGATCCTCCGACCAGACAGGTGTTGTGTCTGGCGGGCAACTGCCCCATTGATTCATGTCGGGCCGTTGTATCTATGCTAGTTGCGCGGTAAACTCTGCTTGCGCGATGCAGGATCTGCGTGACGTCAGTATGACGCGTTGTTTGCATGTGGCGTTGTAGATACCGCTACAGAACTACCTATGAGATGGCAAAAGTGCATAGATAACAACGGTATATACTTTGATTAATTAAATATATTTTACAAAAAAAAAAATTGACTTTATATTCCTCCCGTATAAAACGCCAATTTCATTGTAAAGACCTAATATTTGTCTAGTTATGGGCTCCTAAAGAATCGTCTAAATCGAAATTAGAATATTTTTGAAGAATTTTTTCGGATTGATAATAATTACAATAAATTTTCAAACTGCGCGGTTTGTAAAGAAAATTTCCGGATCTTCTTAAAAAAGGCATCAAATTTGAAAAAAAAAATGTTTTAGTCTCCCAAACCGGAACTAAACATTTTCGTATATCATATTCCGCACCCCTTTCTAACGTTACGTACGATTGCAATAGAATTTATCGCGTAAATATTTGTGTATTTACCGTTAATAGCTATAAACTTTTAACTAATATGCAAAGAATATTAATGTTTGAATCTTGAACATAATTGTTATAAAAAAATAATTATAGTAAGAGACAATGCAATACTTTAATTTTATTATCCTATCTAAATTCAAACTTCCATTTTGTGCAATATAACATTAGTAATAAAATTTGCATACATTTCTACACGAATAAACGTGTAAGAAGCCATTATCTAAATTCAAAAATAATCACAAATCTTCTCTAACGTCTGTACGTTTTAACATGTTTATTCTTGTATATTTGGCGACTCGAAAAGCATGTATTAAAAGCATAAACTATTATTCCTGTATTTTTTAAATTAATAATTTCCCTAGAATAAAGAAATTTACTATTATAAAAGGCGTGTTTTGAGTCTAAGATTCATAAAAAAAATTAAGTAGGTGCAGGATAGGCAAAGGAAACGAAATATGAAAAAAAAAATTTTTCGTGTAAGAACTCTTGCACGTTTATTCGGTGGGGCCATCGAATTGATTCTAGTCGCCCATTCCAAAAGGTAGTTTTCGTATGGAGAAGAATAGGCAAGAAACTTCACCGTTTCTCTTATAAAATGTTTTACAATATTTTGCATACATTAATTATATAATGAGCCTATAATGTTCCCACTGCTGAGACACAGGCCTCCTCTCTTAGAGAGGGAATGGACCGGATTCCCACGCGGACCCAGTGCGGGTTGGCTCGGTAGATATAGATAATCCTACCAAAACAACGTAAAATTATCGAAAAGCTGTTAATAATTAACTTACGGTTTTAATTAATTGATTGCAATGTCGCGTACATTGAATTCAAATAAATTGCAATTACGGTGACTGGTGAAATGTATTTTCATGTTTATTTCTTTGCATTTGTAAGTTAAATATTGTGTTATATTGTTGAAATAACTTCACATTTATCTATGGTAAAAATATTAAAATGCTTTGTATTTATAAAATAAATTTTTTTTTTTAAGTGAAAACTTCTTTAGCGGCGCTGTGTACTTTTTTTGGAATGGGTAAAAACTTCTAAACTCGCGTCAGGTCACGTGACCCTGATCGAAAATTCGTAAGACGTAAAACGTAAGACGCGCGTTGTTGAGGACAGCGCCATCTATGCACATCGGGAAGAACTACGAGGGCCTCGCGTACTAACTACGTAGTTCATCCAACAACGACGAGATGGCGCTGAACCACGGATATATAACTGACGACGAGCTCCATGCGAGCGGCTTGCTTCTCTTACCACTGCCGCGACCAACACCACGAACTGAAGTCTATCCTGTGTGCTTATTTGTAAATCTGAATAAATTCCTTTCACGAGAAGAATAAACCAGTCACTTTGGTCATCATACCTGATTTGCAAAAAACCCTATAAAATAAGGAACACACCTTAACACGCGTGTTTTGTTTATAAGACGATTCACAAAATACACTCGTAATTGTTCAAGTTTTCACTTCTGTCGGCACTACCGGAGTGCCAGTGTTTTTTTTCTTTTAATTTGTTTTCCATGGCTGTGAGAACTGAATCGTAAACATAACTTACTACTAAAAACATTTGAAATAAACACCGTATTAAGGCTCCTTCAAACAGGCGCGACACGCGATAGAATCGCGCGCGACACAAGGGCAACGCAAGTCGCGAAACGAGCGGTGCCTTTGTGACGCGTGCGATTCGCGTCGCACGTCGCGCCTGTTTGCAGGAGCCTTTAAAAGGTCCAGTTGAAAACTAACATCAGTCACCAGCGGTCGGTGTTCTGCTGGTCTTATTTGGCGCAGCCGTGGGGCACACAATATCTAATTAATTACTTATAGAAAAAATATATACCTATTTAGTTTGAGCTGAAACCGAATTCATGTATGAAACAGGTGTTAACATTTAGTTTGAGCTAAAACCTAATTAATGTTTTAAAACACAGTAGGTTACATTAAGTTTGAGCTAAAATGTAGGTACGTAGCAGGTACATGAAAACGTTTCGTGTACCTTGTTGTTTACGTTAAATAAACACAGTTGTTTTCTACTATTTACCTTAAAAAACCAAGCTAAATAAATATCATCAGTGCCCCGCAAACTATATTTTAAAGACCATAATTTAGTTCAACATCAAAAAAATGTGTTACGCTTAGCCGAAAATTTTTGGAGTCTCGCCAGGTCTGCAGGGGTGTGCTGCGATGTTAACATTTGAATACTTACTGCCCTCATTTTATTAGCATAAAGCTCTCTGGCATTAGGTGTTCCTAGCAATCTGATGGAAAATAAAAAGCAAATATTATCGCTGGATTCTATGCAGAATTTATTTTGATATTTTTGGGGCAAAGATTTTAAAATGAAATACAGTGCGTGCCACGTAAGAAGAGACTTGACACACCACGTGGTCTGACATGCGCAGAAAACGATTTTAGGTATCTTTAGCGGTATGAGGTCCGAGTGCGGGACGGGACCGGACCGGTCATAGGGGCGGCGGAAAGAGCGGGGGAGGCGGGGTCAAGTCTCTTCTTACGTGGCACGCACTGTACATTTTCTTGAGTTGGAACTTTGAGTTATCAATAATAATAATTGTGGGTACTGTTTGTTTTTCAGAAAAATGCCAAACTCAAGCAACAGATAAATACAATTTTCGCCAGGGGGGCACAGGGGCAGAGGAACAGGGGCTAGTGACTAGTAGTAGTAGTAACAACCACACGGGTCGACCGATCAGGTTAAGCTACGCTTGCCGCGGTTGGTTCGCGGAACGGTGACCATCTTTACATACCAAGACTCCTCCGCACCGCAGAAAGCACGGACTCGGCTATCGTTCATGGCTTCGTGTTTTACAGCAGTTACGGGTCCTCAGAAACCCAAAAGTTTGACAACCAGTCTTACCAAGGAGTATCGTGCTAACCAATAACTGGGTTGTAGAGGTCAAATCAAATCAAATCATTTATTTGCATAAAACAGGTTCAGTGGATGTTATAAGAGGTCAAATGGTACACTGTTAACAACCATATAAGGTGTGCTAATATAAAACAAGAATTTTAACTTACAGATCAGTCAACAAAATAAGGAATTACAAATAATACTGTCATACAAATTAAAAATTAAAATTAAAATAAAATGAAATGAAATCCAGAAATTATATCGAATTCATCAATTATAAATTATTTATGTGTAACATTATATCAAATATTGATTATATCAAATATGATTAATTATGTCCAACATATAATATATATTACATTATTTACTATCCGGACCTTTGCTGTCATTAAAATACAATATTTTTGTCACCTAAATAATCTTTGACATCATAATAACATTTATTTATTAAGAATGTCTGTAGTTTTTTTTTTCAAATGGGATAATTGGTAATAGTTTTAAGTCATCAGGCAATTTATTATAAATCAACGATGTCATGCATAAAATACTTTTATTTAATAGTGTCGTTTTACCGTAGGGTATTTCTACCTCTAACCTTTTTTTATCTCTTAATTTTCGATAATAGCTTTTAAATGCAGTATTATAGTACCCTGGATTCGATTTTACAAAAATATTAGCTTCATAGATGTACAGGGAGGGTAATGTAAGAATTTTAAGATTTTTAAAGTGAGGTTGACAGCTTGTTGTACTATCTATTTGGCACATTGCTCTGATGCATTTCTTTTGAGCTTTAAATATAGTTTCCTTGTCTACCGAATTTCCCCAGAATATTAAGCCATATCTGAGTAATGGAGCAACAAGTCCGTGATAGGCCGTTAAGACGGCTTCTTTACTAACTAATTTAGAGAGTTTGTATAGAGCGAATGAGGATTTGTTGATTCTTTTACAGAGGCTGTCCAAATGGGTTGTCCATGACAGTCTGTGGTCGATATCAATTCCCAGAAATCTTGTGCTTGTTACCGATTTTACTCTTTGTCCATTGTAATTTACATTAACACTTGTTTGTTGAGTTCTTTGGTGAAAGTGCATTATATTTGTTTTGTCCATATTTATTGTCAGATAGGCAGTCGCTCCATGTAAAATAGGTACTGGTATTCAGCTGCATCTGGTTAGACTGGAAGCCGACTCCAACATAATTAGGAAAACGTGATGTTTGTAAGTGCTCATTGTTTCCGCACTGTAAGCAGTTTATCATCCCTGTAGGTATGACTCGTTTAGAGTTGGAACTTTGAAGAGTAATTTCTCGGAAACTGTTTGGATGGAATTTATATAAGGCTCCTACAAACAGGCGCGACACGCGATATAATCGCACGCGACATAATCGCACGCGACACAAAGGCACCGCTCGTTGCGCGACTTGTGGTGCCTTTGTGTCGCGTGTCGTGTCGCGCCTATTTGAAGGAGCCTTTATTTTGTTTCACCAACTGCAGCTGTCAGTTTCTACGGTCTGGCATGATGAATGAGTTGGTCTGTTGTATTTTATTTCTGCGTTAGAGTATGTATTATTCTATAAAGTCCATTTTGAAACTTATTCAAGTGACTGCAATCAAGATCAAAGCTATTTTTATTAGAATTTATTAATATTGTTTTTCTTTGTAGAATAACAATCGCTAAAAAAACCGCGCTACTTGAACAAAATAACTTTTCCAATTTTGATTATTAAGTAAATTCTTGTTAAGTCTTTGTATTTTTGTGCACTCTTACTTTCACTACTACTTACCTACTAATAATATCATAATTATAACAGTTAAAAGTCAGATTTTTTTAGCCGTGGAATAAAATTGACGTCTGACACTAGAACTTTGTAGGTATGTAAATAGTTTATCACGGGATTTTTTTTTAATGTGTGTACTTACAAATTTACGGTTTTCGGATTTCTCCTTTAGTTGTGCTACATGATCTTGCTTCTTGCCAAATTTCATGATTCTAGGTCAACGGGAAGTAACTTATAAATTTTGATTCCCGTGAGAGTGTCGAAATATACGTTTTTTGTGGCATAAACGGCTGTATCTCTTTTACGTTAACTTAGGTGTTTGATTTTTTCACAACTTCAAGGGACTGTAGAGCTTAGTATATAGTTTTAATTTCAACTCGATACCTCCACGCGTTCCCGAGATAAAAGGTATTGACAGACGGACGGACGGACAACAAAGCGATCCGTTTTTCGCAAGCGGTTCCGTTTTTTCCTCTCTAAAAACCTCTCTAAAAAATACTCTAAAAAACCTTAACAGAGACACTGCTTACTCCTAAAACCTCTTTATTTGTCTACAAAATTATATAGACAGAGCATTAGAGTAAAAACGGTCTAAGAGAAAAGTAAGTCACCTGAAACCTTTTTCTCCCTAAAGGTTCCCGCAGACAGCCAACCAACCAACCAACTAAATTGTTTGGTTGGATTAAGTCTTTAGCACTAACTTTTATCCAATGCAATTGATTAGTCGGAGAGACGTGCAAATGTAAGACTGGTTTTGCCATTCGCAGTGGTAACTTCAGTGCAAATTAAACGCCGGTGTAGTGAAAGGCGAATGGTACAATTTATTAGTAAAAGAGTAACCGTGGAGTTTCTTGCCGGATTTGCTCCATAGGAAACGACCAATTGAAACCGTACATTTAGCTTCTGATGTTTCATAAGTTTCATGTAGGTTTCTGTGAAATAAAATATTTTGATTTTGAGTGGAATTGAATTAATTAGTACTTAGGCAATTGGGCTAAGAGAACCACCGGTTGGGTACCACTAAACGCACAACGACATCGCGGCAGACCGAGAAGAAGATAGTGGGAGGAGATTGACTCCTACAGAAAGGACTGGCCGGTAGCAAAAGACAACAAGAGAGAGGGACTAGGGAGGGCTAGTTAGATCTTCTTCTTAGCGTGTCGATAGCAATCTAAATGGACTCGGCCCAGTATTTAGTTAAGCGTTTGGCGCCATCACCAGCGTCTATCAGTTCAGATTAGATTAGTACTTAGTTTGTAAAAATGCATCGCAACGAATGAAGAAGACATTAGCTAGTAGCCAATAAAAAATATTTTGGAAAAAATCCTGTTCCAGGTCAATTGTTTAATAAGACAGAATCTGTGTGGTAATCCATCGAATGGCCTGCAGGAGCCCTAAAACGACCGAGTCACGTACAAAAAGGACTCGGCTGAAGTTATTTTGAGCCGAGTACACACAAGTTGATGCCTTGTGTAAACATGAGTAGGCCTCCGCTTTGTTATTCACAAGATTTGTAATAACGTCGAGACGTGTCAATTTTACGAAGTAAGCAAATAAGGTTTACCTTTTTAGGGTTCCGTAACTCAATAGGAAAAAACAGAACCCTTAAAGGATCACTCGTGTGTATGTCCGTCCGTCTATCATAGCCAATTTGCTCCAAATCTAATGCACGGAATATGTTGAAATTTGGTATAAATATGAATCTCTGTGACCATAAATTCATTTTGAATATGGGGGTCATTTTTGGGGGGCAAATAGAAAAAAAAAGGTTTCGCAATCTGTACTTTGTGACATATCAAATGAAAGGGCTTACTGTGAGGATCTCAAATATATTTATTTTCAAAAGGTTGCACATGGATGTCCCTTATACCCTGTATAGTTATGTGCAGACGTGATATATTATGCCTTTTTTGAATGACAGGATTATTAGGTATATCTTTGGAAACTGTTTCTGGATTATGTTGAACTAATTGTATACTTATGTTTGTTATTGAAAACATACAGAATATGTTTTCCAAATAAAATAAATATTATATTTATAGTTTTAATAGGTTTATGCGTATCTTTATATTTAAAATATATATTCCTCAATATTCTTGATTGCACCTACTAGGTACTGTTTGTCTCTGTATCACCCAAAGATTGACTGGTAGAAAATGCCTATGCATTAAGTCCGCCATTTACAGTCCGTACATTTTAAGAAAATCAACGCCTTCCGACATTTTCACAAAAAAACACGGCAATATTTAATTACGTTCATTAATAATATGTTTTGATAGGCGATCATTATAAGGAATCCGACACCACACAATAAACGTAATTACTATCATAAAAGCAATCAATTAACTCTAATTAATTGGTTATATAAGGTTTCACGCGAACACAATATTTCACACGTTCTCTGTGTTGTTTCCATAAGTTATGACGTGCTTTAGGAATAAATGGGTACCTAATTTATTAGGAAACGTGTTTCGTGGAGACTCTGGATTGATGTAGCAACATAATCTGACTGAGGAGCTCGATGGCTACGTAGTAACAGTCGCACTGATCAATTGCCTAAGTCAGTCCGTAGATGGGTGACCATTACTTATCGAGATTCCTCCGTTCCTCTTCGACAGTCGTTATAGGTTGTCAGAAGCCCGAAAGTCTGATAACCAGTCTTACCAAGGAGTATCGTGTAACCCATTAACTGGATTGTGGAGGTCAGATAGGCAATCGCTCCATGTAAAATACTGGTATTCAGCTGCATCCGGTTAGACTGGAAGCCGACCCCAACATAGACAGGGCAAGGTAGATTAAGTAGGTACATAGTTTTAATCCTTCTTTTTAAACTTCTTGTCATCTCGCTTCAAAATACAAACCGGTCTGAACTGCACGTTTACGATCGATTAGATTTTGTAGACCGCTCAGCTTTAGAACGAAGGATATCCCCAGAGACAGAGTATCGTATAAAACAGCCACTCGTTTAAAATTCTATATCGGTTTCATGGAGATCTGGAAGTAACGAAAGATATTGGAACGTCGTCCTCCAATTTATGAAGATTTCTTACAAAAATTCTTATGAAATACAATTTTATTATTTTACAAGCGACTGCGACGCAACTTCTTTCGCGTGGAAGTCGTAAGATACACAATGTACTAAAATAACATTCACATTTTGGTAATTTTCCTCGGCCCCCGACCCACCGCGTCGCATCGTATCGCCCGCCCTCGCTATTACTTCGTTTTCGCATAGTGTTATTTTTGACTATTGTTGCCCGTGGCTAAATAATAACAACCGCACAGGTCGATCGAACAGGTTAAGCTACGCTTGCCGCGGTTGGTCTGTAGATGGGTGACCATCTTTACATACCGAGACCACTCCGTGCCTCAGAAAGCACGTTAAGCCGTTGATCCCGGCTGTCATTCGTGGATCTCTGACAGGCGTTACGGGTAGTCAGAAGCCCGAAAGTCTGACAACCAGTCTTACCAAGGGGTATCTTATTACCCAGTAACTGAGTTGTGGAGGTCAGATAGGCAGTCGCTCCATGTAAAATACTGGTATTTAGCTACATCCGGTTAGACTGGAACCCGACCCCAACATAGTTGGGAAAAGGCAGATGATATGGTAGAAATGGAAATGATTTTCCATTTCCATTTTAAAGATGGGAAGATGACCTGAAAGCTACTGCGGGAGGGACATGGAAGAGAAAAACTCACGATGCCTGGTGGGACGACGAACAGTTGGTACCTGTCCCCATATGATGTCAATACAGTGGAGGCTATCTGTGTAGCTCTACCTTTAGCAGTACAGGCTGGATATAATTTCCGGTGTGTTCCATTCGAACGTTCAAGCAAGTGTCAAATATTTTAATAAGGTAGTTTTTGTTTAGGTAGATAGCGCTAGAAATAACATGATAATGTAAAGTCGTAAAAATATTTCATACAAGTCAAAGCTTTTTAATTACTCGTATATTGTGAAACTCCCATCTGGACCCCCCACAGTACTTAGCATGGACCCGGTACCAATCCAATATCTATCCTCCTGCACAGTTAACCTTGACTTGACCTATTTTTCAGAAATAAAAAATTGGAACTATCTTCTACCTAGTATTTTTGGTGTATTAAAATTGTAATGAGTTTCCTACGACTTGTATTACAATTTAGCCTTTATTTCATTGCTGTTCATTTCAGGCATTTTTCTTGTATGGTTGATGGGCATTTCCCTTTCTTTAATAGATTTTCAACTTTATCGCTAAAGCTTATGTTCAAAGTCTATTGGAAAAATTTGACAGTTTCGGGTAGCTTGATGTACTAGCGTCTGTACATATGGGTTCCTTTTACCATTTTGGTACGTAACCCTGAAAAGATCTTTATTCTTCAGGCTTCTTAAACTAAATACAAAGATTTGCATACCCAGAAGCTTCAAATAAATAAATAAAATCTTGCTACATTCTTCCAGAAAATTCACCTCAAACAATATTTCTTAGCTCTTAAAACGTTCTGAGCGCCGCTTTGTCGATCTCGGTTTTAATATAGAACTAGTTAGGAGTCTCATTACACGTCTGTCGAAACAAGTCGCCTGCTGTTGCGACCAGCATCGCAATTTAAACAAACGGTCTATGAAGCAGAGCGGAGTATTCTGGGTATCAAACTAACACTCCGGGTTAGGAACATTATCATCCGTTCCATCACAAAAATAACTGATGTCACTTGGAAAGCTGCCACGCTAAAATGGAAATGGGCTGGACACATTTGCCTCATCCAGACGATCGATGGAGAAACCTGTCGTAGTTTTGGCTCAATGGGTCCATCTTAATGACAAACGACATCATGGCAGACCCAAACGGAGGGGATAAGCTGGAATCCTTCAACAAGAACTTGTCCTTAGCAGCTGTAAACAGAAAGAAGTGGAAAGAGAGTAGGGAAGCCTTTATTTTGCAGTGGGACTTCAAAGGCTTTTAATAATATAAGAAGCAGGTAAGATACAGAAGTAACGCGCGTTCGGAAAATGTTTCACGTAGAGGAAACGATCACAAAATTCGACCAGCAGGCAGTTGGACTGGTCGCCTATTTAATCGTTACCTAGTTAGATATGTCTAGAAAACATATATATAGGTAAATAAGATTTGTCTTGAGCGTATATGTCACATGGTAAGTAAGTAACAATATTCGTTGGAGATCGTTTGTTTGCAACCAAGCTGGTAGTGCCATTTTGAACTGCTAATGATACTCAGCAGCCCCTTCAAAACTATCTACATATAAAAGGTCGAGGCGTACTCTTTCAGAAGTTGGATTGCAAAAAGCGACGGGATTTTTGTGGAAGCTTCTGTTCAACGGTTCGGAGCTGCAAATATTCACCAGATTTTCCAGTGCCTATTATAGCGAAAAGTTAGTTATTATTACGATCTCAAGACCTATAGAAATGAATGAAATAATGTTTATGAAGTAATTTAAATTCTGCCAAGAGCTGAATTGTTGGCCTGAAAATAGAACATAATTATTTGAATTTTCGAAGGATGAGGAGAAATTTCTCGAAGGCTGTGGAAAGTTCTAGGCTAGAAAACAGTTTATATTTAAATAACTGAAATCAGAATTGATGGTCTTCTATGAATTTTGGCTTGATTCAACTTTTTATTTTGTTTACTTTTACTGTGTGATTTTAAATAATGATTTATTAAGTCCGTTGTGATAGACTTTGGACACACCACGTTAAATACAAAATAAGGCAAATGACATGTTTTCACTTTCTTTTTTCTTTTCATTGAAGTTTTTTCCAAGGTTCGAGTCACTCAAAAAAGCGATTACGTATTTCCATTTATTCAGGCATCAGTTCATTTGCTGCTTCATTTATATCAGGCGCTTAACTGGCCCGACGATTTCACGAGTTCACGACATTCTAATTTTGTTAGTATAACTGAATATCTATTCTATACAAATAAATAAAATTTAAGTGTCCGTTCGTAAAATTTAACAGCCTTTTACTAAATGCTTCTGAAAGTATATAACTGTACTTCTAACAAAGTACCAATTTTAAACATTTTTTTTCTGTCTCTCCGTCTGTCTGTCTCTGTCTCTTAACGGGACTTTCACTGGCAGTTAGCTGACACTATAAGGAGTAACTAAGGCTACTATTATTTTATAAAAAAAATGGGTTTCACGCAAAAATGTTAAAACGCATGAAACCCAATTTGTTTTCCGACGTGCTCGCGATCAAACTCGCGGGCACAACAATTAAAAATAATAATACACAGCCTAACCTATTTCCAGAAAAATAACGTGCTTATTTAGAATACAATACGGGAGCGCACCTACATAATTCGCATCAATTTTACATCCATCATGAGCACACCCACTCCATATTCCATCAATGCCAATTTTCCGGCCAAGTACCGCCGCCATGTTTCATTCATGCTGGCGACGGGCGACGGTGGCGGGCTTCTGAGTCGGAGTAAGACAGCCGGCAAAGCTAGAAACGGCCGTCGCAAAATAAGGGTTAAATAAGGATATAAAGGAGATATAAATGTTGCAGAAGGGACAAAAATGAGTAACTCCATTATCTCTGTAAATTCCTTGTTCGATTCATTTCAACTGCATAATTTTTATTCAGTACTAGAGACCCGCCCGTTGAATTCGCACGGTTGCAATGTATTGATGTAGCGATGTCAAAGCATCGAGATTTTTATGCTATATCTAAGATATTCATAAACGTTTTATATGTACACATAAACCTTCCTTACCAGTTTAGAATAACTAAACGGTCACACGAAAAGCGACTTTGTTTTCTGTCATAAATTGATAAGTACCTATACTTGCAACAAAATATGTGGTATTCTGGAAATGCCAACTTACCAAGTGCCTCATTACTTGTTCCATTTCTCTTTTATTTCAGTGCGAGTCAAACGAAATATTAGCTCATGCCGTTTTATAAAAATGGCCGAATCAGCAGGTTTGTGGTGCGGTTGACTGTTCACTGTACAGACGCCAGCACATCAAGTTACTACAATCTGTCAAATTTCTTTAATTGATTTTCCACTTTATCGCTAGAGCATAAGGTTCAAAGTTGATTGCAAAAATTTGACAGTTTCGGGTAGCTTGATGTGCTGGCGTCTGTACATGACTCAAAGCTCATTATTTTATTTCTACCTTTTGTTAACCTAAAATATTGTATCTCAAAATAGATTAAATTCAACATTGAGACGTTTAAAGGCTCTCCCCCACAGGCACGTTATTATCGGTCGATAATATCGGATGCGATATTGCGATATCTGTTTTCAGTACATTTTATATTAGGACGGCGACGAAGTTACACACTGTTGCGATAATAACGACGCAATAGAAGTAGGACGCTTGCGTTCCTCCGTCTTGCGATATTCCGATAGTTCTTAGAACATTTTGTATTAGGCCGCATAATATGATCGTACACCTGCATTAATAACGCAATAACGTATCCAATATTATCGACCAATAATAACGCGCCTGTGGGGGAGAGCCTTTACTTTACTGGGGCAATACAGGGATCCGTACTCGACTTCAATGAGACAAGTTGTCAAATTGCGCGAAAAGGGTTAAACATTTTCTCTTTGACCTTACACGAAGGTTTTCTGAAAGGTGTTAAGTTAATTTATTGGATTTATGTAATGTCATATTTAAATGAGGGTAGAATTGTTTTTGTCATTTGTTTGATAGAGCCAGTGAGTGACGGTGACAACAAGTTTACATATGCTAAAAGAACGATTGTAGATTTATGGCATAAGTATGTAAATTCACCCTGCCTACCCATTCAGATAAATACAAGCGTGATGTTATGTTATTTGTGTATGCAAGTTTAAAGAGAATTCAGAATAATTCTCAATGTCATTATCGTAGGTACCATCGCGTACACTTTGTACCTACTTAATTTATTTCTCATTGTTCTAGAATTGTAAATAGTTAAATATCTACAGCTGTTGTAAATGTTACGATGTACTCAGAAAACGTACAGTATATCTAATACGTAATAGGTGCTTTGTAATCAACACTGATATAGTATTCTGCTGTGAATCTACATAGGACCAAATGGCTTTCGAATTTTTGCGTGGACGTCATAGCGACATTAATTGGATTTGCGTTCAATAAAATGTTGCGTTCGACCAAATTAAATTGATGCAATTAATAGTACCGGACTGAGTTAGGCACTAGGATATTACCTAAAATGTTTTAGCGAATCGTATCTACGGCTGCATTAATTCTGGGCGGAATACTAAAGATAATACATAGTAGATTGTACGACGAGAGAGACAACAACACAGATAACAACGGAGATAGTTAAGTCGAGGGATAAAATGGCTCGTTTATGCCTGAGTTATACACTCTGCTTTTCACTTCTATTGTGAGAAAATGAAACAGGCATAAGGTATGTAACAGTATTTTCACTGTTCAAAAATGTTCCAATTGAAGAAAAGAATAGCTAATTCCCGCCACACAACTTTTTAAAAGGTTTATTTTTTTATTTTCACCATGTGGCATTCGACTTGCGTACTTCATTGCCAAGTCATAAAAAAGGTTTTTTGGTTTTTTTAAATAATAAATGACAACTATTTTATCTGGTTTTATTGAATTAACGATAGAAAACGCGGAAGTTATATAAATTAAAGGCTCCTACAAACAGGCGCGACACGCGATACAATCGCGCGCGACCCAGGCACCGCTCGTTGCGCGACTTGCGGTGCCTTTGTGTCGCGTGTCGTTTCGCGCCTGTTTGAAGGAGCCTTTATGCAAATAAAATAAAATAACGACTTTAATCTGCGACATTTTATTGTGCGTGTGGCTGTTTTGGCTGATTAGCTTAGTCTGAGAAAAAAATACGTTATGCACTAGAACATAAAAAGCGATTTTATATTTTTTTCGAACTTTTAGAGCATGAGAAGTGAAAATTATTTTTCCGACAGTTCGAACAATAATGGACCATCGATCAATCAATTCAAACAATCAAAGGTTTCTTAAAGGGGGAACTATTGTCTTTAGTATTTCGTTCTGAACTTCTGAAGCAGAAATATGAAATAAAAAATATTAATCGATAGCAAACGGGTGATTTGAACAATGAGAAAAGAAAACAAACACAATAAGGGCGATGACACACTGGCGTTGCCAATGCGTTGCGTCGGCGCTACGACGACGCCTGAGCAGGCGGTGCGTTGAAACGACGTGCAGCGAGGGAACGCGTGCGCATCGGACAAGGGGCCAGGGAGACGAAGCAGAGAGGGGTGCTGCGACTACACACGTATATATTTTAGAATATCGACGGTGGACGTCGACGTCGTAAAGTTGCGACGTCGGAATAAGCTGCGTTGCGTTGCGACATCGCACCGCTTGTGTAGCACTCACTACGTCAAAATCACTGCGATGCGATGACGCATTGCATTGGCAACACCCGTGTGGCATCGCTCTAACTGGCAGTAAATTAATGTCAGTTAGAATTTCACAAAAAGTTCAGGTTTTTAAAGCGCGTCCTCTTCGAAAGTTTAAGGTGGTATATTCCAGCCCTGGTGCCTACTATAATAACATTGTATGCTTTAATTAGAACGTATTGTACCGAGCTACCTAAAAGATATGAAAAGTCTTTTATATATCTTTAATACCCTATATCGCGTGATGAATTGCTGTAATGTGAAGTACCCTCTTTTCTAAGCTGTAATTATTGTCATGCAAGTTGGGGAATGCGGTTGTGTAATTGTTTTTTTATAGCTACAACATAGCGGTTATGAAATTTTCTCTTTGTTTCAATGTGAATGTAGAAGGTGAATCCATGGATGCACATCTAGCTACCCCAAACTGTCAAATTTTCCCAATCAATCTTGACCTTTATACTTTAGCGATAAAGTTGAAAATCTGTTCAAGAAATTTGACAGACAGTAGCTTGATGTGCTGGTAACAAACTATTTACGCTAGGTACTAAATTAAATGACTAACTTATTAATTAAACATACAAAAAATTATTTTCGTTTTTGTTATCTTAGGCGTCGAAGTACTCGTCCACGTCGTTGTCATCCCGAAACGTGCCCAGAAGACTTGCCGCATTGTCACGTTGAATGGTAATGCTAATTCTTTGGCCAAAGAACGAGCCAGCGCTCTGGTCACGTGAAGTTTCGACGAGTCGACGAGAAATTTCCTTAATAAAAATGAGACGCGCACTCAGGCCCCATGACTCGATCGTTTCGACCACAGAACAGTTCAAAGAGGTTTTATCTGTTCTGTGGTTAAAACCCCATACGGTTCAAAACTGTAGTTAGCCATAAGGTTACAGCAGTCGGCGCTTGAGGATCTCAGCAGCCGCAGCAGCGGTGCCAGCACAGCCAGTGCTTGGTAACAAACAGGTGAAGGATATTTATATCTTAAGAGGAATCGGGAGTCGTCTTAACTGTGACTTAAGTGCTCTTGTAGCTATCTAAAATAACTATAAAACTTTATTTCTTATTATATTTCACAAAACCTTTTTTTTTTCAGGATTGGAAATCATCAAATGACCCCCTTCCGCTCTGGGCGGAGCGGAAGGGAGTGTCAGACTCTTACTGACTAAAACCGACCCGTGTTCCTCCCTTAGCCCTTTATGTTCCGGGCCAGCGGTTAAATCACCATTGGGTCTAAAACCTTCATGCCAAACTAAATGAAAGTTTCACAACCACTCATGGGAATAGAAACTCCTAATTTCATCTTGTTATCGTGGCAAACATCAGCTAGCTTCATCAAAAACTTTTTAAATAGCGGTGAGAATATAATCTAGAGTTTTAGATGTAGAGCTTAAGTTAATCGACGAAGGCTAGGGCTGTCACAGCTTATGTTAAATAAGACACGATTTTTCGGCTGAAGATTTATAGAATAGAAAAAAAACAGCTGATAGTATTATACATTTATGTTAGCATAACTCGACATAATGTATGGATCAACAGATTTTTTTTTCACGATATCAGGATTGGTCCCGTAGAAAAAAGTTGTTCATAATGATGAGTACAATTACCCCTTTTTAGGAATAATACGATCAAAATGTAAGGGTATATACACTCTTAAAACCTACATTTTAAAGCAGCAGCATTTTTTTTTTTTTGTTTTAAGTTAGGAAATACAACAGCAGTGGCAAACAAAGTGATAACCCTGACTGCACCTGAAACCTGTTCGAGAGCTACAAGCTGAGCTTAATATTATCTGCTGTATGTTTTATGTAAATTAAATATCTATGCGGAACTCTTTGAAATACCTGTGGTGTTCTAGATACCGCTAATTAATTGGCGATTATAAGGTATCAGTATCGTGCAGTCGGTAACTGAAACAAGTAGTATGTTAGGTGTTTTCACTTATACAAGCACCTTAATTGCGTGAAACACTATTATTATTAAATTTTGAAGGATATTGCAAATCCATTGCTTCATATGTTCGAAAAATTTGTCTGCTCAACAACGTAAATAGCGCAATGAATGTTGTTGAACTGTCAAAAGGAAAGCCATTGCTATTGTTAGTGTGTTACATATTATATTAATGATTATTGAAGTAAGCCTACTTACTTCAATAATCATTAATATAATATAAGTCAGCTACAACAATAACTTTCTTTAGAAATACCTCCAGCAATGTTTTATGTCTAAAATATGCAATAAGTATTGTTTTCGACTATTAAAGATTCTGGAAAAAGTTCTAAGGACACGTTCAGCGATTTAGGTATAACTAGAAAAACATGTTTCGAACAGTTAATAAACTACGCGAAAATATTATAATTGCTGCAATTTGAACTACAGTAAACTAATTCAACTCAACGAATAACTAAAATGAATCCACGAAACGTTTAACTTATTATTACACTCGTTTAACTCTTAAATGTTTAACTTTGGCGCATTGCACGGAATCACGGATGGCATCTCCCCTGCGAATAACTGTCTGGATATAAAGAGGGATCTACACAGTGTTAAATTGAGTTGATCCACGCCTGCAGTCTAAACTGGTGCTACTTTCGCCTAAATGTAATTTTTGAAGTGAAAACTTCTTTAGCGGCGCTGTGTACTTTTTTTGGAATGGGTAAAAACTTCTAAATTCGCGTCAGGTCACGTGACCCTGATCGAAAATTCGTAAGACGTAAAACGTCACACGTAAAACGTAAGACGCGCGTTGTTGAGGACAGCGCCATCTATGCACATCGGGAAGAACTACGAGGGCCTCGCGTACTAACGTCAGACGTAAAACTTAAGACGCGCGTTGTTGAGGACAGCGCCATCTATGCACATCGGGAAGAACTACGAGGGCCTCGCGTACTAACTACGTAGGCCTCGCGTACTAACTACGTAGTTCATCCAACAACGACGAGATGGCGCTGAACCACGGATATATAACTGACGACGAGCAAATCTGAATAAATTCCTTTCACGAGAAGAATAAACCAGTCACTTTGGTCATCATACCTGATTTGCAAAAAACCCTATAAAATAAGGAACACACCTTAACACGCGTGTTTTGTTTATAAGACGATTCACAAAAATTCGATTCGATTGTCTATTTGATCATTATTATTATTTTATTATTATTTCCTTCTTTTATGTTTGTTAGTGTTAATTAGAATGACATGTTAGTTGTTAATTTATAATAATATTGTATGCAGTCTGTACAATCAAAATGCTGTATTGAATAAGGTAAACTGTATTTATTAATTAAATCACTGGGATCTTACAATGGTGCAGAGTCAAGAAGAGGAAACCAAAAGTGGCAATGTTGCCAATATTAAAATTACAAATTAAAATACTTTAACACAGACAATTAAACCAGACTAAAATAAAATCGATTATTAATCTTACAACAAAATATATTTATGTTTGATATTGAATCGAACATAGTTGCGCGGGCGAGAAGTTATACAAAGAGAGTCATTAAAACCCAGCAAATAAACTTTAAGAAAAGTACATAGAGTTATAAACTCAATAAAAATTAATTTTACCCTAAATTAAGTAGGTATTCAAACTTAGAAAAATCTATAGTCTACAGTAGCTCTATACAACCAAAACAATAAGCAAAGTGACTAAAAATGTTTACGCCTTACTCTATTAATGAAATAACGGTATAGATGAAAACAATATAACAACGAAATTACGTCTAAAGTAATATTGCATAATAACTAACTTATGTCTAAAAAGGACCTATGAAGTAGGTGGTTATATGGCCTAAATAATTTATAGAAAAAAGCACATCTACAGCAACGTGAAAGTTACATATGTACAGTTATAGCAAAACCAACTCTATAATTAAACTAAAATAATATATGGTAGGTATATGGTTGTAAGCATAAGATAATTAGAATAATTTTAAACAATAGGAAGAGGACACAATTTTGAAATAGACCTTACAAAAGTTTTGTTTTTACATTTAACTTCAGCAACTCTTACATTTTTGTCATTGCCTGGAAACACTTTTACAATGCGAGCCAGTGGCCACTCTAGAGGAGATGAATTTACATTTTTTATCAAAACAAGATCATCTTCTTTCAAATTGGGAACATTATATTTCCACTTGGGACGGTTTTGCAATTGTGTTAGGTAATCTGATACCCAAGTTTTCCAAAAGTCTTGCTTTAATTTTGCAACCAGCTTCCAAAATTTTAAACGGTGTGACGGAATATCCGTCAGATCTACTTCAGGGTAACTAGTCAAAGCAGTCCCAATAAGGAAGTGTCCAGGCGTTAAATATGTTCCTTCCCTAGGGTCTAGGGAAAGCAGGGGCCGGGAGTTCAACACACCTTCTATCTGAACTGCAACCGTATTGAATTCTTCATAGGTCAAGCACAAGTTGCCAACAACTCTTTTAAGGTGGTGCTTGACGCTCTTCACACCTGCTTCCCATAGCCCTCCAAATTGAGGGGAATAGCTAGGTATAAACATAAACTGAATATAATTATTTTTACAAAATTTATAAACAGACTCCTTATGAGTCTTTGAATTATGCAACTTGTAAAGCTCATTTAATTGATTTTGTGCTCCTTTAAATGTTTTTGCATTATCGCAGAAAACCTTTGTAGGCATGCCTCGCCTAGAAATAAAGCGATTAAAACATGCTAAGAAATTTTCAGTAGTCAAGTCTGATACTACCTCTAAATGTATTGCCTTAGTGGCAAAACAAACAGAGTGCAATATACCCTTTAGTTACGAGCGGTTTCCGAATCCTAGCAATTTTCATACTGAATGGACCGCAAAAATCAATGCCAACATACTGAAAAGGCCTGGTAACGGTGACTCTAGCTGTAGGTAGAGAGCCCATAAGTTGCTTTGCAGTTTCTGCCTTCAAACGAATGCATTTTAAACAACGATGTACTACCTTTTTGACCTCCCTAATGCCACTTATTATCCAAAACCTCTGTGAGAGCGAACTGAGTACTAATCTAGAGCCAGCATGCAACAATCTGAGGTGCTCTCTTTCAATTATCAAGGAAGTGATATGACAACTCTTAGGGAGAATAGCAGGGTGCATCTTTTCTAGTGGAATGCCTGCATTCTGCAACCTACCGCCAACACGAAGAATACCGAAGGCATCAATAAAGGGAGACAAACTAGCTATGTTTGACTTTACTTTTTTATCAGATAGTAATAGATTAATTTCTTCCGCAAAATAATACTTTTGAACACAACGAATGATTATTAATAACGCATGGTTCAATTCATTAGCACTCAATGCAGAGTCTTTATTTATATGTTTTTTGGAAATATTATTATAAAATCTATAGATGTACGCAATGACGGCTTGAAGTTTATTTAAATTAGAAAACTTATTAAATAATTCAAAATCCACTGGCTCTACACTATGTGCAAAGCAAGGGATTGCCTCTTGGTCTAGAATTTCTGGTTCCTCGATATTTTCGAGGACATGGATTCCATGCTGGTAAGTTGGGTCCGCTAACCCTGGCGCACCATGCCACCATAGAGCTCTACTCCGCAAGCCTTGCGGCTCTACACCACGCGAGAGCAGGTCAGCGGGATTATCAGCCGATTTCACATGAAACCAAGACGATTTATTAGTTAATGACACAATTTGTTTAACTCTATTATTGACATAGGTATTAGCCTTTATTTTTTGAGAAGCTATCCAGGCCAACACAATCTGTGAATCAGTGTACAAGAAAACCGCGTGAGAGAATCTAGAGGTAAGTACCTTGCTCACTCTATGTACCAGCTGTGCCAGCAATAAAGCGCTGTTCAGCTCTAGCTGAGGTATTGTCAGCTTTCGCGATAGAGGAGCTACACGGGATTTCGAACATAAAATATTACTATTTACGGTACCATCCTTTTTAACAACTCTAAGGTAGAGGCAGCAACCAAATGCCTTCAATGAGGCGTCAGCATAGCCTACTAATTCTATTATGGAAGAATCATGGCACTGTATGGATCTAGGAACAGATATTTTGTCCATTAATTTTAAATCAGCAATAAACTTTGTCCACAGCTGTAAATAGGTGTGTGGTAGAATGGTATCCCACTCAATTTTTGCAGACCATATTTTCTGCATTATTAGTTTGGCTCCTACAATAATTGGACCTATAAGACCCAAGGGGTCAAAAATTTTACCAATATAACTAAGCACCTTTCTTTTGGTATTTAAATTGTCCTCACAATGTGGGGTTTGAAAGTGAAAATGATCTAAATTAACATCATATTTTAGTCCTAGCGTTTTGACAACATTATCATTATTGAGATCTACATCATCAAAGAATCTACGCTCCACAGGAATACTCTCCAGAACAGAAGGTAAGTTTGAGCACCACTTATGCAACCTAAAATTACCTAACTTAAGTAGCTCTACCAATTGGTCTCTCAAAAAGGAGAGCTGCTCTACATCATCACACCCAGATAGTACATCATCGACATACGTATTTTTAAACATAGCATTAGCGGCAAGAGGATACCTATCTCCATACCTATTTGCTAACTCTATCAAACATCGGGTGGCCAAAAAGGTAGAGGCTTTCATACCATAAGTTACGGTTTGTAACTGCAAGCAAGCTATAGGCTTACCTGGGTCATCCCTCCACAAAATGTTCTGAAGACTTCTATGGTCTGGATTTATAAAAACACATCGAAACATTTTTTCAATGTCACATATTAAAATGTACAAGTATGACCGAAATAAAAGAAGGATATCAAAGAGCTCACCTTGCACCACCGGCCCTTTCAGCATTACATCATTCAATGAGATCTTATTTCTACTTTGCATACCACCATCAAAAACCGTTCGCAACTTCGTGGTCTTGCTCTCCTCATTGAATACAGCATGATGGGCTAGAAAGTAAACAGAGCCACAATTAATATCATATGAATTGATATCTACTTCCTTAGCATGTCCCATCGCGACATAGAGGTCAATGAACTCCTTATACTGTACAAATAATGCATGATTTTGTTTAAATTTCCTTTCTAAAGATAAAAACCGCTGCCAAGCAACTGAGAACGAATCTCCAAGTTGTAACTCATTTTTAGGGGTGATTAGAGGTAAATCAACATAAAATGTGTTATCCTTCAACTGTACAGACTGTTCAAAACTAGCTTCTGCCCTTTGAAACTCATCTGATACCATGGCTACAGGCTCAGGAAAACTCTCAGATAACCAAAACTTTTCCATCACATTTTCTAACTTGTTTTCATCACAGATAGCCATATTAGATACCATATTGTAGCACAAAGTCTGATTACAAACACTCACCCTGCCGGCGACAACATACCCAAATACAGTATTTTGCAATGTAGGACCATCTAGAATTTTAAAACAACTATTTAACAATGAATTAAAATAAATATCTGCACCCAACAATATTGATATTTCCAATGGAATGTTGAAGTTATTATCTGATAGCAGAATTTCCTTGGGAATATTTAATTTAGTAATATCAATAAATTGCTGCGGCAGAGGTGTAGTTATTTTTTCCACAATATGACAGTTAATATTGAATTTAATATTTTCATGTTGACATGAATTAATACAAAAACTGACAACTTTGTTTAATTTGGTGGCCCTGTTGCCTACCCCAATAATATTGGTTTCCTGCAAGGTGGGTGTCAACCCTAATTTATTTACTAAAGAGTTGGTCACAAATGAAGCTTGGCTGCCACTATCAAGCAATGCCCGAACTTGAATGTCTCGACCATATTTGTCAGAGACTTTTACCATAACAGTAGGTAATAAGACATTGCATGGTGAAGCATTATTATCATTGGATAATAATGATACAGGAGCCTCTTCCTTTTTATCTTCACTATGCAATAATGAATTATGTGAGCTTTTGCAAACTTTACATTTAAAGTTATATTTGCAGACTTTGTCTGCATGTGCTCGCAAACAAGTGGAGCATAATTTATTATCCTTTACAAAGGACAGACGAGTCTCTATAGGGACCATCTTAAATTTGGGACATTTAAAAATAGCATGATCTTTTTTATCACAAAACTTGCACAAACTTTGTGCCTGTGAAGAAACATTTGCAACCTGCATTGCAGATTTGGAATTGATTTTAAATGGAACTGTATCCTCCAGCGCCATAGCACGCTTCTCGAGGAAGTTAATAAATTCTTTTAGAGTCGGAACCTTATTAATATCCCGCTCCAAATTAAACGCCCTTTTAGTATAAGGGTCTATTTTTTTATATATTACACAAATTATAATATGATCCCAGTGTTCAACAGGTTCCTCTAAATTTTTTAATGCATGCAATTGCTGATTTAAATTGGAAATTAAGGCCTGTAGACCGGATGCAGTACATTTCTGCATTGACGGCATGTCCAAAACCATATCTAAATGACCAAAAATCAACCGGGTTGGATCATGATATCGTTTCTCTAATAATTGTAAAGCTTCTCTATACGATTTATTAATAAGTGGCAAGTTTATTATAATTGCCAACGCTTCATCCAGAAGGTATTTTCTTAAATAGAATAGCTTTTGGACATCCGTCAATGAATTATTATTGTCAATCACTGCTATAAAGAGGTCATGAAATGGTTTAAACTTGGTAAAGTCTTTACCGTCAAATGTGGGGATTTCAACAGTGGGTAATTTAGAACTAGAAACACATGTTGTCTGAAACGATTCAGTTTTGGAAATTACCTTTATAGTCTCATTGATCTTCGCCAATACTGTGAAATATCTCTCCTCAAATTGTCCCACATCTTCCGTATCTTTGTCATCCTCACTTAGAATATCCAATTGGACACTCTCGTACTGCTTTAACGCCCACATTAGCTTCTCCTTGCGTGCCGCAAGAAGATCTACCGTGGCAGATGCCAAATTTATGGGGTCGTTCACATAGTTCTCGATCCGAGTTAGCGTAGCCTTACACTGTGAGCGTATTAACTTAAGCTTCTTTAAATCCGCCATTTGGATAGCTGAAAACCCTAAACAACCGCACTATCACTTCACTTGTTAGCAGAAATATCGCTTTTATAACTAAAACACAAACTTTTTAACACTTCGTAAACTTTGTTTACATCGGATCACAACAATAGCGGGAAACCGGTGAAACGTCAGCTGTCAACGTTGAAATGCCAAACTCAATTGACATTAGTAATGTCAAAGTCGAGTGACGTCTCCGGTCATATATGTAGCCGGAAGCGGGAACTACGTTGCCAACACCGCCCGTAGCTTTCACAATTTCGGTATAGTGGGTACTTTTGCATCCATGTACCAAATTCAGCAAATCTGCCGAATTTCTTCGTTTTTTCTTCTTTAGAATGCTGATGACTCTCAACAAACGCAAATTGTGCGTTTTCCTTCGCTAAAATAGACTGATATCACCCAATTTGGGTGAAATTCCGCCGCGCAACCGACACTGTCGGCGCACGACACGCCGGCCAAACTTGCCGAATCAGTGCAAATTTCATATAAAAACACTCACTGAATGTCAGAAGGACCACAAACAGCATGTACAATCAAAATGCTGTATTGAATAAGGTAAACTGTATTTATTAATTAAATCACTGGGATCTTACAATGGTGCAGAGTCAAGAAGAGGAAACCAAAAGTGGCAATGTTGCCAATATTAAAATTACAAATTAAAATACTTTAACACAGACAATTAAACCAGACTAAAATAAAATCGATTATTAATCTTACAACAAAATATATTTATGTTTGATATTGAATCGAACACAGTCTATTCGTTTCTATGAATTTGCATGCCGTTAAGGTAGAATGTAGCGGTAACCTTCAGCTAACTGTATCATCTTAAACTTGTACCTACATTGATGGCAAATAAATAAATCTGAATCTGAATCTGAATCTGAATCTGAATACACTCGTAATTGTTCAAGTTTTCACTTCTGTCACTACCGGAGTGCCAGTGTTTTTTTTTTTTAATTATTACTATTTATTTCACATGTAAGTTTTTTTTACTAAATCTAAGCAACCATAAGGAATTTTCAACCGATTTTTTTTTGCCAAAAATACATCGCCACTTAATTAAAATAATACTTGCTAATATACATCACGTAAAAGAATATTGATAATCCATTGCTGCATCTGTTTGAGCAATTTATCTGCTCTATACCATAAGTAACGCAATTAATATTGAATTAGATTTTAATGGATATTGTTGATTTGTCAAAATGTCAAAGGCCTCACAAGACAGTTTACACAGAATAAATGAAATCGAGCTCTAACTTGTATCTGAAAACATGTACTGATTTAACAAGAAAGAAGTTACTAGACAACAAGATTTCACCTGCGGCTACGTCCGCATTTACAATCCAGAACATATATCTAGACAAATGAACATTTTATGACATGTATAGACACTATAACTTATACTACATGTTTCGGAAATAATGGGGCCTACGTGGTGCAAAAAGCCTTTTATTATGTTTTGTTTTGTCAAACCAAACTAGTGTACGTCGCGGTTAGTTAAGTCCTAGTATTATTCCGCAACCAGCTAGTGCTGCTAGGTTCCCGCATTGCGACTCCTACGGGAGTTTGTCGACATGCAAATATCGGTTTGACTGCATTAGAATCCTTCGTGTGCTGCGGCGTCATTAGGCGTGATTAAAGGCACTCGTGGGGGAATTTTACCTTAGGTTAGAAAATGTTATTTGAATTAATTGGGTATGTATTATTTGGGAACGTTTGTACAAGTTTGAGAAAAATTCTTTATAGTTGCTGGAGTTTTTGTAAAAAATATATGAATACATGCGAAATTAACATAAATAATTAAAAAATACCGTCAAGTGCGAGTCGAAGTCGCGCACCGAGGGTTCCGTACAAAGTATGTAAATAGTTTATCACGGGAAATATTTTCTTTGTAATGTAACTACAAATTAACGGTTTTCGGATTTTTCCCTTTACTCGTGCTACATGACATTGCTTCTTGCCAAATTTCATGATTCTAGGTCAACGGGAAGAACCCTATAAATTTCTATTCCCATGAGAGTCTCGAAATAGTTTTTTGCGGCATTAACGGCCGTAGGGTGAGTGGGGGCAAGATCGAACGGTTTTTTGATGAGATGAGCAGTGTTGTATTTGAAGTCTTGTAGAACAGTACATATGAGCTTATGCTGAAAAATTATTTGTTTGAGTAAAGAGCAAAGAGTATATTTTTCTATCATATTAATAACATCCTGTTAAATCTGCTCCAAAGCATAAAAAAATTAAATTAAATGTTTTTATCACGAAAATGAACCAGGGGAAAGATGAAAGGGTGATGGGGAAAGATCGAAATAGTTTCTAAAATCGTTTAAATGATTCTCAGACGCTGTTGGTGGTCACTAGTCTATAGTTTGAAGTGCCCTAAAAACTGAGAACTGACTGAAGTGTCAAAATTCCTTTAGTTAAGAAAGATATAACGTTTTTATATTTTTATATATTTCAATCTTACCCCACCGGGGGAAGATTGACAAAGAGGTTCTCAAACTTTCCACTTTAATTGCTTAAGGTTATACTGAAAATAAAACATTGCTATCAATCAAATATATCCTTTAATTTTACTTTATCCTAATACTTACCGAGATATTACAAAACAGAGAGTTTGCATTTTTCTTTCATCTGAGTCTACAAATGTAGCGCAATACGTAACAAATAAAAGTGACATAAAGATAAAATATTTCAAAATTAAATAGTTATCCAAGCAACAACTTAGAAAAAAAAAATGTATGGCTTCATGCCCATAACAAAAACATAAAAAGACTCTTCAAAGGCAAAAAAGCAATAACAAATCACTTATCTTACATTAATTTGCCATATTTAGGATCAATATCTTTAAAGATTCAATTTTAATCTTTATTACATCTAAAGGTACGAGTTCGTAGTCGACTGCAGACAGCAGCAGAATACGACGTGTCGCTGCGATACTACTGGGGTCTATATATTTCTATGAAAACAACGTGTCGCTAGCTACGGAAGGTATTTCATAGAAACACATAGAAACCAATAGTGTCGAGGCGACACGTCGCCTGCTGCTGCTGCTTGCAGTTGGCTACGAAGTTGTACCTTAATTCTTAACATAATAATCTCGACTTCGGCACGGATTTTTCGGGATGTCTTGTTCTTTCACACTATGACGTATTATATTATAAAGATTCCTTCCGTTTTACTTTCTCTATGGCCGATGTCCGGACGTAGTTACGTGGCATGGTGATTCTGAATTGACAAAATGCAATTATTGAATAGTCATTCGGTAGTCCTAAGTTGGTATTTATAATAATAATATTTGTAATCACTAATCAATTATACACAAAATTAATTCATTCAAAATTTGCATAAACGATATTCTATAAGAACATCATAAAATCATAAAAGGGTAGGTACCGATTATTTTATTTTGTATACTTATCTTATCATGAACAGTTTGAGAACATCTGACTATTAGTATGACTTTTGAAAACGGGGTAAGGTCGAAACTTTTAAATGTTCTTCTTACCCCGTCAAATATTGGTGGGTAAAGATGGAAAATTGAAATAAATCCTAAAATACGAAAAATAGCCATATTTGGATGTAATAACACAACTAAGAATTAAAAATAATGAGTAGATATTCCAATAAAACATTCGTATTCACCTCGTAAGTAAAGTTACAGAACACGGGGTAAGATTAAAACACTCGATTAATTTGCGTAAAAGTCACTGCGCAGACATTTGCATTTTTCACACAACCATTCACTCAAAGCGGTAAACGCTGATTGATATGTGCAACGTAACAAAATGGCGATCTTAACAATGTTGTCATAACTGCAAAAACTGCATTAAGTCTGACGTTATGGACAACTTTTTGTGTTACCCCGTTTTCTATCTTCCCCCCACTCACCCTACCTTTTTTTTACGTTAACTTAGAAGTTTGATTTTTCACAGCTTCAAGAGACTGTAGACCTGAATATATGGTTATAATTTCAACTCGACACCTCCACGCGTTCCCGAGATGAAGGGTCTTGACAGACAGACAGACAGACGGACAGACAGACGGACAACAAAGTGATCCTATAAGGGTTCTTTTTTTCCTTCTGAGGTGCGGAACCCTAAACACAACTTTAAATAAAAAAACTTTGCATTTGCTGTGTAATTAAAACAACCAATATTGCTTTTCACGCCATAATAATACCACCCGACAGCCAGACACATTTTCAGAAAACCTTTAACTATTTTTACATGCGTTTTTTATAATGATCCTTATTTTTATAGAGGAAAACATTTTGCAAATACCCGGTTCAATGTTTTAGCTCGTAATAGTCTAATGCTAAATTATTCGAGGAAAAGCAAGTTAAGCGAATTATGAAAATTATTAATAGTTTCACATTACGTCTGTCGCAATAGTGTTTTATGCATCGTGTTAACTCATGTTATAAGTTTAGTTAATCTGCCAGTTAGAGTTAGTTGGATTTAATCTATTTCGGGGACGTTCATGGAGTGTTAAATATAATCTTTTAGTTTTATATAATTGCATAGCACTTGGTGTGAGTACCATAAAGCTACCATTTACTGATTACGTCATTTATTGACTTGAATGTGCCTTAGCAGTTGAGAGTATGTCAGGCTCATTCAAATGTCTCGCTGATGTTGGTGCATGTGTTAGATCATTCTGCCCCTTCAAAATGGTTGAGTTAAATGGTGCTGATCTATGCGTCATGTTCGTGAACGGGCGCCATCGGTTGGGACTGGCCACAAGGTATTAAAAAAAAAAATACGGACGCTTTTAGCGTGTACTTTTTCTACATCGTCCTCACATGTATAATTTCAACTTTAATGATGTAACCAATATTTTGTAACAATTTTTAGGTTTAAAAGAGTGTCCGTGGAGTCTCTTGCCCGTTCATTTTCATAGGTAAGTACCACTACCTACTATGATTTGGAATGGACAACTAGTTCTATCTTTCTGAGTGACCGACTCCTTGGCAATTCAAAAGTGCCTGTAATTGGTTTAACTTTAATAACGAGTTGTTGTCTGTTATTGTTTTAACTGAAATAGTGAGTGAGTTTCAATCTAATAAATAATATACATTCATCTTATCTTAGAACAATAACAATAGTATAGAGTAATCATCTACCTAGCCTTTCCCAACTTTGTTGGGGTCGGCTTCCAGTCTAACCGGATGCAACTTGGAGCGACTGCCTATCTGACCTCCACAACCCACACATTAGGTAATACGATACCCCTTGGTAAGACTGGTTGTCAGACTTTCGGGCTTCTGTCTACCCGTAACGACTGTTAAAGATCCACGAATGACAGCCGCGACCAACGGTTTAACGTGCTTTCCGATGCACGGAGGGGTCGCGGTATGTAAAGATGGTCACCCATCCACAGACCAACCGCGGCAAGCGTAGCTTAACCTGATCGATCGACCTGTGCGGCTGTTATTATTTAGCCACGGGGCCCTATATATATATTGATATATAGTAATCTAGCTGAAAAATATTTCAAATTTTAAAAATACTAGACAAATAGTATTTTTGTATTGTACCATTTTATGCCATCGGAATGGCGGAAAAAATATAAAATGAGTGCAAAACATTAAATAGGGTAATTTATTTTTGACCGACCATAATTGTACGGAGTGCAACATTTTATTTTAGACGAGCGAAAAAGTGCAACAAAAGCTAATATTATTTTTTCTTTTTATTTCAGCATTTTCAGGAAAAACAATCTTTGTCTAATGAACCGCTAAGAGATGTCTAGCTCACAGGTCTCGGTATCAAATACCTGGAATTTATTACAGTGAAATTTTCCGGGAACACTGAAACCGCAACCAGACAATGAGTTACAAGAAAACTAGTATTTATCAGATTGATATTGCATTTAAAATTGGAATATCATAATATTTCCGTGAGTAGAACTCTAAAAAGAGAAGGTGAAATCTTTTTTTTTTATTCTTGCACTATATATTTATACAACATGACATCATGCCCGTATTCCTCCCGTAGAGGTCAGCAGAGAGGTGGGATTATATCACAACCACATTTTTACCAATTATTAAAAGTGCCACATAATAGGGAGATAAGAACTTCTTTATGGACTTGAATAGTAATGTCGTTCCTTTGTATCTTAAATTCATAATAAAAAAAAAACATTTATTTGATTATTTTCTTAAATTCATTTAAATTTTACATTGTATAAATTAGTTGTAAGTTTCCTGCACATAATAAAAATAATAAAATCACTGATACCTTTGTAGAAGGACCTATAATCACAACCAACAGCCTAAACGTTTGGGTCTAGAAGCATGAAATTTTCCGCAAGAGTTCCCTATATAGCAAAAATGAGCACTAAAGAGGGGTGTTTTGAAAATGCATCCCTTATATAGGGGATCAAAATTTGTATGGAAATTCCTCATATTTGCCGATGGACGAAAACCCATCGGGCATATGGCTTGTCTAAACTAATATTATAAAGTGAAAAGATTTGTGTTTTTGTGTATTTGTTTGTTACTCTTTCACGCTAAAACAGCTGAACGGATTTGGAACATGTATAGACCATGACCTGGATTAGGACATAACATTTTTATCCCGATATTCCCATGGGTTTGAGACTTATACGGGTGAGACCGCGAGGCGCAGCTAGTTATTTATAAATTACTTTCAACAGTCTAATTGAATTAAGAGATTTGATATTGTCTTTATGCTGACTGATTAAACACTAATTGGAAACTAAATTAACACTTGACACCTACTAAGTATTATGTAATATAAATCACCAATATCTAATTACAAACTTCATGAATTATAGATGCTTACGTCTACAAGTTTTCAAGAGCTCCTAGTTTCTAATTACATATAATAATTGAAGTTTGACAAATCTGAGACGTTTGACAAATTTGAGACGTTTGACAAATCCGAGACGTTTGACACCCTTTAAATTGTTGATTGATGATTTTCGTAACAGCAATTAAACCGAATAATACTGATGGTATTTGAGATTCAGACTAACCTTACGGAGCTTAAGCCTTATTTAGTGAGGAAAATTTTGGAGTGGTTTTCTCCTCTTACTCATAGAGCCATCCAAATTCGTACCCAAAACTTTTCTTTAAAAATTTCTTTAGTAAGTATTTAATCCAAAGGAATGATGGATGAACTGTGTGAAAGATGATCACCACCATCAAGCAAGCAGCACCACCAACACCAGGCATGATGATGAAGCATCACCTTTCTACGTATTTTTTTGGTAAGTGTACACAAATCCTAACTAATATTATAAATGCGAAAGTAAGTTTATTTGTTTGTTTGTTACCTTTTCACGCCTAAACCACTGAACCGATCATCCTAAAATTTTGCATATACGTTGTCAGGTTTACAGAAACGGACATAGGGTACCTTTCATCCCGAAAAAAATGCTGTTCCCGAGGAAAACAATAATAACGTTATTATGATAATAGATGGCGCTACGTGTCTTTCGAATCATGATTGAATTATATTAAAAACTTTAGAGTTAGACTTATGCGGGTGAAACCGCGGGGCGCAGCTAGTGGTTAAATAAATAAAGGTGACTACTGAGATGACAACTATAGAGAAGTATGTAAGAAGACCTCATGCTGCGTCGAACCCAAATAAATTAGGATAAGGATAAAACTCTCACTACTAGCTTTACAGAACTATACTAGCTTTTCGTGTCAACGTTTTCGCACACACTCATAATGTAATAGTTATGGGATGCATGAAGAAGCCTCCTCGTGTAGCGAAGTTTGTTCCGCCATTTACTCAACTGAACCGAGCGCTCGGCGCATCCTGGACAGTCACACCCAACACCTATTTGACTGGCCAATTCTTCCCTTGCGATGATAGGGCTAACGGCTGCCTGGTTTGCGACCACCCTCCCACCGGAGTCCGGCGTCAAGCAGCCTGCTGTGTTTCGTTGATGCGTGGGAGTTCCAGTGCCTAAGGCATCTTCTGGGCATGCTCGTTCCATCATAGACCTCATCCATCGCTTTCCATCAGGCGTAATCGAGGTCAAGAGCGGCCCATTCAGCAATAAAAAAAATAACATAGCGAAAGCCTTATCAAAGAGGATATAATAGTCTTAAATCTAAAATTATATTTGGTAGTAAAACAAGCCATGCATGTTTATTATGATCAAATACATACAGCCAAACAAATTACACGTAAACAGTTAACTTACAGCATTAATAAGGGAAAATATGTTTCTGTAAGTAAAAATTAATCAAGTACAATTTCAAGCTTGTGCGACGATTCCATATTGCAATCTCAAGCACGACCTTTAAAAGGCTTACGAACCGGTCCGAAGTTGGTGTCGGTGGAATACGTTAATTCGCAAAATCAATGGCCGCTCCTACTTACTTCAACTAACGATGTTTTTTTCTACAATCACGAAAGCTGATCTACAGACAATGTAAAGTTTTCCCAGCCTACCTCGTTTTCAAGACCGGTCGTTCATAGACAAGCACCTTTTGTTACAACAAGCAGGGTTTAGCAAGGATAAAAGTATGACTTTTATGCTTGCAAAAGAGGATACAAGATGTCTTGGAAAAACTAGTTTTATTAAATTCTATTAGAATTTTTCTGGGTAGTAATAAGAGGAAAAATGTTAAGGCGTGGTAAATGTAAGCAAGCTTTTAGGTAATCATTCAATTCTATGTGATAGAAGTTTATGTAAAAATTACAGGAAAAATAAAACGAAGTCTATATCTATAGCACATTTTTTCAGAAATCGTCAACAAAAGTTACGTTAGTTCCACTATCGGTCAAGAGATGGCGCTAATATAAAACTGCAATATTTTATACTGCAGTGCACAGTGTTAAAATTCTCTGACGAATATAGGCCTCGCCGATGAAAATTTAATGACATATAATGGTATGGAGCCCTCGATGCGCGAGTAGGCACGACTTGCTTTTGCCCGGGTTTTTTGTATAAGTCTTTTGTTGGAACATTTGACAATACACAATTTTTTTACGGTGTATTTAGGCAGTGCCTTAAAACTTTTCGTTTTGTCAGCACTAGGAAAAATTTAAGCGGCAAGATGAAATAAAATGCTTGAACTATGTCAGAAGCTCAACATGAGATACAGTTTCGCGACTTTATTATCCTAGGGAAAACACGAAAGGAATATTTCTGACTGGAAAAGTTGTACCTGAAATCACTGCAACAAAATTGCAATAAGTTTTCAGTATCTTTTCAGAAGTCTTCCTCCTAAGTACTTCGTTGTCAAGATTATTAAGAAACTACGACGAAGGAGAATTTAGTAATTATTTACTTTATTCTATAGTACAGCGACAGTAACCAGAATTTGTTGCAGCCACGTTCCATTTAAAAGTTTAGTACTAGAGTCAACTGCTAAAGTCAAAATTATCTAGTTTCGTAAAACCGTAATTATTAGTGTTTAAGTAAATTATAACATAATAAATTAACTAACACTAATAGTAATTATTAGTGTTATGGTTATGTTATGTTATGGTCTTAAAAATTTAAATCATTTCTACATTATTTACGAAAAATTGTTGTTAGCAGTTTGACATCACTATTGAAAAAACTTATGTTAAATATTGTTATGAAATCAGTTGTTCTAATAGTAGGTCATAAGGACCTCATGCCGCATGTGATACAGGTTTATCCTAGTACAGGCATCATGTTCTGAAATCTATATCTACTGTATTATTACTAATTTTTATTTTTTAATAAATATTTATTTATTTTATTTACTCACAATGCTATCTATAAAATAATATACAAAGTCAAAGCCACAAGTCTCAAGTAAACGATAAGCCTAAAAAACGCTGTGCCCGAAAGAAACATTTGCCAGAAGTTGCTACGCTGCAGTATGCCTTTATAGCCCCTCCATTTTATTTGGGCAGTCCCGTTTAGTGTCCGCTCTCGAAAGCATTATGTAAAGCTGACGTCGGCGTCAAACGTCTGCGTCAGAAGTGCACTTAGCGACGCGGTATCTTGTTTCTGTTAATAGCTTCTGACTTGACTTCTGATTACGCGGCCATTTTGTCTTAATTTCGAATTAAGAATTCTGCCCGTTTTTCTTGCGTTGGTTGTTCATTGCGAGGGAGAAAGCTGTTGCGTCGTGTTTGCTGGAAGGCTTAGGAAAATCAAGATAAAAATGCTGGGCGACAATATTTTTCGGTCTGGATGGACTTTTGTAAAAAGCGACTCGAGAAAGGAAGGGAGAAAGAAAAATTGTCTATTCTGCGCAAACAAAAGGCACATTACAAAAAAAAAATACATAAAATATACAAATGCAACGTAGCCAAAATCCTTGCAATAAAAGATTGTTAATATTTTCCATTGCTTGATGTGACAAAATGCTAACAATAAAGTTTTTAAGATAAAAGATTTATGTCCAGTTTAATAATTAAAAAATGGCGTTTTTATAACGTTCCTTCAATTAATAACTTAGAATTGAATCATAAAGAAATAGTTTTTCGTTATTCAAAGTAATTTCAATGTAGATAAGCACGAACGGAGAGCTTTTAGTGTTGAATCTTACTTACTATAACTCCAGCAATAAATTTTCTTCATAAGGATTAATATCTCTACAGTCCCTATCCTTATTAAATTCCTTCAAAGAGCTGTCGTTAAGAAATCTCCCCCGGACATAATTAAAAATCTCCATACCTAACCTTTGTTCTACATAAGTAACCATAGACGAGATTGTATCTCAAGTTTCACTGCAAATCTCTGTTACTTACTCTACCGTGTAGGTTGAAACAAAAGAGCCTCTAAACATCTTCGTAACGAGGGCTTGAAAATCCGTAAACATCCCCTTGGTGAAGCGTGGACGGGCTGTTGTTGTATTTGGTGCTATACATGGTTATGTGAAGACAAGTCTTAAGACGTTGGGGCGTTGATTTGTGTGAAACGTCGAGGCTATATTTAAGTTACTCTGAGTATATAAGTAACAAGATTAGTAGATAAGAGTGTTTAAGAAGTCTATTAACAACATCTGTAAAGGACAAATCTTCCTTCTTCTTATTATAATAATCTTAACAACCATTTAAAGTATCTGTATATACCTATTTAGATGTTTAATCAGATTGTTGATATCATATTTTATGTTTTAAGAGGAGCGCTAATCCCTGCCGACAAACTATTACACAGTTTGGCAGGTTTATGATGTGTACAAGTGTTTAGTCCATAATAAATTATTTATTTATTTTATTCTTAAAATACTTCACTTTAAATATTTTAACAAGTTACAATCATTCTTAAAATCATAAAACCGCCAAACCCAAATTATATTAACATTTGAAAAACTTGAAAGGGTTTTTACGAGTTACAAAGCACATTACGTGGCTAATCCAATTTGATCGAAGACCCGTGAAGATGAAGGCCTAAAAATACAAAAGGGTCGAAAAGACATTAGAAAATGTATTATTTTATCCCAATATTATCGATGGTAGAACTTCCTTTGTAAATCGCTAGCAAATTTGCCACAAGGGGAAGAAATGGAATTTTTCGTACCGCACAAAAGGGAATGATAAATTAAATTTTTATACGCAGAGTTCCCAAAAAAGTTCGTCGTTTGGCGGCGAGAATTTATTCTGCGCCTTGGATTACGTTTGTATGGAATTAACGAACTGGTTAAAATTGAAAATACTTTCGGAAAAACAGGGTAGAAAAAATGTGAAGAAATAAATGATTGTTTAATAAAATGTTGTTTATCTTAAAGAGAACGTTACCACCTCACCGCTGCCTTACCAAGTAAATTTTACAGAGTTTTACAACTTACGTCTGAAATTTTAATAAAGTATGAATGTACCTAAATTACTTCACATTTTCATACAAAGGCTGCAAACGTGACAATTGATTTTACTAAGAAAGAAAGATTTTACTTATTTAAACTATGAAAGAAAAGAAAGAAAGAATAAAGTTTATTGGTAAGTGAATTGTGTGAATGACGATATGATGAATACATCACTTTGTCAACAAACTCATAACAATAGACAAATAGTCTTATACATATAAGATCAAATGCTCAAACGTGACTTGGACAAACATCATTATATTAAACGGGTTTGAGATGGCCCATTAATTTCCTTCGGCATCAAGTCATACGTTGTAGGAATTTCGAGCAAATCTTGAGAATAATCGGCTTACTATTCGATTTGCACGAATTTACTCATCCGAAAAGTGTGAATCGTCAATTTTAAATGCGCGATAAAATCCCGCCGCGATATTTTTACATCAGTGCGTACGTGGGATAAAAGTCTGTGTCACGATTTTCCTTTTCACCGTGTGTAGTAGACTTATTTCACGAAATATTTAGGATCGCGGTAAAAAATAAACATGGTGCCTGGAAACAGAATCTTAAATATATGTATGAAAACGTAAAGTGAGTACTTATGAGGAAGTCTGAAAGTGGCACCGGTAACTGAAAAGTTGTGTGGAAATCGGTTTTCATGGTATGGGCATGTGATACGGAGGTATGAGGAAAATGTCGTGAGGAAAGTTTTGAGTATGAATTTCGATGGCTATAAGAGTAGGGGAAGACCAAAGAAACGATGGATGGACTGTGTGAATGATGATATGGTTAGAAAGGGGGTGATTACCGATATGACGACTAATAGAGAAGTATGGAAGAAAAAAACGTGTTGCGCCGATCCCAAATAGATTGGGACAAGAGCAGGAGAATGAATAATAAATAATATAAATATAACGGAGAAGGTATAGTGTGTGCCGTTATTATCAGCCATATTTTAACTATTGTGGGCGTACAGTGGGTATATGTTGGCTATTGCGCAATAGATATCCGTTTGCAGTTCAATCAGATTATAATTTCACGAACAATTTAATCACATTAGTAAATAACACACTGTAGGTCACAACCAGATACGGAACGCAGGACAGTTTCTGAGCACATGTTGTCCGTACGATGTCCAATGTCCAAGAGCCAGTGTCCAAGAGACCTCCACATCGTTCTGTCGAACTGTTTTCTAACCCCCACGAACTAAGGCTAGACTCTGTCTAGCGCCACCAGATGGCGCTAGCGTTCCGAATAATCAAATAAATGACCGGATGCGACAAATATATATATATATATATATAATAATAATAATGCTGGCGCTGCTGCTGCGGCTGCGGAAAGCCTTAGCGGCGAAAATATAATAACCTTATTGGAAATTATATTTTCGAGCCGTTTGGGGTTGAAGCTCTCTGTCCGGGTGCTCATGGTCTTTTCAAAGAAATTTCTAAACGACTGGTTGACACTTCCCGTGACCCAAGGGCTAGCTTTTACCTTGGCCAGAGGCTAAGCATCGCCATACAACGTGGTAATGCCGCCAGTTTCTTGGGTACATTACCAGTCGACAGCGATGCGGATGAATTTTTCGACGCAATTTTTTAGATTCTATATAGTTTTAGTTAAGTTAGAATTTAATTTTGTTATTTTTGGTTCTTATATTAAATTAATTATATAATAATTAATAATAATGTTAATCTAATTTGATTTAATTTAAATTTTATTAATTATAATTAATAAAATTTACAATTAAAATTAGCTTTTCATTAGTTGTCAAAATAGACCCTTAGGAGCTCAAATGTAAGGAGGCCTTCTAATAAATTGATGTAATGAGATGATACTCGTTTTTATGAAATGAAATAAAATTATTTATTCTGTAAAATATAGGATATAGGAATCACTTTTACATCATATTATTAAAAAAAAAATAAGCTGGATGAGGTCGTAGTTTCCTATCTTTGAAGAAAGGTCGAAACAAACTCAGAGGTCATAGGCGCTTTTAAAGTCTAGACATAATCTTGATCAGATTATAAAATCTACAAAAATAATTCCATTTCTAAATAATCAACCTGCAGAAAGTATTGTAACTTAATACGTCTCGAGGTCACGTGTGCTATGTAATTATTTCCTAGTTCTTAACCTTTCCGTGCATAACTCCTAACAACTGTGTCGACGGAATCTTACCGAGATGAGGGGTTAACAGGAAGGATATAAGAATCGTGGGAAATGAGCATTTGTTTTTCCTTAGGGCGTTTTTGTAATCAATCAATATTAGTCATTAACTTAACTAGAATAAAGAAAATGTAAAAAATTGTGTGCCAATAATATCCAAAGAATGATGCCATTTTTGTTAAAAAAAAAAAATGCAAAATGCAATTTTTGTTTGTTTTTGTTGTTGTTTTTGTTTTGTTGTTTGTTGTTTTTGTTGTTGTTTTTGTTTTTTGTTGTTTTTTGTTTTTGTTTGTTTTGTTTTTGTTGTACTCAAAAGTCGGGGAGAGGATTCTCTCAACCCGCGGGGTAATTGCGTACCTAACACATTAACAGTAGGAATGGCTTTCGTTTTGACAGTTCAATAACATTCATTGCGTTATTTACGTTGTAGAGCAGATAAATTTTTCTAACATATGAAGCAATGGATTTGCAATATCCATCAAAATTATTCAGATTGTGATTGATAGTGTGATGCGCAATTAGGATATAGGTGTACGTAAACATCGCGGTGGTCTAAAAACCAAACATTCGAAGACACCACATGTCACGTCCACCAACCCACACAGGACCCGTGGAATGACTTGGCTGGTTCCTAGCAGAGCGGTAACCGCCCACATATCGTCCGTAATTTCCCGGTGAATGACGTCACTGAAACGTTGTTTATGAAAGTAAGTTGATGTGTTTTCCTAGAGAGCGTTTTTGATACCGTAAAGTCAAACCCCGCTGCCCAAAGAATTAAATCGCTAGATTTACCTTCACCGAAAAAATGTCCACACCGAGAAAAGTGAGCTCACAGATTATTATACTGTATGGAAACCACATATATGCAATAATTATATTACCACATACTTGTCAAAGGATTTTCTGACGATATACAAAAAATTAACGAAATCAGTCGTGAAAAAAATCTGCTGTTTCCTACATTTATGTATGTTCGCACAACTCGTCAAAATGTAGGGAACAGCAGATTTTCTTTCGCGACCGATTTCGTTCATTTTTTGTAAATCGTCAGAAAAGGCGATAACAAGTATGTGGTATAATTTATTGCATACCTATATGTGGCTTCCATACTGTATAGCGCTTCCACGTCATTGTGTGTCAGAGGTGTAAAAACGAAACAGAAACGCGACTGTCTTTTGACGCGGTAGGGCTATCTAACGATTTAAATCTTTGCCGCTGTCATCATTTTCATGACAGCTGTTACTGCGGCCGTTATGTGCCGTCACCGCTTTTCTAGGAAAACGGCCATTTCCTTCTTAAAGAAAAGAGTCCTGTGTCCCAGCGGTGGGAACATTATAGGGTGGTTATGGAGGGAGAGGATGTTCAGCAATGGATGTACTGGTGCTACTAATCTATCTAAATTAGAATACACATCTAAGGATAGCAGAGGTGTTGCAAAATAAATTTCATACAAAAAATGGAACTAACGGATTTTCAGTAACTAAGCTATAATTTGAGGCTTTTGCCCAGCCGTGTGATGATGCAGGCTAACAGTATCAGTAAGCTAAAGTTTTGTGTTTAGTTACTAAAAATCCTCCATGGCGGTATCTACGCCGCCACTTGAGAATATTGACGTCATGCAAAATCCTTCATCGCGCAAGCAGAGTTTGCCTCACAACTAGCATAATCGTTGGGGGCATTTGCCCACCAGACACAACACCCGTCTGGTCGGAGGATCCCCCGTTTTCTATGGAGGATGACTGAACTTTATACCCTCTTCCTCATATTTCTAAAACTTTATACGAAGGTATAGTTTCATGACGTAAACCGAAAATCTCCAAGAATTCTAAAGTTGCAATATCGAGGAGCAAAAACTTTAATATTGTGACGAAGATACGATAAACTTTCTCGTCCATTGGGTGGTAGATAAAATGTAACTGCCTGCACCGATATTTCGTAATATTAAGCACTATGATGAAACGTTACCTAACACTTTTTTCGTTTTTGGGGAATTAAGCTTGACTTCAGTAATTATTTTACATAGTATAAAACAAAGTCGCTTTCTCTGTCCCTATGTCCCTTTGTATGCTTAAATCTTTGAAACTACGCAACGGATTTTGATGCGGTTTTTTTTAATAGATAGAGTGATTCAAGAGGAAGGTTTATATGTATAATAATAATAATGTTTCCGTGCGAAGCCGGGGCGGGTCGCTAGTTATTTTATAAATATATTCAATGTTCATCCACTATGGTCGTTGTTTTAGTTATTGATGAAATTATAATTTAGTATTTTCTATATTAAACTTAATTAAGTGTAGACCATGATTTTCTCAACAGGTACCTAGCTACAGTTAGAAGCCTAGTAATTTATTATAAAAATATTTTTGGAGAAACTTTTCCATCCACAAAAATACAGGAACTGTTTAAGACTGAATCCATACAATGACCTTCAAGTAAGACAAGCGGGAAATAAAACTGAATGTAGGTCACCTTTGTTTTGTAAGACGATCATGAAAAAATTCCAAGTTCCTACGTTTATTCTGAACATATAAGCACTCGTATATATTATGTGCTTTGTTTTAGATTACGGTTTTATTATCACATTGTTTGACGTGGTAATTAAATAATGTATGGAAAATTATTTAAGAACTAGCTCGCAACTTCGTCTACGTGAAATTTCTTATTCCTCCGATCTATCCCGTCGCATCGTATCGCCTGCCCGCGATGTTTGTTCGTTTTCGCTCAGCGTTCTTTCCGAGTTTTTTGGTTCGACTCTTAAGGGTCCTAGCGTGATGTTAAGTAATTGAGCTATCAAACGCCAAAATAATTGTTCAAATCCGACGGGAATTTTCCGAGATTAGGGCGTCCAAAAAAAACAAACATACTTATCAGCTTTATTATCATAGATACATGGATAGATTACGATAGTTATAGATGAAAAATATCAGATCAAAGAAAATTTATCGTGTAAAAAATGCAATGGATAGTAAGGTACACTGAGATCTCAGTTGATAGAGATGTAGGGAACAATGATAATTTGGTACCTACTGCCTCGAATACAAATAAAATGGTAAGAGACATATGACAAGAAAAAAAAAGGAAAATCCAAAAATGCACGACTCATAATGTTCATTTTGAACGTATAAAAAACCATAGATACAGACCATAGATACAGATTAGTTAGTTTTTATTATTTATAATTATACTACTTTGAATAAAAGAGCCATTTTTAAAAGGGTCCCTCATAAGGGAGTAACGAATCTATTTAAAAAAAATTACTCAATTAATTGATTTTTTCGCAAGCTGGTTCGAAACTTGATTGACGGGAATCTTTTAAAAATATTTTGATGCCTTTTTCGTTTCTACTACATTAAATCAAATTTTGAAAAGTACCTATAGAATTATGTACTTTTCAATAATATCTATACAATGGTATATAAATTAAGTAGGCTCTGGGTACTAGCAGGAGTATAACAATAGAAACAGTTGCAGAACGGAGGCAAATTTTTTTTTGATCGTAAAGCACTCTCTAATGCTTCGCAGTATGAGTCGTGCAAAATGTTATATTACAGTACATTGTAAACAGTAAATTGGAGAGTACACCAGAAACAGTATTGTGTAGTTTTCATCTCATTTCAACGTTCTCTACGAGGCACAAAGTGGTCGCCATGTGTAAAGAATGTTCAACGGTACACCGGCTGACCACTGTAAGCGGAATTTGACCGGAATGGTTGTGATACAGGCACGAAAAAATGTAGAAAGTATACATACTAAATTAAATTAGAATTGAAGTCATCTGGAAAAGAACTGGAGTTACCGACATAGCTTGAAGAGTAGGCAAGCTGAAGTGGAAGTGGGCTGGTCATGCTTGTCGAAGGACTGATGACCGGTGGAGCAGATATCCTGCAGCGGAGATCGCGTATCTATCGACAAACGTAGTGTTGGATGCCCCCAGCTAGATGGACCGACGACGTTAAGGCTGGATTTATTGCTCAACCCAAGGTCAGCGCTGAAATCGGTCGCGTACCGATTTACATGGATTCGCGACCGTCGGTGCTACACTATACACGTTCATTTATCGTCAGCGTCTTGGTACGCGGGACCAACGGTACGCGACCGACGTCAGCGTAACAAGCGTATAAAGGTGGCTGGGACAGTCTGGATAAGGAAGTCGAACGCAGCCTTGGGAGTGGCCTATATGCAGCAGTGGACTACGGCAGTCTGAGTTGATTAATTGACTAGATTATAATAATAAAAACAGTTCAACATTATACTATAAACGCCCTAAAGTAACACTTTCACGCCTAATGCTGACCAAAACAGTCAGATCATCTAATTTGTATACCGATCATGGAACCTAAACAAAAAATAAAGCCCAATTTTATGCAAAAGAAATTTATTTCAAAGGATCCTATGAAATATTAAACTGTGGGTCACGTCTAAACTTAATCTGTAAAGGAAGATCAGAGTGGAGACCTCATAAAATATTAATGGAGTCTAGAGGCAACAGGATTTATAGGCTTCAGTGAATTTAAGCGCTATCAAACCTGTACCGGTTTTTGTGGTGAAGATTAGAAAATTATATGGTTTTTAATCAAAATAATGTTAATAAGTTCTCTTTCATCATAAAATATACCACACGCAGCATTCCAGATGGAAAAAACTCAATAATATTTTGCGTGACCCGGGAATTTAACCCAGGACCTCATGCTCACCAGTAGCGCTTGCCACCACTAGACAAACGAGGCAGTCATTGACATTTTATTTTGTTCTAATCTATTCTGTTACAATATTGTGAAATTATATTTGATTTATTATGGGTTTGGCCATAATTAAACTATTTTTATTTATTTATATTAAATCCAATTCAACATTAGTTTAATTTCTTATAACTATAAATAGGTATGTATTACAGGGTGGCCAACTAAAACAATGAATTCAGCACTTGATTCTAGACTGTAGCGTAGAATTTTTTTGTCGGTTTTCTAAATAAGAAAATCTGCTGTTTTATAGTAAAGTGCAACGCGCTCAAAATGTATAGATCAGCCAATTTTTTATTAATAACTGATGAAAAATTTCAACGCAGTGGAGTTCACAACCATGTATTGAATCCATGATAACCTATAGTAAAGTGCGCAGTGCTGCATACTCCCACCATATTTCAAGTTAAACAAATATCAACTTTATTTCAATGTCAAATAAGTTGATTTCAGAGTGACTAACACTATTGAAAAATTAAAAAAAATGTTTGAAGTTGTAGCGTAAACTGAAATTTATTGTTTAGGAATTAAAGTTATTTTTCCATTAATCTATATTTGTTTACATTTTTGGCGAATAAATCGCGAACGCAGATTAGGTTGCGCGTTGATGTTCCTGCCACCATGGTTACCAGTTATGTAATACTACTGCTAGAGATTTAACAAACGGTACAAATGTACAAACAGATCTAGTAGTTAATATACTTACAAAAATTTGGCTGATTTATTATTGCCGACTAGAATGATAGTTTTAGTTTATAAAACCAAAACTCTTATGAATTGATTAACTGTTGAAATTCACCCAAATGCAAATTTTTGGATAAACTCCACAAAATTAGTGTGAATTTTAGTTTTATATTTGATCCAGTTTCGAAGGAAATATGCCAAACTACTGGCTGTTGATGTCTGTATTACACAAATATGTAATCCTTAACTGACACACCATTTTAATCCGTTTTTTGTTTTAACAAAACAAAAGCAAGTTTACTTACGAATACATATCAGATTTAGCTGCTTACCTGAAAAGAAAAACAAAACAATGTTAATGTAATCGTAAAAAAATGAACAACCAAAAAATTAAGAAACGACAATGTAGAATTTAGTTGAATATTTGACACAGACAGTAGAGTAATAATTCCTAATAGAGATGAAATAGCATAACTGCCAGCAGGCACAGGTAACAGTGGTATATTAAATGAAGAAGGTACTGTTACCACACCTGATGCTTATGATGGCTTACGATTTGGCTGACATCATAAGAATATACAATGACTTTGTTTTAGAAACTCCCTTTCACAACAATGGATTTTCAAATGCGAATCCATTATAAATAATAGAATATTATCAAACAACAAATGTCATCTCTGATAATATAAAGGCACAGCTCCTTAACTCAGAGGTTCATTTCAGTGCGGTTCAAAAAATGGAGTAACGGTTAGTTCGGAAATCATTTTAATTTTTACTTTGAATTCTATTAAGACCATTTCCAATGGTTACTGCGATTTGGACAAAAATACATCTTTAAACAGTGCTTTTGAGTTCAAGGAAGTACACAGTGAAACCTTTACCCTCCAGGTGAGATAAATTATACAATGCTTTCAAACACCTTAATGTATAGATGATTAAGGTCTCAAAAAAAAAAGAACTGCTCTAAAAAGGTTACAGGAGCATTGAATTTAAATAACAAAATCTTGTTTGCTGTGTACTGCTATTTTAATTTTGCAGTTCAATTTAAACTCTACAAGCTTTTCGGGTATGCATACAATTTTCCGCAGTGCTTGTTAAGTTTCACTTTGTTACCCTGTGTCTAACCACAGCCTAGGTGCGCTTTCAGCCTGTCAGCCATTAATTTATTCCATTATATGCGAACGTTGCCACATTCTCTTCACAGAAAGCAAGTGTTCTAGGTTCACTATTATCTTTTGTGAATTGTTGTAAATTATTCATTCTGGATTTAGCTTGTAAATTATTCGTATACGGCACTTAAGTTGTTCTTCTAGCATTCAGTTTTACTCAATGCAGATAATGGTCCATGCATTTTTTAGGCACATAGCATATGATATGTTTCATAAGAAAACGGGTTGGGTCGATCCCAAGTAACATGAGACAAGGATGATGATCATCATCATCACAGATATAGAAACACCTAGATATCGCAAGAGCAACAACTTCGCATGCCCAGCTTACGTACAAAGTTCGTAAGCCTCCACTTTCGCACTCAGTCCTGTGTACTGCTGGCTGGGTGAGCGTGAGCGCTGCGCTAGGCCCCGCGGATGAGGCGAGACGGGTGCCGCACGAGATTGATTTTCCCAACACTTAATAGTGTTTGTGACGTCATAGTAGGTAGTCAAAAAAGGGCACGCTTGGTTTTCATACAGATCGTGATACTTGTGTGATCTCGGTCTATCTATATCTGTGATCATCATCATTTCAGCCCGGAATCACCCACTACTGGGTATAGGCCTTCCCATCTCATCCATCTCCTCGTCTAACTAGATGTCCTGCCCAACTCCACTTGAGGCACTTTATTTTTTTTTTTTTTTCAGGATGGGATATCATAAAATGACCCCTCCCGCTCTGGGTGGAGCGGAAGGGAGTGTCAGACTCTTACTGACTAAAACCCACCCGTGTTCCTTCCTTAGCTTTTTATGTTCCGGGCCAGCGGTAACCCTTTCGGACAATCCCGCTGACCGGGCAGGCTTCGGCCCTGACGGGCCCCTTCAGTTGATCCTGACATCTCTTTGAGGCACGCGTGGAACACGTACGCGCCGTCCGGCACGGGCCTGGTCCTGATCGGACGGTGAGTTACCCATTACTCACCGCCCGCAGGCCCGCACCTACGGTGGCCGGGAGTCGTCGCGCGGCTCCCGACGCCCGGAGCGTCTCCCGCGGCGGCTGGGACGGGAGGCTCTCTCCCTCAGCCGTCCCGCCGCCTCCTTCGCTAGCATGACGGCTTCGCAGAAGGAGGCGACTGCCCCCCACTCCCTCTCGCCCCGGACCATGGCTTGAACCAGGGCCGGACGCGAGAGGTCACCGCCGCTGCCGATCGCCTCTACGAGGACACGGCAGTGCTCCGCCCAAGCGGGGCAGACCTCTACCGTATGCTCCACCGTGTCTTCTGGGCGATCCTCGCAATGGTGACACCCGGGCGTTTCCTCCCGCCTGATTATGTGCAGGAACCTCCCGAAACTTCCGTGTCCGGTGAGGACCTGCGTCAGGCGGTAGGTGAGGGCGCCGTGACGCCTCTCTAGCCACTCCTCAAAGACACTTGAGGCACTTCAAGTGGAGTTGGGCAGGACCTGTCTGTGGTCTGATCGCCCTGTTTCCGAGATGATGATGAGCATAAATGTATTGCGATCAGTTATTGAATTGAAATCATTGTGTCAAATGTTTGATGTTTTCTTGAATAGCGTGAGAAACTAGCTACATTGTAAGAGATCAAGTTCTATCCACAATATTATTACAAATTAGTTTATGTTTTACAGTAGTCAAAGCTAAATATTATGATAGGAAGTCGTCCAAAGTTTCATGTTTATCAAACCAAGTTTTCCTTACTACAATTGGAAATTCATTTTCATTTGCTGCCATACCATCAGGATAATATCTCTATCAGTGAGTGCATTAAGCAATTTATCCCGGCGATACGTTTTAAAATTATTCAGTCCAAAACTTCGTGTTCCTTTTGTTAATTTTCGCAAAATTTCTCCATAAGTAAATTATTGGCTCGGTACGAGTATTCTCTGGCTTATTTGCTTTTATGTGTATTACAATTTTCAATTTGATTACTGTTTTGAACTTTCTGTAAACTTCTCTCTCATTAATATATATTTTGTTTTATCAACTTTCAAGATTTTTAATGGAATTCTTTTATTTCTATCTAAAAACGTTCTTGTGTCTACTGTATTTTAATCAGTTAATTTTGGTTTATGATTATTACATTTAATTATTGGTTCTGATATTCATTTTGTAAGTTTTAACTGTAGGTGTTTTACTGTCCACCAATTTTCAACGTTCGTCCGCTGTACACCTGATCCTTAAAATTATTTGCAGTGATGTGGCAGCTACTTGTAATTGGCACCGTAGTGCTGGCGGCACAGGGAAGATATGAAAATATAAACTTAAGGCAGGACTGGTGGGAGACTGCAGTCTTCTACCAGATTTATCCAAGATCTTTTATGGACAGCGATGGAGATGGTGTGGGAGATCTAAACGGTGAGTGTCTTTTCGGTGTGTTAATAATAAAGTGTTTAATTGGAAATATTGTAGAAGTAATATGATATATTGTTCCATGTATTTGAAACTTCAGAATGGTTATTGAGCCAACTTATTCTCCATAACAACCTTTTCATCAACATTTTAACTGTAAAAAATCCTTAATTGCTGAAAACTTTTTAGTGATATCGAGGCAAGCCAAATCTTCCAAAGGAAAATGTAATTCCAATCTGTTTTCACCCTTATATCACAAAGTCTTTTTTAAACAAAAGACAAAACGGGACGCCGTTTTAGTTTGCATTTGCCTATCGTTTTGATTCCATCTGAGTTCATTAATCTACCTGACACTCAGTCTTCCCTAGCTCATTATTTATTCAGAATACTACAGCGCGCATACCGAGACACACTAAAAAAAATAGGGTTTCCAACAATTTATCACCTTTACTTTTACCTTGAACGGATACAGCAAGGATTGCTATTTAAATGTCTTAATTTTGTTGTTAAAGCCAGTGTTCTTTGTACAGACGCCAGCACATCAAGCTACTACAACCTGTCAAATTCCTTTAATAAGGTTCAAAGTTGATTGGGAAAATTTGACAGTTTCGGGTAGCTTGATGTGCTGGCGTCTGTACTTGAAAAAAAAATCCGTCAAATGCGACTCGGATTCGCACACCGAGGGTTCCGTACAAATTTGTAGGTGTGTAACTACAAATTTACGGTTTTAGAATTTTTTCCTTTACTTGTGCTACATGACATTGCTTCTTGCCAAATTTCAAGATAGGTCAACGGAAAGTACCCTATAGGTTTTATTCTCTTGCGAGTGTCAAAATATGCGGCTTAAACGGTACATAAACGCCCGTATCTTCTGATTGCGTTGACTTAGAAGTTTGATTTTTGCACTGCTTTAGGAGATTGCAGCTATGAGTGTTTGATATTAATTTCAACTTCATAACTACAAGAGTTCCTGAGAAAAAGGGTCTTGACAGACGGACAACGAAGTGATCTTATAGGGGTTCCGTTTTTGCTTTTGAGGTACGCAACCCTAAAAATAGTGTCATTTGCAACAAAAAAAACCCCTAAAAATAGTGTGATTTGCAACCAAATATGTTAGCTGTAAAGTGACAAGGTTAGTGCAGATGATAACTAAAAAAAAAATCATCCTGTATCGTCTCACTGCACGGCAAATGTCTCCCTTGTACTATTTCCACTCAACTCAATCCTGAACCAATTTGGACCAATCTTAATATATATAAATTACGTGTCACGATGTTTGTCCGCGATGGACTCCTAAACTACTTAACCGATTTTAATCAAATTTGTACACCGTGTGCAGTTTGATCCAACTTGAAAGATAGGATAGCTCACATCTCCATTTAAATCCCAATATTATTTTATTGCAAATTATTTGTCTAACACAGCAACGCGTAGCCGGGTCAGCTAGTCTATAATATAAAATTCAATGTCCTGACTGACTGATATATTAACGGACAGCCTAAACCACTGGTCCTAGAGAAATGAAATTTGGAGGGTGTGTTCTTTGTAAAGAGTAGGTATCCACTAAGAAAGCTAAGCTAGTCCTTCATGTAGGCGTCAAGTTCGTTCCGCCATCTATGCCTGGGTCTTTCGCGATGCCGTTGGACGTTTACAGGGACCTATGCTGTGGTCGTCTTAGCCCACAATGCATCTGATATGCGGCAAAAAGTAAACATTACTTTTTTTCAGGAATAACATCAAGGCTAGAGTATCTGAAGGAATTAGGAGTGGACGCTACATGGCTATCACCGATTTTCAAATCTCCAATGAATGATTTCGGTTACGACATCTCCGATTATTACTCCATCCAACCGGAGTATGGAACCATGGAAGACTTTGAACAACTTCTAAAAAAAGCTGGAGAGCTAAGTAAGTCGAAATTATTATTCATTGAAATTATTGTAAGTCTATGCATAACTCACAAACGAAATTATCGAAATGTTCTTTACCGAAATTCGATAGAAAGGCGGATCGGTTATTTGAACATTCTTATTAAGATTCCTTTTACAATTTATATTCGAAAGGGCCTGCCTGTTTGTATAATTTTAATAATTTATTCTGGTGTTATTTTTCCTCGATTGTAATGATTTCTGATTGGATGGTTCGAGAAATTCTGGAGTAGTTTCAACAATAATTGTAGTTTGGAGTGGTTCTACGAATACCACTCTGGTTAATATTCTGTTGATATTTGTATTTTCTGATGAAATTGAGATGCTTATATACAAAATTTAATAGAATTAATTTTAAACAATGATAAATATAATTTAAGTAACTTAATACAATTGGAGCTCAAAATAGATTGGTAAATTTTATAAGCTTCATGGAAATGAGTCATTTAATAAATAAATACCTTAATTAGTCATTTATATAAATACAACACATTTATCTATATTTAATCAAGTAGTTATGTTACATGATATAGCTGTCTGATATAATAATTAATCTTGTCAAGTAATTTCTCAACGCACGACGACTCCCGGCCACCGTAGGCGCGGGCCTGCGGGCGGTGAGTAATGGGTAGCTCACCGTCCGATCAGTACCCTTACCATGAGTTGGCATAACTTTACGTAACCGTACTCGCTAGCGAGGGCGTAAACAAGTTTCTATGGAGAATTGTACAGCGCCTCTGGCGGTCACTTATAAAACTGTAGAAACTAGTATGAGTCGAACGGTAAATCACCTATCGAAATCTATACGCTAGCGACTAACGTTTTCGATAGCAACTCATGGTAGAGGCACAGGACCAGGCCCGTGCCGGACGGCGCGTACGTGTTCCACACGCGCCTCAAAGAGATGTCAGCATCAATGGAAGGGGCTCGTCAGGGCCGAAGCCTGCCGGGTCAGCGGGATTGTCCGAAAGGGTTACCGCTGGCTCGGAACATAAAGGGCTAAGGAAGGAACACGGGTGGGTTTTAGTCAGTAAGAGTCTGACACTCCCTTCCGCTCCACCCAGAGCGGGAGGGGTCACTTGATGATATCCCATCCACAAAAAAAAAGTAATTTCTCAAACCGAACCGAACCTGAACCTAACCGAACCGAACCGAACCTGTGTGTTGTGTTGTGAACCGGACTGTCGAATAGTGGCGAAGGTTCCATATAGCCCGATTCCCACCGGCTGCCCTTTAAAAAATGGCACAGTCAGTGTGCAAGTCTGCCCCAGGATTTATGGTCATCCGGCTCGAAGGACCAATATTAACTACCGAAATAAAAGTCGCTGGTTCTCGGTAGTGAAAACAAAAGTGTAATAAATCAATCAGAAAAACATAAACAATAAGTATCCAAAAAATAGACAAAAGGTATAAAAAAGAGGCTTCAAAACATAAAGCCTGGGGCAGACTTGCACAGTCAGTATTCTATAGACAAATAATATAATCATATTAAGGATATCTACTCCGGCTTACCTCTTACAAAAATTGACACTTCGCTACTGCTGTCGAATATTCTTTTCAGATATAAAGGTAATCCTAGACTTCGTGCCAAACCACTCAAGTAACGAGAGCGATTGGTTCATTAAATCATCGAATAAAGATGAATACTACAGCGACTGGTATATTTGGGAAAACGGACACATGAATGATCGCGGCCAGAAAAGCCCACCCAATAACTGGGTAAGGAAATGTTTACTAAAATTCTAACGCCAGTTTTTCCAGAAGGTTAGGATGTATGAAGAAGCCTCCTCGTGAAACGCAGTTTGTTCCGCCGATTACTCAACTGAACCAAGCGCTCGGCGCATCCTGGACAGTCAATCACACCCACCACCTTATTTGACTGGTCAATTCTTCTCTTGCGGTGGTAGGGCTAACGCCCGCCTGGTATGCGACCTCCCATCCCACCGGAGTTATCAAGCAGCCTGCTGAGATTTCTCGATGCGTCGGAGTTCCAGTGCTTTAGGCATCTTCTGGGTACGCTCGTTCCATCATAGACCTCATCCATCGCTTTCCATTAGACGTGATCGAGGTCAAGAGTGGGCCCATTCAGCAATAAAAACCAAATAAAAAAATAAAAATGGATTGGGCAGAGGTTATATACATCCACAATGTTGAAGTCCCAATAACAGGGCCTCTTTATGGCCATCAACTGGCAACAAATCCAGACTCGGGGCTGCGGCTGCATTTCTAACGGAAAAACCCAATTATTCTTTGCCCAACTTGCGAACTTAGGACCTTAGGACTCATCAGTAGCGTTTGTGCCACTGGACCAACGAAGCAAACAGATTCTTCATAGTTTGTTGAAGTGAAACCTTCTTAAGGCGCGTTGGGAATTTTTTGAGACGGGAATAATCCATTGAACTCGCGACACTGTTACCGTAACCGCCACCGCGCGTGTTTTGTTTATAAGACGATTAAAAAAATACCCACGTAATTGTTCAAGTTTTCACTTCAGTCGGCACTCCCGGAGTGCCACTGTTTTTTTTATTTCATTAAAATGGTCTTGACCATTTTATCTGTTTCAGTTGTTTTCGTTTCCAAATGAGAGATAAATCTTGAGTGTAATTTCACCTGCTTCTAATATAAATTTATTTCCGTTTTTCAGGTCAGTTTATTCAGGAAAAGTGCTTGGAGTTACATGCCGTCTCGTGATCAGTACTACCTCCATCAGTTCGGATCCAGCCAGCCTGATTTCAATTATAGAAATCCTGTAGTTGTTGAAGAGATGAAGGTAGGTCCGGACACTAATAACCAGGAATACAAAATAAATATTCACCTATGTTTAACGCATGAATGTGTTAAACTGCTTCCTATTGCATGAGATTTATTTTTAGAAACTTAATTTATTTTTATTGCAAACTAGCTGCGCCCCTTGGTTTGACCCGCATAAGTCTCAATACTGTGATACTCAATATCGAGGTAAAAAACGTATCCTATGTCCTAGTCTACCCATGTGCCGAATTTCATCTAAATCCGTTAAGCCGTTTCAGCGTGAACGCGTAATAAACAAACATACAAAAAATAAAATCTACTTTCTTCATTATTATAATATTAGTTTAGATATAGCTAAGGTTAGAGCATCTTTGCTGAAGTACTAATATTCCATATAGTAAAACAAAGGCTGATAACAAACTTATTCAGAAAACTAACTCAGGCAAAACGTAGCTTGTTCAAATATATTATACAAGCTTCTGCCCGCGATTTCGTCCGCGTGAAATTTCACCCCACCCCCATTCACCCTCTTAGGAGTGGTATTTCGAATTTCAAAAAACCTTTTCTTAGTGGACACTTATTATTTACAAAGAACACATTCTCCAAATTTCATGTCTCTAGGACCAGCGGTTTAGGCTGTGCGTCGATATATCAGTCAGTCAGGACTTTAAATTTTAACTAAACAGGGTTATTGGAAAAACACCAATAACCTCTTAAGAGGTCATTATACTCATATAATCTGAAATTGCGAAAAAAAGCTGTTCCCTACATTTATGTTCATACAACTCGTCAGAATGTAGGGAACAGCTGATATTTTTTTCGCGATTTCATCTTTGGTCTCATAGTAAAAGTTGTTCATAATGATGAGTAAAACGACCTCTTACGAGGTTGTTGGTGTTAACTGAGACGTCTTCTAAATTGGTCAGCTTACAATCTTTTTGTAAAGAATTGTATTTTTAACGGAAAATTCCTAACACCTTCGATTCACAAATTCAAACTATGTACACTCGTGAACCATTTGGCTGAAAAGTTTGGTTTCTGTCTACATTTGTTTTGTAAATTCACAAGGCAACATTATAAACATATAGTTACTACAGACATTATCTAAATACAGATTCAGATTTGTAAATACCATTATTTTGTGACTCGACAACGTGTAATGAAGATTAATGTTTTCGTTGTCCACGGCTCTCAGTAATGTTACTTGAATATTTGAAAAAGCTTTGTACACCGAATAAATAAAATGCTTAGTTAGAGGGATATAAATATACATAAATACAGGTTGTTTTCTGAAGGATTAGTGTTGGTTCTATGGTCACTTGGATAAGGTAATGGCTGCTTTAGAACACTTATGCCTTTTAAAATTAAATCTACCTCTAAGAACGCTTTAAGTTGGTTTTTACTGTGGTTCGAATAATTAAATTTTGTTTTTTTTTTGTTTTCTCTTTCAGAACATCATAAAATTCTGGCTAGAAAAGGGGGTTGCAGGAATGAAAGTGAATGCTGTCAATCACCTTTTTGAAGTTGACAAAGATGGGTATGGTGGAAGATACCCTAATGAACCGATTACTGGTAAGCCAGGACTTGGGCCAGATGACTATGGTTACCTTGACCATGTTTATACTAAGGACCAAGAAGAAACTTATGACATGATATCGCAACTTCGAGATGTATTTGATGCTATTACTATCAGGGATAATTTAACGAGGTAAATTAAAAATAGAATGTTCAACTCTACTAACAGAGAGTTCCAAGTTATAGGAAATTTTGGAATAGCTGCTTAGGGAATAACTCACGAAAACATGAAAAGCAATAAAAAAAATGCAAGGATATGTTTCTCTCTTCTCCTCGGTGGTGTTCTCTTCCCTTGAGAAATCTGTCCTCAAGACTTCCAAATGATTGTGACTGATATGAATGATGTTTTTTTAGACCATCATGAATATTAGTATGAGACATTTGCAAAATCTCAGAATCCTAGGTTATTATGATAAACTGCCTGTAAATTAAATACGTTTGATTATTTTTTTTTGCTACTCAAAATCCGTGTGGTAACAACATGTTGTTTGTTAGACTCAACGAAAATGTATGCTGGTGCTAATAAATTTATGAACGCACATTGCGTGTAGGTACATGACGACGCACGAGCATCTATTTCGTGAGAAATTATATAACAAAATATGTTTCAACTAATAAATATTAGGTTTTATAGCCGTAACTTCGCGTGTTGTAGTAGTATATTTAGGAGAAGATTTATTAGTATAAGCTTCAGCAGACATGTTTGCTTTGAGGAATAATGAAGCATATTCTCTCTTCACTTCTCCTTTATTGATGACCAAATCACATAAGTTAGTGTTTCCTTCATAACACATTCTCCATTTTATTTTGTTTTCCAGAGTAATGATGTCTGAGGCTAGTACGACCATCAAAAATGCAGTGAAGTATTATGGCGCAGGCCATCACGGTGGTGCTCATATTCCATTCAATTTCGCTCTCATGTCAGACTTGGACAAAGACTCTGACGCTAGAGATATCAAATACACGGTAGATAGATGGCTTACATACAAACCTTTGAGGAAACAAGCCAACTGGGTGGTGAGTACCAAATTTTTTTTGATACACGATTCTTTTTGACTACCCGTTGGTGGTTAAAATAAAGACTCATCACTTATTGTGGTCTACATAGATGAACATAACTGTCTCCTATCTATTAATAATCTTTGTTAGCGGAAGGAACCAGTTTTCCAACTTCTACTTGAGACTTAGCAACTAATTTATTCAAAGAATTACGCTAATTAAAGTAAACGCCAACACAACATTATAAGTACCGCTAATGAGTCTGGCTACGAAGGTCTGCTTACAAATTGACACTTGTGACAACTTTGTGAACCTTATAAAACTGCCTCCGGCCTCCAACGGTGTCGTCTGATGTTCGGATACATTTACTCTATGGGGAAAAGTGTTACAATTACCAACATTAATTGCGTCATGTCAACAAAATGTAACAAGGTCAGCAATATAAGCCGTTTCGTTATACCCAATTTGACTGATATCTGATCTATTAGCCTAAGGGAACGTACAGATTTCATTTCTTTAGCTAATATAGTAGGCGTATCTATTTTGATATTGAAAAGGCCTTCCTTTCTACTCTTGGAATATAATAAGATAATTATTATGATCGATGTTGTTGCGAATTGAACGCCTCGGGAATTGAGTTGTGTGTCAACTGATAATGTGTTTCTACTCGTATAGTGGGAAGGTCGCTGGTTGATATTCAGATACAATGATAGAATTGTGATGTGTGAAAAGATGATGAACGAGCACCTAGCTAAACGAATATATTAAGTATGTAGATTGTAAAGAAAAATATGATAGGTGTTATTACTTTTTTTAAATGATTCAGGTTTCTCACAATACGGAGAGTATTGTAGAATCGCATAATGTAAACAGGTGTATATATGAAGTATGAATGGGTAAAGATACAATGTCGTATTCAATGGTTTCCTTCTTCTCACAGACTGGAAATCATGACAAGAGCAGAGTCGCGTCACGATTCAGACCTGAACTGGTAGACGCTTTCAATATGCTGGTGCTATTGCTCCCTGGGATCGCCATCACTTACATGGTAAGAGCTCCAATTATGACTTTCAACGTCATGGCTATTTAGAATTTTATTTATCGCTTAAAAGATTCATTACGTTTACGAACATCACATTTTGTATAATCAACTAAGAGTTTTGTAAATAGGCAATTACACATTCATGTAAAAACTTAGAGCAAGCTGTTACGTTGTAGACCCTTCTAATCTTTGACCCTCACAACACGTCCCGTTTTCAGATAGGATCAGCCCACGTGTTGTTCCTACATAAAAAGTCCATTAGCTTTAGCCAGAATTCAAATACACGTTATTAATGTATCATTTAATAATACTAACGCAAGTTACACATAAATATTGAAGGGCGAAGAAATAGGAATGGCAAATGGATTCGTGCCGTGGAGCGAAACTAGGGATCCTCGGGCCTGCAGTACGGACGACCCTGTTAACTTCATCGACGTGTCCCGCGACCCTGTCAGGACTCCGTTTCAGTGGAGCAACGGAAAACACGCAGGTACCCAACCTTTTGAATATTTGTCATTTCCACTTGAATGATTTCCACATTGAATAATACGGAGGTCAACTGACTACAAAATTGTACCTTTAATTTTATATGAAAAGGTTACTGATGTCCATCAACACATAATCATTCCACCATTGGACTTTTCTTTTGAATTCTCTAAGCCTAACTGTGAAACTGTCTCGACAATTTTCAAGTTTTTCTTTAAACTCGGTCATGTACTAAAAATTCAATCTAAAGTCTCAAAATCTTTGCGAGAAAAAGGTTTATGCTAGCTATCTTCGAGATCTCATTTTAAGAAGGTTTTAATGGTAAAACCTTCTTGAAATGAGATCTCGAAGAGTTATTCCAGAAAGAAAAACACACTGACTCGCATATTATGTACATCATCCGATTGTGAATTTAAATGACCTAACCCTTTTGAATTAATGTTTTGGTAAGCTTCTTTTAGAAAGCGAGGGATATAAAAAACGTAACTACGACATCTTCAATTTTAAGAGACTTAAATATAAGAATGTTTTTTCTAACAGATTTGAACTAGTTTTTTGCAGCGTAGGTAGATTCCTCACTAAGTAGACGACGTAAAAGAGACCACGGGCTCAGTATTTGTTTCGGCATTTCTTTAAAAGCGGGTACTGACCGGCGTTAAGGGGTGTAATGTATGTAACGTGTTACACAGCGAGCGTTCGTGCAGGCAAAACGGGGAAACAAGCCTTGTTTCCCTTAAGGGATCTGTCAGCTAGGAAAAGTCACTGTCATCTGCTTAATTTTAAAATATTGACCATAGACACATTGACGCGTTGAAAGTACCTTCAATGATCTTCTTACAGAAATTAATGTAATTACTTTACCATTTAATTTAATTAGGAAGTAATAAAAAGTTAATGAAAATACTATTAAAAGTCTGTCCCGTAAATTCTCGCAACTTTTTAAAGACATAAGGGCTCCTTCAAACAGGCGCGACACGCGATAAAATCGCGCGCGAGTCGCGCAACGAGCGGTGCCTTTGTGTCGCGCGCGATTATTTCGCGTGTCCCGCTTGTTTGTAAGAGCCTTAAAAGGTTGCGAGAATTTACGCGACCGATCGTTGTGGCGATGCTTGGGGATTCCTATTAACAGCAGTGGACGTTTTTTAACTAAAATAATGATGATTTCTATATACTCTAATGAAGCCATATTTTCAGGATTTTCAAATGCTGACACAACCTGGCTGCCTGTCGCTGAAGGTTATGAGCACTTGAACGTGGCTGCCCAGAGGTCGGCAGTCCGCTCCCATTACCAAGTATACCGGGCTTTGACGACACTTCGCATGCGTCCAGCTTTCAGACTCGGAAGATACGAATCCTTGGCACTCAACAGCGATGTTTATGCCTTTAAGAGGTTTGATACTTGATAAGTTAGCACTAGTGTTACATTTCATGTAAAGTTAGTTTTGAACTTTTAATTAGAGATTACGTTCCGTTTTAGGCTTTAACTTCAAAGTACAACTTGATTACCGCCGGCTTCCCTTTGAAAAAGGGCACAGTCAGTATTCTATAGACAAATAATATAAGCATATTAAGGATATCTACTCCGGCTTACCTCTTACAAAAATTGACCCTTCGCTACTGAAAGACGGTGTTACAAAAGTCCTTGTGAGTTATATGACTCATGTTAACATAAGATTGTATTAATGTGGATAATTTATCCTTCAAAATTCTTTAATTTTTATTTATTTATTATTTATTTAAACTTTTCGCACAAAAAGGTACAAAGGCGGACTTAATGCCTTAGGCATTCTCTACCAGTCAACCAAGGGTGGTGAAGAGATTGGATGGCAGGTGCTTTGTGTGAGAGGAACAATGATAAAAAAAATCTATTAAAACTAGGTACACAAATACATAAATAGGTTATATACATTTACATACTATTTACTATAATATATACTTATAATATATATATAATACACAAATTCAAAGGAGAGAGGTGATGAGATGACTCTACGCTATTTTTATTTTAGCTTTTCATTTTCAGACCGTAAACTTCCTATTCTTATTCCAATTTAATTGGTCCTAGCAGCGCCCCGTGGCTTGACCCGCATAAGTGTCAATCCCGTGGGAATATTGGGATAAAAACTATCCTATGTCCTTTACCGGGATTCAAACTATCCCTATACCAAATTTCATCAAAATCGGTTCAGCGGTGTAAGCTTGAAGAGGTAACAGACAGACTGGCAGACACACTTTGGCATTTATAATATTAGTATGGATTAGTTTAGATAAACTTTATAGTGTAGATATACCAATTTTATATATGTGGCAGGAGGCGAGGGGCTCGTGGATAAATAATAACAGCCACACAGGTCGATCGATCAGGTTAAGCTACGCTTGCAGCGGTTGGTCTGTGGATGGGTGACCATCTTTACGTACCGTGACCCCTCCCTCAAGCCGTTGGTCCCGGCTGTCATTCGTGGATCTTTGACAGTCGTTACGGGTAGTCAGAAGCCTAAAAGTCAGACAACCAGTCTTACCAAGTGGTATCGTATTACTTACCATGTAACTGGGTTGTGAAGGTCAGATAGGCAGTCGCTCCATGTAAATACTCGTATTCAGCTGCATCCGGTTAGATTGGAAGCCGACCCCAACATAGTTGGGAAAAGGCTAGGCAAATGGATACCAATTTTTTTTTTTTTTGTTATTTCAGATGGTATAACGATGACGCCTACGTCGTTATTATGAACGTGGGTAGAGTCTACCACGTGGTCAACTTGACTGCTTTCGATTTGATCTTCGGACAGTTAGAGGTCGAAGTGAGCAGCGTGCTATCGTCCAGGACTTACAGGTAAGATTCTTACGTCAATCCAAATATTATAGAAAAATTAGAAGACGTGATATAAGTCAGAAATATAATAATTATTCTGTCTCAAAACCTTTGTTGCCACAAAATGTGGCTGTAGTTAGCTGTTATATTATATTCATAGTATAGTAAAGGATGATCCACAAAACGGCTCGCACCGCATCGGATCGGAAAGGATACGAACGGATGCGGCGACAGCCGATCGCATGTCGACGCATACGATCGGCTACGTACCGTCGCTTGTGAACGTATCCGTTTCTGCACCTAGTCAAATAGTTTCATTCCTACCGTGTTGACGTGTTCTAATTTTTGAAAATGGTTGAAGTTGACGTAGCATTAGAAGAAGAAGAAAATAATCATAAAACACAGAAGAGTAAAAAGAAAAATTTGGAAGACAGCCGAAAGGATTCCATTGGAGACGACGGCAGGCGAACGGAGCCGTACGCGTGTCGCAGCATACTTTCGGCTACGATCGCGTGTTGTGGAAGACGCCCGCGGTCAAGCTGCTGTGCGCGGCTTGGTAATATACACTTGAAATACTGTGTACACGTTTAATATCGTTTAAAGATTATAAAATCCGTTCCGATCCGATGCGATGCGAGCCGTTTGGTGGAAATCATCCTTTACAAAGTAAAAGGAACTAGACATAATATCAATCATACTATCTATCAATATACAACATTATCCTAGACACGGCAAGTAATATGAGTTACCTACGTAAAACAATGAAATAATAATTTATAGGGTGGCATGAACAGACGCCAGTACATCAAGCTACCCGAAACTGTCAAATTTACCCAATCAACTTTGAATCATGCTTTAGCGATAAAGTTGAAATTCTATTAAAGAAATTTGACAGATTGTAGTAGCTTGATGTTCTGGCGTCTGTACATCAACACGCAACCTGTTACCAATTGTGTTTAAATTTTTCGTCAGTTCTTAAAAAATATATGAGCTGTTCCGTAGATTTTTACCGCGTAGCGTAGGTATTGCACTTTTCTTTTTTTGTGTTAACCGAAGAAAAATTTCTACCCTAGGGCGTCGAGAATAATGTGCTGAATTAAATATGTGGTTACAGTTTGCGCGTCGATGTCGCTGTCACTCTGTATTTAATTTTATTGCAAAAGATAAAAAGGCTGGGAGATACTATTCGACTATAGGGCACGCCACGATAGCGGCGATAAGACTTTGAGGAGTGGCTAGAGAGGCGTCACGGCGCTCTCACCTACCGCCTGACGCAGGTCCTCAGAAGTTTCGGGAGGTTCCTGCACATCATCAGGCGGGAGCAAACGCCCGGATGTCACCATTGCCAGGATCGCCCAGAGGACACGGTGGAGCATACGGTTGAGGTCTGCCGTCTGTCCTCGTAGAGGCGATCGGCAGCGGCGGCGACCTCTCGCGTCCGGCCCTGGTTCAAGCCATGGTCCGGGGTGAGATGGAGTGGGGGGCAGTCGCCTCCTTTTGCGAAGCAGTCATGTTAGCGAAGGAGGCGGCGGGACGGCTGAGGGAGAGAGCCTCCCATCCCAGCCACCGTGGGAGACGCTCCGGGCGTCGAGAGCCGCGCGTCGACTCCCGGCCACCGTAGGCGCAGACCTGCGGGCGGAGAGTAATGGGTAGCTCACCGTCCGATCAGGACCAGGCCCGTGCCGGACGCGCGTACGTGTTCCGCGCGCGCCTCAAAGAGATGTCAGCATCATCAGAAAGGGCCCGTCAGGGCTGAAGCCTGCCGGGTCAGCGGGATTGTCCGAAATGGTTACCGCTGGCCCGGAACATAAAGGGCTAAGGAAGGAACACAGGTGGGTTGTAATCAGTAAGAGTCTGACACTCCCTTCCGCTTCACCCAGAGCGGGAGGGGTCATTTGATGATTTCCCATCCTGAAAAAAAAAAAAACAAACTGAAAAAAAAATTCTATTCGACTATGGAAAATGATGTAGAAAACACTTTCATATACATAATTATAGTATTCAGTTCTAAAGTTTCCCCGAGCCTTTCATCCGCTTTTGACAAATTAATCATCGTGTAGCTACCATGCCACAAAGAGTAGTAGTTCATATTCTTCGATATCATCCTTTGTAGGTACTTCGTAAATCTGTGTGACTACATATTCCTAATTGATTTTATTGCTTATCGGTTTGTAGGTTTTATTAGTCATAATATTGTCATAAGTATTTTATTTGTAATCGTATTGATATTAAATTAATTTAGCTCAGAAGTAGGCCAAACCACTTGCATTACCTGTGTCTGGTTGTGAGCAAATTCCTATAATACTTTACAATATGAATTGTAGCAAGGACAAAAGACAAATCTGTAATAATTATAATAATATTCATTATTATTTTTTCATAATTACAAACACAGTAAAAGTCAAGGTAACCCTTAATAGAGACTGGTGCCTATTGTAGGTAAAACCATAGTACAGATCACCAGGGGTAAGCTTGGTGATCCATCGGACAACTATTTCATGACCTATGACTGAATTAAATTGGTTTTCTTCTACTATTTTCGACAACGCCTTGAGATTCCTAAGACCCAAGATTACCCCCTAAGGATCAGCGCCATTTCCAATCATTAAAGAATTTATTGATTACCTACCTAACAAATAAATACTTTTTGGTTGCAGTGACAGTGTCCAAGCGAACTACTTGGATTTGGCGGCAGACGAAGCACTTGTTCTTCGAATGCAGGTATGAAGAAGCAAGCAGTGAGGAATACTTATAAATAATATAGATTAATTTATTGTACATTCATATATTAATAAATCCATAAGTTACCAACTATCTCATAAATTTTATTTGAGCTTACGATTCATATAATTATTTCATCATCCTTTATAATCTATATATATATATAATAAAAGAAGAAACAGACTGTCTGACTGATTGACATATACGTACAGCCAAAACTACTGGAACTAGAAACGTGAAATTTTTCACATAGTTTCCTTTTATAATGTAGGAGAGTAGTAAGGACATTTATTCACGCGGACGAAGTCGCGGGCAAAATGTTAGTTTTACTATAAAATGATGAAAGACTTGATGAAAAAAAGACCTTCTGAGTGTTAATAAAATAATAATTCATGTAATTAAGTCTCGTTACATGGTATAACTAATTAGTTAGTCACAGACAGTTGCTCCCTCCGCACCTGGATGGAATATAAATTAATCTAACATAAAGTTTTGACAAGGACAAGGGACCTTGATATTTTTCAAGAATGTTCTACCATTTATTTCGGACCTCAAATGATTTTTGAATAATATTATAAATGCGAAAGTACGTTTGTTTGTTTGTTTGTTACCTTTTCACGCCTAAACCACTGAACCGATCATCCTAAAATTTTCCATAACGTTGTCAGGTGTACATAAACGGACATAGAGTACCTTTCATCCCGAAAAAAGTGCTGTTCCCGAGGAAAAAAACAATACGTTATTATGATAATAGATGGCGCCACGTGTTTTTCGAACGCGATGGACATTTATGCGGGTCAAACCGCGGGGCGCTGCTAGTATTCTGTCTGTGCTAGTGACAGCAATATAATCTCATCACGATCTGACAAATCGTTATTTTTGTTAAATTTCTTAATCTTATCTTGTCATGTAAATTCCCGTTCCGATATTAATATGGAATTGTACTATGACGGGTTTTTTTTTCAGGGTGGGAATTCATCAAATCACCCCCTCCCGCTCTGGGTGGAGCGGAAGGGAGTGTCAGACTCTTACTGACTAAATTCCACTTGTTTTCCTTCCTTAGCCCTTTATGTTCCGGGCCAGCGGCGGTAACCCTTTTGGACAATCCCGCTGACCCGGCAGGCTTCGGCCCTGACGGGCCCCTTCGGTTGATGCTGACATTTCTTTGAGGCACGCGTGGAACACGTACGCGCCGTCCGGCATGGACCTGGTCCTGATCGGACGGTGAGCTACCCATTACTCTCCGTCCGCAGGTCTGCGCTTACGGTGGCCGGGAGTCGTCGCGCGGCTCCCGACGCCCGGACCGTCTCCCGCGGTGGCTGGGACGGGAGGCTCTTTCCCTCAGCCGTCCCGCCGCCTCCTTCGCTAGCATGACTGCTTCGCAGAAGTTGGTTGTTTTCTATCGTTAATTTAATAAAACCAGATAAAATTGTTTCCATTTATTATTTAAAAACGTAAAGAAACGTTTTTATAACTTAGCATTACGAAGCACTCAAGTCGAATGAAACATGTTAAAAAAAATTAAGTTTAGCGATAGGACTTAGCTATTCTCTTCAATTTTGCAATATTTTCACTGTTATATACATACTTTATGCCTGTTTCATTTTCTCGCAATCGAAGTGAAAAATAGAGTGTATAACTTGGGCATAAACGAACCATTTATTCCTCGACTTAACTATTATATAATATAATAAAGGTCTGGATGTAAAATGGCTTCTTTTATGCACTAGTTGTACAATGTACTACTTTAGTCCTTACCCTAAAAATAAAATTGAACTTTTTTTCAGACTTCTTTTACAAACAACACTTATTCAATAAGCCAGCTTGTGACCATTGACCCATATAAGAGACTCAAGGGAACATCTTTTTTCCAACAAATAAATTCTCAGCTAAGTTTCTCAACTATATTCTCAGAGGTAAAATGTTGGGGAAAACCTTCAATTCTCAAAGATTCCAAGCACACAATCGAAATATCAGAATTTAAATTGATAAAGGTGTTGGAGTGGAAAGTATAGCAGTCATACATGTCAAACCTTATAATTGATTGGCAATCAAGTCGGAGAGTATTCTACAAGGTGTTAAACATAATTATTGGCGTAATTTCTTCATGAGTTATTTGGTTTTGAGAGATTGATACTAATGTGCAGGTATTTTGTGTCTGTAGGTAAAAAAAAAAATGCTTGACGCGACTCCGGTAGGAGGGTGGTCGCAAACCAAGCGGGCGTTATCCCTACCACCGCAAGGGAAGAATTGACCAGTCAAATAAAGTGTCGGGTGTGACTGTCTAGGATGCGCTAAGCGCTCGGTTCAGTTGAGTAACCGGCGGAACAAACTGCGCTACACGAGGAGGCTTCTTCATGCATCCCAAAACTATTACTACTATGCACTTATCTTGATGACTGGGATGACTGGGTGTCATTTATTCTTATATTGATCAGCCAATACGAGATACGAAGAATAAGATTTAATACTAAAACATGCACATTTCCACCCGGATCATCCAAATATTATAATATGTTATCTATTATACCTGCTTCAAGAATCTCTTGAGTGATATCGGATTTACTGTAAGATTAATGTTATTTAGAATCTAGAGTATGCCTCATTTATCATAATTCTTCTTGATAAGTGAGACCTACCAGTGCGTGTGTCTGGCGTTATATTATTAATTAAAAAACTTGAGTTAGGCACTTATCTCCCCCACTGGAGACCACGTCTGCTATTGAAAATTTATCTCAATTTGAAGTATGTGCCGGATTTTAAATACCAAGGTATATGTGTGTTGATGATTTTCATGGCATTATGTGGAAGAGCGTATATAGTGTGTAGGTTGCGCGGAAGCTCCAACAGCATCCTGAAAACATTATTTAGTTATTTTATTCATTAGCACACATACAATTGTTTTAACAGGTATACCCAGATACCCAAGCTAACAAAAGTAGTCATGGATTACTAATTGTCCAGTCCCAAGTAACGGGTTAGGAAAAAAAGCACAAGATACACAGTGGACAACATATCAAGTGTCACCCTCTGGAATTCCGCCAAAGAGCAAATTTATTAGACAAAGTAGACAGTCCCTTTTAAGGCACTGGATACGGAGTCGTGTGTTAACGTCTGTTGGGTCACGAAAGTTTTACTTGTTTTAGTTTGTAAAGATTTACTGACAAAGTTTTTGAGTCATTGTTAATAACACTATATGGATTGTGTCCATGTACAGACGTCAGCACATCAAGGTACCCGAAACTGTCAAATTTTCCCAACCAACTTTGAACCTTATGAATTAGCAATAAAGTTGAAAATCTATTTAAAAACATTGACAGATTGTAGTAGCTTGATGTGCTGGCGTCGGTACTTGTCTGAATTAAAGAATATAATTATTATTATACGAGTATGAATATACAATTTCAGCAGATAGCAGTCTTGTTTAATATGGGACAAATATGATCATTATGCGTCTATTTTAGAGAAGGATCGGAATTACATGCCATATAGTATTAAAATTTCTGGAAAATGTCGGGGGGAAAGTTTTGAGCATGAATGTCGATGGCTATAAGTGTAGGAGAAGACCAAAGAAACGATAGATGGACTGTGTGAATGATGATATGGTTACAAAGGGGGTGACTACTGAGATGACAACTAATAGAGAAGTATGGAAAAACATGACCGCCCCGTTGGTCTCGTGGCTGCAAGCGCGTCTGCTGAGCGTGGGATAATGGGATAGATTTCCAGGCCAGGTAAACTCAACTCAATGGAAAACCGAGCATTTCTTACGTTAGGGATATGAAAATTCAAATGAATGTATTTGCAAAAAAAAAATTAAAAATTAGGTGTTTCAGCGTTTTTGTAAAATCAGGCTATTGACCGCTCGGTCAATAGCCTGATTTTTTACCGCGGCCGAAGGCTCCTTCGCCTGCATGGATGTTGGATATCATCTCACGGGAGCGTACTACTGCGATAAAAGTATTCTATATCCTAACCCAAATCATGACCGATCCTTATGCCTTTCATCCAAATCCATTCAGCCAGCGGCGATACCTTCCTATAAGCAAAATATTCCGGCTTACGGTAATAAAATCATAATTCACAACAACAAACGTATACTTATCAATAAAAAAATTATTAAAAGAATACCAATCAATGAACTCGAACTCAAACATTCATGTAATAAAATTTCGAAATCCCCGCTTTATCTGCCGCATGCACTGCACTAGGTTGCCAAATAGGATGCCAGACGCATTTATTGAACTCAATCATTCATAAACCTTCGCGCCGATTTCGCTCTCTCAATACGTTCAAACGCGCCATCTAGCTTACACTCGTCGGCTTTATATCTGACTTTCTTTACCTTTCTTTGTCTCGCAGTTTTCAACTACAAATTACTATATAAGCGTTTAGGTTTGTTGTTATACCTAAGATATTGGTAAGTACTATGTAAGTACTTATACGCTGATTTCTATGAGATTAAAAGCCCGGATTTTGAGAGATATTAAGTTCGCGCAAATTCACTATCCGCGTTGACCCGCGTAAAGTGAGTTGTGAAAGCGATCCCACGCGATGTCGCGGCGCGTCTCAATTTATTATTGTTTTGAAATTTTAAATAATTTGAGAGTATTTTCCAGGTGCTAGGGTAATAAATTAGTTTAATTATTAAAATAATTGTTAGTTATCGCGGCGATGTCATTCCATATGATTTTGTAAGTGGTTAATAATGAATATAGTGTTCTTTTTATCAAAATGTGGTTTCGGAAACTGTCGTCGAAAAGGTATATAAATACATTGAGTTTTCTGTCAATAAGTAACTACTTCACCGTAGCCAACCTTAAATTAAAATAAAACCAAGTATTTTAGTCAGTCGAAGACAGATTTAAATAGGTAACTTCTCATTTGATAGTTTCGTAGGTAAGAGTATGACAAACTTAGGTGGCTGGTGCCATGAAAAGACAACATTATTCATATGCTTAAACAAATTTGTTTGTATGGCATTTGTAGTTTTGGTAAACCACTGAAAAACAAAGCATCTTATTGTATCTCATCGAGATAACAAAACGCAATAATATTTGTACCGAAGAGGTCTTTCGCAGGTGTTTTGAAATGAAGATTACAGTTGTCTAAAATTGATTAAGTATAAATCTAATTCTCATGTTAACATTTCAATCGACATTAAATTAAATTCATAAAATAACGCGTACGACAAAAGAATAATAAATCGATAATTTGGAGGCCATCTACTGCCTATAGATTGAACAATTTTATTTTGCATATGACGACTACCTTAAGAAATGCTGAGTGTCCCATACCAACTGTCACCCCCTATATCACCCCTATAATATTATTTTTAAGACAAGAAGTATCCTATGTCTTTCCCAGGATGCCATCTGTCTCCTTGCCAAATTTTATCGAAATCCGTTCCGTGGTTTAGGCGTGAAAATGTAACATATAGACAGACAGACAGAGTTACTTTCGAATTTATATTATTAAAGTTTATGTGTATAAAGTATATTAAAGTATGGACGATTTTATTCCATAAATAATATCAGGTTTAGTTAAAAGCTGGAAGTTATATGCTGACAACACAAACATTATTGGCAGACCAAAAATATTTAATTTGTAGTAGATTTTGTTTAACATTATTATATTAAATGACGTAACATAGTTATATAACCAAATCCACTAATACAATCGTTACTCAACATGTTTTTGTATATAATCTCACGATCTGTCCACATGTTGCATTTTTATCAGACCACTCAGGTAGTATCTTAAAATTGATACAGAATTTGTCTATATAAATCAATAAATTCTTAATATTCTGTATGTATTCTGAGACTTCGCTTGAAAGAGTCAATAAGTTTCTAACATGAGGGCAGTCATTTTTCTGCCAATTTTGTTGGTGTTTTGTAGTGGAAATGTTTTGAAACATGAAGAAAGGGACCTGGATTGGTGGGAAACGACAATCTTCTACCAGATTTATCCCCGTTCGTTCTCTGATAGCAATGGTGATGGCATCGGGGACCTCAATGGTAGGTGCTCTTAATTTTTTTGACTTAATTGGAAAAACCAGAGCTATTTCTTCACCTCAGAAATTATTTTTTGCAGAAAATCCGTTTCTATTGTATTGTATGATTTACCTACATTCGCATTTTGCATCTACACCAAATTATACTGTACTTCAATGCCTGTATAGGTAGTGTGATTAGCAAAGTTGATTGATTGCTCTTATTCGCTGAATGATCCGAATTTAAGTAAGCCTACACCTACAATGATACAAGCTTGTCCTATTTTCCAAGTTAATCATATGCCTCACTTTGAGGCACATTTCACAAATGAAAACAAGAATTTAGAGCTTTGGAAAATAGTTCTCTTGGGTAATATTCGAATATGTTAATGACAGGGTTGATTATACTATCAAGAATTTGAATTTTCATGTCTTTGATAGGTATAACATCAAAGTTGGAATACATCAAAGGGCTAGGAGTAGGCGCTATCTGGTTGTCGCCTATGTTCCAATCGCCTATGTACGATTTTGGATACGATATTTCTGATTTTTATGCTGTCCACGATGAGTATGGAACTATGGAAGATTTTGAAACTTTGGTGAACAAGGCCAATGAACATGGTAAGTAAATAGATAATCTAAATCTGAAAAGCGATTAGCAGTTTGTCCGAAATCAACAAAAAGAAGACAGTAAAAGTAGATAGGTATCTTAAAATTAAGATACATTTAAAATAAAGGTTTTGAAAGGGAAAAGTTAAATAATAGAAAAGATACTTATAGAAAAGGTACTTCACTTTCATTGAAAAAGAGACTGAATAGCAAAGTGAAGAAGTTTCAAGTGCCTCTATTCAACTGTTAGAAATAAATTCTCTGAATGTCGGCGTTGAAAATATTGTTATAAACATTTTTAAATGTTTTTTTGACGAGAAGCCTCAAGAAGTAGGTACGACAAAGAATGAAAAAACTCTTCAAAGTCTGCTTTCAACAGGGATAAAAGTAGTTTTGGACCTGGTGCCAAATCACTCGTCAAATGAAAGTGTCTGGTTCCAAGAGGCGCTAAATGGTAATGAGAAGTATTACAATTATTTCGTCTGGGAAGACGGAGTGACCGACGAAGACGGTAATAGACAGCCGCCAAATAATTGGGTAAGAGTTTTATTACAATGAGATGCGATAAGATTGCTCTCTATGGAGTTAATGATTGTAATGAAGAAAGTTTATCGGGTTCTATTTTATTTGAAACGAAAGGCTCATCCTTCCCAAATCAGGAAAACTTGGAATTAGATGACAGTGAGGAAAGATGTTAGTGAAATGTTAAGAATTATTAACGCTTACAAGATTCCATTTGATGTAATACCTAAATACCAAAATTAAATTTAAGTATATTAGAACACTTAATAATCTCTGATTTTGTATACACTGTTTTTAGAGGAGCCATTTCCGCGGTAGTGCCTGGGAATACAGAGAGGAAGTTGGCAAATATTATTTGCATCAGTTCGTCGTTGGTCAGCCTGATTTGAACTACCGTAACCCTGATGTTGTTGAAGAAATGAAGGTCAGGACCTTTAATGTTTTGGTAGTTTCTAATATGTAGTGTAAGGGGCCCGTGGCTAAATAATAACAGCCACACGGGTCGATCGATCAGGTTAAGCTACGCTTGTCGCGGTTGGTATGTGACCATCTTTACATACCGCGACCCCTCCGTGCTTCGGAAAGCACGTTAAGCCGTTGGTCCCGGCTGTCATTCGTGGATCTTTGACAGTCGGTACTGGTAGTCGGAAGCCGTAGATGATACGAAGCGGTATCGTATAACCAAGTAATAGGGTTGTGGAAGTCAGATTGACATTCAGAGCACTAAGGAACTTCCAGTATTTAAAAATAAATTGCGTAAATTTTTAATTGAGAAAGCATACTACACGATCCAAGATTTCTTGAATTATTGATTGAATTGTTGACTACGTATTAATTTGACTATATATTGATATTTTGACATTTATAATAACTAAATTTGACATGTAAAATAATTTTAAATGGAACACCACTACGTAATTATTGTATGCCTATTAGGCAGGACATATTGGAACTTTAATTTATTTTTTAGACCTGTAACTAACATATGCCCACAATAAAATATTTTGAATTTGAATTTGAATTTGAGATAGGCTGTCTTTCCATGTAAAATACTAGTAATCAGTTGTATCCGGTTAGACTGGAAGCCGACCTCAACATAATTGGGAAAAGGCTAGGCAGATGATGAGTTTCTAATATGTAGTGTCTTGAATTGTACTAAAAGGTATTGGTTTTTTTTTTCAGAATATTATTCGTTTCTGGCTAAGCAAAGGTGTAGCAGGATTCAGAGTTGACGCTGTCAACTGTTTATACGAAGTCGACAAAGAACTTTTCGGAGGCAAATACCCCGATGAACCATTCTCCGGTAATGCCAACGTTGATCCCGAATCCCACGACTACCTCAGTCATATTTATACCAAAGACCAAAATGAGACTTACTACATGGTTTACGAATGGAGAGACGTTTTCGATGAGTTCAAAGAAAAGGATGGCTTATCTAGAGTGATGTTGACTGAAGTATACGCATCTATTCAAGATGTAGTGAGGTATTTCGGTGAAGGTGATAAGCTAGGAGCTCAAATGCCTTTTAACTTCGATTTGATCACCGACGTTGATGCTTCATCATCGGCAGCTGACATTAAACATGCAGTAGACAAATTCTTGACGTACAAACCTATTGATCAGGAGGCGAACTGGGTGGTAAGTGTTACTGTAACGATTAAGTCAAATGTATAAAATAAGGAATGAATTATGAGTAAATAGCAGGGAATATTTCGCAGGTCGGTAACCATGACAACAGCCGAATGGCAACTAGATACGGCACGCCTTTGGTCGACGCAATCAATATGATTGTATTGTTGCTTCCTGGAGTGGGAGTTACTTATATGGTATGATTTGGTTTTTGATATTTATTGAGAACCACTTTTGAACAATTTTACTCATTGTTTGCTCAACGACATATAAATTAATGTACGTTCATAAAAACAAAGCCACACCCAAAAGTACTAACTGGTTCCCAAAACTCCAAGAACATTATAAATTAAGTAACCTCAAATTAGATTTTGCTATCTACTTTTACTTATTAGAAATACAGTTTGCCTAAAACAAAATACATAATCTAAAAAGTTTTTCAATATTAACAAAGACTTTAATCTCCAGGGTGAAGAGCTTGGATTAGTAGACGGCTACGTTAGCTGGGAAGACACTGTTGATCCATCTGGATGCAATACTAACGACCCAATCAATTATGTGAAGTCATCTCGCGATCCAGAAAGAACACCATTCCAATGGAACGCGGATAAAAACGCTGGTAAGGCACTATTCAGACTGATGATTGTATTTATTAACTGTTCTCATATTGTAGTCTAATAGAAAATTGTATAGCGTTAAATTATCGCAGATGACAATTGACGACACTGGAGATGCTGATCATGATGGTGAGAAGACCGCCATTGTACCTTAGAATTAACTGTAATCATATTATAAGGTGCACAAAGTTGGTCACTTACTGACATTGCACAAGGTTGGTCACTTACTGAACAACAGAAGTCCAAACTCAAGATTTGCCAACGGGAAATGGAGCGCAGCATGTTAGATGTTAAGCTTACAGATCGAGCTAGAAACACCACACTGCGCTCTATAACTCAAGTAGCGGATTTTGGAGAAAAAGAGATAGGCTGAAGTGGGAGTGGGCCGGACAAGTCACACGAATGCACCCAGAGAGATGGGCAAAGATCGTCACTCACTGGACGCCTGAGGCAGGATATCGCCGTTGAGGTAGACCAAGGCGTAGGTGGCGTGACGATCTAATATCATTTGCAGGGCCAACATGGCCAGAGATCGCATAAGACAGGGAGGTTTGGAAGCAAAAAGAGGAGGCGTTTGCCCAGCAGTGGGCTAACATAATATAAGAGATGTTTTACAAATTTTTTACGGCAAACATACGCTATGTTCAAACAACAATAACTCTTAAAGTATTAGACATACAGTTGTGAATTTTATGTTGTATTGTAGCTTAGCTCAAAATCTGTCGATATAGTAAAAAAAAAAAGTTGTCGGGTTGTTTTTGTAGTAATTAACAATTATTTGTTGAATTGCATAATTTTTTGATTTTTTTTTCGTCATTCACATTTTTTTTCAAAAGTTATGGAATTGTGAACACATTGCTTTGTAACGCAGACGGTAGACAATATTTATTGCCTTTCGAATAAGCCTATTTTTATCTCAGTATAACAAAAACTTTGAGATATATGATTTTTTTTGTACTCACATAGAGCATATTTCAACAAAAAAAAAACAAAATGGCTGCCACATAGCGGGGAAGTGTATTGGACCCAAGCCTAGAGTGTAATTGTACTTTAAAATAGTTTATATTTAAGTATTTTGAATATCGCTAGTCCATGTCTGGACACACTGATATATCTGTGAGAGTCAACCGCAACGTAGTTACGTAGTTTATTTGAAAGAATAGCAACGTTTGAACAGGACGAATTTCTGTCGTCGAGATACAGTAGTAATACTCACAATAAGTTTGAATAAATGCAATCAACACGAGCTATATGTTTTGTTTTCACCATGGATCGGGAAAACACAGAGTTGTTGAGTTCATTTGTCATTCCGCACTGGATCTGAGTTCTATCAATGTTATTGTTGGAAGGGACGATGGCTGTCCATCGTCTCTTTTGATGATATTGAGCTGGGATGTAAACACGATTGGTGAATAAATAGTGGAGCGGTTAGTTGTTTATGAAATATTTGAGGGTACATTCGGTTACTATTTTATCGAATTGTAAAATGTTCTTCATTGATATAATTAAGTACGGAAACACGAAGAATGTACAGACGCCAGCACATCAAGCTACTACAATCTGTCAAAACTCGTTAATAGATTTTCAACTTTATCGCTGAAGCATAAGGTTCAAAGTTGAATGGGAAAATCTGACAGTTTCGGGTAGGTTGATGTGCTGGCGTCTGTACAATAGTAAATTCTTCGTTTGAACTAGTATATTTTTTGGTATTGGATAAAGTTATGTCATATTTCCAGAATCAATTCAAGAGGGTTCTTTACTACACAGAATATATAAAATACTAGCTTCCGCCCGCGGCTTCGCCCGCAAGGTATGTCGATAAAAACTATCCTATGTCGTTCCCCGGGATGCAATTTATCTCTCTGCCAAATTTTATCGAAATCCGTTCAGGGGTTTAGGCGTGAAAAGGAAAAACATACAGACAGACAGAGTTACTTTCGAATTTATAATATTAGTATGGATGTTACCCCATGGGCTGCATTTTTTTTGTAATATATAATGGGAACATTAATTTATTGTTACATTTCACAGGTTTCTCGACCGCTGACAAAACATGGCTGCCAGTAGCCGAAGGTTACGAGATCTTGAACGTCGATGTCCAGGTAGCCGCTGAGAGGTCCCACTTGAAGGTCTACCAAGCCTTAGCTGGACTGCGCCAAGAAAAGGTCTTCAGATATGGTCGTTACGACTCCTTGGCTATGAACCAAGATGTCTTTGTGTTCAGAAGGTATGAATTTATTTAGAAATCTATTTTACGATATAATTGGATTAATTCTTGGTAATCATTTGATGAAAACAAATTCTACAAACTATTGTCAATTTTGTACTAGTAATCCAATATTTAATAAACCGAATAAATCATTGGCCAATTTCGTTGAACAGGTTGATTCTATAGAACCACTTTGAATTGTTTGTTAATAGAATTCACAGTAAATCCGTATCTACGTAAAAAAACAATCATATAATTATCATTATGAGATTCAACGTAAACTGTTAAATGTTTAACTCATTGGTGACTTTCAGTTTTAAGGGGATTCACTCCCATAGTGATGAGAGTTTTGCCAAATGCCAAATGCAGTGGCATTTGGCAAAAATATTGTTTACGACAATGACAATAATTTGACAAAGATTGGACGCTTTTAACGCGTACGTCTTCTTTTTACATCGTTCTCAACATTAATGATGTACTTAATTAATATTTTTGTAAAAGTATAATATAAAAAGAGTGTCCATGGAGTTTCTTGCCCAAAGGTAACTACTACGCTTTGGAATAGGCAACTGGCTTCATATTTTCTGACTGACCGACTTCTTGACAGTTTAAAAGTGCCTGGAAATGGTTTAATTGAAATAAACAGTTTTAGTTTGAGTTGAGTTTTAGTTTGTATCTTTTCTTAGTAACTACCTATCTCTGCTGCTGTGTTTTTCCTTTATTAATCTGCCTAGACTTTTTCCCAACTTTGTTGGTATTGGCTACTAGTTCGAAAAGGTGCATCTGAATACCAGTATTTTACATGTAACGACTGTCTACCTGACCTTCACAGCTCAGTTACACACACGATATCCTTTGGTTAGACTGGTTGTCATACTTTTGGGCTTACGTTCTCATAAATTAATATTTCTCGTTTTTTTAATTACAGATGGTACCTCGGTGAGACCTACTTGGTCATCGTTAATATGCGTGACGTTGACCACGTCATCGATCTGACGTACTTCGAAAACGTTGTCGGTGACGTCAGCGTTGTCCTAAGGAGCATTCAGTCTCCTAAGAACGAAGGGTGAGTTTTAAAGATACTTGAATCTACTGAAGTTGAGGTTATAAAAATGAAGTAAGTAATAACTGCTTCAATAATGGATGTCTGCAGATAAGTTTGAGATGGTGTTGTGATAATAATGGCTTTGTGGTTGTTAGGTTTAATTTTATAGGAATAAAATTTTCCTACATTTTTAACTACTCTTTTTCTAAGTGCTGGCTTTTTATTAGAAAGAAGAAAGAAAGAAAAGAAAGTAAAATTGTTTATTCTGCACAAACAAAAACGCACATTGCAAATAAAAAAAGACAAAACATACACACACAACGTAGTCAAAAGCCTCATACTCAAGCTTAAAAATGTTGACAATTTTGTCCATTGCTTGATGTCAGGGCCAGGCACCAAAAACAACACGCATTATTAATTGACATTGACAATATAAATCAATCCGTGATGTGCCCGCGACACTGGCATAAATATGACAACAAAACGTGAAAATAACAACAATCAAACAAAAACAAAAATGCCAATTGCAGAGTGGAAAAATCACTACTTTTGTAACAGACAACAATACCTGCATTATTAGGTAATTCTACCCGTAATACCTACAACTTTTCCTGTGCACCAAATATTCGACTCTCTATCCACTATTGTTTAGAAAGTTGAGTTTGAGGTTTTCTCTTGTTTTATGATTTTAAATTTTACGTTTCCATTGCAGTGACGTCTTCAGCGCCTCATCTGTACCAGTCGCTGGCTTTGAAGGACTAGTAGTGAAACTGCACTAAGTAAAAATAAGACACGGTTGTGTTTATTTTGTGACTGTTATTTTCTTGGAATTTTGTTGATTAAAATTAATAAATCAAAGAATATACATAATTATTATATTTTTATACATTATATTATTACTTTTTTTAAATATTTTATTATTTGAATTTTAATACACTTACCCCCTTACTAATAAATGGTGTATAGCGTCTGTATAGTAACACAACGCTTTGTCTTCTTCTTTCGAAAGTCAAATTACTGACGAGTGAAAGAGAGAAACCGGTGTGTGACTATTCATTTGATTAATACGTTTATTAGTAAGGGTGTTATAATATATGAATCTACTCCTTCCAATAAACTGCCAACGTTCATAATCCTTATAAGTTAATGAGCTAAACAATTACTGAATGTTCAAAAACTTGGGTAAGTACCATAAGATCGAAATTAACAAAGGAAGTGCCTCCAAATAACTTTCCTTGACCTTATTCGTTTGTAATTAATTTATCACGTGTAGGGAAGTAATCAACGCTTGTTCCTCTTTTGCACGAGAAACAAATATCTTGCCTTTACAGACCTGTTTGTTGGGGTAATTACATGACAAAGAAGCTCCCGATCGCGGTCGATATCTCGATACCTAGATGTCGATACTTGCTATTTCTACAAGGATTGCGATACGAACAAGTCAGTTCAGCCTATCTTTTTTAGGGTTCCGTACCACAAAAGGAAAAATGGAACCCCTATATCACTTTGTTGTCCGTCTGTCTGTCAAGACCCTTTTTCTCAGAAACACGTGGAGTTATCAAGTTGAAATTAATATCAAATGCTCAGGGCTGCAATCTCTTGAAGCAATGATAAAATAAAATTTCAAAGTCAACGCAATCAATAGACATGGGCGTTTATGTTCCGTTTATGCCGCATATTTTGACACTGGCAAGGGAATCAAAACCTATAGGGTACTTCCCGTTGACCTAGAATCATGAAATTTGGCTAGAAGCAATGCCATGCATGAACAATTGCCGAACTTAAGTGGCAGTGGGCAGGGCACATTGCTCGCAGAACAGATGGCCGATGGGGCCGAAAGGTTCTGGAGTGGCGACCGCGTACCGGAAGACGTAGCGTTGGAAGGCCTCCCACAAGGTGGTCCGACGACCTTGTGAAGGCCGCAGGAACCCGTTGGATGCAAGAAGCACAGAACCGTTCGAAATGGATGTGTTTGGGGAGGCCTATGTCCCTGGACGTCTTTCGGTTGAACTGATGATGATGATGATGAATGCCATGTAGCACAAGTAAAGGAAAACTTCCGAAAATTTCTGGTTGCATTACAAAAAAAAAACGGGAAAATATTCGAGACACAATTCCCGTGATAAACTATTTACATACCTACTTACGGGAACCTCGGTGCGCGAGTGCGACTCGCACTTGACCGGTTTTTTTCTGCATAAGCCTGCATGTAACATAATATTAAGTATCTGTATGTCAAAGTCAAAGTCAAATCACTTATTTCAAATAGGCACATCAAAGACACTTTTCAACGTCAAAACTTACAGTAAAATTGAATTGATTCTAGTCGCCCCTTCCAAAAGGTAGTTTTCGTATGGAGAAGAATGGGCAAGAAACTCCATATTGAACTTATGAAACAATCAATATTGCTTTGCTATCTAAGAATTAGAATAAGAACCTGTAAAATGTTTTGACAACTATAAGCTCAATTTCATAAGTATAGGTAAGTAGGTAAGAAAGAAACAAAAAAGGCTAGGCAGATGATATTCAGCGCTATCATGAGTATTATTTCCGAAAAAAATAAATAAGAGTATCTTTATCGTAGATAACAGTCCATTATTATTAAATGTTTTTTTTTAATAAGAACTGTTATCTTTTATAAAATTACTAGCAGCGCCCCGCGGTTTTACCCGCATAAGTGTTGATCCAATGGAAATATCTTGATAAAAACTATCCTATGTCCTTTCCCGGGACTCAAACTATCTCAATACCAAATTTCATCTAAATCGGTTTAGCGGTTTAAGCGTGAAAAGGTAACATACAGACAGACAGACAAAGTTATCCTGCCTGGTAGTAATCCTGCCTGTTAAGGCAGGATAACTTTCATAAAAAAATGTGTTGTTTTCAATTTCTCTTCTTCAGGAGCTCTTCTTCCACGCCATTTTTTTTGTGTTTTACTCAGGTTTGATTATGTAAGTCAGCTGTTTTAGTGCTGGATTCTAGCTTCTCTAATCGTTTGTCAAATGTAGTAATACACTTCAAGATCTTATTAATCTTATCTTCTAAATTCGAAGGTTGTCTGTCTGGTTGTGTTGTTACTAACTGCAAACAGTTGTACATAGGAACTGCAAACGTTTTATGCATAGGAACTATTTGCTTGAGCAGGTTTTGCAGCAATCTGAAAACTTTCTTCCTGTGCCTGTTTGTCGGGATGTCCTAAAGAAGGACACTGTTGGGCAGTTGGCTCAAAAAAAATATTTTTGATGTTTTTATTTCTCATAATTTGTATCTCCTTGGCTACTTCACACCCTCTGTAGTTGGCAGGATGGGGTAAGCCACGATTAACGCATTTTGGTTTCTCTTGCGGAGATTTAGTACAGTTGGCTGTGAGATTCTTGCCATACACAAGTTGACTCTTTTCTGCAGTATTTATAAGTACGTCCATCTGCCTGGCATCTTTTACATTGAGGAATGAGATTTTGATTTTTGAGAGAGGGTATTTCAATTTTAAACCCTAAAAATATGCTTTATGCCATAGACTTTGTTGACATTTTCGTCGTTAATAAAAGATAAGACGAACATATTGAGTGGTTCTTGAGCATTTCAGCTTAACTTGTTGTCAACTTTTTCTATTTTGACCTTGCTATATTAAATCGTCTTTGATGTGATCTGGCTGGCAAGATGAATGTATTTTTTTTCACTACAACTCTTAATGGTCGAGCCTGTTCTCGTACGAATTTCAAACATATTCTTTTTCTGGCAAAAGTCTAGCAATCGCTCTATAAGATCCTTGGTTTTGGCGTTGTTCATCTTCACACAATCTCCATTCATCTTTGTAGTAAATGATTCGGTTGTTTGGATTTCAGTTAATGCGTCGTAGAAGATTTGGTAGTTCTTGATTCCGTCTATTATGGTTGGCGGTGGTGGAGGGACTTTTTTGACTATGTCAGTTCTTTCTCAACTTTTTTATTGTTGTTAGGCGCTTGTTTCAAGAATAGCCATTATCACATGATATGGATCATTTTCAAAACTATTTGGTATTACGAAAGTCGAGATAAACACAAAAGAGTTTTGTTTATCGGCACTATGTATCATTATTTATCTAGAATTTAAGATAAGTTTTACTATAAAGATGGATGCAGGGCGCACACCTCACACAGTAGCCGATATAATGGGGTAAGTAACATTATAACAGCAATAAAATTATATAGAGGAACGAGAAACAGGGTGTAAAATTCTAAACTCATACTCCATAGAAAAGTGAGGATCCTCCGAACATACGGGTGTCGTGTCTGGCAGGCAAATGTCCGATGATTCATTTCGAGCATGTATGCTAGTTGCGCGGTAAAGTTTGCTTGTGCGATGCAGGATCTTGTGTGACGTCAGTTTGTCGCGTAGTTTGCATGTGGCTCAGTAGACGAAACTACTGGACCTCAATACAACGATTCTTTTCATTCATCCTCGTTCATAAATCTCGTTACAAGAACGCTGGTTGTGAATGCTTACTATGCATCTGACTTTCTTGAAGGTCCTATACAATACGATCGGTATACAAATACTTTCGTTTTTGGAGCGTCCCCTCCCTACTTTCCTACTAACATCCACCTCATAACTTCGTTTGTTAGCAGTTTTTCATTCACCTTCTTAACATGACGTATCAAAATAATACATAACAAAAACAATAAAAGGTCACGATGACCAGAATAGAAATAAGATACCTGTACGTACTTCCTTATTATTTTTTGTTCGGAATGAATCTATGTGCGAATGAAGTACCTATGACATCAACATGCTCAACCACATAGTGTTGCATGCCAACTCATCATTTCACGTTTTGGTGATGTAAATTTCGAAATAAATAGCAAATTTTGTGTTGTAGAGATGCAGTGATCCTTTTGTATTGTATTGATTGTCAGTTGTATAAGTGTATAGTACTTTTATTGTGCGCCTATGAATTTTGCATCGGTTTGTGCAAATGGTCACCGTGTCGTGTATTACAACATCGGAAGTTATTGAGTATTGTCAATGTCTAATCATTCCGCTAATTATTCAATGTGTAGTTTTTCTTTCAATTCTCGTCATAGACCATACATCAGCCCGTAATATCAGTAGGTACTTTATTATTTCGCCTATTTTTTTCTCAGTGTCAGGATGAAGAGCATCTTAGTTCTTCCAGTGCTGTTCGCACTAGCACTAAGTGGTAACTCTAATGACAAGGAGCTTGATTGGTGGGAGACTACCATCTTCTATCAAATCTACCCAAGGTCATTCAAGGACAGCAACGGTGATGGGATTGGAGACCTAAATGGTAAGACACTACAAATTACTAAGCTATTAATTACTTATTATTGTTTTGACTGTACAGCGAAAGTGTGACTGTAATATAGGTATTTTTAATTATTTTTGGGTTAAAAAATAACCTATATTAACAATGATAAATGAAATAGATTCAGTAAATGATTCTGAACAAACTACTTTTATAATGTGCATTAATTCATATATACATTGTATAGCTGACTATCAATCATTTTAGCCAATCGCAGTCTACAGCTGGACATAGCCTCTCCCGGCCAGGGTACACCACAACATCGTGTCCTCCACTATCCGCATCCAATGCGTCCCAGCCACCTTCTTAACGCCGGTTCATAGCTAACCATACAGGGAAGTTTTTCTTCATTATCAATTTTTGTCTTCAGGAATCACGGAAAGTCTGGAATATTTAAAAGAGCTGGGTGTTGGAGCTACTTGGCTTTCACCTATGTTCAAGTCACCAATGTACGATTTTGGCTACGATATCTCTGATTTCTACGCCGTTCAAGAGGAATATGGCACTATGGAGGATTTCGAAAATCTTATGGCGAAAGCTAAGGAATTAGGTAAGTTTTATTTTTAGGAGTTTATATGAAATAGATAGCAAAGTATAAAATACTGATAATATCATCAACTTTTATCGGAGTCATCAGATCCTGTTAAAATACAATTTATCGAATAAATGGAAAGTTTCATTAATCACAAAAAATACAGCTTCCAGAATTTATTTACCCATGAATAAAATAGCAACGAGATGTAGGTAAATAGGTACTGGAATTAATAATGCATTCGATGCTATCAATAATGAACTCTTTTCGAGAAAAACCGAAATAACGAACAGTAAATAGATATAGTACTGACTATTTGACCTTTATGGATTAAACCCGAAATAGACACTTCAATGACGTTTATTTATAGAGTCTACAAACAAAAGTAATTTGATTACTTTCCTATGAGTATTTGCTATTTCAAGACAGACAAACAAGAAATACAAACACTATCGTTTACCCTTCCAGATATTAAAATCGTCCTGGATTTAGTACCAAACCACTCAAGTAATGAAAGTGTGTGGTTTGAGGAGGCGTTGCGAGGTCACGAGAAATATTACGATTACTTTATCTGGGAGGATGGAGTGGTGGACGAAAATGGGGTTATGCATCCGCCTAACAATTGGGTAAGCATAAACTGGAGGTACTACTTATATGTTTTAAAAGTATAAATAATAATAATATGGCAAATAAGACCTGTTTACCTGAATATAATTCTTATTGAGAACTTAATGATTGATGCACGTGAATGATTTATTACTTATATCCTACTTATTGTGGACAAAACTGTTGATATTTATATATTCCATGGTAATTAAGAGGGCGCCGACAAAACGCTGACTGCGCAGTGGCGCCCTCATCGTTTGTTTAAATAGTGGCCACTATTATCCGTTTTAGTGATTATAATAAAACTAAACAACGTAAAACTGTCGTTTATAACAATATTAACGTATAATCTTGTGGAGCATAACTTAACGTGCTTATTTTCTGTATTTTAATTCTAAAATAAAAGAAATAACCAAACAAACGATGAGGGCGCCACTAGGCGGTCGGCGTAGCCTTAATTGTATGTCAAATGTGAAGATATTAACAAATTATTTCATTTCTTAGAACAGTGTATTCCGTAAAAGTGCCTGGGAGTACAGAGAAGAAGTTGGTAAATACTACCTCCACCAGTTTGTGATCGGACAACCAGACCTCAACTACCGTAACCCCGACGTCGTCGAAGAAATGAAAAATGTCATTCGCTTCTGGTTCGACAAAGGCGTTGCAGGTTTCAGGGTTGATGCTATTGCCCATTTGTTCGAAGTTGACAAGGCAGATTTTGGTGGAAAGTATCCTGATGAGCCTCTATCACGAAGCACAGATGACCCTGATAGCTACGATTATGTATCCCATATTTACACCAAAGACCTTGATGAAACTGTAGAAATGGTGTTCCAATGGAGGGAGGTCTTCGATGAGTATAAAGAAAAAGATGGATTGAGTAGAGTCATGATGACTGAGGCATACTCTAGTCCTCAGATGACGGCGAGATACTTTGGTGAAGGTGGTCGCAAAGGTGCCCAGATGCCATTCAACTTTGTGCTAATATCTGATGTAAATGGTGGTTCAAGTGCTGCTGAGATTAAATATGCTCTGGATAAGTTCCTCACATTCAAACCTATTGATCAACACGCAAACTGGGTGGTAAGACTTTTACCTTCTTTATACAGTCACTAGCTGACTTGGCAAACTTCGTGCCGTCTCAGAATAATAACGAATGTATGAGAAAATAAAATATCTTCATAATTTTTTTTCCTAAATTTTTCCCATATTTTCATAGTTATTTTGCTATTCGGGGCGGATACAAATCCAACATATTAAAGAACATAAAAATCGGTCCAGTGGTTCTTGAGTTATAAATGGTGTAAATAACCCGACTTTGTTTTGTTTATACAGAAGACTAGCTTCTGCCCGCGACTTCGTCCGCATGAAATTTCACCGTCTTAGGGAATTTCGTAAAACCCTTTCTTAGTGGATACCTACTCTTCACAAAGAACATACCCTCCAAATTTCATGTCTCTAGTACCAGCGGTTTAGGCTGTGCATTGTTAAATCAATCAGTCAGGACTTTGAATGTACATATATGTAATTATAAAGATATATTTTGCATAAACATGTTTTCTTCAATAAAGTATTATAAATATTATTTTTCAGGCCGGAAATCACGACAATAACCGAGTAGCTTCAAGATTTAGTCCTGAATTAGTTGATGGTATCAATATGATCACATTATTGAGTCCTGGTATTGGTGTTACTTACATGGTAAGCACAATCTAAGTTCATTACAAAATTATTGTGAAAATATTAATCATTATAAGTAATGTAATAAGCAATAAGTTATGTATATTTTAGGGTGAAGAGCTCGGTATGGTCGATGGCTATGTAAGCTGGGAAGATACCGTAGACCCCAGTGGCTGCAACACTGATGACCCTATCAACTACTGGATGTCTTCCAGGGATCCTGCGCGTACACCATTCCAATGGAGTGCTGCTAAGAATTCCGGTATGAGAGAAACATATTTCAACCAAATAACATCAAAACGACAATATGAATAAAGAAGAAGATCCTATGAATGAAACTGAAATTAATAAACGACACTTATTAGACTGTGTGATTTACTTAAACACATATATTTCCACAGGTTTCTCAGACGGTGACAAGACCTGGCTTCCAGTAGCAGCTGGTTATGAAAACTTGAATGTCGAAGTACAGAGAGCGACAGAAAATTCTCACCTGAACGTCTACAAGGCTTTATCCGCACTTCGCACTGACAAGGTTTTCAGATACGGCAGATACGAGTCTGTTGCTTACAATGAAGGAGTTTTCGCTTTCAGAAGGTGAGTGCTACATTAAGTCTACTATTATCGAAATTCCATCATCGTGGGTAAAGAAAAAAAAAGGTGTGTTAATTTAAAAATACTGCCTTACTTGCCTAACACCTCTGTACTCTCAAATCATCGTAAAAACAAGTTGAAATGACTTTATGATTCTTTCTCTTTTTCTCTTGATTGTTGTTTCTTTTGATGGTTGCCTTTTGATTAAAGAGTCATCATAATGTTTATCTATCTTATCTTGACAACTGAAGTTTTGAAACACCAACATAACCAAAATAATAAACACTTGAGATGGCCAAAATAACCATTTATCAAATTCGTTAGATTACATGGTATCATCAATGCTTATGATTATGTACGCGTATGAAAACAAAAATTTGTACATTTGTAGATCTAAACTGGAAAGTAGAATTCCCTATGTCAAATGTGTAAATACACATTACACACGTTATATTTACAAACATCCCGGCTCGGAACGAATGTTTGTAGACCTGCTGTGTACCTACAGCTTTATACCTATTTGTTCTAGTGCGGAAATTGATCCAGCGTCCTTGTCAAGTATTGGCATTACAGTATTTAGGTCACAATATTAATATAAATGGGTCTACGTGATATGTTTGCATCGATGATTGAACACATTGAAATCGAGGAGCACATTTATTGTTTCATTCATGAGTTCCCATATGTAGACCGGAATATTTACTTTAATCAACTTTTTGGTGAATTTCTTCAACGTGCTTTCAAAAAGTGACATTATATTTGGAGAAATTATTAAATCGTTTGTGCTTGCAGTTTTCCTTTATTAACCGACTTCAAAAAAGGAGGAGGTTCTCAATTCGACGGTGTTTTTTTTTTGTGTGTTTGTTACGCGATTACTCCGCCAAATGTGGACCGATTTTCAAAATTCTTTTTTTGTTCGAAAGGAGATACTTCTGAAGTGGTCCCATAGTCACCAAGTCAGGATCTGATGATTGGATCATGGAGAAATCGAGGGCAACCCTCAAATTTTATGGGCCCAAACATCGTTTTTCGCAAATCTTATGAAGTAATTTAAGTACTTGCGTATGGTGATCATCATCTCATATAGCTGAGCTGTTGATGGAAGGTACGACTCCTTAACAGTAAGGAGTAGGCATCGACTGATTAAGTAAATTATTTTTTTTTGATGTTTGGAAGGGCGTTTGCCATTTTGGTCTCGTGATCATCAGGTCAGGAGGTGATGGACTAACCATAGACGATAGAATTCTTTAAAAATCGACAGCACACGTCTCGCGATTGCTGCGATTGTTTGTGTATGCATAGTTTAAGCCATACCATAACATAACATTACGCCAGTTTGCTTTTAAGGGCGATTACGACTAGCTTGTCGCATAATATCTAATCGAGTCGCTCTGGATTCGGCAGATTCATTGGATAGACGCTCGTATTGCACGTGTAGACGACGGGAATTTTGATTCTCGGTTTCGTTTGATAAGCGCTCCTGAATCAAACCGAGACGATGAGAACGTTGCTCCTCGGTCTCGTGAGACAAACGTTCATGAATGATATCAAGACGATGAGAACGTTGCTCTTGAGTCTCGTTTGATAATCGTTCACGAATCAAATTGAGCCGCTGAGCATGACTTTCTGGACTCTCATTAAGCCTAGATAACCTCGTGTTTGCTCTCTTCTGAGAAAGTCTATACGCTCGCTGCTCATCACTCTCATTTAAAATGTTTCTAGTATTTCTTTCCCTACTTTTCTTTAAACGTTCTTCCTTTTCGTCGTTACTTTCTTCCAAACGGCGCTGTCTCATTTGAGCAGCGCGTTTAGTAGGCCTACCCATATTATACAAAATTAATTTTCTTTCTATTAAAAATTGAAAAAAGAAACTTCAAACTATGAATTATGTACAAACTTAAACTAAAAACTAGAAAATAAAATTATTTTTAAAAAAAAAACAAAAACCGACTTCAAAAACCTAATAAACACTAAAAACTTAAAAATAATATTAAATTGAAACTATAATTAAGAATAATTTAACCTAAATAACCTTACCTAACTTTAATCTACACTATATTTTACAATTTAACAGTTTTTGGAGTCGGTGCCAAGCCCGCACTCACAAAATATTAACCAAAAAAAAGGTACTATATCAGCAAAAAATATTAACAATCAACAAAACAAACTGAAAAAAAAAATTACAACACAAGACAGAACATCAACAGAAGACGGAGTTGTTTTTGTTCGGATAGTGGCGCGCTCTTGCGGACGAAATGTGAAACTCGTAAGTAATACAATTTGATCTTCATAGGTTTCTCGGTAACGAAATCATGTCGCAATTCAGAATACGGTACAACGCCATCTATCGAGCGCTAACTAAAACTTTTAACAGCTTTGTAAAAATATCAGTACCTAATAATATGATATTAATTTACTCTCGTAAACTATTGTAATAAAAATTAAGGTAGAATATTTTATGGCCCAATTAGATAGATACACTTGGCTTGGCACCGACTCCAAAAACTGTTAAATTGTAAAATATAGTGTAGATTAAAGTTAGGTAAGGTTATTTAGGTTAAATTATTCTTAATTATAGTTTCAATTTAATATTATTTTTAAGTTTTTAGTGTTTATTAGGTTTTTGAAGTCGGTTTTTGTTTTTTTTTTTAAAATAATTTTTCTTCTGAGTATTTGCAGAAAATAAAGGAAACCATATTTTATTCCTTTGTAAAAAGGAAAAGCAATTGTTTCCTATTCCATAGTTTTCTGCATTAACTGCTCATATACAGAAACTCATGTAGATACATTATAAAGTCTTAAGCCTAGATGTTTTTGAACTGGTGAACATACAACATCGCGTGACGATAAGGCTTTCATTGGAAACGCTTACCTCATACATGAATATCTAAACGAACATTCAATACTGGTCGAAACAACGTAAGCAACGAAATTGGTTTAGGAACCGCCAACAGTAATTAAATAAGTGCCATTGGTGTTTGTATGTATGTATGAGTTTTTTTCGATTATGGACATGTTGCGTGTATCAAATTTCTTAATTGAGTAGTTCATGCTATACAACCCATTATAACACAATAACAATGCAAAGTGGTATGGTTCCAGTTATCTGTTCTGTTCTTAGAAATTCTAGCCTCTTGCAGCTGCCAAAAAACTTATTGACGGAACACCACTGATTAATAACTATAAGGCAATTGATCGCGTTGAAAGTTTCGCCGATACATTTCCCGAGCGTTGAAGCAAAGAGCAATACTAACCATTGGAATTGAATTTACTTTATAAACCATGCACGATCATTAGCTAAATAAAAGGAATCATGACGTCATCTTTTATTCTTCCAGATGGTACAACAAGAAAACCTACATTGTCGTCATCAACTTCAGACAACACGCATACACCATCGACCTCACGTACTTCGAAGGCGTCAACAAGAAAGTTGAAGTCGTTATTAGCAGCATCCAGTCACCCAAAACTTCGAGGTGAGAACTAATAATATTATAGTAGCACGGTAACTAACTTCCCGAAACTTTCGTACAGATCTTTATCAATAGAAGTGCGTAGAACAACAATTAAAGCCTACCCCGCAAGACTAAGATGATAGTCGAGAGTTCTCATATTATGGAAGTTAGAAGTTTGGGCATAATGCCAGTTTGCTAAAGGTCAACACCCTATATTACCCTAGAATTTGGAGCAAATTTGTGAACGATGATTATCTTGTTATGTGCCAAAATTGCTTTTGTCGTTCCCTGTATTATGTTTTCATGCTTCATTTCTATTTTTTATCCTGTGAGCGTTTTTTGGATACACATTCGGTTATAATATGATATTCTGTACCATTTAAATCAATATTATAAATGAGGGGTCCGAGTGCTCATGGTGTGTTTAAGGAAATTTTGAAACGGCTTATTGACGCTTCCCGTAACCCAAGGGCTTTTACCGTGGCCAAAGGCTAAGCATTGCCATACAACATGGTAATTCCGCCAGTCTCTTGGGTACAATCATTACCAATCAACAGCGATGCGGATGAATTTTTCGGTGCTATATTTTCCGTACCAAAATGGTAAAACGGAACCCTTATGGTGAGACTCAGTCTGTCTGTCTTCTCTCACAGCTGGATATCTCAAGAACTATTAATGCTATCAACTTGAAATTTGGAATAGTTTTAGACGACGTTTGCCCAACTATTACGCAAATAAGAAATAAATATGTATATTTTTTGCAACAGCGACTGAAAGGGAGTCTGAAAAATTCGAAGTGGGGCTACTAGAGCATGTGGGGTATCATATGAAGGAGCGCAGTTTGCACATTCTCAAACATTTTTCCTTTTTTTAGGCCGCATAGTTTTCGACTTGTGATGACAAATGTAAAAAAAATACCGTTCCCCCCCTTATCTCCGAAGTTTGCAAAGAGAAAAATCTGAAATAATTCTATGTGATAGAAGTTTATGTAAAGATTACAGGAAAAATAAAACGATGTATCTAAATAGCACACTTTTTCAGAAATCATCAATAAAAGTTACACTAGTTCCACTGCCGGTCAAGAGATAGCACTGACTTAAAAGTTAAAACTGCAATATTTTACACCGCAGTGCGCAGTGTTAAAATTCTGTAATGAATATAGGCCTCGCCGATGAAAATTTAAAAACATAATTATGATGGTACGGAACCCTCGGTGTGCGAGTCCGACTCGCTCTTGCCCGGTTGTTTTTAGTTTGTGTATAGTTTTAGTTAAATTAGAATTTCATTTTGTTATTTTTATTAATTGGATATTAGTAGTTGTTTGCTTACTTATTATTTTAGTACGCATTAAAAAAGTTTTTCATATTATAACTAATAATATTTTCTATAACAATTATCTACTCAATTCTACCAGAAATATTATTATATCTTCCATCTCTCATAGTTTATCAAAATTCGTATTTATGTCAATAGTTTTGATAACACTTGAGCAGGCGAGAGCATTCGATACCTTCTGAAACAAGAGACTTGTTTCTCAAATAGATAATCATGTTCAAGTTGATATTATTGATCCGTATGTTCAAGAGAATATAAGTCTTTTCTAAATGGAGGTTGTTCCAATAGTATTGGATAAAAATGCTAAAGATTTTTTTCAAAAGATTAGATTGTTTCAGATCGACACTAGTGCAAAAAAATATGAAAAAAAAAATTGAAGAAATACTGTTACTTACTAGAAAAAAAAAACAGACGAAAAGGCAAAAAAGTAAAATTGAAAATTTGAAGAAAGTTACTTGAAAAGTTTTTTGAAAATTGAGTTTTTTCATTGTTTTCGTTTAGACTCGTTCCAACAAAAAATTAAGAGACTGTTAAAATCCCTTATTTAAACATTTTAATACTTAGAAGAGAATTGCTAGAGCGTTTTTGTACTAGAGGCATTACGTACCAGGTAAATAGGAAAGTCAGGCTGGGTGTGTATTTTCACATTACGTTACGTTCGTTTTACGTTAGGTGGGAAGTTGTCACGTTATCATGTCTCTCTAACTCCCAATTCAATTAGATTAATCAACCAAATTGACTGATGCTCCACCAATGTAGTTTACAATAATAGATTCCTTGTCTTGTTCCTTGTTTGTTCTATCTCTTGTCAGAATTTACAACTGTAACATGGTTATGTTTACCATATCTGCTTTTCTTATCACCACCTAGAGTCCTAGATCATAGAGACCTTATTTTGCCCACCACCCAATGTTTTCTAGAGGGGGCTCTAGAAAACATTGGGTGGTTGGCAATGTTTTTTACTTCCCATCTGTCGCAAATCTGAAACAGCTATCGCCACGATATATATTTAAACGTGTAATATTATATAGTCGTAAGATTGGATATATTTCTCTGGGTCTTCTACTGCCCCACTGAAAGTCTCAAACGCCCACGGGGCGCTAACATCCCGTACATTATCGCCCGCGTTGAGAATCCACGACCTAGAATCTAGATCAAGTCAAACTTTTATTGAAAGAAATAAGTTATTCAATATCTAAGCTCCTGTATTTGTTCGTTTATTAATCTCTATAACCCAGTTTTCCATTTTTTCTTTCCAGGGACGTTCTTCAAGCGAACCAAGTAGAGATTCTCGGCGGAGAGTCTTTAGTACTCAAAGTTGACTAACTATCATAAACTTCTATAAACTATTCAATAACAACTGCGATCTACATTTACGTATTTAAATATTCTGAAGATTGAACGAAGCAAGTTCTGAATGCAAATTTAGGTTGTACATCCGTATAAACTTATAAATGTTATAAAAAGTTTGCTACCCAAGTAACATTTCATTCGGGCCTAGGTTATAGAAAATGCCTTTAGGTTTTCCCAGGGTCGTAAAAAGGTTAATGCTTTGCTATCTAGTCATATTAAGTACTTGACAATGATTAATAAGTCCTAAAACTAATTGTTTATTATTACAACCTTGGAGCCACTGACAAGAGTTTAAATTAACGTTATTTTGACTTGTGTTTCAAGAGCATATAGTCCTAGGAACTTATAGTTGTCGTAGACTCTTGATTAAGTTCTGGAAAGGCTAGCATTATGCTAAAGTGAGATCTAAAGGTTTAATTTTTAACTTTGATATAACCATAAAGTTATGGAATGTTGAAATTGCTTATAAGTAATTTCTAAAACCTACTTAAAACTTATAGGTAGTGTTATAGTTGTCTAAGTAAACAAATTAGGACTGCGTGGTGAAAACCTAAACCAATAAGCTATTTTTATGAGCTGAAGGCATGCTTAAAGTCCTACAAGAATATTTTAAAGCTTTAGAGGCATCCTCAAATAATGTTAGTTGTGTCTAGGGTTGCCAACCATACTTTATAATAACGTATCCTACTTTATTTTTGGTAATTATACTTTATACTTTTACATACAAATAAAGTATGCGAAAATACTTTATTTTCAACCTTTACTGTGATGCGTAAAACATACTCATCATGGGTACTTAACGATTTATAATTTACCTATCCCTATATACCTATAGTTTTTTCTATAATGAATCTAAAGTGGCGAGAAGAGAGAAATAGAGCATCAATAAATTTAATTAAAAACGAATTGTTTATTTATTTAAATTTAAACGTTGATTGTCAAACAAGCTTTGTAATATTTAAAGACAACAAAAAATTGTTAGTATGTGCTAAAAGCACACAAAAATACGTGTTTAAAGCAATAAAAACATACAGTTTGAAAAATACTTTTTTTTCTTTCTAATACTTTATTTTTTTCCTATTCAAACCACTTTATACGTTTTTTTTTTGTCAAAAAAAGTTGGCAACCCTAGTTGTGTCCGCGAATTCAAAGCATTCCGTTGTATTAAAGTCTTAAAGTCAAGTCAAGTAGTCAAGTCTTGAACTACTCCTGGCGATAACCTTAAAGCTGCGAAAACAGCCTTGTAGTTTTAAGTAGCTCCGCGAGATGATCTGTAGCTCTTATTTTGGCAAACATTAAGAGCTTTTAGCTGTTACAGTTCTGAAAATGTTAATTTTAATGCTTTCTAGTAATTTCCTAACGCCAGCCATATTTTTTTACTGAAATGAAAAAAAATCTAAACAAAAAGCAATATTTTAAGTCATCATGGCAAAATTAAGTAACGTGTGCTATGTGATTTAAAATATATGATTTTTATATGAATAGAAGTTTTATTTCTAATGCAAATTACTACCAACCACCTAATTTTATAATTTTTATTTCATTAAAATATCTTCTAAATTTTTTACTTGCGAAAGGCCCGTCTCGTATACAGCACTATTATCCTAAAGTTTCACGATAAAGTGCCAGTCGCACTATTTTTTTGATTTTTCCTGACTTCAGCAAGCAACTTATTATTTTTTATGAATATAATAACACTTACATCTAGCCATTTTGAAACTTGGTATAATGACAGGGAATGGCGCCATTATAAATAAGTATTTAAATCCACGATTGGTAAAATAAATCTTACACAGAAACATTTTAAAATCTGAGAGTCCTGGAAAGGCATTAATTCATGTCCATCAAAAAGGTTTTAAGTTGTCATTGAGTTAAATCCATGACTAATTTAGAACTTAAAAGCTTCCTTGTTAGGTCATATTAACGTTAAATTAAGGTTGTGAAGGTTATATTTGGGTTCTGTGTAAGTAGTTTGAAAGGTTTTGAATTTGAGCTATAGGTTTTGCTGTAGCTCTCAGAAAGGTTCTAAAACTTGGGCCCTTTTTGCACTCAGGAGGTTAATATAAGCTTAATATAACGTTATTAAGTCTATTAAGACTTACGAACAGATTTCCATACAAAGGTTCTAGAACCTTTCCAAAACCTGTCTAAAACCTAAAATGTTACTTGGGTATTGTGTTCAGAAGTGGTATTCATTGAAATTTTGATTCTTTTTATTTATGCCAGCACTTCATATTTTTGGAAATAAATGGAATGTTTTCTCAAAATTGTTTTAATTTTACCCCTGATGAAGGGTACGAAATTCAGGCACCTAATGAGAAATTAATTTGCATTTTATACATTAATGCATAAGCCGTGCAGGGCGAGGGATTAATGTTAGATACGTAATTGCGACACGATTATGTATGTAACACTTGACGCTAATAGTGATATGTCGTTCATAATTATCTTTTGAAGTTACGAGTTAATTTGAAATCATAGAAGCACTTGAATTTTAACTGCATTAAATATACCCATGATTAGTATTGGTGTAGACTGCTTAATTTGGATACTTTCAACGGATTTGTAGATTATGCCCGGTTCTAGTGTAAAACGAGCCATCCAGTCGAATTTAAATATGCTTTTACAAAAGTAAATACGGACAGCAATTGTGGCCGAGAAAGCAGTGGTGACATAGTAGAGTAATGGTGGCCCAGAAGTAACAACAAAGACTTAAGAGGTGAACGGGGCGTGGGTTCAAACCCAGTCAGGTTTACTTTGTGTGATTTATTTCATCATCACTGCTCTCGAAACGGTGAAGGAAAACATCGGCATGTCCTAGAACCAATAAACCAAAAACCAAAAACCAAGACGTGTAATATCTACCAAACCGCACTTGGCCTACGTGGAGAATTACGGCCTTCCTTTTGAGAGGGAGTGCCTTTCAAAAGAGATGAGGCCTGTGCCTCAGCAGTGGGAATGTTATAGGCTGATTATCACACTAATATTATAAAGGCGAAGGTTGTGAGTGTACGTGTGTGTGTTTATATGTTTGTTAATTCTTCACGCTCAAACGGCTGGACCAATTTTGCTGGAAAAAATGCCCGTGTCCTAGCGGTACCAACTGCACATTATGCATCTAAAAAGGACATGTAAACAGCGCAATGAGAATGTTCTTCTTACAGCAAGACTTCCACAGAAGTACCAACCATAGAACGTAACATTGAAGACAATAAAACTCATGAAGGCTGCACAAAATATCGTTTGAACGCAAATCATCTGACGTAGAATTTACTGAACATTGCAACGCGGTAAAGATACAATTTGTTCGGTTGACCGCGGCCGCCGCCGCCGCACTCGCTCACTGCAGCGTGTCTAACGAGAATTGTAAGGGTGTGAACGTACTTGCGAATAAGATTTCGAAAATACGTTGTTCGGTACAAACTAGCTTCATCTTTCTGACTGCCCGACCCCTTGATGATTCGAAAGTGTCTGTAATTGGTTTATTTGAAGTACGTGCTTTGAGTTCGAAACAAAATTTGTCGCTGAGAAATCCTGAATAGAGTGTATAAAGTATTCAGCGATATTAGGTTAAAAACTATATCTAACATATTTTTATTCCTTGAAATTCCGAAAGCTGCATCTTAAGTTTTAAGCGAGTTATTAATGAGGAAATATTTAAAAATATTAATTGCGTTCCTAAAACTCATAAGAAGATATTCCAAATTTCCATGCTATTCTAAAATTGTACGAGCCTTTCGTTCTAATACGCCTACGGAATGTGCGTACACACCTTTACGTACATGTACACAATGTCAAACCGCGGAGCACGGCTGTTGCTCTAGACCGCATGGGGTGAAGCAAAACCGCGCTCCGAGCTCCGATGCCCTGTGATCGACAGCGTATCGAGTAGAATGTTTGTTTTATAGAGCCCCAGTTTTTGTTGAGTCGGTTTAACAGACTTAGAGTTTTTGTTTTTACTGACAGTTAGGCTTTTAGCGTAATTAGTTACCTAGTGAGTTTTGAGTTTACAAACTTTTTTTTGGAATAACTTTTTAGTATCGTTTTTTTGGTGGATCGCTGTTAATGTATAGATGAGAGTGCAAAGATTAAGCTCAGTGACGTGTAATAAGAGAGGGCTATGTCCAGCTGTCCACTGCGTGCAGCATGAAAAAACGCTGAAAAAAAAAAACACAGATGCCATAATCCTTTATGGCATCCGTGTTTTTTTTCAGCGTTAATTATGACTCACACAATTATTTAACATATCGATCCTAAGCTAAATATCTATTTTTGAGGTTTCAACGCTCGTCAACAAGTTAAAATTCAACTGGCGTACCGTTTACTTATTTACTAGCAGCGACCCGTGGTTTCACCCGCATAAGTTTCGATATCATTAGAATATCGGGATAAAAAGTAACCTATGTAATTATCCTGGTTATATCTGTGCGCCAAATTTCATTAAAATCCGTTCAGTAGTTTTTGCGTGAAAGAGTAACAAACATCCAGCCACCCTCACAAACTTTCACGTTTATAATATTATAGTAGGATTCACAAGGCAACTACAACAGGTTACAGTATATCACTAACTTCACATTAGAGATGTCGACCTGGGGGCATAAAAATGCCACTTTAGCAGAATCATAAAACGATAACATTATGAATTATAGTAAGGCGAAGAGAGTCCGTGTTTTTCTTCTTTTCGCTGCACTACGTAGGTATAATCAAAGAGATTGGGATTGTATTTGGATTGGATTGATTGGTATTTTAGAACAGACAAAAAAAAATAACTGAAAAATCCTTCACCAATAGGATTTGATACGATTAACTTAACAGTTAACTGTCCATTTTGATTCATAATGTTATCCTTTTATGATTCTGCCAAAGTGGCCTTATTAGGCCCCCTGATTGTCACTTATAGCGTAATTGCACAACATGACAGGCAACAACAATAAAAACGATGATAATTACAGTAAAAAGCTTAGTTATTAAAATTACAGCTACAACGTCGTACGTGTGCCCTCCGACACACTTCCATTAAATGTAGGCAGGGAGTGTGTGGAAGCCCAGTACTTACATAATTGTCATTGGTCAAGTTTGAAATCGAGAATTCGAAGACATTTGTGAAATCTACCAACCCGCACTGGGCCCGCGCGGTGGATGACAGCCCACTCTCTTTCACCGGCAGTCTTTTGTCCCAGCAGTGGGAAACTCAACAGAAACAGGTAAGTACAGTACCCGGCGATAAATATTGCACATCGACCGTTGGAAAGAGACAATCGGCTAGTTTCGGCTTCGTAGAGCGTTATCTCTGTCGCACGAAATACAAACAGTCTGGTATCTATTAGGAGCTGTTAAAACAATTATGATTTGCTTCTTTTGATAATTATTTTTATTCTTTGTATAAAATACAAAAAAAGGTAAAGGTCGATGTGCAATATTTATCGCCGGATACTGTATATGCTAATATTTGCAGGGTCTAGGGCCTTATAAATACATGAAAAACTAAGAGACCGTAAAATAACAAGAACAGCTTCAAGGACCAGTTAGAAAGGGAGCACAAACAAACTAAATTCGTCTTGTAAGTTAATTTGCTGCGAACCTCAGTTTTCAAAGGTCAACCACGAGTGTAGTGTACCTTTTGGTTCTTAATTAAATGACTTAATAATGGAAAGGCTGCCTTTGCAAGCTGTCAGAGTGTGACTTAATGTGCTAATGACTTAGAACTTGTTTAACGGTAACTAAGTTTTGCTATGAGTTTGGGAGAAGGTACTTTAAATATGGATGTCTTTTTTTTAACGTGGAGAAATGCTCATGCATTCTTCACTACCACGGGGTGCACTTATGTGGGACTCTAGCCTACTAAAACTCCATGGTGTACTCCACTGCCGCTTAAGGTGGGAACACGGGCACGCGTTAGCACTCATCCGTAGGTGTTGAGTAATATATCCAGGAGTTTCTAGGGCTATTGTTTTGTTGGTTTTGCCTAACAGCCGTTGGATGAGTTCATTCTATTTAACCTTCAAGCGGGCGCGCGTAGTCGAATCGACCGCGCTTAGTACATTTTCGTTCATATTATTATTATTACCCATCACATTTATTTCTTATTTCTAGTAGCCTGTCGCTATGTCATTAGGAGTAAAATAATGAATAAACCGTTGCTCGGGGCGCTCCCCCCACGCCACAGATCGCAATTCTTTTAGTTCCGGTGCAGTCGTCGAAAAGACTACACGCGCCTGTCGTCGAAAAGGTTACGCGCGACGCTCAACGCGACATACCCTCGTTCACGCTCGTAGTAGTTCTTCGGCCATCATTCAATATTATCGAATTAAGCTTGATTTTTTTATATAAAACACACTACTACACTCATATCTTACGTGCCTAAAAAGAAAAGATCTGTAATTCTTAGGTATATCATCACTTCATTGTGCTGCAGAAATTGATGAAAGTACAAATGAAAAGTGCAAACCCAGCATCGTTACTTTTTACAATAAAACAAAGACGGGTATCGATGAAGTCGATAAAAAAGCAAAAATATATTCGGTTTCAAGAAAGAATAATAGATGGCCATTGACACTCTTCTTTCGTCTTCTGGAAATATCCAGAAGACGAATGAAGAGTGTCAATGGCCATCTATTCCTGCAATAGCAGGAATAAATAGTAAACTAGTCTGAGACATGTAAAAGGGTTTTGTGTTCCTAATTTTTGTTTTGATTCAAAGAATATTTGAGTTATGTTAATTAATTTAATAATTATTTCTTTTTCATACTTTTAATTACTTTTTTTGACAAATCAGACTTTAAAGACAATGATAATATATCTGAGTACAAATAAATAAATAAATATTTAATAATTAGTGCTTTATTTCTCTTATTGATCCCATAGGTCTTTTCGGTTACGCGCGCCCGCTCCCGTTACAAATGACCGCGCGCCCGCTTGAGGGTTAAGGGTAATAGCACAGCAGACTGGCAAGTCAGAGGACTCTAATTAGATCTCGATTAGCACTTTTTGCACTCATTTTTCTTACAAGAAAAGGCTTAGTGAGGTCTATAGAGTATTAGTAGGTAATGAAGAGCAGTTGCGTCCCAATGGTATCGACCCTGACTTACAAGATGTAGTTCGTGGGTTCGTGCCACTGTAGACGCTTTACTTTGTATAAATAATTCACAGGGCGACAAAATTTGACGAACACTCTTTCCCAGAAACCAGACTATTCTTTTCCAGATTCGAATTCAGCGCCTCAAGGCGCTGAATTCGAATCTGGAATCTCAAAATTGCTCTATCACGTCAGGGTTTCGGGATATCCTAACCTAAAAGTCCAAAAAATACCGCTTTTTCTCATTTTTGAGGTTATGTAACACGACCGATCCTATTTTCTTTTAAGAATTATTAATAGCATCTCAAAGGACTAGTCTTTCTCTTTAAAATGACGTTGAGTTTACTCAAATATCTTTTTTTCCGCAGAGAAATTGCATTTTGAAATTTTCCAAGAGACTGTATGTGTATGAATTTTCAAACGTAGAACAATCCACGTACACGAAAATTTCAAAATCCTTCGGTAAAGTATAGTCTGGTTTCTGGGTAAAAATTTTGTCGGCCTGTGTAATTTAATCACCACAGCTCTCAAAACGGTGAAGGAAAATATCTTGAGGAAACCGGTATGTCCTATGAACCAAAAATCGAAGACATTCGACGTCTACCAACCCGCACTGGACACGCGTGGTGAATCATGGCCCACTCCCTCTCTAAAAGAGGAGGCCTGTGTCCCAGCAGTGGGAAGATTATTGGCTGATTATGAGGTAATGTGACCTACACTGCTATTTAAATTTTTAATGCAACTTATTTTTGAAGTGAAAAGTAAAGTTTTCAGTTCTGTCGGCATTCCCGGAGTGCCACTGTTTTTTTTAGCAATCATTGAATGTATGGTAGACCAAACACATTTCATTATCGTTTTTGGCCTACTTTTAAAGGTTGGATGTGCTACAATACGATATGCGGTCTACCCTAATACACCCGTAGACATACATCTGAGAGGTTAATCCATCTAATGGGGCTGATTGCTTGCTTAAAGGCCCATATAGATAATCTTATCTCGAATAATAGTCTCATCAAACTGTCTTAGACGAATCTATTAAAAAATGCATGTAAAGTACTTCTGTGGCATAAAATTAACCCTTGCTTTCTGGAAGCATCTCTAGTTCTTTCATCTATTCTCCGAAGAGCATTTCTGCTGTCAAGTTGTTTGAAAATAATTTAAACAAACAATCATGTAATATAAAGACAAGCTTTTGCCCGCGACTTTGTCCGCGCGAAATTTCTTGCTCCCCACCCATCCCATCGCATCGCATAGCCTGTCCTCGCTTTTACTATTGTTTTAGCTTTATGTGCCCGCTGACTTTTTTCTTTTTGCTCGTCTCCTTAGGATTCTAGCGTGATGTTAATAGCCTATATATTTCCTCAATAATTGGGCTACCAAATGCATAAATATTTTATTCAAATCTAACTGGTAGTTCCAGAGACGCGTTCAAACAAACAAACTAACAAAAAAGCAAACTAACACTTCAGCTTAATTATAAGTAAAGATAGATGATAATTAAACATTTCAAATTAAATAGGTTTTCTGAAACGAAATGAAAGACACGACATAAACTTGTTCCTTACAAAACGTTCCATATCACAACGTCATGAACTATCAAAAACTTTACATCATCTAAGCCAGAGTTAATATCAGTCAAAGTTTTGTGAACTAGTAAAGTACTTGTTCTTGACAGTTCAAGAGTATTGCGTACAAACTTGGCATGAATTCAGACAAAATGAAAACAGTTTTAGGGAAATTTCTAGCGAGCTGTGTAAATATGAACTGGAGTGTGTTTGCCAATAAAATTTTAGGTTTTGAGTCTATGAACAGGCTGACATTAGAACAGAATAGATCCCGTAGGAATATCGGGATAAAAACTATCCTATGTCATTCCCCGAAATGCAATCTATCTCTCTGCCAAATTTTATCGAACTCCGATCAGTGGTTTACACGTCAAAAGGAAAAACATACAGACAGAGTTACTTTCGAATTTATGATATTAGTATGGATATGGATTAAAGCTCAACCATATTAAAGGAGGATTGTCCGAAAG